>HG993125.1:86916997-88166997 GCA_905231855.2 Eristalis tenax
CACCGCTAGTTCTTCGACTGCACGTGGTCTGTTAGGGGACCTAGCATTCTATATGCAGAATCGCATATCTTCGTCCTTATCCGAGGCATGTGGTTGTCTCGAAACATAATTTGATTTACGTAGTGAGGGAGTTAACCTCACGCACAACCACCAACTGGGAGGCCAGACCATATTATTAAGCCCTCGGTCGAAGGGTACCGGGTGCACCCGGTGTCGGCAACCTCACTGAGGCTATGAGCGCCGCCCTTAGCCCAGGGCTCTTGTGCTACCATCTCTAATCCAAGGAAGCACCTTCTAGACCTCAGCTGCGAATATATCACAGCAGCTCTAAAAGGAGAGCGCACCTGCTGACTGAAGTTTCCGAAGCCGCCATTGACCAGACAGTTCTTCAGCTCCTCCGTCACCATCCACAACAGGGCTGATGAGCCCTGGTGCAGACTCACTCCCCCTCTCGTCAGCAGCCTCCAACGACGTCCCACCGGGGTTGGGTAGCCCATCTTCGATCGGAGATGGTCGTCTCCCAGAATTCACCACTCGGAGGTGAGAGCAGGTGTTCCATGATAGAGGCTACGTGCAGACGCCTGTGCCTGCATGAGGCGCAATATCAACGCTTTCGTAATCCTGACGACAACCCATAATAATTACGGAATAAATATAACATGGGTGGCGCCATAGTCCGAGGCGGACATGGGCCTAGTTTCTACAGGAACCTCTTGTGTTGTGCTCGCTATTGATCTTGCACGCGTGGATGGGACGAGTGGGTGCCGGTTGACGTCGAAGTTTGAGAAGCTTTTTCCAGAGTACTCTTTTAGTCAGTGATTCGAAAGAGTTGGAGCCGTGAATGTTATGGAAGTTGGTAAACTCGGGGATCGAACCTGGCACCCCTGCGTAGGAGTACACCCGGGAGTCCTGCGTACGTCTACCACGCCTACCCGACCCAGTAAAAGGCATCACCTTCCTGACCTTCCTCTGCGATTCAATGCCTACAACTTGAGGAAATAGGGCACCCGGCTTTTAATTTCATTCCTACGCCTTTGATATGACGCTGGCCTGGGTGGACCATCTTACGGATCAAATCAAGCGCTCAAGGGTGAACTCAATTCATTATCAGTATCCTAAGAGATACCAATTTGGCGTCCAGCAGGTCCAATAAGCCTAAGGTGCTTCTCCAGCCACTCCTTCTCCTCGTCCAGTCATTCGCACGGAAAAAAACAAGCATCAGGTGGCATGCCACACCATCTCAAGTGATCGCGAATAATGTTCCCCGAAAATCCGCCGCTTAATCAGCTCTGAGAAAATCTCTAACCTCGTAAAAAGCAACAAATTTGTCTTCCAGCATTTCGAAACGAAACGCAATCATTATGGAATGCCTTTCTGTCAACAACTGCTTCCTTGAACGCAATAAACCACACGATGCACGCCGTGGAACTAGGTTCTCCTTGAAATACGACCCTCCAGCCTTCCTGGTCGCTGCGGTTCGAGAAAAAAAAAACCAAAAACAAACGTAAGAAAATGATAAAAAATATGTCAACACAATCAACTGCCCTTCCTGGGAAGTAACTGTAACCCGCAGAAAATTACCATAATAATTCAAAAATGTTATTTTCTCTCTTATGAATCGGTTGGTCGCTTTCCTTGTTTGCGCTGACTTCCCGCAGAAGGCAGACGAAAAAGCAGAAAAAAAAAAAAAAAAAAAAACAAGCAAAAGCGCCCAAACCCCGTATCCGTTCAGCATCATCATCTCACCTCAACTCTCAAATTTCAAATTAATGACAATTGAAATGAAAAATGATTTTCTGTTAAATTGATAAATTTTTATTGCCTCAACGATAATTTATGCTCGGTTATCGGCGGCGGAGGGGGGCAGCGAAAGATACAAGCGCTCTCACACTCGAAAGGATATCGATTTTCATCGATGACTCGGTTTCGATTTGCCGATGCGCGATCATTAGCGATAAATTGATGAGCAGAGCTGAGAAAAAAATGCTCAACGAACTAAAGTCCAGTGACTTTTGCCGAAATCTAATTTTTTTTTTCATTTCTTTCCTTGAATTACGGTGGTCTGTGGAGACGCGTTTAGCGGGCCAAGTCAGAGAGGGTTGCTTTACAGGTAGTCTCCACTGGACATGAACCATAGGTTCATGTACATGATGTGCAAAAAATTTAGTGGAGGCACAAAAGCCAGTGTTCAAACCTACATCGTGTTGGAAAACCTCGATTTTACGACATGGCATAAGATTGGCGACATGTTCACATGAGGTCTGACAGTCTGGATTGAGGGACTCATCTACGAGCTAAGCCAGAAGGGATTCCCCTGCAACCTCATCGGAATAATTTATAGCTTTCTGCCTTCCAGGAGATTCTACGCCTCAGTTGAAGGCAGCAAGTGAACAGAGCGGAGCAACAAGGCGGGAGTTGCACAAGGATCAAAGCTGGGACCGTGGCTTTTCAACATCTACACGGCAGATCAACCACATCCAACTGACACAGTGAACTGCTGTCTATTCGCAGATGACTCCCTGATTTATGCCAACTCGACGCCACCACAGATAGCCGCGCACAGGGTCGAAATCCAAACAGCGAGCAAATTTGACTACTATACTGGGAAATCGGTACTTAGACCATGAGAGGTGGATGCAGATCAGCAGCCAAATGTCGAGGCATAAAGGTAGTGCTCCCTAACGGTGCAAATATATCAACACACGAAAAGGTCAAGTATCTTGTCGTTAACTTCACTGACAAGTTGAAGTTCAACAGTCATTCGAAACTGACCCATAAGAAGGCCAACCTAGGCTTCCATCTACCCCTTGATGCGCAAGCAAAATGGACTAAGCCAGAGGACAAAACTGCTGCTCTACAAGCAGCTTATACGGCCGATCTTAACGTACGGCTTCCCAATCTGGCACACCATCTCTAAGACCAGCATATCGAAGCTCGCAATTTTCGAAAGAAAAATACTGCGAATATGTACCGGACTCACCATCGATAGGCACCGTCAAAGGCACCACAGCAACAATAGGCTTTACGACCAAGCCTGCATCATCCCCCTGCAACAGTATATGGTGACAGTGTTCAGAAAGCAGCTACTAAGCATCAACAACCATCCTAACGAGGAAATCAGGAACCTGAGAAACGCAATCCCCGGACAACGCTACCTCAACGCGTTGAATCTGCTAAATTAGCAGAACTTTCCAACGACGTCGAACAACAAGCTGCATGGGTTCTACCAGAGCAGCGATAGCTTTCACCATCGAGGCTAAGTCGGCTACCACATCACCACCCCATCCTAAAAGGACCACCATGGACACACGGACTTGAACAACCTGATGTAAGCACCAGCCGTAATACCCGTCTCGCCAGGAATGCTCATCAGTTTACCCCTAAGCCTACTTTCGGACGCACAGTTAAATTTAGAGACTCGTTCATTAGCCGCACGACATGAATATGGAACGCTCTTCCCAGCCTAATATTTGACAGATATTTAAAAGATATTTAAAACCAATGTGCACAGGTACCTCCTCTCCCTTTCTCCCTCTACACCTTCTGCCCGTGCTGTGTCTTGAACCCGGACACTTAAGGGTACTAACAATCCCTTGTGCGCGCACAAATTATAAAAAAAAAAAACCAGCCAACTTCACATCTGATTGACCCCTAGCCCATCGACGAATTTCAGAGGCTCTTTGACAGTTATTCACAAAAGAACGTGAATGCCGTTCTCTGACTGGTCACTTTAGAAAACGATACGTTGACGGGCAAGAGCGGTAGAAGTTGGCTATCTCATTAATACTTCATTTCTGGATTGGCGGTTGGTTGCCCGCTTCTTGATGTCTGCTATTTCGTAACAAACGTTGGAGTGAAGCGAATGGCAGATCTCGGCCACAAAAGAAAATAACGCAGACGGCTGTTCAGATTGTGGTTGTGATGTTGGGCAGAAATGAGTCCAATGGAGACGGTATTTAGTATTTTGTTGATTTTGTCAAAGATTGCTTCATTTATTTATAACTTGTGTTTAAAGTTAATACACAAAATAAGAGTTTATGAGGAGCGAACTGACCACCCGTCCATTTCTGATGACTGCTCGACATCGACTGACCCTCTCTCTGTCATTATGGCGTTGACAATTTATTGTATCTCCCATGCCTGGTCTGAAGCATTGGTTTAGAAACGACTTCCGGAGAGGTCAAAAAAAAAATCACATTCAGAGATTTTTTTTATTAATAATGGCAAAAGAACCAAAACTTTATTCCATAAAAACCAAAAATATTTTATATTGGGTTTAGAGCTTAATTCATGTGGTTTGCTACGAGATGGCGTAACTTGTATTATTCCATTGGAACGTGCGTTGGAAAGCTAATGTCATTGTGTGTGTGTGTCATTCATTTGAAGCGTAAACAACAATATTTTATTTTCACTCAAATATGTCGAACTTTGTGCTGGAAAAGTGTTTTTGCGGGGAGTACTTTAATATGAACAAAACTGCTGCCGACAGTCATCGTACTTTGGTGAAAGTTTATGGCGAACATGCGCTAGCTGAGCGAACGTACCAAAAGTGGTTTGCTTGGCCAACCAGCCAAATTAACGTCAAAGCCGAATATCCATGGCGCGAAGGTAATGCTCTGTATTTGGTGGGATCAGAAGGGTGTGCAGTATTATGAGCATCTAAAACCGGGTGAAACCAACAATGGACAGCGCTACCGAACACAATTAATCCTTTTGAAGAAAGCAGTAGCCGAAATTGAGTACTTCGAAGATACGTCTTAATCCTTTTTAATGCAGAAAAGGAGCGCTACAGATGCCATTGAGGCCGATACAGTACATATCAGTTTTGAAAGCCTGTACACATGCTCAAAGCTGTGGGCGATATTTGTCTCCATCCAGAGCGGTATATCAAATGGTGTTTTCGTTTTTGCAGCATACGTTTCCGTTTCCCAATGTTCAATCAGCGCCTTTACTAAGTGTGTTTACGTTGAATGCGTGAATCGAGATGCCAGGGCGATTCTCCGTATTTTCAAGTGCTGATCGTTGACATTAACTTACTCGTAGTACTCAACAGCTTCCTGGAGAGCTGCAGGATGTACTTGTCTATTGGCAATATCTTGACTTCATAGATCCTTTTGGTCGGGATGAACTTCAGTGTCGAATGGTCTCTGTGGAGACCAGTGCACATTCACACAACCTTCCGTTCCGACTGACAGATCCCCTCCATTGCTGTGGGGTTTATTGTGTACCAGATCGGGCATCCGTTGCAACTTAGTTTTCTGGCTTTGTGCGTTGTCGAACTTAATTGTGTTGCTGCCCGTTCTTAAGTTGTGGTAGATGATGTTGTGACGGTGGTCTACAATTCTGCCATCTCGCACAGGTTTCTTATGTGGCTTGTTGTGAGGAAGATGTCGCTAGGGTCAGGTCGTGTTGTAGCCGATTCGGTTATTAGACTTTTCGGGATGTTCTCGAGGTTGTTGCAAAAGGTGCTGGCGAGTTGGAAGATGCGCCTGTCGATTCGATCTATCTCGGCACTTTTGTAGAGGATGGATGGCCTTACGTACTTGTAGGAATCTTGTTGGCGATGAAGGTTGGTGAGGGTTCTGAAGCATCTACGCTCGAAGAGTCGGAGTTTCTCCATTTGGGATGGTGTTAAGTGGAGCCATACTGGACACGCGTATGTCAGTGACGGTCTTATAATCTGCCTTTACAAGATCTTTTTTATCTTGGTGGCGTTGGGTTTCCACATGATTTTCCTGCAGTAGCTGAGTTGGATCTTGGCCAATTGGATGCGGTTGGTGATGTTCTTTCTGAAGGAGAAATTTCTAGTGAAAGTAACTCTTGGGTACTTCATCTCCTTGCCTGGTTGTACCGATTCGTTGTTGAGGATTATCCGAACTCTTGTGTTGGGGCCTCTGATTACCAGCACTTAGGTTTTCGTTTTATTGGGTCTTATTTAGCACTTGTCGAGATATGTGATGAATGCCGACAGGTTTCTGTTGGTTATGTAGAATAAATGGGGTGTGGGAGTAGATTGGATTAATGTGTCGTCACCATACGAGATGATTTTGGGGCATATCCGCTGTAAATACAAAATACAAAATAGGTGCCATGATAGAGCCTTGCGGTACTCCGGCTGTATTGAGAAGTACGGTTCACATCAGAGCAGAATATCAAAAATTGGCTTGATTCATTCTTGGCTGCCAAGCCGGCGCAGTTCTTTTGGGATGAGATCCACAAATTGCCAGAAAGATGGGTAAAAGTCATAGCTGCAGATGGGCAAGTACTTTGAATTTTTTCTTACTTAATTTTTTTTTACATTTACAACTTACAAGCTACCTTAAAAACTACCCTGCAGGTAGGTTGCCGCTAATAGAATTGCTTCTTATTTGGAGCAAGACAGTGTCCGACTGCTCCCCCTTTCGGGGATACGTACTGCCCTATCTATCCTGGGTTTTAATGGTTCGACGAGAGAGTTCCCTCTCTCCCCAGCCACCAACATTTTCGGTGTTGCATTGCAAAATCCCGAATATGTCTTCTTGATACCGCCGTACTGAACGGGAGGTGACCCTCCTCAGCACTTTGTGCGACGGAACGGTCGTGGTTGTGTCGCCCATCCACAGTTGAACGGGAAAAAGGAGCTGCACCTCATTTTCGTTTTGTATCAGACCGTGCTTATCTAAATGGAGGGGGGTACAACGGGTACTTAAGTACCCTTTCGTGGTATAGTGGATTGGGGTAATAAGCCCCCGAGATCAGGTTACTGACCGAGTTCATCGCACTATCAGTATGACCTCGAATCAACTTCAGCAGGATATTGTCCACTCTTATCAGCTTTGCCCTGCTGTATAAGACCTCATTGGAATAGAATTTTCTGTCCTGGGACTCTGGAGTTCGATAAAGGTGAAGGCCAGCCCTAAGACAAGCTCTCTCAAACAACATAGTCTTTTCCATCAAGCTTGCACTCACGTTGAACCACACGGGACAGCAGATCAATCAAGCAGGCGCCCGTACATTGTTTCTGGCTCTTGCTCCATGGGATATCCGTGAGCAGTGGCCAGATGAGGGCCATGTAGCAGATAACCTTCCCTCTCGCATCGAGTTAGCTGTTGTAAAACAGTCTCTTTGTGAGAGCAAACGCGCCTGGGGCCCTGGTTGGAGCAGCATCTATATGTTTCAGGTATCCTGACTACAGTCCTTTGCGCCAGAGGTTGCCCGTGTCGTCCAACAATTGAGAACTTTCGCCAATTCATTTTCGTATCCACCGACCCCCTATACAACGGCGTCCTGAACAGTATGGTTTCCGACTTCTAAAAGCGGATCCAGTCATCGCAATCTCTCATGAATGAATCGAAGTCACCCTGCTCAATCTGATGCCCTCAATCTTTTTGTCAGACGGGAACGTTAGTAGATGTAGCAAATTTTCGTCAACGTTGAGCGTCAAAAGTGAGGGGAAACAACATTGGACGCCCTTGAGTCACAAGAGAGACTACAAGAAGAAAACACCACTAATTTATCGAATGAATCAATTCAAAAAGTCTTTCTTACTAGCCAAAGTTCGACTGTACACACATTTCAAAAGAAACTCTAGCCCAACATTGTTCCCAATTCTTGTTTACTCAACTTAATTGGAAGACTCTCTCAGAGAGCGTGCTTGTCAACAGGTTGGTTTGGCTTTGGTTGCAAAGAGAGGTGTCTGAGATGTTGATGGGATCGTCGCTTTTTCTTGGAACAGTCATACAATTGCGTATGGATTGTAAGTGAGGCTTGGCGTTTCGAAAAGAACCTTGATAGCAGAGCGATGCTGGAAGAGCGATTCTGCAAGTGTGTTGAGCTAGGTAGACTTAAGTCAGCCTAGGCTTAGCTAAAGGAATGACTTACCTGTCCTCTTGAGATGCAATTTAGAATACATAGCTTGGCTCCGAGAGCTTCTTCTGACCTTCTTTGGTCTACCATCTTGCCTTTGTCTTCTGTCAATGTTCGTCCGTGCTCTACTTCAGGGATGGACCGAAAGCCGAACATTCTTTCTTGGCCACCCTATCTCTCCTGTCTTTTAGCCAACTATAGACAGGATTTTTGAACGACAAGAACCAGTCCGTCCGAGGAGCAACAACAGCCTCATTATCAATCTATATATCTTGCAACACACTGAGCATGATTTTGCGATGGAATTGGTCATCTTCGTCCAACATTTCTAGAAGCTGAAGAAGCTTCTGGGCGAAGACCCTAACCACGCCCAATTCTTGAGAACGCCGTGGAATCCATTGCCTTGGTGAACGCCAGCAATACTGTCAGCAAGGGAATGCTGACACTACTTTGAGTACATGGTGCCACACAGAAGTGTCCCAGTCCACGAAAAATAGCATGTCACAAAGGAAAAGAAACGATATATTTTCGATTATCACATCACGCCTTAAATTGAAGTGACATGCCGAATGCACTATAAAGCATACGCCTCGCCATGGCAGCGCTCTGTTATGATACCATTCCAATTATCTCCGCTCATATCTACGTCTTCATTAGCATCCGTTGGACATTTATCAAATCGTGTTCGCCACACTCAGCGCTCATTACCATACGACAGCGGCTGCGGCACGTAACTCGACCAGAGCCATGTTCTAGCTGGGAAAAAGCACCACCAACTCAAAGCGCAATCGATTAAGCGAATAACAGACCAAGAAATCAATAAAACGCATGCAGCATGCATTAAACTGCCGTCGCAGCATTTTCCGATTTCCACATATTTTTCTATTAATTTCTTAATTGGCAATCATGTTCCCAATTCGAGACCAATTCGAGACTTCGATTCGCGTTAAAACCTATCGCACACGACTACCTCGGCAGACATCGCGGCCTTCGGCTCGGAAGTGTGCACCTCACACGAGTGCGAGACCAGCAGAACAAAAGAGTTGACTAGCGAACGTGATTTGAGCAACTTGTCGCCGTCGACGCCGCCGCTTGCTAAATTGATTGAAACGATATTTGACTGCGCTTGCATTGCAACTATTTCACACATTCATAATTTATGATTGGCATCCGTTCAATGGTGCGGAGTGGTGCGGCACACCGGCCACTCCATGCGACCGCTGGGACATGGAACGAACATGGAACATGCGAAGTATGCTACAATTGCATTTTAATTGAAACATTCGTAACATGATGCGCGCGCAATTGTCTCGGCTAGGCTAGGCTCGCGGCATCGCCGTCGGGCTCTGACTGAGACGTGCCCATCATGCGGACACCACCCGTCCCGTCTCCCATCTCAGCAGCCCATGCCCAGTTGTGATTCGAATCAACTGATTACGTGAAAAATTCCTTGACTTGTTATTAAATTTTTCCCTCAGTGGCGCGCGGAAACAATTGCCACAGTCTGTTGGCTGTCGTGCTGCTGCTGCTGCTGTTTGTTGCTGCTTCTGTCGCCTGCTGGACACACACAATCAGTCGACTGGAGCTGCTGCTGATGCTGGTGGTGGTACCATGTTGGGACTACGTCACTTGTCAGGGCGACATCTGTTCAAGTGAGGTTCTGTGTGAAATGCCGCCAGAGAATGTACTTGCTGTGTCCGTGGAAAACCTCAACCAAAAACATGGACCAATTGTCTAGGATCCCGTCACTGCACTGCAGGTCAGGCCGCGGCGAGTATTCCCAGAAAAAGGTAAAAATTCCAACGAATTATCGTCGTCATTGTCGCTTGTCGTGTATGGATCAGCTCCAGTCAATCGATCATAAAACGAGGAAAAAACCTCGCTCGTCGTCCAGTCAATGCCTAACGAACGGGGAACGAGTGGAAAAAGGAACTGACTGTGGACCTTTCCATATTTACCCGGCCGGCTCCTCGGTCGACGTTTCAGGTGAATTTTCAGTTTTTCTCCCTTTTTGCCCTCTCTGGGGCTGGAGCTGCTAAAGCTGGAGCACTCATATTTCCAGCGCTTTGTGAGGGAATTGCCAGCATCATCACCAATCGAATGTGTTCCCTCATCACCATTCGCGGGCGCACGCTAGCTCGCGCTAAAGACGCGAACACGACGAGTGTCAATTGTGTGTGAGAGTCCCGATCGAAGGGCGATCTCGGATTGATTGTGGGTCCCTTGGAGCCCCGCACGCACGCAGCATTTTATGATGGCCACGACAGTACATTACGTTCACTCCACAGCCTCTCGCTCAGTCCTCACAATCCCCAATCGAGACGGTGACTCGCTACGGATGCGCTGCTGTCTCGCTGCAGCACACATTTGGTAATCTACAGTTTACGCGCAGTGAACTTGTTATGATGATACGATGACGAGGACGTGCTACATTGGAGGTGCCTCGGCAAATAAATTGATTGGAACTTTTATGATCCGTAAGCGAGGAGATGCGGAATGTGGAATAGTTTTTCGATGATGATGATGATCGTCAGTCGTTTTGTTGTTGCTTTTGTTTTTTTGCCAGCCATGTCTTCGGTCTCCGGTCTTCGCCATGCCAGACGGGGATCACGAAGCGAAGAGTTTATCGCATCGAATCGTCGTCGCCGAGTGGCCAGCAGCGAGTGACGAATGGAGTTCTTCTTCTCCCAACAAAGGCATCGTCAACTGGTTGCGCTCAGAGTGTTGCCTTGGATCTAGGAAACGACTTCTGCAGTGCAGTGCATCTCTGTGTGTAATTATTTCATTAAGGCCACACCGTAATGTGCGGTGCTCGGGGATGGACTCATTTCTCATTAAGTCGGTGGAAGTTCCTCAAAATAGAAGAATGCAGCTGCGGAATGCGTGTCATGGATGATACCCAAAGTGAGGAGTGCTGCTGCTGGACATGGTTTGCCAGCCGAATTTGATTATTTTTTCTTTCTTCTTTTTGAAATGGACACGCAGCGGATGGTATTTGTGTAAATCTGTGGAATGCCGTCGGCGATTGCAGCTGCGACGTGCAATATGGTTGTCCGTGGGAAAAAAGCGACGCCTTTAATTGAAACTAGGCTCGGGGATGCAGTCGATTTGGGATGGGCATTTATTTTAAGGCATTTGCAAGGACCCAACGTACTCTACAACGGTCATTGGGAGAGGCGCCGTGTGACGCGTATGGACAGCTGTAAGGCTAATTGATAATTCATTATTAACTTGTTTCGTTTATGGAGGACAAGGTTGCATTCAATTCAGGTTTATCGACTCCTTCGAGGAAAGGAGATTGTATTCAAGACCTCCGAGAATCGGAGCAGAAGTTTGTAAGGGTAGTGATGACAACATCGCACTGGAACCCCAGTGGGTACTGAGACTATCCAAAGACGGCCTTTGCTGACTGTGGTAAAGATGGCAAAAATATCATTGCCAGTCAATAACAGACAGCCGCCTCCGGCCCGATCTTAATTGAGTTACGGAAATTTAAGTCAATTGTCGTTGGTGTCAAGGCCGCCGGAAATTGAAATCGCTTGTCAGACTTCTTCCATACTTGGCCCTACAGTCCAGGGTGGACCTGGGCCTCGCCCAACAAGCTTCTCCACATAGTGGAACCTGGGAGCCGATGATGGCATGCACAGGGATGACATGTGCAGAGACGGACTGAGAGTGTGGATGGGTGGAGTTCCGTGTTTGTGGTGGAATCGCTACGGAGTGTTAGAGCTACCATGAGAGACCTACTGAAGTCCTAAAACCAGCTTCATGTGTGAGGTGTACGATGTGTTCTAACTCAACATTCTTAAAGTCCTCCAGCTCCGTGAAGAAGTTGTTTCCTGTTTCCAGCAGAACTTGCATTCTTTTCCTTGCGAGAGCTCAACACTCGCAGAACAGATGCAGAAAAGCTGCTTCTTCTTACTCATCTCTGCAGCTTCTGCAAAAGTCGTTGTTCAACATGTTCAGTCGCACTGGGTGCATCCCTATGGCACAGTGACTGGTGAGGACTCCTATTTGCGCGCGTACTTCCTCTGTCTATGTACCCACGCTCGTCTTTTAGCCATCGGTGTGTAGGGAAGATTCCCTCTCTGCTATTACCACTTATTCTTTCCACTCCCTCCACTGTTCCCGGTCCGGAAACATTTCATGCTAATAACTTGTGTCCTGCTAAAGCCCGATTTAAAGCGGAAATTTTAACGAAAATTAACGGACTGAAATAAAGTTTCCCGTTGTAACAATTCAGTGCATTTGACCTGTTAAGTGGTATGCATGGTTTCGCGTCGAATTATTTGTTCCTTTTTTTTGAAATAAATAAATGAACAGCAGCTGTCGTTGCCTCTGCACGGGATGTTTGTGGAGTAAAGCGACTTGGAGTGGCGGCTGGTGGTGAGAACAGAACTGCGTGGCTTAAAACGCCCGGAGTTCAAGAAGCCATCAGAGAGAAGAAGAAGACCTACAGAGGCTGGATTCTCTTGGGGGACTCAGCTTCTAGTGACCGGTACACTGAGGCGCGAAGAACTTGCAAATTGACTTTGCGAGCAGCTAAAGGGCAGTCTTGGAAGGAGTTCGGCGAGAAGTTGGAAAGCGACCATTCTGGCAAACCATTCGCCAACTCAGAGGAAGGAAATTCAACATCTTCCAAGGAGTCAAATCCAAAGATGGTGTGTTGCATTCCAATGAGGTGGACATCTTACGCAGATGGAGTGAGCACTTTTCGGAGGCGAGGACTGAGGATGGTAGACCTGTAGTCTTGAGTGGGGCGGAGAGTAGTCCAGCAGTGGAGGAAGTCATTTTAGCTAAAAGTTGACAAGTCCGGCGGTGTGGATGAAATCCGGCCAGAAATGCTGAAGTCAATGGGAGTTTTATGGCTCTTTCGTGACATTAAAGTGGCCTGGGGACGTGGTGAGACACATGGCGATTGGCAAACTGGGGTGATTGTCCCACTTATCAAGAAGGACGACAAAAGAGATGGCTCCAACTACAGGGCTATATCTCCTTTAAGTCTCCCCGCGAAGTCTACGCTAAGGTGTTGGAAGCGCGTTCAAGAGCTATGGTCGCGCTCAGGATGGGGGATGAACAATGCGGCTTTCGTCCCGGTAGAAGTACAACTGACCAGCTTTTCACTCTAAGAATGGTACTTGAGAAGGCTTGGGAGCATGGAAAGGCATACGACCGAGTTCTTCGAGGTAAACTCTGGAGTGGTCTGCAAGAGTATGGGATTGAAGGTCGGAGGGCCATTCAGTCTGTATACACAAACTGTAGTAGCTGTGATCGGGTGAACAGGGCTAAATCAACTCTTTTTACCGTGGGCGTTGGACTTCGCCAAGGGTGCGTGTTGACACCTCTCCTTTTAATTGAATATATGGACTGGATGTTGCGGCACAGCCGAGCCGAGGAATGTTTCACATTGGGAGAGTTGAGGGTAAGTCATCTTCTTTTTGCCGATGACTTAGTGATCCTCACATCTTCCCGGACGGAACTCCAGCGCGCATTTGATAGGTTTGTGGCCGTATGTGCTGATGCTGGAATGAAGTTCAACGAAGACAAATCGGAGGTTATGGTCATCTCCAGAACGCCTGTTCAGTGCACTCTACAGGTTAGTGGATGACCATTGAAGCAGATGGAGAAGTTTAAGTATCTCGAGGTCTTTTTCACGAGTGCTGAAAGGAGAAATGTTGGGCTTTCCTGTAGGATTGGTCAGGCTGGGTCAATTTTGAAACAGATTGGTAGATCTGCAATCAGGAAGGGCGAGCTTGGTCAAGCTAAGTCAGCGGTTTTCTTCTCAGAATTTATTCCAAATCTCACCTCTGGTCATGAATTTTGGTTAATGACCGAAAGATATAAGCTGCGTAGATCAGATTTCTTCGTGCTTTTGTGGGAATCACTCGTCGGGATAGGCAGAGAAACACGGCAGTGGGCGAGGAACTCAACATTGAGGAGCTGCTTCTTCGAACGGGGAGGACTATACTTCGGTGGTTTGGTCACGTAGCAGGAATGTCCCCTCAATCACGACTTCCGAGGCAGGGGTTGAATGCGATGCCACCAGGTAGGCGACCGCTTGGCTGGTCCATTACGAGATGGTTGGACCAAGTCCAGAAACTCGCCTGGTTACGTTTGGGCATAACTCCTGATGAGTTAGAGTCGATGGTGGAGGATCGAGTTGCCTGGAGATTTCTCGTGCCTGGGTTACCCCCGCGACCCCTTTAGTGGAGCATGAGGGTCAGAAGATGATGATGAGAATTGTTCACTGGCGCCATCTAGGGTAGGGGGGTCGCTATGACGTATTTTATATTTCCTGGTGAAAATTACGATCTCGGATTTGTGTGCGTCTAAACTGAGACCATTTTTAACCGCCCAGTTATTGAGGAGGCTATAGACCACGCTGCACTAGATCTTTTGTACGTAAGGGTAGTTTCCCGAGGAGACTATGGCAACATCATCCGCATACCCAATTGTTTTGCAACCAGTCCCGTAAAGTATTCGTAGCAGTTAGTGCAAAGAAGAGGGGATAGTACTCCTCCCTGAGGTGTACCTCTTCTGAAGAGCTTTTTGAAGAGCCCTTGCCTAGAGTGGCAGTTATTACTCTGCTTGAAAGTAAGACATTTTTCGAGAGAGCTGCGAGCAATCTTTGGTCCTGTTTGTGGTGACTCCTTTCCTACGAACTGTACACGCTGTACAGCGACATGAGCCTAGTCAGTCGTCTACGGATTCAACGTCAAAGGTGGCTGGACCATGTAGGGCGCATCAACAACTCACCTCCGCCCCGAAGAGTCTTCACGTTAGAACCCGTGGGACAACGCAGCTGAGGACGTTCAGGTGGGAAGAACCTCAACCAACCTGGCGTGTGACACTGGAGGCAGAGATTGTTCCAGTTGAAGGGGCTTGTTGGTTGGGGCCTAAGTCCACTCCGGCCAAATTAAGAAGAAGGGGCACATCTTGTTCTGTTGGCATCCTTTGCTGTCCAAATTAATTGATGAAATCCAAATCCATTCCATAAAATTCCCTGATCACTTAAAATGTTCCTTAAACAGCGTGAAAAATTCAAGTTGCAGTGGCTGTCAGCTATAAGTTCTGCAAGGATGCTCAGAGCTGCCGCCGCGATGCAAGGCCACATGATTTTGTGTTTTGATCGAACTATACCCTTCCCGCACGTAGCCTTGTCCTAGACAAGTCTTAACAATTTCTGCGACTTGAGTTGCTTCCTCGGACTGATCCTCGCCCAACGTCAAATTCACTCCGATTTCGATGAACTTCCCCAGTCAGACCGCGCTCTCCATTACATTCTTGTGCGGTTCCCTTAGTCCACTCTGCACCCATTAAAAAATACCACCATTCCGCAAGCAGTACTCTTTGGGAAGTTCCTTCACCCCAGTCCAGGTAAATGTTCTCCCTCGTTGCGTTCGACGTGCCTTCTGATGCGATTGAATGCACACATTGCATCCGATTCCAAAAAAAAAAACAACCGAACTCCCATTATGCCGCCAATCACCGGTAGCACCTCCATCCAAGCGAAAATAAGGACAATCCTCCCCGGAGTCAAAGACAGCATCTCAGGAACGTTGGTTCCCCAAAAAGCCGTTCGGCATTCCGTTTGTTCCCTCGCGTGCTTCCGCATTAGGATTCCACTGATTTTGTTTTTTTTTTTGCGCTGTTTTCCCGATACCGCCTATGAAAAGCGAACCGCTGGAAAAGCGTGTTCACGAAAAGCCGTTTTTTCCCTCGTCGTCGTTTCAATGGGTTCTCGGTCGAGTCAGTCTTTTTGTTCGGCCGTGTCTTTTTCCCGGAACCCGAAATCGGGCGCGCGAAATACAAAACGAAGAACATCGAGTATTTGCCTAAATGTGCCCCCCCGCCATCAGAGGGACGGCGCGACGGAGGGTTGCGCCGCGAGGCAAATGGAATTCCTTCGATCTTGGCGATCATGGCTACAGCACTTTTATCTATGCCAATGGTGCTCTATGGGGCCACACAGAGCAGCGCTCCGCACGTACTTTTCGTGTGTCTTCATCCTCACCTAGCAGAGAACAGCACAAGACAGCGGGGGAGCAGGGGGAGGTGCTGCAGTACGAGTCGAAATGTCTTGTCCTAGAAATGTTCACGATCTTGTACTCGGATGTGTCACTGGATTTAGTTGACCATAAATTCAAACAATTGATGACTGTGGTGACAAAAAAAGCGTCGCGGACAAAACCGCGAGAATTCCTGCCAACCCGACACCATTTCCATTGTACTGCCTGCCATTTAGGGGGCAAAAATGTCGTCCAAGTTCATCCTGCACTGAGCGGCGGTGGCGGCGATGGCGGCCGGCGGCCGGCGGCTGGCTGGTGGAGGCTGATGCCCGTTCAATGAAATATTTTATTTAAATTTTAAATGCTGTCTAATTACCACCATCCCGCTGAGCGGCGAGATGCGGAGGACGACCGCGCTCCTTGAGGGCTGAAATCGACACTTCGGCCGACAGGAGAACGATCCCGTGAACCGATCACGTTTCTAACGTTTTCTGTTCGTTTTCGTTTTGTTTTTTTTTGTTTGTCTCGTTCGGTTGTGGTTTCGCTTCGCGCGAGTGTTTCCGTGGCTTGTTCGTTTTTGGGCCACCTCCGAGAGGTTAACACTTCCTTTAGGGATACGACGCGAGAGGCTGTGTACACAAATTGTGTGTCAAGCGGGAACAAGGACCGCGTGCAAATGATAGTCACAGCAGATAGCCTGGCGGGAGGCGGTGCGGCGGCGCGGCTGGCCCGGGGTTTGATGTTTTCCCCGCGTTTTGGTGAAGAGGTTACCCGGTGTTACTGGTCCAGTGCGGTGGTCGTGGTGCTCTGACCATTTTCGTCTTGTAAGATACTCCGTGCGATAGTTGAGATAAAAGTTAATTTGGAAATTAATTGTGTTCGCCTAGTGCGGTGCGGTGTGGGACCTTCCTGTTGGTCGTGTGTGGTTGGGGGGGATGGCAGCAGTCGGATCTGGGAACTCGGATAGAGATCAATTGGGGAAATCGAAGTCTTATCGCGTTTGTTCCGCGCAGAGACTGAATGTGTGCCTTGGGAAAGTCGGAGGTGCAAGCTGCTATCGCGTCTTGGGGTTTTCATCAAATCTTTTGCTGGGCAAGGGGCAGGAAGCGTGCGAGAGAATTCAAGGGGTTTCCAAAGAGCATGCCATACTTGGCATAAACGTGGCATTAACTTGGGGCAGCTCTCATGCTGTTTGTAGATTGTTGTTAGACCTGGTTGAGAGCGAGCCATAGACTGCCACTTTTGTCGACTCAGATTTGAGCGGAAGAAAAAGTCGCCGATTTGGCATCATTTCGGACGTCTTAGGGCAGAAGAACGAACGTCGAGAGGAACTGAGGTAGCTGGCTATTTAGAGGTGAACTCAGTAAATTAAGCAGTGCCAGTATACAATGGATATGCTGGTCAGGTTAAGCTTTGATTGTGCTGAACCCAGTGGAGTCCTGACAAATGGCTCAAAGGGTTCAAGGGAGAGTGTTTATTGCGCGTTCGACTAGCTTGATATTGCCCGTTCTCACAGTGCAAGCTTATCTGCTGGTTTAGCTAAGTGCAGGATCCAACTTCACTTAAGAAGACTTCGTTGTTTTTTTGGCAACGCCAACATTTGTCAATTTTATCGCTCGCTCAAGTAATCGTTTATTTCTGTTAATTTCAAATTCCTAAATTTTTTTCAAAAGAGACGCAAAGTGTAGAACCAGCCTACACCCACGAAAGTAGTTCAAGCCTTTTTTTTTGTTTTGTGCTGCTGCTGGACATGGTTTGCCAGCCGAATTTGATTATTTTTCTTTCTTCTTTTTGAAATGGATACGCAGCGGATGGTATTTGTGTAAATCTGTGGAATGCCCTCGGCGATTGCAGCTGCGACGTGCAATATGGTTGTCCGTGGGAAAAAAGCGACGCCTTTAATTGAAACTAGGCTCGGGGATGCAGTCGATTTGGGATGGGCATTTATTTTAAGGCATTTGCAAGGACCCAACGTACTCTACAACGGTCATTACGAGAGGCGCCGTGTGACGCGTAAAGACAGCTGTAAGGCTAATTGATAATTCATTATTAACTTGTTTCGTTTATGGAGGACAAGGTTGCATTCAATTCAGGTTTATCGACTCCTTCGAGGAAAGGAGATTGTATTCAAGACCTCCGAGAATCGGAGCAGAAGTTTGTAAGGGTAGTGATGACAACATCGTACTGGAACCCCAGTGGGTACTGAGACTATCCAAAGACGGCCTTTGCTGACTGTGGTAAAGATGGCAAAAATATCATTAACAGACAGCCGCCTCCGGCCCGATCTTAATTAAGTTACGGAAATTTAAGTCAATTGTCGCTGGTGTCAAGGCCGCCGGAGATTGAAATCGCTTGTCAGACTTCTTCCATACTTGGCGCTACAGTCCAGGGTGGACCTGGGCCTCTCCCAACAAGCTTCTCCACATAGTGGAACCTGGGAGCCGATAATGGCATGCACAGGGATGACATGTGCAGAGACGGACTGAGAGTGCGGATGGGTGGAGTTCCGTGTTTGTGGTGGAATCGCTACGGAGTGTTAGAGCTACCATGAGAGACCTACTGAAGTCCTAAAACCAGCTTCATGTGTGAGGCGTACGATGTGCTCCAACTCAACATCCTTAAAGTCCTCCAGTTGTTTCCTGTTTCCAGCAGAAGTTGCATTCTTTTCCTTGCGAGAGCTCAACACTCGCAGAACGGATGCAGAAAAGCTGCTTCTTCTTACTCATCTCTGCAGCTTCTGCAAAAGTCGTTGATCAAGTTTTTTTTCCACCACAGAGCACACAAAACACTACGTTCTCTAAGTGTTAACTCTCAGTATCGCTTTACACAGCAGATTCTTGCTGCGTGGATGAACATGGCTTACGCCTGAAACTTAAAGTTTGCAAGTCTATTAATTTACATCTCCTCTCTCTATCATCGTCATATTTAGGGAGTTCTTCGAAGGAGTATAATTTACGGACAGCATATCTCGTGAACATTTTGTGTACTCTTTCGAATCTGAGTTCTTTTGTATCATATGGGGAATCCCGAATGATGGAAGAATATTCTAAATGCGGTCTGACTAACGAACAATAGAGAGAGAGAGAGAGAGAGAGAGAGAGAGAGAGATTTACTGTACCGATCCATTATTACAAGTTGTGGTTTTGTTTTTCTTACATAAGTCGTACGAGCATGGCTATTGCAGTCTGCCTGATTGACATTAATATAATAATCAAAAAAGAAATAAGTTTGTAATCGAATAATTATAAGGTACATATAACAAGTTAATATACGTGTATATACATATGTACTCTTCGTTTATAATATTTTTTCTATATTTGATTGACTTTTTGTAATAGTTTAAAAGTAGTTTTATATCACAATCGCAATTTAACAGGTCTCTGACCTCAGATACCGATTTAATATCACTGCCTGGATAAAATCTGCGCAATTCCTTAAGGACTGGACATCTACCAATAAAATGCACAATGTCTTCTCTCTCTGATAGGTTGCAAAGACTGCAGTACATCGGCAAATCGGGACGATGTGGGATGTAATTTAAATTAACGAGTTCTCCTCTCCTCTTGAAAATGCTAGATATGAGTTCTTGACTGGGACTGTTATTGAAATAATTTCGTTCACATAAATTATGGTTGAGGCAACTGTATGTTGATCGATGTACGGAGGATGTAGCCATATTAATACAACCTTTCTATATTGTTGGTCTACTTTGGAGATTAGTTCGTAAAGCATAACTTTTAATAACCTGGGGTTAGTCGTCGTGAAATGGAATTGCATCCCACAGTAACCTGCAAGCTCTTCCAGTTTCCTAAACCAAAGATTTCTTTTTTGTATGGTTTTCATAGCGACAATTTTTGGCAGTCTTTCATCAGGCATCTCCAGAACTGTCAATATATAATCAATATGCAGCTTCAGTGTCTTGACGAATAGTGGCGATATTCCTGTTTCTATTATTACCATATATTAATAGCTTCGTTCTTGGTAAACCAAAGGTTCGTTTGATGTAATATCTTAGAAGTTGTTCTACAGTCTCATATTGCGTATGTCCCCAAGATTGAGCTGCGTACATCAATACCGATTCTGCAACACCAACGAACGACCAGATTATGTGAGAAACACCTATTCCAGGTAGCACATATTGCACTTTTCGCCTTAATAAGTTTGTCCTTCAAGTGAAAATCCATGTTAAGGTTATTAGTGATTGTCACTCCAAGGTATTTGTACTTTTTCACCACTTCAATTGGTTCCCCGTTGTAGTGCCAACTTTCATTTCGACACAGTCTACCACCTCCCTGTTTGAAATTCATCACTTTTGACTTTAATAGGTTAACCGTTTCCAGTTCCACCTTTGACAATACATATAGAGACGGTTTATCATCAGCTGCAGCATTTCGGCTGAATTCGCTAGTAAAATCACATCATCAGTAAACAGAAGCGCTTTTATTGTCACCCCAACAAACTCAATTCCGCCTGGTAGAAAGTCGTTGGGCTGAAAAGGGCATCCTTGTCTTACTCCCATATTGGTCTCAAGCCATTCTGAAACATCTGGCCCACACCAAACTGCTGCGCGGTTACCCTCTTACATATTTTCAAGAACTCTTCCCAGTTTGAAACTCATTCCGATGGTGTAAAGTTTGTAGAATAGAGCTCTCCGATCGACCGTATCAAGCTGGCTTGAAATCCACGAAAAAAGCGAATAATTTCTTTTTTTGTTCTAGGAATGAGCCCGCAATGTTATGCGAAACACAAAAATATTGTCTATGGTTGAATATCCTGAACGAAAACCAGCTTGATTTTCACGGATAAGTTTTTGAGTTCAATCCATCGAGCTATTCGGTTGCTTAAAAGCTTGGCGAACACTTTGTAAGATGTGTTGAGCAGAGATATCCCTCGGTAATTGGCCGGGTCAGTTATATTTCCCTTTTTATGTATGGGGAGTATTATTGTTTCTTTAAGTTGTGGTGGTATAATTCCTGCGTGCAATATTTCATTAAATGTTGATGTCAATTTGTCCTTGAGTTCATCTGTAGCGTATTTAAATACTTCTATAGGCATCCCATCAGGACCTGACGATTTATGATCACTTAGATTACTCAGGACAGAATGAACTTCAACACTGGAGAATGGTGTGTCAAGTAATTCGTTTTGGTTTAACGGTACCGCATAGTAAGTCGGCAACATCGGATTATCGGTTACATCGGTCTGCTCATCGGATTAAGTAAGTTTTGAATATGACTTTAGTAAATCGATGGAGAGTACGTGGTGACCATAGATTGTGATAAAAATAAGCCCTCAGTATACAGTCTGGCTTCAGCGTTAACAATCCGGAACCTTCTATGACAACTTGGAAGGTCTGTTGTCCGCATATTGCTGTGAGTCGAGATGTCCCGATTGCGGAATATAGCCATTGATTTTTATTCTTCATTGGCATCCATGTGGAGTTGGTTTCAGCTTTCTTGGGTAGGCTTGTAGGTTTTGTTTCGTTGTTGAATAACCCAATTTCACAGGAACAAACGTCTGAACCTCTGCTGTGTCTTTGTTGCAAATTGGGACATTGATTGAAGACTGTACGGCAATGTATTGGTCGCGAAGTGCATTGACAGCCAATATTGGTGCACATGGAATGATGGACAGCAATGTGTTGTTTATACTGCTTGGTATAAGTGTCATCTTGAATAGTCCCCAGCGATGCTGACTTACTAATGGAAGTTTGATCAAAAATACCGCTAGATTGTTTGTGATTCCTTCTTTTACTGTCATTGCTTTACATAAAGGGTGATTTTTTAAAAGCTATAGGAAAGTTTTTCAAAAAAAAAAAACAGAAAATTTGTATGAAATCATTATTTGAATCGATAGTATGGTCCATATAATTTAATGTTTGAAGATTATTTCATGCAAATGTTGACCTTGACTGCCCCTCAAATGGTCCATCGGCTTAGTCCAATTTTGGCATACTCTTTCCAACATTTCGGCCGGTATCTCACGAATAAATGCTTCAATGTTGTCTTCCAATGCGTCAATTGAAGCGGGCTTGTCTGTATAGACATGCGCTTTAACATAGCCCCACAAAAAATAGTCTAAAGGCGTTAAATCGCACGATCTAGGCGGCCAATTGACCGGTCCCGAACGTGAAATAAAATGTTCACCAAACTCGCCTCTCAATAAGTCCATTGCTGCGCTTGCTGTGTGGCATGTGGCACCGTCTTGTTGAAAACACATGTCATGCAAGTCAAGCTCTTGCATTTTGGGCAAAAAAAAGTTGGATATCATCTCACGGTAGCGCTCACCATTCACAGTTACGTTACGATTCGCTTCATCTTTGAAGAAGTACGGGCCAATGATGCCACCAGCCCATAAACCGCACCAAACTGTGACTTTTTCTGGATGCATTGGTAGCTCTTGCAATGCTTCTGGCTGATATTCACTCCAAAATTGACAATTCTGCTTATTTACGTACCCATTGAGCCAAAAATGAGCTTCGTCTTGAACTGACCATAAAATGGAAGAAGCGCGCGATGAACTTTCTTGACAGAGCACGCATTTTAATAATAAAATTCAATAATTTGCAAGCGTTGTTCGTTTGTAAGACGATTCATGGTTAAATTATAGACCAAACTGAAGATGTTGGACAGTGAAACAAAACACGAAACGTGCGTGTTTGAATATTCAGCTCTAGTCCATTGTGCTTGCACCATTCCACCAGTGCATCGATATCCAATTGGAAATTATTACAATCAGTTAAACTATTTATAGATAAATACAATTTAAAGTCGTCTGCGAATGTTCGAATTTTACGATATTTGAAAATTTCGTGAACATCATTTATGAACAAAAGAAAGAGTAATGGTCCCGCATGGCTACCTTGTGGAACGCCCGATGTAACTTTTATTACTCGAGATCTAAAACTATCGATCTTTACCAATTTCTTCCTGTCCGTTAAGTAATTGGAAAACCACTCTAACATTGACGAATGGAATCTAAAAAGACTTTAGCTTGTATAAAAGGAAAGTGTGATGTACTTTATCGAGGGCTTTCGAGAAAACGTAATTTCAATTGATTTTCTAAATTTGTATAAATGTAATTTGAAAATAATGATAAATTAGTTGTACATGACCTGCCCTGCATAAAGCCATGCTGGTTATTAGAAATAATTTCTTTTACCATGAAATGTAATTTTTCTTTTGCAATACTTTCAAATAGCTTTGGAATCGATGAAAGCTTTGATATTGGTCGATAGTTTTCTTCGACAGAAAAGAATACTTCAATTCATTTAAAAATTCACCCTTTTTTAGGGATTGATTAAAGATAATTTTAAGTGGACGATAAAGCGAATTCCAACTTTTTTTTTTAAATTTCAGCCGGAACCCCATCGGGGCCTGGGCAGTATTCATTCAGTGCAACAATATTGGTCTTAGCGAATTTATAAGTTAAGCCGGCACTGTTATTACTACAATTTTCGTAACAAAAAAATTCAAAATCCAGAAGTAAGGACTTGTGATGAATTTTATTCGAATCAAACACATTCAAGGCTTCTGATATTTAAAAATTATATTCATTGCTTAAAAAGCCTAAATCTAAAATTCGTTCCAAACTATTTCGAATATTGTTTATTTGACATAAGCTCAAAGATAAAAGACCATCTATTATCAAACGCTGAATAACATTAAATGGGATTAAATTATCATCACCATCCACGTTCCTCCAGGTAACGTCACACAATATACAAGGTAATTGAGTGGCTTCATGACGAGTAACAACACTACTAATGTTATCAATGTGTTTTTGATACACATTGGCAACACTTTTTGGTGGAACGTAGGTGACAAAAATAAACATCTGATAACGGACGTCATCAGCAAAATCAATAGACACACACATCTGCTCTACATCAATTGTTTGATGCACCAACATAACTTGCCGGCTGAGTAGACGAGATGAGACAGCTATTAAAACTCCTCCTCCTCTCTCCTCACTAGATCTGCAGCGATCATTTCGGTAAACCACATATGAGTGATCAAAAATTTCTGCAGAGCAGAGAGAGAAATGAAAATTTCTTTTAATTTCGTTCTCATACCACCAACATTTTGATAATACAGAGAATAGGTTTTAACGGTGGTGCCTTGCCCTCGCAGCAGGATGGAGGAGACTCTATGCGAAATCATCGAATGGGGACTAAATATAACCAAAGAGTGGTGCCTGTCAGCTGGGCTAAATCTAAATCCGGCAAAACCCACCATAGTGGTCTTCACAAAGAACACACACACTTCACAGGCACAATACTGGCTTCAGTAAAAGAGGTAAAATGTCTAGGATTCATCTTAGAAATCAAACTCATCTGGAAAAGACACACAGAAGAGGTAACCAGGAATGCGACGCGTTTGTAGAAGCAAAGAGGGCATACCTGGGGTCGCAGTCCAAGCATCTTAAGTTCATAGCTATTGTTTGACCAACACTTGCTGGAATACAGAACCAATAGCTTCCACCTTCTCCTGGGGATCTTCAACCACGAAGAAGTCATTGTCTAGCACTGCTCCATCTGGATCGATGCTAATTGACGGCAGTAAATGTTCGTCTAACGTCTAACGTCCTGAATGTCATTTTGATCTTTCCCTCGAACAATTTTATTTACTTGCGGGAACATTCCCGGGTTGTTAGGCCGTACAGCCCGGATTTTATTGCCCTAGTGCAAGCTTACAGCTAAGCTGTAGTTTATGCGTATTAATTGTTGGAGGTTCTTGATCTCCGACTTCAGTGCCCCGACTTCCGTGTTTTGTGGATCTGTAAGCCGCCTGTACAAGAGCTTGAGTCTTGACAGCAGGCCACTTTTGTGCAAGTGAAGTGCATCGATGGCAGCATTTCAATGTGCCCAAGGAGTTCATCAACGTCCATGCCGTTGTTTATACACTCCCCCACCTGAACGACTTCCCAGTCCTGGCTATCCAGGTCTGAGTTGCCATGCCGCAGGTTGAGCTCAATACGTTCCTTCGCGAGGTATGTTCCCTGAAGATGGGACCTTTTGCTCTCAGGTAGTTTAGAGCTTCCCCCTAATATATTACGCGTAGCTCGGCAGTAGGCCAGGGGGCTGTCGTCTTTGCTGTGGAATTTTTTCGACATTTGAGGGTCCTCCATGAGCTCCCTTGATGGTGGTCAGCTGTCCGAATGGGGGAAGCATTTTCTTTTCTTCGTGATAGCATCACGCAACCCGTCGAGGGTTCTTAGCTGAGTGAGGTGCCTTTGGTCCACCGTGAGCATACGCTCAGGATCCCAAGGTCTACTGCCGCAGCTTGCACACGTACTTTGACTACTCGTCGAGGGTTCTTAGCTGAGTGAGGTGCCTTTGGTCCACCGTGAGCATACGCTCAGGATCCCAAGGTCTCCTGCCGCAGCTTGCAAACGTACTTTGGCTACTGCTTTGGGGAGACCGACTATATTCATACAGTTTTACTTCGAATATAAACGTTTACTATAACGGTAACAGACCAAAATTTAGTCTGACCCTGAAAAAAATTCTGCGCGCGCCTTTGTCAGTGACTCGAAAGAGGTACATTTGGGAATCCGTCGGGGGTTGAACTTAGAACTGCCGAGCGTGAAATCAATCCAGCAACCAAAAAAACATTATCTTGGACCTGCGGACATATTTGAGAAAATATTATCACTTCGCAATTACCGCCAAACCGTTAGCATTGATGTTGAAGAGCGGTAGAAAGTAGAGCCGCCGTTTCGTTGGGCAGACCAGATAAAAGCAACCGCGATCCACGAACAAATCAAGAAGGCCACACCGACCTAAGCTCTTTGCTGTGTGATCGATAAATGTGGATCAGTATGCCTGTTGAGGTTGGTATCGAGACAGTTCGTCCACATCGAAAGTTGTCAACGGTGATGACGAGCGACGAAATGAAACCATTGTGTCTCATTACTTGACGTGAGGTCTTAATATCGAGACAGTTCAAGAACTGAGAACTTTCATCTGGATGGCGCCCGACGAAGAATTTACTGACACTTTTCTAAACTAGATGCTTCTGCTGTGGCCCAATAGATGAACAGAAACCGGAAATAGTTCGAGGCGAAGCCGTTCCGAGAACATTCTGCGAGCGCCTGTCAGTGACTCGAAAGAGGTACATTCGCGAATCCGTCGGGGGTTGAACTTAGAACCCTAAGAAATTGCCTTACCTGCCCACTTCAGACTAATGGTCAAACTAAGCCGATTACATGCACCTCAGCCCCAATTAACCCCCACAACATCCTAGACGACTTCTCAACAAGTGGTGGACATCTCCGAAGTTTGTCAGCTCGCAAATGCTTTCTTCTCGTCGAAGCTCTTCTCCTAGTATGGCCTGACTTGTGCTCCACCATTAGCTACATACGTCATGAATATCTGCTGGTGCACCCTTTCGTTTCACCCCATTTTTTGCTTCTGCTTTGCCAAAGAACACTTCCCTTCTGCCATTGTCTCTAAGCCGCTCTCTTTCTCTCTCTCTCCGCCCAGTGCTCGCTTCCCTTCAAATAAAGACATTCAAAGAAACCGTTAAGCAATACAGTTTTACATTTTAGAATGAACGAGAAGAGCATTGAATGCCAAACAAAAGGTTTCCCCTTCCCCATCCCTCAAGGCACCCCCTCATAGAGCCTCCCTCCGTCGTCGGTCGTCGGAAGAAAAAAAATCGTGCAGTTGGCCCCAACCTCTGTTATCCATTTAAATTTCAAAATATCCCGACCATCTGCGGAGGATTGATCGCAGCAAAAGGAGTTCGAGTTCGAGAGATTTAAAAATCAGATTTCGATTGGATACCCCACCCCAGCCGACCGCCGCGGCACCACCGTGTCGCCGCGCACTCGCACCCTGTACACAAAATTCCACTCGCCCGATAATAGTGTGCTAATGAGATTCACTTCCTGGCCGGGAGGCGCGCCGAACGCCAAAACAGAAGCCACCACCACGCTCTCAACCGTTCGCTTGCGCAACGAAATTGACTGAAGGTCTGGCTGCCGTTTCCTTCTGGGTCTTGCGCTTTGCCTGTTTTTTGCGCTTCAACTTTTTTCTCGCGCCGCCGCTCCGGGTTTTGGGAACCGCTCGCCACACACAATAGAATATCGAATCCAAGGGAAATCCATTGCCTGGAGCAGAAGCTACACCGAAGTTATCGATTGAATTATCAGCATTCATTAGCATTTCTCTAAGGGATCGATGCAGGAGGGGGGCTAGCCAGGCAGAGTTTGATTTGCGATTGTCCAGAGGCGAACTAGGCATCCGGGAGAGGCACCCGGGTTATCCCGACGGGCATCTGATAGGAGGGCTGATACTGTTTCGGGTGAAAAGCTAATTGCCAGAGAATTGCTCGCCTTTCCCGAGAAGTCTCCGCCAGTCTGAGTCGGAGTCGAAGTTGGAGTCGGAGTGCTTTCCTTTCATTAATTAACCCGGCGAGAGAGGTTTCCGCTGCGCTGCGCATCACTCCAACGCTGGTCATCATCGTTGTTGCAGTTGTCGACGTGTTGTCGCCATTGCTGTCCCCGTTGTCACCGTCATCGGGGATGCCCGAACGGTAAAATCAAGCAACCGCGAACCGAGAACGCCAGAAAGCCAAATCGAAGTAATGTGGGATTCTAAGCTGATCGCCATCAGCGTGCCAAAGTAAAGGGCACCCAGAAGTGGTGGGCGGCAGGCAAGGCAATGCACATGAGGAGGAGCGCGACGACGACCCAACCACCACTCACTGAAAATCCTGAATCACGGAAAATCGTGAATCCGCTCTCAGTGATAACACGTGTAGAGTGTCTTGCTGCACCGCGAAATGCTTTTAGAGGATATTTTACATACTTCGACAGGCCAACCACTAAATAAGTAGATTCTTATTTTTCGGTTCGCGCGACGACAACAAATAGGTATCGCCTCGCCTCTGGTGCTTGGCTCTGCAGCCAGTCAGCTCTTTGTTGGATCCCTGGACGACACACACAAGGGCACACATGAGAGACAGTGTGTTGGTATCGTCTCTCGGACGACGACGACGACGACGACGACAACAGCGACTACGTTGAGCAGCTCTGTGCCAAGTGGTGACACTAGGAAACGAGTTAAAAAATAAATTCACAGGCAACAGCAGGCTGCTGGCCGGGGGCTCTGGAATGCGGTGGCTCTATGGGATTCAATCGATCGCGCCCAGTGGATGGCTGATTGCGGTAAAGTGGATGTGGCTTGCATACCACAGGCATCAATGAGGCAGCGAGGGCTGTCGCGGAGTGCCATGGTAGACTGTTGTGAAGCAAATTGATAAACAAACTGGTTGGCCTTATGAAATCCTCTGAACAGATTGTGCATGTTCGAGAAGTGAGAAGAAACTAGGAGGAGAGTCCCTGTGGCTGGGATTCGATGAAATCCAGTTCACCGATTTTTGGGACAAATTCATTGCGGGAAGCTGGCTGAATTGTGAGGGAGGGGGGACTGTTCGTGAATTGCGTCGCAGAGGGTGTGTTCGAAAACGCAGTTCATTAGTCCCACCTTCAAAAGGCTTTTTCTTCTGGCAGATGGATGATGAGAGGAATTGGTGGATGTTTTCTGTACAATTTGACAGTTCCCAAGTGAAATGTCAAAAGATCTTCCCGCGCATGTAGCGACTCCTAGCGGCCGGAGGACGAGACGGGAGACGAAGTTAGTCCACTTCAGTCATGGATTGGTATAAAAGTGTGCTGGGCTCCAAAAATAAGGCTCTGTTCGGCAGATGAGGTCATGCGTCAGAGTTAATGGAGGATAGGGACATCCAACCTGCCGCGCATGTAGCGACATCTGGCGGTCTGATGACGAGACGGGAGACAAAGTTAGACCACTTCAGTCATGAATTGGTACCGGACAAAAGCAAAGCATGCTGGGCTCCAAAAATAAGGTTCTGTTCGACAGATGAGGACATGGGTCAGAGATAATGGAGGATGGAGACATCCAACTTCGGGCATTTTCACCCCTTGTCCATGTCGGCATTGAGCGGTAAAGAATAAGAGTGTGGTGGAGTTCCCGGCTCCACCAATCATCGCAACACCGTATAAATGCCGTCAGATGAAATCGAGGGTAAATGGAGGTAGAAGTGGGATATCTCCATCACCCATTATCTTTGGCTTCGGTGAGCAGCAATCAACGAACCGCAACTAGATTCAAGGTTGAGCGAGAAGTCTGTCACATGGTAAATTGTTAAGGAACTCCCCGCCTTCGGCAGGAGGTCCTTTAAAACAAAATGGACACTTTGGCAGGAAGTCATGCCAGATACTCTAAATAGACAGCGGGAGAGTGTAACAAAGTTCTTCAGATAACGTGTCACTAGTTGCAGGTGGTCACTGGCAGCATTTAAGAAAGCTGTCAAAGGAGGAGGGCTACAGCCAGCCGAAATTCACCGAGATCATTTCACCGAGCGTGAAATCAATCCAGCAGCCAAGAAACATTATCTATCGACGATATTCCTCAACCTACCAAATTTGCGGAATCAAGAAGATTCTTGGACCTGGGGACATATTTGAGAAAACGTTTTCACTTCGCAATTACCGCCAAACCGTTGGCATTGATGTTGAAGAGCGGTAGAAAGTAGAGCCGCCGTTTTGTTGGGCAGAGCAGATAAAAGCAATCACGATGTCTAAGCTTACGATCCACGAACAATTCAGGAAGGCCACACCGATCCAAGCTCCTTGCTATGTAATCGATAAATGTGGACCCTGATACCTGTTGAGGTTGGTATCGAGACCGTAAGCCCACATCGGATGTGATGACGAGCGACGAAATGAACCATTGTGTCTCATTACTTGATGTGAGGTCTTACTATCGATATCGTTCAAACTGAGAACTTTCATCTGGATGGCGCCCGACGAAGAATTTATTGACACTTTTCTAAACTACATGCTTCTGCTGTGGTCCAATAGGTTCACAGAAACTGGAAATAGTTCCAGGCCAAGCCGTTCCGAGATGGAGCTCAGTTTTAGAATTGACTTTTCATTGCCTTCGGGCTTGGACTCGGAAAAGTCCTTTCACCAAATTGCCTCGACATCATTCCAGACTCGCACTCATTTCTTCTAAAATCATAACCGAACTATTCTAACTTTCCCAGTGATTCTCCCTTCAGATCTTACTGGATGTCTGACCAGCAGACGCTGGATGGAGCTCTGTGATATAGTGGGAGCTGGCGATTAAATCTCTGGGTGCAGTCAGCCGTAAGATTGTAACCTATTCTAAAACACCTTAAAAAGCTTCAGAGATGAGGCCCAAAGCAAACGCATGGTATGACTCGAGCTGTAAAGAGGCTATCAGGTTGAAAGAGTTGAATTTCCGGATTTAAAGCCAGCCCTACTGAGGACAACCGGAATAAGTTTAAACGGGCCGGAAATAACTGTAATGCTATTATAAGACGTGTGAAATTCTCTTTGAGGCAAAAAGTGCTACAATGTCCCAAGGGAAGCAAAAGCTTTTGGTCATTGGAATTCCGCCTCGACTTCAATTCCCACGCACACTTACAATGACATCCCAGCTGCCAGCTCTTTAGACAAAGCGAATCGGCTTGCGGCGCATTTGGCAGCCAGCTCAATACTGCCAGATTCCAATATGTCGCCACATGTACTTGAGAGCGTTGGTTTCACCAAGGGACAAATCCACTTCCGCACTTGTACAGTTGCAAGAGTACTTAAAGACCTCGACGTGCATAAATCGGCTGGCCCGGATGGTATTCTCCTTATACTTCCGAATAGGTGTTCTTCTACGCTGGCAAAACCACTGCGTAAGCTTTTTCATCTATCCTACTCTTAAGGTCTTCATTCCGAGCACATGGAAAACAGCATTTGTCCAGCCCGTCCCTAAAAAGGGCGATTCTTCGTCGCCCACCTCGTCCCTTCTGTCTAAGGTCATGGAAACGCTGATAAATCGTCAGCTTATGAAAAATCTTGAATCGTTGACGCTTCCTAATGACCGGCTGTATGGTTTCCGTAGCAACGGGTCCACTGGTGATCAGAAAGCTCATCTCACCGAAAAGTGGAACCAATCATTGCACAATGCAGGCGAAAGCAAGATCGTTGCCCTTGATACTCGTATTTCTAAGGCATTTGACAAAGTTTGGCGTCAAGCTCTCTTGTCGAAAATGCGTGCCTACATATGGTGTCGTTGAATCTCTTCTTCAATGGATTAGAAATTACCACCAAATAAATGCTGGTGTTCCCCAAGGCTCTGCACTGTCTCCGACACTCTTTCTCATTTTTATAAGTGATCTCTTGTCTGCTACTTCTAATCCAATCCATGATGACAGCTTTTCATATTCGTTCCAAGACTCATTACCCCGCCCTTCGACCATAAAATTGGAACGGCAGCTTATGTTAAGCACATTGAATTCCTTGAATTCCATCTTGAGATTATAATTAACTGGGGAAAGAACAAACGAGTGGAATTCAAGGCTGTCTGCTGTCAGTCAGGCGAACCGTTGTCAATCAGCCATTATCCATGAATGGCACCTGTGTCGATGAAACCGGAAAGCTATCCATCCTTGGTATGTGTATCAGCACAACACTTAGTTGGAACGATCACGTATTTGAGGTCGCCAAAAATGCTGAGAAATGTTTAGGTTTCCTCAGCCGATGTAAGAAATACTTCACCCCTTCTGATTTGGCTTTTATTTATAAGGCGTATTTCCGCCCAAACTTGAGTACAACGCTCATATCTGGTCTGGTGCCCCCAAAACCACCCTGCACCTACTAGATAGAATCCAAAAGCGAGCGACAAGACTTATGGGAGACAACAATATCGCAGAGTCATTAGACTCGCTCGAACAACGATGTACCGTCTCGTCTCTATCCGTATTTGATCGCTCTTTTAACAAACGATGCTCAAGTGCCAACTGCATTCCTCCTCTCCTTGATTTCATCCGTAATACCCGTCTCGCCAGGAATGCTCATCAGTTTACCCTTCAGTCTACTGTCGGAAGCACAGTTAAGTTTAGAGACTCACTCATCAGCCGCACGACATGAATATGGAATGCTCTTCCCAGCCCAATATTTCCCCCAGAGAACAATCCGCAGATATTTAAAACCAATGTGCACAGGTACCTCCTCTCCCTTTCATCCTCTACACCTTCGGCCCGTGGTGTTTCTTGAACCCGGACACTTAAGGGTATTAACAATCCGTTGTGGAAACTATAGTGTACCTTCTTTGAAATTACAGCACCCGCTTATCCCAAAAGAGATGTCACTAAGGGGCCCACTGTTTTAACAACCTGCCCGAACTGAGCATTTTTAATGTGTTAGTGACTTTATAAAAAGCACCATGCGGTCTGGTCTGGTCTGCGAGATTGTTTCTTGCCGAGAGTCAGCCATCCTAACCTCACATGTCTCACGTTGGGCGCCATTTCACAAAACAGAAAAATAAACGTACGCCTAAAGCTTTGATAGGGTAAAAACCACTACGTCAACAATTATGCAAGCCGAGGAGAGGTTTCTGGGCGCATAAGGAAGAAAGGCTCCTTGTTGGGTAATTGTTCTTCTGTCAAGAATGACACCTAAATGCTGGGTCTTAAAACTCCTCGAGTATAAGTTCGTTCGAGGAAGAAGGGGTCCACCAAACGTCCACAACAAACAAAGTCAGGGCGGCCTGTTCAAGGTGACAGACAGCATGCATCTAAAGACTTGAAAAAATTAGCCAGATCAGGCCAACACGTAAAGAGTGGCCCTCAGTCTTAGGCGACAATATCGAAATTCCGGCGACAGACAATGTCTTGGGTGATTTTCTGCTACGATTCCATGTCCACCGTAGAGACGGTGCAAAGTTCACAGACCAGGTTTCGCAGTCGGAAGCCACAGACAGTTGGCCGCCCAAAATGACGACACACACGCCTCGGAATCCACTAAGAGAGCATGTCTAAAGCTCCTGTTAATCCTGCAGTCATAACATATGGCAATCCATGTCAGAATCCATGTCAGAGCACTACTCCATAACGCCTCTCTGTTGGTCAAAGAATTCAGTCAGCTCAGGTGGACATGCTCCCAACAGACATCCCGAAGCAGCCGACAACACGTGCCCCAACATCGCCGCCTACTCAAGTGTCCACACTGAGTTCCGCGTAATACCGGAAACATCGCATCTCGAAAAACCAGCACACACACACACTCTGTGCCCCGTCGAACATGAGACACTGAATGCCAGCATGCCATATCGGTTCACGGGGGCAGACCAAAAACAGCAGGGCGGCCATAAAATGTTGCACAACAATTGCATTGAAAAATAAATCAACGTGAATTAGATAACAGCTCCTCAGCGACTAGCTCACTCCCAGCCGCCCCGGCTGGCGGCTGTCGGCTGGTGGCTGCTGGCTGTGGTGGATGCGGTGGCCCTGGTGGTAGGCGACTTCGGGTTGGACTACAATCCAAGGCCAATGCCAATGTATCTTCATCACTGGGGCTGCACTGTGGTTGCGGCAGTGGCTGCTGCCGGTTGCTGCTTCTGTTGCCCATTCTCAGAGAGAGCTCCAGATCCCTGCATAACCATTGTACCGGCGCGCGGCGGCGGAGGATGTGCAGGCGATGGCGGCGGAGAGCACTGAGAGCTCAGTGCGCCCCTGCGAGTGGTGTTGTTCCCGTGCACCTACAATTGACCACTTTTCTTTATTTATCCGGCGCACAAAAAACTGCATTAAAATAAATCTATAACCAGGCAGCTAGCAGCAGCCTCCGCCAGGCACCTATCGGCGGCCGGTGGGTGCGGGGGACACCCAGTCGCCGGGCCGGAGTGTAGCCGAAATGCCAATTTCTATGGAATCGACGTAAACGTAGATTGATTAAGACATAAACATAGGAAATTCTTGTTTTGTTGTTCTCGGCCTTTGTCGATGATTATCGATGGACAAGGATGGTGCCTGGGCCTGGAGCACGCCGCCGTGCCGCAGCGGCAGAGCTTCCTCTCGCCTCCGTTGCGGCCGCCTGAGCCGCTGACTGGGTCCCAGGTTCGTGCTTTTGTTTGGTTATTTGTTGATTTGCTTTGTTCATTTGTTCATTTGATAATGATTCGAGGCGGCCCCAGACCCCGGGGCCGGGGCTGGGACGCAGCGGAGAGGTGCGCTTCCACGGAATAAATACTGTCGAACATGTATGTAGAACATATTGTGGCATGGAAATACTGTGGCACTGACATATTTCCAAGGGAAATGTCCTGCCACATTAGCCCATTAAAGGCATTGGCCATGGGACAGTGAGGGACTCGTTGAGTTCTCCTCACGGCTTGCCGTCGTTCGTCGGCCGTGGTTCGACGTCCGCGTCGCCCTCTGCTCGTGGAGGGAAGATAATTTGCATTCGGGATTTTGTCATTTGTTGTTCGGACAAGCGGATGATAACTGTCAGCAGTAGTTTGTGAGATGGAAGGCATTGTTGTGGTTTTTGCTTATGCTTCACTGGGGACCGAGATGGCACCGACGTCTGGAGTGGGTAGCAGGTTGTGGCAGTTTGGAAGAAGTCTGTTGATTGAGGAAGTTTCACCTTAAATTAATTCACACCTCATGGACAGGAACCTGACCTGACCAAAAGAATTTGGATGATAATTTACTGGAAGACAGCTAGGTTTCCATGTGCAAATCCTTGAAGAGGTGGCCGTATCAAATGACTTCATTGGCCTAGGTTCCTCCGACAATTCTGTCGAAAGGGCGCTAAATGCAGGATTCGATGAAGAACTGCTGGTACGGGGACGAGAAACTTGTTTGTCTCAAGTTATGTCACGCCAATTTACTGGCGGCTTCGAATTGTGGCGCCTTTTCTAGACAGGTATACTCTTTGGCCAGTGTCAGTGATTTGAAAGAGACGGAGCCGTGAATTATGGAAGTTGGAGATCGCAGCAAAAAAAAAAAAATTTCCCACAAAAACGGTGCAGACATCAGAGAAATGCTTAGCTAATTTTTCCGACCGTCATCAAGCACGATATCGATCAATTTGAACAATCCGTGTTTGTGGTCTTGATCCTACGCGGGTAATACCCGATTCGACAGTTACCCGAGTACCCGGGTACCAGGATAATGCGGGTAATACATAAGTTGGCGGGTAACTGGCATTGTTCGGTTACCGGGTACCCGTCATCAACGGGTAACGTGCACCCGGGGCACCAAATACTTTTGTTCCTTAAACAAATTGATAAGGAACACTAGCGAAGAACGCAAAAACACTGATGAAGGCATAGATCATTGCTTGAGTACCCACCAAAAGTAATAGAAGTATAACATCGTTTTTCTTCTGCACACCGATAAGGAGCCATCAACCAAGGCTCAAGTGGATAACCGGCATCACCTTTATGTCAGAAAATATAGAATAGAGTGCATAACATTTTATCACAACACACCTAGAATGCAAGTATTCCTCCCGCCTTCCTGATACTTTGATTGAAAGCATCGTTTCGAGGCGCTTAGATTCCTTATGTGCGAATCATGGCTCGAACCTGCATAGCAACACTTCTTATTTTGAAGTGGTTGTCACAAATCTAAAACTAAGGGATACATCTGTATTGAAGCCATGTAAAAATAAAATATTATCCTTTTCCTTCGGAAGGAGCAATTATATTAACGTGTGTTCCATCGACACCCATGATAACACCTGGAAAACTCGCCTCGCCTCTTTTCCGCTTCGCTCATCTGCACTTTTATCCAGACAGGGCAAAGCCTTCTTTCCATTATGTACAGAACATTTTTGAGTGTTATCGAAAAGGTGGATTGTGCAATTCGTAATCATTACCCTCACCAAGTGGGTAACCACCTCCTGCGAAAAACCTTAGGACTCCTACGAGTACGAGGCGACATATTGGAGTTATTGCAATCAAATCATTTTGCAGTTCATTTAACACATACTTGTATGCAGATTTGTGGAGTCGGAAATTCCTTTGAAATCTGTAAGTTTATTTTAGTTCTTGAGCACAAGAAAGTACTTTTCTCTTACATTAGCTCACCCAGATCATATGGGTCGCAAGCGTTCTATCGTAACATCGATTCGTACATTTGCTACGAATGGATTCTGTGATACGGGTGACTGTCAAAAGGGTGTACACAGGTTCAAACTCTTCCACGGTGCGACGAATTGCGTGCACGCTTAGGCCACGATGACGAACTTGAATATTATTTTCATTTTCACGTCAAGCGTGAAACAATTCAGGACGAAATGGTAGACCTTAGTGAGTACTTCAGTGGCAGTGGGGTAGGGAAGCTGACGAATTCATCAGCACACTTAGACCACGTTGGTCCATTGTGATCAGTGTTCGGCTAAGAGAAAAGAAAATCCGATAGACCACAACCTAAAATCCGCTAGAAATGCTAGTTCTTAATTCATCAAAAATCCGCTAGAAATCGCTAAAATATAAAGAAAATCAAAAAAATCAAAAAAAAAGACATTTTGGACAAAAAGAAAAAAGATTTATTTCTTGGCTGGCTGTTACTCCCAAGTTCGCCTCGGCGCCGACTCCTGTTCATCACTTCTAATTGATTTATTGTAATTATTAATATTAATTCGTGCAGTTTGCTAAGAGATGGCGTAACTTGTACTATTCCATTGGAACATGCGTTGGAAAGCTACTGCCATTGTACGTCATTCATTTGAAGCGTAAACCACAATCATTTTGTTTCAGTCAAATATGTCGAACTTTGTGCCTGAAAAAGTGTTTTCGCGGGGAGTTCTTCTTCATTACTTTAATATGAAGAAAACTGCTGCCGAAAGTCATCGTATTTTGGTGGAAGTTCATGGCGAACATGCGCTAGCTGAACGAATGTGCCAAAAGTGGTTTTGAAACCCGGCCAACTAGCCAAATCAACGGCAAAGCATTCTTGGAGCGAAGATAATGCTCTGTATTTGGTGGGATCAGAAGGGTGTGCTGTATTATGAGCTGCTAAAACCGGGTGAAACCATCAATGGACAACGCTACCGAACACAATTAATCCGTTTGAAGAGAGCAGTACCCGAAAAACGCCCGGAAAATGCGACCAGATACGAGGCAATAATATAAGCCATGTTGCTATTCCGGTTAAGAACTATTTGGAGAACAGTGGATGGGAAGTTTTACCCCACCCGCCTTATAGCCCAGACCTTGCCCCTTCTGACTGCCATTTGTGCCGGTCGATGCAGAACGCCCTCACTGAAATACGGTTCACATCAGAGCAGATTATCAGAAATTGGCTTTGTTCATTCTTTCCTCTTTCAAATCTCTTTCATTCTTTCTCTCGTTCAAATCGCCAGAAAGATGGGAAAAAGTCACAGCTTCAGATGGGCAATACTTCGAATAATACTATTGTACATGTTTTTCGTAAATAAACGCTAAAATTTTGAAAAAAAAACCGCACGAATTAAGTTATTATGGTCGGTTTCGCAATTTTGTTTTTGCCTATGTTCTTTGTGCAAGTACTTCTGTCGACTTCAGCATTAGAGTGGATAGCACAGTGATTGCCAATTCTGATAGTTCTTCAAAAAAACTTGTGTCCAAAACTTAAGTTTTTTACCCGGTTCAATTTCATAGCTGTCTTGGATTTGTTTAAGCATATTCTCTTCACTTCAAGCCGTAATTTTGACTATAACCGAATAATAGACTGGAAGTTCATGTTGAACTTCTGATACTATTTGCACGTAACTTGAAAATACTTAGCTTAGGTAGGAGTGCCTGATTGCTGCGTAGAAAGACAGCGGGCACACTCGAGCCAGTCATAGGCCCATTGTGTTACCACGCGGATCTGAGGGTACCTATTCCGCAAACCAATTAGTGCTTTTAATAAAGCGTACGGCGAAGGCTGATTCTAGTGTTGCTCAGTGCAGTCTGATTGTCAAAGAAGTGGTCTGAGTCTACGAGGTAAGAGAGCACTGCAAAGCAAGTGTTCCATAGTTTCTTCCTGGTCCTCGTTCATACAGCTTCTCTTCCTAACCTTAACTACTTTTTAAAAAGCAGAGATATTGTCGATTACAATGTTCATTGTACGTTCATCACCCTCATCGGACTTTGACACCACGGCCTTCCTACTCACAGGTCTACCAAGCTGTTTCAAAATTGACCCAGCTTGACCAATCCTACAGGAAAGCTCACACTTCCATCACTCGTGAAAAAGACCCCGAGGTACTTAAACTTCTTCACCTGCTTCAATGGAACTCCAATAACTTGTAGAGTGCGTTCTGGAGATGACCATAACATCCGATTTGTCCACGCTTGCCTTCCAGCATCAGCACATACGGTCACAAACCTATTGAGTGCGCGCTGGAGTACCGTCTGGGCAGATGTGAGGATCACTAAGTCATCGGCAAAAAGAAGATGACTTACCCCTTAACTCTCCCAATGTGAAACATTCCTCGCCTCTGCTGCGCCGCAACATCCAGTCCATATATTCAATTAAAAGGAGAGGTGTCAACACGTACCCTTGGCGAAGTCCAACGCCCACGGTGAAAGGAGTTGATTTAGCCCTGTTCACCCGATCACAGCTGCTACAGTTTGTGTATAGAGACTGAATGGCTCTCAGAAGAGGACCTTCCCATACTCCCGCAGACCACTCCAGAGTTTACCTCGAGGAACTCGGTCGTATGCCTTTCCATGCTCCCAAGCCTTCTCAAGTACCATTCTTAGAGTGAAAGGCTGGTCGGTTGTACTTCTAAAGAAACAAAAGCCGCACTGTTCATCCCCCATCCTGAGCGCGACCATAGCTCTAGAACGCGCTTCCAACACCTTAGCGTAGACTTCGCGGGAGACTTAGAGGAGATATGTCCCTGTAGTTGGAGCAATCTCTTTTGTCGTCCTTCTTGAAAAGTGGGACAATCACCCCAGTCTGCCAATCGCCATGTGTCTCACCACGTTCCCAGGCCACTTTAATGTCACGAGAGAGCCATAAAACTCCTTCATTACCCTGTGTCTTCCGCATTTCTGGCCGGATTTCATCCACACCGCCGGGTTTGCCAACTTTTAGCCAAAATGACTTATTCCACCGTTGGACTATACTCCGCCCCACTCAGGGCTACAGGTCTGCCATCCTCAGTCCTCAGCTCCGACAAGTGCTCGCTCCATCTGCGTTAGATGTCCACCTCATTGGAATGCAACACACCATCTTTGGATTTGACTCCTTCGATGGTGTTGAATTACCTTCCTCTGAGTCGGCGAATGGTTTGCCAGAACACCTTTTTCGCAGATCTATGGTCGCTTTTCAACTTCTCGCCGAACTCCTTCCAAGACTGCTCTTTAGCTGCTCGCAAAGCCAATTTGCAAGTTCTTCGCGCCTCAGTGTACCGGTCACGAGAAGCAGAGTCCCCCAAGAGAATCACAGTCTCTGTAGGTCTTCTTCTTCTCTCTGATGGTTTCTTGAACTCCAGTTCAGCCGGGCGTTTTAAACCACGCAGTTCTTTTCTCACCACCAACCAGCCGCCACTCCACAAACATCCCGTGTCAAGGCAATGACAGCTGCTGAAATCAGTGGCCATTCTTCCTCTACACGCGATGGAACAGTTGGAGGTCGCTCAAACCTTTCAGATATGTGCCGCGCAAAATTAAGCCTCAGCTCACTGTTCTTTAGTTTCTCCCACCGCATGCTTGTGGGACCTCCGTCTTGGCAGGAGAGGTACTTTATCAGTGAGGTACCAAGTGATGATCAGTTGACAGTTCAGCCCCTCTCATCACACGAACATCACAAACCATCCGTTCCACACACGATGGTACCTCAAGGACAGATCTCATCGCTTTGATTGTACATTGCCTGATGTAAATCCGCTGTTTGGAGAGGGTTTAAATTTAGCGATTTTTTTTTATTGTCAGTCGTCGAGAGTTTTAGAAATCCTCTAGATCTAGCCGCAAAATCGCTAGAACGGCAACCATGATTGTGATATCCACAGACAGACCACAATGGCTGATCGACCACTCCAGTGATAGTGGCGTTAATTTGAACTCATCGGCAAATGGTGTCCGAGATTTGAAAACCAGATAAAAGCGTAATGACTTTGCTTTCACTGGGATTCGAACCGGGGACCCCACTAACCAAGGGCAGGCATTTAATCAACTGCGCCATCCAGTGGTCGACGTCATTGTCTATTTAAGACTACACATACAACAAACAGCTAGCAACCAACGAGACAACCAACATTGTGTTTGGCCACGACGTGCTTGCAAGTGCATTTCTTCTCTTATAAGCCAAGCGATGATCTTTCGACAAAATCCAAGCCTTTCCAAATCGGACCGATCTGAATAAGTCCTTCTTCCAGCGAAATGCTGTTTCCCATTATTTACGATACTTCGGCACAGAGTGCGCGCGCATGCGCTTGGCCTGATCAATGACCCTTTCTCAGAGATTTACCATCGCTGACATGCAAATTGATACTTATACGGCTTCATTAAACCGATCTTTTCCCATGAAATCTTCGCAGAGGACTCCTTTCAACTGCCCACCAATGGCTGCTGCATGACAACAGGCTCACGTGTCATCGCACTGTCAGAATTAAATGGAATTCCTTACTCATGCTCCATTTGAATACAACGAATCGCAAAGAGAGTCCCAAAAGAAATAAAGCAGAATACACCAAAAATCAAAAGAGGACCAGTACAATGTGCCATCAAAATCTCCAATTTACCTCTCAATCATTGGCCACCGCATTCTGTGACCAGTGCGCCGCTGTCGCCGCCGCCGTCAACCGCCCTCTCGCTGCCCCTTGCCAGTGTCGCATGCTAAAGAGTTACCAGAAGTCCCAATCCACTCCGGTGCATTCCAAGAAATGAATCTTATTCGTTTTCGGGGATTTGGCGACTCTGCCGGCGAGAGGATGCAATCATCACAGTCCTGCACACACACAATTCGTCTTCGCTGGGCCCTGCCCAACGCTTTGTTTTTCTCGATTTTTGCTCGTTCTCTTGGCCAAGGACTGCGTCCTCCTTGGGTCGGGTCATTGTGAAATTCTGCAAAATTACTCTTCGATTTTTCGGCTCGCGGTAAATCCTCCAGTCGCGCCCTCTATGTCAGTGGACATCGGACATTGTTGTGGGGTATTGTTTGAAATTGACTTGCCACCGAGAGCAAGGGGCTGTGATGGGGCCTCTGCATGCCGCTCAAGCTTGCGTCTGAATGTGGCCGATTGCTGCAAGGCTTTGGGTCACACGTCGTCGCTGTCGTCGTCGTCCTCTTCGTCGCGTCGTCGACGTTGTTGCCGCCGTCGCCGCGAGGGACTCGGAGAAATGTGGAAAATATGCAAATCCGGTGTTTTCTTTCTGAAAATTACCGTAAAATATTTGAATATCTTCGATGTTTGGTTTTTGTCCCCACTGGCTGAGGTTTTTGTTGGTGGTGCGGAGCCGCTGGTGGCATTGTTTCAGCATTGTAACGCTGGCTCAGTCAAATGCTTTGTATGAATTCCCTGTGCTGTGAGTTGGTTGCGTCTGAGGGGCCCCTCGGCTCTTCCGACGTGTGTCCACATTGCGTGCACCGCCGCACCACACTGGCGATCGTTTGTTTGTCAGTCAAGTATAAAATTTTGCCGGGTCTTCAGTTGGCAGCGATTGTGTGGTGATTTGAAGTGGGCACAGTAGGGCTGAAAAGTTAACTGTAAAATCAGATATTTTATTATTTTGTGTTCATTCCGATCCTCTACCTTATCCTGATCCTCCAGCTAATATTGATCTTCCATCTCATCCTGACCCAAGACATCATCCTGATCCTCCACTTCATCGTGATCCTGGACAGCATCCTGGTCATCCACCTCATCCTGATCATCCACCACACCCTGATCATCCACCTCATCCTGATCCTCCACGTCAACCTGATCCTCCACCTCGTAATGATCTTCCACCTCATCCCGATCCTCCACTCATCCTGATCCTCCAACTCATCCTGATCCTCCACCTCATCCTGATCCTCCACCTCACCCTGATCATCCACCTCATTCTGATCCTCCACCTCATCCTGATCCTCCACCTCATCCTGATCATCCACCTCATCCTGATCCTCGACCTCGCACTGATCCCCTAGCTCATCTTTATCCTCCACCTCATCCTGACCCAAGACTTCATCCTGATCCTCCACTTCATCGTGATCATCCACCTCATTCTGATCCTCCACCTCATCCTGATCATCCACCTCATCCTGATCCTCCACCTCGTAATGATCTTCCACCTCATCCCGATCCTCCACTCATCCTGATCCTCCACCTCATCCTGATCATCCACTTTATCCTGATTCTCTACTTCATCCTGAACCTCCACCTCATCCTGATCCTCCACCTCTTAATGATCCTCGACCTCGCACTGATCCCCTAGCTCATCTTGATCCTCCACCTCATCCTGACCCAAGACTTCATCCTGATCCTCCACTTCATCCTGATCCTCCAACTCATCGGATCCTCATCCTTCTACCATCAGCGGCTCCTTGATACCTCACGCCTCTAGTCGGGTGACACTTTTGATCGCCACTGTTTCATATTTGCTGCTGGCAATGGTCCACGTTCCATGTTGTTTGTCACTGCGCTACCAGATCCCGTATTTATCTCTTGTTTTTTTTTTGCGTCGAAACAGGAAAAAGTGAAATAAACGAAACGCACATGGCAGATACACAATCGAACGGATAAGCCGATGCCGGGACGTCCACCATTGGCCGTGGTGGCGGCGGCGGCAGCTTGAAGGAATGTTTTATGGTTGTTTTAATGTTTTGTGCCATGTTCGTCGTTTCCGCAAGCTTCCCGAACGTTTAATTAGTCCTTGGCCTGTAGTTGTCAAGCGTAAAAATCTTCGATTCAAGTTGATTTTTTATGTTTTGTTTGTTCTGTTGGTCTTCTGATTGTTCGTGGCTGGGTGTACATGGGGGCGCAGGACGCTGCTGCTGCCTGGTGTTGTAAGGCTTGTGCCGCCAATGGGTTGCAGGCTGCTGACCGCTGACCAGTCGCCACGCCAAGCCCATGGCTAGGGTGATGGCTGCGGTATGTCTCATTGCGGTAATCCGGCTTTAAACAATTTCGGATATTTGTTGACTTTTCCCAGGATCATCAGAGATTCGGTTGAGGGGGGATGCGGTTCGTCGCCTCCGGAGAGGTTAACACGGGCGTCTTGGGCACAAAGGTCGGAGATAATTGCCCACCGGATCGGGAAAGGTATTGTTTGACGGGCAATTTGGTGATTGGGTGATTATCTTGTTGCTGAAACTGTTTGGGTAATTTGTCTCCCCTTCCCGGGGGGACACCGAGTGTACTGCTGTGTAAGGGTTAACGTTTCGACGATGTTACGACGGGAGACCAACCGAGGACCCCACAAGGCAACCGAATGGTCGGGCACTTGAACTCTGGCGAGGAGCAGCAGGGAGAGAGGTTCGCCGATATAGCGATTTGGTGTATCGCACCGGATCCAGGCGTCATGCCATCGCCTAACATCTCTAATTGAACGGTTATTCGGTGAAAAGAAGGAATCTAGAGACAGTGTTGTGCAAGGCATTCAATCAAGATTACCTCAAGCAACCGTTGGTTGAGTAGTGAGGTGCATTCCCTGCAACTGACGTGAATTTCATCCCTGGATCCATGTGTGATCTTGTACATACGAGTATGTTTCTGTTCTGGTGCGTGTCAAGGTACGTAGCTTACATCGCTGGGACGTGGTGACGGATGCGGAACAGCTTCTGATTCTGAGGTGGTCACGCTGTACCACATTATGTCACATTTCTATACTCCAAGCACCAAGTACAGGCATCGGCAGGACGAAGGCAAAAAGACTGATTCAAGAAACATTTGACACCGACTTCGAAGCAACGGAATACAGTTCAGACTGACCATGTAAGTACTGATCACAGGCACAGAACTACTGCCACGGTGAAGGAAAAACAACCAAAAATACAACCATAGACACACGGACTTGAACAACCCGATGTAAGTAAATAAACAATAAACCGACAATAATAATAAACATTAAATTAAACAAAGTACATCAGTGGGCCCTATGTTTGGGCAGTCTAGTGCAGCCTGTAGAGTGCCTGCAACCTCAGCAACCACTCATGTTGTGCGTGCTATTGTCCTCTCACGAGTGGACGGGACCTACAGATTTACGCCGACTCCGAACGCCCAAGTTTGAGAACCTTTTTTGTGGACAGTTATTACTCTCTGAGCATTGTCAGTGACCCGAAAGAGGTGGAGCCGTGACAATTATTTTTGGTCATACCGGCCGGGAATTGAACCCATGCAGCGAGTCTTTCAAATGTCAAATGTCAAGAGTCTGAGAGTCAGTTTGTCAGATGATTTTGAAATCGAAAGTGGAGCGAGGCAGAGCTGCACTCAGCTGTTTGTCGGGAGGGCTTTACTCAATTAACGGGGGATTACCACTCTCACCCTGACCAGGAAACGCACGTGACCTAGATGCTGACGATGTGAGCCCCCTTAGAATAATGGGAAACTACGAAAAGGTAACAAAGTTGGGCCTAACAAGCAGAGGTCTCAATTGCTCACACATACATTAGTCGAGACATTTTTGCAGGCACCGGAAACCGCGCTGGTACGCGTCGATTATTGCGTGCTGATACAACAGTATGTGGCAGTATATAAGTGCGACAAGGTATTATGTGGAACAAAGCACTGAGGTGCAGGGGGCGGCAGATGAAGACGATGTGAGGCTCTTGTACACTTTGACTAGGACCCTAAGTGGGAAAAGTTTCACGAAAGGCAATACCCCAGTTGAAAATGAGTACTACGTCTTTTCACTTTCAAGGAACAGCAGACGACGACGTGGAGAAAATACGTCGAGAAAACCCTTAACCAACTGAACGAAGAAGGGACCAGGATGACGTGTTATTAAGACGCTTGCGCCAGAACTCAAACTGACAAACTATACCAGATCCTCCGGATTTTCAGAGATAAACGAGGCTATAGTCGTATTGAAGGGAGATAATGCGCCCAGAATGGATGGAACAGCAGTGCAATGTTTCCACGCAGATCCAGGACTTATAGCCACAAAATAACACAGAAACAGAAAATCGCCCAATTACATGGGAAGATGCGATCATGGTTAAGATCCCACAGTTGGCACCCTTTCATACAAAGCGCTGTCAAAAGATTTTTTTTCAAAATTTAAACGTTTATTTAAGAAAAACATGTACAATAGTATTATTCAAGGTATTGTTCATCTGAAGCTATGACTTTTTCCCATCTTTCTGACAAGAGAACTGCGCCGGCTTGGCAGCCAAGAACGAATCATGCCAAATTTTGGCGTTCTGCATCGAAGGGAACAAATGGTAGTCAGAAGGGGCAAGGACTGGGCTGTAAGGCGGGTGGGGTAAAACTTCCCATCCATTGTTTTCCAAATAGTTCTTAACTGGAATAGCAACGTGGAGCTGAGCGTTGTCATGATGGAACATTATTGCCTCGTGTCTGGTCGCATATTGCGGGCGTTTTTCGGGTACTGCTCTCTTCAAACGGATTAATTGTAAACAGAGCATTATCTTCGCGGCATGGATATTCCGCTTTGCCGTTGATTTGGCTGGTTGGCCGGGTTTCAAAACCATTTTTGGCACGTTCGCTCAGCTAGCGCATGTTCACCATAATCTTGCACCAAATACGATGACTTTCGGCAGCAGTTTTCTTCATATTAAAGTAATGAAGAAGAACTCTTCGCAAAAACACTTTTTCAGGCACAAAGTTCGACTTATTTGAGTGAAAAAAACAAATTGTTGTTTACGCTTCAAATGAATGGCATATACTGAAATGAGTTACAATGACAATAGCTTTCCAACGCATGTTCCAATGGAAAAATGTCATATACCCAATACGTAACGTCTACTAATTTCTCAATAGGTTCGCCGTTAATTTTTAGTCGTATGTCTTCTCCTACTCATTACTTTATTACCATTCTTTGCGTTAATTTTAAATCTGTCTTTCATATTTCATCTCACGACTTCTTTTACAGCATTAATGCATATTGAAAACAGTAATGTTTTCAGTACAGTTCCTTGAGGGACGCTGTACGATAGTACCCCATTCACTTTCACCACCTGCGTTGGATTCTTTAAGTACGAATCAAACCAATTTAGTTCTCTGTTTTGCACACCGTATTTTTCAAGTTTTTTCAGCAGTGTGTGTGTCTAAAAACACACAATAAACACGTGTTTTTTTGGCTATTTGCTCTTTCAATTCGGTAATGACCAGGTTGAGCGCACTTTCACAGGAATGCGAGTTTCTAAGTCCTTGCTTGGTGTCATAGTCAAGTTAGGGGTTTTCAACTCAGAATTTGTTCCAACTCTCACCAATTTGGGTAATGACCGAAAGAATAAGACCGCGAATAAAAGCTGCTGAGATGAGATTTCTTCGTGCTGTTGTGGGAATTACTCGCCGGGATAGGCAGAGAAACACGGCAGTGCTCGAGGAACTTCACATTGAGCAGCTACTTCTTCGAACGGAGAGGGCTATGCTTCGGTGGTTTGGTCACGTGGCACGAATGTGAAACAGAATCATACAACTTTCCCATATTTCTAGTGTAATCTTTAGGTGATACATGTTGTATTACAGCGGTTCATACAACAAATCTGAGAAGCAGAAATCATGAAGGTGAAGTGTCGGAATCATACAATGTTTGTGATGTTTTTTCACTCGTTGGTTCACATCGGATGAAGGAAAATAATCGGTTAAAAAGAGAAACAAGAAAATCTTTCTTTCCCACCATATGGATACCCTACCGTAAAATAGTAAGGGACGACTATTGTCATTAGAAAGCTTCAGGCCATCAAAAACCGCTGTTTAAGGAGAATATGGTGGCTCAAAATCATGAGAAATGACAGACTCTGAACAAAGACTCAAAAAAGTGTGGCAACTGAAATAAGGAGCATAAAGTACGGATGGCGAGGGCATACGCTACGGAGGCCAACGGATGAAATAGCGCATTCGGTTCTGCAGTTGAACCCCCAATGCAGAAGAAAAGGGGCACACCACGAAACAATTCCAGACCATGTGTACACACGATGTGCTAGTCTTTTTTCTAATATTCGTCTCCGTGCCGTGCGTCGTCTTTATTGAACTGTTTTATCTTCGAAAGTGAGATGTGCCTCCATTTGATTTTAAAAGCGTTCGAAATAATTGAACTGAAGCTAGGAAGTTTGGTAGGATGTGCTCTAACAAAGGAAGAAATCACGTAACGGCCGTTTCGTTGGCAAAAACCTCTTAAAAACCGTCAAATGAAAACTAATTCCCAAGCAGCTGGTTAACGACTTGCTGAGAGGGTCGATTGGAGTTCCTCGAAAAATTATCTTCCTTGTTGGCATTCCGAACAATTGTGATGTTCAAGAGGTTTTGAAATTGGCACTTTCAGAAAGAGGCAATGAAACAACCGCAACAGGCTGCGATACAATGAGTTAGCTGGACACTCTCAACAGCAGCGCACATCAGTCCCATCCCGTCACGGACAGAATCTATGGCATTTGCGAGCCCCAACGAGCTCTTAAACTTGCACAAAAGTCTACGCCTCTAGCACAATTGACGCGGATGTAGGTCATTCGCGGCTGCACACGGTAGTTTTACGTCCACACCGTGCGAAATGAAGCGTTCGCGTAATTGAACAGAGCCACCATCAAATGACACCCAAGCCACCGTGGCCGCAGCGCATCGATAAGGAGGAGAGGAATTCGAAAGCTGGCCATTTAATGGGCCAACAGAGTGCCTGACAAACGCCGCAAAGCATCATTCGACATGTAAGCCGAAAGTTATGAGAACCCCAGCGATGCGCCAGCACCGCGGCAGTCATTAACCGCGCGAGACAGCAGTCCAATCTAACACGAACTGTGTCAGCTATTTGCGGCGACCATTTGTCAGGGCGCACTTAGACACTTTGTCTGCGGGTACTTGTCACCAGCTTCGGCACATCGGCCGCCGCTGCCCGTCGCAACAATTATTCTCACATGTTATGAGTTGTAAGACACGGCAAACGCCTCCAAGGCATCACCTTCCCCAATGACTGCAGACAACAATTGTGATTAATTTCAGGCCAATCCGGTTGGCCGACTAGGCGGGTTGGCGGCGGGGCGGCTGGCGGGCGGCGGCGGCTTGTCCGCACACCAGTTGGCGGTAATTGCAATTTGTGATGATAATTAAAATAAAATATTTAACAATTCAGTCAGCGGCTTGCCAGGTGGTGGCGGCGGGTGGCAGTGGAGGTGGCTGCATTCGAGGCAGCAGCAAGCTCCGGAGCTTGTGTTCATAAATTAATCGGTCCGACACAGCGGCTAGTGGGAGGTCGGCATTAGAATAAAATGCATTTCGCTGTCGATTAGTCTCTGCGTCATATTCGTGCACCGGCTGGCGTTCCGGCCGGCTGCTGTGTGAGCGCACCGCTGGCCATGGACAGAGGAGGAATGTCGATCTATTAGTTAAGCCAGCAGGGGAGACACATTCCGTTTGAAAGCTCCCGAGCGCGCCTTTCAACTCTCCCATCGCGTCGCAGCGCCGATCAGGTCTGGACTCCACCTACCGGAGATGCTTTTTGCATCCAAAGAAAATATGGCGTCCATAAATATCATCCGCTAATTAAATGGGTGTGTGTAACAATTCCATCAGCGATCCGCACGCAACCATCTCTGAGGAATGAGCTGGCTCACATTGGACAAGATAGTGTCGGTCCGTCGGGTGCGACTGGGGTTTCGGGTTCATTGGGGATTTGATTACTTGGGAGTCACCAGCGCTGCGCCACCATTTCAGTCGCACACACTTGGATCCAGCCTCTTGTCGTTGTCGTCGTCGTTCTCGTTGTCATCATCGTCGCGGTCGTCGTCTTCGGCGTTGTTGTACGCGCAAGGACTTCCATTTTTTCGCATGCACTGCCGCGGTGTAAGTGCATGCTGCGTAATGTGGTAAGAAATGAATTTGCAAAGCGATGGGCCCCAGATGCTGAAGCCTCTGCCGCTGCCGCCGCGCCCTCACCGCTGTTGCTGCTGATGATGATGATGATGAGAACGGAGATGGTGATGAGCTGGATATGCACATGTGTATGCACAGGTTATACTGGTCACCCATTAGCTGGAACACTTTAGAGACGCCATTGCCTCGCCGGCCGGTGCGGCAAACCTGCACCAACCAGGTGATGTGAAGTGGTTTTGTTTTTGCGTTTTGCTTCGCTTAGCTCATCCCTCCCCTCGAGCGGAGGAGGTCTGCGATCGGTGCTTGTGCTCTTGTGTTTGTGTCCACGGCGGACTGTATTTGCATCCTTGTGGAACGTCATGCGGAATTTTCAGGTGGATGCACATGGGTGCACATAATTAGTTTCACTTTTAAATATGGCTGCAGGTTGCAAGTTCATTAATTGTGCCCTGTGTGCGTTGGGTGGATCATGTTGTCTTGTTGTGTTGTCGTCGATGTCGGAATTCGGAGTTTGTGAAGGTTCCTGATGTACCACCATCACAGGGGTGGCGCATAGTTTGTGTGCATTTGCGCTTGTCTCTTGATTACCTTCCGCTTGATGCAAATTCGCTGTGATTGAGGCCATTTTGAAATGCAGCACGAACGCTGAATGTGTCGTGTTTGAGGAGTCGCTTGGGAACTGGCTCTGGTTCTTGTGGGGATGCTTTGGCCTTCACGGGCAGTAAGTGAATAGAAAAACAGGAATCATTGGATCACACTGTATTCGGAATTGGACTAGGAACAAACAGCCGCTCTTTCGAGTGAAAAAGACACAGAAGCGACGACGACGAGAACGACAAGAGGTGTAAGCGACAGAAATAATAGCACAGGGTTGCTGATGCTCGGCAATCTCACGCAGCGTCGTTAGTGCTTACTGAAGTAGGTTAAGTTCGGTTCAGACGGGTTGGGGGCAGAGTGGAGTCGCACGTGGGTGAATGTAGACCCATAGTTGTGTGACAGGGCTTGCAAAACTCGATCCCCGTGGTAAAATCCCCTGGTTGAAGGTGACATTGTTTAACTCGCCTACAGAAGCTGTAGGTGTAGAGCAATCGTCCCGTCTGCCTGTTTTTGTGAAAGCAGAGGGCGCTGCACAGGCGGAAGTGTGCTTTGGTTTCTCCTCATCGCCCTTGCAACTTCTACAGAAGCCATTTGTGTGACAAGAGTGCATCGTAAAAGTGAGACTCACAAGATATGCCATCGTTTTGCGCAGATAAGAGCACTACGCGTTACAAGTCAGCTGATACCAATTAAACAGGGCGAGTGGCCAAAATTGTGTGCTAGGTCGGGCTGTTCTGTAATAAAGCACGGGGTTCTTTGAAACTGGCAAGGTTTGGGGTGTAATCGTATCGAGCTTGGGAAGATGTTGTGATTATGGGTCTCTACTTGCAGCAATCCGTTGAACGATTATAACCTCCTTTTATTCAGTATGTCCTAAAAAGTAACCCGAAAAGCTCTAGAATCCTTCAGAAACCTAGCCCCAAGAAAAATATCGGTAGTTTAGGTCCGCTTTTGGAGTAAATTTTACAATTTACCGAGTTTGCACTCTCCCTGTCTGAATAGTTGATGATCACGGGTACTACATCCAATTTGATCGCTGTCGGGAAACGCTACGTAGGTACTAGGATATACCAAAGTTCAAATGCTTAGATTAGGCGCATATTTCCACTCCATCTTCCGCGTTGGGTCCATTTGTAGAATAAAGACTCATGCTTAACCTAAGACCCAGGAATGTTGCCTTTTCACTTGGCGCTGATTGAAATGTTTGGTCAGAGAAATGTATTTTGGATTGACTGTAAGACCGCTTGCCTTATTCGGCTAGTAGTCAAATTTAGCTGCAAGCAAAACCGAAATGGGAAAACCTCACTTTGTTGTATTCACACATTTCAAAGTGTATTGTAGTGCTGCTAGTAATTAGCTGTTGAACAAGAGTCACTGGAAAGTTATTGATTTCGCGTTTGATAAGCGGAAATATGATTGCATTATGCTGTTGTTCAATTCAATGTCTTTGAATGTTTAGCCTCTTCATCCAGTGTTTCATAGAAAGCCAGGCACACAAAAGGTATAAGATCATTGAGTCAACACTCACATGTCTTTCCTGATTTTAGAGCATATTTATTTATCGATCACGGATTATATTTCCATAGGGGAAGGTGGCGAAGTAAATTCGTCAGCACACTTAGACCAAGTTGGTCAATTGTGATACCCACAGCTTGACCACAACCACTGATTGACCACTCCAGTGATAGTGCCGTTTGGTGTATTGGGTGCCCTGACGGTCTATTGGCCGCGGCTCACTGTGTCTTGAGTCCATAGTGTAAGTGTGCTTCCAAAGGTAAATGGTGATTGGAACAGATTTGAAAAACACTGGGATTCGAACCGAGAACCCCAGTAACCAAGAGCAGGCACTTAACCAACTGCGCCAATCACGACACAAGGCGTGCCATCTACAAAATTTTATTGCAAAAGTTTTGCCCGTTGTTTCGCTTCCAAATGTTTTTTTGCGTTGCGATCTGGAACATTTTTTAATTATACGTTTTCAAGCACGTGCTTCTTGAACTTCAGAAATTTTCGGAATGTTTTTCAAGAAGGCTTAAAATCCTAGTGACAATTTTTGGTTTCATTTCGACCAAACCCCTTTCTTTTCTTCCAAATGACAGGATGTCTTTATAATTCTCTTAAATAGCAGTAGCCACTGTTTTCCTATTAACTTTTAGTTCCTTTGCGATTTTTATATACGTTAAGCCTGGCTGTACTAAGTGACACTTGATAATATTTTTTCTTACCTCCAATTCGGATTCCATGTTGATTTCGAGAAACGACATTAGATTTAACAATAATAGAAGCATGCCCAGATTACAAAAAAAAATAAATTGATTAATTTTTCTGCAGCCTTAGGAATGTAAATTCGAAATGAGAGTGAGTAAGTTTTTTTGATGGCACTCTTTAGAAGTCGATTTCGAGGATAAAGTCAATCTACGGAGCCGGCAGCCGCGGTCTACTGGAAAAGAAGCCTTGTAGGAAGGAATCCAACTTGGTAGTTTCGGTTCAGATCAGTCGGCTGACATTAGAGTTCGGTCGCACTTAGGTCAATGAAGACCCTTTATCCAGAAACCAGAGATATTTCCCCATATTGTGGGTCACTGTGGGGTAGTGTGTTGATGCGTCGACGCGTATTCTCCTACTCAGAGGGTGACAGGTTCGATCCCCGAATTTACTGACATTCAAAATGTATGATTCCACCTATTTAAAGTCACTGCCAATGCAGTATGCCTGTCTAGAAGAAGCTTCTCAAACGTCACTGTTCGGAGTCGTCATAAATCTGTAGGTCCCTTCGGGTCCCTTCCATTCGTGAAGGAAATCCATGTGTGGACGCCTAGGCCCTAGGGTTGCCAATTTTTTTTTTCGGTGCTCAGCGGTAGGTATCTTTATAATATGGAAAAATACCGGGATTTTATTAAGTATTTTTACCAGGGACAGAAAAAAAAATTGCACATGAAAAATACTGTCAGCTTTTCCGTTGCTTATTTTATGAAGTCTTGTAGAGCTCGGCACTAGCTCTTCCAGGTCTCCGCTCTCCTCCGGAGAACTCCCTCTGTCAGCCACTTTGCTTTACTCTCTACTGTGAGTATTCTGTCTGAGAACCGCAGTACACGCTTAATAAGCAATGAACCAAAGGATAGTCAAAGAAGTGAAGTTGTCAAGTAAGACTCCTTGTATTCAATTTCGAATATTTATTTACAATATTTATTACAACACAGCAATACGTATCAGAATGCTCGGAAATTCGCTTAGCGACGCAAGTGTGGTATTTTTACTTGGACGCTCGGGGAACTTCACAAGTCGAAATACCAAACCTGAGTTGTTGTCCACTGATCGAGCGGCGGCTTTTATACTCCTTCTCGCGGAAGGTCCGTAACGGAACTTCTTCAAATACAATATGTTCAGGGTTGCCATGCCATTTGTTTCATTTATAATTCATAACTTCAAGTTATTATAAAATAATACAATTAAAGGTAGTTCAATAAATTTAAGGAAATGATACAATAATTGAATAATAATAAGACGAACACAGAAGTATGGCGTTACAGTCTTTTATTATCTTATGACAGATGTCAGGTTGCCATAATGACGTCCAGCAAAATAAGATTTGTTCGATAGAATTTCAAAGAAAATACGTTACAGTTAAGCTCAGAAGAGAATTTGTTCAAATATTAATGATGTGGTTACACCAACCTTACCCGAGAATTAAGGTGCCCCAACGGGGCAGTAGAATTTATGTCTAAGACCCGGGATGTTACGGTCTGGCAACACTAGTAGCGCCACACGTATTATTTTAATTACAAGTAGAAAAGGCCTTACGTACGACATTAAGAATGTTATGCGTCGCTGCCGTTATGTTTATTATGTTCCTACGACAGATCGCATTAAATACTTGGGAAAACAGAATATAAAATGTCTATTCATGAAAACAAAATTAAAAAATGAGCCTGATATGCTCCAGCCAGATAAGAACCCAGAACCTGCGAAAAGCGTGAGCAACGCACCAACCCACTCCGTCAACGGACCTGATCAAGGTTTGTTTCGTTCACATTCGGTATGTGTCATCATTCATAGTGCATTATTATAGTAGGATTTTAAATATTATTATTTATTAATATGACTAGTGGTAGATTCTCATTTGTGGGGTATAATCCATATGAAGCTGACATCAACCAGTTTTTGTTTTCCTATATAATGCGTTGAACACATACATGCAGAATATCGGCACGAGTAATCAGAATTTGTTGATGAATTGGTTCTTGTGAACTCATCTCACAGAAGGTCAAGCTAAGTTCAAATTAAGCTGGAAACTGTCGCTATTTCTTTATTTTCTGTATTCTTTTAGAAATAAGTATAAGAGCTTAATTTAGAAATCTTAAGTTTAAGGTCATCATGGCCTAAGTAAGTTTGAAAGTAGACTTCCTTTTTTTCGACGAGGGTAACGTGCAAAATAAGGGTAGGCGTGGTTGTATGAGGTCGTCTTGTCATGGCTGTGGGCCTTACATACGGAGCAGTCCATTCCGAAGTTTGTCCACCTAATGCTTCGCTTCAAGGAGGCATTAAATCACTAAATCGCCATCAGATGAAGCTTAATGCATTGTATTGAGCATCGCACGCTCTTATTCCTTTGCAACTTTATAATTTTATTTTAATTAAATAAGCGGGGCTTTTATGAACGCGTAAATTGGTACAACCAGTCAAAGGGTCAGTTGGCAAGGCGATGCATTCTTAACTCACTCTTCCGTTTCTTCTGATTTGCTCGTGAAGCAGAAAACCATATTGGACGGAAGGGGCCTGCAATCGAGCAACTACATTGTGATCTTAATTTTCATTTCGATCAGTTTCGTCAGGTTCTTTTGAGAATGCGACTTTTGATGGCATGTGCTTATGAATCAATAGTGTTGTGGATCAAAGCACTGCTAATGAATATAACTATTATTGCGGATGCGAACTGTGGCCAATATGTAAGGGCAGAGGTAAGTAGGGGCTGTCCGCAGATCGCCGTCCTGTCTCCTCTCCTACGGTAGATGCTGGTTGACTCTGTGGTTAATCTTAGCGGCTCTAGCGGGTGTGTGCGTCACCATCCCTTTTTCCGATGTTGGCATATCTGGGTGGTACTCTAGATAGGAAACTTCTCTTGAAAAATCACAGCGAATCGAAAATCGCTAAGGCAAGATTCTCGCTACGCCTTGGGGTCTATCACCGAAAAGATCCAACCAAGGCCATCTTCCGTCTTAAACGAAGTGCTCTTCGGTACAAGGTCGTCCCTGCACTCATTATTGGCTATGGCCAGAATCTGAGCAAGGAAAGGAATGTAGTCGAATATTTACGGATGACTCCAAAACCAATGAAGGACCTGGTGCCGGCGCCATCGTGTAGGGTGACAATATTGGACTGCACTCCTCTTAGGTAAATTTGCGTCGGTTTTGCAATTTTTTTAATGGCCACGAATTATATTGTGAAGAACAGGGCCAAAGTATATGTGTCTGTAGTGACAGTTAAGCTGTACTTAAGGCCTTTCTTAAAACTTTAATCACTTCCCGGACAGTTCAGGAATACAAGCGCTCTCTGAATTTGATCGGCAGTCAATAATTGTCTGGGTCCCCAGGCTCCACGGGATCGCTGGAAATGAGATTCCCCATGAACTTGTTAGCCATGGATCAGAGGAGACATTCTTTGGAGCTGAACCTGCTCCAGGTCTACCTGTTACTTGGTTTCTGTCTACCTGGTTCCTTGGGCTTCCATCGACGGGTATGATGGGAACACAACCCGAGGTGCTATGACTCGCCAGGTTGTAGACAGACCAAGCCCATGCACCCTAACGTCTGTAAATAATCCGCGGCGTGTTATCTTGGCAAAAAAAGACTGCAGACAACTTACAGGTGTACAAACGGGGCAGCACACCTTCGCCCAACATCAAGTGTACCTGGCCTAAGTGAGAAGAATACGACGACACTGCAGAGCACTTTTGTGTCACCGTCTAGCCTTTGCTCGGATAAATGGCCGGTTTTCGTTGCTGATGATGTAGGCTCCTCATCACAGAAGCGGCTGCTGGTCTGCCTTCAGAAGATCAAGAAACTACAGTAAAAGTAGGTTGCTGCCTGGCGGTAGAATGGATCAGTTTTTGTGTCTGAGTGATCCAATGAAGTGTGAAAAACACTTCACTTCAACACAAAATGTGTTTCGTTAAGTTTCGTTAAGTTTCGTTAAATTGTTCTTACTTATGTGGAAAGCGAACCACTCGTTTTCTTAAGTAATTAAATGACAATTGGGATTAGAATTTGCACTTTTGAACCTTCTGAGACAATATTGACAGGGCCTGAAGTCAACCCTCACCCCAGGACTGTTCCCCATGCCTTTGCATCGATCAGTCAATGTGACCAATTTTGGATACGTCTACATTGGGATATGATTTTTTTTGCTTGTGATCTTGATACAAAAATATCGCATATTTTTCCAATGAATACGCGTGCGACACGCGCTTTAGACACATTTTAGTCCGATCAACAAGAAACGTACATCAATGACTTCCATCCTTTCAATTAATTGACTTTTAAAGTGTCTCCCTCAACTCTTTAATTTCTACTCAATATCCTAGGTCCACTCCATAACATCCCGGTTGACTGTCATCTCATTAAAATCAAACGTCTTTCTACATCTGTTGCAACATGACTTCGACGACTGTATCAACTGCCGGCTTCCGTCGCTCCTCAGCGTTCACTTTCCGCCCAAGCCAATGCCCACCAACCGGATTTAGAACTGAATTCCAGAAGCGACAACGCTTCCTTCTAATTCTGTTCAAATTAACTCAGACAGTAATGAATCACCTCGGCTAATAGTTGGGCTCATGCAAAAGCAGGAGCCTCGCCACTCACCACCTCATGGGAACCACCAAGCACCAGCCGCCGAGCCAAGCGAACCCACCGAACACTCTCCCGCTTAAGGGCTCTGTGTTCCCTTTCACGAAACAATTGACATGGCAGCTAAGGCGTAATTTATTTTTATCGCAATGACATCGGAACGGAGCGTCGTCGAGGACGACAACGACGACGAAACCAACGGAGCTCGGTTTAAAAACATAGCTCCTTGCAAGTGTCCGTCTCCCCGTCTCCGACAACTGTCAAAGATCCAGAAACATCCGCAGAAGGACGACGACGACGACAACAGCGACGACGACGGCGACGACGACGGCGACGACTACGAAGACATGAAGACGGTGTTTATGGATGAACTTTGGAACTGTACAACAGAGAGAGGACTATTTTGCATACACTCGACCGTCTAAGGGGTTGTCTGCACCTACTCTGATTCGTAGGCACTAGTGCGGATCTTCTTCAAAAGGAACGAGGCGAAAAGCAACCAGCAAAACCCGCAGCAAATAGCTCCGATTAAGGACTTCCCATTGCAGTCTGCAAACGTCGACCGGAGTACATATATGGGATACTGTGTGACGAACAGCAGCAGCAACGGCAGCAGCATCCTCGATCGTAGGACCAGTAGCGGAAAGTTCCCTTTCGTTGGGCTGCCTTCGGCCGGACCCCTCGCACGGCAACGGCAGCGGCACTGCTGCCTCCTTGAGATGAATTTATGTATGCAAAGTGGTTTTTTGGTGACAGGACAAAGGAAATATCTCTCAAGATGGCTTTGAAATTATTTGTTGTTGTTTGCTAGAGAACTGCTCCTGCGCACCGCCGCGCCGCGCCGCCGGCTATGAACTACCGATGGTACTGCTACTGCTGCTGCTCCTTCTGGCTTCAGGGAGCACTTAGTTTTGCTTTCATCTCCTTTGCGGTCGACAATGTTTCGGTGTCGTCTCGCTGCAATCGTGGTCGTCTATTCCAAGGTTCTCTCCCGGGCGGGAGAGCGGGATTCTGATTCGAATGAGCTCGCGCATTATCAGCGCACTGCCGAGTGCAGCGAGTACGCGAAATAAATTATCTCAGCGATGAAGACAAATCTTTATGTTGTCAATTTCGTGAAATGTGCATTTTGTCTCGGCGGCCGCGGTCCTTGGCCAGCCAGCAGGGCCTGAACGGATGAGCGGTTGGGTTCAGCAATCACTCGGCACATAGCTCAATAATTTCATAGCCATTCCGCGACCGATTCTGTTGCGATGATTGCTCGAAATGTCATTACAGAAATTTTCTGATTAATTTATTAAGAGTCTCTGACCAGAGCAGCGGTCGTCCTTGCCGATGTCGGAGGCTGTGTGTTCGCGATCTGGCGGAGACGGTGCGGGGAATCTAGTTTTGTTCGACGCATTTGCATAGCTCTGTTGCGATGGGTGCCCGTGGGGAATGCCTTGAATGCGATGAACGATGGATATGGCGATGGACACGTGAGTAGTGGGGTTGAGCGACTCGAATTTATCTTGGAGGCAGCCAGGTGAAGGTGCTTAAAAAACGCTTTTGTTTTTTAAGTGACTAGATCCAGATTAGAATTCTTTCTCTACTCAATCGATCGTTAGTTACACAAGAGAGAAGAGACGACTGGATGGCGCAGTTGGTTAAGTACCTGTCCGTGGTTAGTGGGTCCCTGGTTCGAATGCCAGTGAAAACAAAGTTAATACGCTTTTATCGGGTCTGGTCCAGTCACCATTTGCCAGTGGAATCCAATTAACGACACTATCACTGGAGTGGTCGATCGGCGGTGGTAGAATGACTATGACATTGGACCAACATGGTCTAAGTGTGTGGGCGTATTCACTACCAGCCACCTTCCCCACCCAACCTACACAGGAGATTGTCACATTGATCATTGCTTTGAAGGAAGCCGGTATCAAAGCCACGTTTTCGCAGACTGTAGAGTTAAAGGCTGCTTAAAAAGTAAAAACAGATTTTTTTCCATGCACCTAAGGTTGATGGAACTACAACGTAAGTCTAGTCCCATAATGCTCTCGAAACAATAAATGGCAACCACGAGAGTGTCATCGTTAAAAATCCCACCCATACTTTGCGCAATCAGGAGTTCTTACTGGCCACTGCGCCATAGGCAAACGCGCATTGCGACTGAACATATTGGACAACGACTTTTGCAGGACCTGCTAAAACCGAAGCTATCTAACATCTACTCTGCGAATGCCCAGCTCTAGAAATGTGGACAATTTCAGCCAGTACACCATTTTACGAACCGTGAAGACGGCCAATAGCAGAGATGTTCTCTGAACCTTCACGCCATGGATGTTCGGATTTGCCGTTGATTAGGCTGGTTGGCCAATCCAAAATCACGTGCAAACCACTTTTGACACATTCATTCATTCAGCGCATGTTCACCATAAACTTTCACCAAAATACGATGACTTTCGGCAGCGGTTTTCTTCATATTAAAGTAATGCAGAAGAACTCCCCGCAAAAACACTTTTTCAGGCACAAAGTTCGACATATTTGAGTAAACAAAAATTATTGTGGTTTACGCTTCAAATGAATGACATGACGTACAATGACAGTTGCTTTCCAACGCATGCTCCAATGGAATAATACAAGTTACGCCATCTCTTAGCAAACCGCACGAATTAAGTTATAGACCAAATATTATCTATATAAAACTAAGCCTCAAATCTTTGTCGTCGATTCACGTCTGAACGCATTCTACGATTTCAACCAAACTTTCACACATCTTTGGTATTGGTCCACATATGGTTTGTGTGAAGTTTGGTCAAAATCCGTAATCGTATGTGTGTGTTGTGCGGAGTGTATGAGAAGTTGCGTTCATCGAGAACTTAGTGCATAACTGCATTGTCCTGAAGAGGACTTCCTCCTTTTCCCAAAATCGACTAGCCCAAATGACGTTCGTTGTCCATCGCATGGAAGAAACTGCTCACGCTCCGTCGGGTCTTGCAAATTTTACAGCCAAGCATCGTTTTCGGAACGACTTAATCCGAAAACGTTTTCCCCACAGCAGGTCTCCTTCGGCTGTCATGTGAAATTCGGCCAGAGGCAACCCGCGAATGTGACACCAACGGTGTGCGGTCGATTTGTTGGCTGGAAGTACCCCATTCAGAGACCTAAGCATCCGGCTCGAAGGACCATGATGTGGAAGTTAGATATTTTTGTGGACGGTAATTCCATTTACTTTAGGTATGTAAATTGCACTTATTGACTACATGGGTCTTCCCAAGCATGACTCCCAAGGATACACACAACCGAGTCCCCCCACCAAGCCTCACCGATGTCGCACTACACCGTGACCTCTTCGGAATTCAGACCTTGAGTTCGCCCTCGCCCGGTGGTGTGCCCAATTTTGCGGTGGCGTTGTCACAGCCGCAGCCACAGAGACATGCACTCACTCCTCCGTCATAAATAACCTCAAAAATTCAAATCCATTGCGCAGCCATCCCCCTGAGAAGCGTTTCCCATGAAATTCGAAAGACAATGATGGAGATCTGTGCACGGTGTGCTGCTGCCTACTGCCCACACAGAGGAACGTGTGTGTCGGCGTGTTGAATTTTGTCGCCGCTAATGTTGAATTACCCATTTGCCCTACGTGTCCGTTCGCCAGTCCTGTCATCTCATCCGCATGCTGCACTGCTGCTCCTGCTGTTCATGCTTTTTGCTGCTGGTCTGTGTTGGGATGCATTTTTAATGACGAAGCGATCATCATCGCCATACGCTTGCTACAACAACCACACTGTGATCTGATTAACCGAGCGCAGTGGTATGCGATGCGCTCCTCGTTGGGCTCTAGTCGCAACATCCATCATTTCCCTACCCAAGGATGATTAATTCCAACTGTCGTCGCCATGTTTGTCGCGCGGTATTTCCAACGCGAGTGCTTCTTCGGCACGGCACAGCACGCCCTTGTGTTCGCAAGCCCCCTTCGAATTTATGAACCTCGTAATTGCGAATCAATGAACTCATCCGGAAGCCATATGGTGGCCAAGAGCAGCCTGCCTGCCGGCCTGCCAGACTGCCGATGGCCCCAGCACCGTTGCCGTGCTCTTCGAACATAGAACCACTGACCAATTGTATATTTTTATGGCATCATTAGGGGAACCTCTCGCATATCCACTGAGCGATCGTGGGTCGGTCGGCTTTAGATTTGGTGGATATCTTCACCATCGTTGTCGTCATCATGATCACCATCAATTTTGCAGCATTGTGTGGATGCGCGAGCGCGTGAGTGAGGGAGATGGTGAATAGCAGCCCCTCCTGAATCGCCGTCAACGCCATCAACAACATCACCAACATCACCGACATCAGCGACATCACAGACATCATCGTCATCGCCAACGTTGTCGTCGTCGCAGTCTTCTGCGTCGTCCTCGTCGCCGTGCTCGTCGTCGTCATCATCATTATTCCATCGCATGTTGTCGTCGGAAATTTTATCACTTTGATCCACGTCTTCATGGCTTGGCGGTGGCCGCTGTGGTGGTGTCCTCGAAGACCTCCATTGATCTGAGTACGTGTGTGTGTTCGTTTTTGTGTGCACCTTAGAATCACCTACCTTCGAGAGGGCCCCCTACTTTGTCTTCGGCCGGCAACAGACCGCCAGCCTGCCGATCAGCCGGTCAGCCGACCGATGTGAGATCTTGATAAGGTCATGCTATTGCTTCAGATATTTTATGGTGATGTAACCTGGAACTGGAGTAGGCGCTGTTCATATTACAATGGGATTGTGTGCAAGCAGGACAAAGTTGCCCTGAATCCAGCCTCCCATCTGAATCCCATCTGCCTCCCATCCGCCTCCCATTGCCACCTCGACTGCTACTGGCTCTGCTGCTGGTGGTGCTGCTTCTGCTGCTGGCTCGACTATGCGACAACTTCTTCCACGTGTAATAAATTTCGCTTCCCCCAGCTGTATTGTCGGTATTTCGGTTGGCTGGTCTGGGGAGCAGGAGCAGCACTCGCTCTGAGAGGATGCCTCAATGGAGGGAATCTCTCTGGGGGTATTTCAGTTGGAGGAGCATGGCGAGGCATTCAATGAATGGCTTCGGTTGCGCCATAATTTTGTGGTTTTGAATTTAAAATGCAAGTCCGGACACACGAGTGGAAGTTATTGCGATGTGTGGTGCTTCCTGAAAATTTTAATGGCTGACGGTGAATACAAAATGGCTGTGGTCGCTGGTCTCTGTTTATGGGACACTTTGTGGGTTTGGGTGTTTCCCAATCGGAGGATCCCTTCAATGACTGAGTTTTGTTCAATTAACCACCTGATGGTGTTGAGCTGTCTATCAGCAAAGGTTGTACACAGGGCTACGGGGTTGGACCATATGGCGATGTGGCGAGTTGCATCATTTAAGAATGTTCACATCGTGGCTGGTCACACGTTTGTGGGATGACTTTGGAGAACGCCGCACCAGGAAAACTCACATTTGATCAGAACTTAGACTAACATCTGCAATGACTTTGTGGTCTTTAAGGACTAGACAAGAGCTTAGGTTTCATGTGTCATTTCATCCCACAAAGACCATGAACTCATTCTCTCTTTACACAGCCTTAGGCCAGTACTCCTACTATTGTTGCACGAAATGTCAGTCATATGGGATCAGTAATTTAAGAGCAGAAAATAGCACTGGTTTTCGTCGATGCGACGAAGGGTAATAATAATATATAGGTTGCTCTACAGCCCGTAGAGGGCCTAGCTTCTCAGCAATCACTCGTGTTGGGCGTGGTATTGTTCTTTCACGAGTGGAACCGATTTTATGCCGGTTTCGAACGGCGAAGATTGAGTTGTTTCTTCTAGACAAGACTACTCTTGACACGGACTCACTACGACACGGCGACTATTTTTTATAAAAACATTTTTCAAAGAAAGCTAATTTTCTAAAATTTCAGCCGAAGTAGCTGAAGCCAACCACCCGTGTTGTGCATGTTACCATGTCTTCCGATGACGATTTGTCAAACAATACGTGGAAGGTGCTCTTGGACATGTCATAATACTCATGACATGCATCATAGCTCTTATCTTTGCTGTGCATGGGTAAGGTTAGGTTAGAGTGGCTGACAACCTTCAACGTAGGCCAAAAGTCGGACCGTTGAGTTACCACAAAGACCTTATGGATCCTGATCCACGAACCGTCTGGAGCTTTGAACTTTGACTAATACTAATTGTACTTAGTTCTGTCAAGTTGTAGAAATATGGAGCGTCAAGTGATTGGTTGGAATGGTTTCTTCTTCCTCCTCACTCCTGCAGCTTCTGCAGGAGTCGTTATAGGGGCTACCTAGTCTTGAGGCTTGAATTCCACGCCGATGAGATTTCAAAAAATCGGCCTGCTCATTCTGATCAGGTTGGGTGAGCGTTTCGACCGATGGTAGGCCATAATTGCTTTGTGATGAGGCACATATTGGCAGAAGACCGTCTACGTTTGGTGTGGCTAAGCGTTTTCAGCTTCCGACCGCAGTTCCCCGTCTGGAAAGCGTGTTGAGGTCGTGCCCTTTCTGGCGAGTTCGTCAGCTTCGCAATTCTCTGGGATGTCACTGTGTCTCGGCACCCACATAACTTGGATGCTGAAATTCCCGGCCATCTCGTTAAGAAATAGGCGGCAATTGAGGGACGTCTTGGAGTTAAATGTGATTGCACTCAGATATTTGATCGTTGCCTGGCTGTCCGAAAAGATGAAATATCTGTACCTAATATAACATTGCCTTTTTTAGCTAAGACAGTGCTTCTTTAATCGCTATAGGCTCCGCCTGAAAGACCCTACAATGGGGAGGTAGTCGGAATGGCAGTTGAAAATTTAGATCATTAGAGTAGACCCACGCCCACTAATTCGCCCACCATCGATTCATCTGAGAAAGTTCGCAAATATGGCGGACAGTCCAGCGTCTGGTGTTCAGACGTCCAGCAAGATCTGGAAGGTGTGCTGGTTGAGAAATTTTCCTCGAAGATGAACTGAGGTACCGTGGCGTCGGTGTTTCCCGGCAGGGATCCAAATTTATCGATGTAGAGTGTCCGAAGCTATGCTCCTTCCACATATCGAATCGCCTTGCTGGTAGGGACCGGAATAATGCCTTGTATGCATGTTCAATCTTGTCCCATGGCAGTTGTGATCTGACCACCGACAAATGCTAGTCGACACCACAGCGTGACGTGCGAAAAAAGTGAACCCTCCTATTGCAAAAAACAACTTTGAATGTGTAAATTTACGTGTAATTACGTGTTTATAGCACGCGCTAACGTATACACGTGAAATCATAGCCTCTAATTGCAACCCTCATAACTTTTCCTTTTGAGAACAGCACAAACACGTTTTTGGACAACTGTGCTATCCCATCGATCAACATTTTTTCTGATAGCCTGGTTAAGCTGCTTAGATGCAAACAAGACATCAGTAAGATATCTTTGGTGAACTCGGTGATCCTCTGCTGCGAAGCAGGGTATACGGGGAAACGAAAAGTCGGACAATCGCGTGAAAAAATTATAGGAGCTTGGAAAGTCCCCAGCAATCTCAGTCGGAATGGCAGTTGAAAATTTGGATCATTAGAGTAGACTCACGCCCACTAATTCTCCCATGTCGTTCATCGCCATAGGCTCTTGATAGCCAAAACTAAATGGCTTGGCCTGAGTATCGCACAAACAGCAAGGGCTCTATGGCTGACGCTGAGCAAGACGAGATTAACATCATTGATCGGCTTTAGTTGCAAGAAATTACAATTGATAATAGGACACTGAAAGCGTCTGAACATACCTCAAAAGATTTCTCAAGAAGGTACAGAGATGAGATAGAGACAAAATTCGCTCTGCGATTGTTTAACCCTAGCAAAGAAACAAGGCAGTTCTTCATACAGCTGCAGAACTTGAGCGGCGTTAAACTGAAACACGTCCTAAGATTCATGAATCAGGTTGGTAGGACTAAAGTAGGTCTCACGGTAGTAGCATTCCCTAACAAGGGCGCAATGGACCCACCACGTTGCAAAGTGGGGCATTTGATCAAAAATGTTGGCGGGCCAATGCTTGTGGGTTCTAAAATGTTTTTCCAGCAAGTACAAGTAAATTTGATGGGTGCCTTACCAGGGTGGTGGGTGTAGTTTGGGGTAGGTAAAGAATTTCCTTTTTTCTCAGTATGTAGCTATAAATTATAAATTTAGTTTATAATAATTCGAATAATCCAGAATCAGTAGTAAATTCTAAAAAGGCAATGCGCTTGTGACTTTATTCAAACTAATTTGCATATATGCCCTTAGTCTTCGTCACTCGGGCTACTGTTACTGTTCTTAATGTTTCTTCACTTAAATATGATTTTCCGGACTGAAAAAATACATCAATAGCTTATGGAGAAAAATTATACGATTTTTTTTGCTTGATGCACTACAAAATATCTTGGAAATCCGGGCTCAAATTCTGAATAACTCCGAATTGTGCAAATAGGTGCGGCCAAGTTTATTTTTCCGACAGGAACTATTATTATTTGAATTAGTATTTGGTTTTATTACACATAAAAGGAAAAATTTTCGCATGAATAGGCATGCATGTTTTGGTCATCTACGAGGGGTTTTGGTCATCAATATATTCTCGGTATCGGGGTGAAGCTGTGGTTGTATATATAAATTGACTTATTTATCGAGTAATACTATTATTTTAGTGCATTCATGTAAAATTTCATATAAATGTGATTATTAATTCGCGTTTTATCTCCAGTTAAACAGAATAATAATAGCAACTGAGACGATGATAGTGAAAATTGAGCATCGCGCTGTAATTAAATTTCTCACTAAGCAAGGAAAAACTCAAGAAACTATTCATGAAGAGATGGTGGCTGTTTACCAGGGTTCCGCACCTTCGTTATCAACTGTGCAAAAGTGGTCAAGTGAGTTCAAGAGAGGCAGAGAGCCCGGCGTCCCGGCTACTGCTTGTACGGGAGAAAGCATCAAAAAAGTCGAAAAACTTGTTTTTGAGGATGCCTGAATAAAGGTGAAAATGATGGCAGAGATGACCCAGCATTCAATTTTTACCATTCACACCATTCTTCATGACCATCTTAACCTTTCAAAGGTCAGTGCAAGGTGGGTGCCACGAATGCTCACAGTGCCTCAGAAAAAAGTGAGAATCGCATGCTGTATAGAGCTTTTGGAAATGTGTAGTGAGAACACGGACGGTGTTATGGATCGAATTGTTAATGGTGACGAAACATGGATACACCACTATGACCCTGAAAGCAAACAAGAGTCTATTCAGTGGCATAAAAAAGAACCCGATGAAGTTCAAAGTCACTCCGTCTGCCGGGAAGCTCATGGCCACAGTTTTTTGGGACTCAAAGGGAATCTTGCTCATTGAGTACAAAAACCATCAACGCCACATCCTACTCTTCCACTTTGCATAATTTGCGGGAGGAAATTAAAAAGAAAAGACGGGGTAAACTTGCAGCGGGTGTGTTGCTTCTTCATGACAACGCTCCTGTTCACACGCGAGATTGTGGTTTCGAAGAAATCCAACACCCACCCTATAGTCCAGACCTTGCCCCTAGTGATTATTTCCTGTTTCCGGATTTGCCAAAATGTCTTCGTGGAAAAGATTTTCGGATGATGAAGAACTCAAGTCGGCATTAAATGGGTATTTTGCAGAGAAAGAGGAAATTTATTTGTTTGAGGGTTTAAAAAAGCTTATCTCAAGATGTAGCAATTGCATTGGTGTTAGGGGAGATTATATTGAAAAATAAAAACAATTTAAATTGAATTCGCATTTTCCAAAAAAACTGGGACACTTATTACCTTCAAATTCAGCTTGAAATATCTCAGCCATTTTTTTGATATATTAAAACGAAATAAATTGCATATGAAACTGCAGTTTAATACGGTTTCAGCAATCCGTTTTTTTTTGGCCGATGAATTTGCACTATTTTTGATTAAAACCTTTAGTTGCTAAAATTAAAAAATTAACAATAAATGTGTTTGGATTACTGAAACCGTATTAAACTGCAGTTTCATATGCAATTTATTTCGTTTTAATATATCAAAAAATGGCTGAGATATTTCAAGCTGAGGTAATAAGTGTCCCAGTTTTTTTTTTGGTTCACTGTATATAAAAATCGAGCCTCAAATGCTTGTCGCCGATTGACGCCTCAACGCATTTACCGATTTCAACCAAACTTTTACACATTCTTTTTATTGGCCTGTATACGGTTTGTGTGAAGTTTGGTTAAGATCGGTAAACATATGTGTGGGTTGTGCATGCGCGAAAAAGTACAATGAATTTCAGTATAACGTGGTTTTTTGAGTTGCATTTGTTTTGATTTTTGGTGTGTCAAGAAATATGAAAATAATGAATAAAATTATATGGGCCATTATATCGCTGTCAAAGTGAACATTTTTTTTAATTAAATCTCGTATCTATGACTTTGATTGCCAAATGACAGCGAACATCTTACACCATATTTTTGACAAAGTCAACGAATCTGGGTATAATGTTGTTGCCCGTGATCTGGGAGGAGGAAACAGTGGACTATACAAGAATCTAGAAGTAACCACGGAGAAAACTTGGCAAGCACTAATGGAAATCTGAATTCATTTAACAATTACTTTATATTCTATGTTTATTCACAACGAAAAATAGTGTTTGTGTTTTCTGATGTTCCCCATTTAATAAAACTCATGAGAAACCACGTTGTTGATCATGGGTTTTTAATAAATGGCAAAGAAGCAAGGTAGGAAATAATTTAATGGCTCCTTTCCTTGACTTCGGGAGAACTCTCAATAACACATAAAAGTACTCCAGGCTACCTTAATGTTGTTGGGCCAAAAGGCAAAAGGTTAAGATGGCAACAAAATTGGCCACCTATGTGATCGAAATTGGGAAGAAAGCTCCAAATTATTTAAAATTGTAATATTATTTATAATTTTTTTATTATATATTTATTAAGAATATTTGCTTATAAAGTTGAAACACTAACCATTTTTCTACTTTTCAGACCAATGACTGGTTCGATGTTATGAACATCAGAGCACCATATCCAGATTCCAGAAACCGAACTCATGGATACGGACTAGCTTTGGATGTCGAAGATCCAATTTTAAATGTCATGACTGAGCTCATGCTGAAAATGCAAGTCATAGGGAAGAACAACATGTTTCTTAGAGGACGGATGTATTTCAGAAAAAGGAAGTTAAATAAGGAAATAGTTGAGCATCAACACAAAAGAGAAAGGAAATCGAATAAAACAATTCACTGACAGTAAAGACATATCTTTCATTCAACTTGTATTTGTGTATGCACTTGTATTCACAATAGGTGCAGATACGCGGTAAAATTAATAATAAATACAATGTTAAGAGTTACAGGGATAAAGGCATAAATAGTAATATTTTATGATATAAGATGAGCCTCACATTACACTCCACTTGAAGTTCTATAAAATCACTTTTTTTATTTTGCTACTGTAGCCATACATTGCAAAATTCAAGTAAAAAACCTAAATTCTAAGAAACAACTGCCGGTGCAATACACGCATAGTGAGCACAATATTGTAAACCATTGATTCGCAAAGTAGACAGCGGTGAGTGCGGACGAAACTAATAAACGTAGAATATAATAATAAAGTTAGGAAAAATAATAAAGTGGTGCGGTATTTTATTTACAAGGACTGTTTAACGACTTGCTACACTACCATGTATTTGTCTTCTTGTTGGGATTAGTTTAGCGGTCTAAACTGTTAGTATACTGAATAGTAGAAATATTATTTCAAAAACTTAAAACTTGAATCTTCCTTGCCGCAAATTGTGTGTAAAAGAATATCAAATCCAGCCAGCTGTCAAATCACGCGAGACTACGTACGTTGCATAAAAAAATGCCCAATCTTGTCTGTTATTCCTGATTACATGTTACATTACATGTTACATAAAGCTTTTATAACCTGTACATTATTCAACTTTATTGTATGAATTGAATGTGCTCCGACTCTTGATCTATTTCCGACAGGAACTCGTCTCAAGGTACAGAACAGAAAATGTAGGAACCAGCTACTGGGGAGCTCTTGACACCCACATACCCGGGTACCCGCATTCCCGGGTATTACTCTGATACCAAAATACCTTGAATCCGTAAATGTAAACGAAATGAATTTGCTACTTGCAGTGAATTCAAATGCATTTCTTACTCTTTGCAAGCAAAAGTCATTGTGCTTCTATTACTTTTGGTGGATACTTCACCAATGACAAATACTTTCATCGGTGTTTCCCTTTCTTGTGGGTATTACCGGCATTATCCGGGTACCCGGGTACTCGGGTAGTTGTCGAAACGGGTATTACCCGGTAAGATCAAGAGCAATCGGTAGCCGGAATATGCCGGTTATCCGCCAACTTGGGTATTACCCGCATTATCCGGGTACCCGGGTACTCGGGTAACTGTCGAAACGGGTATTACCCGGTAAGATCAAGAGCAATCGGTAGCCGGAATATGCCGGTTACCCGCCAACTTGGGTATTACCCGCATTATCCGGGTACCCGGGTACTCGGGTAGTTGTCGAAACGGGTATTACCCGGGTAATATCAAGAGCACTACTAGTGTAAAGGCAATAAAATACATCGTAAAGTATTATTATTTGTTCAGCACATACCTTCAGAAACCGATTCCATTTCCAAAGTTGTTCAAAAAATCAAACCACATAAACCTGTTTAATGTTGCTTTTCAAGCATTTCGAACTGCACACATGATCTACGAAAAACATTCAACCTTTCTCTGTCACTGTTTGGTTTGCCTTCGTGTTATGTTTTTCTGATAGGTACCGTTTTTTACTTAAAGTCTGCATATCTTTTTTCCTTGAGTCAGAACAAAAATTGGGGTTTATGGTATGATTTGGGGTCAAGTTACCCATTGGTCTAAGTGAGCCGCGGCTATACGGCCGTCAGGGTACCCAATTCCATAACTACCTCATAATTCACATCACTGCTTATAGTGAGCACTGGTTGTGTCTTATCAGTGAACTGTCATCCCTATTTTATTTCGTTCCAAAGGTCTTCGATTGAATTAAGGTCAGGAATATCTGCAGGTTTATGTTCGTTGTCGAACTTCCCTATTGTGAACTTCCATATAATAAAGTTCTCCGTACAATGATCTATTTTAAGGACACAGCTTTCTGGTTCTATGGGTACATAATAAACATCATAATTTTTTTAAGATGACATTTCTATGGCTGTGCCCAACTGTTTGTAAGTCGTGAAGTGTCCTCTGAACCGCTGTTTTGCCTTAATGGCAAACTTTCGTCAGAAAAATGATTCGGATCTTGTTCCAAAATTGTTTTATATAGAGTCTCATTTACTCTGGCGCCACACCATGCCACTATAGTGATATACGCTTTAACCTCATTGCGTTGATTGTGCTCCAGCTGCGATTTAAGTTAAAAGACGACTTTCTTCCTCAAATTGAAACTCCCCACAAAGCCCTCCAAGACGATAGAAGTCCCCAATCATCGGTTCTGGCGAACAATAGCAGCATCATTCTAACCACACCATTGTCTGCGCATCTTTCCGTACCTCATCCATTATAATTCAGTATTCAATGACATTAATGTAGATTGTGCTCTGAGATCAGACCATGTAAATGTTCGTTGGCCGTGCAAAAGCCCGATAATGAGTAGGTACACACATTTGATGGAAATTATTCACTCAACAATCGGTAATGCTTTATATGGTGTCCCTCAGGGGTAAGTTATTTGTCCAACACTGATTTTTTCAAGACGGAATAAGAATGACCGCTATAAATCGGCAACACACATTTGATGGAAATTATTCACTCAACGAGTGGTAATTTACATGGTGTCCCTCAAGCGTCAATTATTTGTCCAATACTGTTTCTTTCAGGAATAAGAAATAAGAATGTCTGCTTATAAATCGACCCATTTCTGTTGTCGAAACGTGGACTACTTATGACAACTTCATGTGAAAACGGTCGTTTTCGAAATGCGGCGAGAACGGTGGCTGCTCCAAGATTGACGGTAGCCAGATACGAATCGGCAGAATCAGTAAGCAATCAGCGAATATCCGCACTTCAACGAATAGATCGCTGCAATAAGTTCAAGGCAATTGTTGCCCTGGCTTGTTAGGCTGAATATATATTTTAATAACATTGTGTTGGCTTGGGAATAAATAAATAAAATAAATAGATCTCAGCAATTCGTTTGAGTGCGGGGGAGACCTGGAAGTACTCATTTCCGCGAAACGCTCAGGCACTCGTCCTATTAAAGGTGTCAAGTTGGTGATTTCGGCGTCATGGATGGAGCATTCATCCGTACAAAATCTGTTGTGGAACCGACGGACCTCTATTTCAGCAAAACAAAATTTCAGCGATGAGGTTCACTTAAGGACCAAAGTCTACATCCACAAGTCACCAGGTGTCAGTGGATTCCTAAAGTCTCTTCCCTATGCCAGTGTGTGGCTAACCATCACTTCCCTCGAAGTCAACTCAAATGCGCCGCGCTAATAGTCAGCCTCGTCTATGAGCCAGAATCTAAGGCAATTAGCTTGAGTTCCCCATTCGATAAAAGGATTTTTACACTCTATGACCAATTGGTGGACGATTGATGGCTCCGACGTAACGGATTGCCAAACTGAGGTATTTTAACACTGCCCGCAGTTGAAAGCGGCAAATAGAATCATAGTCCGCCCAGAACATCCATCCTCCCCAAGGCACTGCAATGAAATGTCGGAAGAGTCTTGGACTTTGTGCAGTTCCCATGCCTTCATGCGGAGAAAAGCACAATGGATGGCATGAATTGATTCTTTAGAATCAGAATAGACTTCCTGAATGTAACGGACTCCATTCACTGCACTCCAGATGTTCAATTGAATCAGCTTCACGCGCCATGGTCCACCCGCCGCTGCAGCCGCGTCGCCCTGGTTGACATCAATGACGAATGGCATAACAGTCACCCAATCTATCCGCACCGCATCTCGGCACAAATCCTTTCAGAATCCGCTGATTAGCTGTCATCCGCTGAATACCGGGGTAATCCACCACCGAGCCCTACCTGCCAGCGCTGATTGACGCGATCTTTGAGTGAATTTTTTAGACCATTCCTCGAGCGGAATGCGTTCGCATTTCCGCAATAAGCACACACTTTCTCGCGCCGTGTTTGCCTAATTGTTTTCCATTCTGCCGATCGCCGGAGAAGACAAATTTCCGCGTTCGCCGAAGGCCCATCCAACAAAAATTAGCCCCTCATTCAGGCACTGGGAGAGGGCACACATTGAACTCACACTGAAACGCCTCATTTGAGATGTGCCTTCAGAGTGCCGGCTCCGCCCCAGTCACCCGCTCACAATGGGACTGCGGCTGCGGACGGAGTTGGCATTGAAAGGCTCCTCGGGTCCGCTTAGAAATTCTAATTGCACGGCGACTGCTGCAGCCAAACCGTATTGAAGGGTTTTCAATTTGGCGGCTGCTCCTCGGCGCGTCCTCATTTCGCATTCACACCTCTACTCTGCGGTGCTCTGCGGTGCTCTGCGGTCGTGCTATGCACGGAGGAACACAAAAGGACTCTGTGCCTGGATTATTGTCACGACTATCGTTGCATTGCCGCCTTCCCAGCCGCCGCCGCACCGTGCCGGTTGATTGTGTGCCCGGGTATCGAGCATCGGGCATCTGCCGGGAGGAGGTGGAATTATGCTATGAATGAAAGATGTCCGTTCATAAATCACTGTCACATGATTCACGAGATCACTTTGGCGAGCAGCTAATGTAGGCTGTAAGGACTACAAAGGCACACGGCAGTTCCTGTTAATTGTTCAAATCGTCGCGTCTCCACACAAACAACGGCGGCGACCAAGACAACGACGACGACGACAACGATGAGGATGACGATGCTCGCGACCGTGTATACCGATACGTGATGATTTTAATTCAGCGAAGACGGAACCGAGCCGAACCGAACCGCCACCAGGCCGATCCCCTGAGTGGGAGGCCGCGGAATTGTGGAGAACCATGTTGCAGCAATTGTCTTTGTCATTTCCGTGTTCTCGCGATATTAATGAACAACATGCACCGCTTGACAGGACGGAATTTGACAACTCAACAGTCAACCCATAAGCGTCCGCCTAACAACGAGCGAGCGGACTTCTTGCACAATCCGCATTCGCGTCGCGTCGCGTCGTATCCGAAAATGCATCTCAGCCCGTTGACCCCGCCAACCGTGGCCGCATCGTTGCACCTCTCTGCGCGTCGTGTTGGTGGCGGCACGGCGGATACTGTGTGCTAAACTGGTTGGCCTATTAACTCGCCGCAACATTTTGACATCCAGCTAGTAGCAAGCCGCGGGGCTGGTGCGCGTACAACGGCAAATGGAATTCAGAGGTTGTCCGAAACACCTGTGGCTGCCATCGCCACCGTCGGTCGCCGCCATCCAGTTCAGCGCTTAATAGAGTGAAAATCTACAATTATGGGCAACATAACAATAATTTCCGATTCGTACATATCTCTCTCTCTCCCAACAGCATGCGAGTGCTCGGCACTGGCTCGGCGAAAAATCCATGATTTATATCCGTAGTCAAGTGTTTGATGGCTGAGGACCACCTCCAGGCCGCGCGGGCCGCTGTGGGAGCTCGCCTTTGATCGCGCACCCCAACGTGCGCTAGTTCTGTGTTCTGAATTTGAATGCTGCTTGTGCCTGCAAGTGTTTGCGAGACGAAGCCGATGTGAATTAATTAGCCGAATGCGAGCGGAAATCATAGACAAGAGAGACAAAGAGTGAGAGTAAGCAGGTGGTGACTGTTCGCAGGTTCGGACGGTTTCGTGGAATAATGGCCTCTTCGAGGCAGTGTGGGTGACTGTTGATGTTCGCTTTGAGTCACTATGAGACTGACTGTGAGATGCTCAACGATTTGACAATGTTTCGGAGGCTTGTATGTAAGACGTGTATGAGCCCAATGCCTCAGGTGGCCGTTGGCAGAACCCACAGCACATAAATCTGTCGCGAACATGACTTCAATGAACCACTTGACAGTCTACAGTGCACTCGCTTATAAATGCGTTCATAAAGACGTCACAGAAGCACCCGAGTGACAGATGCAAGGCCTCTGAATTGCTACCGATACAGGGTAGTAGGCGAGACAGCAGCCATTTACAGCAAATGGCCTCAAGGCCGGTAAAGGAATGGCTATTTGTCACAACTAGGACGGAATAGAGGGGGCTTGTGGATTGAGTGAAAATTATCAATGTGAATGTATGGCCATGCCTGATTGTACTGTCCTAGCTGAATCAGGGCCTCTGGCTAGACGCCTCTAGCTAGTTGGTTGATGTCCTTCTCGACTTGCGCGCGCCAACCTAGACGCGGGGTTCTCTGTTGCGTTGTCCAGCAGTCTCGTGGGGTCTACATGGCCCAGCCACCTTAACCTTCGCACGAACGATAAGATAAGATCAAGGACAACATCCATGCCAAGAAATGCAGCAAAAGAGCACATGTAAAGAAAATTTAAAGCAGGTACAATGCACCGAAAGTGAGTAACAGTCGGAAATGTATATCGTTCCAAGCAAAATCAACATAATTGCAAAACTTGCTAATTCCTTATCAAACGAGCATCAAAAGTAGGTTTGATCAAATCAACAGACAACTAAATGAACTCACTTCAAGGTGACACGACAATAGCGAAGAAAGGTTCGAAAATCAAGTTGTTCCAGATTTTCACATCTTTTCATTCAACGAATGCAATCCACTCTCATCGACGTATATACAAATACTCATCAGGGTAAAATAAGCCCGTTGCTCTTTTCAGTCTTCACTCAGCAATTGAGGAGGGAATTACAAATTATCGACGGCCATTTCAAGAGGTACCTACAACTGAAGAAGATCTGTTGCAACTAAAGGGTGATTTTTTAGCTATTATCTTTTTGGCAACACTGGCTTAAACAGCTGACGCACGTTTCGTGTTTTGTTTCTCTGTCAAACATCTTCGGTTTGGTCGATAATTTAACCATGAATCGTCTTACAAACGAACAACGCTTGCAAATTATTGCATTTTATTATCAAAATACGTGCTCTGTTAAGAAAGTTCATCGCGCGCGAATCTCATTTTTGGCTCAATGGGTACGTAAATAAGCAGAATTGTCGATTTTGGAGTGAATATCAGCCAGAAGCATTGCAAGAGCTACCAATGCATCCAGAAAAAGTCACAGTTTGGTGCGGTTTATGGGCTGGTGGCATCATTGGACCGTGGCGCTACCGTGAGATGATATCCAACTTTTTTTTGCCTAAAATGCAAGAGCTTGACTTGCATGACATGTGGTCTCAACAAGACGGTGCCACATGCCACACAGCACGTGCAACAATGGACTTATTGTGAGGCGAGTTCGGTGAACATTTTATTTCACGTTCGGGACCGGTCAATTGGCCGCCTAGATCGTGCGATTTAACGCCTTTAGACTATTTTTTGTGGGGCTATGTTAAAGCTCATGTCTATACAGACAAGCCCGCTTCAACTGACGCATTGGAAGACAACATTGAAGTATTTATTCGTGAGATACCGGCCGAAATGTCGAAAAGAGAAGGTGGAACAAGAAGGAACCCTGAGTAAATGCAAGACAAAGAGAATAGGTGTCAAGATAGAACCCTGAGGGCCACCAGCATTGGGTGAATTTTGCAAGGTTAATGTAAGAGAATAGGGCTCATGATGGAACCCTGAGGTACACCAGTATTGGGAGGTAAGGAGAACAGGGGTCAAGACGGAACCCAGAGGGACACCAGCTTTGGTTGGATTTTGCAAGTCTAATGTAAGAGAATAGGGGGCAAGACGGAATCCTAAGGGAACACCAACCTTGGGAGAAAAAGATAATAGGTGTCAAGACGGAATCCTGAGGTACGCCAGCATTGGGTGGATCTTGAGCTGGGGAATTTTGGGAAATACATTTTGACACGAGTGTGAGGAGGCATGTCAGTTCACTGTGATAGGCCAGAGACAATCAAGAGGGAGTAGCATCACATGAACTTGAGTCTAGCATGAGTACCAATATCATTGGGAGCCAAGAACAAGACATGTTGAGAGAGGAGGGAAATCGCTGATCGATTGATCCAGAGGCTCAATCTGGTCTTTAGTCTGCCACAAAAATGGGAAGATGAGGGACTTGTGACTCATGCAAATATTTTTGGTACAAGAGGCCGTAGTCAAGCTTGGATGAGTAATATCACCAAATCAGGGGAAAGCATTGAACAATTGACTCTCCTATTCCGACGTCTCTATCATACTTCATTTCGGCTGTTCGCGTTAGTAAATTAAAATTGCCGTTCATGTGAAGGTTAGGCGTTGAATCCGTAAATGCCTGGACTCATGTCGCTGTGCAGCCCGCCCACCTACCATGGACCTTCTGCACTGGCTGTAGATGTCGGCATGAATGGATTGGAGCATTTGTACAGTACTTCAGCGTATTCATTTCAAATAGCCGGTCGGGCGGCATTCGGTGAGATGAATGAGATACAACACATGAACACTCTTGAATCCCTCAAATCAGTTCGTTTGGTGTAAATAGAAACCTCCCTGTAAAGTATAGCTTAACATTCCACACAAATTCCTTCCTCCATCGATAAGATCTTTGCTAACATTTGCCATAAAGGACGTTCATGTTTCCTTGGAAAGCGCTTAGCCCTTCAACAGCTCCAGCGACATAGACGAACTGCCTAAAATGGAATTCGCCTACAATGACTTGTCACAAGATGAATCACAGCGCAAGTGCATTCCTTCTTCACACACACTCGCGCGCACTTGTTGCCACGAAATAATCAAATCAATTGCTTTCCGATAAATTCCATGCCCATGCAGCGGAGACCGTTCTGCCATCACTAGCAGCGAGGCAGCAGGGATCAATTTAACAAAGCGTTCCCTATTTTGCATACAAGTTGCCCCCAGCCAGACCTACCGAGAGGGAACACATCAATAAATTGAACGACAGTCTCGGTTCGGGCCGCCACCCCGCGAGACACAGCACACAGCCAGCCGCGCAGGGAATTACATCGCGAGAGGAATCATCGCGCCAAACGACCTGGCCATTCATCCATCCACTTGATCGCATATTGCATCCCCAGCCATCCTATCCATCCATCCATCCATCCGTCCGTCCGTCCTTCCGTGGTAGCATGTTCCGTGGAAATCCTTGTTTAACGACGACATGTGCACTAAGCCCGGCTCGAGTGGGACCTGAAGGATTCCATATCACTTCGCCTCCGTTTTTTTTTCTTTTCGGCTGGAGGCTGAAGGCAAAATCAATTTCAATTGTCACCGCCGATCAAAGTGGAGATGTGTCCCCGGTTAAGAAAGATTTCACATCATCGACTGTGCGCGGAGCAGAAGGCCTCCATTGTCAGGCAGCACCGAAAACAAAAAGCAGATCGATGCCGGGCCCCCGCTCCGCCTGGCAGGGCCTTAACATGACACTATTTGCATACATCTTAAATCTCAGTCACATCTCCTCCAGACATCACAGCGGTCATGTCAGTTGCCTGAATCTGCGGCCATTATTCTCTCCGCGTCTCCCCCGGGCGAGCAGAGGGGTCCCTTTAGGACGACGACGAAGACGGAGACGATCGCTTTACATAAACGATTCACCGATCGAGCTATCCCCATCTCATCCCCATCATCATCATCATCATCGATTTCTGCATCGCGGAGCCAGGCCTCGGTCCTCGAATGCATGCTCAGCGAGAGAAGCCAATCGTTCGGATTCGAATGTACGGGACATAAATCCTCTTTCATCAAGTTGTCAAGCTGACAGTCACACACTGGCACCCCGGAGGAGCGGACAAAGAGACAATAAAAACCCAACACAGGCGATCGGACGTGTAGTCAGGCTCCAAAAACCGATCCACAGACACCATGGTCAAGCGATGCACTTCCTTCCTATGCCAGTTGCGGTTGACCGTCCATATCCATCGGTTCTATGAGAGATTCCGATATGCAGATACTCCCGGGCAGACGGAGCAGCAGCACCGCCACCATAACGACGACGACGACGACAGCACCATCACCGCCGCTTCGCAGCCCATTGGGCATACTAATGTCGCAAATCTCGGATGTCAGCTTAATCTGCGATTAAGATTTAATCATATCAATTTAATAGCTTGCGCAAAATTATCTCCGAAAGACTATTCATCGGCACCGCCGCCGCTGCTGTGGCCGCAGCAACAGCCGGCCAGGGCCGAAATCAAAAGCGCAACGCGCGCCTGCGCGCAAGCTGTGCCCTAGTCCGGACTGACCCTACACCAGGCTGCGATGCCGAACAGGCTTGGCGCGATGAAATTTATATCCTCCGGATAGCTATTATTATGCCGAATTGCGATCTATTGACTGGCACGCCGCGCCGCCGCGCAATGTGCTGCGGTAAGCTGCCGCTGGTGTGCTCGTAGGCCATGTTTTCGCTGTTGTAACGCCGTCGACAGCAGAAGGGCTTCCTTTTGGGATGCTAAAAACGTGAAAATGAACTCTTATGTCAGGACGGCTGGTGTTGAGTTATTTATTCGAGTTCGCCGCGTTCGCGCTCTCTGCCGTTTGGACGGGTTTCGCGGGGCGAACTTGTCGCATTTGCGCGTGGAAGTGTTTGAGGAATGTGGGATTGGGGAAAAAAACACACGTGACTGGGAAAATATTCGCGGTGTGGATTAGAGGGAGATCGTGAAAAACTCCATCCTGACGGAACTTTTTTAAACTGATCGCTGGTCGTTGCTAGCCCAACATACATTCGATGGAGGTTGCGCTAGCTTGGACGTCGCCAAAGTTTAAGTATGCCTTGCAAACTGGTCTCACCAATCTTAGGCATACACCCTGTTTCTTTGATGTTAAATAGAAACTCAAGACATTTCCACAATCGTTTATGGCGATGTCACCTAATTGAGTGTCAATGGGTTCTGCAACCAGGCGAGATCTTGGAGTTGGTAGTGATAAGTGGCCGCCTACCTGACGGGATCCCACGAAACGGAGGTAAACCACGTGCGAGAGATCTCCAGGCAACTCAATCCTCCGCCATCGACCCTAACATACGATTTTTTGGACTTGTTCCATCACCTCGTGCTGGGTCTGCCTAGAGGTCGCCTACCTGATGGAATCGCATTCAACGCCCGCCTCTTAAGTCGTGAGGAAGGGAAATTCATGCCACGTGACCGAACCACGGAAGCATAGCCCTCTCCGTTCGAAGAAGCAACTGCTCAATGTTGAGTTCCTCGAGCACTGCCGTGTTTCTCTGCCTATCCCGGCGAGTAATTCCCATAAGAGGACAGAGAAATCTCATCTCTGCTGCTTTTATTCGCGATCTTATCCTTCGGTCATTACCCAAATTGGTGACAGTTGGAATAAATTCTAAGAAGAAAAACCACTAAATTGGCTTTGACACCAAGCTCGATCTTCTTGATTACAGATCTACCAAGCTGATTCAAAATTGACCCAGCTTGACAATTCCTACAGGAAAACTCTTTCCATCCCTCGTGAAAAAGACCCCGAGATAATTTAACTTCTCCACCCACTTCAATGGGACTCAACTTACCTGTAGAGTGCATTGACCAGGCGTTCTGGAGCCGACCATAACCTCCGATTTGTCCACGCTGACCTTCATTCCAGTATCAGCGCATACGGCCACAAACCTATCAAATGGGCGCTGGAGTTCCGTCCGGGAAGATGTGAGGATCACTGCAGATGGCTGCAAAAAATATATGACGTACCCTCAACTCTCCCAATGTGAAATATTCCTCGCGTCAGCTGCGCCGCAACATCCAGTCCTTGTAAACAATGAAAAGGAGAGGTGACAAGACGCACCCTTGGCGAAGTCCAACGCCCACGGTGAAAGGTGTTGATTTAGCTCTGTCCACCCGATCACAGCTGCTACAGTTTGTGTATACAGACTGAATGGCCCTCAGAAGAGGACCTTCAAGCCCATACTCCCGCAGAACACTCCAGAGTTTACCTCGAGGATCTCGGCCGTATGCCGTTTCCAAATCTATAAAACAGCTATAGATGGGCTTGACATACTCCCAAGCCTTCTCAAGTACTATTCTTAGAGTGAAAAGCTGTTCGGCTTTACTTCTACCGGGATGAAAGCCACACTGTTCATCCCCCATCCTGGGCTCGACTATAGCTCTAGAACGTGCTTCGACCACCTTAGCGTAGACTTTCCCGGGGAGGCTTAAAAGAGATTCGCCCCTGTAGTTGGAGCAATCTCGTCTGTCGTCCTTCTTGAAAAGTGGGACAATCACCCCAGTCTGCCAATCGCCAGGTGTCTCACCACATCCCCAGGCCACTTTAATGTCACGAGAGAGCCATAAAACTCCCTGTTTAGCCATTGCATTAAGCATTTCTAGCCGGATTTCATCCACACCGGCGGATTTGCCAACTTTTGGCGATTCACTCGCCAAAATGACTTCCTCCACCGTTGGCCTACTCTCCGCCCCACTCAAAGCTACAGGTCTGCCATCCTCAGTCCTCAGTTCCGAAAAGTGCTTGCTCCATCTGCGTAAGATGTCCACCTCATTGGAAAGCAACACACCATCTTTGGATTTGACTCTTTCGATGATGCTGCATTTCATTCCTCTGAGACGGCTTGTATTTGCTTATTATTTCGGTCATGATTCAACATTTCATGTCCATAGGTGAGAGTTGAAGGAAATTAGTCAAGATTTCTTCGATCTTCTTCGGTCCACTTACCTGAAATCAGTGGCAGATCGTTAATGAACATGTTTGCCTTGTGCCTTATCTGCCCTCTCTGCCCTCAAGAATGGAAGACAGCATCTTATATCTTGGATAAAGCGTCACAATGGGCAGGGAAGGAGTGCCCAAAACTAATGCAAAATTTGATTGAATGGAAACCACCGTTGTTAATCTTTAGCTTGTTGTGTTATTGTCGGTGCGGGGTCAGTGGGTACTACAACTCGGCAGCCCGAAACCATCAACAGGGTCCTGGAAGTTGGGGCGACTGGAGACTGGACTGGACTGGAATTGGATTAAGTAATTAATAATATTTTTTTTAAAGAAACGTTTGCATCTCCATTTTACAAAAAGAGCTATAGACCGAGTGTGACTACAAGAAGTATCACTTCAACGAGGTCTTGTATAACGAGGCAAACGTGAATAGAGTAGATAATTTTATTATTAAGCTGATAAGAAGGCATTCGCCACGCGCTATGTCTTCTACCAATAGTCTGATCTTCGGGGCTTACTACCCCAATGAAATGAAATGAACTCCTCCGGTTCAGTAGAGCGATTCCCGATAGAGGGGAATCCGCCAAGGAGAGACGTTTCTTTTGGTGGCTGCATCAAAACCAGCCTCCGACATCGTCATCCCTTCAATAGTCTTCCGACGATTAGTGTAGCTGTTATTTTTCATTGCTTTATACCTTCCGTATTTTTGATCTAACAGCGTATTTACATTGGTTTAAAGAAGGTTCAGTAGAAAATTGTACATAAAAAAAAAATTTAAAATAAAAAATAAGAAAAAAAATAAAAACCAGCGAAAAATAGGTTCATCAGGGTCTGGGCACTACATATGTTAGGCATATGCATAAACACAAGCCCTAACGCAAACGTCCGTAGGTGGCGGACATAGGCAGCTACGTTTTGTAAGGGCTTAGAAAGGCTACGGGTAGGTTAGGTAATTTAAGATTATAAATAGTCCTTGAAGAGCCAAGTTTTCCAGTTTTCTTGGCAAAATTAAATAAACAATAAATACGTCTTCAGACAGAATAAGAAAAAAAACGATAGTATAGGCCGAAAGGCAATTAGAGTATTCGACTAGGTTAGCTTAGAGTACCCGCATAGGGTCAGTAAGTTAAATATAAGTTTAAATGAATTGTTAAAGGTAAGCCAGAATTAAACATTTTGTCTAGGATTTCAGTAAAATAAAAATGAAATAAGAAAAATAGCTATAGAAATTAATTGCATTAAAAAATTATGTATTGGGTCCATAACTTCATTCGAGCGTTTTTATTTTTCAAAATTTGAACGTTTATTTAAGAAAAACATGTACAGTAGTATTATTCAAAGTATTGCCTATCTGATGCTATGACTTTTTCCCATCTTTCTGGCACTTTGTGGATCCATCCCAAAAGAACTGCGAAGGCTTGGCAGCCAAGAATGAATCAAGCCAATTTTTAATATTCTGCTCTGACGTGCACCCTATTTCAGTGAAGGCGTTCTGCATGGACCGGAACAAATGATAGTCACAAAGGCCAAGGTCTGGGCTATAAGGCAGTTGGGGTAAAATTTTCCATCCACTGTTTCCCAAATAGTTCTTAACCGGAATAGCAACGTGGGGCCGAGCGTTGTCATAATGGGAAATTATTGCCTCGTGCCTGGTCGCATATTCCGGGCGTCTTTCGGCTGCTGCTCTCTTGAAATGAATTAATTGTGTTCGGTAGCGTTGTCCATTGATGGTTTCACCCGGTTTTAGCAGCTCATAATAGCGCACACCCTCTGATCCCACCAAATACAGAGCATTACCTTCGCGCCATGGATATTCGGCTTTGCCGCTGATTTGGCTGGTTGGCCAAGCCAAAATGACCACTTTTGGCACATTCGCTCAGCTAGCGCATGTTCACCATAAACTCCCACCAAAATACGATGACTTTAGGGAGCAGTTTAAAAAGAAACTTCAAGCAATGTAAGGAACTCCCCGCAAAAACACTTTTTCAGGCACAAAGTTCGACATATTTGAGTGAAAAAAATTGTTGTTTACGCTTTAAATGAATGACATATACTGAAATGACGTACAATGGCAGTAGCTTTCCAACGCATGTTCCAATGGAATAATACCAGTTACGCCATCTCTTAGCCAACCGCACGATTGGGTCAGTTATAGACACAATAATTTGAATTCTTTAAATTTGAGTTAGAATTTGAAGAGACTAGACTTAGCAGTTTAGAAGCTGGGTTTCGTCCAGGTTTTTCGACGATGGATCACATTTTCGATCTTACAAGCATCCCATCCTTGACGAAACTAATGTCTTGCGCCGACTTCAAAGGACTAGACCCCTTGATCTCGTGCGTAGTCTACACTCGCGCATGTTGCAGTGTTAGCAGGAACTTTCATTTGAGAGTTACCTGTCAATCTAAATAATGAAATACAAACTACTCGTTAAGTGCTTCGCCTAGTTGTAGTTATTACATAGAAAGGGAGGTGGTTTTAGTGAGTACAAATCTCAAACTTCTATGTGCGAACGTTCAGCATAGTCTTGTCGAAGATTTGCACCTACTTTAGAGCTGCATTTAATAAAGTGAGGAGACACGCTTTTAATTTAAAAACTATCATGCTTAGGTTTGCCAGGGAAATTTCTACTAATGTGTATCATTTTTCTTTCCTTATCGAGTGCAACTGTCTGCCATAGTTCTGAGTTCTCTGACTGGTTTGAAACTACAGCAGCTGTTCCTCAAGAGTGTATCCTAAGTTCACTCGTCTGTGCCTTGTTCATCGACGAATCCTACTTCCCGGCGGAGTTTTCTTTGCCGGCATATTGGTGAATGTCTTGATACATGCTGATGATTTGGTTTTGCTAGCTGACAACCCATTTACGCTGCTCATTTCTTTTTGCGAGACTTGGGGCCTTCATGTCAACGCCGAAAAATCGAATAGTCCTATTTATATAGAAAGGGTCTATTATTTCATTCTTTTGTAAATTTTGCGCATATTTACATGAATTTCAATAAGTTTGCTCGTATTTTGGTTCACTTAGACCAACTTGTTGTGTCCATTGTGCCCATGTTTGGGAGTGTTAAGATACCGTGAGACCCACTGCAAAACCAGGCAGATTCATGTTCGAATCCTAGGAGGTTTCTCAAACTAACACTGCGTAAGTCTTCTAGCTCCGAGAAGAAGTGTCTTCCTAGAAAATACCTTCTTTTCATTCCCAGCGCAGTGCATTCACAGAGCAGACTTTGGATGGATTCTGTTTCTTCCTCGTCCTTGCGTTCTTACAAAGATCATTGCGTAGTAGGTTCAGTCGCATTGCGCGCATGCCTATGGATCAGTGTCCGGTTAGGACTTCTATTACCGAGGGAACGCTGATGCGACTAAACCCGATCAATGAATAAAATTGATCTTTTCTTGTTCAGCTTCGCTCATAGCTTTCTTCCTGTGACTGGCCTTTCTGGCTCTATCCAGGGCCTCGTTTTCTAGCTTCTTCATTATGGGGCCGAGTGGTGTATGTGCTTACGGGATTGCCAGGGATTCTCCCAGCTCCGGGCCCTTCTTGACGGGACTGTCCATGTCTGCAGCCAGCAGAGTGTCACCGAATGCTCCAAGGATATCTCGTTGACATTTTGTCTGCAAAGTTCAACCAGCATCGGTGTCAGAATGTCTGATGCTATGGCTTTAATTGCCTCTTGGGTAAACGAAAATCGCGATCGGTGATCGAATTGGTCCAGCGATTGCACCCGATTGCGCCACTTCGGCTTGAAAAACTCTACAGTCATTGGCTCCAGGGATTTTTCGCAGAGGTCACAGCATTCCCCTGACCCTGTACTAGCGGACGTCTTTGAGCCATCGGTGTAAAGGGCCATCTCCCCCTCTGTCTGAAAGTATGTAACGGGCAAAAGCCTGTCTGGGCGAAAGTGTACAACCGATAGTAGAGTTGCAGACGAAACTGATAATTTGGCGACTAATACACGGCGATGCGTCAGTCAGTATGTTCCATTCAATATCGAGGATGACACACGACTGGTTCATCCCTCGGAGATGATCCGGTCTACACAGACACCTAGCAGCTAGCCAGATTAGACGTGTAAACGACGAAGTACGTGTCATTCCAGTGGCTACTTCCGGCATAAAGAAGCTTTCCAAAGCATTGCAACAATGGTAACATTTACAGCATTGCCTCTAGAATCCTTTAAGAAATATGTTCCAAACATTCTCAAAAATTGGGCTGAACAAACAAGGGAAAGAAGGACACCATCAAATATGTAAGCGATGGCAATCTTAAAGTGAAGCCCCAAGTAGGCTTTGAGAAGCGAACACATGGAAACGATAAAGAGGGTCTTGGCCAAATGGAGTTTTTCCTTTTCGTAAGAAATTACCACCACCAATTATCTCATCGTGCAAGTTGAAGAGACTGATGTTGGAAAAGACGAAAAAGAGAGATAAGGATGACCTATCCCCCCGTCATCTCGACCCAAACTGCTCTGAAACGTCTCATTTTAATGATTGACCAAATGAAGTCTTTTCGCCTGTTCTTAAATTGCCGTTGATCCCATTAAGGCCTAAAGTCCTCTTCTTCTGTACGATCTTCTGTAGCCCTTGAAGTCTAGTGCTGTGATAAGTCCATGGTGTTTCCGGCAAACAACGGTCATCTGATTTCTCCCCTCTGTCACACGGAAAGCACCCATCCAAGGTCAAGCCACATTCACGCAGAGAGCTGAATGAGTGAAAGGAATGAAGTCATTCTAGAATAGAATTACGATGAAAATTATGACCGTCCAGATGATTGGCGATAGAAGAATTTGAATAAACACGACGAAATCATTTGAAAGCGAGGCGCCGCCGCCGACAGGCGTGAGCAATCGTAAACTAGCATTGCCGATAAGTGGAAAACTCCATCGAAGGAGTGGCGTTGAGAGTTAAACGCTTTTTAATAGATGCTGGCGAGAAGTCTTAAATATATAAACGCCCGCAAGTTATTCCATCTTATCGGCTGAATGATGCAATTATTCGGTTAAGTGCAATAAATGCCTGCATGTCTCATTGGCTCAAATGGAACCACTTGTCATGCGGAATGTTGATGAGCTGAGAGGCATGACGATATGCAAATCCGCAGAAGGTGGCTAAGTGAGGTCAGTTGCATCTCGAGATATGGGGGCTATCATAGATGCGCTGCAAATTGATGGAAAGTCTTAGTTGCGTGCATTCGAATGAGAATTGAGAACGAGGACTGCCGGAGGCTTCACTGTTGCTCGAGGCTAGCTGGAGTCAACGGCTTCGAAAATATCCAAGGAAACGACAACGTTCATAGAATGCATGCAATCTCGATTCGGTTGGTTGAAGTTATTCGTTCCCGTTCTTCAACCCGATTTTCAACTCGGCTTGCTTCTATTCTAACCCGAGTTAACTCGGTTTGTACAACTTTCGGGTTTGCACACCACTATTCACAACTGGCTGTGTCGGCGACTTCGTAGGCGAAGGCATTATACTTTCCTGAGGCGACGCTTTGCTACTTTAATGTTTATGTGGCTTAACTTGACTTATACTCCATGGATCAGATTGTACAAAATATAAATAATAAAATGATTTCGAGTAGGTTCAGGTGAAATACTTTATCTACATCCAGTATAACGATGCACAGCCTTTCGTTAAATCGACCGTTAATTTTTTTCTAATCCAATTCAAATTTTCTATCTAATAACACAAGAATATGAAGTTATGAGTCCAAATAAAGATTTACCCGTGTTTTGCAATAGGGGAAGGTGTTTTAGGCTGAAAAGTTGAACATTTCTATTAGATTTGTGCTGCAGAGACAAGGAAGAAACAAAATCGATTCAGTGTATGCTCTGCGAATGCCCAGCCCTGGCAATGAAAAGAAGGTATTTTCTAGGAAAACACTTCCTCTCGGAGCTAGAGGACTTAACCGGTGTTGGCTTAGAGAACCTCCTAGCATTCACTCTTGAATTTGGCTGGTTTTAGAATTCCAAGAGATCTCACGGTAGCTTAGCACCCCCAAATATGGGTACAATGGACACAACACGTTGGCCTATTTTCAGCCGCCTGGCTTGCGTTTTCGCCTTTAACGATGAAAATTTTTAGAACGTATTTTCTATTTGCTGTCCATCTTAGAAGCGCACTAAAAATCTCTGGTTTTATTGGATTTAAGTTTTATTGGACTAAAGAAATATGCATTTTCTACGTCTCTTCTTCCTCGGTTTCATTTAGACAGCGTTTTTTCATGGCACTCTCACAGACGGGCGTCTGTGAATACGCTTGAGCTAAACGAAGCTGATTACCCCTGCTTAACATCATGACGTTACTCTAAAGCCTTAAAAAATGCATGCGTGTCTTGAGAGCACAATCAGCGATGGGCAAGGCTTCTTCACTCGTGAGTTCCACATCTCGGTGTATATGATTCTGGCTCAAACAAAACTGAGTCAGTCAATCAAAAACTGTCCATAAAATAGTACGAAATCGCCCTGAGTTTGATCCGATGGACAGAGCTGCCTGCGATAAATTCAACGCGGATGTAAAAGAATGATCCCGTAGAGTTGTCCAGCGTCAATCATGTTCTTCTATTTTTAATACCATCTACCCACCAGCACAAGCCAGCTGCGCCTGACTTCCGCTTCAGGTAATCAGCAACAACTTGCGCTCAACAGATCATCGCATCCTTGGGTCCAATTCCAGTGTCAACCACCCCATCCTCCTCCTCCTCATCTGCTAATCGATACGTCACTTCTGGAGCACATTGATGAATCGTCTTGAAGTGTGTTCAATCGTCCCGAGCCAGCATCTGACTGCGAATGCGAATGCTTTTGACATCTTCCTCCGCATCTGCCTCAGAGATACTATCGCCGCCATCATCCTGTCATTTCTTTAATTTTCCAATTTGTCTCCGCTTAATGAATGGACTCAATGATTGGCAGGACATTCCATCCGTCCCTCGCTTGCAGCCAGACTCCTGAAATGATTGCTCCACACGTGAGACCATCCATCTACATACGAGATGTGTGTGCGTGAGCGCCCTTATCTCATCAATCAGCCCGGCTCTATCTAGGAATTCTCCTTCGACACTGACATCTTGTCAGATGGTATCGGTCCTTGTTGCACCAAATGGCAACCGCTTCCCACCCGACGGCGCACCGAGCGACGCACAAACGCACCGTATTTAGGACGGCAAAACAAACAAAACGAAACGAAAGGTCCCCCGGCAGCGAACGGCAGCACTTCATAATCATCCATAAATTTGCAATAATAATCCCGCCAAAGGATGCTTCGAGTGCAGCATGCCACCGTTACCGTCACCGCCACCGCCACCAGCGCGCCACCAACCATCGTCACACATGCTGGCTGGCCGATCGATTGATTAATCAACGAATCAACCGCCACCAACACCATCCTCATCATCTTCTATCACCCATCTCTCGCATCATGCCCATCTCTCGCAACTGACAGTGGCCGATCAAAGGGGCCACCACACCAGTGCCAGTGAACCACGGAACCAGCACTCAGCGGTGGCTAACTAGCTCTTGACTGGTTCCCCATGCCATCGCCGTCATAATCATCATCACCATCACCACGGCGACGACGATGACGACGACGACCTTCGCCTGGTCCCGAATACACCGCGTCGAGCCGGTGCGAGCGACGGACATCGACGCAACGCGCACGCCTAACCATATGGTAATTGCAATCATATAAACGCACCCCGCGGCAACTGGCTACTGTTTGTGCATCGCTGGCGCGCTTCTCCTGCGGAGGATGCTCGGGATTCCAGTGATGAATCCCTGCGATTACTCAACCAGATTTGTCCTCATTATTCAATGCGGGGCCTCACTTATTGATTTATCATGGCGCGCCGAACCGCGCGACGCAGAGCGGTGCGCACCTAGAGCGCAGCGAGACGCGGGAGACTTGGTCTTGGTCGGCTTAGGCTTCACCCGCCTCAGGTGCGTTTCGCTTCGTTAATGTCACACCGAGTGAATGGGTCCCGGACGCCACCACCGACGCCGCCGCCGAGTCACCTACATTCCAGGCATCGCCGAGCCACCGACGACCACGAGTGTCAGATAATTTGAGGTGTCTCTATCGAGCTTTGTCGTGTTTGCATTGGATTCTGGCTTAGCCCGGGATTATTAATTCGCAAATCAATTTTGATCGTCGCCGACTGCAGCGCCGAGCCTTAAAATCGCTCCCCCATCGGCACGATGACGGCGGCAGTGGCGGCGGATGCTGGTGCTGGTGGCGCATGTGGCAGAGCGAGCGATTGCCATATCGCACTCCGCGATCAAACAAATACCCGAGCGTATGGTAATTATTTATCTAGATGCCATTTGGAGATTAGTGGGTTCTCCTGGTCTTCCATTTCGGTGGAGCTGCTGGCTGACTTTGGGGAGGGGACCTGCTGCCAGATTTCGGTGGTTGCGGGCTGTTTGCGCGCAGAGCTTACCGAGTGTCGGGCGAATTGAATTGCCGGGACCCTCAGCGGAGACTCAGACTCTATTTGCATGGGCGCCCGGCGCGGCGCATGAGTGAAGCACGGCTGTGTGGCGGGCTGGGAAAACAAATGATCCGGAGTTACGAAAACATCAAGGCGCTGCTGCTCAGATACACCGTACAGGTGATTGTGATGAAGAGGTGGCATTTGCTATTTCTCTCGTTTCTTTGGTAGGTCCATAATTGAAATTTAATTTTGCGGTCTCTTTCACGGTGTATCTTCGGAGGGGTCGTGGGATCACTGGGTGCAAGCGTCGTCGTGTGAGGCCGGATGATGTCTTGACGGAAGGGGAATTCGGTGAATGCGAGTTCCAAAAAAAAAAAACAATAAACTCTAGTGGGTTTTAAGGGCTCTATTCAACTCCCCCCCAAAAGGAAGTAAGGGCTACCTCGCTTCTGCAGCTTCTTCTTATCTTGTTTGACGCCATTTAGAGGGGATGACCTCACACACCTTATTCGTCAAGGGGAGTGTCTAAGAGAAATTATCGTATTAAGTGTGCCGTGATACTTAAGGATACAAATATGAATTAACAAATTTTTCCGACCGAAGGTACTGTCCCAGGCTCGTTGTAGTTTTTCAGTTCGCGTCCTGGACGTACAACAGGAACAATGTAGGCCCAAAAACACAGCCTTGCGGAAATCGGAAAGTGTTTAAATTCAGAAACTTGTGATAGTTGCTTAGCCTACTTTGTTTTTAAGTCCGTCGTGACAGATTTTGTCGAATGCCTGGCAGTTGTCAGTCAGTCCAAGCTGTCTTCCATCCGCGGTTACTTTGTCTTTATATCGGAGATTCGGTCTTCCTTTTCTTCTCGGACCAGGCGTCTCGGATTCGAAGACCCTCGTAGCTGGAGCATTGGTGTCCGAGCGATCGGTGCAAGGATGGCTACCCGGTACGTACTATTTCGGTGTAAAAGCCAGTAATATATGGGTTTTCACTTATTCTCATAAAAATATAAATAATTTTATTCAATATATAAAAATGCAAGCTAAGGAATAATTTATATCAGAGATCACTCCAGCCACTCCGAGATCGTAAATAATGCCTTTATAAAATACGAAAATAAACAGTACCGATCCACGTCACAAATATCAAGTACCAAGCCATCCGTTCTCAGATCACAACTCGATTAGGCAACCCTTAGGCCATCCGACACCCACGCCGCCTCAAGTGGACACTACGAAATATGCGACGCTCGACCAGACACAATGCAATCATAGCTGACCTGCGGAGAATTAATTAAGTTGATTTTTAGTTCCTATCCATCGTTTGTAAGGGAATGTTCTGCCCTACAGAACTGAAAATAAATGACATAATTGACGTGCATTATGGCACGAGAAGTGACGATTGTTAAAACTTAAATCATCCTCATCATCCTCTGACCTGCATGCTCCACTGAAGAGGTCGCGGGGGTAAACCACGCACGAGAGATCTCCAGGCAACTCGATCCTCCGCAATCGACTCTAGCTCATCAGGAGTTATGCCCAAGCGTAACCAGGCGTGCGTTGAATGTATGGGGATGGTGAACTGAGTTTCAATAGTTTTGTTTTTTTTGTGTAAAATATTACACAAAGTTACAAGTTAAAAGACGGCTAAGAAGGCTATTTTAAGGGCCTACAAGACCCTAAACAGCTCGTATATGGCATATTAAATAAAGAATAATATAAGTGCTTTCTTTGATTTTAATTTCGGGTGCCCGCCTGATTGACCTGGCCTTTCACATCGTATGGCTAGAAGGTCTATTTTACAAGCTCAATCGGCTAGGCATTGGCAAACTGTACCTACTGTGTAATATGCTCACCGGTAGACGGTTCGTCGTCAAGAATGGCAACGTGACCTCCACAGGTATTTTTGATGTAAAAAATGGTCTCCAACAGGGAGCCGTTAATTCGCCGATCCTCTTCAACATTTACGTTCAGCGATCTGATAAGTTCTCTTCCTCACGTAATTACGTACGCCGACGACTTACTCGTATCCAGATCAGGCAAAAAGATCGAGGACATCACTACTCTCGTACAGGGTGACTTCGATTCATTCATGAGAGTTTGCGATAATTGGAAGTTGAATATCAACTTTCAGATATCGGAAACCATACTGTTCCGGACGCCGTTGTATAAGGCCTCGGCGGATACGAAAAAGAATTGTCGAAAGTTCTCTGTGGTCAGATACTGGGGATCTGGCTAGATTAGTATTTATATTTTAACAAACATGCAGATGCTGCTCTACTATTTAAGAAAAACATGTACAATAGGATTATTCAAAGTACTGCCCATTTGAAGCTATGACTTTTTCCCATCTTTCGGGCAATTTGTGGATCCCATCCCAAAAGAACTGCGCCGACTTGGCAGCCAAAAATGAATCAAGCCAATTTTTGATATTCTGCTCTGATGTGAACCGTATGTCAGTGAGGGCGTTCTGCATCGACCGGAACAAATGGCAGTCAGAAGGGGCAAGGTCTGGGCTATAAGGCGGGTGGGGTAAAATTTCCCATCCACTGTTCTCCAAAAAATTCTTAACCGGAGTAGCAACGTGGGGCCGAGCGTTGCCATGATTGAAAATTATTGCCTCGTGTCTGGTCGCATATTCCGGGCGTTTTTCGGCTACTGCTCTCTTCAAACAGATTAATTGTGTTCGGTAGCGTTGTTCATTGATGGTTTCACCCGGTATTAGCAGCTCATAATACAGCACACCCTTCTGACCCCACCAAATACAGAGCATTACCTTCGCGCCATGGATATTCGGCTTTGCCGTTGATTTGGCTGGTTGGTCAAGCCAAAATCGTGTAAGCCATTTTTGGCACATTCGCTCTACTAGCGCATGTTCACCATAAACTTCCACCAAAATACGATGACTTTCGGCAGCAGTTTTCTTCATATTAATGTAATGAAGAAGAACTTCCCGCAAAAACACTTTTTCAGGCACAAAGTTCGACATATTTGAGTGAAAAAAAATTATTGTTGCTTCAAATAATTGACATGACGTACAATGACAGTAGCTTTCCAACGCATGTTCCAATGGAATGATACAAGTTACGCCATCTCTTAGCAGACCGCACAATTAAGTTATAGACGGCAATATAACAAAACCTCCACATAAGACAAGCTAATGAAAAATGTATATTGCAGTTAGTTGACGTTGTTGGCCACTGTGCTTGGCTGGTATTGTCTTCAATTTCATATACAAACAGTTTTATTTTTGTTTTTGTTGTTGATGAAACGCTTCGTGTAATGTCTGTTATTGGCTTAGTCTTGTCTTTTCTAATTACAGCCTAAAGAACCCCCAACCAGCCCTAGAATCACGATGATTGCTTTCTGTTGACTTCAAAAATGTCCGGTATAGCTCTGCACTGCTTGTCGGACGGCAATCGAGCTCTAAGGCCCATAACACAAGCACCTTTTCACCTCAAATACCTCATCTCACATGACAACTGTGTTACGTTGATCGTGGCTGGCTTTTCCCTCTGGTTGGCCTAACTTTGAGTCGCTTTCAATCGCGTTTAGTGCGTGTACCAGAAATTGATGGAAATGTAATCTCCCCGCTTGACATTGAAATAAGTCCCGTGTTTGAACCTCACAAGATCATTTAAGAGATCAACAACACCACCATCAAGCACAACACGATGTCAAGTGACAACAGCGTCCCCTGTCCACAGCGGCGCATTCAGTCCATTCAAGCGAATGTAATTCCCTTGTTCCACTCAGCCTGACAACCCATTGTAGGCCTGCACAGCCACAAATTTCCGACGAATGGTATTCAATTAAAGACCAATGTCGACTAGGGTCCACCTATGACATCTAGCCAGCGACACAACACGGCACAGCACATCGAGAACGGACCGCGGACCGGGCAGACCAAAAGTGTCCACAAACAGCACTCGCGGAGCAGACGAACAAAAACGCCAACTCAATCGAATTAATCGCTTCGGTAATTCCGATGAAATTACACAAAACACCATCCGAGCGCTGGATGCCGGGAGAGGTTGTCCTGCGCACATAGCCATCCCGACAATGCATTGCCTTCACACATCGCAATTGAATCGAAAGTGTTATTGTGCCCGGGCCTGGCTGGGACCGGTGACCAGCGAACGCGGTCATTTCGCGGCCGGAATCGTCACCGTCGCCGTCATCGTCATCCCCCCCGGCCTAAGTGGCATTGACAACACAACTGCCAAACAATTTGAGGTCCCCTCCCCGCGGCTAGCTGCAGCGTCGACAGGGCTCTGTTGTTCCCACAAGCACTGTGCGCGTTGCCGCCGCTCCGCCAGAACATGAAGATCACACTTTAATTGCCCAGCACTGTCTCACTCTCGCTCTCGATGCGCTGGCCGCGGCTGGTCGCGGTCGCAGGCGCAATTATTCTTGCGACGGTGGCATAAAACATACATGGATTGGATTTTTGAAAACAGATCGCATCCGAGGGACGTCCCTCGGCCAGAGCGAGCGCGCTCGCGAGAGGGCCAGACGAGCGTAATTAGTTAATGACTTTGATATACGAGAGTGTGGTGCCAGGAATGCTGCTTTAAATCGCGGAGGCTGTCCACTCGCGAACATCGACAAAAGACGCGTTTCCCGGCCGCTGAGCCACCACCACCCGACCAGCCCGACCGCAATGCGAAGCATCATTAATTCGTCGAGCCGGCACCACCCTACACCTCGCCCGTGAGTGCAATTAATGGAAACTGTGGGGCTGAGCCGTTGGCCAAAGTAATTTCCCTATGGCCGCACCTTTGTCTTCCATCCGGATGGACAATACCCACTCCCGGCTCCCGGAGTTACCGGCACTCGGCAACAGGCAACACAGCTGGGATGTACCCCAGCCCCAGTGCGCGAGTAGTCCTCCTAAAACTGATTTAATTAAAAAAACATCAGTCGAGGCCTTAAATTAAATTCCGTCCTCGTGTAAATTGGTATCGATGTCGCGCGATGTAAATAGCCGTAGGTTGGAGTATCTGAATCCGTGTCCAATTTAAACGATTCTGGTCAGCAGTCGCACGTTACTCGCTGATGTCTGCCGGGTTGTATGGGGTTAAATATGGTGAGTGTCTCCACTTGTCCATACACACACCGCGCGAGGAGTTGTTGCGCCGCGACAGGACAAGGTGCTGTCCTTACTCAAATTTGACTTATAGACACCACGCGGCGTGGCTGCAAGTCTGAAGGACGACCGCGTCGTGGTGCGCTACTTCACGAAGGGTGGGGGCATTTTGTGTTGTTTTCGCGCGCCTCTGACAGGGGAACTGGTGCACGCATGTGTTCCAGTTGTGATCGTCGAGAAGAATTATTAATGGGGCCGGCTTATTGAACATATTCTCGGAATACATTGTAATGGGGACTGGTGGCGAGGCGGTGAGAATGCTTCAAAGATACAGTTTGCAGTCTTTTATTTCAGTTTTGTTGAAAACGTATATTCTTCAATTTGCGACGTCTAGAAATTTGTTGAAAGTAATTGATGCGGCGGGGGAAATGTGACTGAAAGCGGACGAGGTGTATTGGGCTTTGAAAGGGGCTATGTGTCTTTCACGAGTGGAAGGGACCTACAGTTTTTATGCCGATTCCGAACGGTCTGTTTGTTCACCTTTGCGTCACCTTCTTTTCTTTATTTAATTTATCACAGGAATTATTTAGATTTTAGTCTGATCACCAAGCTTTCAATTGGTACCATTCACACCAATCTTCATGACCATCTTAACCTTTCAAAGGTCAGTGCGAGGTGGGTGCCACGAATGCTCACAGCGCCTCAGTAAAAAGTGAGAATCGCATGCTGTAGAGAGCTTTTGGAGATGTGTAGTGAGAACGCGGACGGTGTTACGGATCGAATTGTTACTGGTGACGAAACATGGGTCCACCACTATGACCCTGAAAGCAAACAAGAGTCCATGCAGTGGCATAAAAAAGGAACAGACCCCCCGAAGGAGTTCAAAGTCACTCCGTCTGCCGGGAAGCTCATGGCCACAGTTTTTTGGGACTCAAAGGGAATCTTGCTCATTGAGTACAAAAAAAAGGTGAAACCATCAACGCCACATCCTACGATCCCACTTTGCATAATTTGCGGGAGGAAATTAAAAAGAAAAGACGGGGTAAACTCGCAGCGGGTGTGTTGCTTCTTCATGACAACGCTCCTGTTCACACGGCGCGAGTTTCCAAGGCTGCTGCGCGCGATTGTGGTTTCGAAGAAATCCAACACCCACCCTATAGTCCAGACCTTGCCCCTAGTGATTATTTCCTGTTTCCGGATTTGAAAAATATCTCTTCGTGGAAAAAGATTTTCGGAAGATGAAGAACTCAAGTCGGCAATAAATGGGTATTTTGCAGAGAAAGAGGAAATTTATTTTTTTGAGGGTTTAAAAAAGCTTATCTCAAGATGTAGCAAGTGCATTGATGTTAGGGGAGATTATATTGAAAAACAAAAACAATTTAAATAGAATTCGCATTTTCCTTCATATCGATACCTAGAATATATTGAACGCCCCTCGTAATAAACAAATAAGCGCTACAAATAAATACAGTACGAACGCGGTTAACGCAACTCCTCGATTTTCGCAACACTAAAATCGTAGCACGTATTGACTCTGTAAGTGCAACTTTTCAAAAAGGTTACCTCGATCAGTGCAACTTGTTCATCTGTTTTTTATTTGTTATGTCGTTATTTTACAGTAATTTAGTTTCGTGTGGGTCCAGACAGAATTCTTTGTAAAGACATTTACACATCCAAGTGTGTTTCCTAGATGGGATCCACTTTCTTTAGTACCTCCGCGAAATTCGTTCAGGATGGGTGTTACGAGAAATATTACTAAATTATCTATAAAAGAAAGCAGTGAAATTTTATTCGAAGTTGATAAGGGTGTTTCAGTAAAGCAACTTTGTGGAAAATATAATGTGCACAAGTCAACAATAAGCCGGATAAAAGCAAAGGGAGGCAGTCTTAGAATATTTGTGGCGAGAGCTGAATCTGGACCAGGAAGACGTGTTACACTTTAGACTTCTGAATAGCCGCAGATGGAAAAGGCGTTATATGGATGGTTTCAAAAGCAAAGAGCTATACATATTCCGCTTTCTAGTGAAATTATAAAATAAAAGGCAATTTAATTGTACAACGAAATAAGGGAGAAACCATCATTTAACGCTAGCAATGGATGGATTGCGAAATTTAAAAGGACATGATATTCGAATGTTAAAAATGTGTGGCGAAAAGTTATCTAATAAATGTGGGCTTGTTGAACAGTTCGTAATGCAATTTCAAACAAAAAATAAGGGAACTTAAATTAACCGCTGATCAAATCTGCTGCGGATAAATCTGGATTCTACAGGTTGTTGCCAAACAAAACACTTGTTACTAAAAGTGAAACGTCAGCGCAAGGTAGAAAAGAGTAACATCAGGGATGCCCAAGATAAATCTGTTTGTCATTAGTAAATCAGCCAATCCAAGAGCATTTAAACATTTTGAGAACAAGCCATTTACCTATAAAGCAATCTTTTTAATCTCCAAAACAAAAAGAGAGAGGGCAGTTTTGAAAAATATTGAATCGCAAAAAACTCAGTAACTTCCTTTCAAAAAAAAAAACCAAAATATTTTACTCTGTGAATCACATATGTAAAGGGTGATTTTTTATGTATTATCTTTTTGGCAACACTGGCTTAAACAGCTGACGCACGTTTCGTGTTTTGTTTCGCTGTCAAACATCTTCAGTTTGGTCTATAATTTAACCATGAATCGTCTTACAAACGAACAACGCTTGCAAATTATTGAATTTTATCATCAAAATGCGTGCTCTGTTAAGAAAGTTCACCGCGCGCGAAGCTCATTTTTGGCTCAATGGGTACGTAAATAAGCAGAATTGTTGATTTTCGAGTGAATATCAGCCAGAAGCATTGCAAGAGCTACCAATGCATCCAGAAAAAGTCACAGTTTGGTGCGGTTTATGGGCTGGTGGCATCATTGGACCGTACTTCTTCAAAGATGATGCGAATCGTAACGTAACTGTGAATAGTGAGCGCTACCGTGAGATGATATCCAACTTTTTTTTGCCCAAATGTAAGAGCTTGACTTGCATGACATGTGGTCTCAACAAGACGGTGCCACATGCCACACACCATGCGCAACAATGGACTTATTGAGATGCGAGTTGGGTGAACATTTTATTTCACGTTCGGGACCGGTCAATTGGCCGCCTAGATCGTGCGATTTAACGCCTTTAGACTATTTTTTGTGGGGCTATGTTAGAGCTCATGTCTATACAGACAAGCCCGCTTCAATTGACGCATTGGAAGACAACATTGAAGCATTTATTCGTGAGATACCGGCCGAAATGTTGGAAAGAGTGTGCCAAAATTGGACTAAGCGGATGGACCATTTGAGGGGCAGTCAAGGTCAACATTTGCATGAACTAATCTTCAAACATTAAATTATATGGACACTAAATTACTATCGGTTCAAATAAAGATTTTTTGCATTTTTCTAAATTTTATGTGTTTTTTTTTAGCTTTTAAAAAATCACCCTTTATATTCATTTTTGTATATGTTTCTAAGCTTTTGTTTTCTTATTAAATAAAAATGTGTTCAACAATGACGATTTCCTCTTGTTTCAAAAATGTGTTTTGTATTTCATTGTCATTTTCTATATAGAAACATATACATTTGACTACCATTTCTTACACAAAAAAGTGTGACCCAGTAAGTGCAACAACCCCGGTTAGTGCAACCGCCGTAATTTCTATTAGTTGCGTAAACCGAGTTTATACTGTAAATAAATAAATAAATAAATAAGTGGATAAATTAATGAATCACAGTGTCATTCAGCAAACAATATAAATTAAGTATCACTTCGAATATTAATAAGAGGGTTTTCAACACAACTACAGCGTTCTTGGAATTTTAGTTGCAGTTTCCGTGTCCTATCGGCAATCAATTCAACATTCGCTTTTTTGTGTTCGGCTTTAGTTGAGTGATGCCATGGCAAATTTAACATCATTTTAAGAAGTTTGTTTTGAGATAATTGCATCCGTGACATTTCGAACAGAAACCCCAGCCTTGACACCAATACAGCATAATGGCTTGAAAAATTGCCTCTCAATTGAAAGTAACGATTTCATATTAATAAATGGATATAACATTTTCTTTGCAACCCGAACCTTTTTAATTGATTTACTAACGTGAGCACTAAAGGTTAGCTTCGTATCTAGATTTATACCCAAGCAACGTACGAACTTCTCCTAATGTATAGACAATTCATTAACTGCAAGATTTTCTAATGCACATTGGCATCCTCAGCTGCTCAACGTAAAGGAGTGCAAATTCCTGCCGATTCCTTAAAATCTTTGTGACTTTAGCGATTACCTGCTTAGGGGCGAGCCTTTTTTGCAAGCACCCAGTTAATAGCTTTCTGAGCTTTCAAAATTAGCCCATAAAATTATGGAAGTGTGGTATTTCAGAACTGTCATGGCGGTCAACTCACCACTCCCGAGAACCGAAATTTCACCACAGACGTCAGCTGAGCTGTCACTACAGCTCCAAATTCAACGAATATCCTGTCAAAGTAATGAATTAATGGAATTTACGAAAGGTGGCCGGAGTTCAAGAAGCCATCAGAGAGAGAGGAAGAAGACCTACAGAGACTGGATTCTCTTGGGGGACTCTGCTTCTCGTAACCGGTACACTGAGGCGCGAAGAACTTTCTGTGCGAGCAGCTAAAGAGCAGTCTTGAAAGGAATTCGGCGAGAAGTCAGAAAGCGACCATAGATCTGTGAAAAAGGTGTTCTGGCAAACCATTCGCCGTCTCAGAGGAAGTAAATTCAACATCATCGAAGGAGGACATCTTACGCAGATGGAGCGAGCACTTTTCGGAACTGAGGACTGAGGATGGCAGACCTGTAGCCTTGAGTGGGGCGGAGAATAGTCCAACGGTGGAGGAAGTCATTTTATAGTATTGTTTAGTCGTAAGAATTTCTGTATAAATAGAAAGAGTTTTCGGAACTGACTCAATTAAATTGCGGCAGTTTTGCCATTTCTTGAAGCGAGCTGCGCTTTAAACAGCTAAGAAGAGTGGGTGGCTCTTGGTACGACATAGAGCGGTAGGCTCCGAAGAAGAGACAGCGTTACAACATTACAAAAGTATCAAAAATATCAATGACTGTCTTCTGCTACAATCGGGTATTAACAGCATCCTGCAGTGGCGCGAAGACAATGACAAATAAATTAAGCCTCAATTTAAATAAATGCCATTCAATTTCCCAAAGCAAGCTCAACTGTCGGCTTCAACAATGTAACACTAAAGGATTCACTGATCCATTCGCCCTATTAACACTACGTATATCCCTCATGCGACCTTTCCATGAATATGCTGCCGTGGTGTAGAACCCAGCTTTCATCACATTTTCCGAAAGGATTGAAAAGGTTCAAAAGCGACTGTTCGAAGTTACATTTATTTAATCTCTCTGCCGCAGCCTATTCAGAACACCTAATTTGAACTTATCCGAACATAGAGTATTTGTCAGATTAAATATAAAGTTACACCACAGCTACAGTCTATATGTGTATGGAACGCAGTTTTTGCATAGACTTCAGACAGTACAGACGAAGGGTTCGAAAAAATTGTAAAAAATCAGTTTCTTTGTCAACAGGACAACACATATTAAAATAATAGAACTACACTACACATGCAATTGAAAAGCAGCGTTTTAATCCAAGCAACGATACACCAAAAGTTGTTCGCCCAGCTATAAAGCAAGGTGTCAACTGCTTGGTTTAAAATCTCTACCAACTAGACGCTCCATTTACAATGTAACGTTTGCCAGAGATATGCTTTGCAGCCATAGAAAATGTTCTTATTTCCTATTTATGATTAAATTTTATATGCCATCTGGAGCACGCCGTAATTGCAAGTAAAATATCCACTTGAGAGATTCCACAGGATAGACTAGGGTAACCTATTTTTTCATCAAAATCGGTTTCCTTGGACATTCAAGGGTTAATCAAGGCGATTGGAAACTTGGACACAGTTCGGAGTTTCATCCGGCCTATTGACGAATCCCTTTGCCAAACAATCCGCGGGTTCGTGTAGTTCTCAGAGACCACATCTTACCAACCAGACATACTCTTCGCGGATAAACTTCCGAGAATACCGCAAAAGTCCGGTCGTGAAATAAATCCGTCAGATCTCGCAGTCACAGCCGAATCGGCTCTCGCAACAAAAGATTGACCAAATCTAAGTGCCAAAGGAAGGAGAAGGTGTGACAATAGCAATCAATTCGACTCCCTCCCGAGCAACGACGCGCAAGACCTCTGCAACACGCTGGAACACTGCCACCGCAGAACGACAACCAAAATTGGAAGGAAGCAGCTCGCTTGCTGGCTCCGCGGACCTCATTCAGCCCGTAAAATATGTACATTTGCGATTATTTATACCCGAAGGCTTTGCAGGCACTTGGAACCGTGGTCTGCTGCGGCTCGCTGCTCGGTGCTCCTGTTAGGGCCCGCTCGCCTGCACCGGGCCGTTGATCATTTTTATTAATAATTTCTTGTGTTGTGAGTTTTTAATTTCCCCCAGCGAGCTGTAAGTTATGAAGGGACAGACCCGTCGTCGTCGTCGTCGTAGTTCGGTGAGAAGTACACCCGATGACCCAAAAGATTAGTCCTCCGCAGCAGCGCCGCTGCCACTGCGCCTCGCCGAGGGACTGCCCGAAAAGGGAGTGAAAATAAATTTCAAAATCCTCGCTCGTATAGATAACGAGATTATTGATTCCCGGGGAGGTGGCCCGCTAACAATGGCCCGAGTGTATTTGTCCGGTCGGCTGTCCGGTCGCCTTGACCTGCCACGGCATGGTTGCTCTCCCTCCCTCCCCCGCGACGAGCCACCGAAACAGAGGTGGTAATTGAATTTGCGTTGTACGCGATGACCCACGGATGTGGCCGGTGTTCTGCGGCTGCGACGGCGGCGGCGACGCACGGTGGCGGTGAATGACCCCACTCACTGGAGGAATGCGAAAAATCTTAATTCATCAAACTGTCAGAGGATGCGACATAACACACAGACACACACTCGCGGCCAACTCGAGGTAGAAGGCGGGCGCGATGGAGCGCGTCCACTGTCCCCCGGTGACAGGTCTAGTTTTACGGTCGGTTAATACAAACGTTTCGTTGTCGAGCCGCGCCGTGGCGTGAGATGGTGTTAACTTGTCTCCCAACTGTCGCTGGGATTTACACAATTTTCGGGGCTAGCCTCGGTGACAATCGCAGAAATAAAGAACAAGAATGCAACCAACTACATCAGCGCACAACCAGCATCATCATCAGCGGCAGCATCGTCGTTGTTGTCCTCCTCCGGTCGTTGGCCAGGAAAGGAACGAACCGATTCAACGAGTGGCGGACAAACGACGGCGACGACGAACGAACCGAAAGCAAACCAAAAAGAAGGAATCTCTTTTGAAAAACCCACACTCGGAGAGGGAAGCCGAATATTTTTGGGCAGGGCCACGAAGGATTACCCATGTACGGTACGTGTGACTTCCAGTGCACTTTGTTTCTGCGAAGCCGTGTCCTGCCACCGCCGCCGCTCCGCCCGACGTCGCCATCGCCGTCGCTATTGCCATCACCGCCTTCCTGTGAAACATGTCGGACCGCGCCGTCGCATAATTTGTTGGTGAAATATAAATTGACTTTTTGGCGGTGCGGCGGCAGCAGCAGCAGCATCACCACCACCACCACCACCGGGCTGGCAAGCTGGCAGCAGCAGCGGAAATGTGAAAGTCATGAGTGTGAAGTGTGTGAGGCTGCGCGCTGGTGTTGGTGCTAGTGGCCGGTACTCCATCATATCGTCAGGCAGGAACGCGACCAAAAAGAACACTTCTCGGGCCATCATCATGACCATCATCATCATCAGCGGCAGCACCAGCACTCGGCAGCGGCGGCGGAGAGTGTCTGCCATGTTAAAAGAAGATGGTGCCATTGAAAGTGTCGTTGGACATTGTTTTTGGTGTAAGGATCGTTTTTCTTTTCGTCCGGCCAACACGACACCTCCCAATTCACCGTCCGCCCGCTCAGCCGCCTTCCCGTGACGCGCGGGCCACGTTTTGGGGACCGGACAACACTGGGCACAGAGAGATAATCATTTTTATTTTTGGTTGATGTCTTCCTGGTTAGCTCGGCGGGCTCCTCGTCGGTGGGTGGGGGCGAGAGAGAAAGTTTACGCGCTGCGCTCACCCGGCCCTGGCCTGGCCCTTGGCTCTTGGCGCGTCTTTTGGGTGTCTCCTGGGCTGCGGACCGCATTTTTGTTCGCCTCGTTTCGGGCGGATCTTAAATAATTGAGTTTGGCACAATAAATTGCACATCTGGTTATGTGTTGACAGTGGCCAATGAGTAGTTTTTTTTTCCTTCGGATTTTCGGAGGTCCTCTTCGTGTTCCGCTGCAGCTCTCTCACTTTGGCCCTGGGACGGCCGGGATAGGCGTGCGCGCTGGCTCTCATTTATTATGTGCGTTCGTGGTTTTAGGCTGGACCAACACCACCCATCGATTGGTGGTGTCCTTTGGAAACTTAATATGCCGCAGAGCTAATGAAACACGGTGTGACTGTGGGATTTGGATTTCGTTTGAGAGATGGCTTTAACGGAATTGTTCTCAGGATGCCCACGCCTACTCAACGAGCGTCTTTGTTTGGGTCTTTGCTGGGTTTCTTGTGTTTTGTGTCCATCAGAGGACGCGGAATATTTAATGAGTCCTTCGGTGGGTGCAAAATGTGGCCTCGATTCGACGGTTGATGTGTTGTCGTCTTGTTCGGCGGTGAAGTGTGAGTGTTAGTTGGGGTCATTCGTTTGGTGGTCCAGGGGTCGGTCGTCACGAAGATTTACGATACGAACGTGTCTTTGCCGAGGAATTGCAAGGGAAACACCCGCAGACTGACTGCTGCGGATTTGTGGTGGCGGTTGGAGGCGGGAAGTTTGTGAAGGTTCTAATGAGTTACTAAGTCGATGCAATTGGGGTTAAGAGGTGGTAAGTTGTTGATAAGGAAAAAATGCTCTGTTGTTGTGTGCTTTTTGCAGAACCCATTTTGTTTTTGTTTTTCATAATTACAGTTTCATAATTACAGTCCTAGCTTAGCTAAGCACTAGTGCTCCACGTAAGGATGGCTGTCTTTCTGCTTTCAGTTGCGCATGCTGTGGGCATCATTATTAACGCAGCCGTCCGCCGTTGGGTTGCGCCACATGATCACAGTAGAACACAATTATCGGCGGGATTGAGCCATCCATTCGCTCTACATAGCCTGGGTTCATGGCCGATGATTTGCTGGACTCATGTCGACAAAAATAGCGACTCGGTGTCCGAAGCACGGGAGACTAGAAAAAGCGTTCAAAGAGATCGCCTAAAAAGCACGTAACCCATACAGGTCTTTGTTGAATTTAATTCTCCTCAAGCCCACAATACAGTGTAAGCCTAAGTTTACACTTGAAAAATATCAAGGACTTCTTCATCCGCACTTCGACTTATGCCCCAGACAACTAACGCAGCCACTTGAGATTCTCTTGATCCAAGCTGTGGTCAGTCTAGAGCTCGGAGACGGCGTCCCTTAAGCGCCACGCAATCCGATTTCGCCAAGCGACTTACCCTTGTTACAACTTCTAAAAAAGTCCCTGATGAGTGACAAATACCTGGTGACGAAGGTAAGACGTATTTTCTCAGTTTTTGTTGCAAGAATAATAGATCTTGCGAAGGCAAAATGGTATGTTCACGTTTAAGGAGTAATGCACAGTTTTAAAACAAGTTGCAGGTCTCTCTCAGCTCTATCGGACCTCGTAGCTTTGACCCAATTACAGCGGTGCCTCAGACCGATTTTGTGGGAATCAAGACTGAAGTCTTCCAGTCAAGACTTCCAGTCTTCATAAAGAAAACAATTGCAAAATGACGAAGGTGGAGCTGCCAGGATATACACGATTCTGAAGACATAAGGGGCAGCAGCACCAGGAGAATCAACAAGTATTGGATGTAGTCCTGATATGAGATGAGTGTCTCCTTGGGTCGTGTCTTCGAAGTTCTCGACTTCCAAGGGTACGAACGCGTTCGTCCGTCGTTGAAGGGGCTTTCTCTAAGCCTGTAGCCCTAGCAAAGATTGAAGTCGAGATTGATGCAAGATGAACAACAGAGCAGCGTCTGACATATTTCGTCGCTGGAACTGGACGAGGTGGGGGAGAAATGTTAAAGAGATAGCAACATTTGTCAGTTGCTAGACCTATGCTTCTATTCAAAAATTTAGTATAATTTTTACATGGCGTAACTTGTATTATTCCATTGGAAGATGCGTTGGAAAGCTACGGTCATTGTGCGTCATTTCAGTATATGTCATTCATTTGAAGCGTAAACAAAACTCATTTTTTTTCACTCAAATATGTCGAACTTTGTGCCTGAAAAAGTGTTTTTGCGCGAAGTTCTTCTTCATTACTTGAAGTTTTCTTCATAAACTGCTGCCGAAAGTCATCGTATTTTGGTGGAAGTTTATGGTGAACATGCGCTAGCTGGGCGAGAGCGCCAAAACCGGTGATTTTGGCTTGGTCAACCAGCCAAATCAGCGGCAAGGTCGAATATCCATGGCGCGATGTTAATTGTCTGTATTTGGTGTGGTCAGAAGGGCGTGCTGTATTATGAGCTGCTAAAACCGGGTGAAACCATCAATGGACAAAGATACAGAACACTATTAATCCATTTGAAGAGAACAGTAGCCGAAAAACGCCCGGAATATGCGACCAGACACGAGGCAATAATTTTCCATCCTGACAACGCTCGGCCCCACGTTGCTACTCCAGTTAAGAACTATTTGAAAAACAGTGGATGGGAAGTTTTACCCCAACCGCCTTATAAAGGCTGATTTTTTAGCTATTATCTTTTTGGCAACACTGGTTTAAACAGCTGACGCACGTTTCGTGTTTTGTTTCACTGTCAAACATCTTCAGTTTGGTCTATAATTTAACCATGAATCGTCTTACAAACGAACAACGCTTGCAAATTGTTGAATTTTATCATCAAAATGCGTGCTCTGTTAAGAAAGTTCATCGCGAGCTTCTTCCATTTTATGGCCAGCTCATTTTTGGCTGAATGGGTACGTAAATAAGCAGAATTGTCGATTTTGGAGTGAATATCAGCCAGAAGCATTGCAAGAGCTACCAATGCATCCAGAAAAGCCACAGTTTGGTGCGGTTTATGGGCTGGTGGCATCATTGGACCGTACTTCTTCAAAGATGATGCGAATCGTAACCTAACTGTGAATGGTGAGCGCTACAGTGAGATGATATCCAACTTTTTTTTGCCCAAAATGCAAGAGCTTGACCTGCATGACATGTGGTCTCAACAAGACGGTGCCACATGCCACACAGCAAGCGCAGCAATGGACTTATTGAGAGGCGAGTTCAGTAAACATTTTATTTCACGTTCGGGACTGGTCAATTGGCCGCCTAGATCGTGCGATTTAACGCCTTGAGACTATTTTGTGTGGGTCTATGTTAAAGCTCATGTCTATACAGACAAGCCCGCTTCAATTCACGCATTGGAAGACAACATTGAAGCATTTATTCGTGAGATACCGGCCGAAATGTTGGAAAGAGTATGCCAAAATTGGACTAAGCGGATGGACCATTTGAGGAGCAGTCAAGGTCAACATTTGCATGAAACAATCTTCAAACATTAAATTATATGTATATGTATATATAAAGCTTTTAAAAAATCACCCTTTAAATCACCAATAATATATTGGGCCTACAACTTACTCGTCCGGTTTGCTAAGAGATGGCGTAACTTGTATTATTCCATCAGAAAATCCGTTGGAAAGCTACTGTCATTGGACGTCATTTCAGTATATGTCATTCATTTGAAGCGTAAACAACAATAATTTGTTTTCACTCAAATATGTCGAACTTTGTGCCTGAAAAAGTGTTTTATGGTGAACATGCGCTAGCTGAGCGAACATGCTAAAAGTGGTTTTGAAACCCGGCCAAGCACCCAAATCAACGGCAAAGCCGAATATCCATGGCGCGAAGGTAATGCTCTGTATTTGGTGGGATCAGAAGAAAGCTGGGTGAAGCCATCAATGGACAAAGCCACCGAACACAATTAATCCGTTTGAAGAGAGCAGTACCCGAAAAACGCCCGGAATATGACAACGCTTGGCCCCACGTTGCTATTCCGGTTAAGAACTAATTGGATAGGAAGTTTTACCCCACCCACCTTATTTCCCAGACCTTGCCACTTCTGACTGCCATTTGTTTCGGTCGATGCAGAGCGCCCTCACTGAAATACGGTTCACATCAGAGCAGAATATCAAAAATTGGCTTGATTCGTTCTTGGCTACCAAGCCGGCACAGTTCTTTCGGGATGGGATCCACAAACTGCCAGAAAGATGCGAAAAAGTCATAGCTTCAGATGGCCAATAATTTGAATAATACTTACTGTACATGTTTCTCTTAAATGAACGTTCAAATTTGGAAAAAAAACTGCACGATATTTAATTTTTAATATGTATTTATTTATTCCCTGTCATTCCTTGTGTGTTGACTATAATTACCAAACTACGAGTATATTGTTCTTATATTTATTTACTTTTGTAATATTTTTTTTTCATACTGGAGGTTTTTCCTCAGTATTTCCTTCAAAGTAAATCATATTATTTTGAATAAACAGAATTTTGCTTGATTAGTTGTAAAATGTTATAGAAAAAGGATATTATATTTTATTATATTATATGTCATATTTTTTTGGAGCTGTCACGGAAGATTTCGGCTATTTCAAATTAGCTTTGAGAGAACCAAATTTCTGGCTTTTCATGCCAGAAGAGAGGGACTTTTACCGCGGCTCTAGGAACGGTTCCGAGAAAACGGACGGCTTGTGAAGTCTTTGAAGTTCCCCGTTGACCGAATTAGCTCTAGAAGTATTATGTTTGACGTTGGTTTCTTTTTTCCTCAGATAAAATCCTCACGACTATGCTGTGCATTTTAACAAAAAATTCAATTTAGAAAGATTTCTTTTCTAACTTCAATAAAGACACACAGAGAAACAACTTTGTTCAATTATTTTTCGACTTGTATTTTCCACTACTTGTCAAACTGTAGTTATGTTCGAAATGTCCCAGCTGATTCGAAGTGGAATTTTGTTCGGGCGAAATTCATGGTAACCTTTTCATTGTTCGGTCGGAAAACAATTATTTCGGGCAAACAGAAACAATTCGGGAGAAATGCTGTCCGGGCGAGATTCATGATGAGGCTGATTATTAATAATCTCCTCTGACACATCGTTAAATGGGAAAGTTCTAATTAGTTGTAGGCTTGTTCGCTTTCACAATTTGCAATGCGAAGTAAGGAGTACACAATAAATACTGTGCATATGCCATGCCACTATAAATGGGCGTGTACATAAATGTAATGTTCGTAAATGACTGGATTTAAGTAAAATATCAAAAAAAAAAATGTAGAGAGACCATAGGAAGTTTTGTTTCATTGTCAAGATAGCAAATAGTGATCGAATTTTTGACTTCCGTTATGGAAGTGGTACAGTGGGAGAAAGTGGCAGCACTGGTGTTTTCTTGTGAGCGTTTTGACAGCATACCAAATTGCTAAAACCTCACAGGCGAGGCATCACATTTTTCGTACTTACCCTTAACCAAGTTGTCAAAAACCGTTTACGAGACTATAACCCTTAACTCAGGTGTCCAAACTAGATACACGATTTCCCGCAAGCCTGCAAGTGTTCGCATTTGTCGAGGACATTGACAGTCAAATGCCGGGTGAACTTTTACTGAAATCTCAATAGGCCACTTACACCAAGTTTGAAGTGGTTTCGCTCTCTCAGCGAGTCACTCGCTCTCAATTTTTAAATGGCCGCCAGAACAAGCTGTTTGTTGACAGGACAGAATAGTGTGAGAACACCAGAAAATAGCAAGAGACAAAATGAGAAAATAAACTGAAATTCACGCCATGGACTTATCCGGGTTCGCAACCTGTCACCGACGGATGAACTTGAGGAGGATTAGGAAAGCAGCCGAGGCTGACAAAATTTCGAATTTCGTCCTGAAGCGAATGCCACAAACAGTGATGATACTTCTCACAAGCATCATGGACAATTGTATCAACAATTGCTACTTTCCTAGCAAGTCGAAGATAGCAAAAACTGTCGCAATATCAAAGAAGGGGAACGCTGTTAGTGTTTCAGGATACAGTCCAATATTGCTTTTGAGCAATATAAGCAAGATCCTGGAGGACCTGGTAGTGCGAAAACTAAATCGTTGGTCTACCGACCTAAACATCATTCCGCATATTCAGTACGAATTTGGGGAAAAACATTCAACACTACATCCTCTAATACAGTTCCACCACGATGTCGTAGCTGCCCTAAAGAGGTCACCGTCGCCTGCCTGCTTCCTGGACGTAGAAAAGGCCTTCGATACGCTCTGGATTGAGGGACTCATCTACAAGCTGAACCAGATGGGATTCCCCTCCAACCTCGTCAGAATGATTTATAGCTTTCTGCATTCTAGCAGATTCTACGTCTCAGTTGAAGGCAGCAAGTCAACAGAGCGGAGCACCAAGGCGGGAGTTGCACAAGGATCAAAGCTGGGACCGTGGCTTTTCAACATCTACACGGTAGATCAACCACATCCAACTGACACAGTGAACTGCTGTCTATTTGCAGATGACTCCCTGATTTATGCCAACTCGACGTCACCACAGATAGCCGCGCAAAGGGTCGAAATCCAAACAGCGAACAAATTTGACTACTATACTGGGAAATCGGTACTTATGTGCTTAAGGAGACCATCCAGAGGTGGATGCAGATCAGCAGCCAAATGTCGAAGCAAAAAGGTAGTGCTTCCTAACGGTACAGAAATATCAAGAAACGAAAAGGTCAAGTATCTTGGCGTTAACTTCACGGACAAGTTGAAGTTCAACAGTCATTCGAAGCTGACTTAAGAAGGCCAATCTAGGCTTCCATCGCATCTTTCCCTTGAAGCGCAAGCAAAATGGACTAAGCCAGAGGACAAAACTGCTGCTCTACAAGCAGCTTATATGGCCGAACTTAACGTACGACTTCCCAATCTGGCACACCATCTCTAAGACCGGCATGTCGAAGCTTGCAATTTTCGAAAGAAAAATACTGCGAACACCTCCGACAGCGACCGTTAAAGGCACCACAGGCTTTACGACCAAGCACGCATCATCCCCCTGCAAGAGTACATGGTGAAAGCAGCTACTAAACATCAACAACCATCCTAACGAGGAAATGAGGAACCTGAGAAACGCAATCCCCGGACAACGCTACCTCAACGCGTTGAACCTGCTAAACGAGCAGAACTCTCCAACGACGTCGAATAGCGAGCTGCATGGATTCTACCAGCCACTAGCAGCGATAGCAATCACCATCGAGGCTGAGTCGGCTACCACATCACCACCCCATCCCATAAGGACCACCATGGACACACGGACTTGAATAACCCGATCTAAGCACCAGCCATTGCAGGACATAAAAAAAACAATAAACCGACAATTATAATAAAAATTAAATTAAACAAAGTACATCAGTTGGGCCCCTATTCTTGAGCCAACACCCTAACCCTTAGCTTGTAAGTCTAGTTGTAATCTCAATTGTAAAAATAATTTTACGTTCAAATACATTTTTAAATCGCTTGCGAGGTTTCCAGGCAACGAAATGAAGCTGGTAGCTTCGCGAAAGTTGATGGAACCTCGCGGTTTTGTTCGGTGGAATACCACAAAATCCGCTTAACCTTGAGAACCAGGGATGATCCTTCTTACTCGATAACGTACGAAGCCGATCTAAAGCGTCTTGCTGCTCTTGACAACCGATGCCTCGTATGGATTCGATACATCGAATAACAAACATCGATGTTTTCGATGTATCAGCAATGTGCAACCCTAATTCAGCCTCATTTCGATGTCTCAAGACTGTGCTACCCTAATTAAATCTCACTTTTTTTTTTCAATCACACCAGGAATTGATATTGAAAGTCGTTCACAGTTGGCCTCGGAAATATTTTATGATTCATTGCAAGAGCGGGCGTTCGTATGCCAATAAGCTAGAGTCACGATGTTGTTTCGTTCGTTTCTAATTCTCCGCCACATCATCACAATCGATGACTGGAAGTCGGCACCAGGCACTGTCGCAGACATTGTGGCTGCACACTGCAGTCAAGTCGAGTCAGTTCCAAAGTTCATCTCCATTCATCAAGAGATGTCCGTCAAGACAACCAACGCATGCCCTTCGCGGTTCCAACTCAATTCAGCGCGATCGCGCGGCAGATAGACAGATGTACACTTGCAGTCATGTTTACACGACATCATAGGAGAGGAGGTCTCTGGGATTATAAATATTCATCAACAATTAGCCTCGGCGAGGGGACGGTTGGCGATGGAAAGCCGACAGCCAGCGAACACAACGGCCCGCGGCTCGATCTGTATTCAAATTCCCAGAGCATGTGGAGCAGAACACACACTCGCCTGCCAACGCAGATTTGCTAATTCCTTTGCCGGACCATTCCGCGCCGATAAATTACGTCCGCTACATAAGCCAGCTGACAGGTACTACCATATTTCGAGGCGTAATGTATTCGAGGCCGGTACTACTAAACGCGCAAACATGACCCACTTCATTAGCATCAACACTTCTCGGTTTGATCTGAATTAGATCTCTTTGTCTGGCTGCAGATTGATCTCTCTCGCGGCTCGACGGACGACCGACGACCGCCGGGCTGGCTGTGCCAGCACTCAGCCGAGCACGGCCCGATCAAAGTTCAATCAGAAATGTGTGCTTCACCTTAAATGGAAATGTTTCACACCTTCGGACTTTTCACTGAGCGGTCGTAGTCGACGGGGCGAGGTCGGTGGGCGGGGAGGCGATTGCCGATTGAGAGATAGTCGTATCTGCATCTGAGATAGCGGCCAAGTGGTTACGCCCGACTGGTGGAGAGTTGTGGGAAATCCATTGCCGATTGCAGTTCCTGTTCGGCACACACAATGGTGTTGCGGACCACTCTGCCATCTGAGGAGACTACGAACCCTTTTTTAGCTCCCGTCCAGTTCCCAGAATTCGCTGAGTACACGACTAATTTATCAATTAAACGACACTCAAATGGCCCGCGACATCCATTAATTTCGCTCCACAAACAGCCAAATGTTGCCATTGACAGATTCCGCCAAACCAAACACCGAGGGACCCATCAATTAAGGCCGATCTCCTTGTCTTCGCACCTTCGCACCTTTGCACGGTCGCGCGGCGCGGAAATTCAATCCTAAAATTGGATTTACTAATTCCATCGAAACGAAACGAGGAACTGATACAAGGGATCATCGCTTACCGCATCGGGCCATTGACACATGATTAATGGGGTGTGGCGTGAGGTGTCCCGGTGTCCTGTGTACACTCTTCACGATCTCGCCGATCTCAAGTCTCCTCATCGGTGCTGGGCTCCAAAATCGTGGCCAACAGGAGCTTTCTCTCTCTTCCCCCATCCGAGACCCATCCCTTAAACACGTTTGACCTTCCGACAAGACATTCGGCGAGTGTCTTGTCTCCCCATGCCCTCATCCTCACCCTCACCCTCACCCTCGTCATCGTCGTCATTGTGTCGTCGTGTCTAAGTGATTTCAAAATTTAATGTTCCCTCGACCAAGTTAAATTAAACCAAATCCTCTGCCAAGTCGGATGCCAAGGAAGGAGGAAAAAAAAAAGAATCATCAGCGCCTCGCAGAGACCGAACAGAGACCTGCCCGGACCTCCGCGGATTGCATTCAATGGGCGCGCGAGCGCGATCCACAAACTAATATGATTAATTTGCGATCAGATAAAAATCACGCGAATCTGTCCCGGTCCCGTCGTCGGCCAGGTGAGCCAGTGGGCCCAGGACTCGCCGGCCATCCCGAGCGACCCGAACACCACCACCGATCACACCGAGCACACTGAGCACCGCACCGAACCGAACTCCCCGTGAATTCTAGAATTAATCATGAATTATGGAAATAAGTCGGTTTATGGGCATGTGGCATTATGTTCTGCGGGAGAGAAGCTGCTACCGGCTGCTGGAGCTGTTGCCGCGGTGCAGTGCTGCTGCTGTGCTGCGGCGCGGCGGCGAGGCGGATGATGGAGCCCTCGTGGTCAGGGAATGCCGCTGGAAACCACTTTTAAATCACTCCCCGTCACATTATAAAATTATTCATCTTTTGTGATCATTGTGTGATCGGTGGTAGATCAGTTTTTGTGCACAGCCACGGCTTTTCCGGTACCGCGCAACAATAGAATTTGCATGCTCGCGAGACCTCCTCATCTCGCGCCGCGTCGCCGCCGCCGCACTCAGTGGGCCTGCGGGGACTTAAATAGACAAATTGCTGATGTACCTGCTGCCAAAAGATAAATCGTGCTGGAGCACTTCGTGGTGATGCCTTCCTTCTGCCGGGACGGGCTTCTGCTCTGCGCCAAACCGCACACACACCGATGGTGGTGAGAATTTTATGATAGCCCGTCACCGCGACGCTCGAGCGGGAGCGGAGCAGGGGGTGAATTATAATTTATGCATTTCCAATTGCTGGGATTATTATTCAGCCGGTGGCCTAGGCCACCTACACACGCAGCCCTCTTTGAGGGAATGCAAGACTTCATGACTGGCATTGTGACAATCGCGCCAACGAGCCTAATAAAGCGTTTTGTGGTCTTGTCGTTCTCGTTCTCGTTCGACGTTCGTTGTTCGCGTTGTTGTTGGCCGCAAGAGGATCGAGAGTCTTGGCTCCTTTCCAAGACTGGCTGCGAGTTGAGCGATTGATTTATGTCTCGGCTTCTAATGGGCAGAGCATTTTGTGCACTCTTTGATCTGGACCGTTTTACGTGGGAACTGACAGCGGCAAGGTGGGTAGTCTTGGCTCTGGACGCAACGGGGACGGCGTGGGGGAATGAGGCGTTAATGGAGATTGTTTTTCGGTTGGCGGACATATTTCATGGTGGCGTCGGTCGTCGGGAAGACGACAAGTTTTTGGCAGAATTGGGGGCCATAAAGGCTGAAGACTAATAAATCTTAGGCGATTTTGTGGACGTGTTCTTCGTGCAATAACTCAATCAATTTGCAGTATCTTGCGAGCGGCGATGATTGAAGCGGCACCTTCGGCGGCGACAAGGTCTGTGAGTTGTTGGCGAAATGGCTTTGAAGTATTTTCACACGGCCTTTAACATCGATGACAAGCTGCTGGCGATGTGTACAGATTTCACATTTCGATGACGGCTGCCCATGGAAGGTCTGAGTTTGAGCTAATGCTGGCTCCGATTGCTTTTGAGATCAAGCAGTCTTACGTCCGCAAGGACTTGGTGTTCATGCTAGAGACTTGTGTTCTCTGCTTCTTGAACCTCGATTTTGAAGATCATCTTGTCTGGTGACTGGACGTGTTGCTTGCTGTCACTTGAACAGCATTCCTTTTCGAACCATTTGGCTAGGATTCGGCGGAGGCCCTCTTAGCATTCGCTCGATGTGGTCGAGCTGGTGTAGTCGACGGGGTCTTGTTGCTTTCCGGTCTACATCCACGCACTGGTACAGGTCGTGGAGTTCACAGTTATGTAAGTGGTGGCAGAGGTGTCCACGAGTGTCCACGAAAACCACCCTAGTGATGAGTGAACGAGATTCCTGCCAGCGAATGCGGACTGGTGCCACGAGAAGACAACGAGGAAGACGAAGAGCTGCAGCAACGGAACCAAGATCAATACCTAAAAGAAATGTTGCAAGTAGAGAGAGTTTCTGAAATAAAGTTGCCAACACTACGCTGGTGGGTGGTTGTATAGGGTAGGCAATGAGTGACGGCAACCTGGCGATGCCCAGTGCTGTAACTGTGACCACACATCGACTGTGCTGATTGTACCTCCCCGTGCTAACCACCGGGCACTGCTGAAACTTATAAGCGCGAGTGTTGAAGAGAAGAAAATGACAACACTGTAATGACTGGCTGATGAGTGCCAGAAGTCAAGTAGAGAGCCCCTCAGAAGGAGGATGTACGGCGGACGAATTCAACAGACGTCTCAACAACGGTGTCAGACACAGCCAGGATGACAGCCACCTTGCATGGCCTTCTTCAGCGTATTTGAAGCAGAGGTCATTAAGGATTTTCAACAACTTCAGAAATAGTGGCGGATGAGTCCTTAATGGGCAAACGGCAGCAGCCACATCCCTGAAGTGGGTTACTGACATCGGGTTCTATCCCCCCCCCTCGATTTTAGGGGCTAAAACCAAGCACCTGGCCCTCCAGGTTGGGGGTTGTGCGCCTGTGTAACTTCCCTACAACATGAAAAATTAATGGTAACGAAACAACTTCAAGTCTCGGACATGATTCTACTGTTGACGACCCTGGAAAACGCGCAAAAGACAATGGCATTGCATTGACATCGCATTCAAAGTCAGACATTCGTGCCACGTGACCAAACCACCGAAGCATAGCCCTCTCCTTTCGAAGAAGCCGCTCCTCAACGTTGAGTTCCTCGTGCACTGCCGTGTTTCGCACCCAATGCCGGTGAGTAATTCCCACCACAGCACAAAGAAACCTTATCTCAGCAGCTTTTACTCGCGATGTTAGTCTTTCGGTCATTACCCAAATTTCATAACCATATATGAGAGTGAGAAAAGCGCTAACTTGGCTCTGACACCAAGCCCGGCTTTCCCGATTACAGATCTACCAAGCTGTTTCAAAATTGACCCAGCTTGACCAATCTTACAGGAAATCACAGCATTACTCCTTCCAGCACTCGTGAAAAAGACCCCGAGATACTTAAACTCCACCTGCTTTCAAGGGTTGCAAGAGCACTTAAAGATCTCAACGTGTACAAATTTGCTGGCCCGGATGCTACCCCCCTTATACTTCTGAAGAGGTGTTCTTTTGCGCTGGCAAAACCACTGCGTAAGCTTTTTCATCTATCCTCTCCTTCTTTAGGTCTCTTTCCGAGCAGATGGAAAACAGCATTTGTCCAGCCAGTCCCTAAAAAAGGGCGTATCTTCGTCACCGACCTCGTCTCTTCTTTCTAAGGTCATGGAAACGCTGATAAATCGTCAGCTCATGACTTATCTTGAATCGCGGAAGCTTCTTAATGACCGGCAGTATGGTTTCCGCAGCAACAGGTCCACTGGCTTATCTCACCGAAAAGTGGAACCAATCTTGCCACCATGCAGGCGAAAGCAAGATCGTTGCGCTTGATATTTCCAAGGCATTTGACAGAGCTTGGCATCAAGCTCTCTTGCCGAAAATGCGTGCCTATGGTGTCGATGAATTTCTTCTTCAATGGAGTAGAAATTACGTTTCGGTTCAAGTCTGATATCCACTAAATAAATGCCGGAGTTCCCCAAGGCTCTGCTCTGTCTCCGACACTCTTTCTCATTTTTATAAGTGATCACTTGTCTGCCAATTCATTCCTTCGCTGATGACAGCACCCTCAGCTTTTCATATTCTTTCCAAGACTCACGATCCGGCATTCGACCGTAGAACTGGAACGGCAGCTTATGTTAAGCACAATTCTTGAGAGCATAATTAACTGGGGAATGGACATTCGAGTGGAATTCAAGGCTGTCTGCTGTGACTCAATCGAACCCTTGTCAATCAGCCATTATCCATGAATGGCACCGATCTAGATGGACGGCTCGTATCTGTCCGCATTTTATCGCTTTTTTACAAAAGATGCTCAAGCGATGAAAACTGCATTCTTCCTCTCCATGAATTCACCTGCAATACCGGTCCCGCTAGGAATGCTCATCAGTTTACCCTTAAGCCTACTTTCGGACGCACAGTTAAGTTTAGAGACTCGTTCATCGGCCGCACGACACGACTATGGAATGCTCTGCCCAGCCTAATATTTCCCCCAGAATACAATCCGCAGATATTGAAAACCAATGTGCACAGGTACCTCCTCTCCCTTTCTCCCTCTACAACTTCGACTCGTGCTGTGTCTTGAATCCGGACACTTAAGGGTATAAACATCCTTTGTGCGGGCGCAGATTATATAAAAAAAAGACTCCACTAATTTGTAGAGTGCATTGAACAGCCGTTCTGGAGATGACTATAACCTCCGATTTGTCGACATGAACCTTTATTCCAGCACATACGGCCACAAACCTAACGATTGCGTGCCGTCTGGGAAGATGTGAGGATCACTCAGTCATCTGCAAAAGAGAAGATGACTTACCCTCAACTCTCCCAAAGTGAACCATTCCTAGCGTCGGCTGTGCCGTAAAATCCAGTCCATGTATACAATGAAGAGGAGAGGTGACAAGACGCACCCTTGGCGAAGTCCAACGCCCGCGGTGAAGGGTGTTGATTTAGCTCCGCTCCGCTCACCTGTTCACAGATGCTACAGTGCATGTGTAGAGACTGAATGGCCCACAGATGAGGACCTTCAATCCCATACTCCTGCAGAACACTACAGAGGGACTCGGTCTTATGCCTTTTCCAAATCCACAAAGCAACTGTAGATGGGCTTGGTATACTCCCAAGCCTTCTCAAGTACCATTCTTAGAGTGAGAAGCTGGTCGGCTGTACTTCTACCGGGACGAAAGCCGCACTGTTCAGCCCCCATCCTGGGATCGACCACTGCTTTAGAACGCGAGTTCAACACCTTAGCGTAGACTTTCCCGGGGAGACTTAAAAGACATGTGCCCTTGTAGTTGAAGCAATCTCTTTTGTCCCGCTTCCTGAAAAGTGGGACAGTCACCCCAATATGCCAATCGCCAGGAGTCTCACCACGTTCCCAGGCCACTTTGACGACACGAAACAGCCATAAAACTCCCTCTTTACCCATTGTCTTCAGCATTTCTGAGCGGATTTCATCCACACCGGCGGATTTGCCAACTTTTAGCAAAAATGACCTCCTCCACCGTTGGACTATTCTCCGCCCCACTCAAGGCTACAGGTCTGTCATCCTCCCGTAGTGCCCTGTTCGGGACTGAGCAGCTCCAAAAAGTGCTCGCTACATCTGCGTAGAATGTCCACCTCTTCGGAAAGCAACACACTTCGGTCTTTTATTTCCCTGAGTCTGTTGCACACATAGCCAGAGCTTAGTTTGACATTTTGTTGACATCGTTACTTGAGCCGATGTGTATTGTTTCGCTGTTTTCGTGTTTCTTTGCTAGCATTTTTCCAGCAGTCTCCTGGAAGACTCGCAGTCACTAACTGGAAGATTCGCGGGATTTTGTTTTTGCAAGCCAGAGAAGGTGTTTGTTGGCAGGTGTGAGGTGGTTGTTCAGGTAAACAACTGTTCCAGGTTCGGGTGTTGCACTTGACGTTGGTCCATTGCAAGTGTTTTCTAAGACTTTTCTTAGAGGAGCATTGCGTATGGACTTTGATTCTTTAGTTCGCTTTGAACGTGTGGCTTGCAAACGAGACCGTTATTGTTGTCCTGTTTGGCTTTTTTTGTTCGTTCTGCAAATGTCAGTGACATCCGAAGTGCTGATATTTTGGCCAATTGTTTTGACTACTGCGGCGGAATGTCTTTAATTTCTACGTTATTTTTTAGCAGCTGTTGTTCGAGTGTGTTAATCCTAGTTTCCAGCGTTTGTTGGTTGCTTTCTTTCAGTTCTTTTTTTTTCGTTTGAAAGTTTCTATAGTGCTTCATTGTTCGATGTCATGTGCTGCTTTATTTTCTCATTTTTTCTTTTCTCATTTTTCTCATTTCTTTTATAATTTTTTCAGTATTATTATCTGGAGGCGATTTAGTGGTTGGAGCTGCAGCTGCGGATTCTGGTGAGCTCGCGCCCATCTTTCGTTTGGTCAGTGGTTGAATTGCAGTGGTTTCCACAGTTGGCTTGGGTGCGGAGAGCGCTGCTAGTTTCCCTTCTACAGGCAGGACATCTCCATTCCTCCTCTCTGACCATAGACATTTTCCGATAAATTTTTTCTGAAATCGAGGTACGAGGGGCGTTCAATATATTCTCGGTATCGACATGAAGGAAAATGCGAATTCTATTTAAATTGTTTTTATTTTTCAATATAATCTCCCCTAACATCAATGCATTTGCTACATCTTGAGATAAGCTTTTTTAAACCCTCAAAATACTAAATTTCCTCTTTCTCTGCAAAATACCCATTTATTGCCGACTTGGGTTCTTCATCATCCCAAAAACTTTTTCCACTAAGACATTTTTTCAAATCCGGAAACAGGAAATAATCACTAGGGACATGGTCTGGAATATAGGCTGTGTGTTGGATTTCTTCGAAACCACAATCTCGCGCAGCAGCCTTGGAAACTCGCGCCTTGTGAACAGGAGCGTTGTCATGAAGAAGCAACACACCCGCTGCGAGTTTACCCCGTCATTTCTTCTTAATTTCCTGCCGCAAATTATGCAAAGTGGGAGCGTAGGATGTGGCGTTGTTTGTATTCAACGAGCAAGATTCCCTTTGAGTCCCAAAAAACTGTGGCCATGAGCTTCCCGGCAGACGGAGTGACCTTGAACTTCTTCGGGGGGTCTGTTCCTTTTTTATGCCTCTGCATGGACTCTTGTTTGCTTTCAGGGTCATAGTGGTGGACCCATGTTTCGTCACCAGTAACAATTCGATCCGTAACACCGTCCGCGTTCTCACTACACATCTCCAAAAACTCTCTACAGCATGCGATTCTCACTTTTTACTGAGGCGTGTGAGCAATCGTGGCACCCACCTTGCACTGACCTTTGAAAGGTTCGGATGGTCATGAAGAATGGTGTGAATGGTACCAACTGAAAGCTTGTGATCTCTGCCATAATTTTCACCTTTATTCGGGCATCCTCAAGAACAAGTTTTTCGACTTCTTTGATGCTTTCTCCCGTACAAGCAGTAGCCGGGGCGCCGGGCTGTCTGCCTCTCTTGAACTCACTTGACCACTTTTGCACAGTTGATAATGAAGGTGCGGAACCCTGGTAAACAGCCACCATCTCTTCATGAATAGTTTCTTGAGTTTTTCCTTACTTAGTGAGAAATTTAATTACAGCCCGATGCTCAATTTTCACCATCATCGTCTCAGTTGCCATTACGATTCTGTTTAGCAGGAAATAAAACGCGAATTAATAATCACATTTATATGAAATTTTACATGAATGCACTGAAATAATAGTATTACTTGATAAATGAGTCAATTTATATATACAACCACAGCTTCACCCCGACACCGGGGGTGTGCACTGGGTGCACAAGGGGTTTCAGAGTTTAAATGTTGAGGAAAGAGTCACTGTCTTTAATGCACTTTGCTTCTTAAAGTTTAAAAGGTTTCCAACGCATTTTTTATTGTAAAAAACTTAGAGCAAGATCAGAACACAACCGGTCACTTCAAATCAAAGTAGTCGGTTCTGTCGACGAATGGTTTGTCGACGAATTGTTTGCCACAACACCTTTTCCGCAGATCTATGTTCGCTTTCCAACTTCTCGCCGAACGTCCTCCAAAACAGTGTCGAGAGTGACTTCCTTCGCACTTCCTTCCCACGAAAGTTGGCACCATTTCCGGTCATGAAGTTCCTCCCATGTATCTGCATTTTCTTAGCCATTCCCTGGATGAGACTGCCGACAGAGCCAGAATGACCAAATTAATTGAAATACGTCATCTTCCCATTTCATCATTTATGGCCACCGCGCTTCAGCGGCCACCTTGCATGGTTCCTTCAGGAAAGCCCGTCGCACAACGAAAAAGAAACGAAAACAGAACAGACAAGTATTTCCAATAAAATTCCACACGAGACGAGAGAAAGACTCTGCAGTGATTCGTTCGGATACCGTGACATTACGTAACGACGTGTCAGATACCTGTCAAGCGTTGACACCATAAAAATGTTTGCCACATCGCCTCATCACTTGGAATGTCAATCAAGCATTCACTCAGAGCCCAGCCAAAGGAGGAGAGGAAGCTTGCGCAAATTCTGACTATGACACGTCAGTCAGGGAATGTCTGCTCGCGCAAGTAGGACATAATAACGGTCCGTAGACGATTGTCAAGGCATATGTTGTTGCCGCATCAAGACGAACAATTGTCTCCGGGCGCACATTTTCGGCCAGGAAAACCCATTCGCAGAGCCATGATCATTTGCATACATTTTCCAAGTGATGCAGCGATGCCGCTCCTCTGCGTCAGTCAGTCACTGAGAGCGTGGGGAGCGAGAGGGGGGGGAGAGTAAATTGAGTAAATATTAATTAGTACCCGCCACTTCTTGACATGGAGCACCTCGGGAGAGCCTCTCCATCTGCGCCCATCAAAGCGTCCGCCAATAAAACAGCCAAACACTCAACAATTCCCATCCATGATGCAGCCATTAAGGCCATTCACTCACTCGAAGAAGCCCCATCTAGTGCCTTGCCCACGAGCAACGACTCCGGTCCGCAAGAGGGAACAGTCAATCGGCCGCGTCCGTCCCGTGTAATAACAATATTTACCCCGTGTGTCATGGGTTCGGAACGTACGATCGGCTTAGTCACACAGTCGCCGCGCCGTCGTCTGCTGGGAGCCGGAAGCCGGAGGAGGCGGCATCGACGATCACATACTGTCGCGGGTAAACAATAAACCCGACACATCTCGTGTGACGGACTTCCTCAGTGCTCAGGTGACATCACGAGTCGCAAAATTCGGAGCGTCGTCCGCACACACAGGCGCCCGGTAGCCGCAGCGGCAGGAGGAAGCGCACGGGCATGGCGGTGCAAATATTCCATCAATAATTGCAGCCGATGCAGCGTCACGTTTTTCCGGCGAATCGAACCGAACGCATTCCGCAGGAATGTCCCGCTCGAATGTGCCGGGGATTTATTGACTTTTCGATTTCGACTCGCGACGGCTCTTGGTGTCACGTGTCGCACGGCGAGGCGCACGCGGCGTCCGCGACTGGCGGATATTGAGAGGCTCCTCGTGCGAGCATCTCTCGAAGTAAAAGTGACAGTTTGGGAGACTTATTGGCAGGATGCATCTAAAGATGTCGTGCATGACATTATGGCTTGTCGCTGTCGGGCAACGATGCTCGCATATGACACGTCGTCGTGGAAGTGCTGCCAAAGTGAAATTGTTTTCAGCGGCCACGGCAAGGAAAGCTGCGCATGCGCATGTCGCATCGTTTAGGTTTTAGTATTCAGGGGACGGACCGCGATATGATGGAGTCATGCTAACTTATGTCACTGCCTCGAATCGTGTCTTTGACTGGCGCAATGATTCATTCCAAAATTTGTGGTACAACATGCGACTGGCGGTGATTAGAAAGCTAGAGAGACGATTGGACCGTCTTCAGTGTCTGTGCATCACGATAATGAAGAGGGAAGTACGTGAAGAATTTACGAATAAGGCGGAGCTGCGGTTTTGGGCAACTGCCAAGATGTTTCTCAAGTCGACGTGAGTTTCGGTTGGAGAGATTTGTTTAAGGACTGAATTCCCAGCACGCACATGTCTTCCAGTTGGGAGGCATCTTGAGACGGAGCTTAGATGCACAGTTGCTTCAGAAAGCGTGTCCAACAGTGACCCGTTTATGTAATTGTGCTCTGATCCAGGTTTCAGCACGATGCCACGAGGTGGGTCTTGTGCACGACTGGCTTGGAAAAAGAAGGAATCTGTGGGAGAATGAAGACGTAAGGTATGTAAGATGGATGGACGGAGGATGTAGGCTTCTCAACTGAGTCCACAATGGATATGTGGACATGACATAAGCGCAACTGTGTCACCACTTCCAAGGAGTGCTTGGCGATGTTTAGCCCGAAGCCAAAGGAGCTTTGTGCTCTTTCAATACCGCACCGAAACATGCAACCATCTCTAGACGTACTCAGTTTTATCCAGGCAATCCTGCGCCAAAGTGGCCCAAGTCGGGCCTGTCGGCTAAACAAGGTCATGACCACAGTCTTTTTTTGTTTGGGACTTGCGCTGTACGCGGTGCCGTTCCGATATAGGGTTCGCGATTACAATATAATATGGTTGGGGCTACAGCTCGTAGAGGGCCAGGGCCTAGCTTCTCAGCAACCCCTCGTGTTGTGCCTGCTTGTGCTCTTTCACGAGTGGAAGTGACCTACAGTTTTATGCCGCCTCCGAACGCTCAATTTGAGAAGCTTTTTCTTGACAGACTCTCTGAGCACTGTCAGTGACCCGAAAGAGGTGAGGAACTGAAAATTATTTTACTCGTAAAGGGAATCAAACCTGGGCTCAAAGTGCGTTGTTGACAACACACCAGCCCACAACGCCACCGCCGTCCTCTATTCCTCAGTCTTTATACCGGATATTCGGTCTTCCTCTCCTTCTCGGTTCTCCTCGGCCTGTGTAGTCGCCCGATTTTAACCTTCCTCGTAGAGTTCCCTCTCGGTTCTGTCTTCTCCTCCATTCACCTTCCTCGCAGATGGCACCATATAGCCAACGTAGAGTTTTCTTTCGAATTCACCACGAATCAGCTCTGCAGTTTTGTCTAGCGTCCACCCTTCGACTCCATATAGCAGGACTGAATATGAGTTTTGATCTTGATCCTTTCAGTATGGAGTTTTGAGCCCAGTTGTTTCGACAAACCGAAGTAGCACCGGTTGCCAAGAGCGATTCTACATCGGAGCTCCAATGTGATGTCGTTTGTGGAGTTCTCGTTTGTCCCGATGTAGCCGTCGATCGGGATGTCATGTGGTGGTGTCCGACGGAAGGTTTTTTGGTCGACAGCATATATTTTGTTTTGTCTTCATTGACCCGAGAATTTCCGAGAATGCTTCCAATACGGCACGTTTGGGTACGAGCGACTAAGTCATGCGAGTTTACCTATCATTTGCTATGAAAATCAATAAGTCACAAGGGCAACATTCGAAGGGGTTGGAATTTATTTACCAGAACCAGTATTTAGCCATGGGCAACTTTACGTTGCAATGTCCAGAGTTCGTCGCGTAATTGACTTGAAAATTAAAACTATACAGGGTCCACATCAAGGAAATATAATTTCAGTTTCGGACAAAATTTTCACAAAGAAACGTTTTATTTAAAGGAATATTTACTGTGTAGCAAATTCTAAAATAAATCTAAATTAAAAAATATAATATGCCCACACTCGGAAGGGAGTCCACGTCCCTTGCCATGTGTGTATACAATTTTGTATTCAGCGAAGGCTTCCGTCATAAATGCATCAGCTTTAAACTTAATAAGACTGAATTTATCTGCGATAAGTTACTTAGTAAAAATTACTTAATTGCTGATTACATGAATGCGTATGAAATTCTTCTTGTCGGACGACAGGCTTTTCTACTAGTTTCAAAATAAGATGCTTAGAACTATAGTTAATGCACCATGGTATATCAGAAACGACGACATCGACAGGGCTCTTGGAATCTTTTCAGTTCAAGATGAAATTAAATACTTCGATTGCAAACATAGGCGCCGCCTTGAAGAGCATACAAGCTCTGCTGTTTATCCCATCCTTGACGAAACTAATGTCTTGCGCCGACTTAGGACTGACGCCTTGATCTCGTGCGATGGTCTACACCCGCGCATTTTTAGCAGGAACTTTCATTGGAGAGTTACCAGCAAGTGCATTGTATCACAGGTGATATCAAACATAATTTAACAATTGGAAAAAGTACTGGCATGGTAATTTTAGACGTTGAAGAGGCTTTCGATACTGTTTGGCATGATGGATTGATTCATAAGTTAGTAAGTGTTAATCTTCCGTTGTATCTTGTCAAAGTCATCCAGTCATTTTTGTCTCACCGAAGTTTTAATGTTTCCATAAATGGACATTCTTCTGAAAATAAACTGATTAATGCAGGAGTTCCACAAGGGTCCGTCCTTAGTCCAGTTTTATATAACATTTATACATCCGACTTCCCTAACTTGACAAACTGTAGTATCGCCCTTTTCGCTGACGATACTTGCAGTTATTGATCAGATGTAATCGGTTTCAACGTTGAAAACATATTGTGTTTAGTGGAAAATTAAAATTAATGCTTCTAAGACACAAGCTATCTTTTTTACTAGTAAAAGAAAAGCTCGTTTACTTCCTAGCAACAGCCTCATTGTCAATGGAATTGCCGAATGTAAAATATTACATATTATATATTGCAAGAAAGAATTAAGAAGGTTAACACAACTACACGAATACTGTATCCATTTATATGTAGACGTTCTAAACTCAATCACACTGCGGCAGATTTTGGCGAAAACCCAGGAGCAACAAATCGATACCCACCACCATTTCATCGATTTTAAGGCCGCGTATGATAGCATTTATAGAGACGAGCTATACATAGCAATGTCTAGTTTTGGCATCCCTACCAAACTCGTCCGTTTGTGTAGGATGACGATGGAGAATGCACGCTGCTCCATCAAGGTCGGTAAAGAACTAACCGAGACCTTTGATGTCAAAAAAGGATTCAGACAAGGCGACGCGCTGTCATGCGACTTTTTCAACATCGTTCTTGAAAGATTGTTCAAAACTCGAACGCCAACACCAGAGGAACAATCTTTCAGAAGTCCGTCCAACTACTCGCATATGCCGACGATATTGACATTATCGGAAGAACACAGCCTGATGTCAATGGCGCTTTTGTGGGTATTGCAACGGAGGCCGCGAAGATGGGTTTAGCGGTAAACGAGGGTAAGACCAAGTATATGCTGTCAACGAGAAAGGACACCCAACACCGACGTCTCGGTCAGAACGTCACAGCAGACAGATATAACTTTGAGGTAGTCAAAAACTTTGTCTACCTAGGCACCGCTATCAATTCAGACAACGACACCAGCGCTGAAATCAAACGAAGAATAACTCTTGCCAATCGCTGCTTCTTTGGGCTAAGAAAGCAATTGGTAAACAAAGCCCTCTCTCGAACAACCAAGCTAACGCTTTACAAGACCTTAATCGTCCCAGTCCTGCGGATGAAGCTGCTCTTGGTTGCTTCGAGAGGAAAATTCTTCGTGTGATTTTCGGTCCCGTCTGCATAGATGGTGAGTGGAGGAGGAGATATAATGACGAACTATACGGGCTGTTTAGCGACATCGACTTAGCCAGAAGAGTGAAGATCCAACGATTGAGGTGGCTAGGTCATGTAGAGCGGATGGAAACCAATGCTCCGGCCCGAAAAGTCTTCGAATCCACCCCCGAGGGACGGCGCAGTAGAGGAAGACCGCGACTCAGGTGGCGCACGCAAGTGGAAAGGGGCCTCAACCAACTATGCGTGCGAAACTGGAGACAGCTAGCTAAAGATCGAGCTGGCTGTAGACGCTTGTTGGTTGAGGCCCAGGTCCACCTCGGACTGTAGCGCCACCTTAAGTAAGTAAGTTCTAAACTCAATGTTGCGAATGAATGAAGCTATTATATTTTATGGATCTCCTGTCTGGGGTAAATGTGCAAAGAGTCACTTACGCAAGCCCCACATAGCTCAAAATAAACTGCTTAAAATGATTCTGGATTTTCCATGGTTTTTCCCAACACAAAAATTACATGAAATGGCCAACATTGAAATGGTAGCACAAAGGATTGAAAAAATTCTGTTAAAATACAATATTTCGTGTTTATCTTCTGCCAATGTCTACATCTCTAATTTGGCTTTATAGTTTGTACATATTTATTGTATTTATTTATTTTTGTTTATTGATTTTTTTATTTATTTATTTATTTATTTAATTTTTATTTATTATTTATTGCAATAGCTACACAAATCGCTTCAATACCATTTAATAATAGAACCATTGTTTCATGACTGAGTTTCGCAACTACTTCTCTCTTCCCTACTTTCTCTTTTTTTTTCTCTCGTTTTAATGAAGGTTTTTAGTGGCTTTTCCTTCTAAATTTGAAAAATGATGTGTTATTATTTTAAACAATTGAATTTATTTTTTAGTAGTAAGGTACTTTTACCATATCTCTGTAATTCAAAATTTTAAAATTGTATGTAGTGTAGATTTTATGCCACAATAAAAGAAATGTTAAATGTTAAATAATGAAATACAAACTACTGCTTAAGTGCTTCACTTAGTTGTAGTCAAACATATGAGGGGAGGTGGTTTTAGTGACACTTCTATGTGCCAACATTTCCCATAGAGTCTTGTAAAAGATTTTCACCTACCCTCGGAATAAAAAAATCCATGCACGCTCTCATTGCGGCCTTGAAGTCGAAGAAGTGGTATTGAGTTTAGATTTGCAAGTCTTATTTATTTTCCTAAGACTCAAGACTTCAAGTGTGAAGTTCTGGTAGGATGTGGACATGCCTGGCTTGAAGCCACACTGATGAGGACCTGTCAGAATGTTTATTAACAGCTTGAGCTTGAGGTGATCACACAAACCGGCGATGTTAGAAAGACTTATCCCTCCATAGTTGACACTGTCAAGGGCGATTCGTTTCATTCAGATCGGACAAATGATGCTGTGGTTCTACGCATCGAGCATCCTTTACGCCGACCGTGCCCTACAGATGAGTTGTGCCAAACATTGACTTTTTGGAAGTGATCTCTGATCTGCAAGGGTATACCCCGAAATCAGTGATTTTGCTCACGGTACGTATTTAGCTTTCTCACAGTGTGATATGTCATTGTAGGGGGCTTGGCTCCGTGCAGGGTATTATTTACGTACGACGAGTCCTCAAAGTTTGCATGCGTAGAACTTAATACAGTGAAACTTCTCAATAGCGGACAGCAGCGGGACCATCATGATTGTCAGTTATGAAGAGCCGTCCATTCTGAGTTAATGTGGACCATGGACCATGACAAATCGTCCTTAAAGAGAGGTCCCTTGCTAGGCCCTGCAATTTAAATGGACGTATTGTTAGGTTGGGAATATTTGGAGGGTCCTTACAATGACACCAGCCCAGTTAGGCAACTACCCACGCTGCGAATCTATTGACTAGCCAGCGTTCACCCGTAGAATCGACTACTTCAAAGAAAAGAAGCTATTCTAGCTCGACGCGTTGACCTCGAAACAGATTTCCATCAGCTTAGGTTAGGTTGGGCTTAGGAAGGGGAGTGTGATGGTTGGACATCGCTTCCACTTGGAGGCCGTTGTGAATCCCTTCGTTTGTGGAGGACATATTCTATTAACCTATCCTGTGTGACTTCATCGAATCCGAAAAGATCCAATATATCTACATTCGCTAAGTCCGCAGTCTCTGTCAATAATCTTTGGCCCCTCATCAGCCTAGGTTATATGTCTTCTCGGTCTCAGTCATCCCATTAACCTTTCGTAAGTGCACGCCATTACACATCCCGCATGCATCCACCGATTTCCGAGAATCGAAGAAATTCTCCTTTGCCTGCATTGAGCCACTTTTCGAATGCAGAAGAAATTTTCTTAGAAGTCATGATGACTTCCCCCAAAAAGCCATCAGGACATTGAGCCCGAGAGACAGGGAGAAAGAGAGACAGAGAGAGAGAGAGAGAGACATCTCCTGGCTGACCCACAAATGAGCCGCTTCCAACGAGCAGCATCGCCCATCCGCCGGGGACACTAATTCATTCACTCACTACCCACCCTCCGGTGAAATCGAGAAATAATTCTTTCGCCGATTAAATCGCATTTCGCCGCAAAACCTCGAATTAGCCGAATCCGCAGTCGCTGCAGCAGCCACAGCGCTCCTTCGGCAGACACTTTATTTATTTTATTTTAATTTCTTAATTTTTATTCCGCGTCTCAGCGCAGAGTTCATGACTTACTTAAGTGCGTGAAGACGCTGCAGTCGGCACCTTGCGCGGGATGGGACGTGTCAGGGGGAGGAAGTTTCGCAAGCTTCCAGCCCCGGCCGGCAACGTCCTCCTTTGTGGCGGCAGTGGATCATCATTTGTTTCAGCAATTATTTTCGCATTTGGAGAGTTAATTCCTGGCCGAGTGTGTGTGCGCGGCGGGCTGGTTGCGCAGTGATTTTGCACAAAAGAGCTGAATACAGACACTCTGCTGCGCTGCGCTGTTCCGCTCCGCTCTATGGTCTCGGTGCCAGTCGCAGTCCCGGCCTCGGCCTCGGCTTCCATCCGCCATTAACTGACAGATCCAATGAAGACATTAGTGTTAATGGAATTGTTATTAAGGTGTTGCGGACGATTGTGGTTGCCTCATTACCGAGCGCGATCTTAATTTAGATGAATTTCAGCTTTGGCCATTTTTCCAGGGAATCATTCCCGCTGCCTGCCCATCATTCGCCGTCTTTCCGGCGGGGCTGGGAGCGCGGACATGCGCTTGGACATGCGCGCGTTTGTTTGTCAGTGGGAAACTGAGCCGATTTACTGGCTGACAATAGGATCGGCCTTCTGGTACTTTCGCTTTTACTGGAGTGAGATGCGGACCTGGCGTCTATGTCGGGCAAATGAGGGAAAAATCACCTGAAGTCGCGACCGTGGATCGGCGGCTGTCATTTGCATAGGAATCGACTTGATTGGCTGGCATGTTTGTCAAACTCTGAAGCGGCCCGAACGAGGGGCATTCATTTTGGTCGATTAGTCGGCTGTGCGACCCACTGCAACGAGGGGAGGACAGTGAGTTTCAGAGTTGTGTGTGACAAGTCATGAATTTTTATGCGCAGATACAAATCGTGATTGGCTCTGTGTGCATGCGGTACGGTGGGAGGTGGGATTTCGTCATGACACGGCGTGCAGAGGGAAAGAGAATAAGGCCATGTCTAGAGGCAATAAATCACTGTCCCAGTTGGTTTGGAGCGTTACGCAAGGGTGGCTTGTCAATTTGAACGGAGCCCATTTGGGGTGAGTTCAAGAGGGCGGCACGGCAACTTTTGTGGGAGTGAGAGAGAGAGAGTTGCACTGGAATCGAATTGATCGTCATAATTCTGTGCATTCCAGTCAGGTTGGTGTTTTTTTCGAGAGATTAGTTTGTACGACTTCTTGTTGGTTGACTTGAGTGTGTGGACTTTATTAGGAATTTACAACACGCGCACGAAAGTGAAGTTGTTCTGAAACTCTTTCATCTCGGTGGAGATGTAGCAGTTGCAGGATTGTCTAAGGGGACTCCACGCCTTTCTTATCGAATAGAGTTTGAGCAATCAGAAGTTGATAGCTTTGAGAGCATCGTATTATTTTTATTACGCGACCAGAGGCAGACATTTTGGTTGTTGACATAGTCGCTGACCCAAAAATGGTGGAAGTCAACGACAACAAGCATTTTTTCACCGTAGGATGGGCAACTGGGCCTAATCGGGGGTCGAATTACCCCATCTGTGAACGGACAAAAATTACGTTACTCGTCATACGAGCTAACCTATTGGGATCATGCCGCACGAATTCTGACGGAACGTAACTGTCATGTGAGGGAAATATTGTGTAATAGGGTCGGGCAGAGTAAGGTCCTTTTTGTTCACTAAAAGTGGGATTTTTCTCGTCAACTTCTGGATTTGCTTTCATTCACTCAAAATGTGGTTGGTTTCAAACCCATGAGTTTATCAACTCTGCATTTTCTCAAGTTATGGAAATAGCTGGGTTTTGATCTCTGTCTTTCTCTCTCTCTATCGCTCTCTCTGTATCTCTCTCACTCTCTCTTTCTCTCTCTATAGCTATCTCTGTATTTCTCTCTCTATCTCTATCCCTCTCTCTCTCCATCTGTTTATCCCTCACTCCCTCTTTCTCTCTCTCTCTCTTATCTTCCATTGTCCTAGTCGCCTGCTCACGTCTTTCTTCAGAGCTGCCTCTATGCGACTTTAGTCGCAATTTGACACTTTTTTGAGGCCGTGACGCGCCCGGAGACCATAAAATGACTTCGATGATTTTTTTATATCAAGCATATTTCTTTCAGGAAGCACGTTGTTAAGTTTCTCATAAGCAATCAACTCAACAATAATTATAAGAAAAGGCAACTGAATAACAATGCACCACTCCTCTGCGTGGTGAAACTTTAAAATTATTAGCGATTTCGGACAGTTGCGACTTTGTTGTCCTGAGACACTTTTTTGCGCGACTTGCTCAAATTTTTCAGCGGCAACCCAATATGGAATGATTGTGGGTGTCGTTTATCGCTTTCGTCTCTCAAAGCGGACAAAGATAATGGTGCTCGAACTAAAGCTCTCATCCATTGCCGTGAAATGAGAGAAGATACTGGCCCTTTGACTTGAAATAATGAAGCAGTTGATAGATTCTTTGTCATTTGTTAACAGGCCCCGTGAACTGCGGGAAACTACACACTGACCAATCGTCAATATTATTCGCTCGGATCAATTCAGACATTACAGAATTTATTAGTGTGAGCATTACGAATGCGCATAGCAGAGATAATGGAGGGATAGAGATATCCATCTTCTACTTCTCTTGCTCCTTGATTTCATCTGACAGCGTTTTTTATACGCATTTTGTCCCGTGTCTGTGAATACGTGTGAGCTCTTGAGATCAGCTGGCGAACAGCTGATACCCATCCCCAACCGAGTAGAGGGTGGATTAAAGTTCTTATTTGAAAATTCGCTTCTTAGTTGGACGTTATTTCAAATTTTGGTGTTAAATCTCAACACAGTATGGAGGGGTAAACGAACGACTAAAGCTTATCTTCATGAAGTCGATTCCTTGAGCTCCCATTTGAGGAAGTTATAAGCTGAGATACTTGGACAAAATTAGTGCACTACTTGTGTATGCATTTTTATACATAAATTATGCATACAAAGTGCATTCACACGAATCATGCGTACGGATACAACGATATTAGTTCTTTGCTCATTTCGCTTTTTGGAAAAATATTGATGGATTGATAGAAATTAAAATTTTTGACAACCTTTTTTATTCATTGGTTATAACTGCGATATCTTGTCATTGTTGTTATCAAATGTTATTTGGTATAGAGTGGAACTAACTCTTGGGACAGTTTGTCCGATAGGCTGTAGGTAAATAAACTAAGAATTAAATTGAGGTCAAATAGTTGCAGTTCAGTGGGCATTGCATTACATTTGTATTCACGAAATTCCATGTAACAATATATACGTATATGCTCTTAAGAATAATAGTCAGTATTTGAACACCCTCCACACATCAATACAAGGATCGTGGGCAAATTCAGCACTCTGTCGCATTTTTTTCAAACGAACCTGCGACATTCCCACCAAAATCCACGAATCGACCGCCATTGCGTGGTGGATACATGGTTTGTGTAGAAGTATGTGTGAAATACAAGGGAACACCACAACATTCCTGGTGTGGACAAAGGGCAAAAATGGTCATTTTTATTTCTAAAAATTCATGATAAACTTAATTACTAGACAAAAATGCTTAGAACTAGTTGGACGAACATTATTACTACTAAAGGGTGGTTCAATTTTAAGGGCCGATGTTGATTTTGAATAAAACACAAATTATTTAGGAAATTATTGTCATTTCTTTTTATTATGATAATATTGGTCTGGTTCAATTATGTATGGAACAAAATATCGGCCAAATAGCCGCCGCGACCTCGGCGGCACACCTCCATCCGATGGTCCAAACTTTCGATGACGCTGAAGCATAATTGAGGTTCTATGCCGTTAATGTGCCGAATTATCTCATCCTTTAGCTCTTGGATTGTTGCTGGCTTATCGACGAACACCTTTTCTTTCAAATAACCCCAATGAAAAAAATCCAACGGTGTCAAATCACATGATCTTGGGGGCCAATTGAAATCGCCAACACGTGAGATAACACGGCCATTTAATTTGTCGCGCAAAAGAGCCATTGTTTCTTTAGCTGTTTGGCAAGTGGCACCGTCCTGTTGAAACCACATATCGTCCACATTCATATCTTCCAATTCGGGCCATAAAAAGTTCGTTATCATTTCGCGATAGCGAACACCATTCACAGTAACTGCCTGACTGGCCCCATTTTGGAAAAAATACGGCCCGATGATGCCCCCAGCCCATAGACCGCACCAAACAGTCACTCTTAGTGGGTGCATTGGTTTTTCGACAATCACTCTTGGAATATCATTCGCCCAAATGCGGCAATTCTGCTTATTGACGAATCCCCGAGGTGAAAATATGCCTCATCACTGAAGATGATTTTCTTAGAAAATTGATCATTTGCATTTTGATTTGAACGCCCATTTTCATAATAAGCCTAAATAACATTAACGCGTTGCTGGATTGTGTATCTTTCCATGTTTCAAATTGAGTTAGTCTGAAATTGAGAAATGCCAAATGAAATGCAGAAAAAAACTTGACGTTTAGGTGTGGTTCACATTCAACAGCCCTTAAAATTTAACCCTTTATTTCTTACTTACCTTCGACTTAAAAAACGTGTATAATCAACTATAAATAATATTTTTAGAAATTGAGATTAAGAACATTTCAAAACAAAAACTTAATAACCGATGCGAAAGTGGCCGTTGTGTTAGTCACTTGTGCTGTTCTCCATAACATGCCGGCAGCAACTAAACACCAAACATATTGGATGATGAAAGCATCCGCACTCAATTCTCCATCTCATAGCGCACAAGCACATAACACACCGTAAATTCAAAGTAGGTGAAATGACATTGTATGTGTGAATTGTCAAAAATACCCCAGGGGAAATTAAACAAAAAAAAGGAAAGTTTGACAACTCCTAGATTTTAAATTTCAGACTGAAAAAACTGTTATTACAAATTAATTTTAAGTATATTATATAAAAATTCCAGTGTAGTAATACAAAGTTTTTAAAATTTTGAAAGTGGCTGTGGCAAATCATTTGGAAGTACCAACAATATATTGGGTCTACAACTTACTCGTCCGGTTTGCTAAAAGATGGCGTAACTTGTATTATTCCATCGGAAAATCCGTTGGAAAGCTACTGTCATTGGACGTCATTTCAGTATATGTCATTCATTTGAAGCGTAAACAACAATAATTTGTTTTCACTCAAATATGTCGAACTTTGTGCCTGAAAAAGTGTTTTTGCGGGGAGTTCTTTTCATTACTTGAAGTTTTCTGAAAAACTGCTGCCTAAAGTCATAGTATTTTGGTGGGAGTTTATGGTGAGAATGCGCTAGCTGAGCGAACATGCCAAATGGTGGTGATTTTGGCTTGGCCAACAAGACAAATCAGCGGCAAAGCCGAATATCCATGGCGCGAAGGTAATGCTCTGTATTTGGTGGGATCAGAAGAAAACTGGTGAAGCCATCAATGGATAACGCTACCGAACACAATTAATCCGTTTGAAGAGAACAGTACCCGAAAAATACCCTGAATATGCGACCAGACACGAGGCAATAATTTTCCATCATGACAACGCTCGGCCCCACGTTGCTACTCCGGTTACGAACTATTTGGGAAACAGTGAATGGGAAGTTTTACCCCACCCGCCTTATAGCCCAGACCTTGGCCTTTGTGACTACCATTTGTTCCGGTCGATGCAGAACGCCCTCACTGAACTACGGTTCACATCAGAGCAGAATATCAAATATTGGCTTGATTCATTCTTGGCTGCCAAGCTGGCGCAGTTCTGTTGGGATGGTATCCACAAATTGCCAGAAAGATGGGAAAAAGTCATAGCTTCAGATGGGCAATACTTTGAATAATCCTATTGTACATGTTTTTCTTAAATAAACTTTCAAATTTTGAGAAAAAAACCGCACGAATTATAGGTCCAATAAGATATGACGAACAACGTCTAGCTAAGGAGAACTTCGGCTTAGGGAGAGTCCACTGCACGTATATAACAGCATCGTCTGGATATCTATCATAAAATGTATAAACCTTTGAATTGGTGCTGGAGGCTTGTGGGTTGAGGCCCATGTCCACCCCGGATTCTAGCGACAAATAAAGAAGAAAAAGAAGAAGTTGAGGGGAGTGAGCAATGTGATACGTGACTTACTCATCAACCGACTCATGCAGAAGATTTTAGTATGAAATGTGTAGCCGGCGCTTAGAGGTTCCTAGGCTGTTACTGTACTAGTTATATCCAAGTTACCCAAGTGATACTAGTGACATCCAAGCCTATACGTGAAGTAAACTGTGAGCATACTCACTGCTGTAGCTTGTAGCTAGTGCTACACTCTGTAGTACACAAGGTTATGGGTGCAATAATTGATGAATTCTCGTCTAGTCGCATCTGTCATCAGAGCTTAATCAAGTTCCAGTCGATTTTTTTCAATTCAATCTTCATCACCGCACAATCAATCTAGCTGCAGAAACTTCCTACAAAATCTGAAGAAGACTGTTGGCATACAGGTCCATGATGCCTATGAACCCAAGCTACACCTAACTCCTGCCAAGCTCAAAACATCACCACTTAACCTCGAGGACTGAAGTTCGGTTTAAGAAGAGCACACCGATGTGTTCCGTGTGTGGGGCACTGGAACACATCGGTGTGCTCTTCTTATTGAATCGGACGCCACATATTCGAAGAACGAATTCGTGTTCACGCGCTTGAGTGGCCGGAGTTGATGTCTAGTTTTTCTCAAGAACCACCGCGTGCCTGGATCACAGTTCTGATCGATCTCCAGGCACGCAAATTCAGTTTGACAACACATAAAATTCATCCCAGCCTAGGCCTCCTCGCAACGAGACAAAAGACCCTAAAGGAAGCAAAAACAAAAAACTGTCGTCAGACACAGACATCTCCGAGACACCGGTGTATCCTGCCTTTTGTTGTTTCGCAAGAACCCCTCTCGCCCCACGATTGGGCCTCCGATTCGTGCCGTTGTGTCGTCTCCTCTTTCATTGTTTATCCGCTCATCACAAGTTATTAAGAATCTAAGAATCACGAATCGCGATCATTATGATCAGTGCCTTGTTAGACGTCAGTTGGAATTAGAAGTCAAAAATTTTGACAAATTATCCCTGTAATCATGGTTTCTGGCTACCACAGCGCAGCGGTCGGGCGCGCAGGATATTTGCCATCAAGAGCGATCATCAATCCGTGGAAAACGAGCGACCGCAATGCCGAGCAATCAAACCAAATGAAACCGCACAGCATCGGGATCGGGATCGGCAGCGGGATCGGGATGTCTGTGTCCATCCATTCCGGCATGGGATCCATTCGGTGTGCGCGCTGGAGGCTACTTAGAGGCACACAGACGTTAGGGAGAACCAGCCATTCGCTCATGGTGCAATTTGATATTCTTGTAATAGAATCCACGATCCGATTCTTCATCTTTCAGAGAGCTCGTCGGGATCCGTTGCTTGGCTGGAGGAGGAATGCAGCAGCAGCAGCAGCGGCAGCCAGGGCCGTCTTCAGTGCCGGCTCGGTTTTGTTTTTACGAGAAATGGGTTTCTGTTACCTGGTAGCCCCTCCATCCCTTCCGCGCTCCCCATCAAGGCTGAAGGGACGGCGATGGAGACAATAGATGGTCAAGGGGCACACAGCGGAGGGAAGCTGCTGCCTCGATGGACGAGCATCCCTTTGAGCACCGCGAGACAAAGGACACACACAAGAGCCGAGGACGCATTCAAATGCCCTCGTACGCAGGATACGAGTGCTATCGAGAGCCCCTTAGTCTTTGGCTAAATGCCCGCCAAGGACGAACGGCAAGCATTGTGCCCTGCGCTTCCACCCGCGGGGTAAATTAGCGCTCAGCGCATGAGACATCATCATCATCAGCGTCCTGGCGGAGATGAGCGCGAAAAGAGCGGGGCCGAGGATCAGCTAATGAATCCGGCTAATGAGCTAATGCGCTTTTAATCGTGATATGAATTTATTATCGCGGCGAGGCCGGGAGCTGCGAACTGCGGGCCGGGTCTGCGCCTCGCCGTCCTCCTCCTCCGGCGCAGCTTCGCTGGTTCGTATGAAGCAATTTGCCGATTTTAAATGTTGATTTTGTGTGATTTAGGCTTAAGTCTGTTCCGCGGGGATGATCGAGGAGACGATACGGTCGCGGGACGCCGCGGACGGCTCGCCGCACTCGTAGGTGCAAATCGGAGAAGAATTGCGCGAGAAGCATTATGATTGCGGCAGGGTTCGACGGGTTTCGGTGGACTACAGCGGGACGCGACGGATCGACAGGTTGTAATCTCGTCGTGATTATCGTAACGACCCATAATTGAGCTTTGAGTTTCGCCGACTATGCGTGGTCTGTTGTGTCAGTTTGGAGAGTGCGCTGATTACGTTCCGGCTTATGGCCTGACGTATTTATTGACGCTAGTAAATGTCAATTTTGCTCCGTAATTGGCATGGGACGTCAAATGCAAGTCTCCATCATCCGGAGTGAGAGTAAGGAGTGGGAATCGGTCGAAAGTGAGTCATGAGATGGCCAATGAATCAGTTTCGTTGGGGAGCGCGTGAGAAATGAAGGGATTCGGTGGGATTGTCTAAGCAAGGAGGCGCATATGAAATGGTTTGCAATGGATTTTGATAGGAAATACGAGTGCTATCGAGATCCTTGATTTGGTGACGTGGTCTTCTGAGTGATTTTGATAAGGACAAGAGGTTGACTGCTCGGTAATGTGGACTCATTGTTTACCTGGAGAGCATGTTGTGAACGGAAAATGTTCTGACAAATCAAAGCCACACAATTGTTCTCAATTGTCGATGGGATAAGAGATTTGCTGGAATTATGGTGTCATTTGTGGGGGAATAGCGCCTCAACTGCACCCACGCGATATCGCAATGGATTTCTAGCATTGTGTCTTATTTCCGCCGCTCACTCTTCACAGCTCTCAAAGTTTCCTTCCGACCTCTAAGTCCCTAAGACTAAGTTAGTGGCTACTTGCTTTGTGCCTGTTAGTTCTTGGTTTAATACAGTGAAACCTCTCTATAGCGGACAGCAGCGGGACCTCTATGATTGTCCGTCATGGATGGGTGTCCGTTCTGAAGGAGTTGAAATACACGAATGTCATCTTGCAGTGACCATGACGAGTTGTCCGTTAAGAAAGATGTCCCTTATAGAGGGGTGTCCGTAAAGAGAAGTTTCACTGTATAATGATATACCGTCATTCTTCAAGTTAGATCAGTTAGCTGTGCATTTACAAATCAACTCTTCCTCTTCCAGTGTCGCTACAGTCCGGGGTGGTCCTGGGCCTCAACCAACAAGCCCCTCCTGGTTGAGGTCCGCTTCCACTTGCGTGCGCCATTTGTTCTGTCGGCGTCCCCTTTGCGTTGGCCCACTGGGTTGGAGTCGACGACTCTTCGGGCTGAAGCAGTGTTGTCCATGCTCTCTACATGGCATGTTGAATCCGTAAACGACTGGCTAGGCTCATGTTTCTGTTCATGGTCGAAACTTCTTCTCCAAAGCCCTCAACGAATGCCTCGGAGGTTTGGTCACTTGGCACGAATGTCCCCTCTATCACGGCTTCCGAGGCGGGCGATGAATGCGTTTCCATCAGATAGGCGACCGCTTGCCAGACAGGATGTGTTGGTTGAGCCAAGTCCAATAACTCCACTCGGCATACCGCCTGATGAGTGAGAGTCGATGGCTGAGGATCGATTTGCCAGGAAATCTCTTTATCGCGTGGTTTACCCTTGAGACTCCTTTAGCGGAGCATGCGGTTCAGAAGATGATGAGGATGCTGATGAAAGTCACATGACCATTAAAAGCACACTGTGCCTCCTCAAGCCTGGAAGGATCTTCGTTCGTCTGAGAGAGAATTTGAGGATTCGGATTTTTCTTCATCTGCTCCATGTCGATACATTAGACTCTAGACGATCATTATTGCAAGAGCTCTTGTCTTTTAAAGTCCCCTTTGGAGAAACAGCAAAAGTGTTTTTTCGCTGGGCATTTGAAGTACTCTCCTGGTCAAATGGCGTTTGAAGTGCCCTGCGCCAATAGTCGCCAATCTCGAAGACCATGAGCAGGTCAGAAGCCCAAGAGACGCACATTTTCGAAATCAACTTAGTAACGGAAAGAACAAAGAGGCCAAGCACCCAGCAAACATCGCAACAATGTCCATCATCATCCTGCACGCCGTCAAGGCCAGGTTGCAAGCTGCATCGGGCGCCCCCTCTTCATCGCCCCACCGCGAGTTGAATATTTGTCCTATTTGCCTGTTGCACGCGGTTGGATACACAGATTCAGGAGCAGAACGTGCCCAGTTACTTATCCCGCCATTAAATCGGCCGGCACCAGCACTAGCACCAGCACCAGAAAACAAACAGACTGCCGGGTGAAGCCGTGAGCCGTGGCAGGGGAGGCCCTCATTTGTGTGTACATGTAACATCGGTAGAAGTAGAAGAAAAATTTGTCTGTCTGTCCGTCGTTTCAATTCATTTGAATCATTTCTTTGGGTTCTTTTCTCTTGCTCTGCCGCTGCTGCTGTTGCACGCGGCGGTGGTGATCTGGAGAGTTGATCTTTTTCACAAGGCCCACCACCACCACGGCACTGCTGCCGCAACAACCACGACAACGACAACGGCGATCGGTCACAGAAAAGCAGAAGCAACCGACATCGTTTCCAGATCGCACAGGTACACGGCGAGATTGCCCGACACCGCCACCGCCACCGCCACCGCCGCCGTCACCGACTGAAACTAAAAAGACCGTTCCCAGACCCGAGTGATGGGGCGACGCAGACCAGTGGCCAGGGGTGGCTGCAGAAGGGCAGCAGCGGCGGCCAGTATGACTAGGGAACATGCCACGGAGAATTTGCTCTAAAATTAATGAAGGCGTTCTACCTGCAATCCATTTAATTTTTATAAACGATCTCGTCCTAATGCCACTGTGCTAGTACGGCTATTATAAATTACACCGGGTACGGGCGCGGGATGTGACGGGGTGCGGCGCGGCCGTTGCCTGTGTTCGCGGAGCAGCAGAGACAACCTAGGCTGTGACTGTCTGCGTCTAGAGCTGACCCTAGCACGGGGACTCGTACTCGTACTCGTACTTTGTTCCTCGTCATCGTCTGCTCGGCTGCTCCTCGCTCGTCATCGTCGGCCGACGTGGTGTCTTCGGTGTGGTGGTGCCTGGCACTTGTACCTTCCCTCCCAATTATTGGGCTCTCTGGAAGACCAACTATTATTAACTATTCCCGGCTGCGACGGCCGTGGCTAGCGACCGTGGAAGCACCATGCTGATGTCATACCCCATGTAGACCACTGGCAGTGGAACACGTGCATTTCGTCGGCCGCCAGGCGGGTTGCAGAGCGCGGGGACGGCCGATCGCATTTGAAATGTGGTAGCGCCTAAGAATTTATTGTTCTGTCCATCGCTGTGGTGGCTCCTAGAAGAGTTTGCCCGCATCCCAGCGGAGCGTCCCACCGTCCCAACGTCCCAGCGCCTCTTCGCTCGGTCGGGCTTCAATTGCTGTTGGCTATTATTAGTTGTGTCCTGAGATGTTTGTTGTTTCTGTTGAAGGCTCCTCATTTGGCGTTGTTCTCGTTTGGCTGGGGGTCTGTGTGGCGGAGACGCGACGGCTGGTGAATGGAGCTGATTATGGGTTTGGAAAGTGAAAAGTGCAGCCAGTGGGGTGAGGCTGATGCTGTTGTCTGGAGAGAGGCTCCATTAATCACATATTACTCGGGGGCTGTGCTGGCGTTGTGTTCGCCTTTGATTATACCCGAGTTGCAGACAGTTTAAGGAGTATGTCACGACTCGTTCTATTATTGTCACTTTCCGGTTAATTTTCTGTCAAGCCGCATCCCATTCTGGTTCTTGTTTCGTGGGAAATATAAATCACCTCGCCGAGTTCCGTTTTGCTGAGGGGCAATCATTTTGCGGTTCGTTATTTTGCTGCAAACTATGAATGGTCGTGCTCTGGGAAATGCCCACGTTTCCTCAATCCGGAGGTTAAATCTGGGGTGTTCTTTATTTTTGAATCGTTGGTCTATTTTTTCAGCTGATGCGCTCTTTGGGGGTACCTTTCAATGAATCGGGCATGTCATGGAGTGTGTGTCATTTGATGTCGTCTTGGGGAAACCGATAGGCTTCACATTAAGGCTCCAGGAACGTTGATGTCCATCGAATAAAACTGGCCAGGCTCATATTCGCGGAAACATGGTCACACCATACCAAAGAGTGACATTTAACGGCGCCTCCAGAGAGGATTGTAAAGTTTCTTCTTTCGCCGTCCTTTATTGGCAACAAGTAATCCACTGTAAAATTCGCCAAATTAACAAAGATTTTGGAAGTTAATTCGCTCCATGTTCAAGCACAGACATGAAGTATGATAGAGATGCCCAACTTCTACCTCTCGTGCCCCTTAACATTTTTGACACCCATTTTTTATTTCGTTTTCTAAATTAAAGAACGGTTTTTACGTTATTTCGTGAATAACTGTCAAAAAACGTCTGAAATTCCTCGATGCAAGCATAGGCAACTGAAAAAACATACTTACAGAAACCACCGCTCAGCTGTCAAATCAACTGTCACTATTACCAGTGATGCCAAGTCACAAATAAAATCTCTAAAGAAAGATAATTTTTATTGAGTTTGATTCGAGGTCATCAGTAGACGTTGTTTGATCTAGCCGAAGTTGACATAACTCAGTTTAGAGATTCAATACATAAGCTCTTTACAACTCTTTACTAAGTATTGCCCATCTGAAGATATGACTTTTCCGCAATTTGGGGATCCCATCCCAAAAGAACTGCGCCGGCTTGGCAGCCATGAATGAATCAAGCCAATTTTTTATATTCTGCTCTGATGTGAACCGTATTTCAGTAAGGGCGTTCTGCATCGACCGGAACAAATGGTGCTCAGAAGGGGCAAGGTCTGGGCAAAAAGGTGGGTGGGGTAAAACTTCCCATCCACTGTTTTCCAAATAGTTCTTAACCGGAATAGCAACGTGGGGCCGAGCGTCGTCATGATGGAAAATTATTGCCTCGTGTCTGGTCGCATATTCCGGGCGTTTTTCGGCTACTGTTCTCTTCAAACGAATTAAGTGTGTTCGGTAGCGTTGTCCATTGATGGTTTCACCCAGTTTTAGCAGCTCATAAGCGCACTCTTCTGATCCGACCAAATACAGAGCATTACCTTTGCGCCATGGATATTCGGCTTTGCCGTTGATTTGGGTGGTTGGCCGGGTTTCAAAACCACTTTTGGCACATTCGCTCAGCTAACGCATGTTCACCATAAACGTTCACCAAAATACGATGCCTTGAAAAGGAACTCCCCGCAAAAACACTTTTTCAGCACAAAGTTCGACATATTTGTGTGAAAAAAAATGATTGTTGTTTACGCTTCAAATGAATGACATATACTGAAATGACTTACAATGACAGTAGCTTTCCAACGCATGTTCCAATGGAATAATACGAGTTACGCCATCTCTTAGCAAAGTTATATACCCAATAAGTAAAACGCAAATAAGAGATAAGAAATTTCAATTGATTCTATTAATCTAATTTTTTTTAATCTGAAATTAGTCGCTCTCATCGCTACTTGATGGAAATTCTTCGCTAGTCCTTAACGGAGCAATATTTTGTGCGATTGCGTTTTATAATTCGGCGCGATTAATATGTATCGGAGGACAGTAAAAATCCGTTAAAGACATCTACATATTTGAATTTTGTCTTGAAGACTTTCGGCTGAACTCCATATTGCTGGCTTCTTGGGCATCTTCGGGCAGCTGCCCTAGGGGTACTATGCTAGCTTGCGATATCCAAAAATGTTGAACAAAAATAACTCACTGAACACTGTGAGTGACTTTTCAGAATTGAAGGCTTAATTCTGAGAGCGCATGAAAAACAAGGATATGCGAATAATAAGTGCATTTCTTAAAAATGCAACTCATTTTAGGAATAAGCTTCTTGTCGCTGGTTTTGCAAATGACGTAGCCAGTAAAAAAATAAACCCAAGCAATGAACAAATTACCCTCTTATAACGTTGCAATCACGGGGCCTAATAACCCCAGGAAGAACAAAACTTGACGCTGGATGTGGAAACAGATGGAGAACTTCATTGCACGAGCAAGATGTGCGTCTGTTAAAGGAAAATGTATCGACTGGGCAGTTGAGGGCAAACTTTATCTGCCAGTGGGTACATTTGGGTACATTTTTGATAGTCTATGCAAAGTCAGCTTCGTAGCCAGTATTGCCTTATCGTCCGATGGTAGCCCCTTTATCCATTTTGCTGAATGTCGTGGGTGTAAAAAAGGAATAATGTAGGGACAAGGACAGTCCCTTGCGGAACTCCAGCTGCGATATCCCTGAAATTGGAGGATTTTGATCATATTCAGATTCAGATTCTGATGTCATATAGAAGTTTTAGAAAGAAGGCGCCCTAGCTTCTATTTAAGGTCGTCGCGACAGATCCTTTTATTCCCAATTTTGCTGACGTAGTTATTTATCCCAAAAAAAAAAAAAAAAAACGGATAAGGCCTTCAAGCCAAGCGATAATTACTAGGACTTTCTGAGGTCGTAAAATGTTCAACATATTCATTAAAAAAAACAGGCAAGAAATTGAAAAAAAAAATTAGAAAGGTATCGTTGCTACTTACTTCACAGGAACACGACTAATTCGAGTCACATAAGCAACTAATGTTTTACATTTCTCTTGCTCAAAAACGTTAGCTGTTTGCGATGTCACACAACAGTATATACCCTTTCCTAACATTTTTTTTGGGGAACGTTAAAACCTGGGGTTCTACCTGTCGTTTGATAAGTCGAGCTAGATTCGCTTTCGCTGATAATTGCTTTCTTTTTTATAACGCAACAAACACGAAATGAAACGGAACATACAAACCAAAGCAAAACAGAGTTACCTGACCTGTTGTTTTTTGCAAAACTAAATTTTTCTTCCGACTTATAACTAATCATTCAGCCGGAATTGTGCTTTTACGATAGTTCGTATAGTGTTCTCCGACATTCGCTTAATCCCAGCACATGGTCAACAGTTTCAATCCGCATTATGGCGAAATTATTAAATTTTTTAGCACAAGTTCTTAACTCTGCTATTAAGTTCATTATCGTATCCTCAGCATTTCCTTTTAGATTACATACATGGGCGAAATCCCCAGTCTCTGCTACTTGCGGCCTTTTCCTCATTTGCTTGAGAAATATTATGTACGACTGGCAAAATTTGGTCGTCTGAGTCCGACCACGTGTTGAACGAGATTTTGTTTTATTTCAACACACACCCAAAGAAAGGTTTGTTGCCTCGATAGTGCTATGTTTTGACTATTGTATCAAAAACGTTTTGTTTGATCTGGTATGTTTTCAACCTATGAACTGTACTCGATATGTGTTTCAATTGTGAGTCTTTAAATCGAAAGTTACTCCTAAATACATACGTACAACATCCAATGTTGGTCGAGTTCAATTGCAGGTTTGTTTGAGATATGAATTGCTGTTTTCTGTGTCGAGTGTGTCGACCACATAGCATGTCTGCATCATCTTCCGACCCGCATGCTCCACTAAAGGGGTCGCGGCGGTAAACCACGCACGAGAGATCTCCAGGCAAGTCGATCCTCCGCCATCGACTCTAACTCATCAGGAGTTATGCCCAAGCGTAACCAGGCGGGTTTTTGTACTTGGTCCAACCACATCGTCCTGGCTCGCCTACCTGATGGAATCGCATTCACCGCCCGCCTCGGAAGTCGTGATGAAGGGGTCATTCGTGTTTCAAAATTGAACCAGCTTGACCGATCTTACAGGAAAGCTCAGCATTACTCCTCCCATCACTCGTGAATAAGACCCCGAGATACTTAAACTGCTTCAAAGGAACTCCACTAACATGTAGAGTTTATTTAACAGGCGTTCTGAAGATGACAATAACATCCGATTTTCCCACATTGATCTTCACTCCAGCATCAGCACATACGGCCACAAACCTATCGAGTGTGCGTTGAAGGCCCTTCTGGGAAGATGTGAGGATTACTAAGTCATCTGCAAAAATAGGATGACTTACCCTCAACTCTCCCAATGTTAAACATTTATCGCCTCTGCTGCGCTGCGACATCCAGTCACGCCTCCACAATGAAAAGGAGAAGCGACAAGACGCACCTTTGGCGAAGTCCAAAGCCCACGGTGAAAGGTGTTGATTAAGCTCCGCTCCGTTCACCTGATCACAGATGCTACAGTGCGTGTGTAGAGACTGAATGGCCCTCAGAAGAGGACCTTCAATCCCATACTCCTGCAGAACACTCCAGAGTTTACCTAGAGGGACTCGGTCGTATGCCTTTTCCAAATCCACAAAACAGCTGCAAGTGGGCTTGGCATACTCCCAAGCCTTCTCAAGTACCATTCTCAGAGTGAAAAGCTGGTCGGTTGTACTTCTACTGGGACGAAAGCCGCACTGTTCATCCCCCATACTGGGGTCCACCATAGCTCTAGAACGCGATTTCAACACCGTAGCGTAGACTTTCGCGGGGAGACTTAAATGAGATGTCTCATCACGTTCCCAGACCACTTTAATGACACGAGAAAGCCATAAAACTCCCTCTTAACCCATTGTGTTTAGCATTTCCGACTGGATTTCATCCACACCGGCGGATTTGCCAACTTTTAGCGATTCAATCGCCAAAATGACCTCCTCCACCCTTGGACTATTCTCCGCCCCACTCAAGACTACAGGTCTGCCATCCTCAGTGCTCTGTTCGGGACTGAGCAACTCCGAAAAGTGCTTGCTCCATCTGCGTAAGATGTCCACCTCATTGGAATGCAACACACCATCGTTGGATTTGGCTCCTTCGATGATGTTGAATTTCCTTCCGAATGGTTCGGCAGCACACCTTTCTCGCAGATCTATGGTCGCTTTCGAACTTCTCACCGAACTGCTTCCAACACTGCCCTTTATCTGCTCGCACAGCCAATTTGCAAGATCTTCTCGCCTCGAGAAGCAGAGTTCCCCAAGAGCATATACTGAAACATATCTAGTGCAGTTGTGTGTCCTGTGCCAAGATATTTGATGAGAACAGGGCTGTGTCATCAGCGAACAAAGCAAGAAAAGTGTTACCATTGGGTATATCGGACATAAACATATTAAAGAAAATGGGACCCAGTACCGAACCTTGAGGTACACCAGAGTGGGCAATTGACGCATTGGCGCATGGTGACAGAAGAGAAATTGAAGCGTAGGCAATTAATATAGTAATGAGTAAATAACAAAGTTGTGGTTATTCGTATCATCGAAGCGATTGGAAGCATGTTCAATTCGTGCAGAATTAATCCTCTATAGAGCTTCGCAATTAACTTCGGCTTCTGTGGCAGTGTATGGAATTTGTCTTCTGTGCTTACCGCAGTCAAAGATGAAGAATTCTCGCTGCCCAAAAAATTAAAATAAGACCCGAAACGCCAGCTTACGACATTGACGTGACTGGTCGAGCACTGATCGTGTCAGCAACTGGGGGTTGATGGACGTTGGTTGAGGCTCAGATCCATTCCGGTATGTAGCGCACAGCTTGCGAAAGACGCTTGTTGGCATGGTGAAGAAGAATAAAACTAGTCAATTCCCTATTTTTCATTTTAGCCTCCAATGACATTGCGCACATTCAGAAACTATCGGTGAAAGTCTATCGATTGATGATTGACAAATTTGTCAATCAAAAAAAGAGTCGGTATTGTGTAACTCATTTGATAAATTGTATGACAATTGTGAATAAATTGTCTGTTTTGAATGAGACATGATATTTGACAATAGGCGTGTTTCTTTGAGATACTCAGAACGCTGAGTAGGGACGTTGAAACGCAAAGCAGTAACAACACATACTCAAACTCTGCCTGCAGCCTTTACGCAAGTTTGCACGTTGAATAAGAGAGTGACAGTAGAATTTGACATTAAACGTCATTAACGCAATCACACGCACCAACTCTTAAAACAAAAAAAAAAACAAAAAAAACCTGATACACTGGAAACAGATGTGCATAATTTCTCAGAGAAATTAGAATACACAAGATTATATGCAGCTGAACACACGTAAATTCTGCATGCAGAGCAGCACTGCAGTCAGTCTCTATTTCCAATTTCGCTGCGCAGAGAACATACAAAAAAAATATATCTCAATTTTGCCATCTGTCGTTAGGCATTTGTTCACGATGGAAGAAATATGAATAGATTTTGTACGCACAACTGAATAAAATTCTGCGCGTGTGTTTCGTGTGCAGATATGTACGCAGTGCTGCCAGCAGAAATCCTGTACATATGTTTCCAGCGTTTTTTTTCTTAAATTTCTCTTACTGTTCTCTTCCAGTGTCTCAAGGAAACACGCCTAATGTGGCAGGGTATTTGACAAATGATCTTAGAAAATTTCATTTGTGTTTTGTGGTTCCAAAATGTAACTAAAAGAGTAGGGGTGCTCTATCAACAGCTTGTCGCCACGATTTGCTTGGCGACAAATTGGTGCTTAGCGTTCTCACACAAAATGTGTTGACAGACTTCCGTTCTGAGAGAAACTTCGAAGAACGCGCATCGTTTCCTTTTGCTGATAGATAAAATACAGGAAAATGAAGAATTATCTAGATCGAACTAGTTTGGGTGAAACCATGAATTAAGCAAAGAAACAATTTCTCTTCCGTAACATTGTTGAGTGAGTTAAATTGAAATTAAATAAAAAAATGTTTCTCTTCTTTTTTGCTTTGCACTTTTTATTTCCCATACCTCTGGTAATTGTCTATATTTCGGAAAAAAAATGTACACAATATTGTCTTTCCACATTTGATGTCGTCTTTCATTCCGCCGATGTGCACTCACTAAAATCAAAATTGTAATGGCGAGGTACTAAAGCCAATTATAACTGTTTTCAACGTTTCAAATTCAAATTTCAAACTACTACTGGGGAAAACAGAGGGCCAGTCCGTTAGTCTGTCCACTGAAACAAAAGAACAATCTAGATGATAGCTCAGTTAACTGAGTTAGACTCGGTCTCATTCAAAAACGATCATCTCCAAATCGCCCTTTCCATTCCGCCCAATTGCATCGGTTCGGTCATTCAAATTCTGTGTTGTTACAATTGTGCGTGAAAACGGAGCAAGGTACAAAAATTAGCACATTCTACTTTTAAAATTTTTACATTGGATTAATAATTCATCAAATAATAATGAATAGTATTTTCATAACAGAGAATAAATGATATGAATGGTATAATAAATAATAAATGAATTAAATAATATAATATAATAAATGATATTCAGGATGCCTGCTACAAAACTAGAAATGAAAAATGTACCGAAGTTGTACAACACGTGTTCAGACCGAACTACAAGTCGATCAACAAAGCTGAAAAGTCAAAATGTTCTGTCTACCGCACTACAAGTCAGCGGTTTGGTTGTAACGAGCGTTCACATTGATGATTTGGCCCATCAACCACGGTTTTCAAACAAATTGTTGACTGTGAAGGCCGCTAATAAAATTAAAATGAGTTCATTGGACCTGTGGTTTGACGATGTGAACATTCTTCAGTTTTTTTGGAAACTCTTAGAGGAAGACAGTCAAGGAATGTTTTCAATCCTCTAGAATTAGAGGAAATTATGTACATGGGGACATATGAATGTAACTCCGCATAATCCGCGGGTAATTATTTTCAGTTTTGTGTAAATCTTTTGTTAATCAAAACCCGCGTTTGCCTATTTGTTGAACTGTGACCGACCTAAAATGCTCAGCTTCAATGCAAAACTTTCCCACTTATGCTTTCTGGGCAAATTCATTTCTTGTGAAGTTCTCGTTTTGTACCATCAGTTGAACCAATCGTTCTAATTGCTTTTTGTTGCTTACTACTTTTGCCCTAGCACCATAAATGTTAAATGAAAAAATTATAAATGCGTTAAAATATTACAAACATTTACATTTTCGTTTGTTGTGGCTTGCTCTATCGTCATCAAAAATTTGATCTCCATTGACACTCATAATACCACTTTGGCTCCATTACATACAACAGCCAACTCCATGCGAGGGTGAAGGCAATTTGCCGTATGGCCCTCATCCGGCCAATGATCACCTATGGCTGGCCCATGTGGTTCAATGTTAGCGCAAGCTTGATGGAAAAGATTCAATTGCTTGAGAGCGCTTGTCTTAGGGCTTGCGAACTCCAGAGTCGCCGTACAGACAATTCTATTCCAGTGAGGTCTTAGTGGACAAACAGGGCAAATCTGATAAGAGTGGACAATTTCCTAGTGAAGTTGGTTCGAAGTCATACTGCCAGAGTGATGAACTCGGTCAATAACTCGATCTCGGGGGCTTACTACCCCAATCCTCAATTCCACGAGAGGGTTCGTCAAAACGGCTTCGTCCCCCCGGAAGCATTCCTCCATTTGGATAAGCTCGGTCTGATACAAGACGTACATGCGGTACCGCTCATCTATCACATCGCCAGATCAACTGTGGATGGGCGACTCAACCGCAACCGCTCCGTCGCACAACGAGCTGAGGAAGGTTTCCTCCGGTTCGGTACGGCGGTATCAAGGCGGAATGTGCGGGATGTACGTCGCGGCCATATGAATATTTTGTTCCTACGACACACACATTTCACTATATTCATTGGAAATGGAATACTTCGGAAAACTGGTTTGTATTACCTATTAAATGAGAAAAAATAGCACCAGCCAGCTTGGAAGCGTGACCATCTGCCTGCACAAAGCGTGAGCAACGCACCAACCCACTCCGCCAACGAAGGTTTTTCTTTTCATTGGTACTGTCATGACTTACATACTTACACACATAGAGGTTAATGTAAAGGGTCTCTCCAGTGACACCCAGTGACCCAATAGCGATCGACAATCTCACGTGGTTATGATGAGGAACCTGAAAATGACTGCCTTACCACATACTCATCCTTATTCAATCTCACTTCCCGTTCTACACTCAGCCATTGAAACCACCCAGAGGAACCAGCAAAAACAGTTTCAAATAAAAAAAAAAACCCATTTGAATACATTTTTGTTTTTATATAAGAAACCATCATTTTATTCAATTCTTTTTGTTGTTGTTTTCCATTCTTTCACATATCCTACTCGAAATAAAAAATACAAAAAAATTGAAAATAATACAATCTCCTTAAGAGAACTAATAAGACTACTTTCACAAAAAGTAGCAAGTAATTCCTAGGCCTACATATCGATTTTATTTTATTTAAAAAAAAAATAATAATAATTTTACTAAATTATAATTTGTAAAAAATCGTTATCGTTAAACACTCACTAGACTATTTTTATTCGTATATCTATGGGACTTACGTCTAGCATTTTCATTCGTTTTCTTTTTCATTTTTTTGTTTGTTTTTTTTTTTTATAATTTGTACAAAACTTATAAGTTACATTTATTTTTTGTTTTAATTTTATTTTTACACTTAAGCGTTAAGAAATGTTTTTGTAATTTTTTTATTGGAAGAACTTTATTTCTAGGGGTGTTTTGTTTTTTGTTTCTCTTTGTGAAAATTTACTCGATTTATTTTCCTAATGATTGGCAAGATTTTTGTAAATGCATCGGGGTGGGGGTTATTTTTTTGTTCGGTACACAAAAAAAATATTTTATGGCGATTAATTAATTAATTTATATTTTTTGCTTGTGGTTTATTTAATTTAACTATGTAAGAGTCTTTATTGGCTTCTTAGTCTTGGATACAGTATGTACAGTTACGACTACGATATTCCATCATTAGAGCTTGAGTATTAGTGTTAAATAAAAAACAAAATGAATGGTCGGAGAATTATGAGGTTGTGTTGAGCTTAAGTGTCTAGTTTCTACTCGTAGCGTATCTTTCTTAAGTCTTAATGGCAAAGTGATTAAAACAAAGTAAACTGTACAAGCGATTAGTATGACATGTGTGTGTGTGTGAGTGTATGTTGTGAATGTGTTTGTGTTCGTGTGTTGATTCGTTTAAATTACGTTTAAAGTTTGTTGTTACCACAGCCGAGGGGGCATCGGATCTCTTGCATCGTTGCCACACTCCTAACTAGTAAACTTAGGGCCTAAAGGGGGTGATGGGATGGGGTGTGGGGAGGGGGTGTCGGTGTATTGGTGTTACATTCTCACTCTCATCTCAGCATCGATGTTCTTGCGCTGCTGCGGCTGCGGCTGATGTCGTGGCAGGGAGACCATATGATGGCCGGTCGGGACACCGCCGACGACGTGCGGCGATATCGATGGTGACCTTGTGGCCAGCGGCGACAGGGATGGCGAGAAGCTGGGCGACATGGCCGACGATGTGCTGAAGCCACCGCCGGCTGCGTCGTGACTAATTGGGGAGCGCGGCAGGAGGTATTGATTGGCTGGCACTGTTGAGTGATGACTGCCACTCCCCCGGCTAGATAATACTGGAACGTTGATGGAACGCGGAGCGACATTTGTCAGCAGTGGCGGTGGTATATGCTTGGCTGAGTGCGCCAGGGACTGCTTGCTCTTCGCGCTGGACGAGGCACCGCTGTTGCCACTGTGCACCGAGAGGGTGTCGTCTTTCAGTCTTGCGATCTCTGAGAATACATGCGCCAGCGGCTGGTACTGGGGGCCCCAGTCGAGGAGGTAATCCCAGTTGTAGCTACCGGTGAGTTCCTCTTCGCTGTGCACTATCGAGCTGAGCGAGCCGTTCATCGAGGGGCCGACGTTTCCGCTTCCCACCACGGGGACGTCGCCGAAGCCCATGACGTGGTCGACGGCGGCTCCGATGCTGCCGGCCGTGGTGGCCGCTTCGTCGGTGCTGCTGGCGCGGTCGCTGCCGCCGGTGACGTCGTTGAGTTTGGCGTAGATGAGATTGGTGATGTCGGACTCGCCGCCGGGCTCTTCGTCGAACATGTGCAACGAGTCGATGGGCAGGGGGTGGTGGAGGTGCGAGTCTTTGTTGCTGCCTCCGATGCTCTCGGAGCAGCGCCGCGAGGAAGTTGAGGCGGCGCCCGTTGTGTTGGGGTTGTCGACTATTCCCAGGCGCGCGAGGTACTCTTGAGTGTTTTGCACGGAAATGTCAGACAGCCGGCCATCGTCGCTGCCACGGTGGTGGTCCCGGTGGAGTGGGCCCTCGTTGATCATGCGGATCTCCTCGTCCTCCCCGTCGTCTTCGGCTGAGCCCCTGCCGCTGGATCCCGACTGCTCGGAGCCCGAGAGCTCTGACGTGGTCGCCGCACCAGAGTTCGAGCTGGCTGCATGCGGTCCGTAGGGCGGGATCTCGTCGTATTTCGGCGGAGCGAATTGTCCACCGCTGCCGGTAGCACCGGATCCGCCGCGGATGGGGATTGTGTCGAACGCACTGGGGTCCACGTAGCTGTTCGAGTTGCCGACCGTCTCCGTGCTCAGGTTCGGCTTCGAGACTTGCCGATGGCGGCGGTTGCGCATGTGCAGGAATAGGAAGACGCCGGCGAAGGCGCAGATCACCAACAGGAACGCGATCAACAATCCTAGGGCCCAGTCGGCGATACCGCCTCCCGAGCCAGCACCGCCTGCGCCAGAGCTGCTGGCCAAATTCGTGCCTGGGTCCGCCAACGGGTCAAGGGAGATCTCCACCACTGTCATGTTCGTGAGCGATCCCTGTCGGCCCGAGCTGGCCGTGATCACCAGGCTGATGTCGCGTCCGTCGTCGAAGTTGTCGTCCAGCTTCTTCTTGATCACCACCGCGCCAGTTGTGCGGTTCACCTTGAAGTAGGCGTGCTGCGAGGTTAGCTGATAGAAGACCCGTCCGTCGGCGCCCTTATCGAGATCGCTGGCCGAGACCTGGCCCACGACGTAGCCCAGCGGCAAGTAGCCGCCCGCAGGCGACGGCATGACGAACCGATACGTCCGCTCCGTGAACTGCGGACTGAACTCATCCTTCGAGTCGATCATGATGCGCACCTTGACCGTCGCGTACTTGCCGCCGGTGTCGGTGGCGCGCAGCACAAAGTCGTAGCGGTTCCGCTGCTCGTAGTCGAAAATGGCACTAGAGGTGACAACACCGCTGACGGGGTCGACGCGGAAGAGCCTGTGGGCTAGCTCGTCCCCGGCGGTGTTGTACGGATCCGATTGATCGATGGTGTAGTTGAGGTGGCCGTAGATGCCGCGGTCTAGATCCGTGGCGCGGGCCGTGAATATGGTCGTCCCGACTGCCTCGTTCTCGCCCACAAACTCGATGTACTCGCCGACGGGGAAGCGCGGCGCGTTATCGTTCTCGTCGAGCAGCGACAGTCTGAACGGCTGCAGGCTGCACCGAGGAACGGCGGCACTATCGCACGCCCGCACGATCAGCTCGTAGTTCATCGCTCCGCGGTCGTAGTCGAGCTGATTGTTGACAAAGAGCACTCCAGACACCAGGTCGACGGTGAACATGCCCTCGTCGTTGCCCGACGTGATATCGTACACGACCTCCGAGTTGGGGCTGTTCTCCAGATCCGCATCGAGAGCGACTAGTTGCGCGATCGAGTATCGCAGCGGAGCCGACTCACTTAGGTCCGCCTCGTAGCGGCCGCTGGACTCGAACACCGGCGAGTTGTCGTTCGCATCCTCGACGGTGACAAACACGTTGATCGCCGACGAATTGTTGTCCGCCCGCACCGGGGCCCCCTTCTCGCTCATGATCAGACGCAGCTTGTACAAGTCGACGCGTTCACGGTCAAGCGGCTGCACGAGGATGATCGCGCTAGATTGGTACACCTCAAAGGTGCCGTCCTCGTTGCCGGACACAATGGTGAAGACCAAGTGCTGTGTCAGCTCCGTATCGAGGACGTCCTGCGACAGCTTGAGCACCACCGTTCCTAAGGGCGCTTCCTCGTTTATCGTGGTACGATACTGCGTCTGCAGGAACTGCGCTCTGCCTTGGCTATTTGCGTTCGTTTGCACCCTCACGACAGTCGATGATTTCTGCGCAGGAGTGCCAGAATCGGTGGCGACAATTGTCAGGTAGATGTCATCACGACCGACCGCATTCACCCGGCTGGTGTTGACATAGACGGTCCCGGCCGACTCGTGAATTGTGAAACCCGTCTGCGGCGGCTGAATGCTGTAGCGGATCAATGCATTGCGCTCCGAGTCGATGTCGGTTGCGTTCACCGTGAGGAGTTCGATGTCCCCGTTGGACATCTGATCCGGAAGTGTTGTGTAGTAGGCTGGCTGCTGGAATACGGGCGCGTTATCGTTCTCATCAGTGACACGGACGGTGAGAGTGGTGCGTGCTTCGTGTGCTGTATCCGAGGCAATTATCTCCAATTGGTACTCCTGTTGCTGTTCGAAGTCGAGTCGTTTGCGGAGTATCACTTTGCCGCTGTACCGATCGATTGCGAAGATCGAGGTGTTCTCCTCCGTGGTTGCCGCTGCGTTGCTGGTGTCCTCTTCGGTGGCGAAACGATATGTCAACGCTGGATGGGTGTCGACATCGTTCGCTGATATTGTTGTAATCACGGTACCAAGTTCGGTGCCTGTTATTTCGGGGGAGAAGAAAACAAAATGTAGTAATCATGAATTAGTTGGTGTGCATGAGGGAGGGAGGGGACTGCTCACGAATTTCTTCGATGCCTGGGATGTGTTCGGGCTTAAGTGACTTCCTAGAGCGGAGTCTGTTTCGTTGCGGAAGCGAACGACGCACAGACGTGTGCTTGAGAGGGTTCTGCTGTAGAATGTGCCATACGATGTGGGAAACCGGTGACCGATGGATGGAGAGCACACTAAGGACAGGCCTCGGGCATATTTCGTGCTTGGGAAGCAGCCCGGGCGGTCGGTTTCGGCTGGATATTAAGGAATTTGAGAAGATGTCGAGGGGACCTTTCTAGGAACAGTCACAATTCGGTGTCGGTGCTGATGGGCGGGAGAAATGCGCGGACAAGCGACAAGGTCTGCACTTCAGAGACTCACTTTCAGCTTCTCTGGTTGAGGCTTGAGTAGGGAACAGAATGCAAGACTAAAGGGAAATGTATGAGGATGTCGATGACCGGGGTGATTTATCGGCGGGCCTAACTTTGCTCAGTTTTTGGCAACTTTGGAGGGTCATTCCTCGAGACTGTTCACTCGAATGATTCAAATGGCAAAGGTTTTTTGTTTGGAGGAACTCAGCATGATATTGTCTTTCACAACGAATAATGAAAGAGAATAGGGGTCAAGACGGAAGCCTGTGGGCCACTAGCATTGGGTGGACTTTGCAAAGCTAGTTTAAGAAAAAGAGAACAGGAGTCAAGACGGAAAGCTGAGGTACACCACAAGGCTTACGCAAGGCTAATGCAAGGAAAAGAGAAGGGGGGGTCAAGAAGGAACCCTGAGTAAATGCAAGAGAAATAGGGGTCGGGATGGAACCCTGAGGGCCACCAGCCTCGGGAGAAAAAGAGAATAGGTGTCAAGATAGAACCCTGAGGGCCACTAGCATTGGGTGGATTTTGCAAGGCTAATGTAAGAGAATAGGGGTCAAGACGGAATCCTGAGGAACACCAACCTTGGGAGAAAAAGATAATAGGTGTCAAGACGGAATCCTGAGGAACACCAGCATTATGTGGATCTTGAGCTGGGGAATTCTGGGAAATACATTTCGACACGAGTGTTAGGAGGCATGTCAGTTCACTGTGATTGGCCAGAGACCATCAAGAGGGAGTAGCATCACACGAACTTGAGTCCAGCATGAGTACCAATACCATTGGGAGCCAAGAACAAGACATGTTGAGAGAGGAAGGAAATCGCTGATCGATTGATCCAGAGGCTCAATCTGGTCTTTAGTCTGCACAAAAATGAGAAGATGAGGGACTTGTGATTCATGCAAACATTTTTGGTACAAGAGGCCGTAGTCAAGCTTGGATGAGTAATATCACCAAATCAGGGGAAAGCATTGAACAATTGACTCCTATTCCGACCAAATTAGTCCTCAACACTAAGCATCTTAAGAGAATTATCAGCAAGTTGTTGATGAACATCAGGCACCCTGTCTAGACGACTGAAATAAGTCGAGATTTCGAATTGACTTGTAAATGAAGACATTTTTGCTTTATATTTGAAGATCAAGTACGCAAGATCAGCAGCTGCAGGAAGCTGTTCAGGAGGCCGGAAGTGTCAGGAGGCAGTGATTCTGTTAGTGCTCCAATTCTTCTAATTAAGGTTTGAACGTAGAACCAACTTTCTTAGTAAAGGCATGTCTCTGCCGAGGGGAAGAACAGACGAAATGGGCTATGACACCCACATTGGACGAATTACGGCTACCAAAGACGGTATAAGGACGGGTCGATGTCAGAAAGTAGGAGCAGGTACTGTGAGACCTACATGCCTGGAGGCATGTACATCAATTGGAGGTCATCCTATAGTATATGGTTCATTCAACATAGTTTCTCACGATCACGGAGTTTTTAGAGGAGGTCGAGAAGTTACATTGTTGGTTACATTGTCACAACAATGTGATGCAGATGCTTGCAAGAGAGCAAAAATCAATATGAAACCCTGAAGCCATCGAGAGCGCCAAAAGGAGGTACAGTGAAACGTCTCTATAGCGGACAGCAGCAGGACCATTGTTATTGTCCGTTATGTAGGAGTGTCCGCTCTAAAGGGGTTGTTGTAATACACGAATTTCCTGGTGCCGGAACTATGACAAGCAGCGGGACCATTGTTATTGTCCGTTATGTAGGGGTGTCCGTTCCAAAGGGGTTGTTGGAATACACAAATTTCCTAATGCCGGGACCATGACATTTGTCCGATATGTCCTTTGTGGAGTGGTGTCCGTAAAGAGAAGTTTCACTGAACCCGAAAATTGTGCATTAAAGCGGCATTTTTCTGACCCGATGGTAGTTAAGAACTTGATTTGATGTGGACTAGGTGCCAGTGAACTCAAACGATCATAATCCGAGGTAGGGGGGTCTTACTTGACTACTACTTGCACTGACTATAGATCCCCGGAATTGACTGTAGCAGGAGCCAAAGCATTTGGCTTCTCTTAAAAATGAAAATGTTTGTCTTTGCCCTCAAAAAACTGGCTAAAAGTCTTTTGTTGCAAGTCGATTTTGACAAGCCCCTCGCCCTAATCATGATTAGAAGTTAGTTCCCAAGATCTGCAAACTAACACTCTTTCGCGGTGCCCTTTAAAAATGTCACTCAATTCTCGGGCGACACGGTCGATAATTATGTTCTCAAGGCAAACCCTACCGCCTGTAATGGCTTATGATTGCGCCACAAATCAATTCTGGCACCGCAGGCCCAACCTGAGCCAGAGCGTGTTCAGAATCATTATGCAAAGCACCTCGCAACCGCGTGTCACCAACATCATGTGTCGGTGTTGTCAATTTGAATCAGATAAGCCATCTCCTATCGATCGGAGCTCTAGGTCCTTGCCAATGATCGACTGGTATTTGTCGGCACTAGTGAATGGGAGCAAGTCACGAGGATTGGATGGCGGGGGGAGGACGGGTGAGGTGGATTCTAATGAACAAATCAAGAGCAAACAAAAGCAAAAGCACTTACCTTCACTAACGCTAATCACACTGTGCGGGGGAAATGTCGGCTGATTATCATTCACATCGACAATGTGCACCCGAATGGTAGCCGTGCCTGTCATCTGTGGCACCCCTTCGTCGGTAGCAATCACCTTCAGTCGATACATGTCGCGTATCTCACGATCGAGCACAATGTTCGTCTTAACAATCCCACTGAATGCCGGCTCAATGACGAACGCATTGTCATGATTGCCATCGACAATGTGATACAGCACCCGCGAGTTGGAGCCGGCGTCCGCGTCGAACGCCTGCACCTGCACCACGAACGTGCCCTTGTTGTTGCCCTCCCACACGGTGGCCGAGTACTGCTGCTGTGTGAAATGTGGTCCATTGTCGTTCTCGTCCTCGAGGATGATGTGTAATTCCGCGTATCCGTATAACAATGGCGAGCCATCGGTGCGTGCGACCAAAATTAATCGCATCTCATTGCCGGACGTCGGATTGGGGTGCTGGTCGCCGTATGTGACGCCACGATTGCGACGGGACCGGGTGCTGTTGCTGCTGCTGCCAGCCAACGCTGATGTGCTCCTGTTGGCGGCGGAGGCCGGGACGATGTCATCATCGTCATGGAACAGGCTGCGCCCATTTGACGAGGCCATGGAGGAGGACAGCGACGACGATTGCGGCGAGCCCGACAACGAGTATCTCTCGTAATCTAGATGTTCGGAGCTGCGCACTTTGATCTCGCCGGTGATCGCGTCTATCGAGAATGTACCGTCCTCGTTGCCCGCACCAAACGAATAAATAATCTTCTGGCGTCGTCCGTCACTGCGCACGGCGTTCACCTGAATGACAGACTGACCAATTGCGGTGTTCTCGCGCAGCCGCACACGGTAGGTATCGTTTTGAAAGCGCAACAACGGCGCGCCCGCCTGCGTTTCCCCCACACGGATCTCAATTAAGCCGATCGAGCTCTGTGGCGGATTACCCTTATCGCGTGCCATCACCTCCAAGTGTAGGAGGCGGCCGGACTCGCTGGCCAGACTCTGCGTGGCACTCACCACCCCGGTGTTCGGATTGATGCGAAATTTGTTCCCTGTCGCATCGTTGATCAGACTGTAGAGGATCTCGCCATTGATGCCCTGGTCCGCATCGGTGGCACTGACCTGCAGCAGTGTCTGACCCGGCTGGATCAGAGCCGGCACCTGTGTCCGGAACGGGTAACGCTCGAACGTTGGCTTGTTATCATTGACATCGTCGACGATTATTTGAACGGGCACTCGTTGCGAACGTGAATCATACTGACCGCCGTCTGTGGCGACAACCATGAAATTGTAGATGTGCTGCCTCTCTCGATCCAATGGTCTGCAAAAGAAGAGAAAAGAAAATCGAAAATTATTAGCGTGTAGGCTCAATGATGGCGATGGGGGTGAAACAGAGAGACAGAGGAGAAATCATAGAGCAGCGGGCATGGATACCCGGCCATTCATTGTGTGTTGTGACAAATGGGATGCGTTTAAATCATTTCCAATATGCATAAGTCTTGGGCAGGGATGGGCGGGTTTTCGGCGAACGTTCGGTCGGTCGAACGCTCATGGTGGCATGCAGCATATGAATGGACGACTGCAGTCAGGAGGAGACGAGAGTTATGATCTTCAGCTGCGAGGCACGTAGGGCGCGGTAAATACGTTTCGCGCAATCTGCGATGATGTAGGCGAGTCAACTGCTTTTGTTTTCTTTGATTTTACCAGTTTATGATGAAGGGTATAGATTGTCTGTGTGTTGTGGGGTTATAATTCATGTCTGCTAAAGGAGGCTTGGTGGTGGTCATCTGGAATGAGGTCAAGTGACAAGATCGAGGGAGGTTTGGGGCGACTGAAGTGCGGTGATAGAAGATGTGAGCCTGGCTTGCACTTGATTTTCAGGGTCTTTCGAGGAGAGTATAGCAGTTAAGCTGGCTTCGGTGATACTATGGACCTTTCGGGGTTTTCAACGGACTTTTTTGATGTGATTTGTTATTATTGGCTGAGGAGTAAAAGAAAATCGAATTCCGTGACGCCAAACGGCATGACGCTGTAACGTCATTGAGCGACCGCTCTCGGTGAATTGAAAATCTGAGTGGTGTCCGGACGTGGTTCGAACAACCATCTTCCTCAGTTTGGATTGCCATCCTCCTCTGTCAAGAGGACACCAGTTGTCATCAGAGTCACTGCCACAAAAGCAGTCTGGATTGTCATTTCTCGCGGGCAGAAGACGTTCAGAAGCGATCACAGATTCCAAGGGTATCTACAGGCTTAACTCCAACTGACGAAGTTTAGTCATACGGTCCAAGTCTCATCCAGCACTGCGCTTCCAGCAATTTTGTCTCCAGACACTGACAAATCGGTCCATTTCAAAAGAGTTGGTGTGCGAACTTCCGCCAGACATTCCGCCCTGAAATCGATCATCCGCTCAATGTTGCCCTGCCAGCGAATCCACGGGCTTCATCATCATTGCCCCCACATCACACATTGTGTATTTAATCGGACGGCATTGCTCAACATGTGACCCCACATTGCATCTTATCCGACGCTACATGCGGCCTCCACTCAACCCACCGCTCAGTTATTTCGCTATAAACGCAATCACTCGGGTAAAAATTGCACTAGTGCAATTATGAATTAAAGCGATCATCACGAGTTGTTCGTGGTCGCAAAACAGGAGAGAGCACGCTGAGCTCACAAAGGAAACAAGAACATCATCAACATCATCGTCAGAGAAGAGCACAGACCAGCGGATGGAGTCAGTCTCGGGGAGATTGCCAGGGAGATGCAACCTTTCGCCACGACTACGATGATGATCTCTCTCCAGAGACTGCTTGTTCATGGCGAGGTGATGGCAGATGAGAGGTCGATCTGTGCGGAATGTGGGCACGCACACGCTCACTCCGGTTTGTGTTGTACAATTAATAAAAATTAAAGAAATTGAGTAGATCGTCACTGTGCATCGCCGTCGGCGTGTGTTTGTCTGCGGCGCATTGTTCTGACTTCAAACTGAGGAGAGTCCAGAGACAACTGATCTCCGGACATGTTGTGGTTGTTTTTGTTTCTCTGATTAAAATCTTACGAGACACATCCATTTCACTTTTCCCACCACCACCGCTGCACCCCTGCACAAGCAGGCATTCTCAATCGATCGAAAACGCACAGGGAACGGAACAGAGATTGACTCTCTGTTGGCATTGTCCTCGTCGTCGGTCGTTGGTCGTTGGTCGTTGGTCGTCGGTGATTGTTGGCATCGTCATCGTCGTCGTCGCCGCCTGTCTATGTCCAGACCCCGAACCATCTGATAAAAATTCCATAATGTCTAATGAACACACAATACTGCACCGAGCACCGAGCACAGCACAGAGAGTCGGCGCGGCCGGTGTGTACCCTCCTGTGTGTCATGTTTAGTGTCCATGATCATCGTCATCGCCGTGCGGTGTGTGCTGCCTGAGCATAGCGTCCTTGAGATTTCAGTGTCCATCGTGCGCACTTGTTCCTTCGAATGGTGCGCGCCCAGTCAGACCAGCAAGACAACAGCAAAAGTGATATTGCGTGTTGCTTGGACATTCGCATGGCTTTTTTTTTCTCTGTGCCTGTCTCTACATCCCCGCCGCTGGCTGGACCTTCTTCCACGCAGTCTGCAGCCGACTTGGGTGTGTGCGTGCGCTGTGCGGACTCTATGATTGACTTGGGCCCGGATTTGGAGTTCCTCTACATCGCGCTTGTTTTCGTTCAAATTATTTATTCCATTCAGTTGAATCTATAAATGTTGTCGTCGACGGCTGCAGGAATAAATTTCTCCACGGGGGGCGGGAGGTTTGCCGCGCACACACACGCGCACACGATCTGTCGCTGGGGTCTAGTATTGATTATTTTGATTGGTTGTTGCATTGGCTGTTGATGTCTGTTGCCAGCCCTGCCGTCGCGTCGCCGTGCAGCCGATCTCCTGTGCATTGTCTCAAATGTGTGCCGGTGATGCGCTGTTCTGCTCGGGCGATCCCTTGTGTTGGTCCTTTTTGTGCGCGAGGCAACAACAGAAATTCCAGCGAAAACGCAACTCGCTGATAAATGATGTTAAAATGTTGGCTATTTTTATTGCTTGTGTGGTTAACGCAATATTTCAAAAGAATCTCTTAACACTACCGTCCACGCAAATGCAGGGGGCGACCGGGAGAGAGAGAGAGAGAGCGGGAGATGGTCAATGCCATCATGGCCCAAAGCAGTGGGGAAGCAGAGCATTCCTCAGAATTGTGTCCTATATACGTGCGGTCAGGGAATGACGTTCTGTTTTTTCGGTGGGGACGACTGCAGGCTGCGGCTGAATGTCATAAATCAATCGCTTGTAATCGATACTGCTGGACTCTGTGGCTGACTGGCTGACTGGCTGACTTGTTGTTGAGTTTTTCACAAATCATATGTAAGGAGGGCAGCGTCGGCAGCACCGGCGGCTCCGGCAGCACCGGCAGTACCGGCAGCAGCAGCATGACTTTTAATTGAACGAATTAAATGAGTCTATTAGTCAGCGAGGATAGCAGCTATTTATATTGATTAAATTAATGAATTGTGCCGGGGAATGATAATATATAAATAATTAATGACCCGGCCGGGTATTAAGTCATTATCCGTTTAAATTGGATGTAATGGAGTACGCTGCGGAAATAAATCGATTTTCAGATCGCCGCTGAAGGATTCCTGTGCTGTGGACAAAAGAGCTGTGTTCGAATGGTGAACGAAAAAAAGCGTTTTTTGCATTCTTCATGGTTGGTGGACGACTGGAGCTGTGCCTGTGCCTGAATTAACGTGATATTGTTTAGTTCTGCGAACGGATAGACGCCTCGCTTGAATGGCAAAGTCTGCGAGATGAAGACGGGAATTCTGAGCGAACGACCTTCCTAAACGCACTGCCAGCGGCATGAGAGTTTCCCTATCATTTGCCACTTTTGCTGCGAAGATTAATCAAGGACAAATGATTTGAAGGACCGTGAACGGGGGAAGGCAGCTTGAGCTCCGGCTCTGCCTCTGGACGTCAGAAGGCGGTGTTCATTTGAGTTGACTATGGTTTCACGTTTCCCATGGGATCGTGAAGCAGTGCATTCTAAACTGGATCGAGGATCTCAATTAGGAGTTGTTCAAACTGCCTATCGACGTGTGGTGTGGTTTTTTCGGTCGCTATGTATGCAGCTGCCTGTCTGTGTGTCTGCCTGTCAGCCTGTCTAGCTGTGTCTAGGCAGGAAAACATCTTCTCATAGTCAAGGCTTGCCAGCTTCAGACAGAGAATACACGGAGCATTTTTCAGATTCAGAGACACAGCCACTAGTGAACGGATCACTTCTCAGCTTCAGACAGACAGCCAAGAGTGCACGGATCCCTTGCCAGATTCAGGCAGTCAGCCAAGAGTGCACGGAGTCCAGGAGCACTTCTCAGCTTCAGACAGACAGCCAAGAGTGCACGGAGCCCTTGTCAGGTTCAGGCAGTCAGCCAAGAGTGCACGGAGTCCAGGAGCACTTCTCAGCTTCAGACAGACAGCCAAGAGCTCACGGAGCCCTTGCCAGATTCAGGCAGTCAGCCGAGAGTGGACGGAGCCCTTGCCAGGTTCAGGCAGTCAGCAGAGGGTGGACGGAGCCCTTGCCAGATTCAGGCAGTCAGTCAAAATTGCACGGATCACTTTTCGGTTCAGACAGCCCTTGCCAGGTTCAGGCAGTCAGCCAAGAGTGCACGGAGTCCAGGAGCACTTCTCAGCTTCAGACAGACAGCCAAGAGTGCACGGAGCCCTTGTCAGGTTCAGGCAGTCAGCAGGAGCACCTCCTAGGTCCACAGTCTTTTTAACTTGAAGTAGACCGGCAATTCTGTCTGGTCAGCTTCCTATGCCACAGTCTATACTGAACGGGGATTCCAGAGCTTTATGTTGTTCCACCAAGATGGTCCCTGGCTTGTAGAATATTTCATTTCCTTGACACTGAGCCATTGTCTGAGCTGAGCTTAGTACCGCCGGTCTCATGGACTACCACCCAATGTGTCTTATTTGAAGACCAGCCCAACTAGGCCTTTGTCACAGCAAAGTGATTTTCGGCCACTCTCGCATTTAACTTGCTCCTCTGTTACATCCAGGCGGGGACTTATGCGTCCACGAAACCCTTCATTGTGAGTCGTCGTGGTTAGCCGTGAACTCTAGAATTTTTCAGTGGATGCTTGTTGCTTTGAAAGACGATGCCTCTTCGAATGGACCACAAGTTTAGGAAATGCACCTAGAGCTGCCCAAAGGCTTGGAAAAGGCGGTTATTCAAGTAATTAAGGAAACCATCTATCAATGATTGGACATGGTCAATGAATGGACCGACCAATGAAAACGACGTGAGATCAAGATTGTCGCAGGGATCTCCTTCGTCGGGGCTGAGGCGTGGATTTGAGATGTCTTATCAGGCCTATGTCAGCACGACTCCTATAATGTGACAAAACCGATCATTGATGACGACTACTTCTTGTTCAGCATCAGTCATGGAGCCCTCGCTGTTGCTCAAATACCCAGACCGAGCCATCTAGGTGTCTGTCCAGTCTGGTCCAGTGTGTCTTCCCACCTTTGACAGACTGTACCCTTCTTCGTACTCAGCGTAAGACCGTCTTGATGTCAAAATGGCAATGGCCTCTATTTCCGCTTGGCTAGCAAAGAAAGCCGGTCGATTTGTCGCGTACGTTGTGGTCTCTCACGCCACTTCGACTGGAAAGTCGCGGAAATCCCCAGAGCCTATTTTTGAACCATCCATCTAGAGGGGAAATTTTCCTACCATTTGTTCCCGTCGTCTTTTTCGACCCGGAGAGCGCAGATGGTCTGCTTGTCTGTTGTGTTGTGTCGCTGTCCAACCATTTATTGTAGAAGCGTGATGGCGTGGTTCATCCAGAACCAATGAACCAATGGGCCTGTACTGTTGCCAGAGAATAGGTCGATGCCAGGGGGGAATAGGATCGTCTCTAGTACTACGTCGGTGTTGTTCTAAGATAATTTCAGATTCCTAGGCTGGATATTTTACCGCCAGTGTTAGTCACCAGACCAGTGATCCATAAGTTCGGATGTGTCTCTCTGAGCCAGTGTTATGTCGTTTCGATAGGTGCTTGAGACTCTGGTCAATTGAAGAAAAAAAAGCGTTTAGACCTGTGCGTGCTACCAACTCGACCATGCTGCCCGTACTCAAAGATGCCTAGTTTAAGCCCAGGGCCGGACCGAGTCAAATGAGCGCCCCTACCTTTGGCGCCCCCTTCTATCGTTTCCGAATTACACAAGAGGTAGAGCTTTTCCCACGGAACATGCTTGGGGGATTTTTTATTTTGGCTTTTTTTGAACTACGTGTGAACGGTTTCTTGCTTCAGAATGCGCCCACAAGAGCTTGGCGCCCTGTGCATTTGCAGATCCTGCGCTTATGGTGGGTTCGGCCCTGGTTATGCCTCGTCACGTTGGAATACGTCTTGGTTTTCTGTTGCATATAGTCGACGATAGATGGCACCACAAACGCCTGTCAACCACCGTGTTTAGTCAACACCTTTTCGGTGGATGTTTGTGATTATGTGGGATCTTCAAAGCGGGTGTAAGGCACACGTTGTTTCAAATTTGCCGTGGTTTTCAAACCATTTTCAGCTGCTTCTGCCACCATCTCGGCCAGGCTCGATGTAAAGCTAGTTAGGTCTCGACCAAGTCTTCTTCGTTGACGCTTCCAAGGTAAATGCTTAGTTTCTCGTGTTACGTCTCGTCATGGCTGGAACATCTTCGTCATGGCTTGGAGCATTTTGTCAAGAACTCTTAGCGTTCTCTGCAGATGGCGGAGGGAGGGTATATGTACCTTTGAGAAATGGTGCTTCTCGGGTCTCGAAGAGCTCCATATGCAAACATTTACCTGATGCGGTGTCCCCTGTCCACCGGTCAGCCGGATTGGACAAGAAGCTGCTCTCAAGGATAGTCGTGCAGGAAGCTTCTTCCGACTCTGAGTGCTGTTGCTGCTAAATAACCGTCTCTACCACAAGATTCACCGTGAAACTGGCTAAATGCCAAGAGGAGAGGACCTGAGAGACCTGTTAGCCACGAGGTTCAAAAAAACCCTTTTCCTCGTGATATCCATGCTTACTCCATTTCAAATTTGAGATAGATTTCTTAGAAAGTGAAAAGAAAAAAAAATTGCACTTACCCAACAGTTGTAATCAATCCAGTTCGATTGTTGATCGCGAACAACCAGTGCGTCTCGTTGGCCAGGGAGTACACAATCCTAGAGTTGATGCCCAGATCGGCATCGTTCGCCTTGACCTTCAGCACCGACGAGCCGATGGCGATGTCCTCGGCTATGTTGACAATGTATTTGGACTGCTCGAAGCGCGGATCGTTGTCGTTTTGATCCTCAACCATCACCGATATATTGCAGTGGCCCTGATAAGTGATGGGTGCACCACGATCCTGCGCCTGAATCTGCAGCAGATACCGTGAATGCTGTTCACGATCCAACGAGCGTGCCGTCAGCTCTCCCGTATGCATATCGATGCTGAATTTATTTCCCAAGTTACCGCCTGCGAAACGAAACAAAAACACAAAAATCAGAGAAATCCGAAAGAAACACACGCTCGCAGCCGCGAAACAATGGCAGGATGTGTTGGAACCCACTCGGGGTTCCGCCACCACACGGCAGTGCATCAAAACTTACCAATTATGCTGTAGACAATTTCCCCATTGACACCCTCGTCCAGGTCGGTGGCCACCACGGTGTGGATAACCGCTAGATCGCTGTTTTCGGGCACCGCCAGCGGGTAGCAGGAGCCAGGACGAAATTCAGGTGCATGGTCATTAATGTCGGTTACTTTAATGACAATCGTCGCGATGTCAAATTGTCCGCCGTGCTGATGCGGTGACTCCGGTGTGGCAGGCGCTTGCGCCCGGCCACCGGCGATGGGGGACCGCTGCGCTGCGCCAACACTTTGGGCACGATTCGTTTCGAATACGTACACGGGTATTGTGTAGTGATCCCTGGTCTCACGATCGAATTGCCCCCGCGATGTGACAATGCCGCGATGGGTGTCCACAATGAAGTGATTATCGGCGACGCCTGATGGGATCTGGTATGTGAGGTTCGCTGTGAATGGAAGAACAAGAGATACGGATTGATGAGCGATTGATGATTGCCGTTATTCGATTAGATTTCCGAAGCCGGAGCAGATGCGCACAGTGGCCGAGTGGACAAGTGGCAATTTATTGGTTTCACTAACGTCTCATTAAGTCCGGTCTAGTCGTCGGTGAAGGAGGGGGAGGAGTCGAGGGAGGAGTGCCTGCGACAGCACGGACGAGTGTACGAGAGCTGGGTGTTTACGTGGTGCACGGGTCTGGTCAGCGGCTGCTGCGCATTCAAATGGCATTCAAGCAAAGCAAAGCAACAGGTTACCTGTCCCTTCATTTCGAACAGATGATAAAATATTGGTCCATTGTTTTTCCACAGCCGTTCGTCGTCGTCGTCGTCGTCGTTGTCGTTACTTTTGTTGTGTTGTGCTGTGTCGTTGCAGTCGGGGGGGCACAGCAACAGCGTGGAATGTGTATGCAAACACTGGCAGAGACTCTATGAGCGGGTATCCTGTGTGGCTGTGTGGCTGTGTAGGTCGACTTGGTGGAGGCTAAGTGGAAATGTTTGGGCAACATCAGGTCATGACATTCGAGTGAAAAGTCATTGTCAGTTGGCAATAGCGGGTATACGGCATAAAGTCGCCTCATTGTGCGCTGCTTGAGCTGGGTTACAATGTTTATGCGGTGACTGGCTGCAGCTGGACGCGTTCGAAGGGGATGCGATGCCAAAGTGTTGGCTTGTTGGACTGTCGGGGAATTACTCGTAAGTCGGGAGTGAAGGCTGGAGTGCAGTGAAATTTGCTGCAGGACTTGGCGATGGCCGAGTGTGCCAGAGTGGCAAGAATGTTGCGGATTTGACAGAGTCCATCAGCTTCTGCAACAAGTGCGGTGATGGGCGGTGACTTTAAATGCAGAGGGAGTGAAAGTGCATACATGTTTCAATTTTGACAAAGTGGGGGTGGTGGTTGGGCTGGATCTGTAAAGGGTACTCAAGAATTTACGCACAAGCTGCCGCTGCAGTTTTGAGCTTCTGCCTTGTTTGCAGGACGTTCACCTACAGCAGTGATTCCTGCGGCAGCATAAAAAGCTGAAAGACATCCACTGCAGAGTTGGCGATTTCAACGTGGATTCTCTGCTCGAGACAGACTTGGACAGACTTTGACAGTAAACACCTCGTGACAGTCCACATGAAGGCACAACTCTGCAGCAGCAGGCTGAACTCACGCCTCGACAGGGGACTAGGATGATTTGTAGGCTCTGTCCTTGGACTTACTGTCAATGTCCCAGCTCCGTCTAGGAGATAAGGCCGCTTAGGGTGGTCAAAGGAAGAAGGGTGATCAGGGTGACCATAAGGAGAAGTTTTTAAGAAAGTCCTGCACAACTCACTCAGAGGCACTAACTTCCAACAGTCCGTACACTTGCTAGCATACTCTGACGACTTGAAGTGAGTGGTCAGGCACAGCAAGCCGTCATTGAAACGGCGGTGAAAATGGGCATAGCAGTGAATGAGGGCAAAACGAGGTACCAAGAAAGGACGCACAACATCGACGACTCCGCCAGAACCTCCCCATAGGCAGCTATGACTTCGAGGGTGGTGAAGGACTTCGTCTACATCTGACGACCTTCCTTAAGAGTTCCCCTCTCATGCAGCTCTTTTCAGAGTTGTATTGAGGGTCCCCTGTTCCTGTTACTCTACGGCGGGACAGATTTGTCCCAGAGTATTCTTTCTAAGCCAGTTTCCTTTGGGTATCCGAGAATGAGAGCTGGTTCCAGTGACTTCAATTCTTCCTCTGATATTAGGCGCTGGCCTAGATATGTTCTGGCCCGGTATATGTTCTGAAATTCCATTAGATCCTCCGCAGTATCTGCAGAGACCTTCTTCTGATTCTCCCAGTTACTTTAGGTGCTCCCTGAGTCTACAGTGCCCTGTTAGGAAGCCTATTAGGATACGGAGGTTGTTTTTGCTCATTCTGCTGCACGCCTCACACCACTGCCGGTTATCTTAGTCCAAGAGCTTCTTGGCCTGCTTCATGCCATGAACGTTGTTCCAGGTATCTGGGCGGTTCCTTCTTTCTAGTTCCCTGAACTCTTCCTTGAGGGCGTGATGTCCTACAACGCAGAATGGGCTGGGGCCTGTAAAAGCTTCCGATGCTCCTTTCCTAGCGAGGGAGTCGGCCATTTCATTGCCTTCTATCCCTGTATGGTCAGGTATCCAGCAGAGTTTTACTCTGTTGCTAATGCGTAACTCTTGCCCACCGCTGTTTGTTTGGGCTCAAAAGGCAATTGCGTCACAGAGCTCTCTCTAGAAAGACTAAGTTGGCTCATAAGACCTTGAGCACCCCAGTCCTGCTGTACGGCACGGAGGCATGGGCAATCTCAAAAGCGGATGAAGAGGCTCTTGGTATTTTTGAGAGAAAAGTTCTGCGCGCTATCTTCGGTCATGTATGCCTTGATGGCATTTGGAGAAGGGCGCTGTACAGCGACATGAGACTAGCCAGGCGTCTACGGATCCAACGCCTAAGATGGTTGGGACAAGTAGAGCAACACCGCTCTAGCCGAAACAATCTTCGACTCGGAGCACAGGTTCACAACGCAATAGAAGATGCCCACGTACAAGGTGGCAAGTCGAGGGGGGACCAGAGCCGACTTAGTGTGCGAAACTAAAGACAGCTGACTCCAGCCGGAAGAATCTCCCCTATGAGCCTGTGGGACAACGCAACAGTGGACGCCCACGAGTCGAGGAAGACGTCAGCCGGCTTGCAGCGCGACAGTAGAGACAGATTGCGATAAATCGGGCCGGCTGGAGAGGCATGTTGAGTGGCCCAGGTCCAGGTCCACACCGAACTGTGGCGTCCTCAGAATTAGAAGAAGATCACCAAAGAAGGTGCCCAACATGGACTATGTTTTGTGACACCACCCAAGGTACGACGAGTGCTGGCAGGTATATTTAGCGAAGCTGGAAGCCTGCAAGCCTGCAGTCCTACAACGTCAAGCGAGAGCGGTTCAAGAGCTCAATGAACAGAGACGAACAGAAGACACCCGGTTTCTCGGGAGGAGAAGAGAAACAGAGGATCGAGGAGATGAAGATGTGCAAAGACGGGAAATGGCGATATGGGGAATAACTTCTAAGCGGCGAGGAGGATCCACTGTGACGATGAACATGAATTCCGCTGCCCCCGATTTAGACGAGGTCAAGAGAGCAAGATCGAAACTGAAGTCTAAAAAATATGCCGGCACGGATGCTGAATTTTTTTAAGGCCGTTGCAGACGATATGTCTGGGCACCAGAATCAGCTCATGACTAGCCTATAGTGAGAGGAGAGCATGGCCGGCAACTAGCATCGTTTGCAAGAAGGCGCTGCAGCTATCGAGGGACAAGTCGAATGAACACCGCACAAAAGATCTTTCCATTTTGTGCAAGACAGGGGCACATTTGCGTCGGTATCCGCGTCGGTGGCAGTGAAATTGTGGATCACCACTCGGATGGCGGTGCTCTGACTGACGTAGATCATGAGACAGGGGGGCTGTCAACAGTCTGACAGGTCCTCTTAAGTGTGGAGGCAATGGAAAGGGGTACCCTATAGACCCGATCTCCTCGCACATCGTATGACGCATGTGGGAGCGTGCTCTGAGTGTGTTGACGTCGTCGCCGAACTCATCAAGAGGGTATGGAGAATTAAGGTTTTGGTAATGCACTCGAAACGGAACTCCTTTAAGAGAAGACGACGTGGTCGTGGAAGATCGTCCAGGAGTGCGTACAAATGTAAGCGTTGACATTGAAGCGATTGGCAAAACAAAGCGAAGTGAAATGTAACAGCTTTGCAGCGGCCTGAAGGGTCTCCGAGTCCAAGGTGGTGCACACATGTGGAGGAGGACATCAAGGGCAGCTAACCAGAAATAGGTCTATCTGGAGAGGGTTGTTGGTTGGGGTCCACATCCAACTGAAAATGTAGCGTCGCGAATGGTGGAGAAGACGATTGAAAAAAGAACTCCAGACTTCACCCAGCTAGGACTTCGTTTCGGCCCAGTTGACCGGTAGAAGTGTCATGCATCAGAACGAGCCGATTGCAAGCGCAAGCCTGAACCTTGCAGCGCCAAGTACCAACATCCTTGTGTCTTGTGTCAGTTCTTAGAAGGATTGTTTCAACTGACAGGGGGTACCTACCAACAAGTTAAGCGGCAAAATTCAAGTGAACCCAGCCAATGCATGGACAGTCGCCAGAGACAGCGATCAACAACACACCGTAGAAATGCAGAAAGAAAAATCTAATCAATTTTATTTATCAGCATCTCTAATTCCCAGCCATCACGACTGCTTGGCATTTTCTTTGTTATCGTCGCGATGGCGTCAACCATCTCGTCTGCAGCTGCGATTTACACACGCCTTAATGTGTGATGTGAGATTCCCATCGCTGATACGAGCCACTCAGATGCCATCGGATGACATGACTCAGCTCCGTCACCATCACCATCAGCCATAAACACATCTTCAGTCACACAGCTGCAGCGCGTCAACACACTCGGGGTGCATGAAATAGCTGCCACGCTTACCCTGTCCGAGGCCCATTTACCTCTAAGTGAACCATTAATAGACGTGCCCCGCCATTTGTCAAGCTCAACTCTCCGCGCAACTGGAGGCGGTGCACCGAGCGTCCTCCTGTGCTCGATAAATTACCACAAATACTCGAATTTACTTAGTCATACACATCTAAATTGAATGCCACTTCACAAGAAGCAGACACTGTCCATTGATCAAGCAGCGTACTCTGCCCACGTCGAGCAGAGCCAAGGGACTGCCGTCTAAACGACAATAACGTTGCGACTACAAGTAAATCTAAATTAATTACTATTTTTGTCATCGGTTAACTCATTTATTTTACGAGTACGTCGCAGTGAACCGGAGGCGAAGACGAAGGAGAGGGCGACGAAGAAGAAGTCTCCTCCGAGACAGGCAGACCAATATCAGCGAAAGACCTTAACTAATTTCCCCTTTTAATTAGCACTTGTTTGCTGCAACGACTTGACGGAATACTGTGAAACCAATTGAAGACCTCTCCGCACCGCAGCCGGACTGCACCGTCGGGAGTGAGAAAATAAGACTCAAGCAAATAGAAACACCAAACACTTAACCAGGTACAACTTTGATTTATGTCATCTTAACACATTGCTCTGCACGTAGTTACGAGTGTTCTCTTTTGAGCCCCTTCCTCCTCCTCCTCCTCCTCGTCCACTCATTCGCCGTCGATTGGTGGCACAACACAAAAAGCCGCTGAGAACGATACCGAGGACGACGAGGAGACCGACGACGAAATCAATCGACAAGCAAATTAAATGCCAAAATTAAAAACACCCTGTGCGCATGTGTACCGTCGTCCAGCAACCGACCAGACCAGTCCCAGTAGACAGAGGATAGATGGAGAGCAACCGAGCCACGGCAGAAAGAAAAGAAAAAAAAGGTGCTAATTAAAGATTTCTCAACGAATTCCAATTGAGAGGACCCAATAAAGTCTTGCACCTACTCTCGTCGGTGAACGAGTGGATGGACGGCCTTCTGCGATAACATGGAGTCCTTTGAGTTCGACAATAATTTCGTGTTCTTTGTGTGGCTCTGGCTGGCTGTGTCGCTTTGGCGAGTCTGGGTCTGTTGTTGTTCGGTCACACGTTTTGGTGGTGTCCCAATATGACCGTCGGACAGTGTGTTCAAACTGAGTCTTTGGGTTATCTGCGATGATGGTGTGGTATGTGCGTGGTGCTGTTGTGAAAATTCGGTGCAACTGAGGGGAGGGTGAAGGGGTCACGATGCCGATGTTTGGTTTGGCAAGCAATCGAACAAGAGAAAGAAATTGGAATTGCTTCCTGCACCCAGCTGCAAAAGAGCTCCTCTCCAGCGTCATGCACCTAGCGTCAAGTAGACAGCTTCTAAAGGACCCTTTCCAGTGTCATGTGCACAGCTACGAAAGGACCCCTGTCCAACGTCCTGCCATCAAGAGTCAAGAGAGTTGAAATTCGGGACGGACAACTCGACCATTCCAAAGTCCAGCTCGGCAGAGGAGTTACAATCTCTTAATCTTCTTTAGTTAATTGTCCGTCATGTTACGTCGCGGGCATGCCTCTCCCCCACGCATGCCAACTGGCGAGCATCGCACGATGATGACAACACTTCAGCCAGCACACTTGTGTGTTGCAAAACAAAAGAGTTGACTAGCGAACCCGTTTCACATATCCACTCTGTCATCACTCTTGACATTCGCCGGTCGTGGGGTTTAATTAAAAGCTTACAAACGACACGAGATGTGAAGAAGGGAAAGAGAAAAAGCAAACAAAAAAACATGTACTCACCGTTGTCACCGCCATTAAAGGATTTAGCGCCTACGCGCACCACAAAACTTCCTGATTGGATATTCTCCGAGATGTTGACGTGATAGACAGATTGCAGGAAACGCGGCGGATTGCTGGTCGTACCTTGCACCAGAATCTGCAAATTCAAATGGGTCTGCTTTGGCTGCGGTGCACCATGATCGCTGGCACTGATCACCAAATTAAATTTATTGTTCGACTTGCGACCATTAGCGTTGGCCGCCTGCTGCTGCTGCTGACGGTTGCTGTAGAAGTTGCTGCTGCCAACAGCATCATCATTCCCCGTTGCCATCATCATCGGCAGACTCTTGGCGAGCTCAATGAAACCAGTTTTTGAATCGATCTTAAACCGTCCGTCTTCATTGCCACTAAGTATTGCATATGTGACGTGTCCATTATCGCCCGCGTCCTTATCAGTGGCCACGACGTGTGCTACTAATTGACCGACTTGTGTTGCGTCGCTCAGGACTATGGTGGTGTCGCCGCCACCGGCTGGGGACACAAAAACTGGCCCGTTATCGTTGGCATCCTCGACGAGGATGCGAGCCGTAACTGTGCTGTGCAGACGCTCGGTGACGTTCGACGATTGGTCGAGCGCCTGTACAATTAGAATGTACTCATTGATCGTTTCGTAATCAAGTGCGGCTTGTAGGGTCAGAGCACCGGTTAGTGCATCCACAGTGAACAGCGATTGCTTTGGCTGGCCGTCAGTGGTGGCGACCAGATCGGGACTGTAGCGCAACAGCTTGTATTGCAGATCACCATTTGTGCCGGTATCCGCGTCGGTGGCGGTGAAATTGTGGATCACCACTCCGATGGCGGTGCTCTCGCTGACGTAGATCATTATGGGATCCTCGGCCCACTTTGGCGGATTGTCATTCACATCGGCGATTTCGACTTTAACCGTGATCGCGCTGCTCTGCGGATTGTTGGTCGCGGTGGTGTCCAGGGCGCGCACCTCCAAGCGATACTCGGACTGTTGTTCACGATCTAGGCGGCGGGCGACGACCAGCGACCCGGTTTGTCGGTCCATATCGAAGGCACCCTCGATGATGTCTTTCGTTAGCGAGGTGAGGGTGTAGGTGATATACAGTCCCGTCTCGGCGATCATATTCTGTGCATTGCTCCGTTCCGACGGATCGACTGAGCCCACGACATGACCCACTGCGACATCTTCGCGAACCTGAAACGAAAGGACACCAGAGAAAGCTGATTAGTCTTTGGGAATGAGAGATGAGAGACCGGAAAAATGAAAAATGAGTCATCTGTGGTAAGGAATATCGGCGCATTCAAATTCAGACCGCTAGGCAGGCATCATCTGCCGCACCACGTACGGGACTTTACTTCTTTTGGCTTTTTCGCTGGTCGCTTTAACGAGCTACCATTCTTTTGTAGTTATGATAATTTTAATGGCGATTTTATCTTCTCGTCTTGAGCCAGCACCAGTAACGGCGGCACTCAACAACGGGAGCAGTGGTGTGGGGGCCAGTTGGGTTTTTTCGGCGGCGGTTGGCAGAATTAATCTCTCCTCGTTGCACTGTGTCTCTGACTGTGTGTGTTTGTCGTGTCGTACGTCGACGTCGGCATCGGCAAACCGACCAAAACAGAGCGAAGCACAAGAAGAAGAAGATGTGTGGTGGTTAAGGTTTTGCATATTAAGTACAAAAACGGATCTGATGTCCACTTTGTGTGTGGATCTCGATGAAAGGACAACGAAACGAACCGAACATGCAGCTGAAGAAGAAGACAAAAAAAGGCAGTGTGCAGGAGAATGACATTTCTTTTGGGCCAAGCACCAGCGCACACACCACCATCAGAGAGAGAGAGAGGGAGGGAGAGAGAGCGCCGCACTGGATTTGATTATGCCCCCCGGCCTTAGCCGGTTGCAGTGGCATTGCAGAAGGAAGGTACATACGTACTTGTGTGTATCTTTATGATTTAGAGCTGTCAAGAGCGGATTTCGGGAAGATTTACTCATTTTTGAATGACACATACCCGGTGGAGGAGGGGAACGGTTTGTCTTGGAATTTATTATTCTTGCCGCGATGCTGATGCCAATGAAATGCATAAGCAAATTGTTGATGAGCGATTGGGGAGAGAGAAATGAAAGCAAAAAGCACATACAACATTGTGAAAAGGATTTATGGGAATTTTTCAACAACGACATGTGGTTTGGGGACAACTTAATCACTCTCGATACATGTTGTTCGGGCTGTCCTGTTGGCTTGCGGGCGAGACAGAGAGGGAGATGCTGCAGACGAGATTGCAGCGAGCGACACTTTTGAGAGGATTTCAACGGTGTTCGTGGTGAAGTTTTGGGGTTTATTTGTTTACCGTGAACGAGGGTCGACTCATTGCAAGAGTCCTCCTGTGATTTGGGTCGAGTGGAGTGATCATTACTGAGACAAATGCCTTTTTCGAGGGTGAGCTCAATGATCTAATAATGCATACAACTCTGGATGGCAGCTGCCTACGAATCCATAGCCTGAAGGAACTCCTGGTTAGGCGGTTATGTCCTTGGAGCGCCGACGACGTAGTACTGATCGCTAAAGGGCTGTGCTGAATAGAGACTACTATTTTCAGGGACCAACCTCAACGAAAGGAGTTTCAGAGTCCATCTCATTCTCCAACAAGTCAGTCCAAGTACCAGTCAGTGAGGGTACACGTCTAAGTCTGATTTACTGTGCGAGATACTTAAGAAAATACCAGGACAAGAACCTGTACTACAAGGATATTCCATAGAAAGGGGACCAAAGCCCTGGACAATCATGTGGAGGTACACAGCGATTGTCAGGCAATTGTTGCTTGTTGTGGGTTGTTTCAAGCTCTCTATCTCATGCATGTCATTTTGTTATTTATTGTGTACTCAATGGCACCTCTGCTGTGGTGAACCTTCGTAGAAGGCACGTAAATAAGTACCCCCTTCTAACTGATTTCTGGAAAGAAGACTGTCTTATCAAAAAATGTCGTCCCGTCGGGCCAATGTGCTCGGTAGCAGCCAGTGGATGCCCGGGCAATGCACACAGGCATTCAGTACGATAGAGTGGGATGGCAAGCGGAATCCCACCCCAATGGACATCGCTAAGTCTACGCCTACACGTAACCGATCTCAAGTTTGCACTCGCTTCACATTCTGTGTAAGGGAAATTACAACCCTTAGCAGTTCTAGGTAGCCCCCCGTTTGTCGGACAATGGAACCCTGGCGGCCAATGGCAGGGCGAAATTGAGAAAATACTGAATGCCCGACACCGTTCACCGGTCAATCAGCGATTTCAAACCGCTCGCCACAATCAAAGCGCAGCAAATTATTCACCGGCTCCATTCCGCATGTACTCCACACATCGCATGCGATACAAAAGAGGTGGTTAGCGAACCTTGGCAGAATATATTTACCATCGATCATCCTCATTGATCACAATTTCATAATTTCTCACTTGACAATAAACAACAACTTGCTGACAGATACTACTTTGCATTCCGCACCTGTCTATCGCCGCGGACAGGCACAGAACCCCAAAGCCGATACCATCGCACCATCCGACCATGCGTCGTCGTCGCGTCAGTGACTCACACCGCGACCCTCTCAATTATATGTCGCGGAACATGTTAATTTGGCAAAGCGAACTGACAGCATACGGCTCGAAGAAGCAGCTCCAATCCACACATAAGCGCGCATGCGCGAAGGAATTAAATTCAAAATAATCATGTCTCATATCATTTGAATTCGAAGTTATTCGAAGAATCCCAAGTGGTTTCCTCATTCGAAGAAGAGGACAGCGACTGGAGGGGGATAGGTACTTAATTTTATGCATTCTCCACACTCGAATTTTCGTTGGCTTGGTCTTCATTAAGACCTCCTCCAAGACTCACAACGCACTCGCGATGTATTCGCGGTGTTTATCACGTTCTGCTGTGCGATCTTAATCAGTCCTGTATTCATCACTCGTCAAACGACAGCAGGTAGGCTGAAGTCTAAGAGGCTGAAGGCACTGAGGGCTGAAGGCGTTTTCAGAACAATCATCCCACGCAGCCTCACAGCGAAACAATGAACTCGTTTTTTGGTCTGGTTTTTTTTTCCCGAGGCGAAAAGCCGAAAATGAAAAGAAGATACCAAAAAGGTAACGAAAGTCGTGTCTCAGACGTTTGTCACGTGACGATACAAATCATCTCGACACTCTCTGCCTTTTTTTGCTCGCCTCGTTTTGTTTGCCCAAGAGGCCTGCGATTGCGAGACTGGAAGAATTTGAAGACAAAATCACGAATTCAAATGTGCGCCACCACAGCACACCGCACAGAGGTCAATTCTCGGAAAGAACAAGGTCAGAATGTACATGCATTAAGGAGCCAACTTCTGGACTGAAGCCAAACTTCACTGAAGCCTCGTACTTAACACGGAAAGTGAGTGCGGCGGGGGAATGGTGAAAAGACGAAGAAGAAGAAATAAAGATAAATTCTTAGTACTCACCCTGAAGACCAAACTGGAACTGGTAAACGTCGGCCGATTGTCATTCAAATCCAACACCTCGACACGCAACAAACGTACAGTCTGCTTCGGTGGTGCCCCACCATCGGTAGCGGCCACCGCCAGACGATAGATGCTACGCTCCTCATGGTCCAGCATGACACGAGTGCGAATTTGCCCGGTACTCGGATCGATCGAGAACAGACCGTAGCCGTCTGAGTCACGACCCTTTAGTATCGAATAGGTGATCGATGCATTTTGTCCATTATCACGATCGACTGCACGAATTCGTACCACTTCGGTGCCGGGCGGCTGTTCTTCGCGTACACTGACCACATCCTCTTGCGGATCAACGATGTCCGGAGCGTTGTCATTCACATCAGTCACCATGACTTTCACTGGCACCCGAGCGCTGCGGTATGGTGTGCCCTGATCCCGGGCCTCGGCCACCAGATCGTACAGGGAGCGCGTTTCACGGTCCAATGGCTCGCGAGTGATGATTTCGCCTGAAAGTGCAAAGAGAGAAACGTGAAAAACAGATGTTGTTAGAGTGGCTTGCCAGCCAGCAGTGGCAACGTGGATTGATTGATGGCGCATCAGGATCACCAGCAACAGCAGCAGCGTTTGAAACTGGGTTAGATCGTGCATATCGAGTGTGCGCACTTCCAGCCACCAGCCACTCCCTGTCATCGCTCGCTATCAGCTGGCGAATCGAATGCAAATCAATGACCATCACCGGTCACAATCGATTTATCTCTTCCCGGCTGCGGCCGTCCGTCCTGTTTCCTGTGTGTCAGATGTCAGATGTGCTGTCAGGGGACCACAACAACAGCAGCCACCACCGCCGAGAGACACCTTGTCTAACCAGCGTGTTCCTGTTGTGTTTTAATTTAATTAAAGCCGCTGCTAATAGGCCAAGACAATTGCTCGCTGCGCAGCCGCCGCCGCGCCGTTGCTAATCCTGTTTGACCGGCAGCGACACCGCCACCACGCCACCACGCCACCACGCCACCACTGGCATTTGCATAAAATTAAAATATTCATCAAGCTCCGTTGCCGGAGATTGACATTGACTTGCCTGTAACTGGGTTAACCTGGAAGCTGGTGTTGCTCGGTATCAAGCTGTAGCGTATCGCCGCGTTCTCGTCCAGGTCCAGGTCGGTGGCGGCCACCGTGCCGACGACCGCTCCGCGGCGCAGATTCTCCTCGATGGCGAACTCGTAGGTGTCGCGCAGGAATCGGGGATCGTTGTCGTTGGCGTCGAGAATGTTGACAATGACGCGTGTTTTCGCGTGAGCCGATGGTGTACCGTTGTCGCTGGCCATTATGGTCAGCTCGTAGCGGTCACGTGTCTCACGGTCGAGGGTGCCGCGCAAATAGATCCAGCCGCTGTTGGGGAAGATCCCAAACAGCTGGGTCGTATCGGAGGTCGCCGTGATCGGGGTGTTGGCCGCGAGCATCGTCGCCATGGTCAGCGACTTGAGGCCACCGCCGAGGGGGAGGGTGACGTTGGCCTTGGGCAGGAGCTTCTGATCGCCGCCTGGACCTACCAGGCGGTAGGTGAGGCGTGCGTTGTTACCCGTGTCCAAGTCGATCGCAGTCACTTGGAGGATCTGAAATGAGAAGAGAACATTTTTTGAGAAAAGGTTGATTATGAGATGTGGGTGAAGGACGCCGACGCAGAAGGGGGAAGAGTAGTGCTTAGCTTCTTAGACGATGAAGGGTGGCCGATCGTCGTCGTCGTGAACCTTGCCTTGGCCCAGCTCGCCCTGGTCTAAGATCAAGGACGACGGTGAAAAGCGGAAGCTTGCGCTAACGCAACTCTGCCTGTCGCAGTGGAAGCTTTGCCCGCTCCAGCTCCAGAACAAGACAAGAGCAAGGAGAGAATCCAACTCCATTTCCAGAAACGAGCAACCTCGATTTGATGCCATGCAGCACGGCGGACCTGTTTCACACACACACACAGAGAGAGGAACGTGGCCACAATCAACTGGCGAGGAGAACCAATCAAGCAGAGTCGACGCCAATTTCTAATTTGATTCTTCACATGACCTCGACTTCTACTTTTCATAAAGTCGTCCATTTATGGTAAATCAGTTACCGATTTCCAAGTACAGGCAACGCGCCGCCGCCGCTGCGCCGTGGTCGTTGCAATTACGCCAAACGTCGCTGGATGGCGAGCGCGATCGGGAACGCGATCGCAAACGCGGACGTGGTCGATGCCAGCAGAACGGACCACGAGGAAGCAGCGCAGCCAAGAGGCAAGAGCCAAGCGCGCCCCGAGCGCAATTCGGATGAGGGTCAATGAGGGATCACCATAATCGCAGTCATGCGCATTCGAATGCGATCACCGATCGAGCGACGACGACGTCGTCTGTCCCGTTTCACATGAGTACGCCGCGTCGACGCTCGCGACAGACATTCCACATTTCATTCCGTTTATGACAGAGGGAGACAGAGAGGTGGTCGGAATCAAAAACAGCCATCTACACGGGGACACAACATCCCGAAAACTGCCCAAAAGAACCTCCAGATGCTGCTGCTGGCTGCGCAGTGCGCACCGCGCCTATTGGTGGTGGATTCGAGAAAATGTGTGTCCTCAAGTCCGTTACACATCCCGTCTGCGCAACCAGAGATGTGCAACAGCACCAGCACCAGCAGCAACGACGACAACGACGACGAAGACGATGTTTGGTTCGGTTGGCCTTTTTGCCTGCCACGGAACATGGTCGCCGGGATTACTTCTCCTATTTCAATCAAGCCAGACCGCAAGCTTATGTACGCTTATGCGCTTCCTAGATTCACATGATTGTTGTTCTTCTACGGCTGAGGGGGTTGCGGAGGGGATACGGCTGAGGAAGCAGCCAGCTCACAACAAATCGTGGTTACAACTCCATCAAAGGCTCGTAACTCATTTACATATACCCTCCACCGAGGCGCGAGTGCTGTGTGTGTGAGTGTGAGTGTGTCGTGTGGTGTGTTCCGTTGACAGAGGAATTGGGACGAAAGATGGCCGTGGCCGTGGTTGCGCGGCCCCAGGAAGGCAACTGGAAGCTGAAGTGGCTTGCAGGAAAAATGTTAACCGAGTCCTAAAACAAGCATGCCCGGGGCGGTGGGAGGAGGGGACTGGATCACAAAAAAAAAAAAAATAACCAGTCAAGCGGTCATACATCCACTCCACTGGGTGAACGGAATTCCGAAACGAAACGAAACTCCTACGAACTCCCGCTTCGCTCGTGGAGCTGAGCCGCTGCTGCTCCTGCTTCTCCTGCTTCTCCTGCTTCTGCTGTGTCGCCACTAAAGGCGAACGAGGGGAGGCGTGTGGGGGTGCTGATGGTTGCAAGGCGTCACCGGCTCCGGCTGGCATAAAAGGTGCACATTCTCTCTCCTTGATTACGCCATCATGTCAATCTTTATCTCGATCCCTGAGCCGTCCGCTTAGATTTCGGCTTCGCTGGCTGTTGCTGTTGCTCACCCATCTGCTGCGCAGGCGCGCGCGCCTTCGCCTGTGTGCGTCTGTTAAACGGTTTCTCAACACAGTCATGCATGCACACATCGAGCGAGTATCTGATCCATGTACGAGGAGGCCCCCCCGGGGAATTTTCCAGGGCAAGGAGTCAAATGGTGGCAGCCCCCCTCCCCACCCCATGCACACCCCACTATTATGGAATTTAATGGTCACATGCAATGATGGATTTTTTATGCATTTTCGGTGAGGAAAGCGTTTCAGCGGCTCGTCTCGGTCCGCAGTGCGGTGCAGCTCATTCATTAGTCATTCGATGGGGCTTCTGCTGCTCTTGAACTGGAGCTCGGATGGGTGCTGTCGCTGTCGATGATGATGATGATGGCGATGACGATGGTTGTGACTAGTAACCACACCACAACACGCCACATCCACACGGCCTCGCCAGACCCTCGGGCCGTCGCTGTCGGCCGTGAGCCCGTAAATAGTAAAAATGGTTTTATTCGTTGAGCCCCGCTGAAAGAGAGCAACTACTGGGCTGCACTGTGCCTCCGAACTACTGGTTCTGGACCCATCCGCTGTGTGCTGGTGACATGTGCGGAGAGTCGAGTCAGGAGCAGCCGCAGAATGCAACGGTATACTGGTTTCCTTTGTGGAAAAATATGAATATATGTTTAATTCAGTTTTATGACAGTTCCGCAGTGGCTATGCCGGACTGCCTGGGTGCAGGGAGAGGCAGGCGAGCTGACTGAGTGATTCAATGAAGTGATCTATTGTGGGAACGCTCCTGGGTGGGGTGGCACTATGTTGAATGGAGATTGAACAGTTCTATTGACATCATATTTAGATGCGTCGCAATGGATCGCTGGTGGAGATGCCGATGGTGACCGAGAAGGGGTGAGGGGGGGGGGGGACACAGAAGGGGTCATCGGGATGGAATGTTCCGTGGGTAAGAAGTTAGAAGAATGCATTCGCCGGTGCAGTGCTCCAGTTCGAGGCGGGAAGCTGTCGGACGGTTTCGGACGTTGCTTTCGAGCTAAGAATCATTGATCTTGTGACCGTGCGTTTGAATGGGGGTACCTCTTGTGACTGTAATCCACTGTCACGGACGCATTTTCGATCGATGATTGACAATCTGCTATCCAGCGTTGCTCAACTCCTCTTGCATGTGTCTGAAGTGTGACTGACGGCGGCAGCCGTTTCTTGGTGATCGCTCCGTGGAGCAGGCAGTCAGCTTTAGCTTGCAAGAGATGGAGGCCATAGGTCTCACGCCACGGTGTCCAAACGATTTTGACAGCAGTTCTTTTATATTTTAACGCATTGGCTAATTTGAGAGAAAATATTTCCGAAATTTAAAAAAAGGGCGCTGGGTTGAATGTGATCAATGCCATTCCGCACATAATACGCCTCATTGGCAGTGCCTTGCTTGAACGGCTTCCAGCTTGTGAGCCTGTGCCATCAGATGTTGGACAGATTTCCATTATCGAATGTTCTACAACTCGAATTGAATGCACCAGGAAGGCAGCCAGAGGCCAAAAGAAGGTCTTCCCCCTATTCTTCTGAAGAAGTGTTCTTCTACGCTGGCGAAACCACTGCGTAAGCCTTTTCATCTATCCGACTCTTTAGGTTTCTTTCCGAGCGGATGGAAAACCGCATTTGTCCAGCCCGTGCCTAAAAAGGGCGAATCTTAGTCACCCACCTCGTACCGACCAGTAGCACTTACGTCCCCTCTTTCTAAGGTCATGGAAACGCTGTTAAATCGTCAGCTTATGAAATATCTCGAATCGCGGAAGCTTCTTAATGACCGCAGTGTGGTTTCCGCAGCAACAGGTCCACTGGTGATCTAATAGCTTATCTCACCGAAAAGTGGAACCAATCTTGCAGGCGAAAGCAAGATCGTCGCGCTTGATATTTCCAAGGCATTTGACAGACCTTGGCACCAAGCTCTCTTGCCGAAAATGCGTGCCTCTAGTGTCGATGAGTCCCTTCTTCAATGGATTAGAAATTACCTTTAGGTTCAAGTCTGAGATCCACCAAATAAATGCTGGTGTTCCCCAAGGTTCTGTTCTGTCTCCGGTACTCTTTCTCATTTTTATACGTGATCTCTTGCCTGCTACTTCTAATCCAATCTATTCCTTCGCTGATGACAGCACCTGAGCTCTCGTTCCAAGACTCATGAGCCCGCCTATCGGCCGTAGAATTGGAACGGCAGCTTATGCTAAGCACATTGAATTCCGATCTTGAGAGCATAAGTAACTGGGGAAAGAACAATCGCGTGGAATTCAACAATGTCTGCTGTCACTCAGGCGGACCCTTGTATCAGCCATTATCCATGAATGGCGCTTGTGTTGATGAAACCGGAAAGCTTTCCATCCTTCGTTCAAACACTTAGTTGGAACGATCGCATATTTGAGGTCGCCAATTTCCTCAAACGATGCAAGAAATACTTCACCGTTTCTAATTTGGCTTTAATTTATATAAACGCCCCAAACTTGAGTACAACGCTCATATCTGGTCTGGTGCCCCCAAAACCACCCTGCACCTACTAGATGGAATACAAAAGCGAGCGATAAAACTTGTAGGAGGCAACAATATTGCAGAGTCATTAGACTCGCTCGAACTCGCTCGTATTTGATCGCTATTTTAACAAACGATGCTCACGTGAGCTTGCCAACTGCATTCCTCCTCTCCATGAATACACCCGCAATACCCGTCTCGCCAGGAATGCTCATCAGTTTACCCTTAAGCCTACTTTCGGACGCACGGGGAAATTTAGAGACTCGTTCTAATATTTCCCCATAGACTACAATCCGCAGATATTTGAGACCAATGTTTTGGAGAAAGCGTTCGTTGAGCCAAAGAAATTTGTCATTGCTTCTAAGCGCGCGAAGGTTAAGCGTTAATGCTTCTTCAACCGATACGCTGACTGCATTGAAAATACTGGTTTCAGAATATCCGGGAAAATGTGTTTAAAATAGTGGCACGATTTTTTTAATAAAAACTTGTTTGTAGAACACATTCCTTGTGCCCTGGATCCCTTGCCCTCGACATTGCGACGTACAATTGGTCGTGGGAGAATGCGTTTGCCAAGTCCAGAGATTGTCCCTCGGATCAAGAGAGTTTCAAAACTGCGAGAGAATTTGAATTTTCTTCTGCCAATGATGCTTATCTCTCCTTAACATTCCTACTCATTACACGGTTTGCTAACAGATGGCGTAACTTGTACTATTCCATTGGAGCATGCGTTGGAAAGCTACTGTCATTGTATGTCATTCATGTGAAGCGTAAACAACAATAATTTTTTTTCACTCAAATATGTCGAACTTTGTGCCTGAAAAGGTGTTTTTGCGGGGAGGTCTCCTTCATTACTTTATTATGAAGGAAACTGCTGCCGAAAGTCATCGTTTTTGGTGGAAGTTTATGCCAAAAGTGGTGATTTTGTCTTGACCAACCAGCCAAATCAACGACAAAGCCGAATATCCATGGCGCGAAGGTAATGCTCTGTATTTGGTGGGATCAGAAGAGTGTTCTGTATTATGAGCTGCTAAAGCCGGATGAAACCATCAATGGACAAAGCTACCGAACACAATTAATCCGTTTGAAGAGAATAGTAGCCGAAAAGCGCCCGATGACACGAGGCAATAAAGTTACATCATGACAACGCTCGGCCCACGTTGCTATTCCGGTTAAGAACTATTTGGAAAACAGTGGATGGGAAGTTTTACCCCACCCGCCTTATAGACCTGACCAGACCTTGCCCCGTCTGTCTACCATTTGTTCTAGTCGATGCAGAACGCCCTCACGGACATACGGTGCACATCAGCAGAATATCAAAAATCGACTTGATTCATTCTTGGCTGCCAAGCCGGCGCAGTCAGCATTTGCTGTTAAATTTCAGGGAAAATAAACCAAAGTAATATAATTCATTGCTGAGGGTCCGCATACAGTACTAACGTAACTGCGTAACTGCGAAGAAGTACTGAGAGAACTGCTGGCTGGTTTGTTATCCCTCAGCGTCGGTGGTTATATTCTGCAAGGAATTTTCAAGGGATTTCAGAACATTTCTCGTTACTTTAACCTTTCCGTTGGAGGTTGTAGACCTTGATCGAAGCTCGGGCTGCTAAACAACTCCTTAACTGAGATTACCTAGGCAGACAATTTCAGATGAGATCAATGCCGGGTCTTGCCTTCAATGGAAATGAAGATAAAGCCCGCACTTCGAAACTGTTGCATACTTCCGATCGACTTCTACCCAGTTGCAGCCCCAAACAAAAGCCACGTTTCCTGTTTCTTTGTCTCTCAGACAGGCAGAGGCCTACTGCAATTCCAGCACTTTCGTCCTAAGCAGATGCTAACAAAACCGTTACAACACCACCACCACCAGCGGTAGCTCGCAGTTGCATAAGACCTCCATCATACAATGTATTCCGCACATCTTGGGGATAAAATAAAAGAGAAGGCCTTTTCGACTTACCTGCGAGTTAATCGGCATCGATTCCAACACCTTAATTGAATATTCATTACGCTCGAAGACCGGCGGATTATCGTTGACATCTTGTACCTCGACGAGAATAGTTAAATTAGCCGATAATGGTGGTACACCAGAATCGGTCGCGGTGACAATTAACGAATGCCGTTGTGATGTCTCATAGTCTAAATGTCGTGACAATGTTAAATGTCCGGAACGTGAATCGATCGCAAACAGTTGCGCTGCTGCTTGTCCGGATGCGGCGGCAGCGGCGGCGGCGGCTGCCTGGTTCATCGCAGATGCCTGCATCAGGAGCTGATGATGATGCTGCTGTTGGAGTTGCATTTGTTGCTGCTGCTGCTGCTGCTGTTGGTGGAGTTCTAGTGGCAATGAGTTCGCAAGGAGATAACTATTGCTGCCACTGCCGGAGCCCATGCCATACAATTGCTGCTGAGATCCAGAACCAATTTGATTGTGATTACCATTCGCAATGGTGTACAGTCGTCCGTTGGCACCGCCGACGCCGCCGCTTAGTGATGATAAGAGCAACGAGGAGGAGGAGGAGGACGATGATGCAGATCCAGATGATGATGTGGCTCCTGGCGACATAAACATCGATGAGCCGCCATACATCGCCGCAATGGTGGTCACATTCAGATGCGGTGATGGCATTGAACCGATCATTGTTAGACTGTATGTGACAATGCCACTCTTGCCGGAGTCCTTATCGTGGGCGTGAGCCGCATACAGTGGCGTACCGAGTTCGACGTTCTCCGGCACCGAGATGCGGACCATACTTGTCTCGAATTCGGGCGGGTTGTCGTTAACGTCCTCGATATCGATGTTGACCTGCGGAAGAGACCCAAAAACAAAAGAGATGCAAACAATTAAACACACTGCAACAAAAATCGACGATGAACGAGGAACGTTGTCCTCGTCGTCGTTGTCGTCGTGGTCACAATTCTCCGAAATCCAATGCAATGCGCACACAATTGCTTAATTAACATACGTCCTAAGTATTTTAATTAGGAGCGACTTGTGGAAGCCAGCCAGGAAGGACTCTCGGCCGGCGTCCCTCGCCAGCTCATTTGCATCCTCTCGGATGGTCAGTGCTCGCAGCGAACACGGCCCAGTGTCACGTTTGTGTGATAATGACGGCGCGGCGCAGTCTCGAATCGAGCTCCTATTTAGCTCCTTATTTGGGCGGGAGGCGGTAGTCGTCCCACAATTCAGGGAATTTCGCGTCGTGGTGGGAAAGCTAGACGGCTGCCTTGCATTGGATTCAGATTCAGATTGTGATTCGAATTCGGATTCAGATTTAGATTGTGTGTGTGGGTGTGTGCTTACCTGAGTGTGGCCGTAGGCCGGTGGTTCACCACTTGTTGCCTGAATGTTGAGCAGGACCTGTGGCTTGGCCTCGTGATCCAAAGGATTCGCAATCCGTATGTTGCCCGATATCGGATCGATGCTGAAGTATCCGTCAGGATCCCCCGAGTAGATGGAGTACCGAACTACATTGCGACTTCCTGTAAAAGGGAGAAAAAGAAAAAAGAAAAAAAAAAAATAGAGAATTAGTGGACGAGTTCACGGAGTGCAGCATTCAATCAGTTTAAAATTTCATGATGTACGACGAGGCTCAAATGGGGATCCGTGGGCAGTGTTAATTGGCATAGATTCCAGCGATTGCTGCTTGCTGGCTGGCTCCGCCCAGCCGAGAGCGGCTGTAATGGATGGATCGCGTAAACCGTCCGAAGCGCACAAAACAGTCAGAAGTTATGGCCCATAATGAGCCGGAGTATTTAATTGCTAGTGCGGCTGTTAAATGCAACGTCGTCGCCGGTGGCAACGACAATGGCCATTGACTGCGACGAGAGAGCTCCAGCCGGGGAATGAGAGCGATGCACCTGGGTGCGTTTGTTATGAAAAGTTCACATTCCCTTCCTGGAGCTGAATTTGGGAGAGTTGCCGTCAAGCAACACGTGGTGTTGAGGGAAGCTAAGCTAAGTTCATCTCGGCTATGTGGGGCATAGCCAATGACTTCCGGATTCATGGACGCGTCTGTTCAGTGCCCTGAGGGAACATCAGTATCTGCGGTGGCGTAGAACGATGAGTTTGACATCTGGTGGCTTTAGTGGCGGTCAATACTGTGAAATAATGCTGCTTAAGCTGTCGGGTACTGCGCCTGCATGAGGAGCAACCCGAATTCAAAAAAAAAAACCCGAACACCCGACGCCGAATCAGGATTACACATTTTTGTTGCATATGCCCACGGAGACATGGCCACAGGCACGCATGTACTAAGGAGAGGAAGTAGTTGACACAGGCTCGAGTGGAACACGGAAGTAGTGGATGCCGGAAGCATTAAATGTCACCCCATTGTAAACTATTTCAATTTGTTGCTACCACTTCAAGTCAAGACGAGGTAGGGAAGGAGTGAACCAATAATTTGTAAAATCAAAAAAGGTATGGGTAACAAATCGGAACCCTGTGGTACCCCAATTGGGACAGCAAACTGAGACTGGGGGCCGAAGATAACACGATAAATATGCTTGTAAGAACACGCATTTCAAATATCATCCGCATTGATCTTGATTTGATTGGTGCGCTGAGAGGACACACTTCACTCACAAGTGTGTTGTGTGTGGGCAGCTTAAGGAGTGGCACCAGGACGTACAAGAAGAGCGCGACTGCAGCGAGATTGGGCAAATGTTGAAGAAAATCCAAATTTGTTAGCTAAAACTGTGGTTTGAAGCCTTACAGAGCCTTACAAGCATCCGTCGAAATTTTGGTATAGGCTGGATTTATTGAAACCGCGATAAGGCTCATTTATAGCTCTTGCCAAATTGGTGCTTTCAATTTGCCATCCTGTTCGTCATTCTACACAAATCTTCAAACGGCCTGTTGCAGAGAAGCAGAAGCGAGCTGCGCTTTAAACAGCTAAGGGCCGCGCCTTATACGGCATAGGGCGGTAGGCTCCGATAAAGAGACAGCGTTTAACACTTACAAGGCGATCATTTAACGCTTCACATCAAATGCGCGCCATGGTCAGGGAGTACACATGATCAGAAGTTCTCTAAGGGATTTTCTCCAAAAAGTCAGCAAACGAGGTTTGATTGACTGGTGCCACAGCCACTGGGGCTGACAGAGCCCACTAAATGGAGTGGGCTGATGGGTGGGGCATGCTTTTTCATTTCAAATCATCCTAGGCGACGTCGCATGTTTCGTTAGTAGGTGGTTACCTAATGTCTGGAGGGATTTTCTGGTCGAATCGTGGCTCGAACGACGAACTTTATCAGAGAACGGGCCATGATCCAACTGCATAACGACGGAGGTGGCAGTGAATTGGTCACAATCTCCGGAAAGGCGATCAAATATTTCTAGCAGGAACCCACTTACACTGAGTGAATGAGTACGCGGCGACCCTGACAAACACATGACGAAGGACAGGCGACAAGAAAGCACGCCAAGTGGGAAAAATTTGTCGAGAACTGAGGTCAGAAGCCGAACACGACTGCGCATAGGGGTTGTTGAGGCCCATTTGGGGATACAGGACACGATGACGCTCATAGGCGACGGTACTCGGCCCTTTTGTCAACAATCGAAATTTGACGAACTTGGAATAAAGGATATCTGCCAGAGAGTTGAGTCTGATTGAGAAACAAAGGCGTCAGCGACTTGTTAGTCTGTGGTGAGGAAGTTAGTGCGGCTACGGTGCAAGATGCGGGCAACGCTTGGTGTCGCATCCCACACAAGCCAAGAATCCGTTCATTTACTGCACATGTCACTTCCTGGTCTCGTAGGTTAGGTTTCGGTGATCGAAATTCACCACGTCCTGATTAAGGAGTCGTATGAATGTTCTTCATCGGTAACATCAACTGAACTGATTGAGCCAGCCAAGGATGTAGTCCCCTGTTTGCGCAACAGACACAGTCGACGAAGAGATGATCAAAGATCTTGTCGATGACAGGAACCCCCACGTTTTGCTTCTTCTCCCCCAATACTCTAGCAGTTTCCCGTCTCCAAATCACCAAAATCAAAAGACGAACAAGCAGAAGGAGCGATCCTCAGCATTTCAGAGCACTCACACTCGACAGATCTCGATTTAAATGCTCTTGACATGCCCTTCCAGCCAAAAACACACACACACACACAATTCCGTCCACATAGTGACATGCAAACCATCTCGGCGAAGTGGCCATCACCACACATAAGTGTCCAATGAATCAACATCATCCAATTCGAAGGCGTTAAGATTTCCCCAGAAATCACAAATGAGCCCCAATTTGAGGCGAGCGAATGCCCCGTGCACCGTCCTTCCCGGATAACCGTTCACCCCGTGAATTTATCTCCACTTAATCTGCGCATTTCTCAGAAACGTCTCAAGGGCCACATCACTCCGGCGAATCTTACTCCGGCCGTCGCCACCGCGCCACCACAAAATTCAGCGATCCATCCCGAATCCGAATGAAGCAATTATTCGCATCTCCTGGCGAATGCATGCGGCGCATCCGTTTGCCGGCCGCATCCTAATGACTTCATGCACGAAAAAATACGATTTTCATTTTATTCAAATAAACAAACAAACGACGTGATGTGGGAGCCATTCCGAAGGATCATTAAAATTGATTCACTGACCGTTCGTTTTGCGGAAGGCGCAGTGGTGTGCCCTTCCCGGGGAGATCCTTTTTTGCATACATCAGCGCTGCGGTTTGCTCATTTTTGACAATGTCTGCCCCAAAAAGTCAACATTATTCAGCACAAACTGAACGGAGCGACAGTGACGACAGCCAAACAATGCGACTGCGTCCCGGACGAGGGACACAATATTTAAATTTCCATCCTGTCCCTCAAAAGTGCGCCGATTTTTGGTGGCTTTCCAAATCAATGAGTCCCACCGACCGGCCGCCCGGTCCCACTTCACTCGGGACAATTGATTTTGCGATGCAAAAGAAACGTAAACGCTGAGGTTCGCTTGCAGATCACCGATTCGAAGATCAAGCAAAGAGGCATTCGTGTTTCTGCGGAATCTGGAATGCCTCTGCGCAGGGGCGGCGCGACCGCGACGCGACGGTGGGTTTCGGCGGACCTGCGAGCAGGCAATTTATTTGACGAAACACAAAATTGCGGAAAATAAACGAATTTTTCGGTTTTTGACTCGATTTTCGACACAAAAAGCGCTGCGCCCTGCCGGCCGCGAGGGGGAGACCCTTGCCGACGCACGGAGGAGTCGACCTGAAACATGTACGCCCGAAGTTGGTGGCGGCGGCAACCTCTTTTACGCGCACTGGCCCTGGGATCCTCGGCCGGCCGGATTCCTGGACGCTCGGTGCGTTGCTTGCCAGGCATATCACGATCAATCAATGGCACAACAGACGAAATGTCCTTTTTTTGCGGGCCCCGCAGTTCGATGAGCCAGTGGAACGGTGAAATGGTTGCATTTTTTGTGCTTTTCAACAGCCACCGCGTGCGGCAAGGGATGCGCATTCGTCAACTGCAAGGGATGCCTGTGTGACCGCGTTAGCTTCGCTGTATCACATTTAAATTAGCGATGGGATTTGCTTATGCGGGCCTCGAGACGGCGGAAAATTGGCGTCAAGTGACATGCGCGGAAGGAGCTGCGATTGTTCGGCGAGCGGCGAACGGCGAATTCAAATCAGCAATTAGTTGGACGACCACTGGTAGGGTGCTCGTGCAGTAATTGGATGGAATGGTGACTTTGGGGACGGACTGTGTGTGCTGATGGACGCCATTTTAATGGTCATCCGGAGAGGACGTGGTTAGGGGCGTTTTTGCATTTCCCAGCGACTTTTTGTCATCTCCCCGCGGTCGAGTGTTGACGAACAAAGTGGACAGTGGACCGCGTCTTCTTTGAGCGGTGCTAGAGCGGTGCCAGAGCTCTCGGCCTCAACCAACGAACCTCTCTAGCTAGCGCGTTCTCTGGGGTGTTGTTTGAGATCCGTCCCTTGTCCGAAGATTGGGACATATGCGGCACGGAAAGGATATCCGCTTTGCATTTTACAAACTCCAACATGGCTGAGGTCGATGAAACTCCTAAGAAGAAGCGCGCGTTCAAAACATTCGCCTACCGTGGTGTAGACTTGGATCAACTCCTTGACATGCCAAACAATCAGCTTCTCGAGTTGATGCACAGTCGGGCTCGGAGGCGATTCTTCTGTGGTCTGAAGCACAAGCCAATGGCTCTCATCAAGAAATTGTGGAAGGCCAAGAGGGAAGCACTACCAGATGGTGAGAAGCAAGGAATCGTCAAGACTCACTTAAGTATGATCACTTAAAAATTATTATTGTTCCAGAGATGACTCGATCCATCATTCGTTGTACACACAAGACTTCAGTTAGGTTGAAATCAAGCCAGACATCGGACCATGATCGGAACACTACTTGGGGGAATTCTCGTTCACATACAAACCCGTTAAGCATGGTAGGCCCGGTATTTGGTGCCACCCAAAGTCCTAGACTTATTCCACATGGAGACAGTAAGGGGCACCGGCCGATAGGAGAGCGTGCAGTCTGACTAAATATACCACACGATCTTAACACATTTCATTTCAGCCATTCCCGCACCTGCCAGGGCCAGACAATAATGCCCTTCTTCAACTAACTCGAAGAGTTCTCCGCCAAGGATATTTGGATTTAGAGATGACTTAGATCAAGTGGACAGACTTCAGAAATTGGCGTCACAATGTTTAGTTGACCTGTAGATCCAGAAGAGAAATCTGCTCAACAAGTAAAAATTGCGGAATTAATTGGAAAGGATTCGTCTAGGTAGGTAGAGTAGGGAAGGGGGCTGCTAGTGATTCACCAGCACCCTTAGACCATGTTGGTCCATTGTGACACCTCTACCACCTATCGACCACTCCAGTGATAGTGTCGTCTGGTGACTGGGCTTGATTCGAAAACAAGATAAAAGCGTAATGACTTTGCTTTCACTGGAAGTCGAACCGGGGACCCCACTAACCAGGGCGCTTAACCAACTGCGCAATCCAGTCGTTTAATCGTCTAGGTAAATACATATCTTCGTGGTGCAACCTCACTGCAAGGTGACCGGAGGGACTAGAGGAAGTTGATGAAATTCTTGACAAAAATGTCGAACATGCGAGACTTCCAATAGCATGCGGCATTTGAAAGTCCACAGAATTGAGGGAAGTAAACGTTCCCGTCAAACTTGATTCCTGCCATCTCCGTCTCTCTCCCGTTAAGCATATCAATTCAGAAGAATGTTGATGCAATCGCAGCCCAGCCAGAGTTTGTTACGAAATGAGAAACCCTGCGACGATCTTGTGAATTGAACGCTTGCTTTCCATTGCAACAAACTCCTGAGTGATGTGGGGTCTCAAAGTTGATGTATCGCTCCCGAAGGTTTGTCGTCCGCAATTTTGTTTGCAATTGTCTCGAGACACCACCTAACATTCAGCCATTGGTGGCCAAATTGGAATAAGTACCCCAAGCAAGCCCAGCAGGACTGTGGGTAGTCCCCTCCTTGGCTCAAATTCATCCCCAAACCAAAAGCAATTCCAAGCACACTGCAACATCAACAACAAGACTTCCTCCGGATTCACTCAGCTCTGGACGCATTTACCAGTCTCAGTGAATTAAGTTGTCTCAGCCGCATCCCTCTATCTCCTCCAATTAAGAGCACTATCCATGGATCCCATAAAGCCCCAAAGTTATGATCAATGCCCGCTCCCTCGCAGAGGAGGACTTTCCCTATCAAGCCGTCATCAAGCTGTCACTTATATCGACCGCATAACAAGACGATCTCGCCCTTTCGAGCCTCATTACCTCTGGTCTCGGCTTCTATTCATCATAAAGTATCATTTCTTATTTCCATCCACTTATGATAATTTGCACTCACCTGAATCGCTGCTCGATGCCATCACCGAGCCGACCACTGTGCCGCGCGGCACATCCTCCTTCACGTAGTAGTTGTAGCGCGGCTTCTCGAATATCGGCGGCCTCTGTGTCGAATCAATTATGCTAATGAAAATCACGGCGTCTTGGGAAGTTCTCAGGCCCCCGCCGTCGCTCGCCGAGATGTTCAGCATGTGTATGGGCTGTGTGCGTATCGACAGCATATTGGGACGATTAATGAATATCTCGCCGGTGACGCGATCTATGCGAAAGATGCCGGCCTCATTACCGGCCACGATGCGATAAGACACAGTGCCGAAGCGACCCGAGTCCGGGTCGGTGGCCACCACCGAGACCACTGGCGTTGCAGTGGCCGTCGACCCCGTCGATGATTCACGCAGTGACACATTGTATTCGCGCGGATAGAAGACGGGCCGATTGTCGTTGACGTCGGTCAGCTGGATCTTCACCATGGCCGTTGTGCTGAGACCACCTGCAACGAGAGGAAAGGAATTTCGGTTTAGCATCGCCGAACGGGCGGCCGGACGAGTGTACTTACCTCGATCGGTGGCGATGACGGGGAACTCGTAGGCGCTGCGCTTCTCGTAGTCCAGGTCGCCCGAAATGCATATCTCCCCCGACGCGGGGCGAACCTCGAACTCAGTCAGCTGCTTGATGCCCTCGCCGAGGGTGTAGTTAACCATTGCGTTCACTCCGCAATCTGGGTCGCTCGCAGACACCTGTTTGGACGAAAAAAAAAGAAAACAATCGAAACATTAGCAAATTTAATCTCTTCCGAAGTCAGACAGGGGGAGGTTCAGTCGACATTTCGCCCGGGCTCAGTTCACTCGAAATGTTGCAAATAATTCTGCGATCAATTAAAATTCCAATTCACAGCGACTGCGACTGGGTGACGGTGCTGTGTTGGCCCGCAGCCGTGAGTGCGCCTTGCGCCCGGGGTATCTGCGTTTATGCAAAACCACGAGGCTGCTGGTGTTAAATGGGCCCCAACATTTGGGATCCGTGCGAATGGGAAAATGGGGGGATTTTCGTCAATAGCACTCCTATCGGCTGTGGGTAGGGTATCTGCGGTTGCGATAAAATATCGCAATATTTATTGCACGGCAGTTTGCATTTGTTTGTCTGTTTTTGTGGCGGATTGTGTTGCGGACTGCCGCTGCCTGGCTGAGTGACAATGAATTATTTTTGTTGTGTCATGCGGTCTTAGACGACGATTGCATTTCGGGCTGTTCCGAGCAGGCAATTAAGAGCTTTTGCATGAGCTGCCGGTGGCATGGGTAGGTGCGCGGAATGAGAAGGAAGTGTAATCATTTCGCGATCGACGGCAGCGGCAGTGGACTGCAAGGCAGGAAGGAAGGATGTGAAAGGCTTGGAAATGCTCGGGATACAGGTTGCGTCATCGCTTCCAAGCCAGACATGTGTCGCATGGTCAAGATGAAGATGGAAGATCGATCGATCGCCTAAGAGGGGTGATGGAAAGGAAGATGCGGGGTCTTTATGGCAGACGGGGGCGATGATGACACAGGTGTGAAAATAGGCGCTGACAAGCAGAGAATCTATTCGATTTGTGTGCGTCCATGAGTGGCGGGCTGAGTCTGGAACCGGATGCTGTGCAGTCTGAGCTCAAAAATGTGACACATTCAGGGGGTCCTGAATGAGTGCGATAAACGTCGTGACTTCTGCGACAACACGCGCACTTCTCAGATGTTCGAGGCAATTCGCTTCCAAGTGACATCAAAGCCCACTGAATGTAGGCAACAACTTGGGAACAGAAGCATAGCTCTCGAACTGGGACTAGAAACCTCGAGATTCACAAGCCTACGAACCAGCCAACTGCACTGAAAGAATAGTGAGAGCCTCTTCTTCTTCTTCTTTGTTTGGCGCTACAGTCCGGGGTGGACCTGGGCCTCAACCAACAAGCCTCTCCAGCCAGCACGATCTTTCGCCAGCTGCCTCCAGTTGTGCACACCAAGTTGGTTGAGGTCCTTCTCCACTTGTGTGCGCCATCTTGTTCTAGGACGACTCTTATGCGTTGTCCCAAAGGCTCGGAATCGAAGACTCTTCGGGCCGGAGCTGTGGTGTCAATCCGCTCTACGTGACCTAGCCATCTTAAGCGTTGGATCCGAAGACGCTTAACTAGGTGCACGCCGCTGTACAGCCCGTACAGTTCGTGGTTGAATCTCCTTCTCCAGACGCCATCAATACAAACAGGACCAAAGATCGCTACCTCAAAGTTTCTGCTGCCCATTATGACGCTCTGTCCGAGGCGTCGATGTTGTGCGTCCTTTCTTGATGACAGCATGTACTTTGTTTTGCCCTGATTAACTGCCAAACCCATTTTAGCCGCTTCCGCTTCAATGCTAGCAAAAGCCTCATTGACAGCTCGCTGTGTTCGTCCAATCACGTCAATGTCGTCCGCGTAGGCAAGCAGTTGAACGGACTTTTGGAAGATCGTGCCTCTGGTGTTGACATTTGAGTTTCGCACGATCTTCTCAAGTATGATGTTGAAGAAATCACATGACAGCGTGTCGCCTTGTCTAAAACCTTTTTTGACATTGAAGGTCTCGGTGAGTTCGTTACCGACCTGGAGCAGCGAGAGTTCTCCATCGTCATCCTGCACAATCTGACGAGTTTGGCTGGAATGTCAAAACTAGACATGGCATTGTATAGCTCGTCTCTATGCACGCTGTCATATGCGGTCTTGAAATCGACGAATAGGTGGTGGGTGTCGATCTGCATCTCGTGGGTTTTTTCCAGGATCTGCCGCAGTGTGAAAATTTGGTCGATGGTGGACTTTCCCGGCCTGAAACCGCACTGATAAGGACCTATCAGGTTATTGACGAATGGTTTCAGGCGTTCACACAAGACGGCAGAGAGGATCTTGTACGATATGTTAAGGAGACTGATCCCTCGATAGTTGGCGCAGTCAAAAGGGTCTCCTTTCTTGTGGACCGGACAAACGACGCTGAGATTCCACTCATCATAGTGAGAGCCTCAGACACACAATTTTCGAGTCCGGAATGACTTTCTATTGAAGTCCACATTTATATTGGTTCCGCGCCTTCTGACTCATTTCATCGCGCACTCAATTGCCTTGAGCTTCGCCCCGACTTCACACTAATCACCTCGCGCAATGGCTCCATTCTCAGACTCTGGACTAAGCAAAAGGGGGAACAGCCATTTAAACCCCCCACCAAAGAAAAAAAAGACAAAGCAGAAGACGAACAGGGACTTCGGACTCCTCCTTGTCATTCGAGGAGTCATCCTTCCAAATTGAGTGCTCAAGCCATGGTTTCGCCTCTTAACGACTCTTTTATTCGACGATGACTTTTGGTTGGAGCCTCTTAAACAGACACCGCAGCACTCAAGTGGAACACAATCCCTCCCCATGTCAATTCATCTTCGCCATCTTCATCACCCATTGGCACTGCCGGCCGTGGCCCTCACATAAACCGCGTCCTTAACGACCGCAAATTAATCCCCCGAAAAAATTTGAATGATGTGGGCCCCCGTTGCACATGTGCATGATGCGAAGCCCCCCCTAGCAATGCACACTGAACCCGAACCGGGCGACGAGGCCTCAGCCGCAGCCGAACACTTCAAGTCGAACCATTAAATTGCATTCCACGGCTAAGCGGATCAAAATGAGCGCATATGCCTTCGGAAATCCTTTGCCTCGCATTTGCCCCATGTCCCGCTCTGTCCCCTGGGCCAGGACAGAAGTGATTTATTTTAATTGGATTAAGGAGAGATGGCGACGCGCAACAGCAAACTGGTGGACAGGGGGAAGCAACAAAACAAGAACAGCCCGCGGAAACATCAGGCGGGCGCGGTACGCAATTTGGGCGCGGAATTGCGGTCCCGCAACACCGTTGCATCAAATCAATTTGCGCGGGTGGTCAATTGTATAATAAAAGTCAAAAATATTACTCAAACTCCAGCCCAGATGGGCTGAGAGTGCATGCACGAACCCCCAACCGAGCGGTCAATATGGTCAGGTGCTAGGTTCGCAGCGCAGACCGATGCGCGGAGAGCGAGAGATGCAAATTACCGGGAACGGGAATTACTCGCACATTAGCATGCCGATGGTCGGGCCAAAAATGCACTCGCCGCGCGCCGAATCCCCTCCGCGACCAAATTATAATTTTGACAACTTCATTTTTTTCCCGGGCTCCGATGCGCGCTGCCGAACGGCGATGGTAGTTGCCGCACATTGTTGCTCATTTCGCCGTTTTTTTTTTTTGCTCGCCGCAATAATTGCCTCTGATTGCCACTAAGTCTCGCGCCGGCACTGCTGGCTGGGCCGACGACTGCGACTCCGATGAAGAGGCTGATGTGCATTAAGTGGCTGATTTTTCGCAGGCCCTTGTGGCAGTCGGTCGGTGGATTTGGATTCGTCATGGTGCCGCTATAAGTCGTAATGCGCCCAGATACGTACGTTTTTACTTAATGTCATTGCTAAATGAGAGTGCGATTCGTTTGCAATTTGCACGATGGAGACGTGTTGGGGGTTAGATCCACACGGCCCGACGTTCTGCCGTTCTGCCGATCTGCGGTCGGTGTCGGTGTGATGTGGTCGAGGCTCGAGAGGAGGATCCAATGTGCCGCCGGACCCGGTGTTGGTGGTGGCGGTGGGCATTGTGTGAAAATGACTTCCTCCTTCGTGTTAGAACTGCGTATGATACGCATTACAGGTGTCATTAGTCAAATTTGGCGTTTCGAATATTCGATCGGATACACCTCATTCATCCAAGCTGTGGCTGGCCCGAGACCGAGCGCTCTGGTGCCTGCACCTGACCTGATGACGTGCGGGTTAAGAGTCAAGGTTTGCATAAATTGCGAACAGAGTTGGCACTGCTTCTCTCACCTTCAGGTCAGCATACCATTTTGGCAAAGAAGTGCTGCGTCTATGATTGCCTCTATCAATTGTGACTCACTGTGACTGAGTGCGGATTTATGCACTCTGTGCGGCAGCGTGGGTCGAAAGGGCATAGCTTTGGTGTTCGATGAGGATACATTGGAGGGGTCGCACCAAAAGAGCTTCTTCACTTGAGAGTGAACCAGACAGTGACCAAATGGGACGTCGATGGTGAATTTTAGGGGCTGAGGCCTACTGAGGAGTCTACGGATCACCCTTAATCTCAGACTTTTGATATTAGTGTGTGCCATTAGCGAATGGAGCTGTTATTGGTTGCCACTACCACGACGAAGTTAATTCTGTACTGACCCCTTGAATGCGTGTGACAATCTTCGTTCAATCGACACCTCAGAACTTCAACTAACCCCATAAGTATAGACAAATTCTCGTGGACACAATCACTATAGAGAATAGGTCCCAAGACGGATCCGTGAGGTACTCCGTATTCCGAAGAAATGCCTGCAAACCTCAAATTTGGGGTTCTGTTCCTGGACTTAGTCAGCTAAAACCAAAATAAAATCTTCAGCTTCTGCCATGATTTACCTTATCAAAGGCTTTTGAGCAAATCACGCCGTACACAAGGTGGAGATATTCTTGAGGACAACGGGAAGTCTGGTGTGATCCGTGTGTGAATTGCCAAGATGCAGTGGTCTCTGATTAATGCGATTTAGAGTGATCGTTCTCTAGACGAACCGATCTAGATAAGGATCTAGGCGGGGCCCGGGTGATCTAGAGACGCTTGGCATGAGAATCGAGGCGGGACCCGGGCGATCTAGAGACGCTTAGCATGGGAATCCAGACGGGACCCGGGCAATCTAGAGACGCTTGGCATGTTCGTTCATCTATTGTTCATTGGGTCAACTTCAATCGTAGCAGGGTATCGGTATCGAGGGAGAACAGTTGGCTGCCAGCCAGAGTAGCCCCAACTGCTGCACCGTTGATTGAACTGTCTCTGTGGCCTGATGCCCAGCGTAGGAGGGCATTGAATTGCTTTGCTATAAAAGTTACAAAATTACTGTTTGATACCAGTGTTGAGTTGTTGAGGGAGACAGCTTCCAAGGCCTTAATGCCTGCTTGACTGCTTGACTGACAATGTTTCGATGCTTGGTGTAGTCTTTGCCAAAAGAACTGCCTCTGCTGCCTTAAGCTCTTTGGAAAAGACCAAGATTGGGTTGTTTGATGGAAGGTCTTGTCCTGTAAATAGTCAAAGCTCGACCAGTGACTCCAGTGAAAATGGTGGATGCGGCACTTGGTTGATGTCCCGTTTACGTCACATCAAGAGCGTAACTAGAACGTACCTCTCTTCCATGTGATCAGTGGAAAGTCTCCTCGGAGGAGGACGGACAATTCAGTTCCGGCTTCAACTGAGTACATAGACATAACACAATGGGTCTATACTGGCTCAAGTGTGACCATTGTCTTCACGTACAGCAGTCATCAGCAAACATCACCGAACTCAGACGCTCGTTGAGGCACAGTTTTTCGCTTGAAATCACAACAAATCCTAGTTAAGCGCACGCCAAGCACCTCCCGAATGACTTCCTGCAAACCACCAAGTGTTAAATTCACCGCCTCTGCGGATATTCCAATCAAAGCACACTGAACACCACCTGGACGACTGTGTGCCGACATGCAACTTTCACTGATTTCACATAAAATAATTCCGCCAAATCTCCCTCTCAACCAAAGCGTTTGCAATCGCCGCGATAACGTCCGTTTCTGACAGTAGTTGGCGAGCAAAAAACATCTGCTCGCATCGCACAGCAGGAATATCGCTCAAAGGCCGATTCTCATTTTAAAATCGTTTTCCTTGCCCCATCAATCTCTGCTTGGTGGTTGATTTTTACCCTGCTCTTCTAATCCCATTCAGTTTTTAGTTTTTTTTTTTGCAATGCCGACGGAAGGCATGACGGAGCGAAGGTATGCGGCATCAATGTGCCTGCAGAAGGGAAGGGCACACAATCACAGGTCTTAGAAGTCGTCTTCTCATTTCACACCTTTTCCTTTGATTAGTCAGTGGTTTGATTTATTTTGACGTCTTATCAATTCTGCTCAAGAATTTATTGCATTTTACCAGGATGCGTTGTGCTGCGTCGGTTTCGCAGAGGAAGTCTTCATGTTTCAACAAGCAGCAGACCCTCTCTCGTCTCGATCCATCCATCCGTCGGCAATGAGACGAAGACAGAGCAGCGGCGCAAATTCAATTAGAAACATGAATAGAAAATGTGCAACACACATTCGGGAGGGGGGGCATTGGCCGAGCAGTCGAAAGATCGGTTCTGCCTGCTGCCTGCGTAGACGTTGTTCGCTATCGTTTGGGAATAAATTCTGGAAAATATTATCTGGATTGATATTTGATTTATGAGCAATGAGTGGGTAATGAATTTTAGTGTGTCCCTCTGTCCTCTGCACAGTTATGGTTTCGATGTGGGGTTTACGGTTAGATTGGGGGACGATTGTGGGGACGTTATGTCTCCCGTATAGGCCCGTATGTGACGCCGACATTTTGCGGTAGTTTCTAATTTATGTGTCGCGAGGTGGGAAATAAACGAATGATCGTGTGCTATTTGGTGAGACGATGACGAAGACTGAAGATCATTTTTAAACAAAGGAGTTGGTGTGCGAACTTGGTGTGCGCAACGACAGGTTGCGAGGTGCGATTTTGAATGAGGCGAATGACCAGAATCTCAGAACGATGTGCTTGAATTTGATCGGGTACATGGGTGCATTGTGTCACTAAGCCTGGTATTCATGCTCACTACTGCTGGATGAGGAACGTTATGCTAAGAGTGAACGACAGACGTTGCACCGGGTGCCAGAAATATTTTCTTCAGCTTTCACTGATTTCCATCAAAGATGCTCACGAGCAGGCTGCTCACAGTCAAGGACAAAGAGATTCAAATTGTCTCTCCTACTCAAACCATGGGGGTTCGGATTCGAAGACCCTCTTAGCTGTAGCATGTCCATACAGTGGATGTAAGCGTGCCTTGCCGAGTTAGACAACCACGCCTTTACTACCTCAAAGTTTGAAATGCAACGTAACGTAATCTTTTGTACTACGTGATGAGCGATGTATCCAGCCAACGTCAATTAGAGCCGCAAGCAGCATTATACGACTTATTAGACAAATGACTAAGAGACTAGATTGCACTCTTTATGTGGCCCACATAAGGCACAGTCTTGGTCACCCTTTGCATTAAACGATCTGCTTGCCATTTAATAATGGCAAGCATTAGTCAATCGCTTTGAATACAAATTTAATCAACTTTTGCAATTGTTTTGGGATTCGGTTGACAAGTAAAATCCAAGCGCTTAAAAGATCACTCTTCACTTCGACTCTTCCTCAATAACCTCAAGATCAGCTCATTTCGACTGTTCATTAATCGGATTGAAGGCGATTGAACGACGATCTCAACAAACATTTGGACTGGGTTTTAGGAAATGAGGACGTACGCACACAGGTGAAAAAGGATGTTAACCAAGGTGGTTCGAGTAACTCCAGGCAGCTAGCTGCATCACCTGTAGCCCAGCTTGAAGCGGCGTCTTATGTCGGACAGGAATATTCATTTAACCCGAAACTGATAGTGAGTCCCAAAGAGTCAGTGTCAAATGAACCAAGATTCTTAAGAGGTTGAGAAAATTGATTGAGGATGGTCGTTGGGCGCCATTTTCTGTAGGGCGCGCCGCTTGCCGCGTGTATCTTCTTCAGTGCACAAGTGAAGAAATCACACGACAGTACATATTCTTGCCAAAGGCCGGTCCTTGTTTCGAACGACACAGAAGTCCATGAAGCTAATTGTACGGTGCATCGCGCATGTTGTTGCACAGGGCGACACAAATGAACCACTTTACCCGGGAACGAGAATTTGTCCATGGCGCCGAATAGGTTGATGTCGTGTTTGACTTTAAAAGCTGTCATCTCTGGGACTTGTCTCTTTGTGTGAATGTTTTGGTGTTATGCGACGATAAGTGCTACCCAAACCTGCTTTCGACTGGTTCGCTGGACAAGATGTTGAAGGCGACACCTCGCTTGAATGGGCAATAATGAATACAAAAATAATTTCGAAGGACCTTCAGCGTCACGTTCCAATTTTCGAATCTATGCTAGCTTTTGCTGAATTCTGACCCACTGTGCGGTGCTGAATAGGGATATCCATGCTTTTGCCCTACCAACGAGGGCAATCCAATCCTATCGCGACGACGGAAATGACACCTCGGACATGCTTTCGTCTTTTAAAATCCTTCTGCATGATGATTTCGCGCTGTTCCCTTCCAAAAGATTGCCCCTGGCTTCGAAGAGCTCTGATGGCTAACCACCTGCTGCGACGCCTTCGTCAGTGCTAGGCGGTGTTACCACTTCATCAACTGTAATTGGGATTCCTTGGTTCCCCGCTGAAGGTGCACCCACTCTGCCTCGCGAGGCGCTTACAAGATTACTCTCGAAAATGCCACACTCCTCAGAATATTTCCAAAATCAACCACACTCCACCGCCTCACCCCACCAGCCGGCATGGCATCTCCCGACTCCAGCGCAGATTAGCATTTACCAGCAGGAGCACTCACACGAAACCACCGAAGGATCGAATTGATAGCAAGTCTATCTGCAGGCAAACAGTGATACCCTTTTACAGATATCATCCATATTTACATAATCCAGCCGCGTCCTATTGATAAATCATTCAATACACAAAAACCCAACCGTCGGCACCACCACCAGCACTCCTCGCTGAGTCTATGCATGCACGGGATGCGGATGGACGTTGAACATGAAAATAATAGCCCTCGAACAAAACGCACTTCACACATTACCACACAACACAATGGATCTCTCGGGTTGTTGCTGCTGCCCCTTGGACGGATGGACGGTGCAGAGAATTGAAGGAGGGTGGTTGCAGGAGGGATCCTGCAAAGCTATGTTTCAACCAAACCACACCTCCCCCCACCCATCCAGCACGTCCATCTCTAAGAGGGATGCAAATCAACAGATGAGGAATGTTCGCTTGAACTCCCAGAGCTGCGAGAGTTGTCTGTGTCTGTTCATATCTCTCTCTCCCGCCGGCCGGCTCGTCGTTCGTTGTTTATCATTTGCTGCCCTGCCAGCCACGAATGGTAGTTCCTCTTCGTCGTCGTCGTCGTCTTCGCCCTCTTCGTTGACTGCCCTTTTTTTCTTCCATTCCATCCGCAGCCATATAATATTAACCGAAGACAATAAATCATTAAGATACATGCACGATGATGTATTTTATTGCGAAAAATTTTTATCTCTCATTTAACTGCCTTTAAAATGCGCTGCATATGAAATGTATCTTCTGCCGAGGACGGGCGGGGGGCGCGCGCGCGATTTCTTGTTCTTGTGCGAGTTCCTGTTTCTCGAAGGAGTCGCGCGAGGATGCTGTGTGGTGGTTCCTGTTTTCTATCGGTTTCGGGGAGAGTTTCGGTGAGTGACCGGCATAGGTTCGACTTCTTCTTCTGCTCGTGGTGGTGATGATTGTTAATGGTGCGCGGCGCGGACTGTGCCTGTGACTGGAGAGGTCTTGGGCGTACTTCGCGTACGTTCGAGTGTTGGGATTATTTTGTTGATGGGATGTGAGATCCACTTATTCTACTTAAGTGACGATAAGATTACCTCGAATCAGGTGAAGTTTGGCAGACGCTGGGTCGTTGTTGGCTGGCTGGCTGTCTGCTGCCTGGTGAGGTGGTCGAGTGTGGCGGATGATTGATTGAGGAAGGATTTTGGGAAATGGATTGCGCGAACCTGTTTGGCGTCAGTGAAATTTGTGTTCTCGATTGGCGCATTTCACCTGTGGTACTTTTCTCAGCTCGTTCGGCACGTCGCCAAAAGGTGTCGGAGCTCACCTTAGGGGCTACCACTGCAAGCGCATGTTTGTGTGGATTTCTGCGCCCGAAAGCCGATGTTGTTCCAAGCGGCTAGTTTACACAATACGCTGGGCAAGGTAAACGGGCCTCGGATGGCAAGGTAACCCGATCGGGTTCAAAACGTATTTCAACGCGTTTGCGCAATACGCCGGGAATGACTTCCGGGTCCTCGAAGTCGGTCAAAGTCCCGGATAGGCCTCTGAGGAGACACTAAAGCTGCTCAAAACACGTTCATACAGTACTCTGGGCAAGATTACCGGGCCCTGCCGCTGATACGTCCCAAGGCACCGATGTGGTTCTAAACGACTATCGACGCATTCACACAGTACGCTGGGCAGGATTACAAGGCCCTGCCCCTGGTATGTCCCAAGGCACCGAGGTGGTTCACAACTTCTTGCGGACGGGTGTCTGAAAGCCTCCAGAGGCACCAAAGCTGTTCAAAACGACTTTAAACGCGTTCATACAGTACGCTGGGCAAGATTACCGGGCCCTGTCCCTGAAAAGCTGTTCAAAGCGACTTTAAACTCATTCATGCAGTAGCCTGGATCTGACAGTCCACGCCACGTTGACGCAGATATAAAGTCCTTGCAAGATGAAGGATCATCCATCCACTCTCTCTCTCTCTCCCTCTCTCTCTTCGTCACTTTCACGTCTCAACTCACTCATCTCCCTCACGATTCGATAAATCATCCCGCAACGAACTTGCAACGACATCACCGCCAAGTTCCCCGCAACAAATCAACAAAATCCAACTGTGCGCGCTACAATCATCGCACACACGAAACGACGAGAGAAAAAAAGGAGCAAAACCCAAGCAAAACAAGGCGACATGAACCCATCACCACACAGCGCAGGAGAAGAAGAAGTCCAGGTCCAGGCGTCGTGCCAGTAGCCAGTAACTCCCTGAAAGATGGAAATGGTAGCCAAAGCGCCCGGCCAGTTATAGCCTACCCTTAGGGGGTTGATCGATTACGAGAGATGAAACTCGATAGAATGGGGAATTCATTGCCACTAGAATTAACTAAGAGCCGACCGTGTGTGGACGACGACCGACGACGGGGGAGACAGGAGCTGCCAAGGCACTCACATCAAGAGCTGGTTCGAGTTCTTTGATTTGCATCCACACACACGTGTCGTGTCGTGTTGTGCTGTGTTGTGCTGTGTCGTGGTGTTGTTACGCACGCCTATTACTCTCTCTCTCCCTCTCCTCTCCTCTGCCCAGTCCACAGACATGACTGACATGCGCCAGTTTTGCCTTTTTTCTGACCGAGACTCGGTTCCACTAAATATCCCTCCGGAGATCCGGTGACTAGTGTTTAAAAAGTCATCGATGGTGTGGATATAAATAAGGATTTGGTGAAAATGAGTATATCGCGTGCGGGCCCCGTCTCTCGTCTTCGATCTTTGGCCACTTGGTCATTACCCCTGCGTCTGCATGCGTGCGAGAGCACGCCGAGTTGGGCAGCAGGGCATGGGTGCGAGTGAGGACGCGTCTCTCTGTGTGTCTGCGTGTGAGCGGATGATGATGATGGATTGTTAGTAAGTTAGTTACCAATCGATAATAATGATTGCAATTTGAAGACAGGTAGTGGTTGGGCTGTTGCCTCGTGGTGATGAGGCATCAGAGTGGTTAGTTGACGGTGGTTAGTTTGTTTCTCATGTGAAAATTAATATGTTCGACTGGGTAGGGGAGCGGAGTGCAGCTTGTTGGAGGCCTGGCGCGGTCGATCACTGTTTGTTTTACGATTTGGAAATTATTTTCTCGTTGTCCCCGGGAAATTGATTGACTGATTGGAGGGGAATTGTGTACTTCCTTCCTGCTCATCATTGTGGGAGTTGATCAGGCCTAGTTTGGGCATAGAAGGGTGTGCCTCTGGACGAGATGCTGGTCTTATTTGGGCAAAGTAGAGCTATAGCAGCGTCTCCAAGACAACAAAACCAGTCGAGAAGCTGGTCTAGTCTCAAGGAATGAGACCTGTTAGTTTGATGTGTCAATTGAAGGGACTCTGATCTCGATTAAACTCTTTCATTTACGCCAATAAAGAGGGAACGCAGTGAGCTGCGCATGTCATTCGAATTCCATCTTCGATTCCTTCCCGGGGTTTTCGGCAAGTCATGGCTCTGATCTCGGATTGTAGCAGTGTGTGATAAAGGGCAGAACAATGTTGTCTAGGCGTTCCCGGCAAGCACATCAATGATCGACACCTCACAGACTCTACAGACATACTCTCGCCGCGGATTTGAGGGATTTTCCTATCACCTCGGCTACACATTTAATGAGTATCCTTCCTGTATGCGCCCATGACTGTAGGTGTGAAGAAGGGCAGTTGAGCAAGAAACACCTTTCATTTGAACAACTTGATGTGAAGCTGAGCCATGTGAACAAGGTGTTGCACTTTAAAATTGAATTTCGCGGTTTTTTTCTTTCCGAACAGTCATGGTTCTAAGCTTGGATTGATGGTGTCTTCAGGGATTCCTAAGCCAGACTGCATACAATTGCTCATCGAGTCCTGAGGGAGATCCTTATGCTTATTGAGCCATCTGCGATTCTGAGTTCCTCTGCTCAAGATGGACTTTTGCAGTGTCTTATGCAATGCATGTTGTAACTCTGACAAATCTGATAATCGCCGTCGGACTGTGGACAAATGCTGACCTGAGAGACGCTCATTAGATTATGAAGACAGTCAGGAGTTTCGTCGAAAGAAAGACGAAATTGATTACCTCCTCTGCTCCATATAACCACAATGATTGCCACCACTTCTCAATGGTAACGCAACAGGGATCCATGCGCAAGGACAAAACTTACGATTAAGAGCGCGCATCAATGTACACGTGATCACGTGACACTCGTGCACGTAGCAGACTATACACAATTCGCTCTAACGCGTTGGCGTCTTAAACACAGATGAAATTAATTCATGTGAGGGTTCTCATAGACGCGAACAGGTACGTGTTCACGTACATACATCCTGTACATTGTACTGAAAATGTGAGAATTGTATTGCAATGAAATTTGTTTTTACTTGTTTGAAGAAGAATTCAGATGAATTTGAAAACTGGTAAAAAAAATATTAAATTCACGTGAAATTAGATACACGTGAATTTTCATATGCACGTGAAATCTATGGCTCTGGGATTTTGCAGCTTCGCACAGAAAAACAAAAAAAAATCCCGAAGTACTTGGAACGTACCACTGCATGGACATCACGTGATCACGTAAACGCGTGAATTCCTAGTGAGTGGCTGATCGTCTACACATTGGAGCGGGAGCGGGCTGTTTAAGTCACAGACAGCCATGCTTCGTTCGGAAGCATGTTTGAGACAATACCTTGTTCCAGTTTTTCAGCTGAACTAACTTCCAGACGGTCTTACCAGCCACCTTAGGTAAAATGGAAATTCACGTGTAACTATGGAGTACGTGACATGACAAATTTCACGAGCATGCTCCAATTTTCCAGGTCTTCATGGGTAGACGGTGGCTGGTAAGGGGTAAGATGGAAAATACACGTGTAGTTAGCTGATAAGTGGTGGCTGGTAAGGGGTAAAGTTGAAATTCACGTGTAACTAGGTTCAAGCAAAATTAAGTCATGGAGTACGTGACATGTACAATTTCATGGGCATGCTACAATTTTCCAGTTGGTTTTAATTTCCAGACGGTGGCTGGTAAGGGGTAAAATGGAAGTTCACGTGTAACTAGTACGTGACATGTACTATTTCACGGGCTCGAATTACTCATCGCATAAAGAACGATGTTCCTTAGCAGACAGCTTCGCTTCACACCTCCAAATCGCATGCCTTGACTCCAATCCAGTTACACTCACCTCAAGCTACCAGATTGCTTCGCTTCACACCTCCAAATCCCATGCATTGACTCAAATCCAGTTACCCTCACCTCAAGCTGAAGAGGCTCGAAAATCCTTACTCATCCCCTTGCTAACACCTCGCATAATCGAAAAAGCTGTCAGTAAGATTTATGATAACTTCAAGACCACTTCAGGAATTCCAGAGAGAGAGAGAGTGCGAGAGCGAGAAAAGAAACAAGAACCGCATTAACACCCATCGAAGCTGGGTGCCCTCAACTTTTCGTTATGCGACCACCACTCAAGACGAACGACGACACTTGGGTGACAAGCAGATTAAAAATAAGAAAAAAAGGGGCGAACAACCGCCAGACACAGAGAGCTAAACGAATGAGTGAGAATTCTCAACTTTGTTGCACACTGTACTAGTACCCGTCAACCACCAGCGGGGCTGATGTGCGCCTGTGTCGCTTTGGCTGGCAATTCGCAAAAGGAAATCGCTGTTTTATCGTAAAAACACTTGCGATAACAACACTTGAGACATCATTAACACCTCTTCTTCCTTCCTGGCCAGAGACCAAGCCAATTGATCATCATTCGCGCAGAGAGAATTGTCGGAGACTCAATTCAAAGATGTGCGCAACTTTGTGGCTAATCTTTGGTCTTAAGTCAAACAAAATGGAGCAAAACAACGAAAAAAAAAACGAGAACAAGAAAAAAACTCCCCGAACCACTTTCAGGAGAATAACCACCTTCAAGGTGAATGAGAAAATCTTCGATTAATATAATAGCGATCCGTCGTCGTTTCTCAGATTCGATCGATGTACACAATGCGCCGCTCCGGTGTGCTGTGTGCCTCTGGACGGTTGGCGCGGCTGTGGTGTGGCGATGGTGGGGCGAGGGAGAGAAATTCCGAAATAATTACAAAGTGATTCAGCTCGAAAATTGACTTTGCCGAGTAGTGTTATCTTCAAGTGCAGGTCGGCTAAAAGCCACTCACTCACCATTGTTGTCTGCGCGACCGACGGGGTGCGGGGGACCTGCAGCTATTATTTGTGATTTTTAATTCTATTTTAAATTACATGACGAAATTATACATCCGATGGCAGTCGGGGTGAATCTCTTTTCCTTCATGGGCACGGTGAAAGGGGCGGGAGGAGAGGGGAGTGTATTTAATGAGCACATGAAAATTACTGCGTTACGACACAGAAATAAATGAATTTTCGAACACGCGACTGAGAGATGATTGCATTTAGTGCACACACCAACCATGCCACCGACGATGGACGCATGGATCAGAGCGAGAGAGAGGGGGAGCGAGAGTGGGAAAAGGAGAGGCATCCCTTTTTTTTAAATCGGAAGGACAAATGATTCTTGCACTCTCTATCTGTGGGCAGGGTTTCCTAAAAGTCTTGTGTTCTCTCATCGCGCAGCCGGACTAGAGTAGGCCGAGTGAGTGGCAAAAAGTTAATTGAACAATTTGCAGATGGTCTACACAATGTTGCCGTGATTATGGGTTGTATCAGTTGGCAATTGCTCTTCGATCGCGTATTTGGGGCAATGTTTTCGATCCAATTATGAAATATTCAGCTGGCCTAGTTGGTCTTGGTGGTCAGGCTGTGGCTGGGAAAGAACAGCAAATTCACGTGAAATTATGTCACGGAGGGAATTCGCGTGATCCCGATTCTAAGGTCGCCAATCAAGTGGAATGTGGCACGGGGTATTTCACGCACATCCCCATTTTTAAAATGTACGTGTAATTAGATTTACGTGAAATTATGTCACGGAAGGAATCCACGTGGCCCCGAATCGAAGGTCACCAATCATGCGGAATGTGTCACGCGGTATTTCAAGCACATCCCCATTTTTAAAGTGCACGTGTAATTAGTTTCACGGAAGGAATTGACGTGATCCCGAATCGAAAGTCACCGGGAATCCGGGGAGTAGTATTGCAATGGGTGGCAACTATACATAAGACCGAAGAGAAGAGGGTGGATGTCCCTCCCTTCTGTTTTCTGGTTTAGCATAAGCCACCTCGGCAGGACGTAATCAGACGCACGTGTATCATGAATCCGACGCTGTCGGAGAGTGCGTGGTGCATCCTCCGACTTGCAACACAAATTAAAGAAAAATTGTTCGACTGCGAGTTCCGAAGCACGATCAAAACGCCTGCCATCATCATAATCGAAGGATTACTCGTTGACATCCCCCCATTTCGGCTGTCACCGCCTGACACACTTCTCCGCTTGAGCCCCGCTTGAATGGCCAATCACTGGCTGTCACTGGTTGCGCAGGTAGCATTCACCAATTTGTTCACAAGTCGCTGCCCGCACCCAAAAACCCCGGCAAACAACTCATATTCCCCGCCTTTGGCTGCACCGCACACGGAGCTTGAGGTATTTAATCAATTTCCATATTTTCACGTGATATCTCATTCGTTCAATCAACTCGAGTTGCACGAAGAAAATATCCATCCGCAGCCAGAGGAGGACATGTGTGCGGTCGAGTCGTACCCACCCGCAGACTCCCAGTGACATTTAGTGTCAATTTATACACTTGCACGGGGCCTGCACGGCACGGCAGGACTGTGCACAGCGCGGAAGAAAAACATTTCCACACAATCGATTTAATGGTAATGAGGTTTCTATGCTCGCTCTCGAGATACATTTTTCTTTGCCATCGACTTCGAGAGCTGTTCGATGTTTTCTTTTCTTTCTTTTTTCGGTGACAATGGCGATGATGATGATGACGACGACGACAAAAAGCTACGACAACCATGACAAGGAGGATGACGACGACAATGACGATGACGATGACGATGGCTGTGTGTTTGTTGTCGTCGTCTCTAGCAAACGCGACATCGTTTCGATGTTTGAATGAGCAACGGACAACAACACCGCGCACACCGCGTGCACTGTGCAGTTGCCGATGTTGAGTTATTGAATGACAATGCTCCACCTCGCGGCCCACCCCTCAGTTCGGCACGGTTCAAGAGATTGAGAAGATTCGAACATGGAAAATGTTCGCACATTTTCAAGGGCCACCACCGATGCACCAGCGCACTCACACACGCATTCGTGGCAGAAAATTTACATTTCGCAGCAGAGAACATTTTCCGAGGTCTTTTTGCGCATGCGTGCCCGCATCGCCATTGCCGCCGTTCTTTTTCTGTCTCCAGCAATTTTTCTTCTTCCTCTGGTGGTGATGTTATCGCTGAAGATTTCCACTAAAGAGCAATCATGTTGATGATGATGATGATGATGCCGCCGCCGTCGTCGTCGTCGTAGTCGTCGTACATCTAAAATGCATTCCATATGGTCGTGGTGGCGCGGCGGCGGGTCGGGCGTGTTCGAGGGAAGTTGAAGAGCGAACTGATGAGCCTCGAAGAGGTTGACTAATGCTAAGTCCGATGGTGTTAGTATGGTGGTGGCATTTTAGAGGAACATGACCATTTGGACAACCGCACCAGAAGCATGCACCGCGCACAAGAAGTTCACCCAAACCGCGCGGCGATACATCCATCTGGCCGTGCTGTGTCCGCAGAGGGGCGAGTTGTTTAGTAGAACTGAAAGTATGACATATGAATAGGGGAGATGGTCCAGTGCACAGTGCACACACAACACTGAGGAACAGCCTCAGACAGCAGTCAGCACTCAGAGCGGCGACGAGGCGGCGGCGGCAACGGCAGCGGCAGAAAGAGCGAGAGGAACGACGGCCCAGGACGGGTCTTTCGGAAGGTTCGGGTCGGGAATTTATGTACGAATTCATACGGTTGTGGCAGCTAGCAGGCTGGCTCTTGTCGGCAGGGTACACCATCTGAAGGCAGGAATATTTGTTACTCACAGCAACCGTGGCAGCAAGCAGCAGCTGCCCAGGGGAAAGGACTCTTGCGCATTTACACCTCAAGTGTGATGTGGCACGGTGTGCTGTGGCGGTGCTGTCCATCGATGAATTGAACGGCGGCGGCGAAGGGAAACTGTTAAATAAATTACATTGATTGCACGACTTCAATGTTCAATTTCCAGCATTAGATAGGACAATGAGAATAAATCACGAATTGGATATGCCAGTCGATGGGTGGAGGTGACGGGTGGGTCGGCCTGTCTTTGACAGAAGAGGGTGTGTGCAGCGTGTGTGATGAGATGCGAATTGATTGGTTTCACACTCGATGCGAACGTTTCGTTGGCCTTGACTGTGACGGCATCCCAGCGTTCGGTGGTATTTGCATTCGAAGTGGAGGTGAATGCGGTCGTGGCAGCTCTCGGCGACCCGAATCAAGTGTGAAATGAGAAGACATTTACGCTCAAAACCCATTAGTGGCTAATTGCTGTCAATAGCAAGACCAATCCGAATGGACACTAATGTAATCTTAGAAGGCAGACAGACACAACGGTTGCCTCGAAATGGACCACGGCGAGACACACACGAGCACTCTGCACTCCACTCGCGAGAGCTATCCAATTACCCATACATGCATTCGCTGTCCAATTAAATCAGATTTTTGATTGACATTTTCTAACCGCCCCCCGTGCTCGGGCCCCGCTTGGCCACAGTCGGTGGGCCCGAGCCCGAAAAGTGTTCCGCGCCCGTTCGCCTGGCGCACATGTCAACTTATCGACGTTCATCGATGAACGGTTGCGCAATGGAAAATCGGAGAAACTCGACTTTCATTATACGCTCGGTCGTCGGATGCAATTAAAATCACACACGTTAAGCCCCTCACTAATTACGTCAGGTGGTGAAATGTCATTTAAATTAAAGATGACCGCCCACGCTCGACTGCAATCATCATCAGCGTCGTCCATCGGCAGGTTCCGAGCGGAGGAACCTATCTCAGACCGTTGGGTATTTTTTTTGTATCTCAGTCGATGCCCAGACGACAGGGTGGCCGTAAATTAATTGGATCCCTTCTCGACCGCCAGCAAGCAGTGAAGGCAGACGAATAAAACACGTGAAAATATTTTTGTGTCTCGTTTAATTATCCCTCGTGTTCGCTGGCTGAGAGGCGAACAATTAAACGTTAAATCGATCCTGTTTGACTTTTCGGGGTGACACACAAGTCAAGTGGCTGCCGGTGGTAAATGCCTTCGGAAGACTCGGCGCGGACAGATTTTCGACATTGCTGAGGTGCCTGTGCGTGGGGTGCAAGTATGTGGAATTCACGAGCGACTTGGAGTTGAAACGGAGAAGCTTGTGTGTTGGAATGAGGATGACACCTTGAGTGTGACTAAGATGGGGGAGGTGGGTGTGGACCGACAAGCCTCTGAAGTCTGTACGATCGCTGGCTAGCTGTTCCCAGTTAGAAGTGAAGTGTTTCGCCATTTGTGCCATCCATGCGCTCGACATGGCCATGCTGCCATAAGCGTGGCTGAGCAGGCGCGTCCTGATCAGGCTGATGTCCGGGAGCTATCAGCCATCGATGACACTGAAAGCCTTTCCATCCTTACCCGAGGTCCATGTTTCATCAATCGATGCACCCTTTGATTTGGCTTCAAGAAAGAGACATTTCCGAAGATGGTGGACATTTTTCGCAGATGGAGCGAGCACTTTTCAGCGCTGATCCATCCCGGACGGGGTGCTGAGGATGACAGACACGTAGGCTTGAGGGGGGCAGAGAATAATCCGACGGCGTGGAAGAAATCTTGCCAGAAGTGCGCAATGGGCAGAGAGGGAGTTTCATGGATCGAGGTGGCGTAGGAACGCGGAGAGACACCTGACTGGGTGACTGTCCATGGGTGAGGTCGATCTTGTTTAGGTCCCCGCGGGAAGGACTACGTTAACCTGTTGGAGGCGCGTTCTAGAGCTAAGCATGGGATCCAGGTTTAGGTCCCCGTGGGAAAGTCTATGTCAAACTGTTGGAGCCGCGTTCTTGAGCTAAGCATGGGAGCCAGGATGGGACATGAACAATGCGGCTTTAGCATCGGCAGGAGAGTAGCCGACCAGCTTTTCACTCTGGAGGTTGGGGAAGCTTGGGTCTTTACCTGACCGATCTGCGGAGAATTTGTATATTTGGGAAAAAGCTCGAGGTTCCTCGAGGTAAACACAGGAGTCTTCTGCAGGAGTGAGTGAGTGTAGCGCCCATGTGAGGCCGGCTCAACTCAAACGGAACCAAAGACGGTACGCAGACGTCGGGGAATTCTTCGTACGCCTCTGCGCCGTATGGGGAGGAGTAAGATAATCAATGTCTTGTATGAACTCAAAGTGACCCTTCAACCTGATCCTTGATCCCAAGCAATTAGCGGTTCGATACCGAGTTCGTTGTGTGCTCGCCTTAGCCGAGGTGGTTGAAGCTCCTGGCTCCCTTTAAGTTGTAGCGGAGTATTCTGACCTTCTGTCAAAGATATTTGTGATTTATGTCATTTCCCAAGGAGAGCATGTACTTCGTTTTCCCCTCGTTCATCACTAGACCTACTTTAGCTTCGTCCCAATGTTAGCATGCATTCCATCGATTTTTGCGACAGAACGATGTGGAGTCTACTGGTTCGTTGACATGGTTCAAATTGGGTGGTTGTGGCTGACTCATGCCAAACAAAAGAGTTGGTGTGCGAAACCGCCGATTTTCCAAAGACTGAGGAACGAAAAGTCGCGGCACGTCGCCCACTGAAGAGAGTCCTCGAATGATTTGTTCTGTACCGTCAGAGACTTTCTCAATCAAAGGAGTGACTGACCGGGAACCATTCAGCTGCATCATCAGCTCGCAACACACATTCTCCCTCGCAATCGTTATCCATCGCCCTCACACTGGACTCACTTAACGTAACAAACTGCATCCAATTCACATGCCAGTAGCAGTTAACATCGCGTAAATCCGTCAAACCAATGAGATGTCTTCGTTCATTTGCCGCCGTCGCACCATGTCATCCACCGCATGGAGGATATAAAATGCACAACTTTACCCGCGGCCACTATTCAGAACCGAAGCAGTGTCGTGCATAAATGTCACATGCATGACGCAAATTACAGTCGCCGTACAATCCCACGCCACCACATGTATCCCGTCTCGCGAGACGCACGCATCCTCCTCAATCTTCGTTCTTCGAAATTCCAGTCAAAAATCAGAGCTAAATCCATTTTTCATCTTTCTTTCTTTGATTTTATAGTGCCACTCATAGAATCACAACATCTTCAAAATAATGTCAAGATGGTTTGATTTGGTGCCCTCACGAGTGATTATTTCTTTTTCTCGCTTCGCTTCGTGTACCCATGCCAACGGCAGCCAAAGCAAAACACTTCAAACTCACTCTACATCTACATCTGCACACGGCTGTTGGCTACAATAGAAGAATTTTTCCCGTGGTCCAGTGCTGGGTCCACTAGTGGAGTATTTTTTTTCTCCTCTCATGTGTGTGGTTGGGTGCTCTGCTCCCCTTATGGTGATATACTTGACTCGATGATGAGGAGGACTCTTGAAAAGGCAAACTTGAGGAGCATACCTCTTCCTCCATTCGTCCTCCCTGCGCCGCGTCGCACTGACCACTTCACCACTCGGACGTTCGTGGCTGCTTGCGCGACGAGTTTCCTCACTTGGGGGGATACACTGGACACACTGCATACACTGGATACACTGGTGTAAACGGTTGTCATGTTTTGTTATGTTACTTTATTATTGTGTCGAGAGAGTCGGACTTCAGACGGTGTTCCCTCTGTAACTAGCTGAAGAGCTAACTACTAGGACTAGCCTCCACCGCAGTGACTTTATAGACCATATGGGCGTACGTGTGCTGTGCTAAAGTGTCGTAAAATCAGTCATGAAGTGGTCAGTAATGGAAATTACAACTTATGCCTGGAAGAGGGATTATTTTGCGTTCTAATTGCACGGGCTACCACGGGGCGGCTCGCACTCGCACGCGGTGCCACCACCTACACGTCGAGGCAATTAGAATGTGAACGAGTGGTCCCTGTTCGGTTACTGTTTCTAGTTAGAATTTGGTTTGTGGAGCGATCTTTTATGCATTCTAATGAGGGGCAGGCACTGAGAGAGAGAGGCGCGTTCGATATGGATCTGAAATGGCACCGGGATATCATAAAATCTAAGTGCTACAGGTTCGGCTTCAGAATGCGCGGTGCGCGGGCCAGTGGCTTCGTGTTGACGGTAGTAACGTTGGCCCCATCAGTGACCGCTCCGAGGTCGCCGTGATAAATTTGTTCCACTTTTAGGAGCCAAGAATGTATGAGGTGGATGGGGGGACGAAAGAAAATGGTTCCTCAGGTGCATCCGGTTCTTGACTTGAGCACACGCTGCTGGTATGAGGGCGAATTTTCCTAAATCAAGTCCAGGCAATCACTGAGGTTTTATATTTTGGTGACTTGCGCTGGGTGAAGGACCGAAGAGGAATATGAGAGAGAGAGAGGCAGGGGAGAGGCGTGTCTGATGTGGACGTGGTCTTGGCCAAGTTTGATTGCACGATCACACATCGTCCATTCTTTTTTCCGATCTCTGTACATACGATCATCTGTACTCTTCTCCAAATGAGACCAGCTCATTGCAAGTCAACTTCTTCGAGCCGCCAATAGTTTCTTGGTACTCATTTATGCTGCCTTAGGAGTAGGGAAGATCTCACAAGCAGTAAAATGTCTAGTATCAAGGGTACACAAGGCTCAACACGCTGATCTAAGTGAGCGACGGCCGTAAACTCGTCGAGGCAACCATATGTGTACCTACGGCCACCCACCTTTCTAGGCTACCAGCCTTCCTAGGCTACCTACCTTCCCAGGTTACCCACCTTCTTAGGCTACCCACTTCCCTAGGCTACCCACTTCCCTAGGCTACCCACCTTCCTAGGCTACCCACATCCCTAGGCTACCCACCTTCCTAGGCTAACCACATCCCTAGGCTACCCGCCTTCCTATGCTACCCACATCCCTAGGCTACCCGCCTTCCTTCCTAGGCTACCCACATCCCTAGGCTACCCGACTTCCTAGACTACCCACCTTCCTAGGCTACCCACATCCCTAGGCTACCCTCCTTCCTAGACCCAAATTCATTCTCTGTGAAAGTCCTCTGGACTTGGAATATTTTGCGATCGTCATAATCGACCGATTGAGCAAGCAGTGTAAGCCGTAATGTCTACGGCTTACACTGCTTGCTCAATCAAGTCTCGCATCAAATGCTTGTAAGGCGTCCCGTCCCAAATTTTGCACCAATTGCACGCTATTGAACCTCAAGGCATCTGCCCGTATGCATGGACAGTGTACTGTGAAGATTGAAAATTGCTACTGCAACACTGGGGGTTAATGAAGACCGGGATGTGTCCATCTGTCGACTGTTACTTGACTACGTGGAAGCCATTACGCAATGATCTTGGTCTAGAACCTTCCCAAATACAACTCGTACAAGAACTGACATGTTGCTGCTAAATTGTAAAGTTTGAGTACTCTTGCGCGGCCGTCTGTTGCCCTGGCTGAATATGAATGGCCCCGGCCAGGGCACAGCTTCTCAGCAACCACTCGTGGAGTGCATGGTATTATTCTTTGACGAACGGAAGCGACCTGCAGTTTTATGCCGATTCCGAGCGGCAAATTTGACAAGCTTTTTCAAGACAGTTCTGCTCTTTGAGAATTGTCAGTGACTCGCGTTTCGGGAAACGAACCTGAGGTAGGCATAAGTGCCTCGGGGTCAACGGAGCAACCCACAACGAAACGGTTTGGTGTCAACCATTGGCCCGTATTTTTTCATAACTCGAAACATCGTTGCCATCAATGGCGCCCGCTGTCATTCAATAGTTTTTGTGAGCATACGGGTGTTATAAAAGCAAAATAACAAATTGACAGTTAAATTGAACGTTAAAGACCCTCCTAAAGTTTAGAAAGGGGAGTGTGATGTTTGGACATTACTTCCAACCAGAGGCCTTAGAGCCCATTTTGAATCCCTTCATTTGTGGATGGCACATCCAATTAACCCATCCTGTCACGTGACGGCTTAAACCACACCGTGCTCTTTACGAATTTTAGAAGATTCGACATATCTGCTTGGGCTTAGTCCGTAGTCTCCGTGAAGAATCATTGACCGCCGATTGAAGCTAGGCTCCAATTCTGGAGAGCCGGGCAGCGACAAAGCTGAAGTTGGATTGTCTCGGTCTCGCACTCAAGGCTATCTTGAAGTCAATAAAAAACTAAAAATGAGGGCAGCTTCTAGAGTGCATTTCTTTAAGCATAAGTTGGTCCTTCGAGCCGGATGATGCTCGGACGGTGACGATTGCTGTGCATTTGTAAGCCATTTTCCTGCATTTTTGCTCGAAAGCAACAGAGTTCGCGGTCATCGTTGGCATCTGCATTTGTCGGGGTTACATGTGTACATTCAACTCCCGCATACAACCCCCACCAATGCAGATCTAGACGTACTTGGCGCGGTATGTGCTGATTGTGACGATGGCGTTTGTCACTAAATATGAAGGGACTGATGTTGTTGTTGCCAAAAGTGACATCTGGGTCTGCTTTGACGTTGAGGGGTAGAGTGGTTATAGACACCTTCAGACGTCAAGTCAATCGTTCCAATTGCAGCCTTGGAAGTAAATATGACTGAATATTGGACAGTGCTTATCCTACTCGGTTGGTTATGTCAAATTAAGGAAGCATCGCAACTTGGGGCCCTCAAAAAAGGATAAGATTTAGTTTGCTTTGTGCTGAGACGACTAGATGGCTCAGATGGTTAAGAGTCTGCCTTTGCTTGGCGGGGTCACCGGTTCAAATCCCAGTGAAAGCTAAATTAATACGCTTTTATCTGGTTTTCAAATCTGGTCCAGTTACCATGGTCGTTGACCAACATGGTCTAAGTGTGCTGGTGAATGCACTAGCAGTCCCCATCAGTACCCCACCCCCTAGCCTGTGCGGACATTCTCCTTGATTCTCCATCGGGCCGATTTTTGAAATTCTATTCATAGCCAGTATTTCTCCGGCATTAGCAACAACTGCTGTGACAAATGAAGGTGCGGACATAGGCGCACAATCCTACGCCTTAAAAGCTCATCATCGGCAGAGGCCCTGCGTACAGGCTTTTCCTAAAATGCTACCGAGCCACTAACCATTCTTAACCACCCGTCAAAATCCATTAACCCACGGCGTTTGAAGGAATGAATGTCACAATGACAGAATGCACAGGAAAAATAAATCTCCCACGGCACCGGCTTAACCTCCACCGGTAGCAGCAGCAGACTGCCGCTCAGACCCCATCTGACCTGATCTTCGGTGTCCAAAAAAGAAGCGAGCGAGGCGTTTGCAACACACACTCACAATCCGGTCCATCACCCCCGCCACCATCAGCCGTGCCATTTGCATCGCTCAACAGGCAGCCACGGCTTATGCAACCAGCCACACTTCCAAATCGGGCGGGCCACAAGTGAAGCTCCACCCGATTTGACGCTACGTCCACTCCCCAGCAGATTCCAGCGTCTCGTGAATTGTCAGCCAGCAGTCGCATCGGTTCGCAACTGCGTAGCATCGAGCACCGACCCACTCACACGCAGTTCCCACATTCAAATTGATTAAGCCGCAACGGGCTGTGCGTGCATAACCTCTGGAGCTACGCAGCCGAATGGGTGCGAATATGGTCTCCAGTCACTTCGCCTCGACTCAATGTCAGACTCACGAGACAGGACCCAATGGTAATTACAAACCGAAGGGACACCTAGTCCGACCACAACCGTGCAGACGACATTCTCCCTTGTGCTCGTGTTGCAATTATGATAATTTCCTCACCACCTGTCCTGGCGGACTCATTGCTATGCCGGTCATAGCTCACTCCATCCAACCCCCGTCGCCTGACGGAGCACAGACACGGTCGACATGGCGAACGAGGCCCGCTCGGAGACAATCGGTTTTCATTTCTCTAGCAGAACTATTGTCTTGTGGTGTAACTGAACCCCGGGAGAGGTGCATGCCTCCGCCAGCCGAACGACGACGAGGTGAATGGACAATTGCATCTAAGCCAGTTCAAATCGTCGCAACCAGAAGACAAGACAATTCCTCGGCTCTCCGCTCACTCATGTCTAGCAGCGGCAGCAGCAGCAATTCGTCTCCACGATGGCATTGTTGTGTGTTCCATTTGAATGGTTTGTGGCCGAGCGGGAGGAAGAACATGTCCATTCAACCGGCACTCACACGCCGACGCCGGGATTCTTTCACATTTTTGAGGACCCTGTGAGTGAGTCTATCTGTGTCAAGCAATTATTGAGATATTTTAATTGACGTGGAAAATTTCGGTTCCCCCGGTCTGGGTGGTCGTCTGAAGAGTGTCACAGTCCAGAGCCAGATCTGGGGGATGTCATAACAGCGCTCCGGTGCCACCTGCTGACACGTTCGTTGTTTGGGGGTGAAAGTCAAAGCGGTTGGTTTTTGCAGCTCACCTGGAATGAGAGAAGAAAAAAAGTGTTATTAGTGTGAACTCGGCGAGAGAGGGAGAGAAGCGATTTTTTTTCTCTGATTTGTGGCTTTTAATTGGACAACGCGCCGCCGCCGTCGGTCAATGGATGGCAGAGTGCGAACGAGTTTCGATGGGGAATGGTTCGGCCGTGGCGGCAGGAAGCCGATGGGAAAGTGTCTATGCTCGGGAGATGTCATAATCGATTTAGAAAGTGGAGACACGTCCACATACGTTAGATGGTGGTGTGCTCCGTCGCGCCGTGGAAGATCTTTCGAGGACGATTGTGTCTCGTGTCTGCGGAGACACTTGGTGACACTCTCTGTGCACGGTGATCTCGTGTGTGATATATCGTGGCACTTTCACATTTCACACAGTCGACAACCGTGAGCGGGGACATGGAACTGCGTGCGATGGGACGGGGGGTGGAGCAGGGGAGTCTCTATGAGAGGGATGTCGATATGAGATGGAGACCTGTGAAGTGTCGAGTGCCTACAAGGTCGCTGGTTTTTTTTAAAGGGTCATGTTATGCAGTGGAGACAGCACACCGTCTGGATTTGTCCAGAAGGAAGACTTATGTCGTCGGGGATTTCAGGTCCACAACTCGACAGAGTGACTGATCGTGTGGATCCTGGACAGAAGGTTACAGGTTGGCATTCCAGTGGACCATATGCACCAGTCCATCATTCTACATTTCAGGTCCAGTCAAGCTTACATATGCTTGGGAAATGAAATAAAGCAAAAAAGAGAAAGTGGCGCCCGACGAATAACTGGGCGATGACATAATACCTTCTTCTGCAATGCATAGCGCTGCAGTCCGAGGGAGGCCTGGGCCTCAACTAGCAAGCAACGTCTTCGTTCGGAGAGATTTCTGCATAGGTGCCTCCAGAGGCTTACACAAATTTGATCGAGGTTCTTTTTCACTTGTGAGGACCACATTAGACGCGGGCCACGCTCGGTACTGTAGAACACCTCCCGAATTAATAATCAGTTGGTGACTCCAAGTTGTGGTGACAGATGCCAAACATGTAGTCAGACAATTCAAAGAAATGGCGCCCAACACCAAATTGATTCCATCGTCTGGGCTCTGTACTTGATGACATTCGTCCTTCGGATGTCACTTTTAAGAATCAGAGCAGGAGTCAGAGCTCGTGGAGTTGCTCAAGAAACAATTATGGGTGGGTTTTCTAGTAAATATGGTTGAAAGTCATTGAACACAAGGTACTGAGACAAGTTGAGAGTGGATTTGTGGCCGAAGTTTTAAAGCAATGGCTTGGGTTGCAGTGTGAATGCATGCGCATGGGCAATCAGAGGAGCGACAGAGGTCAGGGTTCTTTAAAAATATCCGTCACATCGTCACATGCGTGTGATCGCCGATCTGGTACGCCGTCAGGATCTTCGCATGACGCATCAGAGCCCATTCTAGTCCAACTCTTTCCCACTTGACTACAAATGAAACATGATCGAATATGTCCACGAGCACCGATTTGGTGTTTCGAACGACACAATGCAACATAGTACTGTCGACGCCCACCAGATGGTGTTGGTCTCTCAGTGGCCAAAGCCCAGCTACGCGACTTATATTCAGTTAGGCACACAAACCAATTCTGGCAGTCTCTCATATTTCCCGAAGGGAGTGCGTCCGCCGCTCGAGGGCATTACGATCGTCGGCTCGTAAATTGTGCACACTTTAGCCTCTTTTTGCATAAAATGCCAACTTCTGTGGCAGGGGACTGGAAAAATGCTCTGCTAGATGCACAGACGATGAGGTCAAAAGTGGCGCCCAACAGTGGATGCAAATTCAGTCCAGTCATTCTGATGGTAGCAAATCCAAATTTCCAGATGTTCTCGACATGAAGCTTTGAAGTTTGTCCATCCATCCATCCACTGGCCCGACAGACTGACAGATTGTCAAAAGACTCCGGCTTCACACATCGAAGAGGTTTCCTGCGCCAAGCCCAAGTCAGCCATGGTTCAATCCCCGTGATCGGAGAGTCAGAGGAGAAAAGTTCCCACCAGAGCTGCATCAATTAGTGGCACAAAACCACCCACGCACACTGGTGACATCTCTGCGTCGCCGCCGCAATAGCTTCCTAATCGACCTCCACGCGCACCATGCCATGACTTCATTCTGAACGAAGTCCCAGCACCCAGTACCACAATAAACCATCGTCTAGCAGCGTGTCTCATCTCGCCGGGCCTCAATGGCACAGCAGACGCTACGCCATCCGCCATTGGAAACCAATCGATCGTGGGTGATAATAGCGCCGAACCATCGTCTCTGCATTATTTTCATTCGAATTTATTTTTATCCAACTCGAATTGTTTCTCGTCTGAGGCTCTTTTGTTTCAGAGCGTCTGCGAGCTGTGCTGTGTGGTGCGTCTCGTCTCGTAAATTTTCATTTAGACACACACACACTGGTCACAAAAGAGACAGACGAGACGCACTGCTGGGGCGCTGCTCCGCGCGTTGTCTTGTCCTTTTTGTCTGCGTTCCTTAACCCTCGCCTCGAACAAATAGTGCCAAGGAGTCACAGCGGGCCATTGCAAGAATGTACAATACACACGGTCCCAATCTATGGATAGGTTTTAGATTTACGGATGGATTTGCATTTTGCCTGCCTTGAGGCGATCGGCTGGGGTTCATAATCGATGCGATGCGTGGGCTGGTTTGTGGACAACCAGAAAACGAAAAATGAAAGAGAAACGAACGAAATTAAAGCGAATTATTGGAAGTCTTTCGCTGGCCTGGGTGTGTACACGTGTGGTCGTTAAAAATGTGTGTAATTAGGTTCGAATAATGCAGTGCCGAGGTGGAGGACGGGCGGAGACGGTTGGATGGACGGATGGAACGAGAGGCGATGACAGACATTACCACCACGCAGTCGACAATTTAAAGTGTACCGCTCGGTTTGATCCTTCATTGCTCGGCTGAGATGACGTCTGGAGGGACACCGACGCAGGTCGGTACTGCGCCAGCGGCGAGACGGCGGTTCAAAACGAGGTCGTCTATCCGAAATTGGAGTCACCTCGGGAAAATTTTGCCCGCCGAGTGGACAGTGCTTATTGGCTCTCCTGGATGCAGGTGACGACTGTACTTGGTACTCGGTACTTTGTTTCCTCGAGTATCACTCCAGCTGGCGATAGCTAGAGAGCTTGATCGGGGTTAACTTGAGCTAGCTTTATCGTCGCGGGTGCCGGTAAGAAAGACGGCACTCGGCGCTTCGACCCATTATCCTCGAGGATCCCCCCAGCTACCGATCCTCAGTACAGAGCTTGATCAGCATTCAGTTGCCCACCTCTTTCAGTGGTCGTGGGGTGCTTCGGCTCATGACTGTACAGACGAATGGGATGTGCCACCGATTGGCGTCAGGCCTAGGATCTAAAGGACCTAGGCGGCATGAAATCTAGAACTCACCGCTTCTCCTCCAACTGCTCGTCAGTCAAAGTTCTCTCCCTCAAAGTTCTCCTTGGAAAGTGGCCCCGGGACCACCCTAAGCCTCAACAACAATGAAATTCCATCCTCGTCCTCACAGCAAGACGCCGACCGTCATGAGTAAGCTCCTCCATCAAAAGCAGACATTTTCCAATTAATATCCCCGCACGACCTCACCACACCCATCCTCCTTTCGGTTTATTTTTTGGCAAAATTTCATCGCCGCAGCGATGGACCGATGACTTCCACTGGGACAGAGAGCGAGATGACATTTCTCGCGCCGCCGCCGCTGAGTTCAATGGCTGCTGCGCCGTAAATCAGTACCCTCTGGCGGTGTTTGGAGCCATCCACCGCTAATTAATTGGCATTTAAATTATCGACAGCCAACGAAAGGCAGGCGAGATACGATCTGATCGGATCGGGGTTTATTGGACTACGAGGAAATGCCAAACCGAGTACGAGTATAATTGCATTCGCGAAGCTCGCCCGTCAGATGCGATGGCCCCTAATTGGTAACACGACGCCGGAACGGTTCTTTTTTCGGGAAATAATTCCCGAAAGCATTTCTGGCAGTCTCTCATATCTCCCGAAGGGAGTGCGTCCGCCGCTCGCGGGCATTATGATCGTCGGCTCGTAAATTGTGCACACTTTGGCCTCTTTTTTTGCATAAATTGCGCACGCCTGAGCCAACTGCTGTGGCAGGGGATGGGAAAAATGCCACAAGGGGCAGGGATAGAATTTAGAAATCGATGAGGCCAGCGCAGTGGCGGCGCAGCCCGTAGTATTTGCATACAAGTCATGCTCATAGAAGCCCAGCCACATGCGCCGTCTTTGGTGTGACTGCGCGCAGCGGCAGCAGAGGCGGACTGCGAAGGCAATTCGGTTTTGGGCATTGAGTGAGTAATTTGCTGAATTTATGGAATTTAATGAAGCATTTCGGATCACATTTCGCTGGGTGTGGTGGCCACTGGGCGGGCGAGAGTTCGCCGAGATGACTCCAATTTTGGGTCCGAACCTCTGCGTCGGTGTTCGTTCAGATGTCATCGCAACCTTAAATTAAAGATCAAAACGTGCGGTACACTTTGGGTGCTAGTCTGTGCACTGATCAGGTTCATGCTGACATTCCGCGGCACGGTGCTGGGCGAGGTGAGGTAATTCAGTTGCACGACAGTCGCAGGACAAGCGTGTACGTGATGCTTGCGCCTAGGCTGCCGTAGGGAGGAGGCACATGCGCTGCTGTCCCAGGGACCAGCCCGGCCGCAAGGGACTTGAATTCTTGACGCAACATTGTTGCAGGCCCCCATTTGTTGTGAAAGGCCTGAGACGGGGAGACTGACACAGACCAAAGTCTGTGCGAAAGGAGTAAATGACTTTATTCGTTCGGACGACTCGTAATGAACTTGCACCGATTTGGTGCTTTGCAACGCGGCGAGCAAAAGCACCATTGTGCATGGGGAGTGGTGAGATGACAAAGCCGGCGCGGTGGTATGCAGCCGTCGTTGACTGGGGGAATCTTAGTTTAATGAGGGTGAGGGCAGGCTCCGCAAATTCTTGAGCAGGTTTCTTGTGAAGTGACTTTTGACTTGTGCGATGTCCGTATCCGCTGGGCAGCGTGTGAACAAGCATTCAGTTCCACAACGAGACCGACGGGGGAGCAACGTCCTGGAGGGATGGAAAACATGTGGATACGAGAAAATTGTTTTGAGTGCAGGCTAGTCGGTCGAGCTTTTTTCATATCATCAGCGTATACTGAAAGAATGCTACTCCCTTATGACAAATTCGACGTCATTTATGGTGAAGACTAAGATCAGAGGACCAAGATGACTGCCCTGTGGAACGCCAGATGAGGCAAGAATGGGCTCGGTTGTTGAGGATCTGACGGAGACTTTGTTGTGTTTCCCTCGACGTCATGATGGTGAAGACTAAGACCAGAGGACCAAAATGACTGCCCTGTGGAACGCCAGATGAGGCAAGAATGGGCTCGGTTGTTGAGTATCTGACGGAGACTTTGTTGTGTTTCCCTCGACGTCATGATGGTGAAGACTAAGACCAGAGGACCAAAATGACTGCCCTGTGGAACGCCAGATGAGGCAAGAATGGGCTCGGTTGTTGAGTATCTGACGGGGACTTTGTTGTGCTTCCCTCGACGTCATGATGGTGAAGACTAAGACCAGAGGACCAAAATGACTGCCCTGTGGAACGCCAGATGAGGCAAGAATGGGCTCGGTTGTTGAGTATCTGACGGAGACTTTGTTGTGTTTCCCTCGACGTCATGATGGTGAAGACTAAGATCAGAGGACCAAGATGACTGCCCTGTGGAACGCCAGATGAGGCAAGAATGGGCTCGGTTGTTGAGTATCTGACGGAGACTTTGTTGTGTTTCCCTCGACGTCATGATGGTGAAGACTAAGATCAGAGGACCAAGATGACTGCCCTGTGGAACGCCAGATGAGGCAAGAATGGGCTCGGTTGTTGAGTATCTGACGGGGACTTTGTTGTGCTTCCCTCGACGTCATGATGGTGAAGACTAAGACCAGAGGACCAAAATGACTGCCCTGTGGAACGCCAGATGAGGCAAGAATGGGCTCGGTTGTTGAGTATCTGACGGGGACTTTGTTGTGCTTCCCTCGACGTCATGATGGTGAAGACTAAGATCAGAGGACCAAGATGACTGCCCTGTGGAACGCCAGATGAGGCAAGAATGGGCTCGGTTGTTGAGTATCTGACGGGGACTTTGTTGTGCTTCCCTCGACGTCATGATGGTGAAGACTAAGATCAGAGGACCAAGATGACTGCCTTGTGGAACGCCCGATGGGGCCCGATTGTCTCGACTGTTGAGTATCTAACTATGTTGCAGTCGAGTTGAATGAAACAAGTGTGAGATGAAAGTTCGTACTGGCTCCCGGCTTACAGACGACTGTGGGTAGCGACTTCTGATCTTGTGGATTGACTCGGCAGGTACATCAGTCCTCTCAAGAATGACTCCGAAAGGAAAAGCATCCTCGTGGTGATTAGCCCAAGAACTCCGATTCGAGGTTTGACGCCGTGAATAGATAAGCCCAACCATTAAAAGCAGGCATTTTAAAAATAAAAACAACTCAATGGAGCGCCACACCCATCCCTCAACGTTTTTGAAGAATTCCGCGAGAAGGGGCTCTTTTCGGGCGTCAGAGGCCGCTGTTTGAGGGCAACTGGTATAGCCCCAGCTTCAAGAACAGAGGACCCCTGTTCTATTTGATACTCTGACAGATAGTGAGTCTGGAACGGCGGAGTGTAGGCATGCACCCTTCCTCACTCCAGCGAAGTGGTATATGAAAGCTGTTGTGGCAGTGATGGGGTGTATTTTAGGTTTGGAGGTTGAGGTTGAGGAGCCTCACTTTCAGCACGCAGCAGCTGCACTTGGGCCACCGCAGGCCCATTTTGTTGCCACGAGGAGCTTGTATACCTTACACGAGGAGCTTGTCTAAATTTTAGATACTTACTTACTTAAGGTGGCGCTACAGTCCGGGGTGGACCTGGGCCTCAACCAACAAGCGTCTCCAGCCAGCTCGATCTTTAGCTAGCTGTCTCCAGTTTCGCACGCATAGTTGGTTGAGGTCCCTTTCCACTTGCGTGCGCCACCTGAGTCGCGGTCTTCCTCTACTGACTACTCTACTACTAAATTTTAGATGCTTCCATAAAAGCGATGAAAATGCCTGGCACAGTGGGCAGGTTACCAAAGAAGTAGAAGTGCAGAATGGTTACATCCTCTTGTGTGTGTCTACAGCTTCTGTGGAACTCAATTTAGGGCTGACCAGGTGTGTGTTCTAATGGCGCAGTCTTCGCCGATGAGAGTCTTGACAGCCGGCCCACATAGGCTCTATTACTTCGGTGCCATCAGGGTTAAGTCATCCCCGGAAGCGTAGTTTCCAGCATCTGGAATAAATTAAGCTGGAAACCCGAAATCCCAGAGTTCCAAGAAGGCTCTTGTCGAATTACGCTTGTGGACGACATCAGCTGCAAGCTACTCATCGTGTGCAATGGACGGCTGTGGTATAGTCGAAGGACCCATCTCCTTCGTGTCGACTACCATGGCAAGGCTACAAAATACCAAAGTCACTAGCACGCATAAGCACGCCTTTTACGAGAATTCCACAAAGCCTGAAGCGTTGGTGGTTTGGAAATGGGTGCGGCTATAGTCCGATGGGGACCGTGATACTCATCTCTCAGGAGCGGAGGGAACCAGCTGTTTAGACCAACACCGAACGGTGAAGCCTGAGAAGCCTGATAGATGAGTACATACTCCTTGAGTATTGGTAGTCACTGGAAAGGGGTTCTTGCTCTTATCGGGAATTTAACTCAAACGATGCACGTACCCACAGCGGCAATTATTTGTTTTCTCTATTAATGTGGAGCATTGTCTTCTGCGGCATATCGGGTCGGTATGAAAGCTGAATCCACAGTCGGAAGTAAGGCGAATCCAGTCTTGGCCAGTCTGCCTTCTGCCGTAATGGTTCGCGCACATCTGTCTTTCATCATCTTCAAAGTGATGAACAGCTTCGTTTCCAACTCTGTGGGTCTCTGCACGGAGACAGACGTTGGTATTCATCTCTCAGTGTTGTGTGGGGTCAGCCACATGTTGACAGGGATCTTCGCATTCGCTTGTTTGGCTGCATAAAGGATGGACAGCAACTGCTTCGTCGCATAATGTTCCCGAATCATTCCCACGAATGCATTCATCCGATGTCCAAATGGTGAAAGTGGCCCGATATCAGCCCCGTCATGTCTGACCGCGAAAGCGCACACAAATTGATAAGACGATTGCTTTATAGCGAAATTCCTGATTCATATACCGCACGATGACAGCAGTGACAAGCGGTTGACAACTGCCAGACAACCAACTTATTATTTGCCGAACCAGCTGGCAGAGGCAGTCTTGCCAGAAATATAATCACCCTCCAGAGGCGGACTATAAATTAGCGTTCCCACTTCTGCGCACGCGCACCTCCAACCGTCGCCGATCAAACAAAGTTTACATGCATTCTGAGCAGCAGCTTACATGGCGGCCATAAAACCATTTGCTAAGCATTCGAAAGGCAAACTTATCGAGTAATTATGTCAGGATTCCATTTGCATTCAATCCGACCCGCCAGCCGGCCCGGGATGCGCATTAACTTCCGATAGTTACGGCCCGCAGTAGCGATGATAATAATAATAATAATGGCAATAATCGGTAAGATGGCCGGTTTATGTCATCGATGGCATGGGACCGTGAGTGCGGTCACAACTTACACTTTGTACGGTCCGTGTTTGTTGGCAAACTAGTCGAGTGTCGACTGCTTTTTGTGAATACTTCTCATTTAGCCATATCGGTTGAGCAATTAAAATGGCTAAGCCAAACATACACGCAGACTCACACGACTCAACCGATTCGCCCGACTCACACGCACTCGGTGCTGCCGCGAGGACATGTGCTGGCGTTGTGTCGTGGAACAGTTTTGCAAGAATGCAACTTTACGACCAGTTGACGACTGGAGTGAAGCGGAATTCTATTCGCCCGTCTACGGTGGCCTGTAATTCGTTGAAATTCAAAGCGATTCAGCGCAACTCGCAGCGACTCACCGCGAATGCCTTCAAGTCGCAGTGACATGGAGCAGCGCGAGAGTGATTCAAATCGGTTTAGGAAGAGAATTTGGTTAAGGCGAACTGGGTTTGGCTGGAAAATTTGTTCGGATCTTAATGATCTGGAATTTGGACTGGAAAATGAGGACTGACGGACCTGTATGGGAATGGTATTCTGTTCTGAATTTGTTCGGATAATCTGCTGTCAAGGCTTACATGTGTTTCACTCAAGGGTGCATCGACTGGAATTCGAGACTTGGATGCGATTGCTGACTGAGATTGAGGGCGCCATTCTTTGACAACTAACTTGTCTCGGCGGCCTCAGCATTCTGGGGGAGGTGCAAAATGGCAGGAGTTTCACGCAATCACATGGCATGGCGTGTTTGATCTGAATAACTCTTGATTAATTCAATTTGTGGAGAGAATTTCTCAAGCGGATGTATTAGCCATTTTCTGAATTTAAACGAACAGAGGAATGGCGGGCATTTTAATTGCAAGCACTCGGGAGGCGGAAATGGAGCAATATTTGCTTGATTTCTACACACCTGTGGTTGTCAGGGAAATGAGCTGATGGAACTCAATTATGCTGCTAATTAATGTATCAGCACATTGATATCATGGTGGTCAGACAACTACCACTGATTGACCACTCCAGTGATAGTGGCGTTAATATGGCCCCCCCAACGGCAAATGGTGACCGCAATGGATTTGAAAACCGGGGGACCCTTCTGGCAGGGGCAGTTGGCTAGCCCCATGCAGTCGTACCACTCCAGTGATTTTGCTGTTAACCTGATGCATATTATCTATGCTTTTGCTGGGATTCGAACCGGGGACCGCCCTCTAACCAAGGGCAGGCCACTAACCAACTGCGCCATCCAGTCGTTTGGGAATGACACCTTTGAAGCTGCCGGTAGCCCCATCAATGGCGCGACCCATTCATGGCATCGATTCTCTAAGACAAGACTTCCTAACACAATGGGCCTTGCTTGCCTAAGTGTGGCTACAGCTTCTGGCAGCAAACTTCCTAACACAATGGGCCTATGCTTGCCTAGGTGTGTCTGCTGCTCACCAGTCAGCTCTACGCCATTCAGAGTCTGCATAGTCCCGTGACACGGACAGTAGCCCCTATAGTTGTTGGAGCTAGGCCCAGATCCATCATCCTCAATCTAAGATCACGAAATCAAGAATGGACAGCCAATAGATGATGGCATCTTAATCCGCTTTAAACACAGTCACCAGTGCCCGCCTGTCACAAGAAGCTACTCATTCCACCTCCGTTCGTCATATCTCCCCTAGCATATACCACAAAACCACATAATGCATCCCATTCGCCGTCGTAAAACCAACAAACATCACGTTGAACAACATGGCCAATTTTTCATCTCGAGTTCGCACACCAACTCTTTCATGCTCGCCCTTGCTCCATAAAACCGCCCCGAAAAAACGCTGTCGCAATAAACTGCATGCGACACAACCTCGCCACACACACACAATAGACAGTGATCACATTTTAAGCAAATTACGACATTTGGGTGCTTGTAATCCACGTGAATTTTTGTCAAAACCGCCCCAGCTGCAAGTGAATATGAATCCGAAGCGAGAAGACCTGACATTCGCACTACTTTAAGAGCTCACATTAAAGCGCATGTCAAATATGTGTCCAATTAGATGGTCAGGTGAATTTTATGTTACACATAATCATGTTCCTTACTCTGCATGATTTTGTGGTCCCTTTCGCGTTTATGTGTGTCTGTACCTTCAATTTGATGTGTGCTGTTGTTGGGGTTGATGTTGTATCTGGAGGACCGTTTATTATCTCATTTTGTTGGCGGATGGGTAATCAAGGAAAAATTATATCTCACAGCATGTTGGCTTCATTTGGGCAAACAACACAGCGTCGTCGCATCGCTCCTGCTGCTGCTGCAAGTGTATTGTATGCGATTTTCAAAAGGGACAACCAAGAATCGACTCGACTCGACGACGGTGAGTCTCAAGGTGAGGTGATATGTGGTGATGCTGGTGCTGGTGGTTGTTGTTTTATTATTTGATTTACGTCATTGTGCGTTTTGTGCATGAGAGAGGATCATCGTGATCATCATGATCACCAGCGCGATCGGAACGGGTTTCTGTTGGGATCGTGGTTCTTTTTGCATTCATTCAGTCTTCCTTTTGATTTCAACAATCAAATCATTCTTTAATTTTTATGACGCACTATGATGGTGCTGAAAGCTCTGGGTGCTCGCTCTCTTGTCGTTGTTCTGCGTTCCTCTTCTGCTGATGGTGGCTGTTGCTGCGTCTTGGTATCGGTGTTCTTTTCGTTGCTGGGCACTTGTACGTTCGTTTGGCATTTGCTTTGACCGCGTTTTGTGGTTGCCTCGGCTTCGTAATCATCGAAAATCTCCCTCTTCTCTCCGTTGCCCCTCTTATTTCTCAAAATCTCACAGATACCCCAGTCTCAGTCGCGCGTCTCTGCGAACAGCGTGCGGGGGGCGGGGGACAGGGAGCGAGCGGGGAGAATATATAAAGTTTTTCTTAATGGGCACTTTTGGTTTATAATGACGATGATGATAGCTATCAGAGGCTCGGTGGTACCCCCAGACCCCGTGTGTGCGTGTAGAATGTTTGACAGTCCAAAGATATACCCGCTGATGGACTGCTGCCACAAGACGAGATGAGACGACGAGAGAGAATGAACAAGAGGTCGCTGTGTGGCTGCCAACAAACTCGAAATACAAACGCACAGACAGACAGTCGATGGACACGATGTTGAGCACACACGCGCGATGCAAGCCACAAGCAAGAAGTACAATCAATCTACCATCCGTCAATTTTTGTTGCCCCCAAAAAGCGATTGCCATTGCCATCGTGTGCCCTGTCGAAAAATGCCACAACAATCCACCAAAGATGGGAATTTCAAATTATAGCAAGTACACACCTTTCTTCATTATGCGATCACTTATCTCGATACATAACAATTCCTGCGCCTGGGCTCTGTTTTTTTCCCCCTTTTGGTTTCCGTTGGTTTCGTTTCGTCTGATCTGATTCCATTCCTGTGGTATTCGCATAAAATTCTATACACTCGTTGATTTGTGGAGAGGGAGTGCGCGAGAAGGAGGGGGGGCTCGAACCAAGGCGACCAAAAATTGTAATCCATCCCAAGAATGGCGATTTTATAGCAATCATCAGCGGGAACACCAGACAGAACAGAATGATTGGCGGTATCCTCGTCCCGCGGTCCTGCTGGTGGTGGTGGTGGCTGTTGTCTGTTGGAGGCGACGGCAGTGGCAGCGGCAGCGGCATGCCCAATGGGGAGGCAAAGAAACGTAAATTGTGATGAAATTAAATTTCTGTATCTCTGATCAAATAAAACGTGAAATATTTATGGATTATGTTTTGCGCACAATAAAATCGACGTGCTCTCGAGCTCCCTCGCCCGCCCTCTGGAGGTTCTGGATTTGCCTCGGCATCGTTTACGAGTAACAAATTGTATTTAGTGAAATTACAAGGAAGTGATGATTCCTCGACTGATATTTGTTTAATCATTTTCGAAACGAGTTTGATACGACCAGGCGGTGGTGGCCGATGAGGTGGAGTATGAGGAGGAGGCGAAGGAGGAGGTGGTGGTTCGGTTTTATTTTCGACTGCGTTTTGGCATCAAAAGGCTGCATTTCGAAAGAGAGGTGGTCTCGTGCTGCGCTGGGATGACGAAGTGGTACAAGTTTGACTTAAAGTCTTGGGGAGATCGATTGCATCGCTGGGGCCATCATGCGAACGAGTTATGCCGTGTGGTTCGGGTTAAATGATGTCCAAGGCGTGGGCTGGTGGCGGGAGAGTGAGATCTAAAAGGGGGGTCCTTTCATAAGCAGTCACTCTGTGGCGTCGAAGGGCTGGATGTTCTGTGCGGTGGGCATCGGTGAGTCGATATCTTTGTCGAGAGCATTGCCCGGCCCGGTATCCTTTTGTCAGTGGAGCGTAACGTTTTGGAGGTTTTTTCTTGGCAAGAGTGAGTCATTGACATGAGATTTGCGAGACTGAGCAATTTGAGGTGAGTCAACAGGCCATCCTTCTGATGAGCCATTCATACTTAGTTTTCCAGATCCGCTCTCGCCAGATCCACTCTCGCCAGGTACTTCTCCGCATTCGACCAATGTCATCCTCCGCACGGCCTGGCGTTGGTTTGTGAGTCTCGTACGATTGTTGTCCAGCTAATCAGGCTCCGTTCGTGGCCCAAATGCTCTTAAGTCCTGAGGGAGTCCGCGGTTGTCCAGCATTCTCTTCTATTGAACCTGGAGTGTCGTTGGAGGGAGTCAGTCGGTGGAGGACAAGTTGACAAAGCTTCCTAAATAAGTCGTTCTCCGGCTTTACTGGCCAACAATGACAAAAGCAGCATGGAACGTAGACTCCAACTGCTCCAGACGTGATTGGTGGCCATCATCCCTGATGCATCAGACCCCAAATCCATAACCGAGCTAGACAGATGCTGATTTCTCATGACACTACCGCCGTAGAGTGAGAAGACTCGCGGAAGAGGACTTAGTCGGCGACGGGGGCTTAGGATGCGGGCTCTGGGCAATGGGCACTTTGCATGAATTGTCAAGGGATTGTCGAGACTCTTTCATGAACACAGAACTAACGTCGCTAGGATGCAGGTAATTCCATGGAAATCTGCAATCAGACGAGTGCTAAAGTCACACGAAGAGATCTGAAATCCGGCATGGTTTCCGACGGATGTTGAGCCAGAGAGACACACTCGAACTCAAAACCCAGTCCATTGTACTGCCACGCAGCAACCTACTCTTGCTGTAGTTTCTTGGTTTTGCGAAGGCGTGCTGTGCCGACATCATCAACTCTCCCCACATCAGCACTGCCGAGACTGTGACAGAGAGGAAGTGCTCTGCAACGTCTTCGTCTTCTCCACATGCGTCGCAGAGGCTCATTTAGATGTTTGGCGAAGGTTTTCGACGCTGATATTGATGGCATGGATTTCTGCTTGGAACACTGTAGGACCCGACCGCATTGGTGCGGAAGTCCTTGTGTTGGGTCCAAAGACTCCTGCCCCTACTACAGAAGCCGAAGGTCTGCAGTCTTTTCTGCCAAGGGGTATCGAGAATACGAAGGCGAAGTTGTAATGTCCCGTGTGTAGTCTTTTCTGCCAAAGGATAACAAGAATGCAGCGGACTTCTTACAGACGTTACTTGGTCTGCCTGCATTCTGAAGAGTCATGCCACCTCCGGTCGTGTGCTGTGTCCAACCATCGATGGATGCCCCAACCAAGGACGCAGATAGACCCGGCACTGGTTCCAGGTCCTGAGAATGTCTCCTCTGATCCGTGGCTAGCAAGTTCATCGGCCTTCTCCTTCTCAGCTATCTCGACCAGACTGCCTATCAAATTCAGAGAGGACGTCCTCATAAGCTATCCTGGAAGTGGTTGAAGGGTATAAGCAAGGCTTTATGTACAGACAGACACTGTCCCCCTTTCACCTGTTCTTCCCAATATAGTTCGTGGCCATTGGGATCGCATAGGCTTCCGCTTGGAAAACCGACCTTATGAGGTCTGCAGTCTAAAGTTATTCCCCTCCACGAAGGCGCCAGCGCCAGATCCTTCATTGCTTCTGGAGCCAACCGCAAAGATTCGACTACATTCCTTTCTTGGCTCAAACTCCAGCCAAAGCCAGTCCTGAGTGCTGCCGAAGTCGACTTTGTACGTGCGCCGTACATGAAGTACTGGTGTCCCCACTGGGGTCAGATGAACTGCAGGGCGCAAGGTCCTCGCAACTCCGGAGACAGACGTTCACTTTCCGTTCTGCTTCCTCGCAGTTGCACTCTCCTGGCATTGTCAGCGGTGATATTAGAGCGCATGTTGGTGCATTGATCCGAAATGCACCCGCTGGAGGGGGGAATGAAAGCCCTTGTAGCATGAAGGCCACTCAATTGGATCCACTCCAATTTCATTTGGAAATCTGACATTAATTGGCCAGTCTGGTGTCATCTGTGGACCGTGAGAAACGACGATTCAATTGGAAGTCCCTCCAGTCGCTCCAGTCACTCCAGTCACCCCTCCAGTCAGGCATTAGACTGGCATGTCTTAGAAGGCACTGTTTGAAAGTTATCGAAGCGTGGACTGTGTTGAATGCACATCATCATCTTTTCAGACGGGAGTCATATGGAACGTGGGGTACGGAGCACGCACTAGATCATTTGGGCAGACTGAAGGGGTCTAACGACTCGCAGGCAATCCTGCGTGTTGCTACGAGCATCGCGGAGGCCCCTTTCTACATGTCACTTTTTGGATCACCCAAAGGTCATGTCATCAAAGAGTCAGTCCCTCCATTAGCTTGCTTTGTAGTTTCCTTAAAGTGGGAGTCGTGGATTGTGGAGCAGAGATGGAAGACTGATGCATGCGAGAGGAAAAATCTTCAACGAGCGCTGTAAGCGCTGGAAGCCAACAAGCAGTGGACCTGAAGCATGCGAGAGGGAACATCTTTAACGGGCTCTGTAAGTTATGGAAGCCCTCAAGCTGTGGCCCTGACCAGCGGATCGTGAACGAAAGACAACTCCTAGCAGAATGCTTGCACCTATCAGAGATGGCTGAAAGCCCAAGCTCCGAGTCTGGTTCCTTGTCCTTATATGTGAGTTGGTGATACAGGCTAGGTTGCTCACAAGTGCCTGGACCCACACTCTTGGGCTTGGATCACATGTTTGCGACTTCAAAAGCCGTGTTATGCTCTGACGATGGAGAGCTGTCTTGATGGAAGTCTGTGCGATGCATTTGCACAACACTACTGTTCTCGAAAAATACGGGTTTCTTCTTCGAGTGTAGCGGAGGCTGACCTAGGTGCATCACAGTTGTCCGTTGGACAGGGTAAAGCAAAAAAAATTGGAATCTCTAGTCATTCCCTGCACTCTCACACCACTGGCCTTCCTACGGCGGTGAGCAGGGGATGGAGACGTATTCAAAGGAAACAATCACTGACTGAGTCTAGAAATTGCCTCAACGTCGAGTGGTCTATGGCCGGCAGTGAGTTAGGCTCAGTCCCACTTCACAAGACACCCAAGCTCAAGGTCTAGCGGCTTTTGCAGAAGTTGCGACGACGGACAAGAATTTGAATCTGTTCGGCGCACGGTGGAGAAGACTTCTGGGATTTGCACAAGTGCCTAGTTCTTAGTCTCTATGTCTCGCCACAGGCCGAGGTGGACTTGGGACTGGGCCAGCAGGTCTATTCAGCTAACGTCGTCTACTGCCATGCGCTTGCCGAGTTGGTTGACGAGCGGCTAACGTGCATTTGACGTGCTCCTCCACTTGAGTATGCGGCATTAGACGGATGCGGCCTCTGCTGTGATGTCCCTCAACTTCGGAGCAGAGGACGATTCTGACTTCCGAAGGCACTAAGGTAGGAGGTCACAGAATGGACCTAGTTGGTTGATCTAAGGCAATGGCACCAGTGAACCAGCCCACACGTCGACGGCACCATGGCCAAGCATCGCAACAACATTGACACTGATCACGGCTTGTAGACGCAAACCACGTGTTGCATAAAGAAGCTCCGGAAGCCTTAAGAAAAAAGCGCCAAATCTGTTGCTTGATCCCATATCTGCCATCTGAGCCCATCTGTTGCTCAGATAATCTTTATTCCCCGCTCGACCACAACTGACGTGCGAAACTGCGATGGTAGCTATCGTCAAAACGGAATCCTAATTCGATCAGAACTGGTTAAGATGAACCTCAAAATGTAAGATCGTCTGATGAAAGCAAAACCCATAAAATCCGAGTTTGACGAATTTAGCATACGACGCTGAGGCGAAATTTACGACCTCCCATTGAATCATCTCAAGTTCAAGCGGTGTTTGGCGACACCACGGGGACCATGCTTGTCAGCTTTTCGCCCTTGAGACAGTGTCGGTTGATGGTTGCCAGAGGAGATGTCTGATAATCGAGCAAAACCAAAAAAAAAACAACCTCAGTCCATTTCCTGTAATTTCCGCAATCACCGCGCGCCTCGTTAGTCTCTGATTAGCTCCTCGTCCCATCTAACATGAGACCGAGTGTGCGAAACAACGACTTCTTGTTACGCTCCGTTTGCATTCCCCAAACCACCAGAGAGACTGAGAGTGAGCGTGGTCAGAGCCATTGAGAGGCAATCACCATAAAATAGCTCAAAATTGTTGTGCAACACCTCAAAACAATTTTCTGCCAGCGACTACGTGCTCAGGAAGTTGCGGTGTGAACCCACTTACCACTCAGGCAACCCCCATCAATTGGATTTGTAACATCTACTTACGCTGCGCACACACACACACACATAGGCAGACGTCCATTTCATCGACGCACGGCAGGACCTGCGAAAGGAAATTGAACGCAATAATCGAATTAAATTCCATGAAAAATCACACAAAAGACGTTTCACGGATGGTTAAGTGCTGCTGATGGTTCGGTCCGATGGTGGCTGCTGCTTCTGCTCGTCATGCGCTCATCATGAGCGCTCCGCAGACCAGTCCGTCCGTCCGTCCATCATGTCTCCATCTAGACATGTTTTCAATCTCAGTGTGTGCCGGTTTGTGGTCAACGCGCTTCCCGAGCGGATTAAGAGCAGTGCCGAGCTGATGTATCGGCCGAATCGGCGGAAATTACTTTTTTGTGAATTGCAGCTGTTATCTGATTTTTTGGCGCCATAAATAATGGATGGGGAGGCAACGCATCCCCTCGTCTCGATGGGAATGCGCGCTCATTGCGTTTCGATTAGTGCACGCTCAGCGGTTGTGTGGTTGCTTGGACGCGCATAAGCGCACATTCCCATTCGGCAGTTCGCACCTTTCGACAAGAGCCGCTCAAATTGACATCTAAATAAGTAGCAATCAGTGCTCGAGCAGTCTCTGCAACTCAACCGCGTTCTCTAAGACCTCTCCTCCCGTGGCAGACTGTGGCGCGCTCCGCATGTGGACAAGAGCAGCGTATCGGGCGATTTCGGGTTTCGTTCGTTGCGGTGGCGGATGTTCCACCATTGATTATGGGTTATTACTAGCATTGGGGTCATGCCATCATCATCGTCTTCCAATACCCGTACTCGAGGTATCGCTGAGCTGAATGAAGTATCTATAGCCCATTGGATACGGCTAGTTGAGAGGGAGACTAAGGAGAATTCATCGTAGATGATCGGGACCGTAATTTAGAGAGAAACAAAAGGGAAATCGAAACTCTAAGCCTAGCTTGAGAGTGAGGAGCGAGTCCATGTGAAGAGGTGTGTTTCTCTACGGTGAAGGGACTGTCTGTGTGTGTGTTGTGTTCTGAGATACGCGGGCAGTGCTACAGCAATAAAATTCAATTCGAGATGAAAGATAATTACATATTAAAATGACGGAGGGAGTTGCCGTCATGGAATAGGGTCGTCGTCGTCATCATCATCGTCGTCGTCGCCGTCTGTGGACTCTGCGTTGCAACGGAAATACGATGCGATGGATTTCACGGAAGGCGGTTTTTTCTTATGTTTCAGGTTGGGACAGTGGGTTTTATTTTTGGGAATTTGGGGAAAAGTTGTCACGACACAAAAGTGAGAGCTGAGTAGTGTCTGGTGAGGGAACAGTCTAGTTTTGTGTGTCGCAATTTGTTCTTTTATTCGAGACGGTTACGGTAATCTGCTTGCCTTAAGCTTCCTTTCCGATTCGTTCCAGCGAGGGAATTAGCTGAGGATTGGTTTGAAATTCCTCGTTTTTATGCTTTCCCTCTGTATGTAGGGATCTGTATCGAGTGGCATGATCATCGGCTGTGATCTGTGAAGGCGTGATCATCGGGGGTCTTGGCTGTGATCTGTGAAGGCGTGATCATCGGGGGACCTGCCTGTGAAGGTTTAGACGTCGACGACAACGGACATAATTGGATCCAGAAAAAATGTACAAAAAGGCCAAAGAAACCAGAGAATCTGCAAAGCAAAATGCCCACGACCATGCCTGCTTCACATAAAATCATGCATGGATAATGCATACCAAGCCCTTTCAAAGCGTCGCACCGCTGTCATTAAGACATGGCTATCAACTCAAGTTCGCACACCAACTCTTTTGATTGATCACAAAAAACTGACAAAAATTCGATCAAAAAAACCAAGTTCATACCAGAAAATCAGATATTTCCTGCAAAAGCACTCAATTACACAGCGAATGCTCCCAATAAAACCTTAATTATGCTACAAAATAATGACATTGAGTGCAATTAATCACAAACTGGTCTAGACGTCGCGTCTCGTCTCGACTCTGTCCCTCGCTCCCTCTTTCTCTCTCTCTCTCCTGCTGTCTGGATTACCTTACAAAATGTGTTCTCTAAATTGCAAAACAAAGCAAAACAATGCTCATATAAGATCAAAAGAAAAGGCAAACAAAAAAATGCTAAAATTACTCGCGTAGTCGTTGCACATGCACAAGTTCACAAAACAACAACCTCTCGCCACCACTCCCATAGACCGACACAAGGCAGAAAACGCCATGTACATAGCAATTCCAGTGATTTTATTGTTAAATACAATCGAATGGGTGCTTACAGACAGTCTCATCTCATCCTCATCCAAGCGGAGTATAAAATTTAATGTAAGAGACCAACAAAAAGTAAAATGTAAACTAAATTGCAAGCAGGACAAGTGCTTGAATTCCACCAGAAAACCTTCACATAATCGTATAGGTGGAGTAGACAAGAGAGTGAGAGGGATACTTACAATAACAATAACAACAACAACAATATGGAGTCGTACGCATAATACGAATGAATGCAAAATGTTAAGCAAAGATTGTGCGTGCAATTATTTGTAATTGAGTACTCGTTGGTCCTCCACACACAGCCATGCACACACATTGTATTTGGCTGCTTTGCAGCTTGCCGTTGTTGTTATCTTCCTGGGGAACAGTGCAGAATGTTGTGCACGATTTCATTTCACAAGGAAAACCGAGATTTCACTTTTATTGATGTTTGTTCAAGGAGAGTGTGTGTGTGTGTGTTGTTTCCTTGATTTCTGCTTCGTTTTTCCATGAGATTGCGGCGGATGGGAGAAAATGATTTGGAAAAATGCAAGTGAAACTGTCGTTTCTTTGAGAGATACAGATTCACATGTGTCGAGCAGCAGGGACGATGGAAGGGAGACAGAGCGTCAATGCCCTGAAGTAGTTGCGATCGCAGTGAACGTGGTTACAAAGACGAGCAATAGAAAATCTTCGTGAACATGGCAGCCTTTGATTTGCAAGAAAGGAGGCGTTCGTCGATTGGGCTTTGAACCCTTCCTTTGATGCAGACACTAGCTTTTAGCTTCGGTTATCTGGAAGAAAGTTAATCTCTTCTTGACCTTGGTCGTGAGGTAAATTAAAGTGCGAGTGTCACTTGACACAGTTTCTGACAAGACTGCTCTCATCACAGTCATCAAATAAAAGACTGTAAATGAATTCAGGGCGAGTTTCGTCAGTCAATCTGCTCATGAACGCAATTTAAGACAGACAACGTAGAGAGCTGCCTTGAGATAGTGGGGGCATGATGGCGTGACAGCGTCATGCCGTTTGCTGTCACGGCATATGAGCTAGTTTTACCCCCAAGCCTTGCCAATGGATGTATCACGTCAAAAATCTAAGCGAATTACAAGGGCACTCCACCCTAGGACGTTCTAAGGCTACCAGGTGATGGCGCTGTATGGTGAGAGAATGGGGAAAATTCGTTAGAGAATGTGACTCCATCGAGGTCCAACGTACTGACATGGGGTTGGCTGTTGTACGATGATCGACTGTCAGTTCATCTGCAAAACATGGCCCTCCCTGAACTCCCTGGGCATGAAGGTAGCCTCATCTATTTCAAGCCCGCCGCTTCACTAGCAACAACGTTAGATTAGAGTGGCTAACTACCTTAAGGGTACCCAAAAGTAGGCCCGTTGTGTTGCCACAAGATCTAATAGATCCTAATCCGCGAACCATCTGGAGCTCTTAATAAAGCGATGGAGCTGACTGATGCTAATAGCACTTAGTTCTGTGAAGTCGTAGAGATATGGGGCATCCAAGTGACTGAGTATGTGAGATGAGAGGGCATTGCAGTTGCAAAGAAGGTGTGAAATGGTTTCTTCTTGCTCTTCATCTCGACAACTTCTGCAGAAGTCGTTATGGCACAATGCCCGGCTATAACGCCGATGAGACTTCTGAGATTTAGTCTGCTCATTCAGATCAGGCCGCGTGAGCATTTTGGATCAATGGTAGGCCATAATTGTTTGGCGATGCCGCATCCAGTGTCAGAAGACCATATTCGCTTGGTGTGAGCATGCGTTTCAAGCACTGGTAGATGTTTTGTAGTAGCGATAGACATAGACGGCAGTTCTCCGTCCGGAAAGAGTGTTGAAGTGGTGCCCTTTCTAGCGAGTTCTAGGCGGAGGGGCGTCTTGGAGTTAAATGCGACTGCACTCAGAGTTTTGATCGCTGCCTGGCTGTCTGAACAGAAGTGTTTGGCGTGAATACCCGGCCAATTATTGGCAAATTTCACGGTGGGCCCACAATAACGGAGTCAAATTAAGCGTTGACCACAGCCCTGAGGAAGTACTTACAATCCCAGTAGCAATTTAGTGACGCTTAAGGACGACCACAAACCTTGTTGAGGCCGAGGCCTATCTAACACCTCTAGCATCCACAGACCCTAGATGTTGGAGGGTCCTTGGATGCAATATGCTCCCACGGTTTTGGCCAACCACAGCCACCATGATACTCCCACTAAGGGGCCTACCTCTTGATAACACGGAATAGGAGATTGGGAGCCTAACGGCACCAACTATCCTTTCCGGGGCCAGCTATCTCCCATGGTACCAGCCATGGAAAGCCTCTGGTCAGGCTTTCGCAACCGTGAAGCTCACTTCTAGATAAGTGCCTCAACACTCAAGGCCTAGCAACCTTTTAGATGGACGCACATCGAATTAGTGGTCGAGGCAGTGACCAATGGTCGAATTGCATGCATCTAACCCCAGCAAGGTCAGACCGAGGCATGCACCAACGACCACTACTGAAAAATCACATTTCTGGAGAGTACAAGTACATAACACATGCACTCGTCCCTACCGAAAGACCCCAGAAAAACGAAGGCAAACAGGCCTATCTACAACAGGCTGTCTGAACAGATGACAATATCTGTACCTAATATTTCGTTGTTTTTCCAGTCATGACAGAGCTTCTTTGCAATGACGCTACAGTGAGAGGGTATTCGAAAGGGCAGTTCAAAATTCAGATCCTTCGAGTGGACTCCCACACCCTCTCCGTCGCCCATCTTCGATCCATCTGTGAAAATTCGCAGAGGACCGTCCAGCGTCTGGTGTTCAGACGTCCAGTAAGACCTGGCGGGTATGCTGGTTGAGAAGTTTTTCTCGAAGATGAGCTTAGAAATCCGTGTTTTCTGGTATTAACCGAAATTGATTAAGGATGGTCGAGTGTCCGGTGCTGAGGTCCTTCCACATAGACAGCGCTTTCAATCTAATCGACGTGCTTCAACGATGGTCGAGTGTCCGCTGCTGTGGTCCTTCCACATAGGCAGCTATTTTGATCTAATCGCCGTTCTAGCAGCGTCCTGCCAAAGAGATCTATCGGCGGGAGGTTGGACAGTGTATTCAAAGCTTGGGAGGGGGTAGTTCAGATCGCTCCGCAAATGCAAATGCATGCCATCCCCGCACACCCTTTCAAGCTGCTCGCAGTAGGTGTCTTTGTCTAACGCAGTCCACCAGATCGCGACGCCGTACAGTAGCATGGGTCTGAAATGAGGCCCAGATTGGTACTGGTGCTTAGTTCTAAATGGACTCCCCTGATAATGGGGGGGGATTGGAAGAAGGCAAGCATTTTGTATTTCCTGGTAAGGAGGTCTCATCTCTCATTCGTCTAATTCGACAATATCCCTAATCGTGGATAAGAATTTCCCAGAGGCCGTGATGGCTACAACATCGACATATGCCATGACCTTACACCCTGTCCTATCCAGTGTTCGTGGAAGTTCATATGTTCCACAGGAGAGGAGAGAGTACTCAACCCTGTGGAGTCCCTCCATTAACCGCTTTACAGATCGTGGCTTCAATTACCAAGCTTGGAGCAGACTGCTCTATTGTTGAGAATTCACTGGGGACTTTACGCTCCCGAGCTGGTCAAGCTTTGGCGTTCAACGTTATTAAAGGATCCCACAATGGGGAAGGGCTATGTCTAAGGCTTTGCCCATGTTGTAGGCATGCTGAGAGATCACTGGCAAGAAAGTGTTCGCCAAATTGTCTAGGGCCTCTAACACTGCTTCACCAGTCTGACCCACTAAAGTATACACCACTGAAGAGCTGAATTCCAAGACTTTCGACGGCGATTCTTAGAAGAAGAGCACCAGCCACTAGACTCAGTCCAAGGTCAGTTTCAATCGCAACCAAACCCCAGCAAACCTCATCGACTTCCTTAATTGTCTTCCCACACCCTAGGTCTCGGTGTTCACATGAAGAATCACCTTCCACCATCGGCATCGGCTCGGACCACAGCAGTAAAGCCTCGCAATTGAAATAATTAAACCGCATTCCGGATCATATGTACATTCTCAGTTGTGTCTGCAAATTAAGACCCAGGCATCGCCTTCAAAAAACGAAAACATTACCGGCCAAGCCGCTGGTCCGACACTAGGTGCGGATCACTATTAGACCCGGACAACGGTGTCGAACAACGAATTTATTTTACGAGTCCAGCCGAGACACATGTTGCACACGCTCGTGTAGGCACACGAAACCGGGTGAAATCGCGCACCGTGGCAGCATGCACCATCCGCGCGAGCACCGCAGCCGCGGAGAAATGCGAGGAAAACTCAACCAAAAGCAAGAATCAATTTAACATTAATAATTAATTTCCCTTATCGCGGCACTGGCCATGTCTTTTAAATCAACAAAATCAATATTTAAAATCGAATCAATTTTATTCCGGCTTCGGCGGTAGTCCTCCTCTCGCAGCGCCCGCTCAGCGGAGTGGCGATTTCGCAACTCCTCGCCAGAGCGCGGCTGCTGCGGTGGTGAGAAACACGTTAGTTATGTGCGCTTGCCCAGCAGCCTCGGCTTTCGGGGACCGGACAGTTGTCGGCAAACTCCTGCCACGCTGCTTTGGCTGGTTGGCGGCGCTGGAGGACCGGCTGGCTAGCCTAATGCCGATCCATTATTAGACACACTGGAAATATCGATTTATTATGATATATTACGGTTCGTTTTTTTTCCTTCTCGATTATCCTCCTCAACCACTCGCAGATTTCTGCCAAGACCTGCACCCTGGGACTGCGTAGCTAGCTAGCGCGCTGAGTTTCTGGGTCCAGATTGGTCATGTTTTTGACGCAAAGAAAAAAGCCACATTCGAGTGCGAGAAAAAGAGGTTTGGCCACCGGAGAGCTTCGGCGAATTATGAGATAGTTAAATCATGTCCAAGCTGCGGCTGTGGCTGGGCTGTATCTATGCTTAATGCAATTTATGCATTCGACGATAAGACCTTTTAGCAGGAGATGACGATGAGCTGGCGCGCCTGGTGTGTGGTGTGGTGACGCGATGGCCGTGGTGTGGTGGCTGCGGTGGCGGCCCATGCACCTGCTGATGGGAAGCAAATTATTTCGCGATAAAATGGCGAGGAGATATTTCTCTTCTTTCCTTTTTTTTCTCTTGTAGTTGTACCGCAAGCGGACAACAGTCTGCCCGATAAGCACGGTCAATCAAAATGGCTTGTAAGCGCGTGGGGCGGGGGGGACAGAGTGCGTTTCCCGGGTAATTAGTCGCGACGAGGCACAACTGACTGGGTAACGAGGCAATTTTGACTTCATGGGGAATTTCATGCAGGGAAAGCGGATCCGAAATTGAGGAATCGAGCCGGGGGAAGTCACGTTTGCGGTCGCCGGTGGCAGGTAGTGGCATCTGGTGACATCTGGTGGCATTCGATGGCTTCTGGTGGCAGGCATTGTCGGAGTAAGCCATCGGCAGCGCCTATGAGGGGGTGTATCGGAGACAGGCAAGGAACAAGGCACGGACAGGCAAGTGGTCTTCAAGTGGAATTCGGTGTCAGGAGAGGTTTCGTACTGGCCACGATGAGTGGAATGTTTTCTAAAGCGGCTGAGGTATTCGAACCAGATCACGACGGAATGGAAGCTAAAGTTGGAGGACGACACGCATCACCAGCCTAAACCACTGTCTACGTGGGATTCGCTGACGGACAAGTGCAGCCAAATGCAGAATTAAGAGACACTTCGCTTCGCCCAGTTCAGTAGAATGAATTGGGTGACTTCTTCTTCAGCCGGAAGGTCCTTAGTCGTCAGCAACCTTGCAGCAGAACTCTCGTCATCTCACTTGCCTTCGTTTAACCGAAGTGGACAGCAGTCTTGGATCGCAGCAGCTGACAGTAGATAGGTAGGGTAGGGAAGGGGGCTGTTTGTGAATTCACCAGCACACTTAGACAATGCTGGTCCATTGTGACACCCACTACCACCGATTGACTACTCCAGTGATAGTTGGTCAGATTTGAAAGCGTATGAACTTAGCTTTCACTGGGATTCGAACCGGGGACCCCACTAACCAAGGGCAGGCATTCAACCAACTGCGGCACAAATCTCAATCCCGTCTGGTTTGATGGCTACTAAAGAGGATTGTCCAATGAAAGCGGCGATAGACTCAATGTCTATGACAACTATAACGACTTGAGACATTGGAAAGTCTAGGCCACGAGACGACGTTGCGGGGACTCAGCGACTGTGTTTCAGTCGAAGTTGGCAGTTTTAGTGGATGTGGCGCAGTTGAAAAATGGAGTTCTTGAAAAATATGCAACAGTTTGGGACCTCCTCTGGGTTACCGGCCCGCAGAGCCCACAACAGTGTGAGCCCATGTTAACACCAATGTCTTGGGGCATCAGCGATGTGCTGCGGTGGACGAGTACGGGCAGGAAAATATTACGCCGACGCAGAAAAACGCTTTCCGTTCGGTTATACAAAAGGAACACAGATTCCTTAAATTGGATCTCGCCTAGGTTACTGGTGGCTTAAGACGAGGTCTCAATGAGAACGGTCGGGAATGTGCTCGAAAGAGAGCTTGTGTCAGTTACAACGCCTTCGAATATAGTCCCGGGAGACGGCGTTGCAAAAGACCGTGACACTTACATCGCAAGTGAGACCAAAATTGACTTCAAACTTGTCTGCCAAGGTGGCCAGTATTAATCAAGAGGAATTAGATGCACTTCTTGAAAAAGATCGTCGGTGTCGACTTGGTTATAGGCGTGTGGTGACGTGAATTCACTGAAATTGTTGGTGCACATCAACGACAACGAGCTATGCCATGAGCCGTGAGATGCCGACGGAAGTGTCAGACAAATCAACACCCACAAGGCGCCGTTGTCTTCTGTGAACCTCTTTGAAAAATCTCTGGCACCAAGGGGCTGTGTCGTTTTTAAAGCCAAGGTGGCGCCAGTGATGTGGCGCCGATCACAATGTTCTCTGATAGCCAAGCTGCACCAAAGAGCATAGACCATCAGACGTTCTGACATCGAAGCTGATTACGCAATGCATCAGAGAGAGATGCTTGGTGAAGGCGGTGATCATCTGGTGGGCATCAAGGCGTACTGGAACAGAAGGACATGATATCGATAATCTCTAGCTCTCAGTTCGATAAGGAAAAATCTGGACGAAGCCTTGGATAGAGCCAGAACTCGATGTCTTGGTCTGACTCTTGGACCACCACCAAAGGCTCTGTGATGGACGCTGAGCTGTACGCTTACTAACAGAAGTCCTTGTCGGGCACTGTACCATATGTACTCATGCAGTGACTGAAGAAAAGGAATCTATACAACCTCTGGTCTGGGAGTCCTGAATGACTTAAGAGGTGTTGAACTGAGGTTAATTTGTGGATTTGATGGTTTAAGGACTAAAGTAGGTCTCTCTAGCAAGGGCACAATGGACCCAAAGCGATGGCCTAAGTGAACCATGGCCCCACGACCGTCGGGGCAAGCAATCACCCATCACCATACCCACCATACGCTGAGCAAGATGTACACAAGACAGGACAGAACCTTCTTGGAGTAAGATTTGTCGATTTGTACATCAGTTGAACATAGAGTCTATGACTTCGAAGTAAACATGCGTCGTTCTGGACGTAGATTTGAGGCACCGTGAATGGTTGTCCTAGGGTTCACTGACGACAATGCGCTGACATGGAGGCTGCACCATAAATGTTGAAGGAACATGTCCTCGAGCTTCTGCCATTAGTTGCAAGAGGAGTGGCGGATATTCACTGGCGACATTCACTGCAACTTACCACCAGAGGATCTTGGAAACGCACATCCCAACGCAGATCACGGTCAAAATTCTCTGCACCGACGATGGTCACTAGAGTCAAACTCTAAAGAATCCCGTAAAGAGGTCGCATTCTCCAGCCCAGAAGATTTCCGCTACAAGCAGCAGAAGATCTCAGTCTCCAGCACAACGAACGGTCACTGAAGATGGGGTCAAGAGGAAAAAAGAAACCGCCAGCAGCCATTCGATTTGCTTTCAAATTCCACTTGCAATCGCCGTTCTCCCGACCAGGAGAGCTCCGCTCCGTTTAAGTCAATCAACATCACCGTAGAATGCAATATCAAATATCATACACTTGCCAGACGCATGTCCAATCACTGTAACTCCATATTTGATCATCCATTCGGAATGACTTACCCCAGCACCCAGACCCACCCAAAGACACAGAGAGCCACGCCAAGACATCGTCGGCACTTGAAATAAATTTCGAAATCTTTCAACACAAACGCCACGGAAGCGGCCAACAGAATCCGATTCGAAATCCAATTTCAGATTCATTCGCCGCAAACACACAATCGAATGAAATGAAAACCGAATGCAGTGCCCGGCCGTAATTGACTCTAACAGTTGCCATTTTTCACACCTCAGTTGGATATCGACACTTTACACCGGTTCCCAAGACGACGAGGGAGAGCCAGCGAGCGAGAGAGAGAGAGAGACAGAGAACACCACAGCATGCCAAAAATTTAATTGCTCCAGACCAAGCGTTTGCCTATTTTGCGTGCACAGATGCAATATTTGCCGCCGCAGTGAAGGGACATCTGCTCGCAGAGTCAGAACCAAACCTCGAATGCACGGCATAAATCAAATTTTCATACACTTCCAGTCGGGCATCGAGCTCTGCTCGCCGCCATATGCGAACGTAGGCTGAATTTGGAGGCCGAATGCGGCCTACATGTGTGCGAGCCACTATTCGACTGGTTTCTGGTGCGCACGCTTGCTGACGAAGCCAGTACCACTCTTTTGGGCAATCTTGTTGCCAAATGACAATGCCGCATGGCAGAAATCGATTAAATGTGGCCCGAGTCCTATCACTCTGGGGAGACGTGGAATTCATCGAGCTGTGCGCAGACGTGATTGGGAAACTTTTCTTCATCCATGGCTGTGTGAGAAGAAGCTGAGCCCAGCTGTGCACGTCGAGGTGAACTCCCCCAACAGGTAGTGCATGGCAGAGAGCAACTGCCTTGCGCAATATCGATTAAAGTCAATCGGTCATGCTGGGTGGTAATGAGTCGACTTTTTTGAGCTGTCTACATGCCTGTTGTGGGCATCTCTGTATGTGAGAGAGTGCCAGGCGTCAGATACACGCAATTGGTATTTTATGAGCTGACGGGGGAGACGCGCCTACCAAAAAAAATAAAAGGAATGCTTGCTTTGATCGTCGACATCTTGGCCATCAATGCAATGCAATAGCAATTCACCCATGAAGACATCAGCAAAAATTAGGTTCAACGAAGTACCGTTGTGCGGTGCCCACATGAGCGGACTCATCGGAGAAAGGCATGGCTACATGTTTGACTAGGCCGGCGACTGGCTCAGCCACCAGCGGCCGAGTGCAATTTGATGTTTTAATGTCCGAACACCCGGATGTGGTGTGCACAAGGATGTTGTAAGCAAGCGAGAGGAACATGAAGTGTTATTATGAGCTTTGAAACGGTCCCGTTTGAGCTAATTAATTACCAAACGCGAGCCTGCCGTGCACTGTGGGAACAAAAGAGTTGGCCAGCGAACTTGGGTTAGCTCCAAAAAACCGTTTGTTTGCTCCTTGTGCAAACAGATCGAGTGCCTAATCGGTGAGGACGGAGTGCTAATCGGTGTTAATTGGAACCGTAAAATTATATGGGAGTGTGATGGATGGCTGTCATTAGCGTCTTATTTGGAGTCGCGTTTGATTTCCGAGGGTTTTACCGCCGCTGCAGCTGTGTTTCCGAGCTTTTCCGAGTGAAACAGTTGTCTGATTAACACGCTGACCGTTGGAGATGCGATGGAGGGCAGTTGTTGTGGTGGCTCGTGCCTCCATGCAGAGGCAGTTGCGTGATCAGGTCTCAAGTCTGGAACCCGGCTCCCTTTCCGTGTGATCTCTGACATGCTAAGCTGTCTGAAGGGACACTCCCACTCTCGTCCCGTCGAACTTATGAATATTAAATGTCGCCGATCGGTTGACACATTAATGCCTGTTCGAAGGTGAACCAATCAATTGAGAGTCATTAATGCAGAGCAATGTCACACACGCAAGAGCACTTCCCATTCGACCACCTGCAGAGCTGGCACTTAATGTGTTTTTCTAAAACGCCATCAACAGGCGCGTTGTGGTGGCCATTTCTCTCCGCACTTTGTCGCTGCACTGGAGACCCGCCTCAGATGCACGATTTGCATTCAAATCAGCCAGACTGGCTCTAAATCAGTCTACAGGGTAATTAGCCAGTGGGGCTCATTTGCAGACGTTTTCACACAAATCACATATGCCATCGTCAAGCCAAAGGGAGAGATCGCCTAATCAGCACTTAATTAGGCCACCGCTGAATTGGGGACAGCCAACGGAAGCCACAGAGAGCCGCACATCATGAATAATCATATGCCGAGTGCGCGCTATTGAATACAGGTCAGCCCCCAATTCGCTGACAGATACCCACTCGGGCATGGGCTTTCACCGGCTCCGCAGATCGACTGCGAAAATTCAAATACATCCTAGAGTCAGAGCAAGACACAACCTGCCCATCATCATCGGCGGCGGCGGTCATCGCAAAAGGGTATCAAACTCGAAGAGAAAGTATGCGCAGCAGCTCTATGAAATGAAATTTGACTCGAAAGTGAGTCCGCGGCGGATTCCATCAGTCATAAGCACTTGACAGATAGACACTGATGTGGATGTATAGGCCTCGTCCGGCTCTCCGGTCCGCCGGTGTACTCGTGCGATCGGAGTGGCTGTACCTAATTGTTGTCGGATGTAATCGATTCCTTGTTGTAAAGGGATGCTGGGTGGCGGCCAACGTGGAATGTGCTGTGCGATCAGAGGCGAGTCATGCACTGACGTGGTTTTATTGTGGTTTTGATGCGCTGAATCGGATTTTGTTGGTAATCTGGACTAATGGAGGTTAATGGCTTGACAGTGAATTGGTGGGCAAGTCAAAGAAATTCTCGGCGACGCATTGCCGGGGAGATAATGGTGGGAATGCGAGGGCTATGAGGAATACACGAGAAAAGTGTGGGTTTTTGGTACAAACTAGGATCAGGCTGTGAAAAGAGTCCTTTCTGACGACCACACATCAGGGATTGACGTTCAAAATTACCTGGAAAGAGAAAGAAAAGAAGAGTTAATCAAAATGTTGATGCAAGTAGTTTGAAGGGAGGTGCAAAAATTTGGATTACTTCAAGAATAAGTGAGGCAAGGGGTGTTGGTTGAAAAAATTACTCGACCAAACTAGATTGAGAACTTTGAGACTTGGCGGAGGCTGCATTGTCTAGCCATTCGAGGAGCATGACAATCCTGCCTTTATTTCGAGGCAGTCAGCGACTGTGACTTCTTGACCGTCAGGAGACGAGGCCAAAAGCAACATTGAGCCAAGTACCGAAACATCTCCACTCTCGAGGCAGATCACTCGTTTCTGTTGGGCAGTCTATCAATGCGATTTATTCCTGATCGATGGCTGAATCGCGATTAAAGGAGACTACAAGCTGAGCTGACAGCATTGAGACAAGGACCGAAACATCTCCACTCTCGAGGCAGATCACTCGACTGTGTTGCCGATGCTGTTCCGGCAGTCTACGAGCTGAGCGAGCTATGGACTAATGAGTTAGTCGCTTGAGTATCATATATTTACTTCTAACGCCGATGGTCCATGGAGCGTGTGAGTCCAAGCGAAGGCTGTCGTCCAATGTTGTCTGCCTTCCAGCTCATAGAAGAAGGAGTTCATCGATACCATACTCCAGCATTTTCGACAGGAGAGCTTGGTGCCAGACTCTGTCAGATGCCTTGGCAAAAAATGGTTCTACTCTTCGATGAGACAAGCTATTAGATCACCAGTGAACCTGCACCATCCAGAGGTGGATGCAGATCAGCAGCCAAATGTCGAAGCATAAAGGTAGTGCTACTTAACGGTACAGAAATATAAGCAAACAAAAAGGTCAGGTATCTAGGCGTTAATTTCACGGACAAGTTGAAGTTCAACAGTCATTTGAAACTGACCCTCAAGAAGGCCAACCTAGGCTTCCATCGCATCTATCCCTTGAAGCGCAAGCAAAATGAACTAAGCCAGAGGACAAAACTGCTGCTCTACAAGCAGCTTATACGGCCGAACTTAACGTACGGCTTCCCAATATGGCACACCATCTCTAGGACCAGCATGACGGAGCTCGCCAGTTTTCGAAAGAAAAATACTGCGAATATGTACCGGACTCACCTTCGACAGGGACCGTCAAAGGCACTACAGAAGGCTTTTACGACCAAGCCTGCATCATCCCCCTGCAACAGTACACGGTGACACTATTCAGAAAGCAGCAACTAAACATCAACAACCATCCTAACGAGGAAATCAGGAACTTGAGTATCACAATCCCGGACGACGCTACCTCAACGCGTTAAGTCTGCTAAACGAGCAGAACTTTCCAACGACGTCGAACAGCGAGCTGCATGGGGTCTACCAGAGCAGTGATAGCAATGACCATCGAGGCTACACATCACCACCCCATCCCATGGACACACGGACTGGAACAACCCGATGTAAGCAATTGTAGGACATGAAAAGTAAACAATAAACCGACAATAATAATAAACATTAAATTAAGCAAAGTACATCAGTTGGGCCCCTATTGTTGAGCCAACACAATAACCTTTAGTTTATAAGTCTAGTTGTAAGCTCAATTGTAAAAAAATAATTCTGTTCAAGTGCATTTTTAAATCGCTTTTAAGACCAGTGAAGCTGTTGCTGCGGAAGCCGCAGAGAAGATATTTCATAAGCTGACGGTTTATCAGCGCTTCCATGACCTTGGAGAGAAGGGTCGTAAGTGCAAGGGGTCGGTATGAGGTGGGTGACGAAGATTCGCACTTTTTAGGGACGGGCTGGACAAATGCTGTTCTCCATCTGCTCGGAAAGAGACCTAAAGAGTAGGACAGAGGAAAAAGCTTACGCAGTGGTTTTGCCAGCTCAGAAAAACTCCTCTTCAGAAGTAGACGGGGAATACCAACCGGGCCAGCGGAGAGTGCTCTTGCAACTGTCGCGGAAGTCGACCTGTCCCATGGTGAAATCAACGCTCTCAAGTAGAGGTGGGACATATTTGAATCTGGCAGTGTTGAGCTGACTGCAAAATGCGCCGCCAGCACATTGGCTTTGTCTAAACAGCTGACAGCTGGCATGTCATTGTTAAAGGAGCGTTAAAATTGAAGACGAGGCGCAATTCTTTGTTTTTAGAAGTGACCAAAAAGTTTTTACTACTCTTGGGACATTGAAGCACTCTTTGCCTCAACGCAACCTCACACGTCTGATAATTGCATTGCAGTCATTTCCGGCCCGTTTGAGCTTATTGCGGTTTACCCTCTCTCATCCGATAGCCTCTCTGCAGCTCGAGTCATGCCTTGCATTCGCCTTAGTCTTGATATTCTTTACTGTATGAGGAATGAAAGATCCCATGCCGAGCAGAAGAATGTCTGTGGTCGTAGTCAGTAGCTATCGAGGAGGCATAGTGACCAGTTAAAATGTAGTCCGTGGGAGCTGGGGTTAGGTGCTCAAGCGAGGAGTTGCATAGCTCAGCTGACATACGGCCTCGTGTAATGACGCTGCACGTTACTCCATACTTGACGTAAAGGTCCAGAGGGGCTGTAGGAGCACGTTCAGTGCTTCGGTGGGGCATGATCTCATCGCTCCGGAGGTTCTGACTCCTGTCGATGTCTGGACTTGGCTGAGCTTGTCTAAGTTGAATGTTTTGGCAGGCCACCGGACTAGTTGTATGCTCAGGGCAGGCCAACGTACTAGTGAGTCGTAGGTGAGAATGGGACGGACAACAGCACTGTACATCCAAAGGGTCGCCCCACCTTCTTCCGCACTTGCCGTCTTAACCCGGTTTTCTATATTAGACTCCCAGATGGTCTTGGGATCCATGAAGTCCCCTATGTACTAAGCACTGGAGCAAAGGGAGAGACTGATATTGTTGAGCCGACGAAGCCTAGTGGCAGCCTTTGAAAGATAGTAGATGTTGGTTCCTCCACGTCGAGCGACGGAGGTAAAGTCATTTGTTAGCCAAAAGTGGTGGATTTTTGCTACCTTCTAGTGGCTATGTGGACAGAGGACAGAAAATGAACATTCACACACAGAGCAGGCAACTCCTTCCACCAGACTTCTAAAGGTCTCCGCTCAGTTCAGCTGCAGTTCCCACTGCAATTGCCCCGCAATCACCTCACAGACTCCCCCCATCACAGTCAGCAAGCCACGTCTCACAAAGGAGACCATTTGAATTCGCCAAATCTCCAGTGACCTCTTCACCGTCCTCCAAGCAATTGAGCAACTCACTCGATCATACAAACACCACACAACAAAACTAATCGATTTAATAAATCAATACACCATATTGCACAACTCACTCGAAGTCGTAATTTCACATACATTTTTTTTGTTCATTCCGTCACTCTGCCGACTCACATTTGTTGGCCAAAAGGTGCTCCACCAACACCGCCACCTACGGACGCACACTTAGAGCCACCCAGAGCCACCCAGAGCCACCCAGAGTCACCTGGAGGCACCTAGAGGCGACTAGAGCCACCGCATCCAAACGTGATTCTCCTCGCTCTCAGCCGAAATGCCAAAATTAAATGAAGTTGTGGTGCCGCGCCGCGCCGCCGCTACGAAACGGAATCACACGCGTTCGCCTTTTGGCACCCCGGCGGCCATTTATCGAGTGTGAGCCATTCGCTTACGAGAGTGGTAATGGCTTCAACTCTGGCTCCATTAGCCGACGAGCGAACGAGACTGTTTTGATTGACCTACCCGAACGTTGATTTTGAGGATTTCCTATTTTCGGCCAGTCTCATGTGCCTCCCACGGGTGGGTTGAGAGCGGCGCGGGCCGTTGCGCAACATCGAATGTGTATCTTTTTAATTGAGAATATGTTGCTGAAGGTGGGTGGGGGGCGAGGGTTGAATAATGAACGTGCAAAATGCCGACAGTCACGTGAACAAACATCGCAAAGATACACTTCGCACAATTAATTTGATGGCCATGGCACTGCAATTCACCGCACCGCACAGCGCACAGTCGGCGACGGGGAGATTGCGAATTCTAACAACTTTTTAATTGTGCAACAGTAGCGGGACAGAAAACAAATTGTATCCCATGCACACCAGGCAATTAGCGGTAACACGTTTCTTTTCGAATCGAATCAGCAGCACGGCGCGGCGGCCGCTAGATAGAGAGACGACGGCGAAAGAAACGGGCGCTAAGCGAGAGCTCTCCACTCGTGGGTTCGTCAAATTGGTAACCCCTCTTAATTAAACGATCAAATGCAATTTAAATGTCTGCATTTTTTGATTTTGATTGATGATAGGCGAGTGAGCTGGTCGTTGTTGCTGCTGGTGGGAATAATCGAGCCACCGCATCGATTTGCAGCGGAGACGTTTGCATTGCTCCCAGCGTGGAGTGGGGAAGTGCATGCTTGACGAACAGCTGCCTTCCAACGCTGACAGTCTTGGGTCAGGGACACAGCCAGTCGGCTGTCTTGCGTCTTCCCATGTTGCTCGGATTCCAAGACCCTCTTAGCTGAAGCGTTGGCCTCCATTTGGTAAACTTTGCACATGCGACTTCCTTTCTAATCCATTTCACTGGATCCAGCCATCCACCTTCCAAATGACACTTTGGTCCTTTCCACTGGCCCTTTGTAAGTGAAGTCACATCGAGAACAAGGCCATCCACCTTTCATAATGATATCCCATCAATTCGCAGAGAAAATTAGTCTCGTCGGGCAAACACCTGCCATCAAGGCACTCCACGACATTCCCCATTATTTGTCTTTCCCTAATCACGAGCTGATGACACATGTGGGTGGCGACACCGACAAAGTCACCATTAAGCAGTTCCACTCGGTGGCACTTCATACGAGTGGACAACCGGACGCCGCCGCCGTTCCTGACTGCGTCGTCGTCGTCGTCGCTTATATGAGAAGAAAGACAACAGCCGAGCGATAACAATCGCCGTCCATTGTTCTTAATTTGTGTGCCAATTATGTCGGTTGTCAATGATTTACGTATCGTGATTGTCATCAAGTAATGAGCGGAGATTAAAGGAGCCCCTTTCGGCCGGTGGGACAGGCACGTGAAACTCGAGCCGAAGGGAAATAAATCTAATTTTGCCCGCAGTCGCAGAGTGGACTCGGCTGCCGTCTGCTGTTTGCTAAAAATGGCAAATGGTTCAATTGGTTAGGCAATTATATCAATGGCTTGCTAGTAGTTTTTGTGTGGCGGGCTTTTTCCTTTTCGATTTGGAAAATATTTGTGAATGGAGGTTGAGTTTGGCGGGGATTTCGGTGTTGTTTGGCGGTGGAATGGGCGTGGAGGTGATTTGATTTGATTGAGGGGCGGTTGTACTGCAAATGGTGGGGGTGTGAAGGGGGTGGACACATGAGTCAGCTTTTTATGTGGGTTGTGCGAAAATGTGGATCTGGACAAGCCTTTTAGGTGGCGTCTTGAGCCTCATCATAGATCTTGGAAATGCAACATTCCAGCGCGTTGCAAGGATCTCAGAACCTGAACCAAGCTTACTATGTGGAGCACGTAAGCATGTAAGCACGTAACTGCCACCTCCATAGAATGGTAGGAAAATCTGTAAGCACTGTGGCCAGGTGAGGGAAACCAGGGAACACTTGATGATCGACTGGCCAAGCCATGCCCGATTCAAAATAGCCAACAGAACATCCTTCACAAGGAGAGACTTTCAGCAAATCCCATCGAGGAAGGTCGCGGCATTTTTGAAGGCAGTACAATAGACCTGCATGGTCGCAGTACTAGTGTCAGTATGGCACACTCCAAGTCCGTCGATTCAATTCACTGTTGCCAGGATGCAGACTTTGGATTCAAGTCGGAACTATAGCTTCTCGGGGTGCGCTGGCTGTACTGTAGGGCTGTGCTGAATAGGGTTGGATAAAGCGTTCATCTGCAGGACTTCCTGCATGATCCTTGTCTCTCTCAGAGGTCATCACAGAGGTTAGACTAATGTCATTGTAAATGTGGACAGATGGGTCAACAATTGACAACAGATGTCTAAATGATGATGCGAACGAATTTGGAAAGGCAGGCAAACTTTTTAGACGACAGGCTTCTGTTGTGACGAGGTGTCGTCAAGGAGCGCTGTAACGAGACTTGATGCTTCGTTCTGAAGGCTGCACAGTTGTGAACGTATCTGAGGAGAGACACCAATTTCCTGATAGCTTAGCTTCTCTTCGGGAAGAAGTTCTTCACCAGCATCCTGCTGGAAGTATGATTTCTCAGATCCTGGATAGTAATCTGAGCCAAAGACTGATCGAAGATGGCTAAAGATGAGGGAGCAAGAGTTAATTTCGAGGCGACTGGATGTCGCTGCTGGTTAAGTGACTGTCCTTGGTCAGTGGTTTGCTTTTATCTGGTTTTCAAGTCTTGTCCAGTCACCATTTTCCGTTGGGATCAAATTAACGACCTATCACAGGGGTAGTCGATTGGTAGTGGTCATCTGACTGTGGGCATCACAATGGACCAGCGTGGCACGGCCTTCTCCTCCCTCCCTCCTCTTCGCTATACAAAGTGTCTCTATCAAGCGTCTCGAAGATTCGAGAAGAATCACCAGTCTTTTCGGGTGACAGACAGAAGGTCTTCTTCCGGTGGCGCTACAGTTTGCCGTTGGCCTGGTCCTCAACCTGAGTGGAGACCAGCCATCCATGATGATAATTCTATTGGTGGCGCCACCTGGGGCTTGCTTCAACAAAAAACCACTCGTGTCGTATAGTCCATCCATAGGTGAAGGGGGCCTATAAGCGTATGCCGTCTCCAAGTTTCTCTAAACAGACTCAAAAGAAGTGGAGACGTGATTGAACGTAGGAGGCGACCAACATACCCACTACGCCACGGCCGCCACCATATGATCTTTCCCAAAAAAATAATCAAGTGCTACATGGGCACCACGTCCGCCAACGCTTCGTTCCCACAACTAAACACCGTTTCCTTTCAACAAGTTAGAAAAAATTCCATCTTCGACGACAAATGTTTCCTCAATTGAATGTGGAATCCACTGCCTCCCGGCCGCCTTACAGAGCAAATATTTCATAATTTAATATTCGCACATCGCATCAAAGTCAACAGACTTACCAGCCATTTGAGAAAAGACACGACTTTCCACGCCACAGCTACAACAGGCGATTACAATTTTTAGCGGTCGACTAAGCGTGCGCCATTGAGTCACATTAAATTTAATATTTATGGCCCAGCTCGCAAGACCAGTGGACGAAATATGCAAAATCGAACGAGACAGCTTTGAGTTACATCAACTGCCAACGATTGTGGAATTAAATTTAACGGTAATGCGCTTTTCTTGTTCGGCGAGCAATGAAACATGTTAAAGCTTCATTTTAATTAAATAAAAATGTCGTTTCGTTTTGCGGAACACTTTGACTAAAGAAGGGAGGCGCTTGAACGGTAGCCTTTTGTGTTCCTTTGTTCCCTTGATGCGACACGATAAGTGGAGTGAGTCATCCGAAGTAATGATTGCCGAATGCTACCGCGAATGGGAGATGTTGTGACCTGAATTTTGGGGTTTTTTTTATTGGAAATTCTGTGACAGACTGAAGTACAGGGTGAGCGTTGAACCGATCGTCTCTTGGTTGGAGTTCGAGTAATAAATACGCTAATTTGGGGGAATCATGTGTTCCTGTTCGATTAGTTGTTTAAATGGACTGAGGTAACTTTCTTTGGAGTGTGTTGATCGAGGAACGGGTGATGTCGCGCAATAACGCCGACTGACTTTGACATTTCATGGAAGTCTCACTTCATTTTCATTTTTTTTTTTAATTCTTTTCAGTTCTCCCGAAAAGTTAATCGAATCATGTAGTTAGTCGAAATTATTGGTCAACATCCTACTCTAGACAAAAATGACTAAAATGTGTCTTGACCTTCGTCGACCCTTCGCGGGTACTCGAACATAATCGAATCTAACTTATCTATTTGGCTGTCGGCGTCTAAACTTAGATTCCTTTTTGTTAGTCTTTGGGACAGACTTCATTATTTAAGACTCACTGGCCACGAGAACTTATTGTTCCCCAACCTAAACCTAAACCTTATTACCCTATTAAAAACCTAACAAAACTTAATCTAACTTAATCTATGTCCGTAACATTACGGAAGTGTACCCACACGTGTGGCTCAAGCTTCTAGGCAGTTTTCAAGTAGGAACCGAGATGTTTTCGGACCACATGCCCTTAGAAGTAACCCTTAATTCTCCTGCTAGCGGCGACTATGCTTACACAAAACCTTTAAGCCTTCTGCCAAATTAGTCTGGAATGACCGAATCTTGGAATCGTATCAGCGAAACATGAATGTGAACCTTTTGAACTACGCACACAGCATTATAAGGCCAATATTCAGACTCTGACGGGAATAACAAAGAAATCGCTTCCGCAACAGAAACATTTAAAGACTCTCAAAAATGGCATGGTTCTGTTTGCCTGAAAGCTAAGGCACAATCCTTTAAATTTCTCAAACCTTCTAATAAGTGCAATATTTTCCAAGCACTCTATCGCGATGCCAACATGAAATATAAGCGTATTTTTCACATCAAGACAGTAGGCTTTGAACAAGAAAACATTGCGATCATAAACACCTCACAATCTTCGACTCAGTTCTGGAAGGCTGTCCAATACCTAAACGGATACACGCCTAATGTTCTTCAAAATCACTGGATTAGAAGAAGAAGTGCCGCTCCTTATCGCCCTCTCTCCTGTCTCGAGCAGGGATCCCTCTGCTGTTCGCTGACCGCATCCGACAACGTAGACGAGTCGCCTGTCAACTGTTCAGCGTACGGCGTGATAGACTACAAGACATCCTTCCATATACTGGGTCAAGCCGAGGTGGAACAAAGCCGTTGTGGTGCCGTAGGGGCAATAAACCGCGACGATCAGACTGCTGGTAGAAGTCGTACTTCTTGCAATGTGACTTCTTATTGGTTTTTAATGATATGGTCTAAGTGCGCTCGAATTTATCTTGATCAAGCAGTTACCCTACCTACCTACCTACTATCAACGTGAGATGTAGAGGCTGGGTATGAGTTAGAAACGAACATAATCCTTGAAGTTACTGCGAGACTTGTGGCGGCAGGTACGAGAGACGTTTGGTGTCAATATGAGAAGCAAATGTGGAAAAGGTCTTTAGCAACAGTGGAAGATGAAACGTTAAAACTTTCATGGAAACGATTGTAGATATTTCTCAAGGCAACAGGTTCGGTTGGGAGGCCTTCCTTTTGAATCAATTCCATGAGTTTAGTCTTCGTCTTGCCGCCGATGCAAACTGAGTCCGATTTATCATATAAATGTGCTAAATAAAGACAAACGTTTTCAAAAAGTCGGTGATCACACAATCTTGACAGAGTATCCATATTAGTGACGTGGATTCCACTAGTTTGACGGAGCGGGGAAGCATTGGGTCAAAAGTAGGAGGCAAAGCGAACTTGATGCGTTGCTGAACGTGGATGAAGAAAGATTGATAGTGTGGGAGAGACTAAAATTTGGGAAATTCTCAGAGGTTTAGGTGATTTTAGAAGGGGCCTAGGTCTTGAGGTTGTTGCAGTTTTCATTTTACAGGAGGTGCCATAACCTTGGTTAGTCAAGTTGTGTTATTTTTAGTTGTTTAGCACAAACCTTCAGCAATTCCATTTCAAATCCTGTCCAAATTGCTGTTGTTTTTCATGCCCGCGTGATCTGTGGGAAACACTCACTTTAGTCACTGTCACTGTGGTCAATTGGTTTGACTGATTGACTTGATGTTTTGTTTTTGTGATAGCTGCAGTATTTTAATTTAAGGCTGCATCCTTTCTTTTTCTTGAGCTGCAGAATAAAATAGGGTCATGCCATGCCACCAGCTCACAGTGTGCTATGTGGATCAAGCAGGCTTCATCTGGACGGAGATTTTTCGAAAATGAAGGATATTTTTGATCCTCTTTGAAAGTCTATGGCAACGTTTCTGTACCGGATGGCTGATGTCGTAGCTCCCCACGTAAGCAGGCCATCCATTGCAGACGATTAATGAGGTCACGATTGAAAGTTTGTTGTTGGGTCTGACTTTCCATGAGAAGAGATATGAGAAGACTCTCCCTGCATCTTATGTGATCATCCTTACAGCAGTACAAAACAGGCTTAAACTCTTGGTTGGACTTCCAGCTTAATTGTATGATCGATGATGCGATTCAAGACTGTAGTCAACTGCTGAGGTTAGCTGAGGCCAAGTCCCACCGCGGACTGTATTGTCACACAAGGAAGCAATAAAAGATGTCTGATGTCTAGTTTGTCAGCATATACCTTATACCTCCTAGAGGGTTGATACTTAGACGCATTTTTCTAGTTCGTCTAGGTTGAGAGGTCTGCGCTGGCAATAACCATGAGTCAAGACTTTTCAGTCAAGATTAATCAGAATCTCATATATGCAACAGAAAAGGAGAGATTACACCTCCCTGCGGTACACCACCTTTATTACACTTCCCTGTGGTAGACCAAGTCAATACTTATCAGAATCTCGTATTCGGAACAGAAGAAGAGAGAGTACACCGCCCTGCGGTACACCAAGTTAAGACTAATCAGCATCTCATATATGCAACAGAAAAGGAGAGATTACACCTCCCTGCGGTACACCACCTTTATTACACTTCCCTGTGGTAGACCAAGTCAATACTTATCAGAATCTCGTATCCGGAACAGAAGAGGAGAGAGTACACCGCCCTGCGGTACACCACCTTTATTACACTTCCCTGCGGTTGACCAAGTCAATACTAATCAGAATCTCGTATCCGGAACAGAAGAGGAGAGAGTACACCGCCCTGCGGTACACCAAGTTAAGACTAATCAGCATCTCATATATGCAACAGAAATGGAGAGAGTACACCTTCCTGCGGTACACCACCTTTATTACACTTCCCTGCGGTAGACCAAGTCAATACTAATCAGAATCTCGTATCCGGAACAGAAGAGGAGAGAGTACACCGCCCACCAAGTTAAGACTTATCAGCATCTCATATATGCAACAAAAATGGAGAGAGTACACCTCCTTGCGGTACACCAAGCTTAACTGCACTGCAGAATCTGGTATCACCGAGGTGAGAGCCTATGGCCCTGACACTGGGTAGCTCGTGATCAAAGTCACCTTTTGATGGCAGGGGTATTGAGTTATAGGGCCAAGATTGTCAACTATTCCATGTTTTTGCGTCTATAAAGGCGACAAGGGTATATTGCAAAAGAATGCCCAAAGACTTCACTGGGTCACCGAGTCAGGAAGAGTGATTGTGATTGTTTCATTGCCTTGTCACATCACAAATGTTCCACGAGAGTTGCCGTGCGAATTCTTCTCACGGCATTCATTCGCTGCTATCAATCACTTGCAATCACTCCAAATGCGCAAGCTCTCATGCACTTTTTCGAATTCCTTACCAAAGAATCGTTCTTTTTGTGAAAATAATCGCCATTCGGCTAATAAATGCAAAAAAACACACACAGTCCCCGTCCACACACATGAATCAACCTAATTTTTATGTCTCCATCACGGTCTCACATCGGGCAGGACGACGACGACAACCACCGCGCAACAACTGTCCACAGCAGAGCATGTATTTTTCAAAATGGCCTTCAACAAACCATATCAAGTTTCAACCAATAATGGTGCCCTACGTCCCATTGGGCAATGTCAACAAAATAAGACAACTTTAAGCCCGGAAAAAAAACCCTGATCACAAGCACAAAAACCACTCAATGGACACAAAACCAAACAAAACAAAACAGGGAAGAGAGGAAAAAAAAGACCGCGGCAGGAGAAGACGACTGAACCAAAAACTGACAGCGACATTGGCTAAAAACCCCAAGAAGCAACAAGCAGCAGACCTCTGGAAGGGTAAGTGAACAAAAAAAAAAAAACAAACTCGAACAAAAAAAAGTGTCCTCGTCCAGTATTGTTAGGAGGATACTGCCAATGCGCTCGTGGAACACACAACGAAGGACTGACGCGAAGCAACTGGCAGAGAGCGAGTGGAGGGAAAAAACTGTACGTCTTCAAATAAATTGATGTTGAAATCTAAACAGAACAAAGTATCTTGGCTAAGGGCCCGGGCCAGGGTCTGGGCCTGCTGTGGCCGAGGACCTAAGGACAATCTGTGTGCTTGTTGTTGTTCATTCTTTTGTTGATATGCGGTGCTCAGGAGTAGCCTGCGCTTACTGTTAATGCTTATTCAGTCTTTTTTTTATTCCTCTTCTCTTCCAATCCTTGAACTGGACATAGGCTTGTTTTAGTTTTATTCCTCTCCTCTTTGCATTTCCGAAAAATGTCAAGCAGTGATTTTTGATTGAGATTGACCGCCGCGCCGTTGCCGTGGCTGCTGCCGCGATCCACTACCACGAGAACCGAGAGAGATTCAAGATGTGTTTGGACTTTTCAAGGATATCCTCTTGTCGTGGCGTGCCGTGATGTGTGTGTCTGTGGTCGATATGCAAAAATGATTACAATTGACGTATGACGACAAATGTCAATCGATCGAATCCATACGATATCCACCGAGATACATATATATTTTACTTATTTTCCTTTTTGTGTTTTATGAGAGAAAAAAAACCCCCCATAGACACACAAAATTGATTCGGCGTTGCGGCATCTGAATTGAATTCAGCTTCTTTCGCTGTTTCTCGGTTGTCACCGATGCAACTGAATCGATAACGATTTAAATTAACGAGAGGTTGTCAACAGTGGCTGCCTGTTTTTGAGAGACGCGTCGCATCGATGCGATATCTCCCCTGCTTGGGGCTGTGTGTGAGTGTGGTGGTGTGTCTTCAGATATCGGAACATAATGACATTACAAAAGACTTTTTAAAGATATTCAAACAGATTTTAATCGTAGTTTTCAACAAAAGATACGCCAAGAGTGAGATACCCCCGTCCCGCCGTTTGCCGCGACCAGACAAGACATGAGCGACAGAACAACACAAGACAAGCACCGGGAGCGGGGCCTCTGCTGACTGCTCAAAATGATATACGGAATGTATTAAGGCGATATTCGGTTCATTTCTGTTTTTCGGTTTCATTTTAATTTTTGTTTCAATTTTGTTGTGTTCTGCTGTGTTTGTTTGTTGGTTTTTTTTTTTTTTTTTTTTTTCTTGTTCTGCTCATTTCCCTGTGTTGGCGGCCCGATTCCTCGAAGCTGAAAAGCCTGGCATGGCAGTCCTTTTCTGGTGTTCCGATGCTTATTTATGCATTCTCTGTGTGTGTGCGGCAGTGTGTGAGCCGGTCTAGGTTGCTCTGAATTTTGGTTAGGTTCGTGCGCTGTGTTTTATTTTTCTGAGATCTGTCAGCAGGTGGATTTATGTCGGTTAACTTGACCAAGCTGTAAATCATTCGGCAAAATGGTGGTTTAGTTTCGTTAGTTGTTGTCTGCCGGTTGTGGTGTGTTCGTTCTCCACTCCGGTCTGGTACATCCAAGGGATTCCTTTTGGAGAAGGGCAGACCGTGGTCTGCACGAATGTAGCATATGTATCTAATTTGCTTTTTAGCTGATTGGTTCTGTTAAATGGGAATAACTTGGGTTGGCAAGATCGCAGATAGTTGGCGAGGAGGAAGGATTCGAATTCCAATTCCTGGAACTGAATCCGGTTTGTGGAGGTGAATTAGAAACCACCTATGCTGCTGATGGGCTTGGTCACACAGTTGATCGCCTCGAAGATATGCTTTCAAGGACCGTGCACGGATGGTCGCCAAGGAAGTCGTGATGGATTTAATGGGATTGTTGCAATTTTCCAAAGGAGTCGATGGTTTGTCGCCGTAAAAACTACAAGCACAGCGAAGCGGGTCCTTCAGTAACCGATCCGATGTCAGACACTTGTTGTCGGAATCTGTCGAGGAGACAACATTGGCTCGGAGCATTTCTGTGCTTTAGCCAGGGTCCATGGACTCGGGGAAGAACACCACGGCGTTGTCAAGAAGGTGTCAAGGCCCGTGGCTTGACAACGATACAGGCAGTGCTCCTTCTGTGGGCTCAATATGCGCCAACAATTGGGCTCGTCAAGAAGGTGTCAAGGCCCGTGGTTTGACAACGATACAGGCAGTGCTCCTTCTGTGGGCTCAATATGCGCCAACAATTGGCCTTGTCAAGAAGGTGTCAAGGCCCGTGGTTTGACAACGATTGCAGGCAGGCACAGTTAGTGCTCCTTCTGTGGGCCAGATATGCGATTGAGTTATCCTGAGGGACGGATGCAGAATTACTTTCTAGTGAAAAGATCTGCGTACCATCTGTGGCCCTGTTGGTGTCGATGGCATTGGGAGAGAGAGAAAATTCAAGAACTTCAAGCAGGGGCTGTGCAGCGGCATGAGTGTAGCCAGGCTTCTGTGGGCCACCGCTTAGTAGTGTGCGTGGACAACTTGCCTGCTGCCCAAGATTCCATACCTATCGCACAACTGAGGTGGCAGCGCCCGCTTGTGAGATGGCGTTTACAACTGCGGATGGACCTCAACCATTTTGGTGCGTCCAACTGGAGGCTGCTAGTCAGCGGTCAGTCTATTTGGAAGGCCTTTGTTCATTGACGAGTCTTTACTGAAGCGGCACACAAAGCAGAAGGAGCTTAAGCGACCGAGTTCAATGGGGTTGGCGTGCGCAACAGGACCCAGCTTGTCAAAGAGTTCGGTAGCTGAAGATGCGTGAAGCTTCTACTAAACAGAACTGATGCGAGGGCGCTCAGATTTAAAGTGGCACACACAAGTGAGTAAAGGCATCAAGGCACTTGGGAGTGAAGCAGGGGAGAGGCTTGAAGCTTGGCTTGAGTCACATAAATGAAGAAGCACCAGAAGACGCCGTCCGGCTTTAAGTGTGGCGCAAAGAAGTGGGAAAGGCCCGCCAGATGGAGAATATTTTTGGTTGAACCGCAGCCCCATTCAGGACGGTAGCACAAAGGGAAGTGTGGCAATGACATGGAATTCCTATTCTCACACGTAGATGTGAGCTATGCGCCCGACTTTAAATCCCCGAATCCAGTTGAACGTCTCTAGTTCTTCGGAAAAAAATCTCGGAATGCACCTCTCTGTCATGCGGATGAAGTAGTTCACGCATTCCATGTCCCAACAGACCCCCGGCGACAAGTGAGACTCCCGTCCTAGCTCTTCCCCTTGCCCCAAGATCCTTCAGACACTCTCAACACATTTTCCCCCGCCGCAACATCGAACAGCAAACACCAACTCTTTTGTTTCAGTTTTTCGCTTTGTTTCACTTCCACCTTAAGCAAATTGTGTTGTGTAAATCCTTTGTCAGGGTTTCTCCTCTAGCCTTTTATGTCGATTCTCGAGGTTCATTAAACTTAAACCTCTCCTCTAGTCCTAGCCTCTGGTCGCGAGCGCAATGCATGCAGATAGTAAAACAACTACAATGCATGCTTAGCGCTCAATGCTCAGTGCAGTCGTACCCCCATTGGTGGTGCATTTTGTTTTTGGTGTTGATTCAATTAGCAAATATCTCTTCTCCTCATGAAAATATATTCACAGAGATGTGTGATAATATTAACTCAGCATCTACACACACCACACACAGGCGGCTGCTGCTGCATCCAAGGGACAGTGGCAAGGCAACAGCACGGCGGCGGCGGTGCGGTGTTCCCAGTCAGCGGGTTGCCCGTATATGCAAAGTAGTCGGTCGCCTTCTCTCTCTTCCTCTCTCTCTCTCTCTCGCTGTCTTCTATTTCTCAAATCCCGCGTCGTCTCCGGTCAAAGCAAATGCAAGTAGACACTGCACTTAACAACGAGAAATTTTACGTATGAATAAATGGATAGAGCAAATGAATTCCTTCCACATGCATGCCCACAGCGCCCCTTCTCGTGCCGACACTCGGGGCGATGCACGGTCTGTCTCTCTGTTGCGCTCTCTCGGACATTGTCTCAAGCTTTTTTATTTAGTTTCCTAAGAACTTCTTAAATAGCGTCCACACACATCCCGGGCCGCGCCGCGCACTGTGGAGTGCATGTGCATAAGGCAACGTCACGATAATGCAAATTTTCGTCCATTCCATCAATACGACAAAGTCGCATGCATACAACAGAACTGAGAAAATTGCACGCCTGCTGATATTCCATTAAATCTATTCTCTATCGGAATGGTAAGCAGGCACAGACAAACATGAGAACGCTAGTGGTGCAGCACTCAGTGGTAAAATGCTCACTCTTCTCAATTGTCCCATACTTGGCCGCGGACATGGCTCGCTTCCGATTATGTAATTCCGAACTTGGTGCGCCGATGCAAATCCCACCAGAAATTACACATGAAAACCTCCTTTTTGGTGTTAAAATTGAATCCAATGTGTCCGAACACACGACTAACCCCCGATCGCCGTCGCGCCGCCGCGCCGCCGCTGCTGGTGGATTGACCACAAACGCAACGACACTGAACATAAAATACTTAGCCATAAGGGTTATTAGTTAGCTAAATATACCTTGGGAATGCTCCGCATGCCTGCTCCAGCTCGCCGGTCGCCGATCGGCCGCGGATCGGGCGCGCACTCGCTGCAGAGAGCCGCTTTTCGTTAAAAGCGCCGCCGCATTTGGACACAAACATGGCGGGCCTGCTAAAACCGGGGAATACCCACTTCTCGCTCCTTCAACGAAGAAACAGAATTATGCTGCGGTGGAGGATGCCTGCAGTGAGACACGGACGCCTGAGCGAGTGAGGAAGACCGAAAAACGCCAAGATTGGAAGCGGTCCTCAGCCGTCCTAGACGCTGCTACGAGCGTCATTTTTATTATTTCGCGAGCAGCGCTCACTTTAATGAAGTGATACCTCGTTGAACCATGTCTCATTCGATCCCCAGCCGGAGAACGTGTGTGCTGACGTGGTCTCCAACGCGTACCTTTGGTAATCATTTTGATTGTGCACCAGCACACAGGAAATTGTAACGCTTAGAGTGGAGCACTGTATTTGGTAAGTGGAAAGCTCTCCACTTGCACAATCCATTTTCGAAGAGCTGCTGTAGTCGCCGCAGCGCCATCACTACGCGGTTTCATTAAAATTAATGAAATTACTCTGAGCTTGGATTGAGGAACAATTGACTTCCTAATGTAAAGAAAGAAAAAAATTACGTCGAATTATGTCTGGCATGGGAGCCGGGGACGAAGTTGATCCTACGACGGCGACGGTGGCATTTGGGACTTTCACAAAATGCCACAGAGTCCGGGAAGCGAGGTGCTTGTGGATGCCGAGTAAAGAGTGAGCCGAGGAGGGTAGCTCTCTGCGTGGGGTTCAGTGGGAATTTATGACGCACACAAGGATGAAATGTTTCAAAGTGATTTGAGGTTTGAAATTGACTGCGCCAAAATGCCCGCACTTACCCTTACCGAATCAAGACCTCAGGTTCGCGGCCTTCCTGTTCTGGTTGTAGGCAAAATGCGAACAGCACGGATCCAGACCGTTCCCAGACATGTCAGAGTTGCCGTGTAGAAAAGTTGAGATGAATTCTTAAAAAACCATCGTTTTTGACAAAAGCTGTTTACATGAACATTCAAGGCATAGTCCACGTTTATGAAGCGTCCGGAAGCCAATTGAGGGTACAGTTCGAAATACTGGCAGTACTCAACTGTCTTGACCTCTAGTGGGAATATGTTCAAAAATCTTGAACCCAGTTTTGAATGCGGTTGTCCGCGGTTACTTAAACAACCCCGCCATCCAGTGGGACTACTCCAGTGACAGATATCCAATGGCAAATGGCACCTGGACCAGATTTGAAAACCAGGGAGAGCGTATTAACTTGGCTATGGCTGGGATTCGAACCGGGGACCCCTCTAACCAAGGGCGGGCACTTAACCAACCTCGCCATCCAGTGGAAGCACTCCAGTGATCCAACAGCAAATGCCGACTGGACCAGATTTGAAAACCAGGGAAAGCGTATTAACTTGGCTATGGCTGGGATTCGAACCGGGGACCCCTCTAACCAAGGGCGGGCACTTAACCAACTCTACCGTTGAGTCGTACCACTCCAGTGACAGGTATTCGACAGCAAATGGCGACTGGACCAGATTTGAAAACCGGATAAACCGAACTAACTTTGCTATCGCTGGGATTCGAACCGGAGACGCCTCTTACCAAGGGGGGGCACTTAACTAACCCCGCCAACCAGTCGTACCACTCCAGTGACAGGTATGCGACGGCAAAAGGCGACTGGAACACATTTGAAAACCGGATAAAGCGTATTATCTTGGCTATGGCTGGGATTCGAACTGGGGACCCTTCCAACCAACTTCGCCCTAAAATAACGATTTGCGGGATATAGTGGTTCAGTGACAGCGCCAGCTCATACAGAGTCTATTTGGACTGCTGTCAACGAAGAGCTCAACAAATGTTTGAAGAAGACGAGTTCTTCTGACGTAATGCATAGCATTTAGCATACCACACGAAGAATTAGACAAGTTAAGAAAAAATCAGCCAATCTTAAACAGTGACAGCTCCCATACGCGTACAGCACTTTTTTCCTCTAAGGGTGTTGTCCGTCCGTGGGAATGTATGGAACTTCATTTTAATATCCACGGCCGTGAGATATTTGTCCGCTCATGGGGATTGTCCGCGGAAGAGAGTTGTGCGAAACAGGAGCTTGCAGTGAAGCATGTTCCCGGCCAATGAAACCGCGAGATTCCGTGAAATTTGTTTACAAACCTACCGGGTTTTGCGTGCGTTTCCTCATCAATACACTGACGAGGTGTAGAAACCTCTCGGCTTGCAGCGCCCTTAAGCTTATCCGTCCGCGAGAGGTTGTCAAACGGAACAAGGCTACGCATGAACTTCAGTTAACTCTGGTGTGAATTTTCGCATTTTATCTCTTTCTGTGTTCTGGTTTCCTCGCGCTATTGTTTCCTGTCAACAGACAGCTGTTCTGAGGGTCATTTAAAAATTGAGAGCGAATGACATTTCTTTTGGCGGGCACTCATAAATTGAGAGCAAGTGGCTTGAAAATTGAGAGCACAACCACTTGAAACTCGATGGGAACGGAGGTTTCAGTAAAAGTTCCTCTGAACCTCGCTGTTTTGGTTCGGCGGGAACGTAGCATGACATCGCCACTAGCAGCTGTTAACGGTACAGAGCAAAATGATTTGTCGAATAATTCTGTACACTATCGAGCAACAGAATGAGAGACGGCAGACTGTTGTTTCAAAACTGCCAGCCCTAAGAACGTCATGTTCAAATTGAAGCTTGCTAAGGTAAGCTTGAAGAGAAGGTATCGTTTGGAATGCGGTCGCAAAGAATGGCAGCTCTTTGAATACGTAGCTAGACTAGAACTTAGACGCAAACTCATTGTCTTTCGGGGTTCTTGTGAATTTAAGGGAACCCACACTTGCCATTTGTCAGCAGCAAGACGTGGCCACAAACTGAACTCCAGGTGGCGTAAAATGACATCAATTTTCTACAACACCTCCTCCTAATTGCCCTAAGCGCGTTCACTTAATTCGCTTAATTTTGAAATTAGACCCTCCGAGCCCTTGGTCATGCTCAAGCGACCATAACGCCGGTCCGCACTGAGCTCCCTGCCCACCCGAAAATTGGTTAGGGCCTGACTCATAATTATCACATTCCGCGTCGAAAATTTGTCCGAGCTGCATAATTCGATGGAAAGTCCTCATCTGCGAGTGCAATCTGTGTCCAGTGGCCAGTGGCCAGAGTCCACAGGGAACACCTACCGGCGAACTCCATCTTCTTGTGGCTCTCTGCGGCACGGAGCGGCGATGGTAAACATGACATTCATCGCGCCAACACGCAGACAATAGAGGAACAAGAAGTTGCCATCGCTTTCATGGAATTATGATGATAATGATGGTCGATGACGACGATGACGATGACGGTGTGGATTCGAGAAGAGATGACAGATACCACACAAAGCCAACCCTAAGCCTATGAGTCCCAGCTAGAGTGGCTGGCTGACTGGATGGCGCTTGCCTTAACGCTCTTCACCGCTGATTCGTTCGTTCACTCGACCATATCAAGCCATTATCACACGGGGGATATCTCGTTTGAGTGTGTGTTTGGTAGTTTTTTTTTTTTTGTTCCCCCAAAGAATGTAATTTTCACTCTGCATACGCTTGGTTGGTTCTAAATTAGCAATCCATCCGGGGCCCCCGTTCTTTGTGTGGTGTGTTGCTTCTTGTCTTCCCGGGTGTATGTCGGTGTATGTCGGTTTCTCGGCTGCTCTCCCCTCCTCTTGCGCGTCTTTGTTGTAGACACTCTGTCATATGTTGTGTCTTGCTCTCTGGATGAGTGAGTTAATAATGACAAGAAGAACAACAGCAGTAGGAGAGGAGCAACAACAACAAAGAATCAAAATGAGAAGAGGAAGACGAAGAATTCAACTTAAAGGCGGAACTTTGAGCAAAATGGCTTCCATTGGGGGGCGCTTTCTTGTGACTCCGTTGGTTGGGTGTTTAGTGTTGCTTCGAGGGTTTAATTTTTTTTGTTGTTTTTTGTGATGAGCCATTGTGCCATTCTGGGCTGTGGCTGCTCTGCCGTTGGTAGGCAATTATGATTTGTGGTAGCATAATGATACCGAACCATTGTTGGTATGCACGCAAGTGTGCGAAGAGCGAGGGCAAAAAAGCGCAAAGGAAAGGGTGGGACATATTTCTGGAACATGGAGAATGCTTGAGTCAACTTACACGTGAGATGGTCGCTAAAATGGCTAGATCGTGGGATATTTACCTGGAAAGAGAAGAAGAAAAGTGGGATGTTAGATATTTTTGAATTGTGAATGGGAATTGAAAGTGAGCTGTGAAAATTGGCCACGAAATGAGGGGGTATTACGTGCAACTTGGGACGACACATTACGGGAGGAGTTCGGCAGCCGGTGGTAGTTCGGTTCGTAGAAACAACTGAAGTCGATGAATCTGGTTCGAAGGACCATTATCTTGCCCAACACAAGCCTTACTTCGCTAGACCTGCTATAAGGAGTCGCCAGGAGGGCTCAATCTTGGTGACTGCGAAGAAAAAATTTTGCATATGAGATGCGGGTACCTTCAGTGCAGAGAAGAATGACGGTGGCACGTTTGTGATAGCATGGCTCAGCTCATCGGACAGATCGGATCGCTTACACTTACTCGCATATCCTTTGGTTCGTTGTTGTGTCTACGAGGAATGCAAATAGATGAGGAGAAACATCCGGGTTGAGAAGGAGCGGAAGACCGAAAATTCGGTAGAAAGATTCAAGACCAAGACATAGTCTTGTCGTCAATCAATGATTTGGCAGCTACTACTCAGACTCCGCTCTTAGGCCTAAAAAGTCAGTACGTGAGAATGGGAAAGGAGGCCTTGCGGAGCGCATGGACAACTTGAGTAAAGCCCGAAGAGTACTCGGCCGCGAACGTCACAAGAGGGGAGAACCTCAGTCCTCGGCCAACTTATGCTTAATTGGAGGCACGAGGCTAGGGAACCATATCCACCCCGAACTGTAGAACCAGAAGAATAATGAGAATTGTCGTCAAAGGCAAAAGGAAACGATTGAACATATTGACTGCAAGACACTGGCTTGATGCCACCAACCCTGAGGCCACAAATTTGAGGAGCCATTTCGATTGGTTTACACTTGCAATGATTAGGAGCTTCATATTTTTCAAAGTGTGGGGTTACAGTGCAAGCTCATCCAGAGCCTCAACCAACAGGCTTCTCTGGAGTATTCTCCAAGTTGCTTGAGGTCCCTCGCCACTTGTGTGTGCCATCTTTAAAGAAAAAGTTTTGTGATCAGTTACGTTCCAGGTTGGCCTAGGGTACCCCGGGTATGATGTCCTGTAACGTCCATCCAGCTCATGGCTGAATCTCCTCCTCCTTAATTCACGGAGATGGACCTTGACTTCAGCAGAGGACCGCACGTAGAACGCTCATCGCTAAGAGACCAAAAAGCTAAATTGTGACTTGTACAGAAAGAGCGTCTAGTTTTGAGTGGACTGTGGAGCTGTGAAGTGAAGGCTAGCAACACGTGTTGATTGCACTCTTCATCTCAGTGAAGACTCATTGAAGAATGTGGAGAAGTGTGAGGTCTTTTTCACTAGTGAACAGCTTGCAAGATCTGTAACCATGCACGAGATGAACCTATTCGTCGTTCGACGATGGTTCATGTGTCCAAGCAAGGTTATCCCCAGCTGCGGATCGACCAAAACAGTAGCCTTAATGGACTTCAGTCCCCGTAGTAATATCTTGGCCTCGTCTAAGGCGGAGCAGAGGACGTCTTGTTCATCGTCGTCCAGATTGAGGAGAGCATTCTGAATAGTCTTCGTCGGCTGTTACAAACTTCTTCTTTTCTTCTGATGGCGCCCGGTGTGGGATTGACCTGAACCTCAACCAACAAGCCTCTCCAACTGGCACAACGTATAGCCGCCAGCCTTCAATAAGGCGCATCTAGTTGGCTGAGGGGAGTAAAATCTCCCCTCGTGGGGGTTCCTTATCTTCCTCTAGGCCTGTAGCTTAGAAGCTCGCAATGCCAAACTTGGTGTCCACTTTCTAGCTCCCCACACAGACGCTATTAAGACTGTCACACGATCGCACTAGAAACGTTCACCCAGCTATCGCCGCCCAAGTTCGGCCACAAGGATGGCTTACAAGACTCCGCTGGTCAGGCAACATAGCGAGTCCAACCTTCAAGTGGTCTGCCTTAAGACAGGCCTCTTCATTGAGTACCGTCAAGCCATCGCCCATAACAGCCATCGAAAGTTGACAACAAGTGCAAACATTAACCAATCGAGGTCGGCCCCTTCTTCGACGTGATTGCAATTCAACAAATTGCCGCATGTTTGAGTTCATTTATTTAAGCCCTGCCGAGGTGCCATTGAACTGCGCCCATTACATGCCGCATTTTCGCTCGCAAATAATCAATTTTTCACCAAAAACCTCCTTTCCCAGGCACGCAAAGTGCCAAAATCTAATCTACCGTAATGACTCTTAATCGCCTTTGTTCTTTTGGGCAGAAAGTGCTCAAGTTGATTGATTTCAAGAAATTACCCAACCTCGTGAAATGACCGCGCTCATTGGTGGCAATGTAACATGGCGGCGTTGGCAGTGTAACATGTCCCATCGTAAGTACTATCATCGAAACGGGAACGGGCAAATCCGGAGCACTCATGTTTGCGGGATCGCGATACAAAGCCGCGAACATTAATGCCCGAGCTGTGGTGCTGCATGGCGGAGCGTAATGGTGGCATTTAAGCCGCGATACGCAGCACCAGCGGAACGGCTAAGAATGTGTAATTTCCGAAAATGTGCGTCTTTATTACCAATCAGTCGACGTTATTGCCATTAATTGACAAAAATTCATTCGGTCTTCGTGGACGGGCCACTTTCTAACAAGGAAGCAACGCGGAATGAGTGTGTGCGATGTATATCCGTCATCGAGCGCCTAGTGCAGCCCACAGGAGGGTACCAATACCAACCTACGTCGCCAACGGCGGCGGAGAGTGCTCTCTCGATCGTGGAGTAAATGCACTCGCCGTACGAGTATACAAGCGGAACTTAATTTGATTGCATTACATAGATAGCGTGCAAAAGGAGGCGCACCACTTACAGAAATATAGATTAATTTATGTTGCCCCCCTCCTTTCACCCATCCAGGCCCTCACCACATCCACTCACACGCTGATGGACATGAGCAAGTGTTAGGTTGGGCATCGACCAAAAAGAGAGAGGCAAGACGGCGCAAGACCATAACAAAATGCAATTAATGGCAGATGCTGTCTTTTAAGTGAACTTCGATTTCAGCAGGTCCCTCCACGCTCATTTGATGACGACCACGACGACGGTGATGAGGATGACGATGCGGATGAGGATGACGATGATGATGACGAAGAAGATGAAGAAGAAGACGAAATTTAACCACAATCACGCCAGCACCATCGCGACTAGATAGATAGGGATGATACCAGAGCTTATGCCACACGAGGTCGACTGGGAGACCATCGAACGGCTACCACTTCATCATGGTCGCCTGCTGTGCGCTGAGCACATTTTTTTCGCGCTTTTCCCTCTTCATTCGGGGCGTTCCATTTATGATATGCGCCAGATTATTATAAATGCACCACATTCAGGCCAAGATAGAACGAGAGAGCCCATTAACCCGTTCAATGCCAGCACACATGTGCTCGCACAGCAAAGGAGTGGAGAAATTACGATACTGATACCATCCAGCCTATTTCCTTGAACGATAAAAGAGCCACACTCATCCCTGCCCTCGACTGTGGGGAGATTCCTTTGTCCAGCTCAGTGAGGCGGTTTTAATTGTTGCTACCTTGCACCACGTTGTGAGCGCTCGGCTCGGCCGACACCAAAAATTAAGGATTATTAATCGCTGTTCCTAATCAATTATCTTTCCATCTTTAATTAATTTTCTATATGTACGCTCAGTGCTGTGCTGCGATCCGCTGCATACGTGGCGTTGAACGATGCCTCACATCACATCACCGAGGGCACGTACTTGAATGTTAATTTATCCCGCCGTTGCGGTCGTGGTCGCGGCCGCGGTCGTCCTGTGCACGTCACATCTTCCATCAATTTTCGGGGGTAGAGATGCTTTCACCAGGACTTGAGTCTCATCTCGCTCAGAAATATGCCCGTTCGGGGGATTAAAGGAGGTGGTGCCAAGGGTGATAATGATCTTGTTGATTGGCGGTTGTTAGTTTTTCGACAAGTGGAATCTCCCAAGGAACGGTCGACGGTTTTTGTTTGGTTTCGTTAACGTTAACGGTTTTCATGTCTTAATTTCCGGGAAGAGGTGCAGAAAGACTGTGTGTTTTTGTGTCCTCTCGCCAAACCGTTACGTGGTGACACCCACTCTCCGAGGATGGTCTATGACAGGTCCACGCGATACGAACTGAAGTGGAAAGCGACGATGGTGCAGTGCCAGTGCCGGTGCCATGCCAGCAGGGGCATTACAATAAAGCAGGCACGGGAGAGTGTATCACTTCCTCGGAAATGTCAACCGCTTAAGCGATGGCACACAAAGCCGAGCACAAACGAGGGGATTACCGAGAACGACTCGGGATAAGTTTCTGGCACAATCGGGTGACAGTCTGCTATTTTTTCCCGATGTTAATTGGCAGAGATAGTGGCAAGGAACTATCTGCGATATCAATCGAACGACCAGATGACTTCATTAGATTCGAGAGGGAAAAGTAGTCGAGATGGTTTCACTTAGATGGTCAGTGGAATGCGAGGCATTCACTCGGTAAGTGGTTGTTAGGAGTGTAATGGCAAAAATGCGACTGGGGGACGACGTTGCCTATGTTGGTGGTTCTACGTTCGGAGGAATTTTCGTTTGACTGTCTTCCGAGACCAGGAACCACACGGGAAGCGGTCGTATAGGTGCCATAGATGTCAAATTAGGTACTTTCATTTTGTGGCATGGTCGTGATACATCGGTCCTGGTGGTGGTAAGTAGGACGTGGGACTTCAGAGCAAGATCCCAGACCGCAAGTATTTTTTTTTTAAATTTATTTCAGGTAACAATTCAAATATAATAAAAAACATTGTTTAAAATCTTATTTGTTTTAAGTTAGTTCAATTATTTTATAAAATGTAGAAGTTGCTAAATTTAATAAAATATTTATACTTAGTGATATCTGCAGTTTATAACAAAATAAATTTGAAATTAACTTAATAATTTATTATACACAGTAGACGCTCGATATAGTGAACTAACAAACACCGGGACTGTTCACTTAAACGAGACTGTACACTGTAACGAGCGTGGACTACTTGACGAAAAATGCATCAAAAGGTGGACGCTTTTACTTCAAATTCATCAGAAATAGAATATAACTACAATTTTTCTAAAAAGCTAGACAATTTAATTTTCGACGATGACAAAAAAACAAAAAAAAAAAAAACAATACATTCCATGGACATAGGAAACAAAACCACAACTGTGCTAAAAGAGTTCGCTTGCGTTTCTTTGAACTTATGTCAAGTAATGTCGCCTGTTCTTATAACAAGGACCAAAACACCAGTTTATTGTACTTTATTACTAGGTGCCCTTTCTCAAATGACTGGACATGATCCCTAGAAGGCACTGGACAAATCGCATCATCTACCTCATGTTGTCGCTTCCGCTTTTGTCTTCCTCAATATCTGAAGATACATGAACTTCTGTCCAATTGCTTGAATCGGCTGCTCTAGTCCTGTTTTATGGTTAAAAGGGTTCATAACGTCTATTGTGGCCACTAAGGTAGCATTCGATGTTGGAGATATTTCGTCTTCAAGCTCAAATGTAACTCACGGGCCTGTATAAAACATTGTGTGTTCACTATATTGGACCGTCTACTGTATGTATATTTAATGAATTATTTATATTCTCTAAGACGAAAATGAATTCAAAATGAGGTTCATTCTTTTATTTTAAACTTAAGCCGTCTCTGAGTATTTACATTTTTCGCGATGACTACGGAAACGTTAAGAAAAACGAACACTCAGCTCCAGAGCTCGACGCTGGCAACCGAATGAATGTTCTCTCAGCTGCCCTGGGTGTTGGCATTAGTGTGTGTGTTATTGAGAACTCAGTACTCAGCTCAGCATTGATCTTCAGTAAAACGCTCTTCTTCTCACTTTATTTTTTTGTGCGTCAAAAGTTGGTCCGTGTCCTTACTTTCATGACATTATATATCAAAATACGAATAGAGCGCCTCTATATTTCATTTTTTGTCAAATGTGATTTATAATGTTCGCACAAATACAGTTTTATTCACTAGAAGTACTAGAAACGTTTGTACATTAAATTAAGGGTGTATTAAAATTGGGCTACGTTATCCTGAGTATGAACTATTTAGAATACCATTGCCGATAATTCTGCTGTTGTCAGCGGCATCTGTGATTCAGTGATGTTATCTGACCCGTATGAGAGGCGCCACTCATATCTAGTCAGTGTTGACTGTGGATTCTACTAAGTAATTTGTTTTGTTGTTGCTTCGCGTGTAAAAGTATTACTGAGCTGAGTACAGAGTCTCAAAAAAACACGCCCTATAAAACTAAATCGAGTGAAGGTAAGGCGTAATGATTTATATTTTGTGAAGTGGCTGTCAATGTGTTTGATGGTTCCATAGAGTGCTTGGAGAACAAAGGCAACTGGTGCATTTATGCCATACTTTTGATTCAGTGGGTGAAAATATCACCATCAGAAATAAGCCTTACAGAAGCTGGAACTAAAACCTAGCACAAGACTTTTCAAACACTATGATTAAGCAGAAACATCGATGACAAGTTCTGGACTAAAATCATTATTAGCGTTTCACTGCCCAAGGGACAAGGTTTATCAGAAGGATCATGTAATCTCTCGATGTCCTTATTACTTAAATATCAGCCCAACATCCCATGGAGGGTCATGCCTTCCATCGTAGTCATCAAAATAATTGTAATGATCTCGCGTTGTCCACTCTGGAAAAACAACCAAAACAGTCTGTGTCAACTGTGGCGAGTCGCACCTACTCACTGGGGCAACTGGAGATGAAGAAATCTGGAGCTGGAGCTACCAAGAAATCGCAGTGGCATGTAATGAAGCTTGGATGGCTGATGTCCGGAAAGGTATCATCATCTTCTGACCCGCATGTTCCACTAAAGAGGTCGCGGGGGTGAACCACGCACGAGAGGTAACTCGTTCCTCCGCTATCGACTCTAACTCATCAGCAGCGTAACGAGGCGAGTTTTTTGACTTGGTCCAAACACCTCGTCCCAGGTCTGCTGAGCGGGCGCCTACCTGATGGAATCGCATTCAATGTTAGCCTTGGAAATCATGATGAAAGGAACATTCGTCCAACGTGACCAAACCACCGAAGCATAGCCCTTACCGTTCGAAGAGGCAGCTCCTCAATGTTGAGTTCCTCGCACGCTGCCCGCCGAGTGATTCCCACAGCAGCACGAACAAATCTGATCTCTTGTATTCGCGATCTTCGGTCATTACTCAAATTAATCATGACCGTAGGTGAGAGTTGGAAGAAATACTGAGTTGAAAAGCGCTAACTTGGCTCTAGCACAAAGCTCGGTCTTTCTGATTACAGATCTACCAAGCTGTTTCAATATTGACCCAGCTTGACCAATCCTAGGGTATTACTCCTTCCATCACTCGTGAAAAAAAGAGATTCTTAAACTTCTCCAAATGCTTCAATGGAACTCCACTAACGTGCTTTGAACAGGCCATCAATCCCATGCTCCTGCCGAACGGTCGTATGCCTTGGCATACTCCCCAGCCATCGCAAGTACCATTCTTAGAGTGAAAAGCTGCTCGGTTGTACTTCTACCGGGACGAACGCTGTACATCTCATCCTGGCCTCGACGATGGCTCTAGAACGGAAGCTCTAGAGCTTACGAACACCTTTGCGTAAACTTTCCCGGGGAGACTTAAAAGAGATATGCCCCTGTAGCTGGAGCAATCTGATTTGTCCCCCTTCTTGAAAAGTAGCACAATCACCCCAGAACGGCTTAGTAAGAGAAGTTAGGGAGAGCCGTCTGTAAATTCATCAGCGTTCTGCCTCCAGCAGGACCTATTGAGTAAGGCTCTAGTGCACCCCACCGAGCACTGTTTGAGGTCGTTTTAACGAAAGTCCTTCCACAATGAACTGGCAATGCCTACTGAGCTTGTCCGACTATGGTCCATGCCACGAATTGTGACGTAAAATGTAGGGCAGTGAAGAACCAAATCAAATGGACAAAAATCACATAACCCATCAAAATGCGCTCATCCCCCGAACCTTTGAACGGTCTCGAATCGCCGTAACAAGTCATTCTCCAGAATCACAGCCACCCACCCCCTTGGGCGAATTCTTCTTCGAAGTCGACTTCCATTTCGATTCCCATCAACCTTGTCCAGTCAGATGCGATAACCGAAACCGTCATCTAGCTGAATTCCAATCGTCCGCTGGCCACCAGTCCGACCGGCCGGCCGCCCCACCACCGCCTCCACCATCACCACCCAACCGATCGATTAATCTATTTCAATTGAATGACTCTCCGCTGTCCGCTGTATCGCGACCTAATCGAACGTAATTCATTTGCATATGTGTCCGTCCGTCTGTCTGCGGCCATCCACTCGAAGTGGCCAATCTAAAAATTCCACACAAACACACGAGATCGCCTCACAGCTCACAGATCTCCGATCGTCGTCGTTTGCGGAGCCTCTAATGCTGTCGCCGGCGCAAATAAATAACTCGAAAACCACAATCGATCCAAAATCCAATTCAAAAACCATAAAATCAAGAAATCCATCTTATGGATCAACATAAATTGCGCTGCGGTTGCAATATTTCATCATTAGATGGCAATGGTCGGATTGACGCGACTGCATTTGGCTCCACGCTCAGCCGCCACAAACCGTCGTCGTTTAACCTCACCAACCTCGCCGACGACGACGACACGAGGACTTGAATAGCACCTCTCCCCCCGTTCTCTCGCACTCAACGACAGTTGCAAGGGGGCTCCATGTGTGTCCCCAGCCAGACTCAGACTCAGAGTCGAACTCAAACTCGAGATACTCGAGGTACGAAAATGTTGACACATGTTATCGATCAGTTTTTGGCAGAGAGTTTGGCAGGAAAACGATTGTTGTCGTGTCCATTAAGGCGATCGCGCGCCGCCGCGCAACCGCTTGTCGCTAGGTGTAAGAAAACGATCGTCAAACGGTGGACGCCGAACAGCGGACTGCAACGAACACGTCTCACCGTTTATGGGACTGGACATAACATTGTCTCGTCAGCGTGTGATATCTCTTTGACCTAATTAGAGGCAAATATTTTCCGCTGTCTCTGGCTGGGGCACCATTTCTGGACAATCCGCGGACTGAGTGCTTGTGCTTTAATTGTTTTGATGATGTTTGCATAGCAGGACCGTTGCCGGGCAGTGGGCACACACATCCTCGCCCGACTCGGTTGGGACACACCTCCGTGCGCCCAGTTTGGCTGTGAATGAAGAAATCACCATCAATCACTCAGGCATTGTAATTGGAACCGTTGCCGGCCATAGAGAGTCGGTTGCTTTCGAATTAACACCAATTTCAGTGCGTCGCGGCTCGCATTTAAGGCGATCCATTCGATCTGGAGCTGCATATAGGCACAGGTGCGCGGTGGCGGTACGCACCAACTTGCCGCGACTCCTCAAATGTCACCAGCGGATGATGATGAATTTCGTGTGTACAAGAAATCAAAAGTGGCTCTACGCGCCGCCGCGACCGCCGCTGCAGTCGGGCATGACATTTATGGCAACTTACAAGGCAGCTTAATTGATTGATTATTGCATAAATTAGACGTGCCGTGCCGGGCCACGCGGGACGACAGCGTGGTGCACATTTTTAATTGGCTTCGACTGCTGCGGGTAAACAATGACCACCAGTCTGAGATGATTAATCTCGCCACAACGAAAGAAATTAGTTCGCTGCTGATTTGCGGAGGGCGTTAGAACATGTTCCAATGATGACTCATTTCGATGGATTTGCATGTGACCAACTCGCATGCGGACACAAGGCGGAATTAATTGTTGTCCGCGATCGGATAAGGCAATGGCTGGTATTCTCGCTGATTTTTATCTTTCACTTGTCTTGCATTGGTGCATAAATTTGAGTCGCGGTCTCGATATGCGGCCGTGATTGAGAAATATTGCGACTCGACTTGTGAGGGATCGGTGGTGATTTGTTAGACGGCTAATTAGCAACGACTTGTAAAGGCTCACCTTTGTCGCTCATGCGCGGGTGGAGATCTTAATTTGACTCGATCGGCGAGCAGATGGAGTGACTTTGATGGGAATAAGTCTGAGAGGGGGTGGTGCGCACTTAGAGACGCTGTCGAAGAAGACTGAACTATTCGGCCGATCGGGAGTTGGCCATAGGCTGTGTATGAATCCCGCGATCCTCATAAACTTTCAAGACTGTCTTAGGATCGATCGGGAGTTGGACACAGGCTGCCTATGAATCCCGTGGTCCTCATGAACTTTCAAGACTGTTGTAGGGTCGATCGGGAGTTGGACATAGGCTGTGTCTGAATCCCGCGATCCTCATAATCTTTCAAGACTGTCTTAGGATCGATCGGGAGTTGGACATAGGCTGTTTCTGAATCCCGCGATCTTCATGATCTTCCCTATCTGTTGTAGGATCGATCGGGAGTTGGCCGTGGGCTGTGTCTGAATCCCGGGATCCTCATGAACTTCCCAGACTGTTGTAGGATCGATCAGGAGAGGGACATGTGCTGTGTATGAATCCCGCGATCCTCATAATCTTTCAAGACTGTCCTTGGATCGATCGGGAGTTGGACATAGGCTGTTTCTGAATCCCGCGATCTTCATGATCTTCCCTATCTGTTGTAGGATCGATCGGGAGTTGGCCGTGGGCTGTGTCTGAATCCCGCGATCCTCATGAACTTCCCAGACTGTTGTAGGATCGATCGGTAGTTGGACACAGGCTGCCTATGATCCCACGATCCTCATGAACTTCCAAGCCAGTTGTAGGGTCGATCGGGAGTTGGACATAGGCTGTGTTTGAATCCCGCGATCCTCATAAACTTCCCAGACTGTTGTTGGATCGATCGGGAGTTGGACAAGGTCTGTGTCTGAATCCCGCGATCCTCATGATCTTAACTGTCTTTTGTAGGATCGATCGGGAGTTGGACAGAGGCTGTGTCTGAATCCCGCGATCCTCATAATCTTTCAAGACTGTCTTAAGATCGATCGGGAGTTGGACATATGCTGTGTCTGAATCCCGGGATCCTCATGACCTTCCCAGACTGTTGTAGGGTCGATCGGGAGTTGACCATGGGCTGTGTATGAATCCCGCGATCCTCATAATCTTTCAAGACTGTCCTTGGATCGATCGGGAGTTGGACATAGGCTGTTTCTGAATCCGCGATCTTCATGATCTTCCCTATCTGTTGTAGGATCGATCGGGAGTTGGCCGTGGGCTGTGTCTGAATCCCGGGATCCTCATGAACTTCCGAGACTGTTGTAGGATCGATCGGGAGTCGGACATCGGCTATATGTCCTTGCAGCAAAATTGTAAAATTCTTAAACTCAAGACCGACGCCTCTCCAATCTCAGTCCACTCAGACCACAACTTTTTAGCGTCACAGAATAAACTTGCTTCCAGCAGTTGAGTCATTTAAGAGGAGAATGTGTCTATTACAAGCACTCAACTTCAAGCTCCCCAAAGATGTGCAATAAAAATGCCATTCACTCCCCGAGACCATCGTAATTGCTTGGAAATCTCCTCCATCTCCACGTCCCCGCCACCATCGTCTCATATTGTCTCTTTAAACCCCAAGTCAAGTCCCGGCTCGGCGACCATTTCAATTTAAAATTAAATTTGCAACATTATATCAAAATATCAGATGTACCGGCAAACCTCCGCACACGCACACTGACTTAACGACAAAAGCAAACAAAAACAAGAGAAAACAACGCAAGTAGCAACATCATGAACTCATGTTCATATTACCTACGCTTACGATACGAGTACAAATGCGAAAAAAAAAAACGAAACGAAACGAAAGGCGCACCGTGAAATGAGAAGGTCCCTTCTTGGCGTTACCCCGACCATGGTCCGAGGACACACAAGCGAACCAAAAACCACATCACCCTCCGTGGTAAATGAAGAAAATGCCTCCCATCTTCATGCATCAAAGCTAATCATTAAAAAGTATCTACGAAATGCAAAACCCAATCAACTTTAATGAGCTTTAATAGTCTCTCTGCTGTCTGCACCGAAGCTGAAAATTAAAATGGTTGACCATTTAAAACTAAACGTTACAAATTTTTGCCTACAAAGGTTTCGAGAGGGGAAGCAGAAGACGGACACGATGCGCTGACGATGTAGCGAAGACCGCCATCCCAGTGGACGAGTGAAAGAGGGAGAGAGAGAGAGAGGCGTGCGTGCGTGTGCGCACACGAGTAAAACACCAATGAAACTGAGACTCATCACTTGTGAATGCACTGCCCGGTGCAGCTGCAAAGATACAGATACGCGCATGGAGAGTGTGCGCAAAAAGGATATTTATGAACAAAAAAAAAAAAGGATGCTCATGGGGAGTGTGGTGACTGCTGTGGGAAATGATAAATCTATTGTGTTCGACTCTCTCTCAGTGTAATCATTCCATTACAGTTTCGTTTATCTAACGAATCAGGCAGTGATACAAGAGCGACTTGAAATGCCAGTCCCGTCCGTCAGTTACCGCTACACCGAGGATTACCGTGCAAATTTTTCAAACACACTTGCATTCGCTGCAATGTATCTCAAATTGCAATTTTCCAAACAACACTCATTCACTCACCGTAATTCCACATAAAATTGCAATCATTCACACGAGAAGAGCAACTGACCACCAGAACACTACACCATGCCACGGCACCGGCCATCCTCCGCGTAGAGATGCAGGAATCTGCAGACGTATGTAACTCCCAGTCTCGTCAATTTGACATGATCGCTGGTCGGTTGGATACAACGATCGGGCGGTCCTCGTCATCAGTCGTCGCAGGCGAAAGACACGAACGACGACTAGAATGTATCTATTTCTGTTCTGAAAATTAGAATTGATTGTGGGCTGCATACAGCGCCTGGGATGGGAACACGCTGTTGCCCCCCCTTCTGTCAGTCATTCATTGAGGAAGTACAAGAGAATACATGAGACACAGCCAAAGAAACACATAAGTATCTAATTTAAAAGAAGATAAACTTGGGATTATAGTCATCGTAAATTTTGGCCTTAACTTTTCATCGACCGCATTGTCGAACGGGCAGCTTCCAGTGTACGCGTGTGTGTGTGTGGTGAACTATTCCCGTTTGATACGAAGTAGCGCAGCAAATCATTCATGGCTCATTTGCATTTCCATAATCCGTACATAAATGTTTGAAAATAATGATGAGTTAAGTTATAAATTATGCGACGGAGCGATGGCGATGGCGGACATTTAGAGAGCACACAATCTGCTTCTGCAAGTTCGCACCTCAACTCTTTTGTTTTGAGCAGAGGAAGTTGGGTTGCGATGGAAATGGTAATCTTACATCCCGTGGGGCGTTTTCTTCGATAGGTCTTCTCTGTAGCACTGCTCAGTAGGAGAATGGGTCCTCAATCAAAGTCTGGGTCAATTGGGTGAGAAAGTTGAATTTTGAGACTTTTGGGAAAGTGAGTGAGAGGATATGTAAATCGGTGACCGAATTTATGAAATTCTTCCGACGACGATGAGGAAGAAATATGGGTGGTGAATATGGGACATCCTATGTACTCTCTTTTCCACGAGTGAAGGACATCAAGTTACAGGTTGCATGTCAATTCCCCTCATCATACGATTGACCCAAGTGAGCACTCAACAACATGCCTACAATGAGGACAAGGCTGTAAAGACGGCCCTCCAGTCCTTAACAGGGATAACTGGAGGCTTTTGCCGAAATTGAACTCAATCACATCAACACTCAACAGGCTAGTGGTCGAAAAGTTCATAGCAACGACAATCGTATTGACACCAGGATCAGCAGATCGATTGACGAGAGATGTGACCACATGGCAGTGACTGAACGTCTGTGGAAAAATGTGGGTGGAGGGTTTTTATCCAGTCGTATGAAGGTAGCATGCAGAGCGCGCTCTCGATGCCAACCCGCATAAAGAGGAGCTTGTGCTACTTACTAGGAAGTTTCTGCCCTTAAGGTCTCATCATCTTGTACATCGCTACAGTCCGGGGTGGACCTGGGACAAGCCTCTAGAGCTGATGTCCCATCGTCTCATCGTTGATCATCAAATTCAGATGGAAATCTAACATTCAAGAGCATGTAAGCAAGGTCTCCATGTCCTTGGTGAAGGACTACGTGATCATGGAAGATCTGCCAAGCGACCACCTTCTAATCCTTTAAACTATTGAATTCACTGATGATAGACGAAAATACGATTGGTCTGAGAGAATTCAATTTTAAACGCTCACACAGTCAGACTGTGCATGTCTGGACTGTGGGCATTTTGCAATTGAGACCGATGACACTGTTTTGATTTGTTCTGTTTGGCGGCGGTGTTGCTAAGAGGGCCCATCTGTCGACTGGATCTCAAGTACCTCTCGCCATTCTAAATAAACAATGGCGATGACGAAATATCAGTCTACGCCTTTGTCTCAGCTCTTGTCAGAACCTGAGCTTCAAGCAAAAGCAAAGCATTAAATTATGACTGAGGAGCACAGCTTACTATTAAGGGTACATCGGAATAGTGCGGCACGAGGGCAAGTCCCACCTCAGGAATGTCCTCAGGAAATGGCGAGTGTTCGTTCACCTATCATCGCCATATTGTCCACTATCCACCAACCGAGCCTTGCGGCACAAAGACCACTGCTGCCTGGTCTCCTGGTCAATAGCCAACCATGACTCGGTGTCAGGGCACAGCTTGATGAAGTGAGCCTTGAAGCCAAATTCGAGTCATTTTTCGAGAGGTCTTTTCCAGCACATCACAACTTGTGCTCCGAAGCAGGCTTCCCCCGCTACTTGATCCAACCCCATTTACTCCCTCAAGCAGCCAACATTCACCCAATCGAATCCAACCCCTTAACGGCATCTCCAGAAATCTGGGACATCAACCTGAACACGCAAAACCCCAAAACGGGGAAAAACCTCATTACCCATCAACCGTTAGGTAACATTCAAAATTCAATTAAGTGCAAAATGCAGGAATATTAAAACAGCACACAACCACCGGCCAACAGACAAATTCACTTCGGATTAAACACAAATTTTCTCATTTCCTCATTAGACGATGATGGCCGGCGAAAGCTACTGCATCCTGGAACATCTGCAAGGCTGGCGCTGCCAGTCGAACTCGACTCATGTTTGTGTTCGTTCGCATTAAATAATTACAAAGAACTACGAAAAAAAAAAACGTAGACAACTCCCATCCACCCACTGTTGGTATTTCGCAATTTTTTACAGCCTCTCTCCAGGCTGTGGCGTCCGCCTTGCCGTGGCAGCGCGCTGCTGCTGTTGCGCGCACATCTTTCAATCAAAATTCTATCTCTCCCACTTCCGCATTGTGTCGACCGCCACTCACCGTTGCCGCTGTTGCTGCGTCCAGTGGGTACATTCTCCCATTAGTGATTTACGAGAAATTATACGCATACGCGATAGATACCATGTACCGAATCCGAAACATAAGTGGGCCGGCGCGGTTGGCCGCTGGTGGCGCACCAAGCTGGAATGGATTAATTGCAGAAAATTCCATAAATCACGTTTAATTGAAAATTGACTTCATGCTGCGATCACAAAAGCACCGATCAGAGATCGTCATCTGGTGAAATTGCATTCGTCGAGGATACGCGGACCTCCGCCGCCAGGGACAACGACTTCCGGGGGAATCCACTCCAGCCACATCACACTTAAGTCGATCGTAATGCTGCTTTAAATATCCGCAGCTACTTAGGCAGGGACACACTTAAGATTCATAGACAACTTGGGTGGCTAAATGGATCATCAACTCCGGAGGGAGGAGACCTCAGGATGGACCCCAGTGACAGGTCGAGCCACCACACCACACCAGTTCCCAGCTGCCAGACTGGGCATGTGCAAATGTGCACACGGGTCGGTGTGTGCATCCTGGATCTTTCTTGCGCGCGGATAATTTATTGTTATTGAGCCTAGTGCTGGTGCGTATTTGAATTTCTCTGTCTCTCTCTCTCTCTGTCTCTCGCCGGGGTAATTATTGCATATCCGTGAGTTATATTTATTGCCATAGAGATGTGGCGACGGACGGAGTGATGAGGCCGGGGGCATGGCTGGCAGCGGGGGGCGACTGCGACTACGACTGCAGTGAATAGTAATTACAGCGAGACGCGCAAAAGTCCTGGGAAGAGAATCTCGTATCTCGGCGCGGAATCAAAACATTTAGTCGTAGTTTCCAAACAGCAATGCGAATCGCTGAGAGCGGGCAGCCGGGGGAATGGTCAAACCAGTGGCAATACCAGCAGGCGACCATCACCAATACACCGTACCCCAGCGCGATGACAAGGTCGGCCACCATCAACCAAACTCATAAAATACGAATTAAAATTATCCAAGATGGCTGGATGGCTAGATGGCTGGGTGACTGGGACGACTGGGACGACTGGGACGACTGGATGGCTGCTCCTCGGCAGCGTTTATCTGCGAGAGTCTCCAGTGAATTGAAGTCGTCGGCTTCGACAGGTTACTTTGTGGTCTCTGTTTGTGTGTGCGTTAGAGTCTTCTCCTAATTATTATTATTTTTAGATTCTCATTCATTTTGAGGGGCACCGCCGTCGCGCGCCTTTGCACACGGGATAGATCCAGTTCTGGTGATCATGTACAAAATTGTTCTGCTCATTAGACGATGCGTTTTCGAGTTGAGATTAACATGAAGAATGCGATGTTAAGCCGAGGGTTTTCTCATAAATTTATTAGTTTACTGCGGGATTTACAAAAAAAAGAAGAAAGAATGACAACAACGAGGAAGTGATCTGTTTATGGCGGCGAATGGGCTGAGAGACCGCGAAGGGCAGGGGTAGGAGAATCGATTGGAAATGACTTTTCTTACAAAAGACTCTGTGAAGTCGTAAAGTATTGTGCTGGCTTTTTCGAAGACCGCCAACGGTGGAATTGGCTGTCAGAGATGGAAGCAGCGTGCCCATGGCTGTCAGCGATGGACGGCAGCTGTTGCTCAGGTTCAGACCCTCCATGGGTAGCAGGCTTAAGAAGGAGGTAAGACTTGCCGGCTGGAAGCAACGCGATGGACAGCAGCTGTTGCTCAGGTTTAGACCTTCCATGGGTAGTAGGCTTAAGAAGGAGGTAAGACTTGCTGTCAGCGATGGAAGGCAGCTGTTGCTCGGGTTCAGACCCTCCATGGGTAGCAGGCTTAAGAAGGAGGTAAGACTTGCCGGCTGGAAGCAACGCGATGGACAGCAGCTGTTGCTCATGTGCAGACCCTCCATGGGTAGCAGGCTTAAGAAGGAGGTAAGACTTGCTGTCAGCGATGGAAGACAGCTGTTGCTCGGGTTCAGACCCTCCATGGGTAGCAGGCTTAAGAAGGAGGTAAGACTTGCCGGCTGGAAGCAGCGTGCCCATGGCTGTCAGCGATGGACGGCAGCTGTTGCTCGGGTTCAGACCCTCCATGGGTAGCAGGCTTAAGAAGGAGGTAAGACTTGCCGTATGGAAGCAGCGTGCCCATGGCTGTCAGCGATGGACGGCAGCTGTTGCTCGGGTTCAGACCCTCCATGGGTAGCAGGCTTAAGAAGGAGGTAAGACTTGCTGTCAGCGATGGAAGTCAGCTGTTGCTCGGGTTCAGACCCTCCATGGGTAGCAGGCTTAAGAAGGAGGTAAGACTTGCCGGCTGGAAGCAGCGTGCCCATGGCTGTCAGCGATGGACGGCAGCTGTTGCTCGGGTTCAGACCCTCCATAGGTAGCAAGCTTAAGAAAGAGGTAAGACTTGCTGTCAGCGATGGAAGACAGCTGTTGCTCAGGTTCAGATCAGAAGTAAGCCAGCGGCAAAGAACGCAAAATTATTGTGTTCCAGAGCTGCGATGATGGATAGTTCAGACAAGAGATTTGGGCAGCGACCATTTTTCATTCAAATCGTCCGTTTGTTGGTCGCCTTCCTGATGACTGTAGTCCCACTCTTTCTCCAATCCAAGGTCACCTGCATAACCACTCTCGGTCCAACAGTAAAACCGGCTCGAAGGACCAAATAAGTGAATTTCTTCGAAAAAATTTGGACGCTAACGTAGATTTCTGACGACTGATTCTACCTTCAAGTTGGCAGAGAATATTCATCAATCAAAGTTACCAATTTTTCGTTGCGTTTCATTGCATTTTTCACTCAAATCCTCAGAAGACAGCTCTGTCTGTCCACCATGTTATGGCGCTCTGCCTGCATGCATAGGACACCTAAATTGGAAGAAAATGGCTCCGGTCTGGTCCGATCAATTGGATGGAAGGCAACTGCTACTTGATGACTGAAACCAGACTGCCTACCGTCAGCGATGGAAGGCAGGCATTGCTTAGAGTCAGCCTCACTATGGCTCGTAGACCAGATAAGTACTGAAGTTCCTGTAGAGACACGATGACCGTGTGGCGAGTAGCAACCGGAATTTATTGAGTGGGGTTGCTGATGGGACCAAAAATAACTCCGATTGCAAATGATGTGAAAGACACTCGCTGAGGTGTGCTGGAACTGGGGACGATTCTACATGTGTTCGCTTTTGAGTCTCCTTTTAGGATCAGGGGGCAATGTTCATACGCCGCAAACAGTAAATTCGGCGAACAGTAGCCTCACCACGAACCTCAAATGCAGTGGCTACTCCAGAAGCGAGAAAATCGTTGTTCATGTGCTCCAAAGTCCAGAATGCCATGTCGACAGTGTCCTTCATTGATTGCCACAAGGTATAACGCTTTAATTTTAATTTGGATAACTTGCTCTATTCAAAGTGTGACGGCCTTGCGATGCCATGTCTTGTCAATGGAAATAAAAACTATGAGGCCCCCCATGGTGCGACAAATTCGCCAATCATTGACCAGCGACCTTGGCCTGTCAAGAGCGGCTATCAAGCAATTATTTTTCAACTTGCGTGAAATTGAGAAAACCACGTCTGTGGTCACTTGTCAGTCGACTTCAATTCCAGTCGGTTGATGGTGTGAGGAGAGGACGGCCCATTGATGGAACCCACTGCACAATGAGACAGCGAGATGCTCACGACTCCTGCTTGCAACTAGCATCACTTTGCATCACTCGTACTTCTGAGTGGGAGACAAAGGTTCTACCGACATGTAGTTGCCACGAGTGGGCTGGTTCCATTTTAAGCACTCAAACTTCACGAACGAGAAACAAAGCGGAATTTATGTTTGGCAGTCAGCCGTGGCGTAGTGTGTCGTCCCTGAGAGCTCTGTGTTCAACCCCCGACACGTAACGACTAGATGGTGCAGTTGGTTAAGTGCCTGCCCTTGGTTAGTGGGGTTCCCGGTTCGAATCCCCGTGAAAGCAAAGTTAATACGCTTTTCTCTGGGTTTCAAATTTGGACCAGTCACAATTTTGCCTTTGGGATCAAATTAACGGCACTATCACTGGACTGGTCGATCGGTGGTAGTCAATGAGCCAATGTGGTTTAACTGTGCACGTGGATTCACTAGCAGTCCCCTTCGCTACCCTACCACCGACTTGTGCACCTTCCATAATTCATAAGCCTGGAAATGGGACAGACAGTGTGTGCATCAGATTCGTTTCCAGGCTTAGAACTTGCAAAGAGCCTTCCTGATGTCTCCCTTCCATTTTGGACGATTTTCTGCGAACCACCTCAAGTGCGCGTGCATCTCAACACATTATTGAAAAACCTCATATAGACAGACCACCAACAGCTTGTGGCTTAAAATGGCACCTCATGTTGGGCTTGCTGGCAAAAGTGGTGAAACCAGCTGCAACACCTTCGCCGACAGCCATTACCTTGTTTTGCGATAAGTTCTGGGCTATCTACGTGGTGAATGCAGACATCTTCCTCGCTTTTGATGCATCCAATTGAACCTACTCAAGTGGCATCGAAGCCATACAGACACGCTCTGGAGGTTCGAGGACCTTTCATTTTGACCCCAGTCTTATGCATATGCCGTCTGACGCGCGGACACCAGTACTTCATGTACGGCGCTTATACAAAGTCGACTTTGCCAGCACTCAGGGCTGGCTCTGGCCAGAATCTGAGTCAAGAAAGGAGTGTAGTCGAATCATACCAGTTGGCTCCAGAAGCAAGGAACGATCTAGCTGGAAATGAGATCGCCGATGAACTAGCTAGCCGCGGATCAGAAGAGACATTCTCAAAACCTGGAACCAGCGCTGGGTCTACTTGTGTCGTTGTAGTTGGCTCTCAAGTGAACACAACCGGGGGTGGCATGATTCTCCAGGATGCAGAGAGACCAAGTAATGTCTGTAAGAAATCCGCGGCATTCTTGTTATCCCTTGGCAGAAAAGATTGCACAAGGCACGCTACAACTTCGCCTTCGGATTCTTGAGTAGGGGCTGGAGTCTTTGGACCCAACACAAGGATTTCCGCACCAATGTGGTCGAGTCCTACAGTGTTCCTAGCCAAAATCCATGCCATCGAGATTTGTGAGATTTGCCAAACATCTGCGACGACTGTGGAGAAAACGACGACACTGCAAAGCACTTCCCTTCTGTCACTGTCTCGCCATAACTCATGTGGTGAGAGCTGATCATATCGGCTACTCATCACAGCACTCCTTAGAAAGACCAAGAAACTACAGCAAAAGTAGGTAGCTGCCTGGCAATACAATGGAGCCTGAGGGTTAAAAAGCCTCCGACGAAAAACAGAAAAAAGCCATACATTCTTACTTGTTGGCAGACTAGTGGCATGTGAAGTGTACACTTTAATGGTCGGCTTTCTCCTATTTTCGAAGACTGGATAATTTGTTTGACTCCGAGCTAGCCAACTGCGAATATGAGACCCCTTCCACAGGAAGTTCGGGCACCATGCGATCGCCGATGATTGAACTTGTATGGTTTTCACGGCTTCTCGCTGTAAACCGAATACTCCGCGAAGAAGCAAGGAACTCAGCAAATCCCTTTTTGCTGTTTTCAAGTCGGTCACCTTGACTGCTCGTCACCATAAGCCCAACAATACCTGCCTCAACTGCGATGACTACCCGCCCTCCGCTGTCAATGCAAAAGCCTCCTTAGCCGCTCTACCCTCTGAAAACCTTTCCCAAGCATTTTTCCCATCGTCGAATCCATCTCAAGTCCATCGCATCACAGCCGACTCTCATCGATGAAAACCGCTGATTTAATCCGGAGGCGTATCTAATTTGACTAGTTATTCGCCTTATTTAAATACCCATTGCCATGAATCATTTCCGACGGGCAGCCACAAACCATTTCCACATGGCATCCACCGTCGCGTCGCGTCCGTCCACTCGCCATCCCCTCACGTGGACACCGGCACCAACTCTGGGCCGGGCTTCAAGCTGTGGCAATTTACAAATTCACCCTAATTTGCCTACAACCATACCGATTCTCATATCTCAATCAGCATTAATTCCCGCTCAGCTAAATTCAGTTCTCATATCGCCCCGCTTCGTCGGACCACCACGCCACGGCATGGCCGCCAAAAAGTCCACCGAATACACGCATCAAACATACATTAATTACTTAAGCAGAGATTAGATGGGGCGAGTTACGTAAGCCCAGGCAGTCGCGTCAGTCGATATTTATTGGTGCGGAGCGGTCGGCCAATCGTTGCCACTTTCCACAATATGCAAATCGCCCGAGCACATGGCGGTCGCCAAATCGCTCGTCTATGAGACAAAGGCCCAGACGGCGGCGGCGGCGGCGGCAGGAGAACTCATCGGTTGAGTAATCCAAATTAATTTGTCGACGCTGCGACCACCCATCGGCGGCAGGAGGCTCTTAACAGAGATATTTATGCCCACTCCTTCTTCGTTGTTGGAAATGTGTCAACCCCACTTAAAGCGGCGTTATTAATGTGAAATTCGTGCGAAAGGAGGGAAGGCGAACAAGGCACTTGGCAAATATTTGTGCACACGGGTTCATTGCACCGGCCACCTGTCATCGGGCACAGTGCACTTGAAGCTCAGTCGAATCGTGCAAATGCTTGATGTCTTCAGAGACAAACCGAACGCCCATTTGCATATCGATGCCGTGTCTGCCTAGGTCTGGGGTCCGATGAGCTGGACGCACACAAAAATATGGTTTTATGCGAATTTGATGGTAATTTGAAGAAGCCATTAGTTCGATTTTAGCGGATCTAGGATGCCGACGGAAGGCTGTTTCGGCAAGAGCCGGTCTAATTACGATGAAGAAACTGCTGTCGGGGCAGAGATTTATGATGCTATCGTCTTAAAGCAAGGAGTTTGTTCGGTTTTGATAAGCCATTAAGTGGTGACTTGGCTTGGCTGGGCTTGGGGGAGATTTATGTTGGCTGGCCTATTTCAGGTTCGAAGGCAGATCGTTTGGTATTCAAGAAGAGATGCGATATTTCAAGGTTAACTCTTTCGTTACATCTGCGAATCGACGACATTTCACACGACGTGGCTGTGATGTGAGCAGTAGTATCAACCGTCTGCTTTGCCTTGCCATGGAAGACTGAATTAGTGAATGCGGGAAACAACTGTGCCTCAGGCCAAGTGCAATTGGAACTGCGACCGTCGTGAACTTAAAGAAACGTCCCATTTTTTCCTAAACATCAAATTAATTGGTCCTTCGAACCGGATCTTACTGACAACGGTGTAGCGTCAGATACAGGCTGTAAGCCCACAGGTATGTAAACCCGCGTCACAAACTGATCGGAAGAGTGCATCATCATCGCGCCCGCGATCAGTTGAGTTTGAAAGGTCCTTGTGCTAAACCGTCGGTGTTTCATTTCGTGGTGCAATTTCTTCTTGTCACCGGTGACTGGGAGGATGAAAGGCATCGGATTTTTTTATTTTGGATTTTTCGGCGTTCGGCATGTAGAAAAAAATAGCACAGCAGTCATCGGCGAGAAGTTGAAAATCGAAAGAAATTTCGAACGATTTTGGTGAAAAAAGTTCGCTGCCCAAATCTTTTGTTTTAACAGGCGATGGTCAACTTTTTTTCAATTTATCTTAAGACGAAGTATCCTCCATCTTTTTGAAAAATTGTTTTCAGATTTCCTAGTACCGCTTTTTGAAGTCATTTCCCGATTTGCTTTTGGACCCCTGTAAATACACCTTTGCGTCAGACTCAAACGGCACTCATTTCTCAGCGATGACAGTAGGTAATGGCGTCAATTTTCGTTCGCTCGAAGGTGACAAATAAAATTAAAGCCTTCGCCGTCTCACAGCCGCTCGAGATGCCTCCTTAGTCACCTCCGTCAACTCTTCCAACAACTGCTGCTCAACAATCATCCAACCTCGGTCTAATCCTTTCGCTTGAGAAACCCTCTCAAGGCCACGTCGAATCGGTCCATGCACCTCAGCAGAGCTCAGACTACGTTCGATGAAGACAATCCCCTTTGAAGAGCAGTCCCCATCCACTGATCGTCTAATTAGGGAAGAATAATCCCCCAACTAGGTGGATAATATTTTGAAGTTTATATGACCTTTTCATTGCAGAATTAAGACTCATCAAGTCCGCTTATGGCGAAAAAAGAACCCCCTACCACCAACCGCCCCCAATGGGCAAACGTGCATGCAACTCTCACTGCCCACTACACATCTGCACTTGACACTCAATTAAAGCCACCATAATCCGATCAGATCACCGCGTCATGGGACATCGTTGCCTTTCTTCTACGAAAGCAAACCGTCACTGCCACCAGACTGCCCCAGCGCTCGCTCTGTGTCTACTTAAGCCTACTTAGGGCTTCGTAGAGTCGTCAAATTTCATCCCATTTAATACGTGTGCACGCACGGCGCATGAACGGCGACCGCTTTAAAGGACATGATTCCATGAGTGTGTGCATGTCCGGCCGTCGCCGCTAAGATGCAGATCATGCAGCATCGAGCAGCCTACCACAGACCTCGGCATCAAATTACCAGTAATCCGTCAATAAGAGAATAATTCCAGACAAGGGAACAACGGCTGTAGATACAAATGCATCCATCGCCCTTGACGAGTGCCGCACTAAGGAATGATGACAACCCATCGTGATGCATATGCATGGAGTGCAACATGGTGTGTGTGTGTGTGTGCTGTGAGCTTTGGATAATTGCAGCTCCCAGCCCTATCAGCGTGCGTCCATCTTTTCGCAACGCGGTTCCCATTTACGGAAGGTACATGCCGATCCGGTCCGATCTAAAACCGATTAAAAATTAAAATGATCTGCGCAACGCGGCGCGAAGCAATCGAACTTCGTCGTGGTGCAAGGCCAAGGGCATGCGAGTACTACGCGCATGCTTGCCTAGGCGCACACACGCGGGCGATGAAGAAATTAAACGAACGAGAGGAGACGACGACAAAGCTCAACGGGCAACATGGTCAAAGTCTGGCCGGGAATTTGTAAGCGGAGAGCAACACGGCGCGAGGTTTGAGCGCACACGACTATTTGTGCGACCTCGAAGGCGACGCGGGAGACTCCTTTTGGTGATCTTGTTTCGTTTTTTTTCAGATTTTTTTTGCTGGGTAGAGAATCGGATTGATATCCCGCATGTCTGCGGGGCTCAGTATTTTTTTTTTGTCAATTTCGTGGAAAGGCTTGGAGTCGGGGATATTTTGGAAAGTTGGCTCTCACTGCTTACTCCGGCTCCCAGCCCTGAGGGAGACCTCGTCTTCGGTGGCGTAACCAGCTGGAAAGAGACCTTAATCGGCTGGGTGTACGATAAGGAGGCGACTAGCCCAAGAGTGTGGTAGTTGGAGAGTCATGTTGTCCAGTGCATCTCGGACTGTTGCGCCAGCCAGAGAAGATGGCTTCAGGAGAATATTTGGAGTCGAGGAGCAAACATAACCGCGAATCTAACAAGCTGCTCCAAGAGGTGGACGTTGTCCTGAAGCTTTAAATTCCTCGATTACAGTGTCGCGACGAATGTGAGACTCCTGGTTCGCCAAGAAGCAAGTGACCGGTTCAAACGTCAAGTGAGCTCGCAAGGAAACTAGTTGGTTATTGGAAGAGGTGTGACTGGATACACGTCCTCTGGATACGATGACCGAATCTCCTGCCTCGCCTTGATGACAGAAAGCACCGGGCTCGTCACTCAGGCAGGTCCGAGAAGAAGGTAAGGTGGCTGGCTAACAGCTTGCAGTAGTCGCACTTAGAACAGCGTAGGTCTGCACCCACTCGTATGTGTAGGCGATCCTATTCCTCAACACAGATGGTGCCATTGGCAAAGCGAGCGATGAAGATGACTGACGGTAAAGTGACTTAGTTAGGGCAGGTTATTGAAGAAAGCAAGTGCAGAGAAGATGCACACTGGTTCCGTCCTTTTCCTCGTCTCTGCAACATCTGTAGAAGTCATTATAACGCCGATACTAGTCCCGACTGTACTAGTCCCGCTCTGGACAGACTGTGTGACGATTTCGGTGTGCTCGATTCAAGCATCAAGAGATGTCCTTTTGTTGCAAGAGACATGGATGGCTGATGTCCCGTCGATAAGAGCGCTGATGTCTCAGCCTCACATGCGTTGGATGCCATAGAACTTGATCACCTCGTTAAGAGATGAGGTCTGAGATGAGCGTTGCTGTCTCTTGGAGCGAAACAATATGTTGAGATACTGCATCTGGGGACGACTGTGTATGTGAAAAACCTTTGATATTCATCGCTCTTGACGATCGGCAATTGTGGTCCTTCGAACCGGATTTTATAGACATCGCTGCTTTGAAGGCGAGCATTTGGTCTAAAACACCTTTTCCCCTATTGAAGTGGTCTTAGCAGATGATGGCATTCTTAACGCAACCCAATGCATTGTCAAAAGAAAGGGCAAGACAAAGCGGTGTGAATGAAAAGATGTCGCTTCGTTCAAGCGATCACTAATCGATGGTTCCCTTCAGTCTATCTTCGGTTCCGACGTTGGCCTCTTATCTCAAACACGACTCCAACTCTTGGCTTCCGCTAGGTGTCTTGTTGTCCATCGTCTCTCAGAATAAAGGCACATTAATGCTCAGAACCAAATCAAAACCCCACCATTGTTCTCCGCACCAGTTGTCGATCGCATCTCCCAGACCGCAGACACCCACCCAACCTCCCCACATCCAGCCCCCTTCGAAAGGTGTTAAGTGAATGCAAGAACCTGTCGATGGTCTTTAGCACACTCATCTCGGCTCACGACTAACCGTGCTTCCGCGAGGAACCCTTTCTGGACATTGACATCGACGCGTGCCCACAGAAAACTCACACAAAACTGTGCTAATTGAGATTACGTGATCCCGTATCGTGTGTGAGCTGAACGGACGCCATACACTGCCCCACAGACGACGGGGCATGATGGAACAGTTACAGTTAACTGTTAGGCAGGAACTTCTGACCCATGCCATGGAAGCGGTCACTTCAAAGGGACAAGTGCTCCATTTCAGATGTCAACTTCGAGCCCGATCACATCACTTGTTCTGCAGCAATGAGTGGATCATATTTCCGACAGACGCAGTTCGATTTCACGCGCAGAAGTCATCGGATCTGCACATCTCAAGGAGCTGCTGTAATCGAAGCCGCAACAAAACCGTCAACACCCAAAGCCACCTCGACAAGAAGCTGCCAGTCTGGCACTCTTTTCGATCGACGGCGCAGCTATGACTCTCTCACCCTCGCACGGCGAGGAGCTGCTCCCCTCTCTCCCGACATTCGAAACCACCAGAGAAGCTATCCATACACCGGCATTGGAAGCCATTTTCCACCTGCGAAAACACATGTAACTGCAAAGGGGTATCGTCTTTCCGCCAAAAGCCCACTTTTCCAACGCCAGACTCCAAGACTGTCGTCTCATTTAACCAGAACACAGACGGTATTCGTGTGTAATTACTTAAAAATTACTCAACCACCCGTTCGGCGGTGCAGCTCGCTCCGCTGGCTTTGTCTGTGACACCGTGATCCGGCGTCTAAGATACCAGATACGCATTTCCAGCAGTTTACTCATACCACAAGCCATGGGAAGGGATTGCAAAATTGTGGCTCAAATTCGAGGCAGGCACAGAAACCCCAGCACCACCCAGCAGGGGTTGGATAGACCAGCCGTGTGTCTGGAGTTTGAGTTTGCGTTTAAGTTTGCGTCCGCAGCGGACTTGACTTGAGATGGTGGTTGCTTTGGTGTGTCATTTAATACGCTCGGTGCTGCTGGAAGGTATGTCTGCAATTTTTCGCCTGTCCCGTCGAACTGTCGAAAAGGGGGAACACTATAATTCACTTTCACAGTTGTCTCGGGACGCTTGTGCCTCATTTGGTTTGAAAATGCGAGTTTCACCGCGAATGTTTGGCCTATTGCCATCGAGCGAGTGAGGGTGGTGGGGGGAGGGGAGGTCAGACAGTCTGGGTCAGATGGTGTTGAATTATTCAACATTTGTCATGGGAACTTGTGGGAATTTTTCCACCCTCATCGCGCTGTGAAAGTGTTGCCTTTCAAGGGGGAGGGTGGACTTAAGAGGTCGTGGCGAGTACGAGCTAGTTGCACCTTTGCACCTAGAGTTTGTGAATTCATGGCGAAATTCCACTCCAAGCTTGTGTCCACTCTAGGTGGGCGTTCGCGGATCAGTGTCTGAGGTGACTAGGGCAGAGTCTTCAGTTTCGAATCTGTGGTAGACGAGCCAGTCGGACGACGCAGCAGACAGTCGGGGGTATACTGATCCCACGCCCAAGTTGGCTATGCCATGTGGAGCACATGCCTGCGCCACGTGAATGCGTCTTGACGAGTCCTCGACTTCAAGCGCGGTAGAGGATGCTTGCATCTAAGGCGGGTCATGCAAGACAAGATATGTGGATCTTGGGAACACCCAACTGAATGCTGCTAGTTGGTTGATACCCAGGTCCACCGAAGACTGCCCTGGGCGAAGAAACTCCGAACAAACGTTGCTAAATACAGCGGGTCCTCTTTAAGACTTTCTGCTCGACAACTTCGATATATCCCGGCTGGGGTGCAGCACGATGGCGCTACATGTCATACAACTGACGCATCGCTCGATGTTGTGAATGAGACACTTGGCGACTGGGTTGGTACCTCACTAAATTTCCTTCTACATGGCTGAGTCAAGCCAACCACTTTGGACGAGCTCGAGGACAGCATTCGAGACCAGAACGCCACATATGCTGGGCCGAGTCATCAGAAGTTGAGTCTGGACTCCATGCGTAATGGCATAAATGTGCCTTCAACAAAAGGCCAAAATCAATTGTGTGCCTTCCATCGCTGAGGCGGCCGTTGCCTTGTGGGTAGGTGCTTCGACCCCTACGCACGTTGAACCTACATTGCCCAAGTTCGATTCCCGGCACGAGCAACACATTTTCACGGCCGCACCTCCGTCGAGTCACTCCTTCTTTGTTTGGTGCTACAGTCCCAGGTGGACCTAGGTTTTAGCCAACAATCGTATCCAGCCAGCAAGATCTTTCGCCAACAGCCTCCACGTGGGGGGCGCAAGTTGGCCATCTCGTTCGACAACGTCCTCAGTTGCATTGTCCCATTGGCTCGGAGTCGAGGACTGACAGTCATCAATGAGTACAACTGTGCGTGGAGAGAGTCGTCTAATTGTTTGATTGTCAACGACCTGGTAGTGAAGTCGTCAAACGTATTGCTTCTCCCGGATCCTTGACTGAAGGATGAGGACAATATGGACGTACCAAATTATCATTGCGTCGTGCGATTCAAGCACACCAATGTTCGAGAAGCAGAAGTGGCAGTACGCACAAATACCGTCAAAAGCATTGTAACTCCAAAATATGACCTTCAAAATGGGCTGTTCTTTCATAGGAATGTGTGCACCATCAAAATTCATTTCATTCAAAATCCAAAGACACAAGACTTAATGAATCACTCACTTCACATGCCCGACGACAGTCGGCTTTCTTGCCACAATTTAAGCGTCTTCCTGATAATTGTCGCTGCACATACATGCCGTGCCGTTGTCATCAGCTGAGGAGCGTCAAGCGTCATTAATCGAATGTCACTTGTCAAGGATTCCATATTGCCTATCGTCGATTTCCGTCTGATTGCATCAAATGCATCTCTCTAGTGGACGCCGCCACGCCGCAGCCAGATGCGCCATCATTCGATTTGTGAAACCGCCACACAATTTGACAGACAGCCAGGCAGCGGCGGCGGTGGCGGCGCTGCAATCTCTGCGTGTGTGTGACATATTACAAGGGAATCACTGCACTGGCCTCTGCCCGAGATGACACGAGAAGGGAGCTGGCCGACGGCGCGATGGGAAATATGAACCCTCGTGTTGTCATACATTGTAGATTCGAATTTCCCTATTCAATCAGAGGTTTCCGTTTTAATTAACGTTTTGACATTCAATCGAATACAAAGTGTATTCATTTCGCGCGGCGGAGAGTGCAGGGAGGAGATACAAAACTCTGAGACGATGCCATGTTCGTGCTTTTTCTTTTTTGATTGAAAAGGACATCGCAGACAGAGTCGATTCTATGTCGTCTTCACCTCATCCTGTGGTCACCCCATCATCACCATCGTCGCCAGCACACTCGCAATCGGCGAACGATCGCTGCAACTGTCAATTGACTGGTGACTGTCAAGGCGACCACAATACCACAATGTGGGATGGTAATTAAAACGAAGAAGAAGAAGAAGAATAAATGAACGCGCAGAAATCGATCGTTGCGCGAGTCGTCGTGGCGGGACGGGTGGGGAAGGAGATAAATATTGAAATTGAGAGCTGCAGATATGTGCATGCATCCGCTCGCTGACCGTGAACTGACAGAGCGAGGGTTTCCACGAAACGCCCAATCGACGAGCGCGCGGGTTATATGTTTTGTGTTTAATTATTGCTGCAAGTCCGATCGTAATTAGTATTTAATCGCAGAGCGATGATTGCAGCTGTGGCATTCGTTTAATGCCACGTCGTGTGAATGGAAATGTTTGCATTTGGGAAATTTATGTTTTATGTCAATGGAATGGGGGATAGTTGAATGTGTGCGAAGTTCTGTGGGTTGATTGTGGGTAAGTTGCAAGCAATTAAAAGTTTACCAGACACCATCCACCCATGATCTCAATTCAAACTTTCTCCTTCACCCCAAAATTGTGTCTGTTTCTCGCAGCCACCGAATTGATCAAGATCTAAACAATAGGAAAACAGTCAACCAACCAACAGTCGATGCCTTACATCACAGCAAAGACAAAAAAAAAATGACTCATTACCACTCCAAATCGGCAATCGTGCAGGCAATCTTCACTGTATGACTCTCTCGCCCAGACTCAGACATACACACACACACAGAGAGACACACTTCGCTCAAGGTCTAACTTACCCGACGAAACACCACCTCTTGGCCGGGAGTCAACCATCCACCAGTCGTGTGTTGCTTTTCAGCAATCAGCGTCCGTTAAAGACAATTAATCTAATCTCGAGTTCGCTACTCAACTCTTTTGTTTTTTGCAACCTCAACCTCAGAGAGTTTGCTTGGATTTCTTCGAGAGTGCTTGTAGTCTTGTCTTTTATTACGCGCGTTCGTTGTTTCTCTAATTGTGTGGGCGTAGACTTAATTACACAAACGAACAACATATCCTCGAGTCAACGAAATCTCTGATTGTGTTCTGCTTCAAGTGAACTTTAAAAGTCATGTCAAAAGTTTATTGGCTCCTAATTAGAGCCCCCACTCGCTCTATGCGGTCGTCAGCCAACTTCAAAGAGCCAGTTTGAGTGTGTGCTCGAGTCTGTCAATTATTCAGTCGCACAAGAGAAAATATTAAGTGTCCTCCTCGCATTATTCCATCATTCCGGCGAATAAAACTTGATAATGCTCTTCGTCGAGTTTATGAGGGGAACGCCATTAAATTCAAGAACTAGGGGTAATCAGAAAATTCAATCGTTTTAATTACTGAATGCACTCTGCACCGATATCTTCAATAACTTCGTTTGGTTTGACTCGTCTGTTCATTCCTTTTTTTTCCGCACATCCTCTCTTAGAGCCGGCGAATGGGCACAGCCACGGCCGCGGCCGTCGCACGCATGATCGATGGAACCACTTCTGTGGGGTGTAGTCGAAAAATCAACCATTTCAAAGAGCTGCACATTAAGCCCATTTTGCTTAAATCAATTGAATGTCTTTGACTACTTCCTTCTTCCACCACAGCACACATATCCTTCCAAGCAAACGAGACCACATCCCAGCACAAGACAAGTAAAGAGCCAGACGCGAAGAATGAAAATAAATTCAGCTTAGTCAGGGAATTTATGTTACTGTGGTGCAACTTTGTTTTGGGGGCACCTCCAATCTTTTGCTTGGCGAACGAATGTTCATCCCTCCCTCTGTCCCCTGCCACAACCAGCACCAATCTGCGGTACACACAAGAGTCGCATACGACCGTCATATATATTGTCTTCGTCGTCGTCGTTGTCGTTGTTGTTGTCGTTGTCGTTGTCGTTGCCGCTGTCGTCGTCGTCGGCAACGGGCAATGTATAGCGACGCCGGGGGGAGCATGGATCGTAAGTAAGTTTAGCTAAAGTTTATGTACGCTTATGTGCAACTCTCTCAGATCAGTGTAAGTAATAGCAGCAACAACAAAAAGCTACACAACAACAAAAATTACCACTTGAGTCATGATTTTATGTGAAATGTGGCCGCGTTTAATTGAGAAATGGCAAAAATGTTGAAGGGGAGTGAAGTTAACTATTCCCTGTGTTGGAGAGAGGGAGAGAGAAGGCCAGTCGAGGATGAGGACAAAAATCCATTGATTAGTTATGAGTTTGTTTGGTCCGGTTGTGCACTGGAGTCAATAGGTGCCTGCATACCCTGCTGCCCTCTCCTGTTCGTCTCGACCGCCCAGAGATCGACGCGAAATGGAAATTGCGATTCTGTTGCTCCGTCGCGGCTGGTATATCGTTAGCTTGAGGTGTTAATTTTAATAAATAAGATTTTAAACCCCCCTCCCCAGGACTCTGTGATGGCGTATCTCACGTACAAGCGTGCACGGTGCGCTTGGTAGTCTGGTCGGGGGTAAATTGATTTCTCCCGAGGTTGAGCTGTATGGGTTCACTTACGTTTGATGTGTTGCCTCGCTGGGAGACACCGAGCAATGGAAAGTTATTATGTCACATACCTGAAAGGAAAAAGAGAAAGACAAAAGGGTTAATAAGGGTTTCAGTAGTCAGTTGAGAGTGTGCGCCTGCAGGCACTGTTTGCGCTGTTTAGAGCGTGCCTCAGCGTGCATTCTCTTTTCGAAAGGCTATTGATACTTGATGGTGTACTCTCTAAGGCAAGTATTTGAGAGCAAAGTGTGGCAAAGCCTAACTCACAATCAGGCACATTGATTAGCTAATCGTCTTCGATGTGGATGGAAGATCCCGAATCAGAATCGGTTCAAAAGACATAAGTATACACAAAGAGCAACATGAAAAGCCGACAGTTGGAGGCAGTATCAAATTTAAAGTCAAGCTAAAAGTCAGAGCCAGGCTCAGCATCAGAACTAGGACAAAAGTCAGAATCAGACCCAACGTGGGAGCCACGCTTGAAGTCTAAGTCAGTCTCAAATTCAGAAGTAGCTTGGAAGTGAGACATAGGATCGAAGTCAAAACCGTGCTCACCATCAGAATCAGACTTAAAGTCGGAACCAGGCTTAAGGTCAGAGCCAGGCTAACCATCAGAACTAGGACCAAAGTCAGAACCAGACCCAACGTGGGAGCCACGCTTGAAGTCAAAATCAGCCACAAATTCAGAACTAGCTTGGAAGGGAGACCTAGGATCAAAGTCATAACTGGGCTCAAAGTCAAAACTGTGCTCACCATCAGAAGAAAGCCCAAAGTTATGGCTAGGCTCAAGACAATAACCCGGCTCAACGCCAGAAGCAAGCTCAAATGCAAAACCAACCTTGAAGTCAATGACAGGGTCAGGCAATAAGTCCAGTCCAGGAAACTTATCCAATTCCATGTCCGATTCCATGAAACGGGCACGTAAAGTCAGAGCCAAAGTTGGGGTTACAATCAGGAGAGTGGCAAACCCAGGTCGGGATAAAGGCCAAGGCTGAAACGAACGATTCTAACGAAGCCTATACATGAGTTAGTAACATAATAGGAGTCTCAGCCAAGGTTAGTCTCAATCCTTAATCTAGAAAAAAAATGAGTTTAAGGTCAAGACTTAAAGACTCAGCCTGGGCCGTATTCAAAATTCCAGGTTCAGAGCTTAGATACACGCTTAGAAGCTCAGAGCTAAGGTCCAAAGAACTCGGGCCAAATGCAATATCCAAAATCATATTAAGATGCTAAGCCCGAGTCAGAGAAAAGCCTTAAACCAAGCCTAATTCACCACTTGAGGGCCGAGCTTAGCTCAAAGCTGGTCACTCAGTTCAGTCACTAGGCAAAGCCAAAACCTAAATCTCAGCCACATACGGATTTAGAGCAAAAGGTCAGAACGCCAGCCACAAGGTTCCAGCCAGAGCCAGAACCACAGCTGTAGTCAAAGATAAAGTCAGACTTAGACTCCGAGTTATAGTCACTGGGACGCAACAGGCAACAGGACAGGTGAGAGTCCAAGTCGCAAGCCCGACTCAAGGCTGCAACCATAACATGGGTCAAAGTTAAACCTATGTCAAGCTGGAGTGGTTATCAACTAAGCCAGTGACAAACTCGGGCTTAAAACCCGAGAACAGCGAATTGTTCATGCCTGGTCAACTCGTGTGTGGCCTGGTCAACTCTGATGAAACTCCCAAAAAACCACAAAATTGTTTGCACACAAACATCCCTTGTCACGGCCAGCCGCCAGAGTGACTTTCCAAAATCCCGCCCAATGTCATGAGGTTTTCACTTGTCATGACCGCATTTCAGGTGGTCCCTAGCATCGTCGCCGGTGCCGAATCTCACCAGTAAGTAAGCAAATCAAAGCAAACAACATCCAGTCAGAAGCGTCGCCCAATATTTAACTGTCAATTAAGTCCAGACAATCATTCAATTAAACCATGAACCGAACACACACGCTGTTGATCCGATCTGGTGGCAGGTGACAAAGAAGAATACCGCGTATCTGCTTAATTAAATATCAACACAGAAGGACTCAACCGCCGCCGTCACCGTCGCCGCTGCGGACTGTCAACACGGCGGCGGCGACGCAGCGCTGCTAAGTAGACGTCCTCGAGGCAATTCATTAACACTCTTCTTGAACTATTGTGTGAGCCCACATGCACGGGCCCGATTCGAAAAGTGAGATACGAGTACGAATTCGAGAAAGAGAACTACATGACAGCGTCTGCAGTGTGACATGCTGCCGCGCAAAACAGTCGTCATATCGTGTGCCACACAAACGAAAGGGAAATCGACTGACTTCAGTGGGCGCACTGCGCACTGCACAGTGCACGGGGATGACAAGTGGAGCTGTGAGAAGGTTTCGCAGAATCGATTACAAGTGGATCAACAATGAGAAATTGACAAAACATGTCATTTCTCAGCGGTGAGCAGAACGGTGTCTTGTATTCGTGATCACAGCCGCACTGGCCGAGACTGTGCAGCTTCGAGGTGAAGACCTGCAAGTGGCTGGGTCTTGTGAGGTGTTCGACTAGCGAAAGGCGGTTTGTTTTGACACAGATTTTGGATGCAATCCAGGTCGGTGTGGACAGGTGGAGGACGACGAGAGGTATCTGCGCTTAATGATGGACCATCGAAGAAATTTGTGGCGCACTGGGACAGGATGTGGTGAGGATAAGAGGACGTGTTTGTTTGAATGAAGGGAAACAAAAGAGTTGAGGTTGGGACAAGTTCGATGAAGTATCGGAGCCTGAGCCCGAGCCACACTAAAAGACGGACCCCACCCAGAACCAGGATAGACCTAGAGTCCAAGATTAAGATGGAAATCAAAACCGATTCAAGGCACATGTCAGAGTCGAGCTGGAGTCTAGTCAAAACTGACGTCAGAGCAGCATGGATTCAAGAACAGAGTCAGAACCTCGTCGGGGACTGAGACAGATTTAAAGCTCGACTTATTATTCATGCCGAGGGTTCAAAGGAAGGCTGGGTCAAATCAAAGGCAAGACAAGAGATCGACTCAGAGCTCCAATGAGATCCCTAAGGCAGTCCTAGATTCGACAACAAGTCAATGTTAGAGCCATGAACAAATCCTGAGTCTAGGCAGGATGCGAAGCTAAGAAACTGACCAAAGTCAGCCAGAACTGGGGCCAGGGACAGAGCCAGAGTCAGAGTTCCAGGCCGACGTAAGTCCAAGCTTGAAGTAAGGGCTTAGTCCAAAGTCATATCGCACTTCAAACCTGAAAGAGATGAAGTCTGAACCAATGCGGACGCCAGACTCGGAAGTAGGGTGTAGCCTCAGTCGAGGAGAGGTCATAGATGAGTTACTCCCAAGATTAAGATCTCAGCCAAACTCAAAACATACTTAAATTTGATGCCAGAGCCTGAGCTAGTGTCCAGCAAAATCGGATGTCAGAGCCAGAGTAAAATCTAAAATCCAAGCCAATGACTGAGCTAGACTTTAGCCAGAGTTGGCATCAGAACTTGGAAAGAGGCTCGAAGGGCTGGTATTGAGTTTGGACACTGACTGCGAATATGTCCTTCGAGCCTCTTTCCAAGTTCTGATTGCAACCCTGGCCAAAGTCTAGCTCATAATCTAGCTATAATCGAACGACTGGATCCGAAGACCTTTCTTAGGCGTGAACGCAGCCAAAGCGAAACTCAATCACGGAGAGCCAAGATTAAGTGCTAGAGTCTGGACCGAGACGAAGGCTAAGCAGAAGAGCCTGAGCCCAAGCCACACCAAAAGAAGGCTCCACCCAGAACCAGGATAGACCTAGAGTCCAAGATTAAGATGAAAATCAAAACCGAACCGTTTAGGAAGCCCCATCCGCGGAAAACAATAAAATGCAAATCCACACAACAGTCTCCACCACATGCTTCGCTCTCAATCACTTATCACTTATTCCTGATCGCTGCCAAGTCACCCCGGCGCATCTGCATTCACCTGCAATATCTCACTCAGTAAAAGTCCAGGTCCCCCGAAAACCGTGACCAGCTCAAAGCCCAGTGATATGAATCAGTTCAATAAGATAAATCTCTTAATGTAACCTATGTCCTACAAGCACGCACATCGCCTCGCCGAAGCTTGTCGCTTGAATAAAATCAAAATGTTACCCCGACAATGCCGCCATCGCCGGGTCCCAGCCGAGCCGAAATTCACAAATGAAATAATTCTCTTTCAATGTTTCGGGCAATGCCAACTGTCGGACGGTACAAACCACCAGTGCGTCGTATATCAGGATATGGGTATCAAGATCAGGTCACAAATTAACGACCAACGCAAATTCGCGCATGGGGTATTTATATCCGTGTTGTGTGTAAATTCGACAACATGCACCATTGTCGCTTGTGTCCGTCTCCCCCGCCGCCGCAAGAACAAGCCCCGAAAAAACCACCAGAGACACACAGCCTCTCACACACAGGCCACGGAAATCTTCACCTCGAATAAATTTCATCTCGACACACACACACACGCGCACACAGGGAACGCGGAGCGAAAAAAAAAACGCACGCCAACGAATCACCTGGCGAATTGGGCTCCTCGCCTAAACAAACACGAGTGGAATCTTCTCGGGCAGGCGCATCATCGAAATTCGATGAAAAAACTTCCAACAATTCGCGCTCTCTGCAATTGTTACCCCGGTGATCTTCGGCCGATACTCTGGGCGTTGCGTGGTGAAGAGGAGGCAGCCTATATTTTCGGATTTATTTTTGTGTTGTTTCCTGTGAACTTGACCAAAACTCGCGCATTGTTCAAATTGATGCTGATGCTGTGCTGCTGTGGCGTGGTGTGGTGCCATCTCGGGTTATAACCATGTTTTTTTCTCTCTCTTTTTTCTGCTTCTCCCATGGTAACAATATCCCATGCGGTTGTTGCGTCGGCTTTGAAGGCGAACGGTAGAGGAGTTTGACTAAAATTTGTGCACATGTTTCATTAAGCGGAAAAATATCACATTTCAATGATTAATTTTTCATGTATCAACTTATTTGTTAGCTCAGGCTCTGACGCAGAGACACCGACTTCAAAACGGAGACGACGACGACGATGACGGCGGCGGCGGCGGCAGCGGCGATGCACCAGCAACAGCAGCACCAGAGAGAGGCAAGATGATTCGGACATTTTTTGAAATTTTCTTCCCTTTTTTTGTATTTTTTGTGACGTATTTTTGTAATTTTTTTTTTCGGGGGTCGTGGCGTAATAAATTCTTCTGAAGAATGAAAAGGACTTGCAGTGGATGTTGTTGGTTCTCGAACTGGAGAGACATACCCAAGCAGCAAAAGACGAAGAGGACAACAACGACGACGACAGCGAGAACGACGACGACATGATGCATACAGCATACATATTGGAGCCAAAAGGAGTGGACAACTTATTCGTTAGGGATACGGTTTGGTATGTGTACAACTCAGCATTGGACAGGTCAGTGTGGTTAAAGCCGTTGACATATTTTTTCTCTCCCCCCTCCGCCCTTTTTTTGTTTGTTTTGCGCTTCTTCTCCCGAACTTCTTTGTGAATTAACAACGTGCAATTTAATGAGCATATGAGATGGAAGAAATATAAATTTTATCTCAGTCTCTCTCTCCCTCTCTTTCTCTCTCTGTCGTCGTTTGCACACGAATTCCCCCCGAGTGGTGTTGCGGTGCGAACGAGGGAGCAGGGAAAGAAAAAAAAAGTGAGACCTCAGCCGCCGGTAGGTCGCAGCAATTCGGTATGTCACATCAAATTACAAATTACTTTTGGGGGCAATGGTTAAGAGTTGTTGCATTTTTGGGGCGAAACGACGGAACGGAAAAAAGGATCAGAAAAATTTGAAAAAGCCTGAAAAAAATCAGAAAAAATCGAGAAAAGTTATTTGGAAATTGTGTTCGCAGTTTGGCGTGTGCTTGTGGGAGCCATGCATTCCTGATCTGCGTGACTTTTTGGACGTTCAGAGGTCGGTCTTTGTCGTGACCTCGCAGTGAACTGGAGGGAGAGGGATGATGTGATGGTTTTTCGACACGGAATCGTGGACATTTGCGGAGATCGTGATCGGTGCTTGTTGACGGACATTGACGCTAGGGGGCTTGTGCACACTTCCTCTGTTTCGTGCGGCGGTACAGTCTAGGGTGGACGTGGGCACCAACAAGCCTCCAAGTTTCACTTTCACACTCCAAGGAGGTTGCGGTTCCCCTCCACCACGGTGAGTGGTGTCCCATAAGTTCGGGCTTCCAAGGGGAGGTTTTGAACCAATCAGAAGTTATGCCGAAATGAAGATGAAATATCCTACCATGACCTCCAGACGTGACATATTACTCCTGGGCAACGCAGAGATGGATGCTAAAATAGACGGTCTTATGGATAGGGAGGTAGGCGCCAGTTCATGCATCCCGATGCTTAATCGCTGGCTATCGCTCCATATGAAGATACCTGTCCTTGATACCACAATAGTCATTATCGAAGACAAATCGTCCTTAATCGCTCTCGTTTCCGCACTCGACGCTACAAAGGTTAGGCTATCGAACTGAATTTGATGGTTTGAATTGGATATTGAGAACCGCATTCACCCCTTCGCCGTATGTAAAGAAACACTGAAAGCTAGTAGACAGATTTCCAGTAGTTACGAAGGTGCCGTCTAACTCTAAAACACATAGCAGGTAGAGGGAACCTCGTCCTGTTCACACGGGTATTTATTCCGGGCAACGATGGATCCAATGAAGTCACATTGACACAAAGTCAGAAGACACCCAGTTTCTCAATGTTACTAGCAGCCGCCATCAACGACAGGAAGAGCTGTTAAGTGACACGATAGGCAGGACGACATGAGGATGGATAGCAGGTTCCCACGGGTATTCAATCTGGGCAATGATGAAGTATCTAGCAAGAGGGCGGGGTTGTGATTGACACAAACTCAGAAGACACTCAGTTACTCACTGTTCCTAGCAGACGACATCAACGACAGGAAGAGCGGTTAAGTAACATCACGACATCATCTATCCACCTAAGGTCATAATATAATCTTCTCCTTGCGGGAAGACTCGATATAGTCAAGGCCTTCGTCTTCCACGGCCGCGCAGCATCAGTCTCGAGTAACTCTTGCCGATCGCTGTTTCTATGGGCTCAGGGGCCTATTGAGTTGTAGAGCCATCTATAGAAGGACCAGAGGACCGAAGAACTGGGATGATCAAGGTCCTATACAAACCTAGATCATCCCAGTCCTGTCCTGTCTGCTTTCTCAGATGTCGCTCATTGAACGACATCCAAGCGGAGGCATCTCCAAAGTGGATGAGGAAGGGCTTGGTTTCTTCGAGAAGACAGCGTTGACCTTCTTTGGAGTAGAAGTTTCAACGACGAATTGTACGGGCTGTACCGCGGCATGAGCCTAGTCAGGCGTCTACGGATCGAACGGTGGCCGGGCTATGTAGAGTGCATGGACAAGGACAACACTGCTCCAGCCCGATGAGTCATCGATTCCAAACCTGTGCGACCGCGCAATAGAGGACGCCCGCATTTATTGTGGCGCGCCCAGGTGTAGGGGTCCATCTCACTTGGCGTGCGACAATGGACGCAGCTAGCCAGAGACAGTGCTAGTTGGAGAAACTTGTTGGTTGAGGCCTTAGGTCCACCCCAGACTGTGGCGCCAAATGAAGAAGAAGAAGCGGGTAAATCTTCTGACAATGACTCGAACTTTTCTGACGTGAAAAATATCAGATGGATTATCCGCGTCCGACTTCATGCTGATAGACCCGAGAACGGCGCGAACTCATCAGCAGTGATCCTTCAACTAGAGAAGGGGGCAATTCGTGCGATAATCACAAAGCTGTTGAAGAGTAAGGGTGGCGCTACAGTCCGATGTGGACTTGGGGCAAGTTTCTACAGCTGTGTTGTGCTGACACGAGTTGAGGGGACCTGCCGTTTCATGCCGACACCGAACGGCGAAGTGCTAGCTGACTCCAGTCTAGTCAGAAGGTATTAGTAAGTGGCCTGAAAGAGGTGGGGTCTCGAATTGTGAAAGTTGCTCGTGTCGGGGGTTGAACCCAGACATCCAGCTAAGAAGTCGACGACTTACCGATGGAAAATAATTGAACTACGTCACGTTGCTCGAGTGTGGGCCTAACTCCTGATGAATTGGAGTCGATGGTGACGAATCGAGTGACCTGGAGAACTCTCGTGCGAAGAGATGAGAAAAAAGAGCATCCCCCACTCTCTTCAGGGTATCTTCCACCCAAACGAATTCACAAATCATCAATCAGACCCCTCCCCGGGCTCCACTGGTCTTAGAGAGCCTCTGGGTGAAGATCGAAATGCACAGAAGCCCCAAATAGAACGACATCTGATAAACAAGTCCACAAACAAGGGAATGCTGTCCCCCCACAGCGTGATCCATCTCAACTGACAATAAGTGTAATTAGATGAATGATCTTTTAATTTTACGACAAACCCGAGCTTACACGAAAAACAAACACACACAAATTATTCCCCTTTATTGCCATGAGATATGAAAGCAATTCTCAAGCGATTTTATTCCCGTCTGTCTCTCGTCCGAGCACAGGGCTCTATCTCAATCTTATCTCAATCAAACCGTATCCGAACTGATTGGTTTGTTAATTGGTTAGGGTCATATAAGTGTCCCCGTCCCCAGTGACCTCCGTGTGAGCGGTCGGAATCTTCCCACGACGAAATTGCCTCGTTACCCGCTTTCTCGGATGTTGCTCATTGAACGACAAACAACGAATGGTGCTTGTCTCTGCTAAGCCCACAACACACAGTGCTCGGTGTTCAATTTCAGAATTTCGGAGTTCAGACGACAAGAAGGCGGAGCCATGCGAGCGCCCATTTCGAGTGGGCCACCATTTTGTGGCCCAGCCGAGGACACACATGACCGGACCGAGCAGACCCGGTTACAGCCCACAGAAATAGAACCATTCAACACACTGATCGAAATCACTTAACACATTTGAAATTCATATGAGTGGGCTTTATAGATACATTAAATCGAAAATCATCAATATTTGTGCTTACAATTAAAATGATATAAAAACTAAAACAGAACGAAGATGGAGGAGACACATCCGATCTGCAGAGAACAACCTCTCGTGTCAGTCTAATGAAGCGCACGTTTTGTCAGAACACAACCACCACGGGGTTGGAAAGACAACACCACACGGGCGGACTAGGGCTGTCGCTGCGGCTGCGACTGTGGCTCTCGGCCGAGCAACCGAAGACTCTTGAAAGTCCAGTAATCAATGGTCTTGAGCCTATAAACGTTTAAAGTGCCATAAAACTTAAAATTTAACGATCGTATCTTTTGTTGTTTGAAGCCAAGATTCATCTATACATCTGCGCTGCTCTCCCGCTCGCTCACTGTCGGTTTCTGCTTGGTTTTGGTTTTAGGGCGTTGGAGTAAAATGTCTCGGTGATATTTTTATTTGAAAAAATTAACATTTATGCATTGTATTTGTGTGTACATCTGACACCCCCCATGGTGTGTCAGACCGTTTGGTATTTATGAGTGAGTTTTGTATCTGTCCCTCTTGCGATATCCGTTTTGATTGATTTCCCCCCTCCCCCCAGTCTCCTTCCTGCTTCCCCTCGTTGGACGGACGATGGTCGTCTGTATGAGGGTATCTGTGGTCGTGTCTTATTGCTCTCAAGATCGTTAAACCGAAATTAGAGAATGTCTCGAGTTATCCTAAGAATGGACATAAAACGGCGAACCCACACAGGCGCTCCAAGCACCACCACCACCATCGGTCGCGTCGAACAAGGCAAAGTGAAACAGAAACTCATGTCATTAGAGCAAGTCCAATTTTGAGCATCATTATGTTGAGTAAAAATCAGACTAACGCCTCGGGTGCGCAGTAAAACCCTTAGACTGAGACAATCTCTCCCCCGACTGAAGGCCGGGCAGGAAGCCAATAAAATCGACAAGGGAGGTGATGTCGGGCCGTTAATGGGAAATATTTGTCTTGTCTTCGCAGAGGATGCGGAGGGAAATAATAATTATAACTCACGCTCTATGGATGATGCCACCCTCAATGGATTGATAGTTGATATTTTTTGGAGATTTCTACGGTTTTCTGTTCGGACATAAACGAGGGACCACAAGTGCGGTCAGAGAGATTAAGAGGGATTCAGGATAATAAAACCGTGTGTGGAGTGGGGCTGTGTCGAGGTGAAGTCAAGTGGAAGAACATTTCATTGATTGGCGTTGGAGACGGCGAGCGGCACGGCGGTTCAATGTCCACGACAGTCGTAAATGTCCCCAGTTCGAGAGGGGGTCTGTGGTGTGGCAGGGCGAAGGCTTTATTAGAGGCACGAAATTTGATCGCGTTGGTCCCTTCGCTGAGTCAAGCACAGCAAAGTAGAGTGACTCTACAAAACTTTTTGACCAATGACTTGTTTTTGAAGCGAATTGAAGATGTTCAGAGCTGGTGACGGTTTTTCTTTAATGATGCGATTTTTTAATGTTTGGAAATTGACAAACATTCGACAAACATTTTACAATTATTTTACCAAAAGTTTTACCAAAACCAAATTCTACGAAGACTTGGCAGCATTTGACAAGAGTTGTGCCAAAATGTTGCAAAACTTTGACCAATTGATAGAAACTCGACCGAAACTCTGTTTTTTTTTCAGAGAATTCGATAAAAATTAGTTTAAAAAATGGACCAGATTCCAGTTTTCAAACGACTTGTCATGCGTAGATGTCTAGAATCTCGTGAACTCTTCTCTTTTGAAGTCTCCCATCTGACACCAGCGATAGACATTTTACAATTATTTTACCAAAAGTTTTACCAAAACCAAATTCTACGAAGACTTGGCAGCATTTGACAAGAGTTGTGCCAAAATGTTGCAAAACTTTGAATAATTGACAGAAATTTCACCAAAATTTAGTTGTTTCCAAAAACTGTCCGAAATTTCACACAAAATTTCGATCCGAATTATTTCGAAAATGGACCAGATTCCAGTTTTTGAACGACTGGTCATGCCTAGATGTCTGTAAACTCGTGAACTCTTCTCTATTGAAGTCTCCCATCTGACACACGCTCTGAACCAGGAGCGTCCTGCTTCGAGTTCAATTTTGAGTCATCTTGCACTCCTAGCAACTGTGGAGGGTGGTTTCTCTAAAAGTTACTATCGACTTAAGCACCAGTTGCTGATCAGTTTAAGATGGTGACCCCACTTAATGCACTTGTACATCACAGCATGAGCTTGAAAAATTGTTTAAACATTTCCCCGACGACAAGACAGCAGATGTTTGTTTTCGACTGAAAAATCTTGTTATCATTGAAAAAACGTGGCAGTGAAAGAAATAATCAACACAATCCACAGCATCATGGTGGACTACTGCTGTGTCAAGGTTTCTGAGACACCTAAGATTGTAGCATACTGAGCTAAGCACGCCAGAAATTGTCTAGTAATCAAATTGCACTCAACATGTAGAATTGCAGAGTCTTAACGAGCAACGGCCCAAGTATAGAGTCCTGTGGTACACCATGTGCTCAGCTCCTACAGCGGTCACTGGTGGCTGCACTTTAGTGCCGACTGTAAATGGCAAAGTTTGAGACACTTGTTCTAGGAAGATGATACTTCTAGAGCCATGGTTACCGACTTAAATTCCAGAGTGAGATGTGTCAACAAATTATGGCACCAATAGGTGCCAATCCAATGTTAATTTGCTGCTCCAAAGAGGAATTACTGAACAGACCAACAACTTAACGAAATCATTATTTCACAGTGCCCTGTATGATCACCGTACTTTTGGAACAGGTTCGGTGATCATACAGGGCACTGTCCAGGAAGTACCTTTACGCAGGCGGGACTCAACCTGAAAAATATACTTCTCCATAAGGTTTCGGAGGCTAAAAACTTCCTTCTCCGTGCTGGTCTGCACTTGACCTAACCGGACCATACACAGCACACGAGTGCTTGCACTGTGCTGTGTGTGGGCTAGCCCGCACACTTCCTGTGTGAGTCCGCACCTTTAGAGACCGGCGCTGGGAATCTGTGCAACATCAGTGACAAGTGTTTCGACGGTGAAAAGTGAACGAACTCTAAGATCCCTGTGACTGCACAAAGGACCATCCCATCACATTCAGTTCCAGTTTGACCAATCTCACTGAGTCCAACTGCGAGCAAATTAAATCGCAGACGTCTGTGATATTTCACACTCAACGCAACGCATTGTCCATCCAGGATGCATTTGTAAGCCCGATCCATTAGTCACTCGGCAACAATCTGCATCAAAAAATCTGTCCTTCCCAAGCCGGCGTCAGAGCCAAGTGAATGACCACGCATTCCCTCTGCCATCCATCTCTAAGTGCAACATTCATCACACCAGCTATCGCACGGACGACAAAGTAAACGCAAAACATAACTGCCAAGCACGCCTGACTGATCATGAACTCATAACTCATCCGCGCACAGATCGCACACAACCAGATCGCATCTAATCCAATCTAAATCATTTGAACTGTAAAATTACTCACCAGCACACATTCCATCAGATCGCTGTCACTTCGGTTCACGTGCAAAGATCGCCCGCCCCGCCATCCGTTGCACACGCACAACATTGTATCTCTTCGCATCTATGCATGAGCCTATCAGAAACCCAACCAACCAACCAATCCCAGCCCTCTGAGCAGCTGAAAGGGGGGAAACTTTATAATTACACAACACACACGATAGCAGGTGAGATAACCATATTCGGTGGGGTAACAACACGGTCCAAGTCAACCGAATGTATTTCCTGTTGTCATCTTCTCGCAAATCGGCAAATCGCAACATTCTGATGGACATGGACTTACCTCACCTCATCCTTCGGCGTCGCCATTCGCCGCCATCCGAGAGTCCATTCGTCCGTCCGTCCGGTCGTCGCGGAAGAGATGCAGAAAATTAATAAGACTAACCCCAACTAAGTGTTGATCTATGAATGTGCAGATACCTGCACAAGATGCAAATAAATCGTCATTTCTGCGGCCCAGTACACCACCACCACGCCGCAGATGCAGTCGCAGATGGGAAGCTGCGGGAATCCCAGACGTCGTTGGTGACGTGGAGCGAGGGGCAAGGTGCGGGAACTGGTGAATGTACAGGACAAGAAAAACGGTATAATATGCTCGAATCGAGCAATCGAAATAGTCATAAATCTCACATTTGTTGAACCGAACAAATTTGTACGAGCATCCTCCTCTCTGTCTCTCTCTCGGCCGAGTGAGGTGAGCACGGAGCGTGTACGGATAAAAATGTATCTCCGCCGCCGCCGACAAATTTACTTAAATACTTAAATGTGTATCTAAGCGGGAAGCGGAGGGCAACAAGGCAACAACAACAACAACATCGTATGTGCGGCGAATGATGATGTCCGATGCGATTCGCAACACACACACACGCGCGCATAGATGCACAGGCTCACCGAGCACGGAGAGATAAGCTGGTGAAGGAAATAATTTTCAATTTAACATATTTCGCTACATTCTTGATGAGACCAGGACCCAAAGTCACTCTCTCTCTCTCTCCCGTCATTTCCCTGCGGTCTCGGCGCGGTGTACAGTGGTGAGGACCGAGGCGATGGACAGATACATAGATGTATCTATTACCGGCCGAGAGAGCTGTGGTCCATCATAGTTTTATCATGAAATACACATTCGACACGATGGTTTATTGCTTTAATTATCCGACGTCGAATGATATTGAAATTTATACCGGGACCATGGTCCGATGATGACCAAGACGTGGTGGGGTGATAAAGGAGGTGGCGAGTGGTTCGTGGACACCATCAGGTGATGACCAGAAGATGAGGAATGCCTTCAGACCCACGATGTGTGTGTGTTGTGACCCCTATTGCATTTTGGAATGCAGATCGAGTGTTTAAGTCAGATTTAATTGAGATTAATTGGTGAAATTTATTGAAAGGATTTGCAACTAGCCCCGCTGAGTGTGTGTGTGTGTGTGGTGCGCGCCGGCCGGCTACACCAAACAACAACAGTCGATAATGAAGTGCGAAGATGTAGCCCGTGGAAAACTGGATGGTGGGGCGAATCCTGTGGGTCGTACCGAACGACAGCCACAACGATGATGATGCTGCTGATGATGAGAACGACGACGACGTGTATGGCTGTTTGCACCAGGAACTCACATTAATCAGTTCTGACGTAGACCTCCTCCCCCTCCCCACCATCGCCATCAGAATATGATGGCGTATCCGCTAGATTTCATACCCAAACTGAGCGCATGTTCCTAGGTGGTCGGTGGAAGGTGGACTGACTCTTTAGACTCCTCGCCCTGAGACGCACTGTATGGGCATTGACGTTGCCATTTGCATACGGGTATATCCCCGTGTGTCCCAAAATGGGTGGCGGTAGTGCTAATCAATCTTTCTCTGCACCAGCCTCCCCATCCACCACCCCACCTTTAGTTGGATTTAGCAGATTTCTGGGTGCGGTGCAATCAATTTCGTGCTCTCGTGTCCGCCGGCCGACCAACGCTCGAGACGTCGCGTCGTTGGCTTAGAGATAATTAGAGCAATGGTCTGGGGGCCCCCGGTGTATCTGAGCATTGGATCAGGATTTTCAATCTGAATCCGAGTACTCGTAGCATAAATTGATTAATTGCACAGAGTATCGGCGCGCACCGAGTGGGGTGTGCGGTGCAATTTGTGCTGCAGTTGCGGTGCGGTTGCCGTGTGTCCGATGTGAGTGAGCATCGAAATCGATTTGGAATCTGTCTGATGTGTCTCGCTCTGAAGGTGACCTGCTCCAGTCGGTGCGCATTCAGATGCTCATCAATCAAAGGTGATATAAATTCCGGTGTAACACTTGCTGCACTGGCGCGAGGGAAATGCTTGGCATTTTGCGTGGTTTCCTGAGGAGGAAGCTGTCTGGCAAACGGATTTGCAAAAATTTAAATCAGCGATTGCGGCAGTTTTCTTGTGGCCAGAGGATCGTAACACCGACGCCAGATGGTGGGAAGCGTTTCGTAAGAAAGCCGGTCTTTGAGGCTGCTCTCCATCGAGTGATGGCTTGCAGTCTTAAGCTTGTTTTCAGGAAAAAAAGCCTTCGATCATCGTTTGATTGACGCGTGATTTCGCTGTTCACACGAAAGGTGGGTGATTCCTGAAAGAGTCGCAGAAGGGAAAGCACTTGACATGGCTACTGCACTGAATTTCTTCAAGAGGTGAGCATGAATCGAAAAAGTGGACAAATGAGAAAGAACCAGGTCGTCCTCAAAATCCAGAAGTGGCATGACAGTGGCTAGAACTGTGCTGTAACAAAAATTCATCCCCACTGAGACTGCAGCGGCAAACCTCATGAACGAATTTCCGTAAGTTCATAATTTACGATGCCACGGGAATGTTAGGACTAATTGCTGAGTAGACAGTGGTGCTTCAGGCACGCTAAATTTGTCTGTGTTACACTCAAACTCAGCACATGCTTTTGATAGGGTTCATCAGCGTCTGTGTTTGACGACAATCTTGTTGTTGGGAATTCTCAGTCGAAATTCAGGCAGAATCTCGGTTTTTCAGCAAGGAGCCCACTCGATCATGGGGTACCCCAAGGGTCGACTCTTGGACCGATATTATTTTACCTTGTGGTTTGCTTGTGTTCGAAAGTACTCGTGTCGAGCATAAGGCTAAGGAGACAAGTCAGTCAGAATTTCTAGTAGAATTTGTGGGGTCAATGAGGAGACTAGTGGAGCGTACCTTTGTAGCGCCACCTATTGTTGTTGTGATAAGACCATTCGCCGATGTTTGCTTATACCTGACAGATTCTTGTCTTAACAAGCACCTTAATTTCAACAGAAGACAGGGTAAGTGCAGGGAACACAATTTGTTTAGAGATGAATGCTCAAAGTTAAAATAATAGCGGCCCAGTACTGGACTCCTGAGGTACTCCATGTTCAAGTTCCTCCTTTGATGAAAGAGGATGGCCACAAACCACACAAATCCACGCAAAAAGCTACACACACTCATTGGTAGTTGTGCTACTACTCAGCTGTAACTTGCCTAGAGCTAGTATCACTAGCAGTCATTTTTTCCTGGACAGACTTCACAGTGCCCATAAGCGCGTGCTGGCAACCTAACTGTATGTATACTCATACGCCTTATTTTTTATCACTTCATGCATATGGCCCCAAAGCATATTAAACGAAAATGCCGTTCGCTAGCCGAACACAATCGTTGCTGCATTCATCAAAGGACCCTGCTTGAGAGACGTGATGAAGGATGATCATCGTCAAATTAAGTCGCGTCAACCACATACAACGGAGCACTTTTCCTGAGGAAACCCATAATTTCGTCCGTTACCTACGATGAGTCATGAACTGGACGACAGTTGGTTGTCCTACCGACCGCACTTGCATCCTCCACTCAGATCGACTGCATCTCAAACAATCCAACAAAGAGGCATGTTCCCCGATTTCCCCTCTCATCCAATTACCATCGACCGTCATTGATCCCCTCCCCAGCTTAGCCGCACTTTTCCACAAAACTGATAAACTACGCCTTTCAATACCCGAAGAAAGGCATTCTTCCCCTATCGCCAGCCTCACCCTCCCGCGCTTAAAATAAATGATTGTGCACACTTTCTAAGATTCAAAGTCAAAGATATGACACCTCGCACCAAAATGCGGATACATTACGTGGGAGGGCGTGGGACGGGGGCCCAGGAGGAGGTCGATAAATACCTCTCGTAACCCCAGTAGACCTCCATCGGTTGCCTTACAGCGCGCCGCGCCGAAGCCCTGTGCTGGACTCCGTCCAACTGCCGGCACTCACCGCGAAGCAACAACAATGTTGCCATGACGGTATGTATGTGTGTGAGTGTGTCTATAGAGAAATAAATTGATTAATGATCATTTCATTTCACACTCGAGTCGAATATCAATTTCTACACCGGGCCGGGCGGTTGCAGGGAGGGGGTGGCACCGTGCGCGATGGAAACAACAAAAGAAAACGAGTAAACTAGAAGATATTCCATTGCTCCATCGCGCATGAACGGGACTTAAACCAGGTTGCCTCGCAAAGCGCGCAATCAATCGATCCATCGTTTCGTCTAATTCCGAGAGTGGAGCTCGCCACCAATCTGGGCACACCGAAAAAAAAACAATGCCCATAACGATCCATTTCCTCGTCCATCAGCAGCAGCAGCATCGACTGACGGCGGTGTGAGCCGGCACGGCGGCGGCGGCGTGCGTCGTCGTGTGTGCGAAGGCAGTGGCAAGGCGATTCCTTCACGTGCAGATGTCGCGCATAATATCGCCGCCGAGGGCAAATTCCTGAGATGCCTTCGTTCTCTTCCTGACTGAACCCCGTCTCGGGGACGCGCTCGATAATCACAAGGTAATTAGAAATTGCTTCATTTATCTGCGGCCAGGTGCCTTATCATTCACAAGTGTCGCACGTCCAGTTCGAGGTGCATCTATGGCGATCCCGTACTCTAAGCTCACGGCAGGGGCAGAGGTTCGCAGCACATTTCGAATGCACCCTCGAGGCGTTGTCTGCGTCGCCGTCGGCAAGCACTGCTCCAGCTACCATTCAGTTGTTTCAGTTGTTCTCCTTTTTTTGTGCTTCGTTCTTCTCTCGGGATGGATATGAAATCAAAATATCGCTCTACTCCATCATCACCTCGCTCAGATACGGCGCAGACGACCGGGACTGTTGGGGTGATCCTGCTTCCGAGAGGACCGGGCAGAGGGCCGCTCTGGAATGTAATAGTCGGTGTAGTAGTGACACCGATCCGTGTTGGTGGTGGTGGCACGGATGCTGCTCGAGATACACGCGATCGTAATAATATCAATTTTTGTATGATTCCAAGCGGCAACAGCGTCTGCCTGGCCCTCTCTGCGAGTGTGTGTGGCTTTTGCGTCGTCTTCTGTTTCCGAGCTCCGCGTGATGGCTGGTGATGATCTATTGCCGGTTGTGGATCAATAATTCTACGTGACATTACACCCCCCACCCCGTCGTGCCAATCGATTGGCGTTCTTGTCGTTGTCGTCGTCTTCGCCAGATTGCCTCGACTTTTGGCCGTCGTTTTGATCGGCTTTGGTGGTGTTAGCGAGAGCGCAAGCGTGCGCGCGCTCTCCTCTCGTCCGCGAAATGAGACAAGATACGAATTTCACATTCGCATCAATCTGCCGCGCACACTGGTTTTGTGTGTTTTACGCGACGGATGAATTATTGATGGTCGGTGTGCGTGTGTGTGTTTGTGTGTGAGAGAGTGTGCGTTCTGCTGGTGCTTCTGCTTCTGTTCTGGTTTCTGGAATTGATTTGAGATTGATACCTTCGGGAACGTAAGAATCGGAATCAAATGATATGCTGCTGCCGTGGTTGGAAATAAAACATAATTCATGGTTACCACGGCCAAAGATATGCACAGCGAGACCAAGTAAAGGGATGTTATTGGAATTCAAGATGCTGCTGCTGCTGCTCTGTCTTCTCCTCTTTTTTTGTTTGAATTTCCTTCGTTTTTTTCCTCAGTTCGTCTCGATGGCGATGGGTTTTTGTATTCGAAAGCAAATTACGCTGGATTTCCGTGAATCGCTTCGGAATGATGAGGGAATCAGTGAAGGCGGAGAGAAAGAGAGGGAAGCGAAAATGTATGCCATTAGGTGATAATAAAATCTTATTGCCCAAACGGTACTTTAGTCTTAAGCGTCAGTGCGAATGAGAAAAATTGACGATACGCCGCATCGGCGGAGGATTAGAGTGGCCGAGTGATGGAAACGTTAAGAGTCAACGTGGTGACCCCAGTCAACCAAGTGGAGTTGCGTAAAGGCTGCGCAGGGCATCGAATGTTTTTTTTTTTGGGAATTTTTAACGATATTTCCCAACGTCTGGCTGCGAAATTATCGGAAGAGTTAACTAATTGTGGTTGAGGCTGGGATGGTTGACCAAGAACTGGATCCGAAGGGTCAACGACTCGGGGTCGGTTGCCATTCGGGAACCTAAGTCAGGCTTATTGTCCGCGAAAGGCATTCACCATTCCTCTGCAATCCTGTGCTGGAACTCCAACCACAACAAGTCCGATTGTTAGGCATTTGGTGACGTGCCTGAGTCATTGGTTTGGAGTTGAAGTCCTTGAGACTAGCCAAAGCAAAGCTTGACAGTGCGAGTCTCCATCGACGAAATTGTTATGACTTAAACGTCGCTATACACGTGCATAGCCGAAAATGAGCTCTTTTTCTTGCTTGTCAATGTGATTGACTGGATGTCAAAGGGACAACGTCTCCACCGTGTCCATGAGTTGAAGGCGGACATTAAAAAAATCACGCCCACTACAGCGCACAGTGTCATCATGTTCAGAGAGTCTGGGTATTGGACATGCACGCCCTATGATCACAGTACCACCTTGTGACCATAGCACCGCCACCGCAGATCATCCATCAGATTTAATCGATCAAACGCCTTTGGCACTCTAATCCCCGAAAGTACCGAATTTCGTAGTGGACTGGGCAATCTACACTTACGTCTCTAAAATGAGCTGCGGAGTCAGTGCAGGTATATTTTCGGAACTCCTGAACAATTCAGTCTGTGAAGAGGGTCGTCATGTCAAAATGGACTCAAATATCTTGTCAGGGCAGAAGGTTGCCATGTCCGTTGATAGCCAAGCATCCGTCGAAGCTTTTGCCTAACATGAATGCCGGTGTGAGCTGGCGTCACGTTCTAGGCGAGCTAGGCACATTTAGGATGCACCCTCGAGGCGTTGCCATTCAGTTGCTTCAGTTCAACCTTTTTTCTTGTGCTTCGTTCTTCTCTCGGGATGAATATGCAATGAAAATATCGCTCTACTCCATCACGATACAGCCTTTATCTTGTTTTCGGGTCACAGTACCAGCCCAGGAAATGGAGACCCCTTCAACCATGCCCTTCAGGGCTCGCTCATAGAGGATCTGCACATCCAGTCAAGCCATTTGCCTTAGGAAAAAGCCCCTTGGCCACCACGTCATAGGAAGCGTGTGGGCACACTGCCGGACACACTATACGTGGAGGATGTGAAAATGCACAGGCCGCCAAGCGCTTTGGCATAGAAGCTGTGGTCCTATCACATACAAGACACCACACTACTGAGCAGTCTTACCCTAGATGGAGTCAAAAATCGATGGCTTGGAGCTTGGAAAATAGTCTCAACAGCGAGGGCAGAGCAAGAATGGTCAAGTGTCGTTGATGGTCGCAGTTTTAGTCGCAACGAAGCGCGCGACCCATGGTGGGTGTCATGGGTGGTGTGTCAACTCGGGTTAGCAAACAGAGTTACATTTACATCAAGCCATATTGGCAAGACCGATGAAACGAACCGAATACACACAAAAAAAAACTACAAGCAGTTCAACTCGGAGAATATAATTTGACCACAATCCATATTGTGTGCTTTCAGTGCATCATCAAACCGAGCTCGTCACCCCGGGTCACAACTCGGCATTATTTTATTCTAACCCGGGTTAACTCGGTTTCTATAACTTTTCGGTTGACACACCACTAGTAGATGTGCCACGCGTCGTAGAATATCTTGGCGACGTCTGCAGAGACGGAGAAGACTTAGAATCTGTTCAACATCTTCTCTGCGGAAGCCTAGTTACAAACAAGAATAGGATGCTGTCCTTTGAAAAGTACTCATTTGCGGATTTTCATAAGTAGGCTACTATTACCGGCAATGAGCCAGCTGATAAACTTGCCAAGAAACGGGCCGAAGCCGACCCGTCTCAGGTAATCCCATGTACATACCCACCCCCGGCTGAAGTCAGGAAGAAGGTGGACGACAAAATCATGCAGCTAGCTGAAGATAGATGGACCTCCTTATCCACCCGAATGCTTCGGTCAAGTTGTAACAGCGCAAGAATCGTCATACTCCTTCAATGCGATACAAAAACTGCTGCGAATAGTAGTGGCTGCGTTGACCGGACACAACCATTTGGGATATCATGGTACCATAATGGGAATCACCCAGGACAGCATATGCAAAGGCTGTAAGGACGAAGAAACTGCTCACTTTCTTTGTCATTGTCCCAGTCTCTCTGCACTGAGACGTAGAACACTGGGAGAATATTGCGTCCAAGAGCTTCATGAGCTTGCTTTAAAGTCTATTTGTTCTTCAGGACTTCTGGATGGCTGGAATGACCAACAATCACCTGAAGGACGACGAGTAGGAGAGGATTCTTCTTAACCCAAATTGGGTATCACAATGGGTCCAACCGGACCTGAGTGATGCGTGGTTTACTGCACCTGCCTACGAACCAAACCAAACCTAAGTAGGCTACACGTTAACAATCTTCGAATGGCAATTACAAAATGTCATTTCTCGTCATTCCAGTCCAGGCTATAAACTATCACTCCAGGAATGACATTTTTTACTCAAACATTTTCACACGTTATCACTGTTTATACATCACTCTCTGTCATTCCAGCGAAATCCACGAATAATTTTAGTCCTCATCATTCTCGTCATTTTTACTGTCACTTTTTCATCACTACAGCAAGTCAGTGAATCAGTTTTTTACTTTCCTCGTTTTCTTGTGAGTGGAGACGTCCATTTAGAGTTATCAGGCAGGTAGTCAGTTGCTTTGCGCGATCAACGTGATGACGGTGGACATTCTCACCGATTCTGCATCACAAGCACTTCCACTTCCTTGACGTTGCAGACGACGAACTTCTTGAAGCAGGTCGGTAAGTTTGCTTGAGTCGTAACCAATGTTTCGCATCAATTATTGACCCTTGAATCCAATTGATGGCCGATAAAATGCTTTGCACATTTAAGCACGATCTAAGGTCTGTATGCTGGCCTGACAGTCATCTTATAACAGTCTGCCTGACAGTGCTGGTCATCTTATAACAGTCTGCCTGTCATCTTGAAGCGCCAATAACAAAGTACACGTCAAAAAGGACTCTAAGTTGCTCTGACTTTTGGTGGCAGAACTCTAGAACGTCGCACTTCCTTCCAAAGAGTGGTTCGAGGTGACGTTCAGGTCATGTGCTGCTGATCTTTGGTGAACAGGGTCAACATCAACGTCGGTGATCAAAAATGTCATTAAGTCAGTTTGGGTGACTGCCAACCGCGGAAACATTGCCAAGACCCCATTTCAACCGTGCGCTGGAGACAAAAGAGTTGGTGCACGAATTTCGTTTTTTCTTGTTCACAAAAATGTCCGTAATTTCTTCCCATGCCACACACCACAAGCGTTTGGTGTGCTCTTCAAGTAAGTAGGACACGCACGCTTCTAGGCAACCGTCCACTAATCTCTACCTCCGCTAGGTATTCCTCAGATTTTTGCGTGTCCCAACAAATTTGCTGTTCCTCTCTCAGAAAACCAAAAAAAAGACCTCCACCACTCGTGTAAATGTGATTCTAATTGGCCGTATAACAAAGCCAACACACCAAACCGAGGAGCAGCACAACAATTTTCTAAATTACACGATAAACTAATAAAAACCAACAAAACAGAATTCTTCACAAAAGATAGATTATATAGCAAGCAATTGGCACCACGTGTTCGAAACGATCCCACTCCCCGTCAGGAGCAGCACCATCCAGACACTGTCAGGTTCAATAGCAGATGAAAAATCGCCACAATCATGACCTTACTTCCTGTCAAGACACAAGCAGCCACACCGCCGCACCGTGATCATCATCATCATCATCGTCGTGGATTCTGTTGCTCCGGCAGCGAACTTTGATATCCACCAGCCACCATCATAGACAAACAGTCGATTGTGTACCAACATCACGCAACCCGCCAATAGCACGAAATTCTTTTGTTGCTTCCCTCTCTTGATCACACTCGTTCCTTTGATTCGATGGCTGGTGTTTTTTTCTTTTTTTTTGAATTTTCGAAAATTGACAGACAATAATTAAAATGTCAATCGTGATATTGCCGCCCTCCTCGGGCACAGCAACGGCTATCCCGAGTCCGCGGCATGTCGGGTGTTCGGTGCTCCACTCAGCCACTTGAGAAATTTGAATATTATTTGTGTGAAATGAGGGGGGTTTCAGGGTATGACCGCATGTGGTCCCAGTTGCCCCAACAGTCCATCATCTACTTTCCCAGTCTGATGGCCATTAGTTGAGGCACTCCAGTGCGCCCTGCACCACTGCTTCGGGATTTCGTCAAAGACTCGGCGAGATCGTTAAACATTTCGTTTTGTTACAAAAAAACATGGTAACTTGCTGAGTACTTTAAGTTACCGCTAGATGCTGGTGCTTGACCCCAATACCGTCTAAGGTTAGTTGGGTTTCCTATTAGACCAGTCGATCAATTACCTCGCGGGCCTCCTGCATGCTCCGTGCTCTCTTCGGCGAGCGTGCGCGCGCTTTTGAACTCGTTTTTGGGTCATCCGATGTGATGTATGCAAGTCTCAATTCCGCGGGGAATTCGATTCGCTACGCTCATCGGCTGGCATGTGGACGCACGCTGCCGTGTGCATCAAATTGTAGATCACTTTTTTGCATTCCTGAGATGCCTCCAACCGAAGCTGATCTAGTGCTTATCTGCGTCCCGCCCCCCTTGACCACACGACGCAGGTAGTGACACAAGATAATGTATTCGCTGTAAATTGGTGAAGTGAAAGCCCAGAAAGGAGTCGTCTCGTAAATTGTACGGATGCACCGCGGAATCGTGAAATCGGTGTCCCATGACATTGTTGCAATCTGAATGATTTCGAGTATACACTTCGCCATGCCACTGGCAAGAGCTCCTCGCCATTCGCTCTGACTGCCGCTCCAATGGCCAAGGGAAGTGCACAGAAACACGCCGAAATGAAGAAAAAATGTATAAATTGGCCATGTTAATAGGTCAGAGCAGCGGGAACGCCGATTTCTGTTGATCACGTAGCATCCCGAAGCGGGCAGTGTCATAAAAAACCTAATAGCCGACGACCAGATCCTGCAACATTGTTGCACAGGTCTGTTGCGGCTTGCTGCTGTGTGTGTCAGTGCTTTTTTCTTTCGCGCTTTGCTGCGTCTTTGTCTTTCGCGCGGGACTGTGTCGAATTGTTGTTCGACTGTGTTAGCGCGCCGCTCAGCATGTCTCAGTCGGCTGCTCAATTCGCATGAAAGGCAAAGTGACCGAAGGATTGCGGTGGAGGGCTGTTGAATGGGTGTCTCGGTTTCGCATGTGAAAGCCTTATCAGGGCCAATGTACGAGTACCGCGCAATTATATATGGAGCTGTTGACAAAACATTGCTGGACGTAATGGAATGCCTTCAAATTATCGCAAATTGCTTACTTTTGGTGCGCGGGCTGCCGTGAATGGGATACTCTGTCAATCAATTGCTGAAATTCCATTGAAATGGATGAATGGTGGTTTGGGGGGAGGGGGAGCGTTGATTGGTTGCGAGTATCCATCTTGGGGGGGGGGGGGACCTTAGGATATTCCCACGCCCTCTGTGGAGGATGCACATTTTGTCGGTGAACAAGGGACTTTGTTCTGAAATCCTGATGACTTAAAGTGTCCCCCATTACATTGAAGGCACACAGCCTTCTAAAGGGTTTCTGCTAAGTTCTCTTGAGCTGGCCAAGGAGGGAGGTCAGATTGCGTTCTTCGACGATATAAGGGCAGTTAAGAGTCGGCTGCTCTTTGACGTGAATTAAGAGCAGACATTCTGACGAGGTTTGGATCACCACGCGTCGTACTGCCAGCAAATGACAGGGCTTCAAGTCGAGAGTTGAAAATTCCCCCCATCCAGTCAACTGCCTAAAGCTATGGATTCCGGAATCACCTCAAGAATGCATCTGTGACCTCTGCCAATGCTGTCGATTGGAGCTGTCAGCATCTCAATCGACGCCAATTGCAGTAGTCTGTCCTATTGACTGACAGTAGGCCGCTGGGAATGTCAGAATTTCTTGATTTTCGAACAAAACCTTCTCCCTCACCTCTGATGAAGGTCCAAAGATCGCCGCACCTAGGTATCACACTAGACTTTTCAAATCCTCATGTCACTCCAGTTTTTCTACAACAGATCAGTGGCTTTCTTGACTCTGAGCCTCGGAGGGTTCTTGGTTCAACAAACCTCCCTGCCCATGCGTATTGCCGTCAACTGTGGTGGGTGTGTGACATGGTCGCTGTGAGACATGGAATGTTGTTCCTAGAGCACTAAAGCAAATTGGGACTCTAGAGAATTTTAATTGCGTAAGTGAACTAATCCATTTAAGCCGTGCATTACTTCACCACGTTTCGAGAGATTCGTTGGAAAAGTATAGTCCCGTCGAATTGTGTAGACTAGAATTCTTGATACTCGAATACCCGGGTATTACACGGATACAAAAATACCGGGTACACGTATGCTTGCCGGGTACTCGGGTAATTGTCGGATACTAAAATACCGGGTACACGTATGCTTGCCGATATCCGCAATATTTCGGGTGCCCGTAAACTTAGATGTCATTAATCTGCCATCTTGGCAATTACCCGCATTACCCGGGTACTCGGGTAATTGTCGAAACAGGTATTACCCGGATAAGATCTTGATCGTAATGTGAACCACGATGAGCGAGTTGATATTTTCAACGTCGGCATTTAAGTTCAAGTCTCGCACATGGATTTGAGAGAGACCAGTGGCGTAGGCGTACTGCTGCGTAAGCTCCTAAGCTGGGTGTTCTAGTACTCTCGAAACAAGAACGTATGCCGGTCATGTCTGAGAAGCAAATGTATGGAATAGGGGACATAACCGTGACCTTATCGAACACATGGAAATCGATGCCACAACTAGGAGGGTCTTCGAAGCCGAGCCACCTGGTTAGAGATGGAGAGGAAGACTGAATCTCCGGTATGGAGGGGACACGGGATGACAACGTGCTCTGGCAATGATGGATGGCAGCTACAACTCAGTCTCAGACCATGAAAGCTTCGAAAAGCCTAATTTAAGAATTATTTCTAGAAAGCAGTATCTGCAGGCACGGGCGAAAAGTAGATGTGTGTCGATATAGAGAGGAAATGAAAGTGGACCTAGCACACGTCCTTGTGGGACTTCTACTTTTGTCAGAAGCAGTGAAAGAGTGGCATGCGTCTGTGTGATAACCTCCATAAACTTAATGAATTTCCTAGACTGACTATAACTTGTGGAGCAAAGAAATCCAGTGAACTGCGTCGAAAGCATGCACCAGACGACAGAGAATGCATTCAACCGTCCAAAGCCCTGCTCCATTGAAGTTCTGCTCTCTCCCATCATTTCGCTGCCGCCATTGAAGATCACAAAGCAATGACGTAACCACCACCCGTCAACGGCCAACCCGTCCTGTTCACTGTGTGCAATGCACATCACTAATCATCTCAAAAGAGGAATTATCGCTAGCAATTAAATGAAACCCAATACTTTGGTTTCTTCAAATAAGAAACGTTTCGTACAACCACAGACGAATGGCCAAAGATATCGAACAGAACGAATTAACAATTAATCAAGGCCTGACAACCGAATTTGAAGCTCGGCACGGCGCGCAGTCTCATAATTTCACTCAATTACCAAAAGCCAGCCGTGCCCAAGAGCTTCCAATTATCTTTGTGCCAAAAAATTAATTCCCCATTAAATGAGAATCTCCGGCGATAAGACCAGACGGCAATGCGCGTTCGATGCCAATGGTGGTATGCCCGGTATGGACGCAATAAATCCGCCGATGGTTTCATAATTCATAATTAAGCATGTGAACGGTGGACAAATGTATTCCGAACGTGGTAATGTGCAAGGTCCCAACGGGGGGCCATAGACTGGGAAGGATTTGCTTGTCAAGTCTGTTCGCGGTGACACATGAGCTTTTGGTGCCGTCTGAAGGCTGTCTGTCTGTCTATGAGATCAGTAATAGTTGAGATGTATCCATTAATTGAGGGGTTTTGTTTTCGTTTTTGTGCAGATGATTAACAGCGGCGGGAACATAGCCTAAGCGAAGGTCGAACAAGGCACCTCGTACGGCGATCAATTAATAATTTTCACGCTTGTGGATTTCAAATGGACTCGGTCTAGTAATAAATGAGATTTGGAAACTTTCCCATGGTAGCCGTGACTTTCACCATTGTTGCTGTGCTCGGATCGGTGTGCTAATGACGACGGGAGCTCCTGAAGGAGAAAAAGTAAGAGTTGAGGAATGCGTGACCGATGTGCACCGGGGAATCTGGTCTTCGTTTGGCGGGAGTCTGCTGGTCGATGTTCTCAGTTGGATCAGTTAAGGCAGTCGATGGAGGAAATGAAGGCAGTGACTGACTTCTCATCACCGCCAGTCATTGAATTCGAACTGTTTGCTCAAGATGCACGAACTGAACGTAGTCGGTATGTGGATCCAGGAAAAAGACTCTACATGCCAGAGCACGTAAATTGTTGTGTTTATGCCACATTTTGAACCGATGAAAATGCCGTGTGATTTGTCGACTTTAGACAGTTTTTTAGACATAAATTGAACTGTCCCCGCGGGACACCTAATTTCCCGGGTAAACATAGTGTAAGCACATCCTTAAGGTTTGAAAAATAACTTTTGCATTGTGGCTTGGCCTTAACGAATTTTCTTTGAAATTTAATAGAACAGACCTTATTTCGCTGAGCGTCGCTATGCCAACCAGACAGCTGTCATAAAATTTCTATTTTTTATCTTTAAAAATTAAGTTTTCTAATTGTCCCGGGAAAAATCGGAATCCCGGCTTTTTACCACAATTCCCTGCTTTCTCCTGCTGAGCTATGAAAAAAATCTGGCAACCCTAATACTGAGAGGCCATGCCTTGCAACGTTGACCGTGCCATCAGCAAGATGGCAGACAATGCCAAAAAAGATACTCAAAATTGGAAGGGTCCAAAATGAGCCACATTGAAACTTAGTCCTGAATATCCGTGTTCATGGTGAACAGTGGTTCCCCAGGTGCACGTGACTCTATGTGATCTTCAGTGGCAGCAAATGGGAAAGGGCAGAGGTAAAAGAAGAAGATGTAGTTCACAAGTCCCGACGGTCGACCACATATTTGCAAAGACAAACATCGCTGGTAGGTACCAATGCAATTGTAGTCCGTAGTCGTTTCAGCCCGGACCAGACTTGTTAAATCCATTTCCAACATTTTGAGTTCAAGTGAATACCAAGAATCCCACCATCGAATCGATTTCATTAAAATCCAATTTTTTTTTAAATAATTACACGTGAACACATGATCGTGTAAGCAGTCTCGTGAATTTCCTAAATATACACGCGAGACATTTATTTGTTGGACCACGTGAAAGTCACAAGTTTAGGTGATATTCTTCAAAATCCAAGCATACGCGAAATTAATTCACGTAATCACGTGACACGGGCAGTTTTCATAATTCACAGCTTCACGTCTTTCAATTCACTGACAATATTTAAGGACTGTCATCTGTTTGAAAGCAGCTCATTTCCGTGCTTAATCGACATAAAACTGTAGGGCACCCCCTCAAGATCAGGCACAACACGAATAGTTGCTGTGAAAGCTAGGCCCTGTTTCACTTCGGACTACAAACCTCTGCATCTATGACAGATGATGTTGTTATTATTCCACCACGGGCTCAGTGAATGTGGATAAATTGGATCTTCTGAGATCCGTAAAGAGTACGAAGCGGTTTAAGCCATCACGTGACAGCATAGGTTAACAGAGAGCACAAGTGAAGGCATTAACAATGGGCCCTAAGGCCTCCGAGAGGAAGTGATGTTCAATCCTAAACTAACCTATAAGTATTATTCTAACCACGTGAACATCCTAAACCTGCGTGAAATTAACTCAAGTTAGCGCGAATGTCCAAATTTTGGACATTTTTTCACGTGATCATGTATGTGTCCTAAATGTTCAAGATATTAATTCATGTTCACGTGAACGTCCAAAATTTTGCGGGAAATTAATTGGCGAGATATTAATTCATGTTCACGTGAGCGTTATACATTTTGCGGGAAATAAATTCACGTGATCTGGTATGTGTCCTGAATGTGCGAGATATTAATTCATGTTCACGTGAGTGTCCTAAATTTTGCGCGAAAACGTCACGTCAGCAATTATGCGTCCTAAATATGTAAGAAATTAATTAACCTGTTCACGTGAACGTCCGAAATGTACGTAGACAGGAGCGTGCTCATGAGCTTTCCTGTAAATTATGATGGAAATTAGACCGATTGATTGAAATGAATCTTGTTTATAGATGCAGTCAATGGGACGTAGTAAGAAAACCCTTTTGCTTTTTATGCTTTTTCACATTTGTATAAGAACCCCCTTTTTCACGTTGAATCTTCATGAAACATGATGACACGTGGCAATGATTTTTTGCGATAAATCTGAAATCTTCTACAAAATTGTAAAATCACGTGTAATTATGTACATGACACGTTCTATTTCTAGAGCGTGGTAATTTCACGTGCCCCCGTGAAATCGTCGGCTCCACTCAAAAACAGACAAAAATCCACTTCCTTCAATGTCAATCCCAACGAACGCCTTGCATAAAAATGCAAAAAAATAAAAAGAAAACCGTGGTTTCTTCGCCAGTGTCTCATTGATGAACGATATGGTCAGTTTGTGTCACAAAACAAGATATATACGCCCGCAGAATTCACTCTCCGGTACACACTCTCATCCACACAACACACAGCGCGGGACAAACGTTCATTTGTCGCTTTTTTCCATTTTGTTTTTTGTTCTGTATGTTTTAACAACACCAACGTCGTGCTTGTCCTTTTCCGTGCGTTTATCCTTGCAAAGTCTTTGCCGATTTAACCAAATATATTTTTTAATTAGTTAATTATTTCTTTGGTTCTCCGTTTCTCTGATCTGGCGGGACCCCAATGGAGAGACAGAGAGAGATCTGCTTGCGTTTTTTCATGGGATTCTTGTTTCCTTCGTTTGGCTGTTCTGTGCCTCGTACAGACAGGATCTGGATACGTGGATCTCTTCGATTCCTAAAATGTCATGGAATTGCAGCGGATTTTGCTTTCTTCCGTGGCGGATGAAAATGTGTGCATTGTGCCAAAAGAAAACCGAGTGTCGAGGGGGAGATGAATGATATGAGGTGTGTATGCGGTTTGCAATGATTTATGTGCGGTCGCTCTTATCGCGAGTTGATTGAAGGCAAGTGGGACTAATGTATGCCAAAAAAAAGGAGCAAAATATGTTCTCGCCCAATCATCATCCGAAACAAATACCCATTAACTGTTCACGGCGAAGATGGGCAAATTCGAGTTACGAAACGACAAATCGTCGCACCATCCCTCTGTGAATTTGATTAAGAAAAGGGGCTACAGAATCGACAAAACTCATTTAATTACCGAAATTAATCGAGGGGGAAATTAAAAATTCAAGTTTGACGAGACCGAGGCTGGTGGCTGGAGACGAGAATAGAGTCATGCCATGCCAAGCACGATTTCACGTTATGATCGACAAGAATAAATCACCCAACCGATGAAGTTAAGTACACAATCAGTCAAGACCCCGGCTTCGACATTGGCCGCTCGTGTGTGTATGTTAACCTTAAACTAAACTTCAAACCTCAATGAGTGATGAGAGCGGAATTCAGGGAACCCAGTCGTTAGGCCACATCTGTTTTTTTCTTATTTAGCTTCAAAAAAAAGAAGGAAAGCGTGCTGGGCACTGCGTCTTTCTCCCCAGATCAAGCTGGAAGCAGCGGCAAATTAATGAAATAGACCAAGAACTAGAGTGCGTGCATGTGTGTTCTCTGAAACCGGAGGCCATTTCCCAACCGATTGATACACAATTTCTTCTTCTTCTTCATCTCTTTCTCTCTCTCTCTCTCTGTCTCTCACTCTGGTCTCGGTCGATGTCGATGTGGACGCACGGCGTTTTCTACTGTTTGCCATATGATTGTGGCACTGATAGACTGTTTGAATGTCTCTCTTATCTTGTGAATAGAAGGGAGGAAGGTGTATTATATTTTTTTTTTGATCATCTTCACCTCCTCCTCCTGCTCACCATCCGCTGGGCATTTGCATTTAAATTGAGACCACACCAGGAAAAAAAAAAACGAAGAAACAACAGAAAATCCACACAAACCACAAAAAAAAAACTGGCCAAAGAATGGAATTTGATTACAGATAAAAGGTCGATGTGTAGAACTCGGAATGCGTGCTGAACACTGTGAAAAAAAGATTCAGAAAAAAAATGTCTGTCTCTGACTAACGAGCATCACTTTGGGGAAAGATTAAGCTATCTCCTCGCCTCAGCTGATAATTGCTGTGAACCAATGGACTTTCATATAAACGAATGCAAATGAATTAGCGAGTTGTTACATGATGGTGATGATGATGGCGATGGACCGGCGCGCGGTGGTCTCATGTGGGCGCTGGGGAGTTACAACAGCCTTTATGGTTCAAAAGGCGTGCTTGTCTCTGGTATTCTTTGTTACATGCATTTTGATTTTATTTCCCTCAATTGGGCGAGGCTGTGTTTTTATGGCACAAACTGGTAGCCGATGGGAGTAATTGTGTTTGACATTAAAAAATCACTTTACTGGATTGAACCGACTTTGAGGGGGCAGTACGATCGAGCTTAAATGGGTTCATTAGCCTCGCGTATCGTTGCCTGCTGAAGACGAGGTTGGGAAAGGACTTAGTTTTTGGGGCAGAAGTGGGAGTTGTTCTCCCTTTGCTCTCCATTGGAGTGTAGATTCACGTTGAAATCACCCAATATAAAATGGGGCTCTATTTTATGTTTCTCGCACATGCCGCATTTCTTTCTCACAGTAGCCAAGTCGGCGAAGACAAGTATAAAGCTTTCTAGCTCTACTACGTAACAACGCTCTTGTCGAGAGATCGCCATTGTCTCTCCATTGCTCTTTCAGATTCAGCCACAAAAGGGCTGTGAATCTAGATAGGCGTCCCTGTATCCAACAACTAAGCTGGCTAAGCCATTTATGCATGTAGCACATGAATAACTAAGCTCTTACTCAGAAAGTCTTCGACTCCGAGTCTGTGGGGCACCAGAACAGGAAACGCCCGTGTATAAGGTGTCGCTTCCAAGTGGAGATGGTTCTCAACCAACCTTGGTCCGCGAAACTGAGAGCACCTCCCCATAGATCGCGCCAGCTGCAGATACTTGTTGATTGAGGCATACACGGACTAAAGCACGAAGCGAAGAAGAAGCCGCCTGTCTAACATCTCCTTCCAATATCGGTCCCTTCCAAAAGATCACATTGATGGGCACAGAAATTCCTTGCAGTCAGGACTCCGAGTTTAATTACGGCCATTTAACAGTAACAGATAGAGTCCTACTAGAATGCGTTGACTTCTTGAAAGCCCTCGACGGTGTCAATCTGTCAATAAGCTGTTGCTTCTTCAATCCCCCTCAAAATGACGCAAGTCGTTTCATAAAATTCAAAATTGTCTTCATTCTGTGTTGCCACAATGACGTACCTCAAGAGTCTATGCTCGGGCCTATATTTTTTTACGTTTGCGCTCGTATTATGAAACGTTGGGACATTGCTGTCCTGACACGATTTGTTGTCAATTTTATATATTTGCAGATAATCTTCAAATGGGCTTTTGTTTTCATATTCTTAAGTTTAGAAGCTAGTAGTACAGGGTCTATGCACAAAGGCGTGATGCCAACATCTATCCCTGCTGAAGTTGTGATGACATAAAGCCTCCAGGTGTAGCCCACCAGATAGCCTGTACAAACCCGTTGGCAATTTATGCAGAAAAAATCATATGACCACCAGTTTAAGCAGAAATGTACACACACGTCCACTCTGGCGGTTGTGCATCTAAAACGAAAACCTTTTGTCATATCGGATCAACGGAAGGACTTACAAAGACCACATGGCACGTAAAATGACTCAGACCTCTCAAGGCTGCTGGCTATGTTCTGGAAGGAAACATAAACCAGATCGTCTTCAGAATTGGGGAAGACGAAAGCTTGTAAATGTCAACTGCAGATGAACCATGCACAAATGGGGTGATCCTAGCCCTTGTTGAGGTACCCTCGCCAATAAGATCTTCTCCAGCTGTGTTCATGCATATAAAAGCCTTCGTATTTGATTACGTATAGAGGGAAGCAGTTTTACCGTTGTGACAGATCAACACCCCTTAGAATCCTCAGGTAGCGCGATAGGCAGTCAGGTTACAACAGCACGGACAGGAACACTTAGTCGCAGACGCGCTTTCGAAGGCAACGATAGAGGTCGCAGAGATTAGCCATACACAAGTCGATACTGAAGATGCTAGGTGCGGTGACAGTTTTTACCCGGACTGGAAGGTAGAAAGCGACAGGCTTTTCAAACATGTCAGGGCCAGCTATCCTAATTAGTCGAATGAGGAGGAACAGTGGAAACAAGTGCAGAACACAGGACGAATATTCTAAAAGAGAACCATGACCACATCTTAGCCGGCGGGATACAGCCGACTCTCGATCGAATTGCTCAGTCATACTTCCGGCCAAAGATGAAGACACAGATAAAAGCGAATTAACGTAGCTTTCACCCCACTAACCAACCACAACTGTGTCATACCTCGCCAGGAAAGAAGCATCGGAACCTTTTATAAACCTCGAACCATTCTGCACTGTTAGGGATTACGTCCTCAGGGAAGAGTTCAGGGAATTAGAAAGAAGAAACCGGGCAGATGCCTGGAACAACGCTCATGGCATGAGGCAGGCCAAGAAACACTTGGGTCAACATAACCGGCAGAGGTTTGAGGCGAGTATCAGAATTAGCAACAACAGCCTCCGCATCCTCTCAGGGCACTGCTCAGGATTGTGTGAAGCACTAACCCACGAAAGACAAAGATATCTGGGCAAGCACCTAATATTCTAATAATCTGCTCAGATTCCTACGAGAAATTGGGAATACTCTGGAGTAACTCTCCTCCACCCTCAGGAATCCATAGCCCTGAATACAACTCTGAAAAGAAGAACTCCGAAAAATGCCCAGGTATGAACAGGCTAACATAACGATCGATAGCTATACTTTCGGGGTAGTAAAGGAGTTTGTCTACCTCGGCATCACAGTGGAGATGAGATGTCGAATCGCCCTTGGCAACCGATGCTACTTCGGTTTGTCAAAAAAACTGCTGACTCGTAGGACCAAAATCACGCTCTACAAAACTCCTATTTTCCCAGTCCTGCTCTATGGAGCCCAAAATCTGGACGCTAAGCAAAACTGCAGAGCTGATTCTTGGTACCTTCGAAAGACAAATTCTGCTTCGGATATATGGTCCCGTCTGCGAGGGTGGTGAATGGAGGAGAAGACACAACCGCCAACTCTACGAGATGTGGAATCGCTCGGCTCGGCCACATCGAACGAATGGACACCAACGCACCACCTAAGAGGATGCTCGAATTCGAGCCTCCTGGTTCGAGAAGACCGAATCTCCGGTGTAAAGACCAAGTAATCGCGCATGCAAGACAGCTTGGTCCGGCTGACCGGAGGCAGTGTGCCCAGGACCGTCAACAGCAATTACTCAGGCTCCAACCTTCCAAGGGTCCTCGGCCTAAGTCGATCTAAAGGTCGCGGTGCAATATACCGCCAACAATAATAACAACAATAGGGTCCAAGACGGAGTATAGACCAGTTAGAGTGCGGCTTGTTTCTCTGATTTTGACACTGTCTAAACTGACCGTCCTCACATTTCTAATGCATTCCATGTGACTGCACGTTCTTGTTCGCCTTTCTCTAGTTTCAGCTCTGTTCTTCTAAAAGAATAGAATATTCTTAAGTCATCAATGAAGCTGCCCCACCATCATCGCGGGATTTCCTGACGCCGCTGTAGCAGCACAACTCTGGTGGCCAAAACTGAACGACTTTGTCTGCCTATCGGCGCAAAATCCATCACAATCCTCTGTCTCCTGACATCGGAGTCTATGAGAGACCAGCGGAGTCCTCCTCCCGAACAACAAACCTCTCACGCTGATCGCCGTGTTCGCTGGCATAACTATTCCACCTTTTTTTCGTCTTAAGTGGCAACAGAATGTCGGTCATGTCACCCTCGGGCGCACATTCAACCGATTCAACCGCAGGCCAAACGAAACATGATGATACCAAGCGAATGAGTGCGAGGAGAAGTGAAATTCGGGTCAATCTCAGGAATTATCCATCTGACTGGCGCACAGATTGACATGCCATCGGAGGTTTGATGGAGTTTAGAGTTGGTAGTGACGATGATCGCTGACTCGATTTGTTCGGCATTGGGAATGTCAAGGAAGCTCATCCGATCGACGGTCTCAATCTTCAGCAATTATCCGAGGCCAGCTGCGAAGAACCTCTACAATTTGGGAATTCACGATCGACAATCGCCTCTCCCGTTCACCATGATTCGCAATGAAGTGACAAACGACTCCCCATAAGCCTAATTACAGTAATAAGGTAAGTTATGGGAAAATTGAGCAGCTCCGCAGATGCAAGAAGCCACTGTCCACCAATAATCCTTCATGACTTCGCCTCTGCTGCCGTTTTGCTGGTGTTATTGGCTTTTATACCGTGTCCCTCTCTTTCTCGCTCTCACTCACTCATTCACTCTGCATAAAACATTGTATGGATGTTTTTATTTTGATCGAAACAAGAGCAAACCCCACCTTAGGGCAACTGGCTACCGCACATTTGCATTATCGTTCTTGGTCAGTATTAAAAATGAAAACCCCACCATTATCTCGGGCCAACAAAACAAACGGAACGGTGAACGGTGAGTGGCGAGCCAAGAAGAACGTCGACGATCGAGTCGAGAGAGGAAAGAGCGAGCGAGAGAGCGAGAGAGAGAGAGAGAGGGAGGGAGGGAGGGTGAGAGTATATAAACAAAACGACAACTAAGCGTAAATTGATAAAGAGAGGAAAAATCCATTAAATGAGCAAGAAAGAAGAAAAATGAATTTTCATCTTCTTCGCAGAGAGTCCGAGAGAGAAGGAGAAAGAAGAAAAATATGCAATCAGGCAACCTAGACGCAGAGAAAACTATGCATTTTTTGTGCAAGTTTTTTGAATACCTTAGCTGGTATATGGGCATGAGCAATTTAAGTCGAAAGCGAGATAGAGAGGTACACCATACGCCATACGGTGGCGGCGGTACAAGAATGGAATAGTTCGCCAGAGATGATGATGAAAATGTGGCAACAATGGAGCGGCCAGTTTCTGATTGAGGAAAACACGATGGGGACTGTGAGTGCGTGTGTGTGTGTGTGTGAGTTGATGACTTGTGTTGAGTGTCTCGTGAGACATCATCATCTTGACATGATGTGTTATCAGAAAGAGTTGGTGTGCGAACCACCTTCCAATTTCAAGGATCCTTGCACTTGAATCAATTTCCCATCAATCTAAAATCCAATTTCTCACACCCTCACTAACATCTCTGCCAAGAGCATTGAACACCGGTTTTTCTCTACACACACACACACACACGCGCGATCGCTCAGATCACCACGATCGGTGCTGAACGGTTTTCTTTTCTTTTCATTTTGTTGTTTTCCTCTCATTTTTCTTCATCTTCTGGTTTTGTGTTCATTTCATGTGTACCTGCTGCTGCTTTGAAGCCAGGCCAGCCAGCCATGTAAGAAGCAAACGAACCCGGTCGTGCGCCTTGAAATCACACAAGACCCCATATTGCCGGTGTTGTTGCTATTCACAAACTCACCACACCGCAAAAATGAGAATGAATGCCAGAGCGCAGAGAGCAGAGAGCAGAGAGCTGCTCTGAGCGTAATAGTAAAACTTGAGTGGCTCGTGGAAGATACACATGGCCAGGCCGCCAGGCTATAGCCACACTAAATTGAGATTTGTAAGAAATTCCTTTTTAATGGTACCTTCAGGTTGTGCTTGTGTGTTCCAATGCACGAGTGGGGTGTGTGTGTGTGTAAGAGAAACGATTCACTGATGGCTGAAGCATAGAAGTGCATGCACATGAAGTGTTTGAAAATGTGCGATGGTGAATGTCTCTAAAATCGCTTCTAAACTCACGGAAGAATGTGTGCCTGTGCACGCGTCTCAACGAGAGAACAAGAGCGAGAGGGGTATTTCATGTGTGTGTGTGCATTGGTGAGAGAGTTCATGACTGCCTGCCGCATAAGTATGGCAACCAACAACTTTCGGGTTCCTTTTTCTTGTTTGGTTCTTTTTTTTTTTTTGTTTCTTCTCGAGTCAATGGTGTGTTGTTGTTTTCCTTTGACTGGTGAGTGGTGTGTGGTGTGGTGCTCTGTTATTATCTAACTTGTCGAATTCTTCGTAGGCAGTTGCACACCAGTGTGTACATAAATCAGAAATTAAGACATTTCGTTTCATCGAATTTGAATTTGTTTCGATTCGGGAACGAGATTAAAATGAATAACTTTCTGCGGCGCTGCTTGAATGGTAATCTAGTTCTTCGCCATGGAAGCGTGCCTGAGGATGATCCATTATCAGAGGGAATGCGGTGCGATGTGTCGGTCTGGGGACTTGAAGTTGAAAGACTCCTGTGACATCTTACAGAATGTGGACAAACAGTACATCTCTGGCCTGATCATCGAAGTTGAAGGGCACCTGAAACTGAAAAGCGCCTAATTCTTGCTTTGACACACTCATATGTGTCCCTAGACGTTTCATCGAGATCCTCGGACTGTATCTGCTTCGTTTCCAGTGTTTCCCTGGACGAAGTGTACAGCAGAGGAATGACAAGGCATCAAAGAAGAAGGCGGGTAGTATTTGGAACAGCACAAAGGTCACCGTGTGCATGCAGTAGTTGGAGTAGATTGTGGCTCCCGGATACCAGTAGACCGTCTCCAAGGGGTTCTCGATGCGAAAAAAGTCAATGGTTACCAAGCGACTGAGGAGATCTGAGGAGGCGGCTAACCTTTAAGTGAGCATCTATCAGCGTTGTCCAGGAGATCTCTTTGATGTCGCAGTCTGTGAAGTTGAACACAAGCGTGCTCGCTGTGGTGGGCTGATGCGCCCATTGAGAAGCTGGCTCGTTGAAGCGCCTAAATCCCCGAAGACTGGGTCTGCTTCGGTTGCAGTGTGTCGTCAAACCACTGCCAGACTCAATCATCATCCTCAAGGGGTCACCATGGCCAACAGAAGATATCCAAAACTCCGCAACGCCTTAACCAAACTCAGTTACTGCTCTCAAGGAACCCCAACACCTCTCTCTTCGCACACTGTTCGACTGCGAGCCAAGCGAAAGCCTCTGCGAACCTCATCTCACCGTTAGACGATTACCAGAAGCAATTTCGCTCACAACACACCACACGAACAAAGACCTCAACAACTCTCATTATCCACGCCACCCTTTCATTCGAAGACAAAACCCTTCCGGTTACCACAGACGTCCTCCTCCGAGCTCTTCTGAGTTATTGTTTTCTAAACGATCTCATTTAGGATAATTGAATGATTGCAGTGGGAACATTCGCAAACTAGCGAATTACACCCTTCAAGCGTGGACGTCTATCCGTCGCATCGGCCATCGGTCCATCACTCGCTGACCACGACAAATTTGCCGCTCGATCCATCTGCCTGCGCGTTCAATTGTTGCCAGCACTCACACGCCGCAGACCCCAGCGAAGTGAAGAGCAATTGATGGCACAACATAAAGAGAAATGTTTATAAGAGGAGTTTACAAAGCGATCATCCCACACGGCCAATCCATCTTTGTACTTGTCTCGCGGGCTGTCAATCAAAAGGCAGTTTGGTCTGTTGTCTAGGCCCGCCTGCCGTCGCCTTCCTCCCGGCGGGACAATGTCATGTGAATCTCATTACGTGTAACTGACTGAAGAGCTTTCTCCCCTGCCGAAGAAACAAAAGACACTCGACCCTCGCGCCTACCACACCTTTAACTGACCATTTAATCGATAGTTGGAGTGTCGAAAATCGTTGAAAAAAAAAAAAAAAAAACAAATCCAATGGTTCACGACTCCGGTGCCCGTGGTGTTCGGTTTTGTCTTTCCCTCAATCTGGGCTTCGATTTTGATGATGATTGAAGCCACTAGCAGGGAGTACACGCAGACGCGATGGAACGACGACGGCGCGGCTGTTCACTGGAAACAATTAAAATTTGTTTTCGTTTTGCCTCCCCGAACGGGCCGGAGATCAGAAACCGCACATAAAATGGGAGAGAATGGTGCTGGCTGCTGTTGGGAGCATTGGAGAATTTGCCTCACGCACTGTTGTTCTGAGAGAGACAGAGAGAGAGAGAGAGATGGATGGCCACTGAACCGTTAGCGGAATGCTCTGTAGGCAGGGGAACACTTAACAGACGCCTTTGTATCTAAAATGTGATCTCCACGATAAGAATCTGTGCGAGAGGTAGGTTTATTTGAAGTCGGGGCTGGTGCGAGTGGAGTGTCTGTGACCACCGGGAGTTGTTGCTGCCCCAGTCGGCTAGCGAGGTGTTGGGTCATTGGAATTGGCTTTATTGCTACAGAATCCCTTCGACGGCGTATGGGTTTTAAGGCCTTTTTCAGATTTTTGTCAAACATAACCTAGCCTCGGAAAGTGTGTGCCAGTCGTATGCTAACCCTCGTGAAACAATCCGCTTTTTCAACGTCCCTCTTGACGAGGTCATGCAAGTCGTTCTGATACACACTCGGGGACGATCTTGTAAGAGTTTGTAGATCGGCCGTCATATCCGCGTGTGCACGACGATGACGTGGGAGATATTATCGCGTCTGATCCAGCACAGTGATCTGTCAGTGAGGTGCATGACCCCGTGTTGGCCACAAAGTCCCTTCAAGACCGAGGCTATGAGCTCGCACTCTCTCTAGCCGAGACAAATTTGAATAATTCTTCCCGCAAGCCCCTTCAGAAAATAACACAAAAAGGCACATCTGAAGAAATACAGAAAAAAAAAGCAAAAATCTAATGTCACGTTACTCACCTTTAAGATACACCTTCCGACAGGTTCATTCTCCGCCACCGATACATTGTAGAAGCTCTGATCGAAGATCGGTTCGTTGTCGTTGACATCGTGAATCGTCACCAATACGGTGGCGGTGGACGATAACGGTGGATGTCCATTATCCTTAGCGACAATTTTCAGTTGCGGAACCGGTTCCGTCTCGCAGTCGATGTGCGCACGCGTTGTAATTAATCCGGTGTGTGCGTCCACCTGAAACCACTGCGAATGGGTTTCGGGCGTATCCACCAAGGAGTAAATCACCGCTGAGTTATTACCCTCATCCTTGTCGACGGCTACCACTTGAATGACGGAGGTGCCGGGATCAGCCACTTCCATGACGTTCGCATGGTAGACGTCCTTTTCGAATTCCGGTGCATTGTCGTTAATGTCGGTCACGCGAAGGTAGATTGTCTTCGATGCATGCAACGGCGGATTGCCATTGTCGGTAGCGACAACACTGAGCGTGTAGTTTGGCTGCATCTCACGATCGAGTGGCAGCGAGACGATGACCAAGTAGATGATGTTGTCACGTGTTGTTAGCCCGAAGTGACCGTCGCCGCCGTTCAGTGTGACATTCACATTCGAGTACTCGGCTTTCGAGTCGGGGTCGTTGACTGAGATCCGAGCGACGAACTCGCCCGGCTGGGCGCTTTCTGAGATTTTCGGCGTGGCATCGTCGCTGAGGAAGATCACATTGATCGTCGGCTGGTTGTCGTTGACGTCGGTCACTCGTATTGACACGAACGCCGTCGTTTCCAGCGGCTGTTCGCCGTGGTCCTTCGCCACCACCACCAGTTCGTGCAGTTCTTTGGTCTCAAAGTCGAGCGGCTTGTTCACTGATATCAGGCCCGTTTGGGAGTCGATGCGGAACATCTGCTCCTTGTCGCTCTGGCGGCGGTTGATCGAGTACTCGACCAGCCCGTTCTCTTCGGCGTCGGTGTCTGAGGCGTAGACCTGAAGGACACTGGTCCCAACCGTCGCATTCTCGGGAATCGTCGCGAAGTACCGGCTTTGGTTGAATATCGGCTGGTTGTCGTTCACGTCCTGAATGGTGATGTTGACAGTCATCTGGCCCCGCAGCGGCGGACTGCCACCGTCCAGCGCCTCGATGACCAGACTGTAGCCCGGCGTAGTCTCCCGATCGAGGAACCCGTTTATCTGCAAGTCCAAGTACAGAACCCCGTCCCGTTCGCGGTGCGACGATAACCGAAACGCGTTGTTCACGTTGCCCGACACAATGTTGTACCGCTGGGTGTTGTACCGGCCCAGATCGAGATCTCGCGCGGGGTTCAGCGTACGCTTCACATCGCGCGGCGTGTTCTCGGGAAACTCGATGTTCATCACGGGCGTGGGAAACGTGGGCGCATTGTCGTTCTCATCCAGCACCCGCACAACAACGCGCACATTCTCCCCGCTCAGCGGAATGGCCACCAGACTGTAGGAGGCCCGGGTCTCCCGATCCAGCTGGATCTTAGTCCGTATCTCGCCGGTCGTATGATCAATGGCCAAGTCTGTGTCGACCGCACTACCCGGCACTGGCACTATCAAGTACGGCGGCCCACTGTCCACCCCGTGTATGAACTCGCCGATGAAGCCGATCTGGTGGCCAATCGGCACACCCTCGGACACCTCCAGTTCGCGCACATGCTCGCCCGCAGCACCACCGGGCGCTAGTATTGTACATATCACAAGAAACCATAGAACCATGGGTTTCCAACTTCTTCTACTACACTCGGATTTTGTCAGCGCTTCTAACCTGCGTATCGTTTTTGTCTTCGTTGATGCTGGTGACTGGGTTTTGAGTTTTTTACAAAATAAATGTTGAGCCATTCTTACGAAGCCCATGCGCATGCGGCTTCGATAATCCTTAGACATTTCGTTCGCGAACGAATCATTAGGCTCTGTGGTCGTTGTGACGACTGGACAGCATCCAAGGATCACCGATGTTGTGACGGCGACATTCTGATCGGCATGCAGGTTTTCGTTGTAAGTCGTTGTGCTCGAAGTGGGCGTTGTGTTTGTCTGAAAAGAAACGGATTTTATTTGAAATTCAACTGAAAATGGATTTGAAATGCTTTGATATCAAAAGAGTTGGTGAGCGAACTTTGGAGAACGATGGAATGAGTGATGAGGTTGCCAAATCGGTGTGTTTGGCATCTGATTTAGGGATGAATGGTGAGAACTCAAAATTATCATATGGCCAACCTCACGCATGGTGGCTGTTGGACGGAGGCTGCTGGGTTGAGGGCTTTCAGGGAAAGATCTATGATTTAGTCTTGACAAGTGACGGAAAACTATCATAAACAAGCTCCAAGCCAGCCAAGGTCATTCGTCTTAAAAAAAAACCAAAAAGACCTCTTGGTCAGTCACAAATGAAAATAACACATTTTGTCCCCATGTGCTTGCCACCAAGACTTCTGGCTCAGTGCAATAAATCAAATGACTCACACAGTCGCTCCCTTGGCACAGCAGTTCCTGCGTCGGCTCATGATCTCGGGATCTCTCGTTGAAATGTTCTGAAGAAAATTGTCAATAAATCTTATGATTCCCGCACTAACTCTTGCCAGTAAGTGGCAAGGGTGATGGTGCCATGCGAAACATTTCCAAAGTCAGCGACAATGAAGGCGATGGGGAAGGCCATGGTTTCTATTTTTCTCCTCAAGGCTTTAAGCCCACAACGGACTTTGAACGAGCTGAGGGTCTTAAAATAGATTCGAGGTGTCTCTTCAATAAATCCTTGTTTCATTATTTATCGATAGCTTGCGACTATTGAAGTGATTTTCCACAAACTGACTGCAATGCGTTACGCAAGTTCTCCAGGACGTGAACGACAATCAGTCGGGCAAGGTAGGCACTTCGGGACGATTCCAGAGAATGCGACGGTAGTCGCGAGTGTCTTTGAGGTCTCGGATTGAGTTAAGTGGTTTATCTAGTTCAGCTGGCTTAGGACCCGGCAGTGGGGCCACATGTAGGATTCTCTGATCAAGTGGCTTCGTCACCTTAACCAGAAACTTATGCACGAATGGACGCTTGAACAAGAACAGCCGTGTATTTGTTAGTAAAGACTAATGGTGGGCTAATGATGGGCTCGACTATGTCTCAGAGGAATACTTGTAGACTGGATCTCAGATTAAGTGAAAAATAGGGGACAATTACAGCGACGATACACCGGTTGTTTTCTGGAGTACCACAAGGACTACAACTTGGACCAATCTTTATACAAACGAGCTTCTGCAAAAAATCACTCGCAGATGGCACGGCCTTTGGCAGTGCCTTGATACTGCTGCGAGAAGAATGCAGTTTGACAAAGCTGTTAAATGGTGTCGCGACAGCGGACTTGTACTGAGCCCATCGCAAACTAAGCTGATGCATCTTCGCGGCAGACATTACAAGATAAATTATTTTTCGTAGCAGTACCTGGAAACATACACTTCCATCGAAGTCGTCGAAAGCAACAAGTAACTGGGTGTCACTACAGGTCACATTTGCGACACGCACATTTAGAAACTGCATTTATTCTCACAAAGGCATCATCAGCTTGGATCATCACCTGATCCAAGCTAGATCCCAAGCGCTCCACAAAACTCGTATTAATACTCAGAGCGCCACTCGGCAGGACATCGCGTAGGAAATCTCACGAAATGTTCACAGGAGCTACAGTTGGGTGTTCTTGGCCATGTACGGCAGTTGGCCAATGACAAAATAACCGTCGAACTTGAAAAAGAATCTAAGTTCTCAGCAAAGTGCGAGAATCTGTCTTGACGAGGAGGGAACTGAAAACAAAACCGCCAGTGGACCTAAATGCCTACACATCCCGAAGGTCTTGTCTTCTGCAGTTCAGGCATTCTCCTTCCTCCAAATCAATCGTCGTGGCAGCACAGTGATGCCGCACTTGGTCTAAGGGCATTTCCAAGCCACTACGACCTGCCTTCCTACAAGTACCTGCTTCAGATTGCCCATGAATGCCATAGGTCCCACAAATGTAATGCTCAAACCTTACTCCCAGCCACAGGACTTCGTTTCCATAATTGCTCCTCCTTCATAACCTCGTCCCTCCAAAAACAATTTCAAGTCACGTCTTCCGACATTCCTCGACCCAATCAGTGAACTTCCCCCGTATAATTTCCAATAAATCGATCCGCAGTCAAATTCTATTTCAAAACACACAGAACATGCTGTAAGTCCACCCTCCCAAGCCTCGTTTGATATTCAATTGCTGCCACAAAATATGAATAATTTCAGAGAAGCACCCCAAACTAGGCACAAATTCAAAAATTGGGAAAAAAATTAAGAATCTTGTCACCACTGAGGACATATCTCACTCAAGGAATTTACACTGCTCATCAGCGCACATAACTCGATGATTAATCCCATCCGCCGCGGGCCGTGAGCGTCGAGCGAGTGACTACATGTGTACATGCCCAGAAGCTCATTTCGTATTCACCTGATCAACACCTTGCGACGATTCAAACATCATGCGCACAGCCATGCGACTGCCCGTGAGTGAGTTCCGACGACAAGGGACTAGGATCAGCATTATCTGTCGAATAGTGTCACACTCACAGTGGGGTCACGCGGCTAGGAAATGCTTCCAACCATGCATTTCCAGTGAAATGGTCATTTTCGATGACAAATGTCTTCCTTACGTGATCTGAATGATTGGATGTGTGAGGTGGCAACGCAGAGCGAGAGCGAGAGAACGAGATGAAATCCTAGTTAGGCCTCCAACCCCCACGCTCTCGAACGCATTCCGTGGAATGTTCCCTTCGGACGTTCACTGCCACTGCCACCTCACTTGGAGCGTGTACCTGTGAGATACATTTCTTTCGAACGGAAAGGTTGCTCGTCCATCAATCTCCAGCCGGCCGGGGTGAAGTGCCTATTTGTTAGAATGAGAATGTACATTTTTGTTTTTCTGGTTCTCTCTGCACACTGGCCTGGCCAGGTCCATCAGAGGAGAGTGAGAGGTATCTTCAAAAATCGTGTACCACCACACAATACAATTATTACATTTCGGAATGACGAGGTGATTTTTATTCGTAATGAAATTATCTCCCAAGCAAAGAGGTATCTAAAAGGAGACGCACATGAAGGAGAAGCGATGCCTGAGCCGAGATAAATATCACATTTTGTTCCCTTCCTTCTTCTACTAGATGGTTTGGGATTCGAAGGTTTTTTGGTTTTTGTTTTTGGTTTTTTGAAGGGTGATTGTGCAAGTTTTCGATGCCGCATTTTGAGAGGTATTTTTCGGAACAAATTGCTTGTTTGTTAAATGGGACTGAAGAACGGGTCAAGATGTTAAGAATAAAGGGAACTGAAAGAAGAGTGCTTTCCCGAAAGGAAACCGAGTTCTTAGAACGTTGCTGTGGGAGATGAACGCGCGTATGTATATTTTGTCTTGTCGATCATATTTGCTGATAAATTTCATTTAAATTTGATGAAGTTGCACTTCTTGAGTTGAGAGAGGCGCGATGTGCCTTGAGAAGCTTTTTGTGGCTGCCCCCTGTAATTTATGTGGGAAATTGATTCCGATTTTGGTTGATGGAGTCCTTGGACTTTTGTGAATGTGTGTGGGATGTGACCGCGATCGTGGGATCTTTGAATACAGCTCCTGAATTCACTGACAGCACAGTCGGCGACATGAAAGAAATCCTCTGTCGTCTGTAATGCGCTTCATACGAAGCACTCAGCGAGAGTTGTTAAATCGGAAAGTGAATGTCAACGTGGACATTAAACAAAGCCATTTTTTATCTCGACAGTTATGGTGTTTGGCCACAGGCCTTCAACACCATTCGGTTGGCATAAAATCAGATGCAAATGGTGTTTACTTTGCTAATGAACACATCCATTGGATTACGTGGTATTCTGTTGTGCTTTCGAAAGGCGTTCGATGTCAGATTTGAGTTCGCTGACCAACTCTTTTGTTCCAACCATCGGTTGACCGGGAATTGACCTCAAAACTAACCGATGACCCGTTCGTGGATGAAAAATTCGGCACAGAGGTGATCTTAGTCCATTGCTGACGACTGCATCGACGACATGGGAAACGAAAATGGCGTCGAAGTCGGACTCCGACGAAATCTAATTTCCTGCACACAAATCAATTCATTCAGCTTTTGCGCATCACCTTTCATCCCTGACCCAGCGCAACAGTCGAGTTCTTCGAAAACAGTCACAGCCGCCGAGCAACCGAGCAAACATACCACAAGTGCATGCACATGACACGCTAGTGTGCTTGTGAGCAATTTGCCGACACATCGCTGCCCTGGCAGAGTGATGTTTAATGGGTGCGGATGGTGCTGTTTAACCTCTTGCCACACCAACTCCACTCCGCCGCCGAAGAAAGACAGATGACCGCAAATATCTAATTAATCTATGTTCCTCTAATTATTTCACTTACAACTCTTATCTTCATTTATTTGCTTTTGTAGCTGTGGCATCCTTTGCCACTCAGCAAGCCTCTCTCTCTCTCTCTCTCTTTCTATCACTCTCTGCTTAGGTGGCTTTCAATTTTTAATTAATTTCACAAAAAAAAGAGCTCGAATAAAAGCCAAAGAAAATTGCTACTAAAAACAAAACAACAGATTAAAACGAAAAGAAAAACGCTCCACGAGGGAGAACAACTCTACGAGAGAAAGAGGACCCATAAAAATAAAGAACAAGAAGTAAGCCTTCAGAACGGAGAGGGGGAAGGGGGGAGATACATAAAAAAAAATGCCGAGAGAAGGCCAAGATACAACAACACATCAAACAAACCAGAGGCACAAACAAATTCAAAAAAAAAAAAAACCAAACGGAGGGAGAAGATGATGATTGAGAAGTGGTCCATACGAATCGAAAGAAAGACGGTCCAGCGAGAGAGAAGGAGAAACTCGCGGTATTTCTTTTTTTTCTCACTTCTTTTTTGTTGATTCTATTTACTTTCAGGGAAACAGTAGAGAGTAAGTTAGCCTCTTGAACCATGCGGAGGACACTAGAGTGTGCACACAACACAACACAACGCAGCCATGAATTTAACTCAAACCTGGCTCGGATGGTGTGAGCATGTTTGTGTGGATGTGTGTGTGTTTGTGTGCCCCTGTGTGAGTTTGAGAAAGAGACAGACGTAGTGTGGAGGCAAATGGAGGAATAATAATGGGAATAAGGTAATAAAAAGAAATACCATCCCGAGCAAACAGGTATTTGGTGGTGAATTCTTCTAAGTCCACACACATACAGGCACACGGTGCGTAATACACTCTGCTTGCTTTCTGTTCAGAGATGTCTTCTTCTTCTTCTTCTTCTTCTGCTTCGGTTGCTTCATTTGTGTTGTGTTTTTTTTTTTGTTGTTGTTGATTTTTATTTCTTATTTTGGTAGGTTCTTGAGTATTTTTTTTTTGTTTGATTTTTGTTTCCCTTCATTTGGAAGAGATTCTATATTTTTGGTGACCTGTTATGGATTGCCAAAGATGGAAGTAGGTGTACATGTACGTTTGGCTGGTGGCAGTTAAGTATTTCGATCGGGCTCTGGTTTTGGTTTTCTTGCTTTGTTTGGTCCCTCGAGTAGGAAGAGAGTTAAAAATGTTAATTGCCTAGCGGTGGAAGGGGAGAGGTGGCCAGATGAAATTGGAAGTGATTTCAAACAGACGGGAATTGTTTCTTTGCCAGTTGACGATGTGTGGTGGCTGGTTTGATTATTTTCTGGGAATCAGTTGTTGAGGGGAAAATGTAAATAATGTACTGCGAGCGGCTTCCGTTTGCCCGCCGTGGAGCTATAGAGAGCGTCGAAGGTGTCAGAAATTCACTCTAGCCAGTCAAACAGTGGTACTGGAAAAAATCCACTCTCTTCCGAATTATGCCAAATATCCACCCTTTCAGTCGACATCTTATTGTCATTTTACAGTCGATCTGTAGGCTCCAAACAGCATCTACTGATATGCGTTCTTTAGATAGACATTTTGGTCCTTCGAGCCAGATTTTTTGAAGTCGCATTAACAAACAGGGACAATCGTATTTCACTTGATGTCTTCTCCACAGCAAGCTCCAGCGATTCACCACCGTTGCCGTTGGAACACCATATACTCTCACCAACTGACCAAAGCCAAGGGCTTCCCGTCTCATCGATTGCTACACTCAGTTGTTGGGACTGTAGGGAACCAGCTCATGGTGGAGTATTCCCTGCCAATCCCAGAAAACACACCTCAAAACCGATCTGGCCGACAATCCTGGCTGGTCTGAAGCAAGATCGTCTTCACTGGAAGTTGTCGCAAGCGATCCACTTTTCATCATCTTTGGAAAGTCGAGGCAAGAGAAGCCTAAATTGACAACAAATTGATGGTCGTGGTACCATTGTCCAAATGATGGGTCACTTGCCAAGTTTCATGACACAGCCCTTTTGCTCATTGATAGATACATGCAAGTTTAGCGAAACTGAGTTACTCCAGTTCAGTTACTCCAGTCCAAGGTACACCAACTGAAGGTTTGATCCATTCCACACATGCCAAGAAATGTCAGCCTTCACACTCTTCACCCATGAAGGATCCCAGACCGAACTAATGCAACTATCCATTTTTTTTACATGCTTGGTTTTGCAAGGACGTTTCGGAATTCCTCCTCTTCTTCTCGAACCAAGTCACCAATCCAGGACCCTCTTCGCTAGAATATTGGTGTCCATGAGCTCGACCTTGTGAAGCCAATGCTGTGGACGGAAAGTACCGGGTCCACTGGTCTGCATATCGTCCATGTTTCGGTTCTATTTATGATCGTAACAGTTTTGTAGAACAACATTAGGTCCTTCGAGCCGGAATCGAATCAAACACATAGTAACTGGCATAATCCGTTTCACGTTTCAGAGCGATTTGGAGGTATTTGTTTTTAAATTCAGCACCATAACATGGAGTTGCCTTCGCTGAAGGCAACAAAAGTCATGCTCATCGCGGGCTCAAGGCTATGCCAATGGATTCGCCGACATTGAGTGAGACGACATTGCTGGAATTTGCATTTACCGCAAGAATCTCAATGTTGAGAAAAACACGAGCTGTATTTGATTGACTGTTGGATGATCAAAGCACAGGGCTAACTTTACACGCACATTACCAAATCAAGTAACAGGTAGTGGCCAACGGATCGAAATACTTGAGTCCCTGGGCTCCTCCAGAAGTTGGTCCCGCAATGAAATAGATCTTTCGGGAACAATTCAGTTCGCAGACAACGAAGCAACAGAAAATCACCTAAAACAAACCACTCATCATCGACTGTCTGATTGCGGCTTGTCTTCCTACTCGTGGAACGTGCAGACAACATACGGAACGGACGGCTGTTTTTGCCTGCCTCACTCGGTTTATTTTTGTTTCCTGCCAGTCATTTGGGTGTCTTGTCTCTTTTCCTTTCTTCTTGCTGAGAATCCTTTTGCATTGTGCCAAAGCAAAGCAGGCCCCCAACATAAATGATAAATTATCAGTTAATTCCTTGTGTGTGCCTCTCTCCCTCTCTCTGTTTCTCTTGCTCACTCAGTCGTTCAGTCAGTCACTTAGCCCATTGCCTTGGCAGTTCTAAAGAGGATTTTGTGAAGTTTTCCGTTGTAGATCCAGCATGAGTTTCATTAGTCAGCATCATCATCATCAGCAGCAGCAGCCGCAGCAGCAGCAGTCAGCGGCGAGCATCGGCATCATCGTCATATGTTTGAGTCGTTGGCGGAGGATCGCATGTGTTGTATGGCGAGGAAGACGACTTAACCACTGTTTGTGCTTGTTGAATGAAAATAATGTGATTTTGAATAACAGTACCATATGAGGAGCAGAGTGTGCGCGGTGGTCAACCGTGTTCGGCACATACCAGGAAGACAACTCACTTTTTATGCATCCTCTTGCACGGGATGATGACCATGGCCGTCATAATGATGATGTGGTAAGGGGGGGTTGGAGGGGGGTGGCGAGCGGGGAAAGAAAGGGATAATGATGATCAAAGCGAGGTCGTCGGCATTGTGATGTAGAAAAGCAAACTTAATGAAATCGAATTAAGATGTTTTTTTTTTTTTCATTTTTTTTCCTTCACACACTGGTTTCGTCGTTTACTTTGACTGTAACTGAAAGGTCTTAATTCACTTGGAATTTGATTGAAATGACAGGTGAAGTATGGCTGCGATGAATTTGTTGAGGAGGCAGGGCGAGAGTGAGAGAATGAGGTTCGTACGCCAACTCTTTTGTTTGTGTTTTGGAATGCCGGAGAGAGCGCTGGCAAAAATGAAACGTATTTCGGCGATAAGTGCTCGAGGAATAGGTCAAGATGATGGATTTCATGGTTGACACACATATGAAGTGTGGCGGTTTGCCAGAGATGTGGAGGGACAGGGGCATATATTTTGTTTTGAAAAAGTGCATAATCCAAAACAATTTTACATATTTCACGAGATAAAGCTTATGATGGGAGCTTTCCTTTGCCGACACGAGTAAGAGTCATCGTGTCCCATCACCCCAGTAGCTATAAATATATCGGCGTGTCTATGAATTTGAGCCTATTTCATACCTACTCAAGTGACAAAAACTAAAAAATAAAAAAAAAAAACAAATTAAAATAATAACAATCCGTGTAGTACAGTTGCTAATTAGTGCGATTAATTAATCATTCATTTTCCTAATACCATCAACACCCTTTCACACCTCCATTCAAGGCGCAACATCTCGCCATGCCATCGAGTCAACACACAACGCACAAGATTAATTCTTTCATAGAGCCAGCCTCGCCAGCAACATCAACGTGCACAACACAGCAGTGCAGGCCCCCCCTGCAACCCCCTCCCATCGTTCGATCAATTACGAGAGAGAGAGAAAAAATCCTAATGATGACATTTAATCCATAGGATTTGACATGATGATGCAGCGTGACAGCCTTTCACTTGATTCACTCGTTTGGTACTTACGCAAATCTCTCGCTAGCGCTCAACTCCTGCTGCCGCTGCCTGCAGTTGGTGAGGCTGCATTTCTTCCTCTATCTAACGTCTAATGAAGGAAATACTCTCGAACATCATAACCCATGCTGGAAGACGGCGGCGCACCGGCATCGACCATATGCAAGCCTTGGCCAAGAACTGGTAAGCAGATCCCCTTTTCTGCTTGGCTCTTTCCTTTTCGCCTGCACAAGAGAAGTAACTATACAGGATCGATGGTGGTTGGCAGACGGTACCGCAGCCGGTGCTTGTGCATTTCTATGCAATTATTCACTCCTAATGTGAGAATTAATTAAATCGATTTTTTTTTCTCTCCTCCACTCCACGTCTCTCCCCATGGGCGTGCATGCAGACTTCACCGCTTCTCGGTATTTTCAAGGAAGCAGGTATGCACTCAACAGAAATTTGAATTCTTTGAACGAGGCGAGAAGACGAAAAGAAACCACGATGATTTGCAAGAATTATGAAAGTCAAGAAATATCAGGCGAAGGTGGCGCTGGTTGCGAGTCAACGCCGCGGAAAGGATCCTCGTCGCCGTTCTGCCGAGCGAGCGGTGATGTCCGATGGAGACGAGTTTCTGACATGAATGTGTCTGAATATTTGATCACTTGTCGGAATCGAAATTGAAATGTGGTCTCGTTCGCTAACCGGTTGGCCCCATCATCAGCCCAGTCCCCAGCCCACAGTCGATACAGTTGCATACGGTTGCGTATCCTGCGCTAATTAAGCAGTAAATAATTAGCTCAATCCCACACGGTCGCTCGCACGATGATTGACAGCTCTTCAGGCAATCCCCTATCAAACAATGTGACACTGTGTCCGTGCCATAAATAGAATTCCAACAACACTGTCCTCTTCAGCACTCCATTACGACATCAAATTAATTTTAATTGCTTTCAGCTGAGTCAGCAGCACACAACGCATCTTATCGCGCACAGACATCCGTCATAGATGAGCTCTTGTACCAGATCCTCGGTGTTGATTTCCATCCGGCCGGCCCCCCGGCCCTGGGGAAGGTGTTAAAAGTGATAACACCCAGAGTCGTATCGTGTCGTGTCCTTCCTCCCCTTTGTTTCTTTCGAAAATTTATTATAAATTAATAAGACTTTCACGAGTGTCTTTGCATTTGCATTTGCATCATTGCACTTTGACTTTGGTCGGTTGCTGCATTATCTCCTCTTCGCCGTCAGACAGAGGCGAACAGAGGCGATCGGATGAGTCAAGTCCGGCGTGCGATGTCCTCGTGTCTGTGCGCGTCTGTGCCCCGGGAATTTTTTCCTTATCTTCATCCGGATTTTGAATTCATTTGAATCTTCATCCTCACTCTCTCCCTCTCTCTCTCCCTCTCTCTTTGTCTCGGCGAGATGGAACGTCGACGGTAGAGCCCAAGGTGAATTCCATCATCGAACGTGACAAAAACAGTGAAACAATTTCTGATAAGCAACAAGGAGGTTGTGTTCTGTGTACTGGCTCTGACCACTGCTGGATGGAGCGGAGTGGAGTCAAATGGGACACTAATGAGGGAACAACTTCTTTAGAAAACGATATGAAACTGATTGGTTTCCGTGAAGCGAATGGTTTCATCCGGACAGCTAGCCTGTGTGTGTGTGCGGTTCATGGGGAAATTGTAATGAGGAAACATCGGTGCTAGAGATACTCGTATCACTCTCGTTTGAGGAACTCCAACCATTCATTCTTTCTCCGGCTGAGCGATGGGTTGCCGGAGGTAGTGGTGCAGCCCCGGGAAGATGTTTCGATCGTGAGAGATTGTAGTCGACTGGGATTGAGTCTGGTTAGGGATCGACAAGGAGAGTGGTTATCAGACTTGGCGTGTAAGTTGAAGGCTCTCTCCCGCTGATTAGCTGGGATGTCATGTGACGTAATCAATCGATGGGGTGGATAAGAAATTCAGATGATCTCGTACGGTTATGCTGGGGAATGTAGATGATCGTGGGAGCTATCTATGATTCTAAAGCTAGTCCCTTTCAAGATGATCACCCCAAATATCGGGTCAGTATTCAATTTTGTAGACAAAGTGGAGTACACGGATAGTGGTTGACGAAGGGGAAGTTTTAGGGAAGCGGGCTGCTAGTGAGGTCACCACCACACTTAGCTCATGTCGGTCCATTGCGATGGGGAAGGGTACGGAAGAAAGTGAAGAAGTTTAAGAATTACATTTGGGTTGGAGGGCGCCACGTGTCGCATTACAAAACAAATTTGACCGACGCTTGGCCTTAAAGGGTAGCAGTACTCTATTAAGTGGGCCAGCACTTGGGACACTCACCGACGTGGCATAGATAGACACGCCTCCACTGTATGGCTTTCCAAAAACCAGTTTTCCAGATATGAAGAGGGAAAGGAGACCATTGAACACCTCTTCTGTTAGTAAAGTGCCCGTAAGAACCTCTCTTTGGAAGAAGAACCTTCTGTTTCTTCGATAATCTGAGCCAGCTGCTCAGCGTTGCATGCGACTATATGGTTTCAAGAATGGGAGTCATCCATGTGGTATCACAACAGGCTTTCCATAGGCCTAAGTATGGCTGCTTGTCGATGTCAGCCACCTGTACTTAAGCTTACATATGATCTGATTGGTTTCTGTTCTAGCCCTAATCGCTATGTTCGACAAACTTAGTGTTGAAGTCTCTCTCTCTCTCTCTCTCTCACTTAATCTCTCCCTTTCTCTCTCTCTCTCTCTTTCTCTCTCTGCATGTCTATGTCTCTCCCTTTATCTCCATCGGTCTCTCTCTGTCTCTTTCTTTCCCCCACTCTCTGTCTTTCTTTTTCTCTTTCTCCTCTCTCTCCTCTCTCTTTCTCATCCAATAACGCAGACAACACTATAAGTCTTACCGACCAATGCCCTCCTGCATGCCTGAGCTAAATGAGTACTAAAAAGCAGCGATCCTAAATGGCTACCCTGAGGTATGTACTGCTGGTATGTACTAAAGCCCCCGGAAAAAAATGTTGAAATAAAGAAAGGTCAGGAAGAATGGCAATAAACTCTTATTGACATGCCCCTTCTATGACACTCGACATTGCATTGGCATTGGTCTACAATCCACATAATTCATTGATTGAATGTTCTCCTCCAATCGTTGTCAACGCAAACAGCAATGCCAAGCAGAGTTAACTCACCCTTTCCGTGCCATTCAGTCGTTTACTCGTATTTTGTGGCATAGCGTCGACAACATCCGAATCCGAACATCCTCCATCCAAATGGAACGCATTGGGAAGGGAATGTTCAAGAACTGGTTGCGATGGCAATGAAGTCGGAACTATTGATGCCTGTCATCAGCCGTCGCCAGCTCATTAACCACCACGGCATACCATTTGACAAAAGCGAGCTTCATCAAGAAACTTCCCATGACCACTCTCAATTCTCAATTGCTAGGGCGGTGGCACTTCCATCCATCGAATCAGCGGTGCAATCAATGGCTGAAGTAATGAACCAATCTAGCCGCCCTGAGATTCGCCGATGCAAAGCGCGGCCCTTGCCTAGATTACCCGACAACATTAACTTTCATCTCCGGTGTCATCGCATCACGTCCCATCGGTCCCCCGGCAAGTGATCAGGCTGTGATATAATTTCTGCCTGACGACCACCACGCTCCACTTCAGACATTTGCATCCAGTTCGCCATCCATCCTTCGGACAAATTAATCTCCCAACATTACACGAGCGCATTACACTCATGCATTTTCAAATGCGAGGGCATTTGTATTCATTTGGTTTGCTGCGGCATTAAGATCGGTTAATGTCATTTAAATTGCTCCCGAGCCCGGCCAGTCCATAGTTGCTTAGATCACGCACAAGACCGGACCACACACAAGGCAACGGCTCAGCAGTTGGATCATCCCCTCCTCCTTTCATCATAATAATTTATTAAATTATATTTCGCCAAAGGAAGATGTAATCATCAACACACAGATGCACTCGCACACTCGCGCACTCGCTCACTCACGCACTCAAGCCATCGCGTCGGCGAAACGGTGAGCCGCGATCGGGTCCATAAAAGTCGAGCTATTTACGCAGCGATTACAGTGGGAGGACTGATATTTGCTCCCTAATTGTTTCGCAAATTAAAGAGATTTTATGGCCATGGCCCTGCTCCCCAAGCCGCACGCCCCCACACGTCGTAAACCCCGTTCACACATGGCATTCCACTCTTAACGACCGGACCCGTAAAAGAAATTATTTTATTTGAATTTAAATAAGTAGTTGTAGCGTGTCATTGTTGATGGAGTGCGGACCTCCTCCGTTCGTCCGGGAACGGGAAGTAAAGCGACACCATGCACCGTCTTCCGCCAGTGTCCAGGGGACCATTAAACATTTTCAAAATTTGTCCCTCATGTCGCTCCCTCGCTAGGGGTACGCACTGAACTATAAATTTTGTTATCACCTCCAACATGATCATTGTCCGCCACGAAAGATGGTAATAAAACGCGAGTGAGGGCCGCGAACAAAAGAACTCCGACGACCCCGAGTCGACCGGACTGGAGTGGAGTGGATGTTCGGACAATAAAAAAAAAACCAATGCATGAAAAACGATACACACCGCGACACTTAGAATTCAAGTGTGTGCCTGCCCTGATTGGAGCTGACACCGAACTGAGCGGAGGATCAAATCACATCACAATTGAATTGTACTGCACGCGAGCGAACAACAACCTGTCAGATGGCATTAAGATATTGTCAGCCGACAAGAGCGGCGGGTTGTTAAACAATCACTTTCTGCCAGCCGACCCAGGTGAATCGCCGCACTCACCACCGCCACTGTCGCCGCCAATGGCAAGCCAACCCCCTTGACAGACAAGAGCGAACAGTGTCGGCGGCGGCGCGGCAGTGATGGTGCCCCTTGCATCGATGTCACAGTCAGGTACTTCAAGGAACATAAACGTATTGCCATTCGTGCAATACACACGATTTATGTTCCTCAAAAGTAGTAGAAATTAAAATTTCGTGACACAAATACAGAATGGTTACTTAGAGGAGTTGCTACTGACTCCTGATGTTGTTTCTGCTGTTGTTCTGCTTCTGGCGGCGGTGCCGGCGGCTGCTGTGTGTTCTTGTTGTGTTCGGTTTGTTCTTTTCGTGTTGAGTGACTGAGGAACTTTTGCTTTCCTTCGCACAGCTCAGCAATAAATAATAGAAGACCACCACCGCCAGCACCACCACCGCCGCCACCTCCATCACCGTCAACAACAACAATGAGAAACAAGACAAAAACAAAAAAAAAAAAATACCTGCCGCCACTTGGTTAGTCGCGCTACCGTGTCACGAAGTCGGAATGTGTCTTGTAGCGAGTGGCTGAAGTTCGAGTTCGCTGCTCAACTCTTTTGTTCTCATTCGACTATTCAACACCCCCTCGTGTCTGCGCACACCTCTGCCAAGATAACGAATTTGAATTCAAAATGAGCTCAAGAACCATACACTCGTGTGTTTAGTCCTTATTTAGTTTACCCGCTGCTTGATCATCAATTGTTTTCTCCGCCGCGCACTGGTGAACGTTTTAACACTCGCCAGCACTGCTGGCAGCCACCAAGCAGCACCCAGTGCCGATGAGGCTGCAGCAGAAGAGTATAAAACGAAGAAGAATACCATCTTGGGGACTCGTAGTCACATCAAGATACTCGTACCATAACGCGCCACCACGCCACAATAGCTGGTAATGAGTTTTGACTGAACTGCAAGAATGGAACAAAAATAAACAGAAGAGGCATTTTCAGTTCGGTATCTAGCAGCTACACGCTCGGGGAAGCATGAGATGCCTGCCTTGTCCAGGAATTAATTAGTAACAGTTGTGCATGAAAAGTGAATACAGTCACTTTTCCTTTTCGGCATGGGAAAGGTCTCAGTCAGGCACTGCTGACCGCGTGTCCTCCCCATCCGTCCATCTGTCCTGTTTGACTGGGTTGGCAGTTTTGTTTATGTTATCGCTGGTAATTAAGTCACCGTAAGTATCCCATAACTTAAGAGAGAGAGTCGCCGATTTTTGCATTATTATCCGTGGACCAGTTTTTTCGTGATCGCCTTCCAGCCACCCGTGGTGTGCCGAAAACTGGCTGACCGTCAGACCCAGATGATGGCATGTATAATTGAACAAGTAGCTGGTGTATTCAAAAGTGTTCTCTGCCCAGACGCAAACGTACACGTGAGTGCGCATGTCGATAGTTATGCGGCACTTCAGTGAGTTTATTTATTGTGATTGCTAAAAGATAGGATTGAAATTCATTTGCGTAGAGTGCGGCTCAAGACTGTGGTACTAGGAGTTATTTATGACTTGCGGCTGTGATTGTTTCTCTCTTTGGCTTTGTTCATGCGAGGGAGAGGGAGAAATTGATTGTCGACCGTTTAATGTGTGCAGGCGCTTATGCTCTGCTGGAGATACTTAACCGATTCGATGGTTGCACAACAGTCTTTATAATATGTCAGCACAACACTGGTCTGGCTACTGTCTTGAGCGATTCGCGTGTCTGGTGGCTGGCAGGGTGGTTGATTCACTGGAACCTGTGATGCTGACAAGTCTAGGTTGTGGGGCGCATTTCATTTTGATTTGTTTAAGGAAGTGACACATTCATTGACACGAATGAAACATTTGTGGAGGCTGAGTGACGGGTGCTGCCTACGAGTGGTTTTATTTACGATGATCACTAGTGGTCGAAGCTAGTAGGATCTTGAGCAATCGTAGAAGAAATAATTCAATGGGCGACAGCTCGGCATAGGCCAGATCCCCTCGGTTTTGCATATCACCCATGTGAGTGGCGAGATAACCAGGAATGAAGGATGCCCCTGGAGGCGCCCCTCATATGAGCACAATTCATCAACTAGGTCCAGGGGGAACTCAAAGACTCCGACGATATAGCAATAATCACCAGTTTGTTGCGGCAACTGAAATGAAGCCCCTACTCTCGTCCATAATGTGATCCACAAAGCTGGTCTTGTTCTTCGGCAAAAACAAATACATTTTACAGTATTTTGGGCCACACTTCTTACTCCCAGACAATAAACAGATCTGGCAGCTCAACAGAAGAGTTAAAAAAGGTGTCCCCATGCAACGCTACCACCGCACTTTCCTGTGATCCGATCACAACAGTAGTGTTGCCCCAGCACCAGGATATTCTTTAGAAAGAGAGGATCAAAGCCTAAGACAAGCCTGCGCACACGGCAATGGCCAGAGCGGCGTGTTGCCGAACTCTGAACGTTACCTCCAAGTCAAGAAAAGGACACAATGGGTACAAACGTGGTGACAGTGCTATGTGATTGCTAGAGTCACCCCCATTCAATTGACCGTTTAACATGTTCCCTTAAAGCTGATTCAGAAGACCGTCTGAGCAAAACAACTGTCTCACCAGTCCATTGACTGATGAGTCCTGTGCTGAAGATCAGAGGCTTTCTACTCGACTCTGCATAGTCCTTCAACTCATTAATCGCGTTTGCTTCGCGACAAGTACACATGGCAGCATAGTCTGGTGGCAGGCTGTACTCAATTTTAAGGCATTGACTAGCCTTTCGGAGACTCCCAAGTCTGTGTGTCACGGGTGCAACCCACATGGTCGCCTGAGAGGTGGTTTTGAATTTATTTCTCAGGAGTGGATGAATAAGTCCTTGGTCGCCTCGAGAGAAAATGTCTGCCTGATATATTTGCTCCTGTTCTCGTTGATGGAGGAGGAGATTTATCCACGAACACCGATATAAGCATAGGGAGGCATGATCCAACGCCCAACATGGCTTGGCCACATACAAGCTCATTAAGAGTCTTCGACTCCAAACTTGTGGCACGACGCTACAAAGGATGCCGTCGTTCTCTCTAATGTGCGCCACAAAACGGAGAAGGACCTCAACCAACTCGGTGTGCTCTGTGTTCAATGTGGTTAGCCAGGAAGGCACTCTTATAAAGGACGCAACTGTGACGTTCGCGTCGAAGACAGCCCTCACAAGTTTATTCTCAAACAAGTACATCCTGGTCTTTAACGCCAAAGAAAGTAGGAGAAGGGTCAGTCATCCCAGCGGTTACCACCTCTGACAATGCAAATATCTTGATTGGCTACAAAGGGATCAGCGGGAAAGCGGCTGACTTCTAGTTTCCTAGATTTCGGCAGAGGAGGCAGAGAAGTGCCAGTGAGCCGTGAACAACTAATGCTGCCACTAGCTCGACGGATAGTCCTTTCTTCGAATTGTTTAACATGCACTGCTCAATTAGACCAGTCCAGAGGAGCGCTGGTAGTCGAATATGCGCAGGCAGTCAAATAAGCGCAAGCAGTCAAATACGCGCTGGCAGTCAAATAAGCGCAGGCAGTCAAATAAGCGCAAGCAGTCAAATAAGCGCTGGCAGTCAAATAAGCGCAGGCAGTCAAATAAGCGCAAGCAGTCAGATAAGCGCCCGGAATGTTATCAAGGTTTGGAACTGCCATCAGCTGATCCTACCATTAGCCTTGACAGAACAAGCTGCTGAGCAGAAACCAGGTTCATGCAACCGGGACCAACTGCAAGTACGGTGCTCTCTACAGATCATGATTGGATGTGTTTCCGGGTCACAGGCAACCACTGAGGGCACCGATTGTGGTGAATTCCAAGCGATCACGTGGACAACTTGCAGATGTCAACGCAAAATATGAACAATTCTCGTCGAAGCAGAACTTTAGCAAGCAAAATGTGGTGCTCTCATAAAAGTGGGTGTTCTTTGACAATTAAAAACCAAGTGCTTCAGAAATCACTCTTGATCCAACGGAGGAGGGCGACAATTTCCCGCCATCAGTAAGCATGACATTGGCGTCCACACGGATCATACCAGTTTACCCGCCTGCCAAGTAGATCCAGGCAAACAGCGCCTACTGAGGACACTATACACTCTTTTAGGCGACCTGTACGACGTCACTTAAGCAGGAACTCAGTGCACTAAGCCTTAACCTCATAGAAACACAGAAGCTGGCCTGATTTGAGGCAACATTCAATCACCTTGATGACAATAGACGCGAAATGTTCAAAAGCTGCTTAAATATGCCACAAACGTATGATCGACTTAAACACCCGTACTTCCTCCAGTCTAACTAGAAATACAAGACCATTAACCTTGCCCTACAAGCACCAGCTACTACTTACTCTGAAAACACGGAAATTGAGCCATAAACCGACACTTCACTTCAGTTATGACCACCCCACCACGCAGGATCTGAACCACTCACCATTCACCAAAAAAAAAGAGGTGTGGTCTTTGAACCTAGTCGGCGCCGCCGCCGCATTCCACCACCCCCAACCCGAGCGCAAGCCCCAAGCCCTTTTTCCTCACAAAACGGACAAATTACCAATTCATTTCAATAACCACAATTCACATTCAGTCCAGAGACACAGGAAAAAAATGACTTTGATTAACAAAACGACACCGGCCAAGTGGCGTGTCGCATTTCTCTCGCTTTCTCGAAAAACTGACATCAGACAACTTCATTCAGGGAGTCAGATGCCGAAGAAATAACCATAAAGTGTCAAACAAATGAATACATCTTGCCCAGAAAAACACGCACAAGCGCTAGGCTAGGCTAGGCCGACGGACAAAAGAGATCGCTTATCACATGAAATCTGAGACAACAGCAATTAGTGCGAAAATATACGAATACGCTTCCTTCGCGGTGTGACAATGGCTGGAATATTTAAATGCGATGTTCCCGATGGAAGATCATCGTCGTATGAATAAATTACGCACGAAAAAAATGTCCGGGCATCGCCAAGTTCACCAATTAAGATGGAGGCATACTTCAGACTCAAGTGCTCCTCATTCACCGAGCAGGAGCGGGAGGGCAGATAGCCGAGATCGACCAGAATGATACAATTAACAGAAAACGCAATAAAATGAAAGCCCACAGCCACCCAAGTCAGGCTGGAGTGAGCCCGAGAAGGAGAAGCAGTTTGGTCATTACCGCCTGCAGGCCGCGTGGTGGCGGTGGCTTAAATTACTTCTTCTCGTTTTTCTTTTCGTGGTCTCACAATTTAATAGCGAATTCTAGGTACTGCGGCAAATAAAAGTGACTAACGGCATTCTTTTTGGGCGCTATTCACGTTCCCGTTCCCGTTCCCGGTCTGGGAGGCGTTGGGAAGGCAGCATTTCTTGGCGGTTCCTCTGGCTCATCAAGACTTCGTAGGCTTCCCGCTTTGTTCGTGCACTTTGATCTTCATTTCTTTGACCTTAAGTGTTGTACTTCGGTGGTTTCACCCCCCCTCCCCCTTTTTTTTAGTGTTTTCATTCCCACCTGTTAATTGAGAATCAAACAGAAATGAGAGCACACACACTGGATGAGCCGGAGACCGGGCTTTTCATCGAAAATCTGATTTATTGGAACTCAAAGTCCGCTGCCGGCCGGGACGGGACATGAATTTCGCAACGCATTCCATGCGTTCCCTCATGTCTAATTGAGTTGAATTGATCAACTAAGTGGCCTCATACCTTGGGCGCCCCTCAATTAAGGCCGCATGGCATTCCCCGAGTGCCTCTGCTTCTGCTGGTGGTGTGCGTGTGCGTTGCTCTCTGCGAGGGAATTATGAATAAGATATTAAAAATCAGTATTTCCTGTGACCACGAGATAAGAAACAACAGAGTGGTTGCGCCGCAGCAGAAGGTACTAAATGATCAAATGAGAGAAACATGCCCAGTCGGTGCCTTTTGTCTTTAATTTAATTGAAATGGTGCTTCTTTTCATTCTTTGCTCCTCTTATAAGTTGCTTCTGTTGTTCTTTTCCCGCGATGATCGTGTCGTCGAAATGAATAGAAGCCAAATGCATTCCTCGTGGACACCCATGGACTTCAGGAGAAATCGTAAAACTTGCAGCAACTGCAATTATTCGAATTTCTATTGTTTCGTGAAATGAAATTGTTTCGGTCAGGTGAACAGGTAAGCAGATGCGGCGCCTTGGTACCTGCGTCCTTATCAGGAGGTATGGTGTGCATTTTTGTTGGGTCTGTCGGGAGGTAGCAGGTGCAGGTAACAGCGGCAGCTTATCTGATTTCGATGTTTGCACAATGCAGAGGATGTTTGAGTTTCGGGTGCGATAAGAGCGAGACGACGAGCAAACAGGGTTCTAATGAAGAGGGGCTTCTTCTCATCTCTTATCGCGGGTGAAGCAATTTCTACGGTTTCACCGGAATTCGTGACCATTTGTAAACACGGAGAAGAGAAACAGCAGGTTGTGCGGGTTTTTGCTGAGAACTTAATTGTTGTGAAGGAGGGGTGAACGCTGTAGTAACTACAGCAGCCACACCTATTGTGCGCGCTATTGTGATCTGTGGATGGAGTGGATTTTTCTAGACACTGTCAGTCTTCAAAGGGGTGAGTGCGTGAGTTATGTAAGTCGTCTCGTGTCTGGGATTGCACCCAGGAGTGGATGAACATACCCACCACGGCGTTTCCCATTCTCACCCGGGATCACTCGGCATTATGAGGCTACAATATCATTGACTAATCTCGCTTAACACATTCAGGAGAAACAGCAGAACCAACCGAGGACATCGACGCAATTTTTCGATTTTTAGTACATTTTTAGTACATATTTAGTACTCCTTTTTACATTGATTATTATAAGAAAGAAGACACTTGGCACAAATGTACTGCTTTGACTCCCTAGGGTAGCCAAGTTCTCCTTCGAAGAGTTATTTGATCAATTGACGTCCGCTTTTGAAACCTTCCATGGTGGACTGGACGGCGCTGTAAAGTGCAGAGGCATGGAAAGTCTCCAATATGGACCTCAACCAACTTTATGTACGAAACTGAATGCGACTAGCTAGAGATATTGATTGAGCTCGATGTCCAGGTCCATGTCTTTCTTCACCCCAGACCGTTGGACACAAAGGAGAAGTACAAATAGGACACCATTTCGCGGTTCAAAATCAATCGAAACTCCATCCATCTAAGCTTGTTTTATTTTTACTTACAGGAAGTAAGTGAGGAAGGCCTCAGCCAACTTGGCTTGTAGTTATGGGGGAAAGGCTTGTCAGTTTAATGCCCAGGACCACCCCGAACTGAAGCCGTCTTAAGAAGAAGACGCTGCAAGCGACTCCACTGAGTCAGTATACATTTCTAAAAAGGTCAAATTTTATGGAGCTCTGGACATGTCAACAGTCTCGAACCTTCGCATTAAGGGTCCTCCAAAAGTTACCAGATGCGTCGTTGAATTTCAGTGAGCACAAAGCACTGCTCACATTCAAGTACGCACAAATTAACGAACTTAACGAAACTGAACGAAATAACACTTAATTCTACTTCTAACAGACATTCACGTACGCGCAGAGCAATGTAATCTACCCCCATTCAAGCACGCACAAATCAACGAACTTAACGAAACTGAACGAAATACTGTAATTTTTCAGTTCTGTGTCTACGTTGGTTGGGCCTTAAGGCTGGTCTCCGATTGATTTTCAACAAGAGAGACATTCCTCGTAGTTTCGTCACTTGACACAATCACTTCTAGACTTGGTGCAGGAAGTCATTTCAATAAAAAAGGATGATGGGGATTCTGAGCTAAATTAATGAGAAATGCTGCCACGATCTCCGACAATTACGTTGAGTCTGAAAGTCATCGTAACACATACCCACTCCGCCACGGCGCACACCATAGTTCAGAGCCACACTTCCCAGCCACCTCTGCTAGACGAAATCCGAAAAACTTCAAAATCCATATCTCCTTCTCAATAATTCAGTCATTCCCCCATTCCACAGTAGTGAATTACAAGTCCCATCAAGGGGTAATTTGAATCCTACTCAAAACACAAATTATGTCCGTCGAAGCACGACCTTCGGTCAGTATTCGAACTCGAATAGATAAAGTGTCAAAATAATTGCTTTCTAATCAACCACCTGAAGTCCCCACACACTCACTGTTTTGGTGTCTTTAATTATGTGGGAATTGTGTGTTCTATCGAGGAATCGTGCATGTTCCTGAATGTCAAACAGTTTTATTGGAGTTCCCTTTTCCCCCGTTTCCCATGAGCGACTCGGAAGGACTAAGTGAGAACTAATTATGTGAGGAGATTGGTGGTCACCGTTGGTGGATTGTGACTTTTCGAATATTCGGGGGGAGATGTGATTGGGAGTGCAGTTGGTGGTTGAGAATGGATTTTTTGGAAGAAAGCAATGCATAAGTGGAAAAAGACAGACCATCATGCATCGCAGTAGTAACGTCTAATTGCCACCATATAGCGCCTGAGAACGATTTCAGAACGTAGTCGGGCTGGAATGAAGCTTGAGAACTATGTTCATGCACGATTCTCAAGAATGTGCCAGCGTGCACGGGAGCATCAGGTTATGATTGACCTGCATTTTGGGTGCAAGTGGGTGTGGGCATAAAAAGGAATAGAGAACTGGAAGGCCTTGCTTTTTGTATTCATAACGCCACAAGTGACAACGACACATAATTTCGAGTGACATTTTTAACAGTTGCGAATTCATTGTGAAATATGCTGGCGCTCCGACAAGCATGCCATAACGGCAAACGGCATGACGCTGTCACGCAATTATTTCTATGTCTGGGATTCTTGTTGACTTACTATTTCCTTGCTTCGTGTTGCCCTTGGATGCAACCTATAGTCCTCGCCAACGAACAGATCTCTACAACTCGACAACGAAAGGGCACCATTTCGAGAAGGAGATCAGAAGGACTTCTTGCTATCGTCAAATGCTACAACTCAGTTCTCTACAATCTCTGTCGAGGACAGGCACAGACTGGTTACTTCCGTGCTTCTGGCTTCTTTTGAATATGGCCCTCAGGACATAGGTAGCTACAAGAATACGAGATATGGAAGCAATTCTGAACAAACACCACCTTCAGAGAGTTTCCTCGCTCTTGTCAAAAATAACATTTTTCATTTGCATGGAGACCTTGATTTTAAGTGTCTATGTCCGCGCAATCAGCAGACTGTGCCTGTCAAGAGTGTCACATCACTTTACATTTTAGTCTAAGTCTGAATGCGGCCTGAACTTCATACAGAAAGGCACACATAAGAGCTTCCACAAATGGGGATTCAGTGGAAATTCGGTCCTAAGCACTAAGCCCCACTGACCTCTCTCTTCACAATTTGGAAGTCAACCCTAGTTGCGGAGCAAATCGAATCATCCATCAGTTGTTCCTAAATACCGACGATCGCCCCAAGCTCACTTAATTTGTAAAGTTTTTGATGTGTAATGTATAAAAATAAATAAATAATGAAAACACCAAAAAATTGTTCAGTTCCCGATCGAAAAACGATTGAGGTATTTACAAGCTTGTCGCGACAGCATTTTGCTGCAATTTTTTACCACAGTCTGCCTCATTGAAATAATTCGTCAAAATTAAAAACTAAATTCTTGCAAGAGGGTAAATAACCTCGCGTGACGAAAAAGGACAAAACTAATTATCTGCTAAATGTGACTATTATCAAATTTCCCCAACACGACATATCGTGACATAAGCAGTTCACCAGGAGAGAGCATTAAGACCCAGTTGAAGATGATGAGCCTCGGTTGGTCAAGTGTATGTCCTCGAGGGAGGATTCGCCACAAGTTCTGAAAGTGCAGAAGACCTCCGGTTAGATGCCGACAAGCACAAGTAAGTCGCGATGGAACAACACCATTTTCTTTGAAAGTTGATTGTTCCTTGCTAGTTTCATTTGACAAACTTGTTTGGACTCACGGAAGGGCAATGCTTACAATTTGTTTTAAATTTTTTTTTTGAAAAAAACACGGTTCACTTGGAGAAGCTCAAACTGAAGCCATGGCTGGTGTGATTTTTGGGCTGGTGGTCCCTTCGTCTTCAAAAAGGGATCATGATGTGACGCTTCACCCGAAAAGGATGAAGAGTCACAACGTGTGTAGGGACGTCAAACACCAACATTCGACCTGAGTAAAAATTGGATCAGGCTCTAGGCTGCATCCTCTGCAAACTCATATTCAAACATGAATGTCATCAAATTGTCTTTCAAATAAATCTAATTTCTGGAAATAATTTTCCTCCAGAACTGTCTTCCATAGCAGCAATTCGATATGCTTCACTGACCGACTCAGGGACACATCTGAATGCCATCAAAGGCTGTTGGGCTTATTTCTAAAGAGCTCTTGTCAAGGATTATGACTTGCCACCAATCATCCTTAGCCTTTGAGTGCCTTTGGAGCGAGTTCTAGGGAAGTGTGAACAAATATGGCCAAACAACAAACTTCCATTAAATGAAAGCCTTCAAAGCTGAAATAGTGCCTGTGGGCAAACTACTAAGCAGTAATTCACCATGAAGTTCCAAACTGAGTTTGGATACTTTCTCATGCAATCAATCACTTTCCTCATTCACTGGACCTTTATGTGTCATTACATTGCATACGACGACCTGAACAGATGCCTTAACATTTGGTTGTTCTCGTCGAATGGCACATATTTTTGGAACCTCATCTTTGGTTGTCTTTAGCGGTTGCATGTCCACTTCATCAGTCAGGCAGTCCTTGACTTTCAATGTGAGAGAAAAGTGGTCACTTGGGTCCAAATGGCAAGTGGACAGATATTTCAAAAATTGCCAAAGATACCCCCAATCGCAGTCTAGGAAAAACAACTTCATCATAAAGAGTCCACATAAGTCCGTTGGACCGTTTTCATCAAAAGACAAGCAGTCTCAACTTGTCACCCTGTCTAAGCTTTTCAATTCCCTACCAATTCGCAGTTCTATCAGCAAAAGAGAACGAACCCAACAATTTCAAGGTTCTCACCCCAACTCTTTCCGCGTCACAGTAGGTGTCCCTAGACAAATTTCTCTAGGAAATACGTTTGCACTCACCTCTTCCTTACGGTATATCGCCACAGTGTAATCCACAAATGAACAGGCGGAGACAAGACAACAAATACTGCAAAGAATCTCAGGTACAGACACGAAATCCTCTCCTGCTGCTGCCGCTGTTGTTGCTTTTGTGCGGTAAATCCAACTGTTAGACGAGCAACAAGTATGCAAGTATAATCCCAATGCAAAAGGTCATGAAGGGCAGTAAGACAGGTAATCCAAGATGTATTCAACTCCTTTCAAAAATTTCCACACACTCAATTCGATTAAACACGAGATTTTCAAAAAAAAACACGGCGCGCATAGACACACAGGAAAACAACAGTTTCCGCGAAGATTTTTCTTCAAACACTGGGCAAAATTTTGCTCGTTTCAACACCGATTGCTGTAGGAGGGCATTCCGCAAATTGCTTTCTAGACCGGGATACGACGCGAACGATACGAATTTTCTTTTTTGTTTGAAATTTTCTTTCTTAAACGATTAAACGAAGGAGGAGGGGGAATATGAATTGACTTCTTTTTCTTTTTTTTTTGTGATTTTTTTCCTCCTCAAAGCACAGGATTTTCCCGGGCTGCACACACAAACACTCGCACAGAACTCGTTTTCTTCACTCCACTAGGCGTACACTAAATATCATTTCACTGGTTTCGTTTCGGATATCCAATTTATTTTCTTGTGATTTTCCCTCCGGACGCACTCTCAGGTGCGTGTGAACTGTGATTTTCTGATATTTCTTCTTCTTCTTCTTATTTTTCAAAAAACTATTCCAAAATCGATTGAAATTTCCCACTCGATCGCACTCAGAACAGAAACACCGCGACGGCTTTTATTTCTTCTTGTTATTCCTTGCTCTCGCGAATCACTTTACGGGCACGGATACTTCAGTTGGGGGAAGGCGGCATGGACGGAGAAAAATATTAATTTTTTTTCAAATTTTTTGCTTCGCAAACTGCACGGTATTATGCGAAAATTTGTGAACAAATTGTTAACGAATTTAAAAAAAAATAAATCACACACGAGCGGCAGAAGACCCTCCACATTGAAACTGAACGATCGAAGAACTGAGGCGGGCACATCCAGTTGACCATACCATAGCTGGCCAAGATCACTGTGGTGAGTATCTGAGGCTGAGGGAGTTGTTTTTTTTTCTTGTTTCCTTGTTCTCCGTGCTCTCACGTCGACGTCGTCGTCGTCGTCGAACCCACCATAAAAAACTGATTAGATACAGATACAGGGAGAAGACAAGAAAGAGAAAGAGCGTGTGGATACCTGTTTGCAGATGGACAACAACCACCGCCGCCGCCGCTACAGCCGCAACCAAGAGCCCATATCTGAGTTGGTGTGGTGTTTTGTGGGCGAAGAGTTTGGCCAGTGCTGCTCCGCAGGTCGACAGGTAGGAGAGCGGCGGTGCAACTGGCCGAGAAGCGTGGTGAAATGCACTTGCCGATACCCGGGTGTGTGTGAGTGTGGTGCATTGCACCCACACTACGATGACCGTGTGGTATTTTAATGGATTTTCACAGTTCCATTATGAATAGACCAAAACCAGAGAGTGGAGTGGTGTGGTGTGTAGCGAGGAAGACGGTGTGGAGCAACTTGTTGTATGCACAAATTAAATACAAAAGGTAAGATAATGCCAGGTAACTGTTTGCCGATGTATGAGAGGAGAAGCAGAAGAAGTGCAATCCGTGAGAGGTTTGAATGGATGGAGTATGGAGAGCACGGCAAGAGAGAATTCGCTGTTTCGGTGTGTGCTTGTGGTGAGATCGTGGAATGGAATTTCCTGGGAGAGAGAGACTATCACACCGGCACAGGTACACATAACGAAGGGTGAGTACTGGGCATGGTACGGTGGCAGAGCGAAAGGGAGCGATGGTGATGACGGACTCTGCGGCACAGCAAGCTAGAGAGATAAACTATTTCAGTTTGATTGTGTGCGTGGTTTTTGATTTCGAGTAAGTTTTATGTTTTGAGATTTTTTTTCCGTCCTTTTGTGTGCGTCTTTTTTCTAAGGGAATGTTGATGGAACAAGAAAATTGGAAAAAAATAAAGCGGAGAAAGAAACAATGCGATGTGGCGGCGATGATGGGGTCTAGTTGGGTACTGTGGTACCCCATGCCCCCAGCTTGAGTTGCCAAGCGGATGGTGGAACTGCCGATGTCATGGAGAATTGAGGATGTGCGGAATGATTTCTCTCAAAATTCTGAGTTTAAAAATTCTAAGCTAAAAAATAAAGCGGAGAAAGAAACAATGCGATCTGGCGACAAGGATGGGGTCTAGTTGGGTACTGCGGTACCCCATGCCCCCAGCTTGAATTTCCAAGCGGATGCATTGACCAATGATGCCCCCAGCTTAGGTCAGAATTTCACAAAATTGGATCGTTTAAGTTGGACACATTTTGGCAAGTCACTAAGGCCAGAAGGATCAAACCTATCGAAGAATATGGACCAATTTCTCTGAATGACTTTCAAATGATTTGTGTCTCCAATGCATTAACTAGAGGGGGGCATTTTTTTCAAAACGACTTCCCAAATTTGTGTCTAAACAAGAGGAGAATAGGCCTATTTTGGAAGCCTCTCTCCAATTTAACGTCTGCAGATAATCTCCATACAGATTCATGGAGTAAATGAAATCGAAATCGGCGGAAAAACAAACAACGAATACGGTTTGCCAACACGCCAACAGTTAACGTACAGATGACCGTGGGAATTTCGAGACTTCCATCGCAAAAGCCAATCGAAAGGGGATCTGAATCCGCTTGAATTGGAATGGAAGATGAGTTGGAATAATCGGAATTCACGCGATAATTACATCCTCTCCGTTGAATCTCCCTTTGATGATCGTCGCTTGAATCATATTGTTCATCAGTACTTTGTGCGACATAGGTAGGCTCCGAAAATGAGACAGCGTTGCAACATTACAGTAGACTCATTGAAGCAAATTGCAAACTGTGTATGATTTTACGTGCATTTCAACAACATTAGAATGAAATTAAGATTTTTCAATCCAATTACTTAAAAAAAACAAGCAAATATTTAGAAAAAAAAGAATATATTATTTTCAACAAAGGCAACTCACACGCCGCACAGTGCTCGATTTATGGTCATTCCCGGAAATGACCCAAGAAATGCAAGCCGACGCACACCACCTATTCGTCGATTTCAAGGCCGTATTTGACAGGATGCATAAAGACGAGTTATACAGGGGAATGCCTAGGCAGCTAACTGGACTGTAGCAACAAATAATGAAGAAGAAGATGCATGGAAAGATTATTGGAATTTATGGAAAAATTTACTTCGACGACGATACTCTTTTCTGGTAGAATAAGCATGTTATTTAACAAACCTAACGCACAACGTTCAAGGAGAGTTCTCAGGCAATACAAGAACGACCTGTGCAGCTTGTAGTACAAGCAGAGGAAGACAATTGAGACATGAGAGGGGTTCAGTTCAGTCCCTGAACCGGAACCGGAGCTGAAATTTCAAGCTATCGACCTCCTCATTCTTCGCTGATCGATTGAAACATCAATGCGTTGCACAGCTTGCATACGACATGCAATAAACCTATGAACCTATATCAACACCGCCAATATCTTTGCAGGCGATTGAGGAATCGTATTCGAAAGCAGCGCCATGCAAGTCTACATTTACGAGTGGTCTTCGTCTAGTAACATTTTGTGGAATTTGGGGTTGTGATTGTGCAGCAATCATTGAATGCCCGCAATCAAATTGGATAACATCATTTTTACCTTAATTTTACCCTTTTACAAGGATATCTTTGAATTGATAAATATCGCATTGAATTTTGCAATTGATACTTATGTTTGTAATTTTGATTTTTCCAATTTTCCGGCATTTCCCACCGTTTTCCAAATTCTCCTGGCAATTACGAAGAACCATTCCGAGCCAAATCGGCCCAGCTGTTCTCAATTGTTGAATTAATTTACATTTTTCACTCCATTTTTATATACACATAAATCAAACGAAAAAACAGAAGACAAAACTGGTATAATTTTTAGCAAGATAGACATTACCAAGGAATATTCCGTTTCTCACCCCACCTTATTCACAAGATTAAAGGATGAGGTAATTATCGAAATTACTATTTGAGGAATAAAATCTTACCGTATACAAATAACACTGAGCGCGTATGGTTTAAGACACAGAGAAGTCTCAGGTAGTAAGGTATACTCAGCAGATTGATATACATATCTGATATCGGTTACAGCGGCATGTAGCTTACAACAAGCAAATTCGTCAGTCACTTTCGGTTTTAACTGTAGGCTTACTTATCGACTCTTTTTGCATGTTTTGAATGTGTCATGCAGATTGAAATATGAAGGGAATTTTCTACTAATAAACTCGTAGTAAATTTTGATTTATAGAGCTTTTCAACTTCATTCATTCATGTTTTATCCATATTCTCTAAGTATGTTACAATTTAAAGGTGCATTATACATTTACAATTTAACAATTTGAGAATAGTAGTAGCATTTTATGTTTTGAAAATTATAGTGCTAAATGCTACATCATCAATTTTTAAAAATATTATAAATATTAGGGGTGATTTAAACATTAAATTTAAAACAGTAAAGATAAGAGAAAAGGAAGAACATAGTTCTTTATTAATATTCAAATAAAAAAGCATAAATGTTATTTAAACAATAGGATCTAATAGATTCTCTATCAGATTGTGGTCAAATTCAAAAGCTTTATCTTTTTTTTAACGTAATGACTTTAATCCAACACGTAACTTATTAAATAATCTGCGTGAAACAATGCAACAAGTATTTCTGAAAAACGTAGTGAGAAATTTTGGAACAAATGACAAAAAGGCTGTAGTTTCTTCTTGGATTATAGCGATCAGAATATCTGCTATTCAGGTAGCCTGAGGAGGAACATGTATTCTTAAGATGGTAAAAAATACGCAACGTAGAGTAAAAGTATTGTTTCATTGACAACTTTTTTTTCAAACCAATTCCACTTATTATCGATGATTAATCCTTAGAATGATTAACAGCTTCGATCATAAAACAATCACAGTCAAATGATAAATGAGCATGGAAAAGTATCCTTTCCTTATTCATGCATACGTATCAACTGATTTCGGCTTACTACACTCGTGATGAATGACAATATCAATATCCGGTGGCAGTTTAGGGCTAAGACTAAGTTTGTTTATTACTGACAAGCAATTTTTGCTCCCGAAACCAACTTCGTTATCTGCATCATGGTTGATATCCGCAATTAGATCGATTCTACTGTTTGCAATATAGGTAATGCTTAAATCATCAGCAAAAGCTGTTATATTACCTTTCATGTTCTGATTAAAGATGGAATTTATATAAATAAGGAAAAGAATAGGGCCAAGTACTAACCCTTGCGGTACTCCTATGGTTTGAATTGCTAATTGCAACAGATACTTTAACCATTTGGGTTCTATTATGTAAATATGACTCGAGCCATTTGTAAACAAATCGACTAAAGCCCATTTTGTACAATTTTCTTAGCAGAATAACATGATCAACCATATCAAAGCCTTTAATTATATCAACGAAGAAATTTGCACAGTTTTTATGTTCATCGGTAGATAATCCCTGTCTAAAACCAAATTGTTTCGGACTAAAGAAATTATTTCTTTCCAAAAATAGTAGAATACGCCTTTTCATTGTTTTCTCAAATACCTTTGAAATACACTATAACTGTGAAATTGGTCTATAATTTCGCATATCTTTTGGATTATTCTTTTTATGAAGCGGAATTACAATTGATTAGAGAAATAGAAAGATTATCAGGAAAAACTCCTGATAGTACGCTTTTATTGAATTCACATATGCCACATTCACTCCTGATAGTACGCTTTTATTGAATATACTCGTATGGGCTAGAACATCAACAACAAACAGTCGACTTATGGAGTGCAAAATATACGAAAAATGAAGTCTTGAGCATAAAGGCTCAAAAATAATGAGCATGAGTGTACATGGGGTAGTGTCAAAGGAAATGTTTCGTTGCTAGCCATAATGAGCAAATAAACTAAACAATTTAATGTTTTATATCTGAATCTTTATGGAAGACTGACTTCGTAATCAATTTTCACTTAATACTTAACCTATCCTTACATATTCTGAAATACATAATTACAGAATTACATTTCGCAACGCAATAGAGCTAACAAACGACTGGTGTTGACGCAGCGATTATTAACGAAACGACATCGAGAGTGCGACATCGACGATCTTGCACATTTGCCCAGTGCGCGATGACCCATATTTGTTCGCCAGACATATGAGCTTGCATATTTTTCCGTTGGAAATATACTGCATTGAAAGATGTTATTTTTGTATGAAAGGTCGTTAACTTATACTTTCAAGATGTCCGAAATTCTTCCCGTGTTTGCTTTATTTTCTCATGTATTTCATGATTTTTGTTTTGTGAAAATGACAGCATCTCATGTTTCCAGTTCGTTTAAATATGTGGGTAAACACGAATTAGAATTCAACATAAGCTGACTTCTCCATTTTCAGTTCGTTTATATATGCGTGCGAAGTATCAGCTGATTTGCTCATTTCTTATATTTTTCCTTTCAATTGTCAAATTCGGAGTATGCGGAGTGCGATTCGGAGAGCAATCAAACATTTGTGTGGTTTGTGCACACAATATGCCAGCTGCCACATTCACATATGCTTGACGAAATGTTCGCAATCGTGAGTAGATGACTTTATAGGTCGCTAGAGCCGCGGGAAGGGTCGAAATCCAATCAGCGAACAAATTTGACTACTATACCATGATGCACTGGTGCATCATTTCGAAATTACGTTAGTTCAAAAAGAAGTTTCTTGGACTTGTCCATGATAATGAAATTTGGTAACGTAACTTCAACAAACTTGGATGAAACCTGTGACCTATGTGCCACCTTTTTTGCGTCGGTCCAGACAACGATGAACTCTAATATTCCCGAGTTTCTGGATATAGGTGTATTGGAATTTACGGATCAAGATTTAATAAATGCCTTAACAAAGTAAGAACAGCCGAGGCCCCGATGGGGTTGATGTACTTTACTTTCTCTCGCAAGCCTTCGATAAAGTACACCACACCTTGCTTTTTTTACAAGCTAAAGTCTTTGGAATATCATTCGGCGGTGTTAAAGTGGTTTTCCAATTACTTAAGGGGCAGGAAGAATTGATAAAGATCGATTGGAATTGGTTTAGATCTCGAGGCGTTCCACAGGGTAGCCATGTGGGGCCATTACTCTTTCTTTTGTTCACTAACGATGTTCACGAAATTTTAAAATATTGTAAAATTTTAAAATTCGCAGATGACTTTAAATTGTATTTATCTACAAACAGTTTAACTGATTGTAATAAATTCCAATTGGATATCGATGCACTAGTTGAATGGTGCAAGCACAATGGACTAGAGCTGAATATTCAAAAATTTAATATTTTTAAGGCGTACCGAATTGCATCCCCGATTGTCTTACTTAGTCGTCTAGAAGAGGTTAGGATCTGGGTGTAATTTTTGAAACTAAATAAAATTTTGCATTACATTATGATTATACAATTGCGAAGTCTAATGGTATGTTAGGTTTTCAGAAAAGAAAAGATTTTCGGGATATCGTTAGTCAGACCGTATTTAGAATACTCTTCCATCACTTGGGATTCCCCATATGGTACACAAGGACTCAGATTCGAAAGAGTGCAACAAATTTCCACGAGACATGCGGTTCGTAAATTATATTCCTTCGAAGAGCTCCCTAATTATGGCGTCAGGTGTAAAGTCTATTATCTGCAAACCTTAAGTTTCAGGCGTAAGGCCGCGTCAGTCGTGCTCATCCGCGATATTATTAATGACTGTGTAAATTCACCAGATTTACTTTTTTCTCATGAATATATATGCTCCCCAAAGATCTCTTCGGGTGATAAATTTATTATATGATAAGAGGCATAGAACCAACCATGGTTGTAATGAACCTACAGCAAGCTGTATAAACACTTTTAATGAACTTTAGCGTGTCTCGATTGGAGTTTAAAAAATGTATCCATGCATTTATTTATCCATAACACTGTTTATTTGATGTTATCTAAGAGATGCAAAATCGGTAGATGATCCTTAGTAGCGCAGCAAAAGTCTGCTGTGTAAGGCGATACTGAGCGTTCACACTTAGAGAACGTAGTGTTTTGTGTGCTCTGTGATGGAAACAAAGGTGAAAAAAAAAACAAGACGTTTGATGATTTATGCTGACAACAGATGTGCAGAATTTCTCTGGCAGCGAAATTAGAATACGCATGTAGCTGACCACACGTACATTCTGCATGCAGAGCAGCACTGCAGTCAGTCTCCATCTCTAATTTCGCTGCACAGAGAACGTACTACCACAACACAAAAAAAATACATTTGAATTTTGCCATCTGTCGTTAGGCATTTGTTTATTGTTTCTCCTAAGCAACGATTGCAGGATATTACAATGGAGGAGAGGTTAATAGATTTTGTACGCACAAATAAATGTTTGTATGACATTAAATTCTGCGCGTGTGCTTCGTGTGCAGATATGTATGCAGCGCTGCCAGCAGAAATTCTGTACTTCTGTTTCCAGCATTTTATGATTTAAGTGAAGCGTTCTTATATTTCGTCCATTCCAGAACTTATGTATTTTTCTAGAATTGGAAACAGATAAAGGCAGAAAGAACTCAATTTTTGAACTAGCGACAATATTAAAAGATTTAAGGCTTTTAATTAAGTACCGAAAATAAAACGCTTTTCTACACATTAAAAAATAAATAACCTTTTGAAAACTAGTCATTCAGAAGGAACAAATAGTTTTTAAAACGACTGCATCAAATGTTGTCAAATATCATTTGAATACTTAAAAAAACGGACTCTTCAATTGGAAGACATTTCATGTTTTTATTGGATGGCACCAAAAAATCGCTTAAATTAGGAAGACGTCGAATCTACTATTGTTTGTTGAAATTCTGAAAAAATTCTGTCTTGAAGAATTTTGGGATCAAAATCACATTTTTAAGAAAAATTCATAAGATTTTGATTTTAATAAATCTTATAAACTGATTAAAAATATACAGTTTTAAAGTTTTTCTGAGCGCTTTTCAGAGCTTTCCAAGGCCTTTGAGTTGTTTCTTGCAATTCCAGGACAAAAAGCAAACGTAGAAAAAAAAACATATCTCTTATTGGTGGCCAATGGAGAAAAGAAATAAATAGGCTCGAAATTTCTACCAGACCTGAAGTATGATAGAGATGCCCAACTTCGACTTGTCTTGCCCCTTAAAGTGTTTGACATCCATTTTTTATGTCGTTTTCTAAACCCAAATTGACTAATCAGAGAAAGGCATTACGGTCAAAAATTCATGAATAATTGTCAAAAAGTCTCTGAAATTCGTCCATTTTTTATTTTTTTTTTTTTAATTCATTTTTATTTATCATTTCATTAAATACTTACATACTAGACAAAAATGCTTAATACTAGTTGGACGAACAATGATTCTATTTTAACTTACTGGCCCTTGGCGAGCTCTCTAAGCTAAACTTAATCTTAATCTATGTCTTTCGACTTAACCTAACAATGCTTTTTTAAACAAAGGAAAATAAGTTTATATGCACAACTAATATTAAGAAAAATTGAAAAAAAACTTAATAACAGAACTATATTTTTTTTTCTTAAAACCTATATACTAACTTACATGCTACCTTAAAAATAACTTAAACTAACTTAAGCTAAACTACATACATATACATATGTGTATAGAATGATATACTCATATGTATATATATGTCCTTAAATTATGTACAATATATACACATAGGTACACACATGTGTACGAGTGTGTATACTACATTTTTTTTGTTTTTTGATTTTTTTTTTTTTTTTTTTTCTTAAAAACTAAAAAAAAATCTTAAAAACTACCTTAACACACTACCCTAAACGGCCATAGGTTGCGGCTGCTCCGCTGCAAAACAGTGACCGACAACTGCTCCCATGCGGGAGTCCGCATTACCCTTTCTACCCAGGGTCTAACGGGTTCGACGAGGGAGTTCCTTCGCTCTCCAACCACCAGAATTTCCGATGCTGCATTTCAACATCTCGCACATCCCGCTCTGATACCGCCATACTGAACCGGAGGAGGCCTTCCTCAGCTCGTTGTGCAACGGAGCGGTCGTGGTTGAGTCGCCCATCCACAGTTGAACGGGCGATGTGAAAGAGAAGCGGTACCGCATTTATGTCTTGTATCAGACCGTTTGAATCCAAATAGAGGAATGCTTCGGGGGGGACATATCCGTTGTGACGTACCCTTTCGTGGTATAATGAATTGGGGTAGTAAGCCCCCGAGATCAAGTTATTGACCGAGTTCATCGCTCTGGCAGTATGACCTCGAATCAACTTCACTAGGAAATTGTCCACTCCTATCAGGTTCTCCCTGTTGTATAACATCTCATTGGAGTAGAATTTTCTGTACTGGGACTCTGGAGTTCTATAAAGGCGAAGGCAAGCCCTAAGACAAGCCCTCTCGAACAACCGAATCTTTTCCATCAAGCTTGCACTCACGTTGAACCACACGGGACAGCCGTAGGTGAGCATTGGCCGGATGAGGGCCATGTAGCAGATGACATTCACCCTCGCATCGAGTTGGCTGTTGTAAAACAGTCTCTTTGTAAGGGCAAAAGCGCCTCGGGCCCTGGCCAGAGCAGCATCTACATGTTTGTTAAAATATAAATACTGGTCTAGCCAGATCCCCAGGTATCTGACTACAGTCCTTTGCACCAGTGGTTGCCCGTGTCGTCCAACAATAGAGAACTTTCGCCAATTCTTTTTCGTATCCGCCGAGGCCTTATACAACGGCGTCCTGAACAATATGGTTTCCGACTTCTGAAAGTTGATTTTCAACTTCCAGTCATCGCAATCTCTCATGAATGAATCGAAGTCACCCTGTACGAGAGTAGTGATGTCCTCGATCTTTTTGCCTGATCTGGATACGAGTAAGTCGTCGGCGTACGTAATTACGTGAGGAAGAGAACTTATCAGATCGCTCACGTAAATGTTGAACAGGATCGGCGAATTAACGGCACCCTGTTGGAGACCATTTTTTACATCAAAAGTACCTGTGGAGGTCACGTTGCCATTCTTGACGACGAACCGTCTACCGGTAAGCATGTTACACAGTAGGTACAGCCGTGGTTTGCTAATGCCCAGCTGATTGAGCTTGTAAAAAAGACCTTCTAACCATACGGTGTCAAAGGCCTTCTCCGTGAAAATGTTCATGATTATCCGTCAAATTCGTCCATAGACAAGTGGTCAATCAGCTGTGAAGTTGGGCATCTCTGCAATACTTCATTTTCTGATTTCTACTGCCAAATCGATTCTTTGTGTAATTTATAATAATAGAGAGAACTGCTGTAGGGATTTCTATAAAATTCGAGCTACAAAGAAATACTAGAAAGAATTAAAAAGAATTAGTGTTAAAAAAATAACATTGATGACGATGAAAAGTTGTTTGAATAGCTTCGCAATAAATGACAGTTATGTGACTTGAAAGAATTTAAAGGTTTATTTATTACTTTTTTAAGCAATTCCCTAATATTTTTATGTTTATTTTGTTAATATTGTACTTATGTGTATCTGATCTTGTTCTTATAAAAACAAATAAGTTTTTAATTGTTTATGCTATTTTTAATAAAGAATGCCTGTGTGATTTTTAAACGTATAATGTTCTCCTTTTTTATAGAAAAATAACAGCATGTTCTGTTTTCTGAAATGTCCGAGATTGACATCTTATGGACGCAGCATCGCATTTTCTTGATTTTAGTGAATCCTATGTTGGCAGGTGTGCAAAATACAACCGGAACCGCGGCATCATTCAATGGCCGTGCCCTGTTTTCACACTTGATAAGAAAACAAATGAGAAACATGTTGCAGGTGTACTTAAGAACCCAACCCAAACCGCAAAGCACTCATACCAGAGCAGAGTATTTACCTCCGAGACCAGTGTGCCGTTTCCTTGCTGTCCGTTGCTCCGCAGATAGGTCAGGGTTTTTTTCAATTTCCCGAGTAGGAACATTAAATGCAACACTGCTCCTGTCATCTATGAGTATTAATGGTCGGCAATTTGTAAGCAGGCTGCGTTATTTATGTAGTCCTTGTTTGATAGTGATTGAAAGCATATTTGATTTCAATGGTCAAGAAGTGGTTTACAGACTTCCGTTGTGGTTGTACCACCATAAGTGACGCCGAAATGAGTTCATCACGCCATAAATTGTCAATAAAATTCATGGAATTATATTAAACGAACAGAACTCTGTTACCGTCGGACAGAACCATAACACCCCTTACATAACACCCCTACCTTACTGAGTGTAGTCATGCTTTATTGTGTCACATTGGTATGTGCATGACTATGTATTGGGAAATTAGAGCTGATTTTGAGACAAAAAAGACAAGCTCACATTCAGCTAAAAAGCTTGAGGCTATGCTCTGCCAAATGCTTTCAAAATTTCAAGTACAACTGCCTTGATTACAGTTTTCGGTGAGATATGATTATGTCAGTGGACCTGTCGCTTCAGAAACCACACTACCGATACAAAATAGATAATTCATAAACTGAGTTTTTCACCGTCTTAGAAAAAAGTGCGAAGGGTTGGTAAAAGCAGGTCATCAGCTCAATCGAACAGTAATGGACCGTTTGTGTTTCCTGGTGCCGGAGGCGGAGAGGTCTAGTGTGAAGACCACGCCAAAGAATGCGGCAGAATGGCCAAAAAGGCAACGACAACAGCGCCAAAATTCATTCAGAATTTTAAAAAAAAATTGTTGTTGAACATTTTGTTTTTGACATTAATTATAATTGACATAGAAAAAAGTAACCATTCATTCGGGGATCATGCAAGTCGCATTTCCACTTCAGACATCTATTTTGTCAGACATAATTCGGGTTAAGGAGGTAGACCTGGTTGGAACTTCCAAAACAATGTGTTTTATTTTTTGGGGCCTTCTTCTTCTTCTCTATTTGGTCCTTCTGTCCGGAGTGAACCCGTGCCCCAACTAATAAGCCTCTCCAACTGGCTCGGTCTCTGACTAGCTGTATCCAATGTCTCACTGCAAGTTGGTTGAGCTCCTTCTGCACCTAAATGCATGGGACTTCAAGGCATTGGCATTGCATGGCAAAGGCGTTTGCACTTAGCCTCTATCAACGAATTTCAACTACAAGTTGGTTGAGCTCCTTCTGCACCTAAATGCATGGGACTTCAAGGCATTGGCATTGCATGGCAAAGGCGTTTGCACTTAGCCTCTATCAACGAATTTCAACTACCACCTCCACGTGGTCCCACAACCCCCTTGAGACATCATTAGCGGCTGTAGAGAGGGAACAGTCTCACTCTCCTTATGGATGGCGGCGCAGTAGAACTGTCTGGCCAACAGAGGCATCCAAAACCTCACACTGGCCTCCATGTAGGGGGTTGTTTGTGGGGTTAACTCCTTCAACACGTGAACAATTTTTCAGAGACAATCACATGCCACGGAAACGTATTAAGGACACCGAAATTCTATTCTGCAAGTGTAATGGTAGGTCCCTTAACAGAGTTCGCGGGGCCCTGGAGTGCTACTAGAAGCAGACATCAACCGAATCTAGAAAGTTGGGTGGAATGGACCGGGCAAAAAGATAATGAGAAACTGCGACATCAGTTACGCCGATTGCAACAGAGAGAGAGAGAGAGAGAGTCGCTGATTTGGATGGTAGGATGGAAGTTAGGTAGGAAATACATCTTTGTTAAAGCCATCGCGAAACACAGCCTGCACGAAACCACATACGACAACGGTGTCTGGATGTAAAAATAGATGGATCACAATAAATTGTGGAGTAAAAAAAGGTTAGTTAATGTTATCATAATCGTCATAGACGACTGGATGGTGTAGTTGGTTAAGTGCCTGCCCTTGGTTAGTCGGATCCCCGGTTCGAATCCCAATGAAAGCAAAGTTAATACGCTTTAATCTTGTTTTCAAATCTGTTTTAGTCAAATTAACTGCACTGGATCAAATTAACTGCACTATCACTAGAGTGGTCGATCAGTGGTAGTAGACTGACTGTGGGTATCACAATGGACGAACATGGTCTATGTGTGCTGGTAAATTTCCTAGCAGCCCCCTTCCCTACCCTACCTAATGTTACCACTCTCCGGATGAAAAAAGCAATCCAAAAAATTATGATTTTTCTAAAACTTGCCGACGGTAGATCTAAAATTTGTTGATTTATTTCCTTATATCTCTATCTCTATCTCTATCTCTATCTCTATCTCTATCTCTATCTCTATCTCTATCTCTATCTCTATCTCTATCTCTATCTCTATCTCTATCTCTATCTCTATCTCTATCTCTATCTCTATCTCTATCTCTATCTCTATCTCTATCTCTATCTCTATCTCTATCTCTATCTCTATCTCTATCTCTATCTCTATCTCTATCTCCATCTCTATCTCTATCTCCATCTCTATCTCTATCTCTATCTCTATCTCCATCTCTATCTCTTTCTCTATCTCTATCTCTATCTCTATCTCCATCTCTATCTCTATCTCTATCTCTATCTCTATCTCTATCTCTATCTCTATCTCTATCTCTATCTCTATCTCTATCTCTATCTCTATCTCTATCTCTATCTCTATCTCTATCTCTCTCTCTCTCCCTCTCTCTCTATAATACTTTTTTTTCTGTGACATGACAATTCATACAATTTCGTGGTACATTCAGCAATAAATACAGCCAAACCCCCGTAAGTCGAACATCCTTAAGTCGATTTGTGTAGAAGCGGAACGAATGTTTTACCACTTAAAGGGATACAAGGCTTAGCTTTTCTCATATTTGACACTTCATACATTTACACTCGAACATGCCATAAATCGAACTAAATTTCGAATCTGTCGTCGTTTCCGTAAAGGTAGTATTTTTCACGCAAAAACAACAAATCACCTACCGTCATTGGCTCACAACACCGTATAAAAAACGCTGTAAGACGAAATCAACGGGAAAAGGCGGTAGATGTTGGATATCTCTATCCTACATTATCTCTGGTTGCAACCCTTGAATGCTTATTTTATGAAGCCCCTGAGTTCATATTTTGGTGATGACGTAAAGAAATGGCTCTGGCAACACCCTGGAAGAGAGGAGACGTCTACGTTTTTATATGAACCCACTCTTGTCGAGTGGTTCAAGTTCATCAACAACCGTGGCTTTGTGCCAAACGACGTCATGCCAAATTGGTGTAGTGACGCTTTTGAAAGTTTTGACATTGTTTGCGTTTGTTGAATAGTTTTGCGACATTGTGCCAAATTAAGTGCAGGGTACGAGGGCCGTGATCAGTCCGTGATCGATACAATTGATTTAAAAGTCTTAAAGTCATACAAAAATAAAGCTTCAGGCACCTGCTGTGCTGTGTCAACAACTGCCAGGCAGGCGCCTGGATGTAAGTTAATTATAACTTTAAAACTGCAGGGCAGGCGGCTGCAAATTCCAACACCCAAAGTGACATAGTGCCAAATTGGCCTACTGACGCCTTACATAGCGAAATTCGGCCTAATGACAATTTGAAGGGCGTCATGGTACCAATTTTTTTCCATTTGGCACCATGCCACGGCGCCCACTGATCCACTGATGTTATTATTTCTCCCCAAAAATTCCGTTAATCTGAACCCAAGGAATCCCTTGATAACATCCCTCGAGCCCGTTTTGACAAATGACCATCTGGAAAGTTCATCAACAACACTCCTTAAGTTTTCTTCATCTCATATTGTAGATGTTCCCAAAGCACCAGCAAAAAAATGGATTCTAAGCGCCGGGGAAGGACCGCTGTAATCACAAGACCTCCCTACAAAGCGCAGCTTGAGGAAAATTACCAGGAAGAAAGAATCTTCATCAGAAAGCGAGGAGGACGAGGAGTGTCTATATTCTGGGTACTTATACTCCAAATCTACAGAAGGATGGGTTTCCTGCAGATCCTGTGGTAAGTGGGCGCAGTGTTTTAGAGCTGAAGAGGAAGATGTTGACGATGAATCCAGTCACATTTGTGCTCGCGCTGTAACCCAACTTAGCTTTGTGCCCATTTTGCCCCACCTATGTCCACTGTGCCCCGGCACAGGGGTATAATTGGCAAATTCAATCCTTTTTTTAAATGTAACATCCTGAAGTATGTCCTCTCTTCACGCCTTCCGACGCCCGGGTGTGGGGTGTATGTTCATGTATATTTTTTTGGTGTTGACACAAGGGTTAAAAGGCTCACAGCATGAACGTAGGACAGTTTGAGCTGTCAGAAAAACTCCGTCTTCCGTTGGAGTCTTTTGGAGCTCCAACGCCTAGTTTGGGAAATTGGTAACCAACATGAGAGAACCGATTATGCAAATTTTAATTCGTGCGGTCTTTTTTTCAAAATTTGAACGGTTATTTAAGAAAAGCATGTACAATAGTATTATTCAAAGTATTGCCTTTCTGAAGCTTTGCCTTTTTCCAAGAATGAATCAAGCCAAGCTCTGATGTGAACCGTATTTCAGTGAGGGCATTCTGCATCGACCGGAACAAATGGTAGTCAGAAGGGGCAAGGTCTGGGCTATAAGGCGGGTGGGGTAAAACTTCCCATCCACTGTTTTCCAAATAGTTCTTAACCGTCGTGCATTGATGGTTTCACCCGGTTTTAGCAGCTCATAATACAGCACACCCTTCTAATCCCTCCAAATACAGAGCATTACCTTCGCGCAATGGATATTTGGCTTTGCCGTTGACTTGGCTGGTCTCCAAGCCAAAATAATCACTTTTAAATCGTACAAAACACTTTTGGCAAGTTCGCTCAGTTAGCGCATGTTCACCATAAACTTACACCAAAATACGATGACTTTCGGCAGCAATCTTCTTCTGAATGAAGAAGAACTTCCAGCAAAAACACTTTTTCAGGCACAAAGTTCGACATATTTGAGTGAAAACAAATTATTGTTGTTTACGCTTCAAATGAATGACATATACTGAAATGGCGTACAATGACAGTAGATTTCCAACGCATGTTCCACTGGAATAATACAAGTTACGTTCTTAGCAAACCGCACGAATTAGGTTATGGACTCAATCCCTTGGAACCTAAAGAACTTGAAGCTTTTTAAAGGGCATACATTTCTCCTTCAAACTGCATCTGCATATTGTTTCATAGCATTCCTGTATCATGTTGATGGATTTTATATTGTAAGTACTGTTTACTCCTGTTTGAATATTCGACCAATAAATACGTTTACTATTTGGAACATTTTTCTAGAAGATATCCAGAAGGTTTCAAAAAACTCCATTCCGACAGTATTGCTTACCAACTTTTTAAAGCCAGGCTTTTAAGGCCTCTCTCTTCAATTCTTCAACAACTTCAAACAATTAGAAGACAAAAATGCTAGACACAGCCAACTCCTTTCGATGCCGGTATGACGAAAATGTATGACACACCCGGGAGTGTTGGGGGTATGTTTATGTATATTTTTTTGGCTGTTGAGACAAGGGTCAATACAACTGGTAAATTCCCCTAAACGTTTACCAGTACTTTTGGTTTTACTGAAAGCCGCACTGGCTTTGCAGCCTCCTTGCTTGGACTTGATGGCTAAAAGCAGCGTGCCTGAGACCATCTACTATGGAAAGCAGTTTAAGTTCGGACCCTCCATGGGTCGCAGGCCACATAAATAAACAAGTGTAGGCTGTTGATAAGTATGGGATATTTGAGCGTAATCATTTAGTGGAGAGGGGTGCGTCTTATAATATGTGACCGGATCCCGTCTTGACCCATGGTCATGGATGTCAGTGGAATCCTTAAACCTTGCATTCTGATGCACTAGATGCTTCACACACAAGGCTACTTAAACAAGCGCACTTGCATTTCCAACACACAGCCCCTCTTCTTTCCATCGCTGCCTACACCACTGGCCTCTCCTCCCAAAAAAAAAACAACCTCATCACCGTACCTTCCGAAGAACTGAAATAGTTTTAGTTTACACAAGAATAAGAACAAAGCACCAACAAAAACTACGAGCCTAACAAACAAATAACAGCGCTGAGAGAGGAGAACAAAAACAAAAAAATAAATAAAGAAATAAAAAAGGAAAAACTGGTTTCCCTCTAACTCTACACCATTTCCGTGGAGAGGTGAATTAAGAAACGACGAGTGTATGTCCTCTCGCGTGCGTGTGAGTGTAGTGGAGTATTCCCTTTTCCTCATCGTCGAAATATCTTTTCCATTTGTTGTTGGGACGAACACAAAATTTGTCTACACACCGAGCTCTGGGTCCAGCTCAGCAGAGGTCCAGCATCAGGGCCGGCGCGCAGGCAGTTCAATTCCACCACACCAAATGGGAATGAAAGGCAACTACAACAACTGCGCCGGCACCGGCAGCAGCCGAAGCGGCCGTGGCCGTAGCAACAACAACAACGACAAAAATTCCCCGTGTGTGAAATTCAAATTCCTTAGCACACATGTATGGAGTTTCATTAAAATGATCTCGCCGAAGACGATCACGATGTGCGAGAGGAAGACGACGACAGCGGCCGATGACGACGAAGATGACGGCGGAGTCGGCGATGGGAGAAGAAGAAGATGAGGATGGAGACCATGGAGACCATGGAGAGAGAGGACGGCGATGAAGATGCAGACGAACGGTCGAGAACGAGAGAAGAACCAACAACAACTGGAATTAGTAATCATTCTGAAGGCATCACATGGTGTGCATGCGCGGCGGCAATGGTTATTATCTCTCCCTGGAGTTGGAGCATTTGTCTCCATCGACGGACAAGCGGACGGACGGACGTCCTTTGCGGCTGGTTTCTGGCAGACGACGACAACGACTACCACCGCTGTGGCCATGGCCACGGCGATGGTGGTGGCGGTAGGCTGCGGATAGCACGGCCATGCGCTAGGTGGCTGGCTGCCTTGGCATCTGAGGAACAGAAATTGGCTAGATGGCCAATTTTGAGCCCTTATGTCGTCGTGCCCTGCTCGTCGCCGTGCCCGCGAAAGAGATGGCCGAAAATAAGGGAAAAAAGGAATTGACAAACATTTCCCCACAGTGTATTGTACAAATAGCAGTCCGCACAAGAGCTGTGAAGGTTCCAGGATTGTTGGTTGTTCAGATGAGTAGCTTTGGGCCGACAATGGCACGGACGGCAGGCCGGCCGGCCGGCGGATGGTCATGGGACGACGATAGCGAAGTGGGTATGGCTTAGAAACGAAAATAACTGGTGATGGTATCAATAAGCATTTAAATGCTATGCGCATGAATTATGAAGATGAGTTTTCCAGGAGCAAGTTGTTCATTTTTGTTGGCTCTTCGTCTTGTGATGTGCGCGCGGTGCTTGCGGTGGACCGGAGTGTGTGGAGGGAGGCGTCGAGGGCAAATGCGAGGAAGGACGACCGCAACGTCGTCGGCACTGTAGTGATGCAGTGCAAATTTCATTGCACTCATATCCTTAATTTATGGTAATGTGGGATTTTTGAGTGCATACGCGGGGTGATGGTGCACGATGCAACCAATTATGTGTTCGAGCGAACCGAAGGGGATGCCCATGAATCTAGTCCACAGCGGCCAGTGCTTCGAGGGATTGGCATTTTGAATTGAATGTAGGACAACATTTCATTTCATTCAGCGCGTTTGTTGGAAGACCGTGCATGGTCGACGCGCGCGGTTTAATGGAATTCGATGTTGAAAATTGTGACTTACTGCTGACACTTGAGTGGGTGACTAGTGAAAGGCCATGGCATTGTAGAAGTGGGAACAGGTCCACCTACAGAGAAAGTGAAACTCTCTCTCGTGTGCCCACAGATTAGAACTGGCACAGAGGAGCTTAGAGTCTTCACTAAACTGACAAATCCTTGAAGTTGATAGAACTGAGGCTGAATTCTAATGTTGCTCCACCTGTGGACGGAGCTGGTTAATTTGAAAAGGGTTTGAGTGGCAATAAGCTCCTGTGGCCTTCGGCCACCAACCGGGCAGAGTTTGGTGTGAAACGAAGAAAATGCGTGAAATGAAGGAGGCATAGAAATGCCGATCACATTGCCAGAGGGTCAACTTGGAATGCAGAATCCAGCGATCTCTGCCCGAGTTGCGGTGACGAGGAAAAGACTGAAACGATCCGAGGCCAACCGCCTTGCTTCCTCACGAATTGAAGCACGAAAAGCATTGATAAAGCCGAATATCCGGATTTTGGCCAAGAATGTGGCTATGTCAATAAGCAATCAACCCCTATGTGGATCCACGAAGATCAAATGCTTTTTATGCTTGCAAGCAGACCTTCGGCAAAAGATGGGGCTTGCAACCGTACATCATCCATAGGCCAATCATCAGACCCACTAGGCCCTAGTCTGGTGGACTGCCAGCAACACATGCTCAACCAAGTTCAAGGGTCAGCAGCTGTTTGTACAACGGGAGCTATGAAGAGCACGCCGCAAGCAGGGTTCGACATGGTCCTTCATCTCCTTCCTCTGGAATTATTCAAAAGGCTGCGCCGCAAAAAGCTCCCTCAGACTAAGGGGGTCCTCTTTGTGCAAACAAGCCAACTATGGACATGCGGCCATAATCAAAATAATAGATCACCTGGGAATGAGACATGGCCTCGCAGCTAAAACCGACTATATATCTTCCCGCAATGGCTTCTCCCTCAAAATTCCAATTCTGTTCCCCGACAGGGACAAGTGGCTTTCAAACGCCGTCAACAACGACCAAAAGATTGTCCTTTTCACCGACGGATCAAAAATGGACACAAATTGGACAGTTACTGGGGCCGGATTCTACTCGGACTCCTTGCACAAACAGGACTCATTCAGGCTCCCTGATATGTTCGGTGTCTTCCAAGCACAGATCCTGGCGATAGAGAAAGCAGCCAAACACATACAGGCAACCGATATCCCACCATCAGATATCACCATCTTTGTTGACAGTCTGCACTGAAGTCAATAGAATCCGAGGTCAAGGGCTGTTATGAATTGCCGCGACTCACTAAGGTCCATCAGTCCCCACAAGTTCAAACTCTGCTGGGTTCCGGGTCACAGCTCAGTAGCAGGGAACAAGAGAGCGGACGAATTGTCCGGACAAGGGTCTGAAATGGACGCAAGCGATGCGTACAATGCCCGGATGGAGACCCACCCTCAATGCCTATCGCTACTATAAAACATCTGCAAGAGCTCGAAACACTGGCTCAAATGAATCGCGGATGGGCAACTGACATAGTTACCAAGCCACTCTGGACTACGATCGACCCCAAGCGATCGCTCGACTTGATTAGCTGAAGCGGGCTGAATTTTAGAACCCCCAGTGGCGTTCTAACAGGGCATTACGCCATTGGAATTCAACCGTCTAGACTAGGCCCTTTTAAAATGACTTCTGCACAAGCTGTAGGGCGAGGGTGAAGAAGAAACCTGCTGTGCAGCGTCAATGGTATCTCTTCCCTCGGATTCAGACATCTGGAGGCCCACTACTACGGTAACCTAGTTGAACTAAGCTACATAGGAGTCAGCTATCTCTTTCGCTTCAAGCACTAATTATCGTCAAGGGTTTACTTGAGTGACAGCAGACATCATTGCGTTTTTGGAGCATTGAGTTCCACTCTGTTGGTCTTTCCCCAGTGAACCACGCTGTCAGGATCGGAGTTCAAAGTGCTTAGGGTAAGAGTTGTGCTAAACACGTTCGAGGATGGAATGGACATGGAACGCTTCTTTTGGCAGACGGAACAGGTTCCTGGAGACATGGCCGCGGACCTATGCCCTTCCATGGATATGCCGGCGTTTATTATGTCTGCGGAACTGTGCAGTCCCATGGATACGCCGGCTTTGATCTTGTCCGCGGAAAGCCAAAATCACCACTTTTAAAACGTGCTAACCCCTTTTGGCACGTTCGCTCCGCTAGCGCATGTTCACCATAAACTTCCACGAAAATACAATGGCTTTCGGCAGCAGTTTTCTTCATATTAAAGTAATGAAGAAGAACTCCCCGCAAAAACACTTTTTCAGGCACAAAGTTCGACATATTTGACTGAAAAAAAATTATTGTTGTTTACGCTTCAAATGAATGACATATACTGAAAAGACGTACAATGACAGTAGCTTTCCAATGCATGTCCCAATGGAATAATACGAACCTGCTTGTTGGTTTCATTGAATTCCTAACTTAACTCAAAAATATATACTAACTTAACCTATGTTACCTAATTAGGCTGATTTTTGAGGCTTAGCTCGCTCTCCTGGTATTATGCGTTGTCGAATTTATATGTGTGACTGGCCGTTCTTATGTTGTGGTAGATGATGTTGTTCGGGTCGTCTACGATTCTGCCTATCTTGTAGAGGCTTCTGATGGGGCTAGTAGTGAAGATGTCGCTAAGATTTGGTCGTGTTGCAGCCAATTCGGTTATTATACTATTCGAGGTTGTTGCAGAAGTTGCTAGCGAGTTGGAAGATGCGTCTATCAATTCGATCTATCTCGGCGCTGTTGTAGAGGATGGATGGCCTTACGTATTTGTAGGAATCTTGCTGGCGATGAAGGTTGCTGATGGTCCTGTAGCATCTACGCTCGACGAGTCAGAGTTTCTTCATTTGGGATGGTTTTAAGTGGAACCACACTGGACACGCATTTGTCAGTGATGGTCTTAAAATTTGCTTGTATTTAACTTGGTGTAAAGTGCGTTGGGTTTCCACATGACTTTCCTGTAGTAGCTGAGTTGAATCTTGGCCTTCTGGATGCGGCTGCGGTGATGTACTTTCCGAAGAAGAAATTTCTGGTGGACGTTAGTCTTAGATACTTCCTCTCCTTGCCTGGTTGTACCACGACCACGTATGTTGTTGGCTTCCTCTTTTACAGAATATTGCCATATGCCCATTTCCGTCGCGGTATTTGTAATGTGATAGATGATAACGACGTTGGGTTCGGCCGAAAGATCCCTTGCTTGTTTTGGACTCTGATTGTCCGATAAGATGTTGTGTGTTCTTTCGAGGGAAACCAGTGTGATAACTTGTATGAGAAATAAAGTAGGGCCTAGAACGGATCCTTGTGGGACACCTTTATTAGAATAGCACGTTGAGCTCAAATAAGATCCAATTTATACTCTCTGCCTTCGATGGCTTAAATAAGATGCAAGGCCATAATATGACATACCTCTAAAGCCTATATTATACCATTTACTGAGTAGAAGTCGATGATCAACCATATCAAATGCTTTAGTAATGTCGATAAATAGAGCGGCTGGAGTTTCGTGTTCATAACGACTTGTTTAGATTTCACCACACACTTTAAGCAATGCGTCTTCCGTAGTTTTACCTCGTCTAAACCCGAACTTAGAGTGGCTAAACAAATTTATTTTACCAAAAAACGATAACCATGTCCTTTTAAAACCTCTGTTTGGAAAAAACTGACAACAGTGCAATAGGCCGGTCATTATTTACCACAGTAGACTCGCCTTCTTTGTGCACTGGGATTACTGTTGCTGTCTTAAGAGAATCAGGAAAATACCTTTCAGTTAACTAAAGTTGAAAATGTAGCATATTATGTCAGAGACACAGTCATGCGAAGAAGAGTTCGACGTTCTGAGGGACAAAATTAATTTATGAATCTCCAAGGCAGTGAAGTGTTCAAGCAAAAAAGACTATAGGAATGCAGATGTATATTCAGGTCCAGCACACCCTTCTGATCCCACCAAATACAGAGCATTACCTTCGCGCCATGAATATTCGGCTTTGCTGTTGATTTGGCTGGTTGGCTGGGTTTCACATATGGTTTGTTGCGCTTGGGGTTGTTGTAAGGGATACATTTTTCATCACAAGTAACAATCAAAAATTACTTTTTTTTGTGGCGTTCCAGCAGCATTACGGACATTCACAACCGCCTTTCGACATCTTTCGGCTTGAATTCATGTGGAACTCAATTTCCTTACTTTTGAACAAATCCAGCTGCTTTTAGACGTTTTGAAATGGCTGCTTGAGTGACACCCAAAGATTCTGCGAGCTATTCTTGTGTTTGGCAACAATCTTCATAAAGTAATGCTTCCAGTTCTTCATCTTCAAACCTTTTTGGCTGTCCAGGACGTTCATCGTGTTCCAAGCCAAAATCTCCAAATCTCCTTTTAAATCGTGCAAACCACTTTTGGCACGTAATTTAACCATGAATCGTCTTACAAACGAACAACGCTTGCAAATTATTGAATTTTATTATCAAAATGCGTGCTCTGTTAAGAAAGTTCACCGCGCGCTTCTTCCATTTTATGGTCAGTTTAAGATGAAGCTAATTTTTGGCTCAATGGGTACGTAAATAAGCAGAATTGTCGATTTTGGAGTGAATATCAGCCAGAAGCATTGCAAGACCTACCAATGCATCCGGAAAAAGTCACAGTTTGGTGCGGTTTATGGGCTGGTGGCATCATTGGACCGTACTTCTTCAAAGATGAGGCGAATCGTAACGTAACTGTGAATGGTGAGCGCTACCGTGAGATGATATCCAACTTTTTTTGCCCAAAATGCAAGCGCTTGACTTGCATGACATGTGGTTTCAACAAGACGGTGCCACATGCAAAACACATGGACTTATTGATAGGCGAGTTCGGTGAACATTTTATTTCACGTTCGGGACCGGTCAATTGGCCGCCTAGATCGTGCGATTCAACGCCTTTAGACTACTTTTTGTGGGGCTATGTTAAAGTTCATGTCTATAGAGACAAGCCCGATTCAATTGACGCATTGGAAGACAACATTGAAGCATTTATTCGTGAGATACCGGCCGAAATGTTGGAAAGAGTGTGCCAAAATTGGACTAAGCGGATGGACCATTTGAGGCGCAGTCAAGGTCAACATTTGCATGAAATAATCTTCAAACATTAAATTATATGGAATGTACTATCGATTCAAAAAAGATTTCATGCATTTTTCTGAATTGTATGTATTTTTGTTTTTTTGGAAAACTTTTCTATAGCTTTTAAAAAGTCACCCTTTATCATAGTATTGACATCCCTCAGCCATGATAATGGGCGGATGTGAATCCAATCGTAAAAAATTTGTTGAAAATGTTGGCAATTTCAAAGGGTCGAGAATAGTTACATCTTTCTGAATTAAAGAAATTGCAGGGTTTGATTTCTTTCTGTTCAGTTGAGCTAACTTACAACTAAGCGTCAACATGGTTAATCATCATCACTCTTCAACATGGTAGCTCATCAAACAGCGCCAAGATAATTGTTGGATGCTCTGACTCTAGCCAAATTAGACTACTCTTAGCTTTCAAATCACAGCACACGCCTTGCTGGCAGGAAAACGATTTCATTTCTTCACTCTTTTCGAAGAAACCATCTGTTTTTTAATCACACCTTCCCGTCATCAAATCTCTGCAATGTCAACATGATGGTACCAAGCGCACCACATCCAATGGCAGCAGCACAACACAAAGCACCACCATCAACCAACCAAACCAGAGAAGAGGAACTCATCCGCTTCGATTAGCTAATGAACACAACGTTCCCTTATCTCGCACAGTTAATTTTTCGGACCTCCTGCTGATTAATGGGCTCAAATTGTGCCGAAGTGGTTCTCCCTTGTGCGCCGAAAAAACCGTTTAGCTGCCAAATCAGTACCGCCGAACTTTTTGAACTCTCTCTCTCTCTCTGTGTCTGAGAAAAACCAAAAATGAACCGACAAAAAAAAAGAAAAGAACGAAATGGAAACGACAACGCGTCCTGGACTGGACACAGGGAATCACTGAAAATTATTACCTTCGCAATCGTGTTCGAATCATAATTGAAATTGAAAACTGCTCAGCCGGATGGAGGTTTGGGCGGGTTCCGGCGGCTCTGACGGTTTCGAGGGTTTTGTCGACGGTTCCGAGGAACTCGGGAGCACTGCGCATCCAAACATTGTATGCATACGACGACGACGCAGTGCATCCATCTTCAAGTGATAATTTCATTTGCACACAACATACGTGAATCGCGGAGCTACCTGGCCCACAAATCGAATCGGTCCTGGTAATTGCCAAAATCGGGGCCCAACAGCCAAGCCAACACCCAACACACAGTCATCATGGGATATTCCGGCGCGAAGGATGAGAGTGGCGCGGTGAAGGCACGATGACGGGCCCCTGACGATGACGACCAAGATGACGACGGGCCAGATCGTTCATCAGACATCATCATCGCATCAACGCTGATCGCTTGGATAGCACACAAGAAGAGTTACGAGTGCTGCGATGGCTGCATTTTGGCCAGGTCCTTAATTCCGTCGAAATTACTCGATGATATTTTACTTTGTCTGCGCTTTGTGGTGTCTTTCTCTTCCTCTTGCTCGTATTCATTCTCTTCTTCTTCCTCTTCCTCATTTCATCATCACTCCGCGACACCGCCGCCGGATTGCCATGGCCATCGTGTCGTCCTCGTCCTGGTCCTCGGTGTGCGTTTGGCATTCTTCAAATGCTTACATCGCATGCGATCGATTTCTGAAGAAATTTCCAGTGCCATCGTGCCGTGGGGGCCTACACCTGCCGGTCGAAATTTACACACATATTCCGGAGCCCGTGTCGCCCGGACGAGGCATAAATTATCTAAAAAGCCGTAAAACCATCTTTTATAGTCCCGTTTTTGGGGTGTAATAAAACACTAAAAACCATAGCACACTCTTAACAGAGAGACAGATGGCTCTGGGGGGACCCGGTGTTGGTCCAGCGCACAGTGCTGGCCGGCGTGTATGCACCGTGAAGGCCGTCCTAGAGAGCAGCAATCAAAATGTGTCGTTGTCGCTTGGGTTTTAGGTCCGCTTTTTTTTTGTTTTTTGTTTTTGTCATTTTATAGCCCTCGTCGAATACCGCAGAGAGCGACACACACAGAGATTGCTTATCAGCCATGGTAGTAAAAATATCGACTCGAACGATGAGCAACAGAACCGACAAAAATACGGACAGCGAGCGGACTCCAGCGACAGTTCGAACCGAATCCGAAGCCGAACACGGAGAAGAACTACAAACGGAACAATTAAATTTACGAAGAGAGTGGGAGGCGGCGCGGCAAGATACAGGGAAACAGCATTTATTTTCGGGGGGAATCTGAGAGCGCGTAAGTAAGCTTTTAGTGATCCGTTGAGGAATAGTAACGAACCAACACGTTGTTAGGTAGTAAAATTGATTCTTTTTTCTAGTGGTGGTGGTGGTGGTGGTGGTGTTGGTCACTCTGTCGTCTCGTTGTTGTTGGTTTTTCTGGGCGGTTTTTTATTGCCGAAATTTTATACTCTGGTTAGGCGAACATGAATCCATGAAAATTTGATCGTAATATGAAATTAGTTGGCTCAGCTCGGGTCTCCTCTTTGGCGCTGCTGCGTGCGATGGGGATGGGTGATGATGGCGCGGCGTGCGATCCGGAGGGATGGGGGTGCATGGTGATGGACCCTTCGGGCGGGAAATGTATCTGTTAGCTTGTCACAGTGGTGTTAGTTTGACCACCCATCAATTTTGGAATGGGAACATAAAAATATGTTTTTTTTTCTTGTTACTTACCTGACCTCCCTCCCCCTCTCCCTCTTTCTCTCACTCTTCCCCCACCCCAGCGGCATGATGGGTGGGGAAGGGAGAAGGAAGTGATGGGGGATATCTTTCCATATTGTCGTTAGATATTAGATGGTTTTGTTGCACATGCACAGACAGACAATTAGTTGTTTTGGGGGGCCGCCCAAAAATGCCGGTGTGGCCCGATAGGGAGGGGCTGTCGCTGCTTAATGCCCCGAAGATTATTTCAGTTCTCAGGGCAATAAAACTTAAAGCAATTTAAATAAACACTATGGTGGTTTCACGAGTCACGAGTGAGTGCCCCTCTTGTAGAACATGGACTGGGACTTAAAGTGTCGCGATGTAATGAGCGGCGCGATGATGGGTGAGGAAATGGCCATCATCGAGACAATAAAACCATCTGCCCTGCCTTGATCAGCGAGATAGGCTGTATCTGAGGGTGGCCTATTAGGCCGAATGAAACTGTTGCAAAACATATGATCTGTTAAATGGAATGACATCGGGGACTATCTCTTCTGGTATCATGTTCTGAGGTTAATCGTGTCCCGTCTCCTTTGATCGGACCTTTTGCCAGCACTTGGTTGTTGTCTTAAGTGGCAACTAAAGTGGTTTTAAAGGGTTCATAATGGTCAATTTTCCACCCATAACTTAGGTTGAATTAAGATAAGACAATCTTAGTAACGCCATAAGGCCATTGTCTATGTACCTAGTTGAGTGGAATCATCTTCTCCTTTTATCGGAACTTCACTCGGGCGCCATTCTGGACATAATCATTTCTGGTGTCTCTACCAACACAGTTATCAGGTCACCGACCTACGAAGACTAAGCTCTAGGTGCCTTCCATCGATGACGCTCCTAGGTACGCAGCTTCCACTCATCAAGCCGAGCTCTGGACAATGCCAATTTACTCTCAGGAGGCTCGCATTAGAAGACCCTCCTAACTGGGGGTTTGCTGTCACTGCGCTCGATGTGGCCCACTGCAGTCGGCGGATCTTAACCCTCCGGGCTACATTCACATCTTTTCATCGCTGCCTCAATGATGTCAATGCATAGCCCTCTTGTATACAGACGTGTCTTTAAAATTGAGTGGCAAATGAGAGTAGGGCTAGAAAACTGAACAAATTTCGATCAAGAAAAGAAGAGCATTATAGAATGACCACTGCAGAGGAAGCTCTTTTACTGAGGGTTAACTCAAAGTGAGTTACTTTTAAGTACACAGGCATGCCACAGCAACTTAGAAATATAAAATCGAATGTGTAGCGGTGGATTAAACACATTTTCAATTTCATTAGAGCTTTCGATTCGTATCAGAATAAGGAATCTCCTACCTCAAGAAAGCATCGCTCTGTTAAAGGCTTCCGAAGAATTTCCTAGCCCATCAAAATTTCCGACGTAACGCTTTCGTACTACGAATCCCGAAAAAAGGTATTATGACTTTCCGTCGTAGAAAAAAAAATGCTACGAAATTCGGAATTCGTGAAAAGTGGCATCACCAGCCCCGAACGAATCGAATTAGCTTGTTTTATCTACGAACAGCTATCTTCATCTGAGACAACAAAGCATTTTGATTGGTTTGGTTTCACAGTGCATGTTATGTATAAATGATAAAATTTAAAAGGACAACTACAAACAATTTTCGGTACCAACGTCTTTCTGAAATGCTGCAAGACAAACCTGAAACTGCTCGAGGATATTCAAAATTACCGAAAGAGGAAGTGAATGCTTTTTGGGAAGAAGTCAAAAATGAACTGAATAGCTCCGGTCCACCATTTAAAGATGCCAGCAGTTGGAGAAAAGTGCATTTTGTAGTTTCGTCAAGAATATTCATATTTGTGGAATTGATTTACATTTGTGGGATTGGTTAGATTGGTAATCATACATCAAGAGAAAATTAGGGCAAACCAAAAGAGAATCCAAGGCACTTGTCTGGAACTTTTGAAGATGTTATAACATCGACTGGTCTTGAAACATCTACCGGAGGAATAAAAGACATATTTTCATTCGGAATATCAAATCCATCGGTAGATGATTTAAATGCGCTTACTGCAGATGATCATCGAAACAGGACATATTTTTCTTTCCAAAGTATTTAAAACAGACTTCAAACTTGTGTAGAAAGTAGATTGAGTCATTCCAAATTCGAAATCCTTGCCAACGTCGTATTGATATCCACCCTCGGCAATGAATCTTAAAACGGTTGCTAACTTAGTAGTTGGTGTAATCGACGAAGAATGCACACAGGATATCGCCCATATCGTCCTCCAGCTCTTTCAATACACATTTAAAAGCTACATTATTCAGCCGAAAGTTCTCCATGAATTTGCAAATCATGTTATTTATACGTATCTGACAATTAAACATGCTAACACTTTGTCATCAAGTTTGAATAGATTAAAAGAGTCTCTTAATAGTCTCCTTTCCAATATTAAATCCCCTTGAATCCCTTTGTGATATATTTTCTTCATTGAATTGAAGAACCCTGCAATAGCTACTGAATCCATTTTAAAAAATCTAACAGACTTTGAAATTGCAGTGAAAACTGAAAATCGTTTTTCTTTTCACATCTGACATGTAACAGTTGCTTCGGAACTCCGTAAAAAGGATTCGTGTAAGGCAATGCGCCCTCCCGGCAACTGACCTCCTCGTAGTGGGGGCGGGCAGCAGGTTTGGGGCCTGGCTATCGAAGCGCAACCCCCCCAAATGACAAGAAGAAGGCGATTTAGCTAGGATATTGAATACCCTGGTGTACCAAGGTCCCATTTGGAGCCAGGCCTGAATGGTGGCAATATGCGAGCGTCTGGCAGTCTGCCCGTCCCGCGCGGTAGCCGAACTTCGAGCAACACAGCAGTGGCCTCGTAAGATGGTCACGCCAAGCACAAACCAGTGTGTGTGGGGAGCAACAGACCTGTATCTGAGTCATATTTAACTGAATTTGTTTTTTATTATTATATTTTATTTATACACTAGCGGACCCTGTGCCTGCTTCGCAAGGCAGATCACATTAATATAAGAATGGAAAACATTCGTTTGAGTATATAACTTAATTCGTGCGGTTGCTAAGAGATGGCGTAACTTGTATTATTCCATTGTCATTATTCCATTGGACCATGCGCTGGAAAGCTACTGTCATTGTATGTCATTCATTTGAAGCGTTAACAACATTAATTCTTGTTTCTCTCAAATATGTCGAACTTTGTGCCTGTAAAAGTGTTTTTGTGGTTAGTTCTTCTTCATTACTTTAATATGAAGAAAACTGCTGCCGAAAGTCATCGTATTTTGGTGGAAGTTTATGGTGAATATGCTCTAGCTATGCGAACGTGATTTTGGCTTGGCCAACCAACCAAATCAACGACAAAGCCGAATATATATGACGCGTAGGTAATGCTCTGTATTTTGTGGGATCAGAAGGATGTGCTGTATTGTGAGCTCCTAAAACCGGGTGAAACCATCAAGGGACAACCCTACCGAACACAATAAATCCCTTTGAAGAGAGCAGTAGGCGAAAAACGCCCGGAATATGCGACCAGAAACGAGGCAATAATATTCCATCATGACAACTCTCGGCCCACGTTGCTATTCCGGTTAAGAACTATTTGGATGGGAAGTTTTATCAAACCCGCCTTATAGCCTTGCCCCTTCGGACTACCATTTGTTCCGGTCGATGCAGAACGCCCTCACTGAAATACGGTTCACATCAGAGCAGATGGTAACAAGTCATAGCTACAGATGGGCAATACTTTCAATAATACATGTCCTTCTTAAATAAACCTTAAAATTTTGAAAAAAAAACCGCACGAATTAAAATATTTACCCAATAATATGCAAGCTCAACTATTCCTTAAGTCCCTAAATGATGTGGCCATCGTGAAATCACAACAACAAAAAGCACTGGAACATTCTGCTTGTGGTAGCACAGTGTCTATTTAGTGGCAGCACTATGGGCCAACAGGTCTAAGGAAGGCTGCATGCAGTCACATTTAACTCGAAGACTTCTCTAAACTGGGGCACCACACAGGACAGGTTACCATTCTACACGGTTGCGCAGCTGACGAAAATGCGAACATCGCCCGTTTTGGCCTACCATCTCATCATCATCGTGCTGCTGGCTAACATCTTCTGATACTTTAACTGATCTCTGCAATTATGGTGTACACTCAATTCGAGGCGATCCTGACCAGACTGAACTGGCCGACTCTAAAGGCTCTAAAGGCACCATTGGAACACACGCCTTAAGAACGAACCCACAAGAGGATGAAGAGGAGGGAACCACCAACCCTACTCCTGAAAGAAAGTCACCTAGAGGCTTACTCCTTCGATAAACGGGTTGAACTAAGCCATTTTCGCCTAAACCATCTTCATAGCTCTCTTAAGAGGGGAGAAACTTGTGGATTCTACTAGTACCACAATGGGTCGACTCTGGTCTAAGTGTGACTGCTGACTAGTGGGACATCTGCAACCTTAACCTTCAGGAAATTTAACCATCTTCCGTTTGTCTTTCATTGTGCGTCAAAATCAGAAAAGACTTGTGGCCTTGCATCTCCAAGCATTCTCACATTTGGTAGCCAAGCTGGAGGATGATTATCATCGCTTTTGATTGCAAATTCACACATTTGCCATCCTATCAGCCAATCCAAAGAATCTTCGCACGTCTGTAAGACCCCTGTCGAAATTCGGAACTTCCTCTTCCAGAGTCCCTGTTCATGAGATAGTCTCCTTTGTGAACATGTGCAATTTACAGCTCATAACACATTTGCAACCCAACCTCTCCACACAGCTCAGCGACACCTGAATGAATAGGTCTTCATTCAGGGACGGCCTTCATTTGCTCTACCGTCTAAGGACGGATTTATTCTTTGAACCCTGCCTAACGACTTCCACTGTCTGGCCACGGGACAAACCCACTGTCCGAGTCTCAACTCAATCCTCAGACGGACCATCAGTCAATTAGGAATCGTTCCCCCAGTTGATGACCTTGAATGAATGAACATGTTGGCTCCTGATTAATTTAAGATGCCTCCCTCTCAAATTTATGCGCGACGTAATCTGCGGGCCTATCTGACGAATACTAATCGCTCGCCCGTCTCAAGGCGGTGGCAGCGAATTGGCGAGTTCAATTCCAGTCCGCCATCAAACTGTCGTGTTCACCAGAGGTTCCTAGCCCAGATGATAGAAATGTTAAGCTTCGCCTGTGCGTTGCATCAGTCACCGCGGGGCAATCGCCATGAATTCCTAGTCCATCAGCAACGTTTTCTGGGCTTGGGCAATCCGCTGGATCCACCTCGGCGGCTATTTCGGTTGTTTTTGCGCGGCACCATTGTGGCTGAGCTCGCGATTAGGTATTCCGCGCATGCGTAGCAATCAAATGATGATTCGGTCTTTGTGCTTGTTCAGTTTGTGGCTGGCCACCGCAGCCAGTTGATGCATGGCTTGGATTCCCCCGAGCTGCCATTGATGTCTGAGCTGCCGGCGGTGGTGGAGGCGTGTTCAATGAACTTTATCTTGTCAACTACATCGCTGCGAGTACCTGTCTATGATATCGACCAGGAGAAGAGGAGCATCTGGAGCACATACTTGACCTTAAAGCGGCTGTTTAATGGCCGTGATGTAAGTCGTAGGAGGCACTTATGCGATAGAATTGACGACAGCTTATCAATTGATCTGAAGCACGCCTGGAGATGAGCGTTTGTACGTCTTCGAAGCGGAAAATGCGATCAAGGAGCGATAGGAGAATGGGGTTTGAAGTCACAACTTAAGGACTGAAGAAGGCGGCTGCTCTTGTGTATCTTCAATGGCCACTGCTCTGTAATTTTGAGCAACTGTCTGATTGAACGTAGCCGTCTTGGTCATAAAAAATTACCTTGTGGTTCCGTGGAATTTTGTCTACTTTGATGTCAATGAAGTCGTGAATGACGTTCGACGCATGTTAACAAACGCGGAGCTTGTCTGTTCAAGAATGCTGACAAAGCTGCTGTTGATCCTAGCCATCGTGTCATTTTATGAGATTTATAATCTCACAGCTGCCATCTAATCAAACCGCCTTTCGGTCACTACCTCTTTCAATATTCACAGATTTCTTGGCAGTCTTACGACTTTCGACAGCACCGCTGATAGGACAAGTGAGCTGTAGTTGGTCGTCTTGGATAAAATTAAGTGGGAACAAGGAGTCGATGTTGATGGGCCTGTTGGATATGTCTTCAATGATACACAGCCAGTTCTGGAGGCCCTGGATTTGCTTAAATTTTTTAGGTGACGTGCTTTTTGTGGGACAAAGCAACAGAACCCGATGGAGTCTAAGGTGGCGGACACAAGTACAGAGGGCCTCAAGTAACTGATAGCTGCAGAGCTTGTTGATAGAGGTCCAGCTCCACCCCTGACTGTAGCGCCACACCTCCTGATGAAGGCGTAGGGGTGTACTTTAGACAGCACGACATTCAAAGCCTGCATGGCTCTTGTTGTAAAAAAGCCATATGGCACAAATGGGGTCTACAGCCGCGAGTCGTTTACTGGTTTTTCGTGTCGTTACTGAGACCTATACCTATACCTACTGCAAGCAGCTTGAATGAGTGCAACGGATGGTATGTATTTCCATTAGAGGTGCGATGCGAACTACCCCCTCCCAAGCTGTAAATACAGTCTTTCGGCAGAAAGGGCGGTGGGAGCACGGCGATTAGATTTTTTCAATTACCTCCTTAACCTCCCGCCGATACATCTCTTCCGCAGGCAGAGCGCTACCAGCACGGCGATTAGATTGAAATTGCTGCGTATGTGCCAGAAGCTCAGCCCCGGACACTCTGCCATCCTTGATCAATTTGAATCCCTACCAGGAGACACCGACCTCACGATGCTTAAGCTCATATTATGAACGAGCATACCCCCTGAAAGTCTGACGCTGGACGGCCCTGAGCGATGGATCGAAGATGGGCGACAGAGTGGATGTGGGAGTCTACTCTAAGGATCTGAATTTTCAAGTGTCATTCCGACTACCCCCTCACTGTAGCGTCTTTCAAGCAGAGACTATAGCGATAACAGAAGCTCCGTCATGGCTAAAAAAGTATGTAATATTAGGTACAGATATTGTCCCCTGTTCGGACATCCAGGCAGCGATCAAATCTCTGAGTTCAGTCACTTTTAACTCCAAGACGTGCCTCAGTTGCCGCTTAACGAGATGGCCAAGTATTTCAGTATCCAACTTATGTGGGTGCCGGAACACAGTGACACACCAGAGAATTGAAAAGCGGACGAATTCACTATGAAGGGCACCATCTCAACACTCTTTCCGGACTGAGAACTGCAGTCCATGCCTATCGCTGCTACAAAACATCAACTAAAGCTTGAAACGCTTACTCCCACCAAACAACGAAGCAATTATGGTCGACCATCGATCCAAGACCTGATCCTGAACAAGCAGACCGAATCTCAAAACTCTCATCGGCGTTATAACCGGGCATTGTGCCAATTCACGCATCCTAACGACTTCTGCAGAAGATGTAGGGATGAAGAGGAAGATGCAACTATTTCACTCCTTCTTTGCAATTGCAATGTCCTCTCATCTCGCAGACTCGGTCACTTGGACACCCCATATTTCGATCTAAGCAATATAAGCATCAGTCCAAGAGCTCCAAATGGTTCGTGGATAAGGATCTATTAGATCTTGTGGTAACACAGCGGCTGTATCTGGCCTAAGTGTGGCTACCCTTAAGGTAATCAGCCACTCTAACCTAACCTTTGGTGAATTGAATTCGACAATGTCGATGTTCCCTCTTCGTGGAGTCCACCAAACAGACAAATGACTTTCACGTCCGAAATACCCAAGATGCACGCTTCAGCACCATGTGTAAAACAGGGATTATGGGGTTAAAGCACTGACTTGTCATGGTGCTTCCGCGAAGGTGTTTGTATTGTACACTCCCCAGCTCGTCCGAACTTGTCGGTGGTCAGATCACAACTGCCTTGAGACAAGATTGAACATGCATTTTTTTTTATTTATAATCTACAAATTACATATGTATTAACAGATTTTGTGAAGTGTACTACCCACTTAATAATTGTACAATACATAATACAGTTCGATTTTTGCAAATAATGAAAACTTGACTTGTTTCAAAAATCGAAAAGCTGCAATAATCGAACTTTAAAAAAGCTTACGCAATACACTATTTAATCTAAACGTATAAAAATATAACTTCAAACGTTTGTCGTCGATTCACGCATTAACGCATTTACCGATTTCAACCAAACTTTCCCACATCTTTCGTGTTGGTCTATATATGGTTTGTGTGAAGTTTGGTTCGAATCGGTAAACTATATGTGTGCTGTGCGTCCGTGAAGAACACATGAATTTCAGTGCATTTAGGTTTTATTCCACACATTAGCCGTGTTAATTTTCATATATATTGATACAGTAAGAGTCAAAGTAACTGCGAATCGCTTTTTTGACGCAGTCAAAGCTTTGATTCTTACTGTGTCAAGATGTATGAAAATAAGGTGATGTTTACACTGCTTGCTGATCATCACCTGCTACTTTGGAGTACATCACAACACATCATCATAGAAGTATCATCTGGATATCGGTCATAAAAAAATGTATGAGCCTTCGAATTGACATCGGTTGTTTTTTGTGTGCCAAAAAGAATTTTCCCGAATAATGCCTGACGAATTGAAAGTATTTTACGCTTCTTGACTAAACTGAATTTTTTTTTAGAGAGGACAGTGCCTTGTATGTCAGTTATCGTGGGAAAATCTGCATCGAATGCATGCCCACTAGCAGTCGCTCACAATCGTCTCATTTTCCAACGAGACACGCGCAATACTCCACCTTGCACACGCCCGGCAAACGACACCACACTCTGAACGACGAATGCTGACGGATTTCGCTGCAGTTGACTAGAGTATAAATAAGTTAGATTGGAAGAAATTGTTGTCTTTTTGTAATCAGATTGTCAAGTGGAAAAGAGGCTTCTCCTCTAAAATAAAAAAACATTTTTTTTAAGTTTAAAACAAATAACTTTTTAACTTATCTGCTCTGCAAAGCGGGTGTGCGGTTGTTTGACTTCAAAAGACTCCAATTTCCTATACGACTTGCGTTTACAATGACGATAAACAAGGCGCAAGGACAGCCGATGAAATGACTTAAATGACTTAAAATATCCATGCTTCTCCCACGTTCCGGTGTAGTTTATCTACTAGTTGTGTTTATTTGAACCACAAATCCAAAAAAAAGGTAGTTTACGAAAGGGCTCTGCGATAACATAAGTACAAACGTAGCATTAGTTAAAAAGCAGCAGATATAAAATAAATATAAAAACACCGACAGTAAAACGAGTGTTTTCCATCCCATAACTTAATTCGTGTGGTGTTTTTTTTTTCTTTCTTCAAAACATAAACGTTTATTTAAGAAAAACATGTACAATTGTATTATTCTAAGTATTGCCCATCTGAGGCTATGACTTTTTTGCCATCTTTCTGGCAATTTGTGGATCCCATCCCAAAAGAACTGCGCTTGGCAGCCAAGAATGAATCAAGCCAATTTCTGATATTCTGCTCTGATGTGACCCGTATTTCAGTGAGGGCGTTCTGCATCGACCGGAACAAATGGTAGTCAGAAGGGGCAAGGTCTGGGCTATAACGCGTGTGGGGCAAAACTTACCATCCACTGTTTTCCAAATAGTTCTTAACCGGAATAGCAACGTGGGCCGAGCGTTGCCATGATGGAATATTATTGCCTCGTGTCTGGTCGCGTTTATCGGCAACTGATCTCTTCAAACGGATTAATTGTGTTCAGTAGCAGTGTCCATCGATGGTGTCACCCGGTGTTAGCAGCTCATAATACAGCACACCCTTCTGATCCCACCAAATACAGAGCCTTGCCTTCGCGCCATGGATATTCGGCTTTATCATTGATTTGGCTGGTTGCCAAGCCAAATTGCGCATGTTCACCATAAACTTCCACCAAAATACGATGATTTTCGGCAGCAGTTTTCTTCATATTAAAGAATTGAAGAAGAACTCCCCGCAAAAACATTTTTTCAGGCACAAAGTTCGACATATTTGAGTGAAAAAAATTGTGGTTGTTTACGCTTCAAATGAATGACAGATACTGAAACGACGTACAATGACAGTAGCTTTCCAACGCATGTTCCAATGGAATAATACAAGTTACGCCATCTCTTAGCAAACCGCCCGAAGTTATAGACCCAATATATCGAGTTTTGCCTACAGCCGGGCAGAAAAGACATTGCTCCAGAATTTCGACCTCCGCCATTTCGTTGTAGTTTCTGCATCTATGAGTGGGACTCAGGCTTAGTCTATGAGCATGGTGACCCACCAGGCAGTGACATGTAATGATCCCTACAAGTACACTGCAGGTATTTTTTATTTGTTGTTTGTTGTTTGTTTGGCGCTACAGTCCGGGGTGGACCAGCTGCCTCCAGTTGTGCACATCAAGTTGGTTGAGGTCCTTCTCCACTTGTGTGCGCCATCTCGTTCTAGGACGCCCTCTCATGCGTTGTCCCAAAGGCTCGGAATCGAAGACTCTTCGGGCCGGAGCTGTGGTGTCAATCCGCTCTACGTGACCTAGCCATCTTAAGCGTTGGATCCGAAGACGCTTAACTAGGTGCATGCCAGTTCGTGGTTGAATCTCCTTCTCCAGACGCCATCAATACAAACAGGACCAAAGATCGCACGCAGAACTTTTCTCTCAAAACGACCAAGAGCTTCTTCATCCGCTTTCAATAGCGTCCATGCCTCTGCGCCATAGAGCAGGACGATGATGATTAGGGTGTTATATAAAGTCAACTTGGTGTTTCGAGAGATGGCTCTGTTACTCAATTGCCTCTTGAGCCCAAAGAAACAGCGATTGTCAAGAGTAATTCTGCGCTTGATCTCGGTACTGGTGTTATTGTCCCTGTTTACTGCAGAGCCAAGGTAGACGAAGTCCTTGACTACCTCAAAGTTTCTGCTGCCCATTATGACGCTCTGTCCGAGGCGTCGATGTTGTGCGTCCTTTCGTGATGACAGCATGTACTTTGTTTTGCCCTGATTAACTGCCAAACCCATTTTAGCCGCTTCCGCTTCAATGCTAGCAAAAGCCTCATTGACAGCTCGCTGTGTTCGTCCAATCACGTAAATGTCGTCCGCGTAGGCAAGCAGTTGAACGGACTTTTGGAAGATCGTGCCTCTGGTGTTGACATTTGAGTTTCGCACGATCTTCTCAAGTATGATGTTGAAGAAATCACATGACAGCGTGTCGCCTTGTCTAAAACCTTTTTTGACATTGAAGGTCTCGGTGAGTTCGTTACCGACCTTGATGAAGCAGCGAGAGTTCTCCATCGTCATCCTGCACAATCTGACGAGTTTGGCTGGAATGTCAAAACTAGACATGGCATTGTATAGCTCGTCTCTATGCAAGCTGTCATATGCGGCCTTGAAATCGACGAATAGGTGGTGGGTGTCGATCTGCATCTCGTGGGTTTTTTCCAGGATCTGCCGCAGTGTGAAAATTTGGTCGATGGTGGACTCTCCCGGCCTGAAACCGCACTGATAAGGACCTATCAGGTTATTGACGAATGGTTTCAGGCGTTCACACAAGACGGCAGAGAGGATCTTGTACGATATGTTAAGGAGACTGATCCCTCGATAGTTGGCGCAGTCAGTCTCCTTTCTTGTGGACCGGACAAACGACGCTGAGATTCCACTCATCGGGCATGCTTTCCTCCGACCATATCTTACAGATTAGCTGGTGCATGCGAAGCAGTTGAGAACCGTTTTGAACTTTGTTATGTTACTTTTAATTGCTTTGAGGATCCAAGGGTGACTATCTACAAAGAGCTGCATTTCAGCCTCCCCGCTGCTTTCTGGATGGCTACCAGCTCTGCCTGAAAGATGCTGCTTCTTTCGTCCAGTTTGTAGCAGATTTAAATCCCCCTTATTCTCCTAGGCGTGTCACTCAAAAATAAGTGTCACTTTGAAAAATGCGTATTCTCTTAGTCACCGCATGTGACATTTGTCACTCTCACGACTATCGTGTGTATTCCTCTAGTCACGTTTCATGAGAAAGTGAGATAAGATGAGTGAGATTTTGTCGCTTGCATTTTTGTGGGTGACGCCAGACGTAGGACAAATACGTAAGTTTTAACCCAAATTTTGTATCGATGGAAATAAATGCTGATTAATAAATTGCATATTATTGAATTTTATTATCAAAATGCGTGCTCTGTTAAGAAAGTTCATCGCGCGCTTCTTCCATTTTATGGTCAGTTTAAGACGAAGCTCATTTTTGGCTCAATGGGTACGTAAATAAGCAGAATTGTCGATTTTGGAGTGAGTATCAGCCAGAAGCATTGCAAGAGCTACCAATGCATCCGGAAAAAGTCACAGTTTGGTGCGGTTTATGGGCTGGTGGCATCATTGGACCGTACTTCTTCAAAGATGATGTGAATCGTAACGTAACTGTGAATGGTGAGCGCTACCGTGAGATGATATCCAACTTTTTGTTGCCCAAAATGCAAGAGCTTGACTTGCATGGCATGTGGTTTCAACAAGATGGTGCCACATGCCACACAGCACGCGCAACAATGGACTTATTGAGAGGCGAGTTCGGTGAACATTTTATTTCACGTTCGGGACCGATCAATTGGCCGCCTAGATCGTGCGATTTATCGTGCGAGAATCTAATTTTTTGTGGGGCTATGTTAAAGCTCATGTCTATACAGACAAGCCCGCTTCAAGTGACGCATTGGAAGACAACATTGAAGCATTTATTCGTCAGATACCGGCCGAAATGTTGGAAAGAGTATGCCAAATTTGGACTAAGCGGATGGACCATTTGAGGCGCAGTCAAGGTCAACATTTGCATGAAATAATCTTCAAACATTAAATTATATGGATCGTACTATCGATTCAAATAAAGATTTCATGCATTTTTCTAAACGTGAGGGTGTTGGCTCAACAATAGGGGCCCAACTGATGTACTTGGCTCTTGTAACTGTCTCACTTCCTCTGTGACTGTCCGGCACTAGCCCAATAAGCATACATCGCGTTCGGCAAACCCGATACTTAGTGACCACCCCGAGGTCGCTAACCAAAGTATATTGAACATAATCAAAATCTTAAGTTCCACAGGTGCGACTTAGCTAATCCAAACAATCCAGGTCTACGAGGTGTGATGTCAAAATGGTGCGCAATTGTTGCCCCTTAAATCCCCTATAATGCGCATGAGGATTTACAATTGAATTTACAACTAGACTTACAAACTAAAGGTAAGGGTGTTGGCTCAACAATAGGGGCCCAACTGATGTACTTTGTTTAATTTAATGTTTATTGTTTATCTGTTATGTCCTACAATGGCTGGTGCTTACATCGGGTTGTTCAAGTCCGTGTGTCCATGGTGGTCCTTTTGGGATGGGGTGGTGATGTGTTAGCCGACTTGGCCTCGGTGGTGATTGCTATCACTGCTCTGGTAGAATCCATGCAGCTCGCCATTGGAAAGTTCTGCTCGTTTAGCAGATTTAACGCGTTGAGTTAGCGTTCTCCGGGGATTGTGTTTCTCAGGTTCCTGGTTTTCTCGTTAGGATGTTTGTTGATGTTTAGTTGCTGCTTTCTGAACAGTGTCACCATGTACTGTTGCAGGGCGATGATGCGTGCTTGGTCATAAATCCTATTGCTGCTGTGGTGCCTTTGACGGGCCCTGTCGAAGGTGTGTCCGTTACATATTCGCAGTATTTTTCTTGATAGGCCTACAAAACTTGGACTGTTCTCGAATGATTTATGCAGTGGCTGCTTAGATGAAGAAGAGGAGGAAAGAGTGCAACACCTTCTCTGGGCAATAATGGGCTCCTACTTCTTCAGTAATCCTACTTCTTCAGTGACCTCAGTAAAATACCGGCGAAAGCAATACTGGCGAAAGCACGCGATTTTACTGAAAAAACTGGTTGACTGTTTTAGTTACCACGCCAAACCCAATTCACCTGTTTGCTTACCCACGTCGGGGTACAATGGGTCTACTTGGTGCATCCAAATGCCACCTTAAACCTACCTCCCTACTTGGTCTTGATGCTTGTTATGAGCTGAAGCCATGGCCGAATTTCCTCAGGAAAGCTTGTTGATCAGAACTCAGCGCTGCCCTCGACAGAGCCAAAAAAGAGTGTGAGACCAGGTCAGGCTCCTTGTCATCAACCATAGGCAAGTGTCCGAAGAAGACGTTATTTTAAATTTGATTCCAAAAGACAACAAGCAGCAATTGACTCATCGACTCCAATAAGTGGTAAGATGACGCTGAGATTCTGAGACGAGATGAATAAAGGAAGCGTGACCCGTTCAAATTCGAAAGATGACGCCACCAAAATTCAAGAATGAAGAAATTATTATGACCCCCCCCCCTCCCTTTCTAAACCATTTACACCGATATCCCCCCACTCTGGTGTGACACGAGACCCAATAATGCCCTGTAAGCCCATAACCCCCCGTGATATCGTTCATTCCAGGATTACTCACCCCAGCTTACATCGCACCATCATCCCAGATTACACCAAACACTTAGTGCTCCGATTACTCCAGAGGCCCGAACCTTCCTCAACTCGCGTCGATCTCCCGCGCAGCAGTCAACAGGCAACAGTCAGCGCAATGAAATCCCATCGGCGACGATTTGATGCATCTCGCGTGCTAATACAAACGACATCCTAATCAAAACTTCACTTCAAGAATTATGATGCAATCACAGACACACACCAGCGCACAGACACCCGCCGTCATAAAACCAAATAGCTTAACAATTTCTCAAGATAATACCCCCATGCCCTCGCTATGACCATAAAACCACTCGTAAAACCGCTCAATAGCACCAATAGATCTCCGCGCATAATACCCTTATCACCGCATAGATCTACCATTTAACCATTTATCCATTCGTGGACTGTGCGCAGGCGCACCATGCCACACCGTGCCACACCATGCCACATCACTATATCCACTTACCGGAGGAATTCTAACCATATTTGCTTTTCCGGCCGGCGCCAGATTGTTTATTAGGCTTTGTTCCCACTGTGTTCCATCACTTTGTTTGTTAAGCCACCAGTCACCCGGCCGGACATCGACACGACACCAAAAAGGTATGTTCCACCTTTTAAAACTGTTAATTCCCTCGATCAACGCGGTAGAGTTCTCAACTGAAGTCGATGAATTTCGCCACCACCCCACGAATGGTGGTGGATGTGCCGGCCGAAGGAGGGAAGAGAAGGAATGCCGGCAACCGAAGTGATCATCTGTGCAATGCCAACGGGGGCTTAGGACCGGCCCAGTGCCGAAAAAAAAACAAAAACAAAAAGAAACGAAGAACGGTCCGATAACCGAAAAACAATGGGATTTGCGTTTTTGGCTTTTCAATGGTCGATCTCTTTCGAATGGACCTCTCGTCCTGTGTGCCTGTGTGTGTGTCGACACTCAATTGAATTTTTCCAAGCTTTCTGATTCAAATCGAGCTCCGTCCGGGATGATGGGTGAGCAGTGATGGGTGAGAGGGGGATGAGTAGCAGCACCAGAGGCCAGCAGGGCACGACAGTCGATATTGGGCCCTGCTTATTCCCCCATCTTCACATCATCAAATTTGATGATTTCCACCCGAAAACCAGATCACTTTGGGTGCAATTTCGAGGCTGCCTGCTAAGTCCCCGCAGCTCGCGCGCACGCTCAGAGCACGGCACTGCCAATTTGGAGTGACACCCCACACCGTAGTGGATACACCTGCATATGCCCGCCTATAAGTATATAGCGAGCCATCGATCGTCGCCTTTTTTCTTTTTTTTTTTTTGTTGTGTGCCGTCTTCAACGTTTTGGATACGGATCCAGCATTTGGCTACCAATTCGCGAGAAGCCAGCTTCTTCTCCCGTTCTCAAGTGGCGATGGTTCGGCGATGCTGCGCTCGCCGTGGTGGTGGTGTCTTCGTCTTCTCCGTCATCGTCGTCGACGTCCTCAGCGATGATAATCGCCGTTCTTGCTCGTTTCCCTTTTCGGGGTTCTCTTGCAGCAGCCCGGCTCCGCTCAGCGCTGTCCGTTTGTTTTCCTCCCGATTTTTTCCTTCCTCTTCTGTTATTATTTTGCTTTTTTTTGATTTCGTCTGGTTTCTGGGATGAATCTCTGTTCAGGTATTTCCAGCACCCAAAAAATCTTCAAGCGACTTCGACGAGCAGGACCATAAACAAAGGAAGACTCTCGACTGGACAGCGATGCATCTGCGACTGTGTGAGTGTCCATCTGGATGATGGTGATGATTTAGGAGCTCATTGTGAACTGAGGAGCTTCTCTAGGCGAGAGTATATCATAACCCAGTGGTCTTGGTGGCGTGGAGATGGTTGGCCAATATTTATGCCACGACACGACACACTGCATATGGTGCCCCCACATGTGGCTGGTTCGAGCTGTGCCTCGTCGATTGGTTTTTGGTGGTTGATGTCAAAGAGATCGGGCGACATTGATATGGGCAACGGGAGGATCTCCTACGATTGGCGCGAATCGAATTCTTGGAACGAAAGCAAAAATAAACAGCGCTGTGTTGTGCATGGTGGCGATGTGGTGATGCGGCGATGGTCGTCATTCGGTGCTCGGTGGCGCGGAACTCCTAGGGAAGTTCATTCTGTCACAAGGGCAATCGTTTGCTCAGGCTTTCGTGTTTCGTCCGAAAGGAGAACGGCATCATTGTGGGGGGAGACTAATTGGTGAGAGTTAACAGTGCTTCGGCCGGCGATTGATGGCGACGATGGGATTTAGGTGGGATCCTGCCTGTGTGCCGTGTGGTGCAACAATGTTTCGTCGAATGCTCGAACATGAGCAATTACCGAGATTTCTGTGACCGAGAAGATGGGCGAGGGACACCTAGTTCAAGGGGATCATCCGCTAGGACCGCGAAGACTGGAGTTCCTTCGTATCTTCGCGCTGAATATTGTACCAAGAAAGAAATCCATCGAAAAACACCCAACTACTGCAAATTTATTTTTCGTCTGATGATGTCCTGGTTATTTGGTTGGATTGGGGGATATCTGAGGAACCTGAGGAATGCATCACTACGCCGACAATCATGTATGAAAGTTAAATCGTCACCCATAAACAATTTATCGGTTTCAAGGCCGCATATGACGACGTGGATAGAGAAAAGCTATAACCCGCCTTTTGTCAGTTTTGACATTCTCATTGACATTGACTGCCAAACTCCTCGGGTTGTGCAGGACGACGCCCCACTAGAAGTACAACCCGTCAAAGAGTAGTTATATAGACTCTTTGACTAGCACAAGATCAGGTAGGACAGTTGAGACAAATGTGGGCAAAGCAAATTATGTGCTGACTTCGAAACAAGATTCCCAACACCGGTTGTGTGAGCCATTGTCGGTGCCGTGATATAATACGAAACTGTCTCTCCTCTCGGCCGCGAGTAGTACGCAATTCGTCATTTCTGACCATTCACAATGACTTGGTCCTCTGGTCTTTCTCTCCTTCTCGACTCCGAAGGTTCTGATTCTAAGACACATTCAACCGACGCATTGTTGCCTTCTGAACTTAGTCCAGCTTGGAACAGCTTGTTGAGTATCCATACAGTATACAACAACAATACTTCGCTATTTGCCACGTTCATCTCGAAGCCTTCCGCCTCGAAGTTCAAAATGACCATTTTGAAGCAAGACCAGACCCGCTGCTACCGTCTCTATGCCAGGAGAAGCTTTATTGACAGCACTCAGTGATCGTTTTTTTGGAAAATAGTGTCTCCAAAAAAATGTTGCGCAATATCGTCACACGCCAAATGTTCACCGTCCTGGATCGGACCCTTCTCGCATCAATTGTCGTCGTGAGTGCATAGCCGACCTGGACTCATCATCATCAACCCATCCGAGTCCGGACTAAGTAGATTGACATCGCTGAGGCATAATTTGACCACAAAATCATAACCATCGGGTTTCCCGAGACTTTCGCCTGCAAGAACAACTGAATGAAGAGTGTGTGATTGGAGAGCCAGTTACATCATCTCGGGATCTTGTGTTCACCCGGGGAATCGATGGAAATCCGAGTCGAAAAATGTCTATTCAAATTAATCAGTATTTACAGGGCATTTTAACGACTGTCGTGTTCGTTCATAAGCCGTGATAATTTCGACGACAACCCATGCCCACATTGTGTGGCAACAGCCTGTTCTCGAAATTAGACGAATTTATGAATTTATTGATGATTTTTATGGTCACGCAGTGCTACGAATTCCCAAACAAGAATGAAGCGATGAAGTCTAATAACCAATTCCGGCGACAGAATGGAGTGCCATCTCAGAGAATGATCTTCATAATTGGATTGGAATTAGACCACTAACGGGTATCTCCTCATTCGTATAATTTTACGAGATTCTCTTCTGTTGAAGGGGCATTTCATTCAAGAAAGGGTGATGTGAGGGCAACGAGAGCTTAGTCTAGGCACTGGTTTGTCAACATAGCCAGTGCGCGTCTTAATGAAAAGTCAACTTCATGAGACTCATTTCAATTTCAATCCGCATGCTTCACTAAAGTGGTCGAGGGGGAAAAACACGCACGAGAGATCTCCAGGCAACTCGATCCTCCACCATCGACTCTAACTCATCTGGAGATACGCCCAAGCGTAACCAGGGGAGTTTTTGGACTTGGTCCAACCACCTCGTCCTGGGTCTGATAAGCCTACGTTCAACGCCCGCCTCGGAGGTCGTGATAAAGGGGAAATTTGTGCCCCGGAGCATAGCCCTCTAGCTCCTCAATCTTGAGTTCCTCGCCCACTGCAGCATTTCTCACCCTTTCCCGGCGAGTAACTCCCACACCTGCACGAAGAAATCTGATCTCGGCAGCTTGTATTCTTTCGGTCATTACCCACATTTCATGACCGTAGGTGAGAGTTGGAACACATACTGAGTCGAAAACCGCTTTGACACTTCCTGTTCACAGATCTACCAAGCTGTTTCAAAATTGACGCAGCTTGACCAATCCTACAAGAAAGCTGAGCATTACTTAAAATGACCCCGAGATACTTAAACTTCTCCACCTGTTTCAATGAGACTCCACTAACCTGTAGAGCGCATTGAACAGGCGTTCTGGAGATAACCTCCGATTTGTCCAGGTTAACCTTCATTCCGGCATCAGCACATACGGCCACAATCCTATCGAGTGCGCGCTGCAGTTCTGTCTGCGAAAATGTGAGGATAACTAAGTCATCTGCAAAAAGAAGATGACTGCCCTCAACTCTCCCAATGTGAACAATTCCTCAGCTGCACTGCAACATCCAGTGAATATATACAACGAAAAACAGAGTTAGCTCAAACACAGCTGGTACAATTTGTGTATAGAGACTAAGTGGCCTTCAGAAGAGGACCTTCAATCGAATACTCCTGCAGAACACTCCAGAGTTTATCTCGAGCGATTCTTTCAAATGCTTTTTCCCAATCAAGAAAACGGCTGTAAATGGGTTTGGGATTTCAAGCCTTCTCAAGTACCAGTCTTAGAGTGAAAAGCTGCTCAGTTGTACTTCTACCGGGACGAAAGTGCGGCTTTCCCCCACAGCTCTGGAACGCGCTTCCAACACCTTAGCCCAGACTTTCCGGGGGAGACTTAAAAAATATATGCCCCTGTAGCAATCTCTTTTGTCCCCCTTCTTGAAATGTGGGACAATCACCCAAGTTTGCCAATCGCCAGGTGTTTCACAACGTTCCCAACTTTTCAATGACACGAGAGAGCCATAAAACTCCCTCTTTACCCAATGCCTTAAGCAATTCTGGCCGGATTTCATCCATACCGGCGGATTTGCCAATCTTTAGCGATTCAATCGGCAACATGACTTCCCCCACCGTTGGACTGTTCTCCTGTATTAATTTAATTATTATATTATGTTATATTACAATTATGTTATAATGCAACATTTTTAAAATTAGTTTGCAGTTTTCTTAAAATGATGTTAAATTTGCCTTGGCATCACTCAACTAAAGACATACACAAAAAAGCGAATGTTGAATTGATTTCTGATAGGATACAGAAACTGAAATTAAAATTCCAGGAACGCTGTAGTTTTGTTGAAAACCCGCTTATTAATATTCTAAGTGATACTTAATCTCTATTGTTTATTCAATGTTACTGTGTTATATTTATTTTTTTGTTTATTTATTTATTTATTTATTTATATATTTCTTTATTTATTTATTTATTTATTTATTTAGTTATTTATTTAATTATTTATTTATTTATTTGTTTATTATTTATTTTACTTATTACACAACTTGTGTGTTTACTAAAATTGTATTATTCACTTATTTATATAATTTTGTTTTTTTTTTTTTTGTTTACTTTGGAGGTTTTTTTTTCGTATTTTCCTCCAAAGTATAATCATATTTTTTTGAAAAACACAATTTTGCATAATTACTTGTAAAATATTGTAGAAGAAAGATATTATAATATCATATCTCTAATCTGTAAAATGTGCGGTAACAATACTTATGTCATCAATATTATGCGAAATAAAAGATCTATCTATCTATCTATCTTGCAGTTTGGTTCCCTCCAAGCTTTTTTGGATCTCCAACCGCCACTGGCAAAAAATTATCCTTCACAAAATTTCACAATAATTCCTTGAGCTTTTTATTTTCATCGCGCCCATTGGAATGTTGTTATTGTGCTTCTTGAGATACCACTTAAAAAGTGCTCGTCCCATTTTTGGGAATTCACCGGTCCTAGTACTGTCTCGATTTGGAACCATTTTTTGAAATATTAAATGCCCTTAAATTTGTTTTGTATCCTTCTTGATGGTTCAAATCGAAGACTTTGGCAATCCAAATTTTAAAGAAATCTCCCTCAATGACAATCGCTTTTTACATTGTTTGATTATTTACACTTTATCGCCCAAAAAAAGACTACGCTTAGCAGACATTTTAATTTATTTTTTAACAAACAGAAAATACAACCGACCTCTAGAAATACTGCACTGCTTCGAAATGAAGGGCGTGCAAATAAAACTTGCAAAATCCAAAAAACTGCAACAGTAATTTTTCCTTTAAAATTTGTCCTTAAAAACGCATAATAATCACAAAACTAACGAAGAACCCATTTGGATAACGGATAGAGATACAGAGATACGGATAGGGATAGTAAGTAAAGTACGCTAAATGCATGTGAACGGTGGGTAAGATTAACTTGCTTTTGTCTTGTTTTAGCTTTCATCTGTCTAGGAATCGCAAATAAGAACAATTTTACATACGAGCTGGTTATTAGGCATTCCTTTGGCACAGGTTTTGTTTTTCTCCCTTTTTTTCATCGTCTTTGTCTTCCTTCTTTTTATTGGAACGTAACTCAAAAGCTAAAGGTTCTTAAACTTAAAACTTTGGTTTGTTTTTTGTTTTTTATCATTTTTTGCCTGCTCTGCATCGGCAATGGAATGAACTTTGAATGTAACGCTGTGGAATAGACGTAGTCCGTCCAGATGACAGGTCTACCAGGGACGCCACATGTTCTCGTCCATCTGTCTAGACTCGGCGGCGAAGAACCCGCCACCCTCCTGACGGTTAAGGTAGTTCTGATTGTTCTGAGTCTGATCAGAGTGCTCCATGTTGGTGTCGGCGTCGCCATCGTCGACGCTTATTGATTTCGCCGATAGCATTTGAGGCGGGGTGGCTGGAGCTTTCTCAATGTCGACATCGATTTCCGATGAAGTTTATTGTCCACTGAGCGCTTGCGATGATGACGACTGCTGCTGCTGTTGCTGTTCCAATTGATGGTCAGCAATGGGGCTATGGCCAGGTGATACGGTTGCTATTTACGAGGTGCCAGCACACGAGGTGGGAATCGATGACGTCTGAGGTGTCATCACCGGGTTTAGGGTGCTGCTGCCCTCGTCTCTGGGCAAGTCCATTGAACATTTATCATAGTTCTCCAATTTATCACTGACAAGGACTGTCGATTGATATCTGTTCAATTCAATGAGCCGCTCGAAATCGGTACGCGTCGCGATGGGATCAACAATCTTCTGAGTGCTGAGACCTAAGGCGGCTGATAATTGCATGTAGTGCGGTGACAACACTAGTACATTATTTAGATCACCCACTTTGAGGTTTTTGTATGCTTCCATGGTGCAGGGCTGAAACGAAGAGTTTAGAGTATATTTTCATTAGTTTTCTATTCTCAACTCATGTTGGTTGAAATGGAGTGACATCGGAAGAGGATTTGCCTGCGCAACGAACTTATTGAAATATGAATGTCAATTAGATGCAGTTGTACGCACGTACGTTCGTTAGGAAGGATGTTAGGAAGCATGTGCTATGAGGTAAAGTCAGCTTTTATTTAGATGCCAAATGCGACAACTCTCAAGAAATATCCTTAGAAAAAGAGCCAAGTTTTCGCAGCTTTCGAAAAAAAAATGTTAAACCTTCATGAGATATTCTACATAACAAAGACCCCACACCAAGCAAAATTCAAGACAGGGGGTTAGCTAGATAATCATTAGAAAAACTTAAGACTCAGTGAGAGTTAACGATAGAGAATGAGCTCCTTGACCAATTGGGGTCTGGGCGATTGCAGTTAAGATTGCAATGTAAAGGGTGACTTTTTAGCTATTATCTTTTTGGCAACACCGGTTTAAACAGCTGACGCACGTGTCGTGTTTTTTTTTCACTGTCAAAGATCTTCAGTTTGGTCTATAATTTAACCATGAATCGTCTTACAAACGAACGACGCTTGCAAATTATTGAATTTTATTATCAAAGTGCGTGCTCTGTTAAGAAAGTTCATCGCGCGCTTCTCCCATTTTATGGTCAGTTTAAGACGAAGCTCATTTTTGGCTCAATGGGTACGTAAATAAGCAGAATTGTCGATTTTGGAGTGAATATCAGCCAGAAGCATTGCAAGAGCTACCAATGCATCCGGAAAAAGTCACAGTTTGGTGCGGTTTATGGGCTGGTGGCATCATTGGACCGTACTTCTTCAAAAATGATGCGAATCGTAACGTAACTGTGAATGGTGAGCGCTACCGTGAGATGATATCCAACTTTTTGTTGCCCAAAATGCAAGCGCTTGACTTGCATGACATGTGGTTTCAATAAGACGGTGCCACATGCCACACAGCACGCGCAACAATGGACTTATTGAGAAGCGAGTTCGGTGAACATTTTATTTCACGTTCGGGACCGGTCAATTGGCCGCCTAGACCGATTTAACGCCTTTAGACTATTTTTTGTGGGGCTATGTTAAAGCTCATGTCTATACAGACAAGCCCGCTTCAATTGACGCATTGGAAGACAACATTGAAGCATTTATTCGTGAGATACCGGCCGAAATGTTGGAAAGAGTATGCCAAAATTGGACCAAGCGGATGGACCATTTGAGATGCAGTCAAGGTCAACATTTGCTTGAAATAATCTTCAAGCATTAAATTAATGGACCGTACTATCGATTCAAATAAAGATTTCATGCATTTTTCTGAATTTTTATGTGTTTTTTTTTTTGAAAAACTTTCCTATAGCTTTTAAAAAATCACCCTTTATATATATGTTGGTATAACTAATCATTACCAGGAATTTACAAAAGCAAATAGCCACGATCAATAGAAACAGTAAGTAGGGATACATACAAAAAAGAGGAGCGGGCAGTAGACGCACTCGAGGTCTATGTGTAAACATCTTGTCACCGCAGTGTCCCCCCAATCGACGATATCCGAACGGACAAGGAACCTTCACGGGAAGGTGCAATGGTGACGATGGAAAATTGGCACATAAGCAAAATGTTCCCATGGAAAATGTTGTGATACGACACTCTACTAAGGAAATTGATAGCATTACACTACCCAGACGACGAAACACCTCAACAAACATTAATGCATAGGTCAGCGTAAGGTAGTTGATAAGTATCAGTGAGTACGAAAAAATTGTCGAGCTTAACTCCAGATTTGCTAACGGATAGACTATAAAATTCAGTATAATTCTTAAGCTAAATTTCGGTTGTTTAATTTTTTCCTCTTTATTATCGGTCGGCAATTTACTGTGCTCGTCAGTTTGCTTGATTTGTTTCTTTCTTTTCCGTCAATACACAAAGGTTATATGAAAGTACTCCAGGCGTAACAATATGTCGTTGGCGTCTGCGTCATCCAATTGAGGCAAAAATAAGTTGTTAATCATCGATCTATGGCGCTCGCCGCTGATAGTGATGGCCTGGCTAACTTCGCTCTCAAAGAAATACGGACTGATGACGCCAGACCATAATCCACACCAAACAATGACTTTTTGAGGATGCGTTGGAAGCAAGACAACTTTGTTGGTTGACGTACACCATTCAACCAGAAATGGGCCCTATCTTATGGCGACCGTGAAATGGGCGAAGACAGCTCACAAAGAACAGAACAAAATTGTTGAACGCTATATCCATACACTGGCAGCCACTTTGACAGATGTAGCTTCAACAATATGGCCGCTATCAACTGTCAAAATTCGAAGGTCCCTATTGAAACACCCTTTAGTCACGTTCTGTTAATTTCACTTCGTTTACCTCTACTTTGTCTACTTAGATGAAAAGGTGAGATGATGGGCGTAAATTCCCCTTGACCTGGATCACGTTGGTGGCAACAAAGTATGCAGAAGCGTCTTCCTGAATTCTTGAAACTTTCAAGGCCATAAACTTGATAACATTAGGTTGCACTTCTAAGAAAGTCTCCTGTTCTCATTTGAGAGACAATGGACACTTAGTTGTTGCTTATTATTCCCTCATCCGCTACTTCTTGCTTGTCACGTATCCAACGAGCGATCAGTGAGACTGTCCGCTGAAGAAATATTCTTCTGATCATCCACACGCCGATGTTCAAGCACAACTTCTACGCATGCCGTAACAAGTTCAATTCAATGTTTGAGTGCCGTACAAATCGACGCGTTATTGTGGTCGTCTTGGTATCCCAGGATTTGAAACCTCTTCAACACTTTCACACACACAACCAACAAAGAATGCAGTGAAAAATGGAGTACGACAAAGTTCCAGTCTTGGGCCGCAATATTTTCCTACATACGAAAGCAGTCCCCTTGCGTATTTTTGTTTGTTGGAGGGCTTCTCAGGATTTGTGGTCCACCATTAGCAGAGACGTCATTTGTTGTTAGATACGTTCAGATCCTCATCTGTTTAAGCAGTCCTGAAGAGTGCTTTGATATGGGCATGAAGCAACTCCCCAGATCATAATTATCGGATGTATCAGGGGTTCTCATTTAAAAAGATCTCGTCGTCGTGTGGCTTGTATCCCAAAAATCATCAGTCCGATCTAATTCATGCTCGAACAGGCCAAACTTCTCCTTCATCCGTAGCCCACACATAGCCCATGCCTAGACACAGCCTCCACTTCATTATCCAATCAGATGTCCCAAACTGTTAAGAATTCCAGGAATACTTCAATTTGCCTCCATGCATTGTTGGTCGTATCCGATACATTCCCTCTCCCACAACATACCCCGAGACACAACCTTGCACTTATCGTGAATAAATTAGCGATAAATTAGCCCCCACTGAATATCCACTCAATACTATTTCGTCCGCTTTGTCCTCAGTTCATAAATAATGTTTTTCATAAAAAATTCACTTTTCCTCAAAGAACGACGATTCAGATCGAAACGGCTGCCATTTGCCAGTTAGATGGGATGACAAATCGCCCCAAACATTCTGGGTAGAGCTGAAGCGGTACATTTCCCCCCGCTCGACGGCCTAAACTGCCGGGCGTTTACGTAAGGCACATAGTCGGTAAGCGGCGCGGTGCGCTGGTGCTCTCGAGAATTGGGACCATTCTGAAGGCCGTCGACTGAGGTTTGAATACGTAATTCGATAGGGTGGGCGGAATGAGTGTGCGTGATGCAGCTGCTTTGTTTGGGCAATGGTCGGCTGTGACATTTAATGGTGACTTCTTGGGGAGGCCGATATGACAAGTGGAATTGGGTAAATTGAAAGGAAGCCGATTTTTGGTGCTTTGCTCTTGATTTTCTTCAGGCTAATCTGCCATGGATGTCAGCAGGTAGTTGAGATGTAGGTTTGATGGTTTACTGCTTGTCGAGTCATTGACAGCAAGCTAGAGAGGAGGGAGTGACTGCAGATAAAGACATTCAAAAAGGGGCAACAATCGTGAGAGTTATGGTATGGCTAGTCGTGATAGAAATTGAGTGAAATGTTAGGAATTTTATGATTTTTTGAGTGGAGGGACCTGAAGCGTCTTTCTTAGTACATATCATTTATTCTCCCGTCGCCATCAATGTATATAGGAGAAAGGGCAGCACGCAGAGCAATTCTTCAGACTAGGAACCCCTTCATTCGGTCAAGGTGGGGGCAAACCAAAAAACAGCGATCAGAAGGAATTATTTAGAGTTTGATCGTGGGGCTATCTGCGACCGATTTGAAAATCGTGTGTTATATCGTGGCACCGACAAGCGTTCTCACTGCTAGAGCTCTTGATACCAGCATACCCTGCAACCAATTTGGGTACCCGGGTACCCTCCAACTTAAAAGTGGTTTTACGCATCAAGAGCACTAATTATCGCTGTCGCCTTTCTTTTGGCCAAGGTGCTTTTTATCAGTGATATCACTGCCATATAGACGGAAAAGTTCTTAGGAAACGGAAACAATTCCAACCCAACGGCTTCGAGTCACCGTACCATCGCCATAGCGCCTCAAAGGCGCACATTGGAAACGACTATCGAGCCAAGTCCCATCAGGACATAACATTTTTTGGGGCAAAAAGGAAGAGGTTTGGCCTACGAATTTACGCATTCCAATCGGTAAGATCTCCTGACTCTGTGCTTGACTCTGAAGAAAGTGACGAGGATAGTGGCGTCGGAGAAGTGGGAATGAAAAGAAGGCGACACAGACAAGAGCACAAGAGTTTCAAACTAATCGTCGCAGAGTAACAAGGTATGCTTCCAGAAGATGACTAGCAGAGTCAGCAAAAGGGTTACACGCTGTAGACGAAAAGGGACCATTACTCGTTGTTGACAGACTTGTCAACTCTGATCTCATTCATAAAAAAATGTATAAACCATCGCATTGACGTCTGCTATCATAACGAAAAAGAACAACACTTACCACACGCAACAGTCCACACACAACAGAAAACAGTCGACTCTCCCTAAGTCGAACTTCCACATGTTTTTTGGGTTTACTTTGTTATAACTCCGTAACATGTAACTAACTTAACTGCGTCAGCTCTGTTGAACTGCCTAGCATTGATTTTCAACTAATTTTCGTATGCCAACTGGAATTTCGGTAAATAACAGGATCTTTTTTTCTAGATGGATTTCCATTGCTTTCAAATAAAACCTGTTTTAAGTCGAACAAACAACACAAGGGAAAATACAACATTGTTTTTGTTTGCCACTGCAAGTGGCCCTTTTGTACAAGAACCCGCTAAATTCGTCTCCGACGGGAGGGGAGGCAAAAGAAATCACAGAAAGCATCGAAACACAACACACAAGTGTCCCGGGTACCATTTAGAGGGATTTATTTTTTAATGGAGACTTCTGCTTAGACTCGTGACTTGTATGGAAAATTGAGGGGAATGCTAAAATATGACGAAAAAATTCGGGTTAGGGAACAAGTCGACTTAGGGAGAGTCCACTGGCTATTTAAAATATGGAGATGTAAAATGTTTTATAAAAGCCTCCGAATTTCTCAAGCCTGGCGAATTGAAAGAATTTGACGCTTCTTAACTAAATTGCACTTATTTTTTAGAAGGAACTGGCCCTTGGAAATGTATCAGCGAAGCGTTAGTAGGCTTATTTGACTTAAAAAGGTTGTAATTTTCAAGACGTCTTACGTTTCCTATGACAATAGATAAGCCGCAATGGTGAACATAAATACCCATGCTTCTCCCACGGGCAATTATGTGCACCATGTTGACGTGTCGTTAAGCTATTACCTCTGTTCGAATGGTTTTATGTCTATGTCGGGGTAAAACTTCCCATCCTTCTTTCTTTCTTTCTTTGTTTGGCGCTACCGTCCGGGGTGGACCTGGGCCTCAACCAACAAGCCTCTGCAGCTAGCACGATCTTTCGCCAGCTGCCTCCAGCTGTGCACACCAAGTTGGTTGAGGTCCTTCTCCACTTGTGTGCGCCATCTTGTTCTAAGACGCCCTCTTATGCGTTGTCCCAAAGGCTCGGAATCGAAGACTCTTCTGGCCGGAGCTGTGGTGTCAATCCGCTCTACGTGACCTAGCCATCTTAGGCGTTGGATCCGAAGACGCTTAACTAGGTGCATGCCGCTGTACAGCCCGTACAGTTCGTGGTTGAATCTCCTTCTCCAGACGTCATCAATACAAACAGGACCAAAGATCGCACGCAGAACTTTTCTCTCAAAACGACCAAGAGCTTCTTCATCCGCTTTCAATAGCGTCCATGCCTCTGCGCCATAGAGCAGGACGGGGATGGTTAGGGTGTTATATAATGTCAACTTGGTGTTTCGAGAGATGGCTCTGTTACTCAATTGCCTCTTGAGCCCAAAGAAACCGCGATTGGCAAGAGTAATTCTGCGCTTGATCTCGGTAATGGTGGTATTGTCCCTGTTTACTGCAGAGCCAAGGTAGACGAAGTCCTTGACTACCTCAAAGTTTCTGCTGCCCATTATGACGCTCTGTCCGAGGCGTCGATGTTGTGCGTCCTTTCGTGATGACAGCATGTACTTTGTTTTGCCCTGGTTAACTGCCAAACCCATTTTAGCCGCTTCCGCTTCAATGCTAGCAAAAGCCTCATTGACAGCTCGCTGTGTTCGTCCAATCACGTCAATGTCGTCCGCGTAGGCAAGCAGTTGAACGGACTTTTGGAAGATCGTGCCTCTGGTGTTGACATTTGAGTTTCGCACAATCTTCTCAAGTATGACATTGAAGAAATCACATGATTTCTTCAAACTTCCCATCCACATCCACTGTTTTCCAAATAGTTCTTAACCGGAATAGCAACGTGGGGCCGAGCGTGGTCATGATGCAAAATTATTGCCTCGTGTCTGGTCGCATATTCCGGGCGTTTTTCGGCCACTGCTCTCTTCAAACAGATTAATTGTGTTCGGTAGCGTTGTCCATTGATGTTTTCACCCGGTTTTAGCGGCTCATAATACAGCACACCCTTCTGATCCCACCAAATACAGAGCATTACCTTCGCGCCATGGATATTCGGCTTTGCCGTTGATTTGGCTGGTTGGCCGGGTTTGAAAGCCACTTTTGGAACTTTCGCTCAGCTAGCGCATGTTCACCATAAGCTTCCACCAAAATACGATGACTTTCGGCAGCAGTTTTCTTCACATTAAAGTACTGAAGAAGAACTCCCCGCAAAAACACTTTTTCAGCATAAAGTTCGACATATTTGAGTGAAAAAAAAATTGTGGTTGTTTACGCTTCAAATGAATGACATGTACTGAAATCACGTACAATGACAGCATCTTTCCAGCGCATGTTCCAATGGAATAATACAAGTAACGCCATCTCTTAGCAAAGCAAGAATTATGTTATAGACCCAATAAAATTATAAGCCTAGACTTAGGCAAGAATAGTATATTCTTGAAGTACAGAGATATTAAGAAAATAATAAATGAAGTGAAATAAGAAAGGAGGCAATTATCACCAAGGACTGTGGTTCGAAACAGATTTGTTGCATTCGGTGTGCGTTGCTAATATGCAATTGCATGGATTTTCGACTACCACCACGTTTGCTTTTCTTCGGTTTGTGTGGTCTCATAAGGAGCCCTTTTCTCTTGTTTCGTGGTGCTTCAACTTTGGTCCGTGAAGCTCTGCTAGAAACGTGTAGCAGTCACTATGTGTGGACACAAATCTAGGCGTGTCGCAACTCAGGACCTTTGTTCGAACAAACCGGCTCGAAGGACCAAAGAGTTAAAAAGAAAGTGAAAATAAAAATCAGAAAAAAAAGAGTGGAAGACATGTCCCCTTTGTGTTGCCAGAGTTTGTTATATGTACATTGTCTGGCCAGGCATATCAGGTTAAGGTAAACATTCGTACCAACATCACAGCATAGCTATATTGTCCAAGACGTCGATGTTGCATGTCCTTTCATGAGGACAGCATATATGTACATCGTTTTGCCCGCATTAACTGATAGACCAATTTTCGCTGCTTCCGTCTCCATGCCAGCAGACGCATCATTGAAAGCTAGCTGTCAATGACGTCCGTGTTTGCCAAAAGTTGCCCAGTCTTCTGTAAGAGCGTGCCACTAGTGTTAGCGTGTGGGTCTCGAGTCGGAGAAGTAATGTTCGACAGCTAGAATTCTAAAGATATAAAAGAGTTGGCCTAACTCGGGGCAAACATGAAGTCCACTCTACAACCTGTAGAGGGTCAGGGCCTAGCCTCTAGCTTCTCAGTAACCACTCATGTTGTGCGTGCCACTGTTCTCTGACGAGTGGGACCTATGTTGACTCCGAACGGCTAATTTGAGAAGCTTTTTTTCCTCTTTGAGCATTGTCAGTGACTCGAAAGGTAACCTGCCGTGAAAAGTAATCTGCTCATACCGGGACTCAAACCTAGGCAACGTAGCTCAAGTGCGTAGATGTAGTGCGTCCCCCAACCCACAACGTCGTCACTAGCTGTCCTGTTAAATTTGTTCACCTCTCTGTTTAATCGTCGATCGCTATGGATCAAGCCACATCGGTAGACCATCACAATTTATGGCAAGTCCGACGTTAAGTTGTTTTGAGGCAGTTTTCGAAAGTCGTACGTTTTAAGAACCGATTGCTATCTCTCGCCTCTCTGATCCACGGGTGACTAGTGAGCTCTGGAATTTTATGTCTATTGCGATTTATTTAATTGATATCGAGTTCAAAGCCTTCACTTGGACACATTCCCTCTCGAGAGCCTACCTCTTAAGGCGTTAAATCGATGAAGTGGATCTAGTAAGCTACAACGCGGGGCAGTAAAGTGATAAGTGGGCGGATTAAGACTCAGGAGGATCTGTGTAAGTTGGCAAGTGGTATCTCCCCTGGAAGGCAATCCACAGACGACAGACTTTGTTACATAAGCAGACATCAATATACTCCTCTGCTCCTCACTATACTTCAGTGCCACATCCACTCACAGACTCACTAGTTGTCACAAGCGGCCTGCAGTTCGTCATCCATTAAAAGCGGTACCATCTACCGAACGCCACAAAATAAGCGTCACATTTGCTCGCAGCCACACTCGATCCCGTAACCCCGAGTGACACTTGCCAAACCAACTGCCAAACTTATGGCCGAGCATAAATTCATCCTGTCATCCGTAACTGATGTCACCTTGCACCGCTCACATCCGCCAGCTTCAGCCGAAACCACCAAAGGGACCAGCAGGCAGCACCCCACCAGCACGGCAAGTGATTTCAATCGAACGAGTTCGTGCCCTATTGCCGAACCCACATACTATGTTGCGCCATCGCAAGCCACTGACGCGGCCGCTGCCATCCTGCCATTGTCGTCGGCATGCCGCGTCGTCCCATGATGAATGTGGTGGCCCCTGTCTGTGGTGTGAATCTTACATAGTTCCGAACACGAATAGCACACACATCTATCGGCTCCAGCTCATTTGTGGGATTGTGTCTGATTGCACGACACCGGGAATGGACGTAGGACGGAACTACTGCTGCTGGCGGTGATGGGCCGCAGGAGGCGCGACACTATTTCTTTCAGATTCAGTCGCCATGCACTCGTCTAGTGCATGCGTTCTTGTTGCGTTAATTTATTAATAACTGGTTGGTCTGACGATGATGACGGCTCCGGCCAAGGGGCATCCCTCCATGTGGGGAGTGCTTGCGAGACAACGCGTAACGCGTTAGCGTTCAGCAAGCGGTTAGGTGTCGTCTGTCAACGCTTCACGAGACTGCTTATACTGCTCTGGCGACACTCTCCAGCCGTGGCTAGCTGCAATGGAGGCACATTAATTAAGAGGCTTGTTGGTGAAGTGTTCGCTGAAAATAAATCAATACTTGAATTCGTGGATAATTGTGCGTGAGTAACGTTTAATTTTAGGTTTTTCTATTTGCTTGGCGACACATTGACTTCAATGCTCAGGACTCGGTGGATGGGTTGATGATAAAGTGCCGTCCATTTTCAGCGCGGCAGTTGGTGGCATGTTCATAATCCAACACAAACATTTCAAAGCCACGGCGTGGTCTTAACGAACATGGGCCCTTCTCCAGCTCAGCTGAGGGTTGGAAGTGGTGATCGGCAGATCATTGGAAGTCGCTGAACAAACCAGGTCTTTCGTCAAGGGATATTGCGGTTTGGCGGAAATAATTGTTGGCTATTCGCACTGTGGGTGGTCCTGTGAATAAAACCTGGGCCAAACCAACAAGAGTGACATCAACTGTGCGCTTTTCCAGAACAAGACTTCATTGTCATCGAAGACATCGGAGAAACATCGCAAAAGCGGGAGACCCAAAATACCGACAGTCTCGATGAACCGCAGGATCTTCTGCACACGATGGGTGCGGGGGCTACGCAGGTGCCAATGTTCGCAACAAATCGTACAGTACATATGTGCCCATGCGTGGCTACCTTCTAACCTTTAATCTAAGAGCTTTTCCAATTTGCTGGTCCTTCGAGCTCTATTCACCGGGTTATTCACTGTAGATGCACTCATCGATGTGTCATGAAACTCATAACATGCATCTACGCCCTTATCGTTATTGTCTTATTTTGCATGTCTCAGTTTTCGCAAATCAAGGAGCAGACTGGCACTTGCTACTTTAAATAAGCGCAGGACAGAGATGAAAGGAAGAGACCCGTGTTCTCACGAGAAGAACGAAGAGCACGAAAAGCGAGCCGTCGAATAGATGAAGAGAGGAATACGGTACCAATGACGTCGGAAAGTTGTGCCAAAGGGTGACATAGTTATTCAATGGAAGACTGCCTGCCCGGTTGAAAATGGTTAACTTGTAGTAGAGTCGCAGTCGACACTGCGAATCTGGAAAGATCACTTCTGTAGACTGTTAAACGGCGATAGGGACCCAAATACCGCAGTCGAGCAGAAAGTTCCACTCCACACAATGGACTCTATCATCGCCAAACAGAGAAGTCCGTCCCACGGAGCAAGACGAGCTCAAGGTAGCAATATCAAGACTGAGGTCTAAAAAAGCTGTCGATGCAGACCGACTGTCCGCTGAAATCTTTGAGGCTGGAGATTCTCTGGTGGACGCATGCACCAGCTCATTTGTAAGCTTTGGCCGGAGGGAAGCATGCCCGACGAGTGGAATCTCAGTATCGATTGCTCGATCCACAAGATACTAGAAGCCCTTTGACTGCGCCAGCTACAGACGGATAAGTCTCCTTAACATCGCGTTCGAGATCCTTTCTGCCGTTTTGTGTGTCCAGCAGAAGTCGTTAATAAGTCTAAGTAAGATAGGTCCCTTTCAGTGAGGGTTTAGGCCGGGGAAGTCCACTATCAACCAAATATTCGCTGGATAGTCCCAAGTGCATACTGAAAAAGTCCCCAGAGATGCAAATCGACACCCACCACTTTGCCATATGACAGCGCGCATAGAAACGAACTATACAGCGCCATGTCTAGTTTTGACATTCTTGCCAATCTCGTCAGGTTGTGCAGGATGACGATGGAGAATTGTCGCTGCTTCATCAAGGTCGGTAGCTCGAGATCTTCTACTAAGACAACGCACTGGCATGTGGTTACTTTAGCATCATCCTGGAGAAGATCGTGCAAGACTCGAACGCAAGCACCAAAAGAACGAACTTCCTGAAGTCCGTACAGTTGTCAGCATACGCGGATCACTTTGACGTGATTGACCGAACACAGCGGTTTGCTAGCATTGAGACGGAGGCTGCTAAAATGGGTCGATCGGTGAACTAGGGCAAGACGATGTATATGCTGTCCTGAAGAAAGGAAACACAACATCATGGGCAGAGTGTCACAACTTCGGGGTAGTTAAGGTCTTCGTCTACCTCGGCTGCGCAGTAAACACCACGAACAACATCAGTGCTGAGCTCAAACGCGGTAGCTCTTGTCAACCACTGTTTCTATGGGTTCAATTGAGTAATTGAGCCATCTCCCGAAAGACCACACTGACTTTATATAAGGCCTTGATCACCCCATTCCTGCTGTACGGCGCGGAGGCATGGACAATCTCAAAAGCGGATGAGGAAGTCCTTGGTCTCTTCGAGAAAAATGTTCTGCGTGCGATCTAGGTCCTGCTTGCGTCGACGGATTTTCGAGGAGGAGATTCAAGCACGGGCTGTACAGCGACGGAGGAGAAAATTCAGCCACGAACTGTACGGGCTTTACAGCGACATGAGCCTATTCAGACGTCTACGGTTGCAACGTCTAATGTGGCTGGGCCATGTAGAGTTGTTCATGCAACTCAGCTCCGGCCCTAAGAGTTTTCGTCTCCAAACCTGTGGGAAAAGCAAAAGAGGACGCCCGCTTTTAAGGTGTCCCACCCAGGTGTAGAAGGACCTCATTCAACGTGTGCTGCACTAGAGACAGCTAGCCAGAGATCGTCCTAGCTGGAGAGGTTTGTTAGTTGAGGCCAGGTCCACCCCGGACTGTAGCGTCAAATATAGAAGCAGAAGAAACGCTCACTAACAATATTTTAGTCTGTCACCCGTCAGCCTGTCGAATATTCTACTCCGAGCTTGTGGGTCTCTGCAACAGATGTCCACAGTTGAGGCGGACCAGAAACGGGGAGAGGAACATCAGCAAAATTTGGAAGAAGGGACTGTTGCCGATTTCGACCAACCTGGAGGGACGCCAGCAAAGATCCCTGCTAATGCTAGGGTTAACTTGACATACATCCTGCTTATCGTGCATAGGATGCATGGTCCAGTCTGTGAGGAATGTAAAAGGAGGAGAAGGCACCGCACATGTTTAGCATGCTCAGACAAGAAGCGCATGCAGACTAATACTTCAGCTGAGAGGATCTTCGAGTGCACGCCTACTGTTGGGAGAATGACAGGAAGACCGAATTTTCGATATAAAGACCACGTTCGTGATCTTGATAACTGGGAGCTGCACTCCTAGGCCCGAGAACAATTGAATGCTGCTCAATCTCAGACAGTCCAAGAGTCGATGGCCTGAGAAGGAATGGAAGAAAGGTCCGCGAACAAAGACCGGGCTTGTGACTTTCTGGGACGGGTGTATGGAAGACGCGGACTCCCTGCTGACCACTAGCCTGGAAAAACAATGAGATGTGAGTGAAATTGTTTTAAAATACCTGCCAGTGAAATTCTTCACGAGTTTGATTTGCTCTTGCTCAGTCAGCAAGGAGCGTCAATACAACATTGCCAACTCCACGCAGCGACTGACTACAAATAATCCCAGAAATCGGTTCCCATTTCCTACTCGACTTCTTCTTCCCAACCCAAACCACTACAAGAGCGGTCTCAAGATGATTTCAAATTCGCTTCGGAGACGTCATCTTTCCTGCTATCTTAACTCCACAATCTACTCGCCGTTCATTGCTGAAGGTCGCTATAAAACTCCACACCTGCCTCCACCAACATCCCATCTCCCATTGCTGGTTCACACGCGCATCTCATTAAAGCAATCGCGAATCGAGCATGAACTCCGTATTCACTCCGAGGAAGAATAGAATTCCGGGCGACTTCAAACCGGAATGTGTCAGCGGCCGCAGCCACTGTGCGCAGGCCCACTGAAGCGAGCTCCACTCAAGTGTCGTTCACTTTTCGCATTCAGATTATCATCGACGGCCGATATGAGAAATGACTCTTGATTAAGTGGCTATCTCGAAGCTTGATTATGGCCTCGCCGGTGACAAAACATCGTCGTGGTGGTCTCCCTCCGCCCTCCGCCCTCCACTCTCCACTGGCCACCATTTCCCTCGATCGCTTTTATTTTTATCTAATAGATACTTTTCTGGTGATTATTTACATGGCTCTATTGAGATGTTCCGAGTCGCTCTCGGCCTGCGTCCGCTCGCCGTCTGCTTTTGGGCAGGAACATGTGTGGAGCGGACTGCGTGGACGATTGGCGGTTCCTCTTTTGGTTATTTATCGAACAAAGCCGATGTTGATGGTGGTTGGTGTTGAAATTTGAGAATTTATCTTGGTGCCTTGTGCTCCCAAAAATGAAATAGGGGCAATAAATAAACGCCTTAGTGCTCCGGTTTGTGTGCCCGGTGATTTAGTGCTCGTTGATAATCATTTACATGTTAATTTCTAGGAATATGTCCGCGCTCGGTGTTGGTATTTGGAGCGATTGTTCGCCGGGACGGAACCTGACGCAGGCGATAAGGGGTGTGCGTGTGTGCAGGCAGTGTGGAAGGAACGATGACAAAGGCGAGGTCGGCAGGTAAATGGATTTGGGAAGCGACAACAGATCATTCCGCAGAACGTTACGACACTTTGATATGCAGATCAGGGATTATGTTTGGATGGCAGCAGTCGATTGAATGTCGAATTGCTGGAATAGCTCTATACATGGCACATTGTGTTGGGATTAACTGTGGCAGGAGGGAAGACACTCCCGGTTTTTATGTTTAGAAAGGTGGAAGGTCTCAATGGAGTCTGATGCATCTTGGCGAGCGGTAGAGGCTCTATTGACCGCTCTGATGGGCATGCAAGGAGTTCTTTTTTTGCCTTCATGGATGTGGGTCGCCGTGGCCTAGTGGGTTGGTACGTCGGAGGAGAGACTTTATCCACGACTCTAGCTGACAACACTGATGGAGTACTCCTGCCTAGAAAAATGTTCTCAAACTTGGCTTACTACAGCTGGTAGTGAGATAAGCTCCTGTCTTAAGTGGAACGTAAGATCTTCACGCTATCAAATCGTTAAAACTGCTTCCTCTTGTGGCACTAAAACCCAGTGAATCTACGCTCAAGCCTTTGCAACTATCACGAGTTCGTGCTCGCTCCTGTAACAACCAACAGGATAACTATTCCCCACTTTGGTATATCTTTCAGACATCATTCCTGCCGTAGCACCTCTCCATCACCTCGATTGCGCGCTTCTAGTGCTCTTTCCTTTTCCTCCTCAGAAGCCGGGCCTCTTTCCCTCGCCTCGTTCGTAGAGCTCACGAGCAGCTCTCATAGTCCATTGCAGCGTTGCTTTGTAGGCTTCTCTCTTCGCTGCATGTACCAGGCCTCACTCCTTGGTAAACCACTGGTTTTTCCTAGGTGGTGTCGTAAAACCCTGGATTCTTGACAACGCCTCAAATCTTCTCCGATTGCTTGCGCAGGCGGCCGGCATGGCGACGAACTAAGAGAAATTTCGGGAGACTCGATTGGCAAGCTTTCCGCAGTCAAACCCTGGTGTCCTTACACGACTCCGCTGTTCTCTTAATATCCGAGTTCGTACCTTGGCTGCCTACAAGGAAATGATCCGAGTCAACATTGGCTCCTCGCGACGTTCGGACATCAAGTATGCTGGAGGAGTGCCTGGCGTCGATCGCAACGTGATCAGTCTGGTTGGCGGTGGATTGATCTGGGGAACTACCAAGTCCCTTTATGGATTACGTCCAGTGACAAATTCCACCAGCCTGAGTCCATCTCCGGACGTGCTGTCATGGCGGCTGTACCAATGGCTCTAGCAAAGATGTCAGTTTTACTCAGCTTAAGGTTAAATTCTCCTAGACTGATCTTAGTGCCGTAGCTGGTGTATTGATCGTACGTTCTTTCTAGGAGATCATAGAAGGCGTCTTAGCTGTCCTTATATTTGCCCTCTGTTGAGGCATGGGCGCATATTAGGCTGATGTTCCCCAATTTGTCCTTGATGCGGATTGTTATGAGGCTAAAGACTTTGCCCTGAACAACAAATTCACATCCGTGTAAGCGCCATGTGATCACCGTAGTTGCAGCTTCTCATCCTCTTTTTACCCAGCCCATTCCAGAGCACTTCCTGGATGGCGGTGATGTCTGTTTTCGCAGCAGTCCAGTGCCCCGCGAGCTCTTCGGCTGCATGTGGCATGTTAAATGACCTGACGTTCTGCGTGCAGAACCAAAATTCGTTGTCCTTAATACATTTGGTCGTCAACATCAAATCCGTCCGTATCCGAGGCATGTGGTTGTCTGTGAAAGAATTTCTTTTTACTTGATGAAGGAGTTAACCACACTTTTGATGCCGCCGTTGGCCAGACAATTGTCCAGCTTTTCCGCCGCCATTCACAAAAGGATATGAGCTCTGATACAGACTAACACTCCCCCCCCTCTCTCTCTCTCTCTCTCTCTCTCTCTCTTTCTCTCTCTCTCTCTCTCTCTCGTCTGCAGCAGCCACTGGGATTGGGAACACCCCCAAAGGTGTACGGGTCCCGGATGGCACCCCGTGGAAGTGAGAGTAGGAGTTCGTTGATAGGGGCTAAGTGCAGACGCCTGTGCCTGCAGGAGATGCCATATCAACGCTTAGAATAACAACACAAAAAGGAAAGAAAAACACGAAAGCTCACTTGAAAGCTAATACGATTTCAGCACCCTTGCTTCACGGGAGCCCCACACACTTTTCTAGGAAAACTTTTTGAATGAAAACTTTCAGCCTTCCTCCCACATCCAGAACAAATGTAAATAATGCACAATGCGTGCATATAAACCTTCCTCTTGAGTCACTCTATCTACTGCTGAAAACCGCATTAAGCGCAGTTGCATAGTTCAAAAGATTTAAACGTACATCGGGACAAACAATTATTGTCTTATACTAATGCTGACACACAACTGTTCTGTGACAGACCTTAACTTCACTCCACATTTCTAGACGGTTCAAGGGTACTTCAACTACAGTCAGAAAGCCAAGTCCATGTCTAAAGCGACCCGCATCAAAATTGTTTTTCATTGTGTAGGATTTTAAACTTGTGGGCATAGTCTAGATTTATTTCTTATTCACATCTCCCAAAGATGAGGGGACTGTTGAGAATCAGTTTAGGCAACTGTAAAGTCGCCGGACTAATGAGAACACAATGAGAATATCAACCGCCGTATATTTGTTTTATAAGTCACTATGACAGATTACATCTTCAGCAACTTTTTGCGACTTCGCCAAAGAACCGAGAGAAGTTTTTAAATAATTCCTGATTGAGTGGGTACCTGGATGATCATTTCGGGGCTTGACGTAGTGGCACACAGAACGTTCTTCGAAACAACGAAGACTGCAGCGCACTAGTTCAAGAGGATATCAACCAACCCTTCAGTTGAAGAGATGCTATTGATCGCGACGATAATAAAAATCATACGCCACTTATGTGATGGTTCGAAAGTAAGAGCCAAGTTCTGAGTCTGCATTAGTATTATGTCAACTCTTGTATGCTAATAACGCAACGGAAGACGCCCGCGTTTAATGTGGCGCACCCGGAAGAAGAAGGACCTCAAAAAGAAGGGCGTGCGGCACTGACGGCAGCTAGATGGAAAGGCTTGTTGGTTGAGGCTCAGGTCCACCACTGTAGCGCCAAATAAGGACGAAGAAGAAAGCTTCTTATACCTCATTTCAAAATAGTACACCAGAAGCTAAAAGATCTTCATTCTTGGGGGCGCCGCCGTCTCTTCCCACAGCTAGCTTGACCGTCAGTAATTATTTTTTTAATGTTGCTGGAATCTATGCCAGAGTCGATGGTCCTATTGTGCTTTGTTTCACTGTGTCCGACCCAGACAAATGTCGCTGTACATTTAGTAGCGTTTTTTTTTTTTTGAGGGTATGGTATGGGCATAGAGCGTACATGGGCTCTGTCGAATTCTTCGCTGCAGTATGTCACCGTGCTGCCGTTCAGGCGCCCGTCCCAAACTATCCAAAACAGTCAATTTCTCGTTCTAATGAATGGTGAATTTTGCGAATGGATTTTGGAATGCACTCTTATCGCGACTTGTCACTTGATCACATGAAGCGACCTACGTTCTCGGATACGCCTCTAGGAATGTTCATCGCCCCTCCAAAAAGGCGGACGTGAACCCACATCCTCCAGCCATGTTCATGCATCAAACCCGCATCATCTCCCAAGCATACGCCACTGATTCCCAGCACTCCCCACAAAACTCCGCATTCCCGGCCACCGCACTACGCCATACCCTGACCACCAAGACCCTGACCAACGGACGCCCCAACACAATCGAGTTCTCACTTCAAGCGAAATGCTACCAATCAGAGCGAAGCCATCACATTAACCCACTTCGGCCACAAGGGAAGCAGTAGATAATTTTTACGACAAATTAGCCATAAAACGCTAACTACTAGACACTTTGTTTGAGTGACCGCTGTCGCGCGGCCGCAGCACTGCCCTCGGCCTTTGGATGTTCTCTGTTCTCGATCTTGATCTCCAGATAATCTTAAGTAGTTTCCTGGTTGCGTTGTAGCTGCTAATTCTCTTCTCCGACTTGTTCGCTTTTTCTTCAAAATTTGGTGTCTGCCTCTGTGAACTTTTCGCAGACGGACTGGCGGATGGCACACAGAGCCGTCGCTGATTACGATCAAATTGAGTCCGTTCGGTAAATGGAGAGATGAGATTCTGAACATTTTCAGATGCGATTTAGGTGCACAATGGTGTGGCTTTGTTTTATTAGATCTTCTAATTGGGGCTTCCGGGGCAGATGGCCATCGAGGTTGAGAGCTTTAGACAGAAACTTATTTATTGGTGTACTTGGGAAATTAGAGAGTGGTAGAATTCAAGTGCAGTGGTTTCATGGGACAGCTCTCTATGAATAGCAGCCCATTAGGCGGATGCATTAAGCCCACACTTTCATAACAAACTCCCGCGCCCTCCTTGGACCATAACGAAGAAAGCAAGATGTTGCTCGCCAGGCAGAGACTACATAACTTCTCAAGTTAACATGGACAGGTTCAAGTGTGAGTCGCACAACATAAATATTGGTATCTATATATATTCGCTGGTGGCCAGTGACAGGTGACTAGTGTCTGCGGATCGTAGTGGCTTACGCCTGGTGGCTAGTGACTAGTGTCTGCGGGAGGGACTGTCTACGGAGGCTAGTGGCTTGTGCCTAGCGACCGGAGTGGCTTGTGGTTGGGGCTGGTAACTATGGGCTGGTGACTAGTGGCAAGTGGCCAATGGCAGGTGATTAGTGTCTGCGGGTCGTAGTGGCTTACGGCTGGTGGCTAGTGACTAGTGTCTGCGGGAGGGATTGTCTACGGAGGCTAGTGGCTTGTGCCTAGCAACCGGAGTGGCTTGTGGCTGGAGCTGGTGGCTAGTGGCTAATGGCTGGTGGCCAGTGGCAGTTGACTAATGTCTGCGGGAGCTACTTTCTTGGGAGGCTAGTGGCTAGTGCCTAGTGACCGGAGTGGCTTGTGGCTGGGGCTGGTGACTAGTGCCTAGTGGCTAGTGGCCAGTGGCAGGTGACTACTATCTGCGGATCCTAATGGCTTACGGTTGGTGGCTAGTGACTAGTGTCTGCTGGAGCTACTGTCTACGGAGGCTAGTGGCTTGTGACCAGAGTAGCTTGTGGCCAGTCTCTTGGGACCAGTGACCGGAGTGGCTTGTAGCTGGTGGCTAGTTACTAGTGGCTGGGACTAGTGGCTAGTTGGGTGCTATTGGGTAGTGACTAGTGTCTGCTGGGGCCAGTCTGTTGGGGTTAGTGATCGGAGTGGCTTGTGACTGGTGACTAGAGACTGGTTGCTAGTGGCTAGTGCCAGTGGCTGATCGCTGGTGGCTATTGGGTAGCGGCTAGTGGCAGGTGACTAGTGTCTGCGGGGGCCAGTCTCTTGGGGCTAGTGACCGCAATGGATTGCGACTGGTGACTAGTGACTGGTGGCTAGTGGCTGGGGCTGATGGTTAGTGGCTAGTGGCTGGTGGCTGATGGCTATTGTGTAGCGGCCAGAAGGAACGTGGTTATTGTCTGGTGGCCAGAGGGTGGTGTAGCTGTAATCTTTCAGCCATGACTCAATCAACTCAAGTTCGCCCAATTGACAGAGCTGCTGTCCACATCTCCACTCTCCAACAACACCTCGAATAATAGAATAGCATTCCATTCCCCATGCCTCAATGATCAGAAAATCCTCTCAAAATAGCCCAACCCCCTGCAGTTTGCCAATCAAACAGATTTATTGTCCATTTCACGCACCCATCCCAGCGCCGATTCCCAGTAGCACGGCCGGCCGTCCCCTTGATTGAACCAATATCAGCGATAAGAATCACAAATCCATTCCGTGGCATTCAGTGTAAATTTAATCGATTCCCATCCTTCCATCGACCTCCATCCCGGTGAGTGATGCACTCCAGGACAACGATCCACACATCTACTTCACACGTAATAACGCAACAAATGCCCCAGTGATAGAGCCTGAAAGGCTATCAATTAGCACTTTAGAGCTCCTAATAATAGTAATAAAATCGAAATGAAAGCCATCAGACAAAGGCAAGGATCCGCAATGCCTAGGCCAGTGTGCTGGTGAAGCTAATATCCTCCAGTGTGATCGGTCGCATTGTGCGCGATGTGTGTGCCCGCGGGCATTCACCATCCACTCACATGTGCGTCCGTGCACTTATCACCACAATGCCGCACCACACCGGCCGGCAATGGCACTGGCTGGCGGGGACGACTCGAAAAAATTTCAATATCCACTAAAGGCCCCCATAGCCAATGGATTGGATTTATTGACCGCAACAAAAGTAATGGCCAGTGACCATAGAGAGAGAGGAAGAGCATAGAGGAACCAGTCGTCGTCGCTGTCGTAGTCGTCTTCGTTGACGCTGTCGTGTGTGTGGATACACCGGCCTCCGATCAGTGCAGTCCATCTCGGGCTCTTACACAATTCCTATTGAAAATGGGGAAAAGTGAATCTCCTCCTCGCATGACGAAGAGTGAAAATATTCCTTTCCTCCTAGAGAACACAGATTCCTTCGCCCGACGGAGACGAGGACGACGGGGCGGATGACGACGATGATGCATAGCATATGGCCATGGCCATAGCCATGGTTCAAAGATGAATTGCGCGCCGGACGGGCTGTATGTGCACAGGCACACACGTCCCCATGAAAGTCGCAAATTATTACGTATAAAGACATCAAATAATGGACTTTTCCATTAATACCTGTCTCCTTTGGTCGTGGCGATGCACACGGTCCGGCCGCGGCGCAAGGCTCTTCCGTGATCAACTGCTGCCATGTGCCATGTGCTGTGCCCATTACCGAAATGGATAAACTCACAAGTTTGAGGTTTCGATGCCAAATACACGGTGAGTGCGTGTGAAGATCCATCATATTCCCCCGGCCAGAGCCCACCTCGTACGGTTCGGGCCGCAAGAATGCCATCCTCGTTCGAGGAAGTTGAATAAACAAAGCGTTAGATGCGCTTTTGGGCCTAGGCCGAAGGCGATCGGGCGGTTCCACTTCACCTCGGCGATGGGATGGGATAGATGTGGAACATGGATTGCCGGTTGGTGGACGTGGCCGATTGCCGAGCCAGGGGAAGTGATAGTAATTAAATCCATTATTCTAAGTGCATAGTCTGGTATGGTGTAGCGGTACACGGAGGAATCAGAGCGCTCTGGCCAGTGATCTTGCGGAGAACGCTTTGTGATGGAAGATCAAAGATTTGTGCCTGATGCATTGTCCGCCGCCGCCGCGGCCGCCTGGGGCAAGGTGGTCTAGATGCGCGTGTGTGTGTGGATGGGAGAATGAATTCCATTGCAAATCAAACATTTTGTCGGATTGGGTGCATGTGGAGCGATTGTCGATGCGCACCTGGAACAGCTGGCAGCAGTGCCGCAAATGACAGTGGATTGTGTTTCATTAGCTAAATGGAATGAGTACACTTCGAGTGGATAAATTAGTTCGTCGTAAGTGCTTAGTGCCGTTGTCAGCTAATTCGACTGAATCAAGCGACTTGGGTGCCTATGAGGATTCGGCTTGTATGGGGGAGCCTTCCAAATGCTCTGAGAAATGTACGCCACCGTGTCAGTGTTTGAGTTGTAGGCAAAAATTACGCAATGATATGCGACTTGAGAAAACGTCAAACCGTGTCAAACCACTGGAGCCTTGGGCAGCCTTCCATTCGCTCCCGTGTTGTACACAGCGCCGTTCTGTTGGAGCAACAATCATCGTTCAGCGGTAGTATTTTCCGTTGAAGTTCGGGTGTTGAGTTATGCTGCACTGAACAGATGCGACCGAGAGTGATCATCAAACGTTGCCCGGGGTAAAAAGGCCTACCAACTGAAGACCTATTCGGAAACCAAATTTGTGTCATTTATGTTGCGCGACGTTTTAACTTGGGGGGTCTTTAATAACAACAATATAGGTGGCGCGACAGTTCGGAGTGAAATGGGCAAAGCTTCTACAGCAACTACTAGTGATGGGCATCCTAATGACGAGTGAATTGGACCTTCAGTATTATTCCGACTCCGAACGGCGAAGAGAAGCTTTTGCTAGACAGACAGTGAGTTATACAAGTTTAGGCATTGCACCACAGCGAAAGGATAATGCTGCGTCGAATCTGTTGCTGTTGGCTAAGCGGGTAGTCAGGTCGTCGAACTGAATGGAGGCTTTATTCTCACACCATTTGGCTTATGGTCATGTCTGTGAGAGGACAAAACCATTAACTCTTCGAAGTGCTCCAAAATGTGGAAGTCGTCCGGAAGACACAGATCCGCTGGGCCACACCGAGCGCATGGACACCAATGCTCCAAGTCAGGCCAAGGCATCACGGACTCGAAACAGTTGGGTCCTGACGAACAGATATTTAAGCAAGTAGGTAGGTAGGTAGGTAGGTTAGGGAAGGGGCTGCTAGTGAGTTCATCAGCACGCTTAGACCATGTTGGTCCATTGTTTATCCACAGTCACACTGCCACTATTGATCGACCACTCGAGTTATAGTGCAAACAGATTTGAAAACAAGATAAGAGCGTATTAACTTTGCTTTCACTGGGATTCGAACCGGGGACCCCATCAACCAAGAGCAGGCAATTAACCAACTGCGCCATCCAGTCGTCTTCTAAGTAAGTAAGACGAACAGCACTTGGGCCTACATTGCCTAGGTCCGATTCCCGGTACAAAATAATGTTCACGGCCCCACCTCTTGTGAGTCACTGACACTGATCAAAGAGTACAACTGTCTAGAGAAAGCTTCTCAAATTGGCCGTTCAGAGTCGGCATAAAACTCTAGGTCCCTTCCACTCGTGATAGAACAATAGCACGCACAACACGAGTGGTTGCTGAGAAGCTAGGCCGTGGCCCTCTACGGACTGTAGCGCCAAGCATACATGTAATATAAGTCGGACTGGGATTGTGTGAAAATGATTCGACCACACTCAGCACTTTGACTCTCTTTGTCTGAATACTGACTACTACTGAGCTGTCAAAATAGCACGACAGACACGAAGACATTTTATATTTTTTAGTCTACATGGCTCGTTGATGTCACAGCCTTCGCTTAATTAAAGACTAGTGCCTTTCTTTATATATTTCGATTCACTCGAACATGAGCGCCTGCCTGATGTTTCTTGAAGAATACACAAACCCGGAAAATGTGCGTCTGCTAGGCAAATTGAGCTATATTTCGTGTTGCCTAACTGAATTGATATACCTCCGACTGACTTCTCCGCAAAACGGAAGTCCTCGATCACGGTTACTGCCTCCTTCGCTCATTGAAATCCTTCTTAATGGCGTCTTGTCCTACAACAGCAACAATTTTATTATGTACTTAAGAATTCCATCCGCCACCAGCATGAGAGAAGAGAGCACAATACCTTTTGTGGTTCCTATCAGGAAGTTTCTTGAAATGCCTTGGGTCCTGCGTGAACGCCTCCATTGTAAAAAGCCATTCCCGAATGCCGTTATTTACCTCGGAAAAGAGCTATGCTTTGCCCATTGACAAAAGCTATTCCGAAGTACGAAGGCCCTTGAGTCCCATGGTTTCTAACTGCTTTTCTAACCTCGACGTGGTGAAATATGGGAATCGAACACCTTCGAAATAAGGACGCATCGCCGACTCATGTCGTTATTTGAAATACAGAAACTGTTCAGTTAAAGTTAGTTAGAAAGAGCATTGGTCCTAGTAAAGAACCTTGAGGAACTCCAAGGTTAATATCTACTGGTCTACTCACAGGATGGTCTCCACATCAACGAAACAGAATTCAAGCAATCCTCTCGAATGTCTGTACATAAAAGCAAATCAGCCAAAGGACGTGTTAATAATATGGTATGCTGGTGACTGTCGTCTAGTAAAATTTGAAAACTGTTCACTTGTGTTGAATATTCTCATTTAATCATCATCATTCACCAGATTTAACCACAGAATGCAAAGTTCACTGAGGAAACCGTTCACTAAGAAACCTTCGGAAGGATCATATAGTACTGGATGGTGCAGTTGGTTAACTGCCTGCCCTTCATTCGATGGGCCCCGGGTTCGAATCCCAGAAAAGGGAAGCAAGAAAGTCGAAAAGCAAGTCACCACTTGCCGTTGGTATCAACTTAACGGAACTATTGCTGGAGTGGTCGATCCGTGGTGGTAGTCTGACCGTAGGTTACTGCCAATGGACGTACAATGGACCCGAATCGTTGCCTGAGTGCTCTAGTATAGTGTTTAATAACCTCTGACAAAACAAAAAAAGTACAAGTACAGCCAAAGTGTCGAGAAGACAGACGTGATGGCACAGCTCAGCTCGTTGAACTGGATGGAGGCTTTATTCTCACACCATTTTTGGCTTATGGTCATGTCTGTGTGGAGCGCGAAAGAAGGAGAGGACAAATGGACAAGACAAGAAGACAGCCAGTGTGTTTCAAACTAGCCACATCAAAGTCATTTTCATGTTCCTAACAGAATGAGAATCCCCTATGAAGTCTCCCAGAATGTGTAACATGACCGCATGACTTGCCGGGCAAAGATACAAATCTCTCTCGAACCAATCGCGCTAGTTACGTCATCCGCCCACCACCCATCACCGTCTCACCCACATCATTGGTCAATAATCATCCCCCATTGTCATTAGAGTTGTTTTGTACTCGTAAGAATTCGTTACTTCAATATAGTTACTAGTTACTTTCGTTACTTTCATCTTTCCTATTCTTATGTCCAAATTGATACTTCTGTTTTTGTTTTGACAGAGGTTATTAAACACTATACTGGAGTACTCAGGCAACGATTAGTGTCCATTGACCTCAAATGCGAACGTTGTCGAAACTGAAGTCTGAAGTCAATCAACATAAGCGGTATATAAAGGGTAAGTAAAGCAAATATGGTCCACGTGGGTAATAGGGCTCAGCCAATATTACCTAAATGGGAAATCGCACGGAGATGAAGTTATGTTCACTACAAGTCTACTAACATGATGCAATCGGTTCTGTTTGAGCCTATTCGCGTTGATGTGGTACAAGAGATGTACAATATTTGCGTCAAATTGTTTTTTTTTATTTGCAAATATTTCATATGTTTTCAGTGACTTGTCAGAGTGTCAGAGCTTTTCCACCGCGTCTCTTCTTTTAAGGCTGAAAAGTCTGTAGTGCATTCTTATTTTTTCTCGTATCAAAGTTTTTTATGATATACAACATGTGTTGATTGTATCAACAAGTGCCTCATCGGCTATTGTTTGGTTGTGTCTTGTTTTTGTTTATTCGCATTTTTGACAGGTTACACCGTACTAATTAGCACTTTTTGGTTATTTTTATATTTCGTTGTTGTCAGCGCTTTTCGGTTATTTTTGTAAATTGCAAGTAGGCATAATATGATTTGATGGCTCTATGAAACCTCAATCGATGCAAGCCTGTTTGACTGTCACCTAATGTGAGGCTGCATTAGGCGATTGATTTCATAAAAAATTCTAATTGGTAGAATATTTAACACATGATCTTTGCTTGCGGGTACTTTCATTGCGCCAGCTTGCGTACAATGTGTTGCAAGTACAATGTGTATACTAGAAGACTGTGCAGTCATCGAGCAACAAATTATATGAGTTTTGGTGCAGTTAAACCCGAAAATCATTACCGGGATATTTTTAACACCAGGTAGGCCATATTAGCCGCAAGTTTTTTTTTTGGGAAAAACAATATAAGGTAACTTTAGTTTTTTGTTAAATTTTTTAAAATTGTTTATGTTACTAAAGAGGAATCAATTTACTGATTTTAATGAATGCTAAAAAAATGATTGGTTTTTTTTTAAAATTTGAACGATTATTTAAGAAAAACATGTACAATAGTAAAGGGTGATTTTTTAGCTATTATCTTTTTGGCAACACTGGTTTAAACAGCTGACGCACGTTTCGTGTTTTGTTTCACTGTCAAACATCTTCAGTTTGGTCTGTAATTTAACCAAGAATTGTCGTACAAACGAACAACACTTGCAAATTATTGAATTTTATTATCAAAATGCGTGCTCTGTTAAGAAAGTTCATCGCGCGCTTCTTCCATTTTATGGTCAGTTATGGTCAGACGCAATGGGTACGTAAATAAGCAGAATTGTAGATCTTGGAGTGAATATCAGCCAGAAGCATTGCAAGAGCTACCAAAGCATCCAGAAAAAATCACAGTTTGGTGCGGTTTATGGGCTGGTGGCATCATTGGACCGTACTTCTTCAAAGATGATGTGAATCGTAACGTAACTGTGAATGGTGAGCGCTACCGTGAGATGATATGCAACTTTTTTTTTGCCCAAAATGCAAGAGCTTGACTTGCATGACATGTGGTTTCAACAAGACGGTGCCACATGCCACACAGCACGCGCAACAATGGACTTATTGAGAGGCGAGTTCGGTGAACATTTTATTTCACGTTCGGGACCCGTCAATTGGCGGCCTAGATCGTGGGATTTAACGCCTTTAGACTATTTTTTGTTTGGCTATGTTAAAGCTCATGTCTATACAGACAAGCCCGCTTCAATTGACGCATTGGAAGACAACATTGAAGCATTTATTCGTGATATACCGGCCGAAATGTTGGAAAGAGTATGCCAAAATTGGACTAAGCGGATGGACCATTTGAGGGTCAAACAAAGATTTCATGCATTTTTCTGAATTCTATGTATTTTAATTTTTTTTTTAAACTTTCCTATAGCTTTTAAAAAATCACCCTTTAGTATTCAAAGTATTGCCCATCTGAAGCTATGACTTTTTCGAATCTTTCTAGCAATTTGTGGATCCCATCCCAAAAGAAATGCGCCGGCTTGGCAGCCAAGAATGAATGAAGCCAATTTGTGATATTCTGCTCTGATGTGAACCGTACTTCAGAGAGGGCGTTCTGCATCGACCGGAACAAATGGTAGTCAGAAGGGGCAAGGACTACAAGGATGGTCCTTCCCGTCCACTGTTTTCCAAATAGTTCTTAACCGGAAGAGCAACGTGGGGCCGAGCCTTGTCATGATGGAAAATTATTGCCTCGTGTCTGGTCGCATATTCCGGCCGTTTTTCGGCTACCGCTCTCTTCAAACGGATTAATTGTGTTCGGTAGCGTTGTCCATTGATGGTTTCACCCGGCTTTAGCAGCTCATATTAAAGCGCACCCTTCTGATCCCACAAAATACAGAGCATTACCTTCGCGCCATGGATATTCGGCGTTGCCATTGATTTGGTTAGTTGGCCAAGCCAAAATCACCGTACACTGTCACACTTTTGGCACGTTCGCTCAGCTAGCCCATGTTCACCATAAACTTCCACCAAAATACGATGACTTTCGTCAGCAGTTTTCTTCATATTAAAGATTTGAAGAAGAACTCCCCACAAAAACACTTTTTCAGGCACAAAGTTCGACATATTTGAGTGAAAAAAAAGATTGTTAGTTACGCTTCAAATGAATGACATATACTGAAATGACGTACAATGGCAATAGCTTTCCAACGCATGTTCCAATGGAATAATACAAGTTACGCCATCTCATAGCAAACCGCACGAATAGACACACGTTTAAAATTATAGACCCAATATTAAAATAATTCAGGATAGATTGACAGTTTCATTTCGAAAAATGTTACGGGTGGGATATACCGTTGGCAGAATCATCATTAAATATTTTCATAAAATGAAATTTGCACAGGTGAACGCATGAACTCCACATAAATGGCACACTCAGCGTATGGGACGTTTCCGATCCACTAAAAGTTTATGCAGTCACCTCCGCAAACCATATGTTAGACGGTAACTCAAAATATTGCAATCAATGAGGTGTATTTCGGTCGAAGTCGAATAGAGTTGTATTTTTTGTCTAACGCTCAAAACGTTTTCTTAACTCGGTCGGTGGGGATGGATATTGCTTTGAACAAACAACGCTGAATTGCATCAACATACCATTAACAATGTGATATGTACCGAGAGTGCACAAAAACTGCGTGCTGAACTTCACACAATCAACAACAAGGCACTGCTGATGAGCATCCGCACTTGGTCCCCCCTAATATGGAACAGGCTGACTCAATTCCACCAGTTCCAAAATGTCTAAATTCCAGAAAGCACCCCATTTCTTGCTCTTCTTTGAGTCTAGCAATGCTTTTAACACGTTAACCACCTGAAGACCCTAGGCATGCAGCTCGAGACATTTTAGGTGCGCAGCTTCTAGTACACTCTCACAAAGGCTTTTCTGCAGCCACATATTTTTGGGTCAACCAGGCTCCTCAATGTTACAGTCATCATCTACGAACGACTACGCTTTCCGAACCTTGGCGAACCTTGGGAAACTGCGGTTATTATTACCCTGCAAGTCAGGATCATCCACTTTACGACATATGACTGTGTCATAGCTACAAGCTCCGCGTTGGCGGTCTTTCAGCGACTTCTTCAGAAGCACCAACGATAAAGACGAGGAGGAGCCAATTTGACACCTCCTTTGTTAGTGTAGTGTCTTTGTCTGGTCAAGCTCCGTAGGAAATCTGAGAAGGAATAACTTCAGCAGGTAGCATATTCCACTCAACCCAGAGGACAATGCCCAGAATTCCGCCCCAAATCAAGAGAGATCCAAATAGAGGCGATGTCCAGATCAGCACCCCGCCATACTTCTGTCAATTTGAAATTTCAGTGACCATGTTCACGAAACTCAACTGGACTTTAGCACCCATTAAAATTGACTTCGCCTTGCAACATAATAATGCAGGACCAATGCTACTCCCTTGAGGCACTCCGCCACATTTCCCTTCTGGAACAGGCTGTGCCCAAATTTGCGATTCCAAGCTTTCCATACCAAACCTCACACTACAATTCCCCCGCTTAACATTTCAGAACCAGCTCGCCAACCAGTGTCGACTCAATTACATGCATACACCCTCTTTGCGTATTAAGCCAATTTCAGGTATTTCATCTCGCAGGCGCCTTTTCTCTTGCAGCCATGTACGCTCTCCCACGCCCGTTCTACTTGACTCGAACTAGAGGAAATCGCCACAATTAAATTAACGTAACAAGTCCTCCTTCGGAAATGTTTTCCTCCCCAGTGACAACCGAGAAAAGAGGTCAAAACAAAATTCAGGCCGCATCCACGATAAACCGAAAATAGATGTCAATCCATCGACTCTACTAAATCACTCAAGTTGCTGCAGGAGATCCCGCCGGAAAACAAGAACACTGAAGTCTCGACCGACATCGCAGCCTTGTTAGCTGCGCAGCCTCCATCTCGCGAACATCTCTCTGACATCTCTCTATCATTTCCACCCCCAGCCATCCGAATGAATATAATATCTGCAAATAACTCTTAAATACACACCATCACTGTCAGTCAAATCCATCTTGACAAGCAACAGCACCATCAGCCGCACACGCACGCCCCACCCTCCGCAACGGCATCACCATCGCCATCGCCACCACCACCACCACCACCACTTAACATCGCCACCATCCCATAGAGCACAGAGGCAGCGCGCCGCAAGAAGGAGGAACACCAACTACACTCTGCGTACACGGAATAAATTACAACCAATAACTATTGAATATCCTATTTTCCATATTTACTGTCAACGAAACAAATGCCGGCAATAACTCATTTGGCAATTTCCCGAAGGAAACACCACCAACAAGCGCACACACTCGGGACTCGGCCCAACCGGAGCGGCGCACAGCTCCCACATGGGGACGGCGACTAAGACACATGGCCTCGGCGATGCTGCAGAACGTTCTACGCAGCGCGGCGCACACAGCATCTGCTCCACCGGGGGAGCGAGCGATCGATCGTCGGAGGTTCGGGTTTGTCTGTTAATTTCCAGGCAAATCATGTTCGGGGATACATAACAGCGGCTGTGCGCGATCTGGACGAAAGGAGATGCTGCGCGTAGATCGATTGGATCGAATGCTGGAAAAGGTCGTCACTGCGATCGTTGATCGCTCGGCCGCTGCGGCGACATCGAGATGACGGTCCTCCGATCCCAACCACGCACTTTTGTCAATAATCACCGAAAACAACGAACGGCACTGACAACGACGACGACTAGGCCGACGACAACGCACGGGATGCCTCGACATGTGGCGAGCGGCTCGGCGAACAAGATCGCATAACTCTTCTCGAGGCCTGCCTGTCCACCACCGATCCACCATCGCCGCAGATCGACATCAAGTCCCGCCTCGTAGATGGCAGATACTAATGACGGATTCCCCGCTCCGACTCGGCCATTTTCTCTGCGCCTCCTGCCAACGTCAGTCATTTTGTAATTATAACCCGCGCCGCGCATGTATCTGCTCAGCCGAATTACCATAATTGTATCAATCCGCGCCACAACAGAACAACAACAAAGGGAAAAACGGAAAATTTATTCGACAACAGACCGTAATGTTGTAATTACGATCGCGGCAAGGTGGATGTGGGTGGTGCTCTGCGGTGCTCTGTGGTGCATGGCCGCGGCCACGATCGTATCGCGCGACCGATCGGATCTGGCGGGAGGCACACACACAAATCGCGATATTTGACAGTAAACGCTGACAATGGGATCACTGTCAGTCGCACATGAGGCCGTATGCAGATCGGCATCGGCTCAAGAGGCATGTTAGGCAGCCGATTGATAACCACTGCCGTGATGTTGGGGGGCGCTCGTACCGCGCTCGATGATGGGTGTGCTATTTTATTGCAAATGCCGACTACTTGTTGGGATGTAGTTTTTCTGATGTAATTTGTTTTTTTTTCTGTTCTCAGTTCTGACGAGTGGGTGAAGATCTGCAGATGTGATCGGTTCGCATGGTCGTGGAGAGGCTTGCGGGATGACAAAGTGGATGAGATCGGAGGTGACACGGTTCTATGGCGGGTTCTATCTGCAGCGCAGAGGCGTTAGGTGGTCACACTTGCCTCCGCAGTGAATCCTAACGAAAATGCTTTCTTTGATTGTTTAGTTGATACAACAACAGCGGGCTAGTGCAAGTACTTGCACCAGTCATTGCCGTGGACAGTTCTAAAAGGTTTAGACGCGATTATTGCTGCGGTTAGGTATACAGAATGACCGAACAAATATCCGGAACTGCACCGACGTTAGATCTCCCACTGAAAAGAAAGATCCCTCTTGTGAACTGTTTCTTTGGCTGGCAAGTCTGGAGATGACGTTGATGGAGACACAAGTGGGACCCTCTTCTAAGGCACACCCACACCTCAGCGTTAGAAGTCTGCGAAAATGGAATATAAAGGAGGACTAGTAGCAAGGGGAACAATTCAAGAGTGGCATCTTTGAACGCCGCCAATGAAAGGCTAGGAGTATGTGTCCATCCCCAAGGTTCGTTCGCATTTAGAGGCGACGGCTTAAGAGCAATGAACACGATCGCGTCGACAAATGACTCAATTTCGATGTGATTCGACGTCATTTTATTAGGTATAGTAACATGAAATGCATATTTTTTCCAACAAGTGGCTCTAGTAATCTATATCTTGCGTTGTATACGCAGGTAGGTAGGGAAGGGGTCACGAGAACACTTAGACCATGGTGGTGATGCCCACAGTCAAACTACTACCACGGAGAGATAGTGATAGTGATGATTTGAAATCTGGGATTCGAAGCGGGGCCCCCACTAGTCAAGGGCAGGCACTTAACCAACTGCGCCATAATATCATCTTCCCGGACAAGGCCCATTTTCGCCCAAGCATCAATGAGATCACCGAGATCAGGCATGAAGCCTGTCGGGCCTATCGGGCCTTTTTTCTTTCGAAATGAAGAGCGACGGTGCTTCCGTTATCATCATCCTCAAGTCTGAGGATGAGCGATGTGCGATGTCTACCGACGTCCTTTGGCCACAGGTAAACAGATTCCAACAAGACGGCGCAACAAGCCAGATATGTGACATGGCGCTCGACGTTGTGAAGGAGAAATTTTACAAATGGGTTTACGCCAGGGCGAGCGTTCATCAATTCTCCGCAGCGATCATGCCACTCGATCGATTATTTTCTCTGAGACTACGTCATGTCCTTGGTCTATACTGACAAGCCAACCATTTTGGACGAGTTTGAGGCCAACATTTAACCCGCTCTTGCCGGAATAACGTCGCAAATATTGAACTCGAGTCCTAGACAATCTGACGTGCCGCTTGAGGCACTGCCAGTGAAGCCGAGGCAGACATTTGACTGGTCGTCTATTCTATGCAAGATGTCAAGAATGTAGTTTCAAAATAAAGCCAGACGGAATTTTATACTTGTTCCCGTTGTTGTTGTATTTAAATGTATTTGCCTGTTGTTCTTACGTGACCACCCTGTAGGGCGTTAATACCACGTGTAATGTTTGCCTTCCAAGGCGTAGGCTGTTTCCATTTCTCAAACGTCTGTTGACACAAAAAGCAATAAAAGCTCTCAATTTTAAAGAGAATCTTTCAATTTATCTCTCTCGTAGCTCACACCTCATCTCAATAATACGGTCGATAATGACATGGGCTTAGGTTTTTCGTTTTATTACGATCCACTCATCTCTCTCATTTTTCACTATCAGATCGACGCAAAATTCAAAAGCAACGCAGCGACTACCCTTTTTCCAAAATGTCGAACACTTTTTGGCAAATTGAAAGTTTTTTGTTTCGACTGACATTTGAGAAATGACGCATCCGTTGCCGGACTATGTCTGTCACGCGAAGTCGAAGAATTGAATTCATCTCCTAACTTGACCTCGACGTACAGTCTCTTCTTTGTCCGTATTTTAACGCTATTGCAACAAACGCTGCTCAAGTAAGCTAGCCAACTGCATTCCTCCTCCCAATGAATTCACCCGCAATACCTGCCTTGCCACAAATGCTCATCAGTAGCACAGTTAAATTTAGAGACTCGTTCTTCAGCCCCACCACACGAATATGGAGTGCTCTTGCCAGACTAATATTTCGCACAGACTACAATTCGCAGATATCTTAGACCAATGTGCACAGGTACTTGCTGTCCCTTTCTTCCTCTCTATCTTTGGTCCGTGCTGTGTCTTGACCCCGGACACTTAAGTTTGTGCGCGTGCAAATTATAAAAAAGCCTCCAATCGTACAATCTCCGGCTGACGCCAAAACGAGACAAATTGTTCAGGAACATTACTTCTCCATGTGGTCCATGGGGAATTTCTTTTGCTGGAACCACTATCGACCAGCTTCAGGCATCTACGAATTTGGGCACATTTGGATAAGTTCGAAATCACTTATCGATAGACCGCATAAATGTGTTCATTTTCTGGAGGCATTGGCAACTCGTGCAGCAGGCTAGGGTTGCCTGAGGACCAAAGATGGCAAAAATATAAATTGTCACGAACTTAGAGAGCTAAGAGAAATGAGAACACTCGCTTGACTTGTGAAGAAACAAGTTTCGAAAGACACCCTTAGACTAAGTTCAAAGCATTTTAGGAACAGTCTCGAGTTTGTAGATCTCCGGATCCATTGTAACATCTGCAGAATCCAAAGTGAAACTAGTACCTTTTCGGAGAACCACTCTATTTGTAGCAAGAGCGCTATTTCTTCGTCCGAGTGTGGGGTAATAAACGAGGCCTCCCCTGTTAATGAACGTCCCATCAAACGTGTTTGTCACCAATGAAGATATTCACACACATTTACGCTGCACAGCCTAGTGGGTATGGAACATCCAGAGGTTCCATACCACGCAGCTAGTTACCGTAAAAATTCGAAAACATAGCCACGATAGGGTTGCCGTGCATTTAGCTTACTTAATTGTGGGTGTAACGTTCAATACACTGAAAGTGCGTGCTGTAATGCCAAATGTTTCTCGATCGATATAGTAAGCTAACAGCACCTAGCTACAAGTACCTAGAAGTTATCTTATTTCCTTCTTAAAACAATATTTCCTAACCACATTGAGATCTTTCCATAAGCTAAGCAAGTACAGTTCTTCTTACAGTATCCTGAAAAATATCTACTTTGGAATATTCCACTCAAGGGAAGGACATACTTAAATAAAATGCAATTATTAGTTTCACAAAAATATGTTGTTCGTAAAATATGCCTTTCTTCCCGCCGAGCCAGGTCCTTGGACCTTTTTTTATAAGTTCAAAGTTCTGCCAGCCAGACACTTGTACTTTTAAAAAGTCTTGAGGATTTTCTTTAATAGAAGTGGCTACCTTCAGTGTCCTCTCAACGAGAATCACAACCTTCGTACCAATACGAGTTCTCTGGAAAACATTTCGTCATTTCGTACCACTTATTATGGAAATTTCCATTCCAACTTAGAACTATCACAACACTTAAACAATTTTTTTGTAAAGTTAAGTCTTGGCTTTTGAGTATGAACCACGGTGATGTAGAAATTTTGTTGGACTTCATTGCCTAATGTATATTTTTGCTATAAATTAAAATATTCTGCTATAGTTGTAAATTTTAGTCCTTAATTCTTAATTTTTTTTATAAAATAGGATATAATGTTCACACCATAATGAATTATCACACTGAATAAACTAAATGATGTGACATTACCTCTATTTGTTTTACCAAACTTAAATGTCACCAACTATTCTCAAATTTTGTTTATAAAAAATTTAAATATTACACTTAAATTTTTTTTTTAACCTTTATAAACCTTATTATTTTTGTATAGAACATTGAGAATAAAGAATAAATAATATACAAAGCATGAAGAATTTAATACTGAGAAACCTGCCAATTAGCGCTATTAATGGTTTAACATTTATAGTCAACAGCTGCTTCAAAGTACAATACTCGTCTAAAAAATGGAAAATAGCAAAAGTTGTCATCCTTTTGAAACCTGGCAAACCAGCCAATACTCCTTGCAGCTCCATTGTCCTATAAGTTTACCTAGTGGAGGTAGTAAAATAGTAGAAAATGTTAAAGAGTTATAAAATAAAATTTTTAGATGACAGAAATATAAATTACCTACACAATAATTTGACTTTTGTAATAATCATACCACGTCAGACCAAATTTTAATAATTTCGAAACATGTGAAATCCGATTTTCTTTCTAGTAGATCAACAAATTAAATTTCTTTTTGGGAAGTGTACGATAACTTTGGAGCTAAGGAATGTTAACGGTATTTTGTAGAGGGATTGAAAATTAGCATTTTTTTGCTATGGCAGCATTTTTTACCCCGTTTAGGAGTTAGGGGCAATTTTAGAAAAAAAAATTACATAAAATCGTCAGACGATTTTTTTTGTTTTTCCTCTCGTCGCCTAGAGGGCCAACGTTCACTTCTCTCGAAAGCAAAACAATTTCACTACTCTCTGAGTATGAGAGAGATATGAAGCAAGGAGTGAAAAAAATAATTTGCCCTCCCATTCCCTCCCATTCATTGGTTTTGTATGGAACTGAGTGAAGACCTTGGCGAAGTATGGTCTTGCGTGGACATTTTTTATATCTGTTCCTCGTGTTGATCAAGGGGGTGAAGGACGAAAAATAGTTTAACCACAGAGTAGAGTGTTAAAGTTAAACAAGGAGTGAAAGTGACTGAAGTGTGCTTGGTGTAATTTTTTGATACATATAGGAATTGAAGTTTTGTTGGTCAATGTAGAACGGATGGTTTCGTGTGGTCACAATATAATGACTTCAAGGCAGCGTCTGACGTTTATTACAAGATCATTAGCATAGCCTTGGGTAGTAACGATTACATTTAAATACTTTATTCCACGTCACCTAAATAGGTAAAGCGATCTGTCCTCGGTCCCCTTCTGCTCTGATCTCCCCAACCTTGGTGATAATAAAAAAAATAGCAATGTTTGCATGCGATACTGCTATTTTCGCCTCTGATATTTAGTATTTTAATGTTTGCTATGAACTCCAATGTGCCCTTGACATACTGCTAAATTATTTCATCAAATTAGGTTTTCACTTCGCAGAAAACTCAGCTTTTTGACACATAATGTCACACTCAAGTTGTGTTGTCTTGAGATAGATTTGTTTGATTCTTGTTTGACATTTGAGAAACACATATCTGCAACCACGGATAAAATAAATAAATTAACAAGAGTCCTTTATCCTCTTATCTGCAGAAACTCAAAGCTGTGTAATAGGAAGAACTTGTTAATTCACAAATCCATGGTGCCTGTCTGACACTATTGCACAGAAACTCACAAGTTAAAGCTACAAAGGATTCAAAACAAATCGCTTAAAGTAAAGCTTAATTTACCTCGGAACTTCTCAACTAAAAAATCCCATCATTTAACCAATATCTATCGATTTCTTAATAGCCATTTCGAAAACTTATTTCTTTACAAAATATTCATATTCTATAAAGTATCTTAATAATGATTAAGTTGAACGCATTGTAAATTTGAGAAGATTATCTTGAAATTTTTTGCGAGTCTTAGTCTTACACGGTTTTTTTTTTAGTTTTCCCTCAATATATTGGGTCTATAACTTAATTCGTGCGGTTTGCTAAGAGATGGCGTAACTTGTATTATTCCATTGAAACATGCGTTGGAAAGGGACTGTCATTGTACGTCATTTCAGTATATGGCATTCATTTGAAGCGTAAACAACAATATTCTTTTTTCAGTCAAATATGTCGAACTTTGTGCCTGAAGAAGTGTTCTGGAGTTCTTCTTAATTACTTTAATATGACGATTTTGGTGGAAGTTTATGATGAATAGCGAACGTGCCAAAAGTGGTCTGCACGATTTAAAAGGTGATTTTGGCTTGGAAGGTAATGCTCTGTATTTGGTGGGATCAGAATGGTGTGCTGTATTATGAGCTGCTTAAACCGGGAGAAACCATCAATGGACAACGCCGCCGAACACAAGCTTGTTCTCCTGACTGAATTTTTTAAAATAACTTAAAGCTACATTGGTGTAGCTTCTCTGAATATCCTTTAGATAGAATTATTTCTGACCCATTGGCTTCACCATCGATAATGTTCGAAATGTAAATCCCTATAAGATGACTCAAATCCAATTTTTTATTTCGGTTTTCTTTATTTAGAGCGTCTACCAAATCATACAAGAATCGTCTGAATATGAGTGAAATAATTTTTACCACCGCAACAAATACAAAAACAACACACAACAAATGTCCAACCAACCACCTAAACTACTGACAGCAGTGAGGGCGCGATGCATCTTCATTCTCATTCTTACACCCACACCACATTGTAGTAAAGTAAGAAATAACTCGCTCTGTGGTCGCATTCAACGACATGGGGGCAAGATGAGGGCACCGCAACGATCCTACGGATTGGTTAATATAGAGAGATAATGTATTATCAGTTATCACTCTGAGTGCGACCGCTTGTAGATGAGAACAAATAGCGTAATACTTTTCCGTACTCACTGATGTAGTTATTCCTCACGATCATAGATGGCGCACTAAAATTTTCTTCAACCAATAATACTTTTAGTTTTATACACACTGAAAAAAGAAAAGACAATTATTAAGAGACAACGGCAACACTTACAAAAAGTAACGTACTCCAAAATTCTTAAAAATATTGATTTACTTTTTTGTTTTAATTTCTTATCAACAATTTGAGTTTGAATGCGAATTATTCAAATTCGGTAAAGTACTTCATTGCAAGTGCTGCCGTTGTTTTTTAAATATTTTCTTTCCATTTTAAGAGATTTTTTTTGTACATTCCCTCTAACTCCTAAACGGGGCCTGAGGACCGCCCTTCCGTAGTAAAAAATGCACATTTTTAGACTCTTTAAAAAATACCGTTAACACTTCTTGGCGCCACAATAATCTAGATAGTGATTGAACTTCATATGCTGACAATGCTGCAATTCGTTTTTACGGTAGAATAAGAGAATTGAGACAATAGAGTGAAATAAAATTTTGTCTGAAGACCACCGGAGCTGAGCTTTCAAAAATAGAACACAGAAAAACCAAAAGGCAAAAAGTCACAGACAACCTACTTTTATTTACAAGCCACTTCCCAGCTCTAAATGCGACTCGCTTTCCTGTTGCCGTCGTCTAAGACCGATCAAGATCTCCTCCATCCTCGGTCATATCTGATCATTCCAGCGACACTCATAAACTCCGGACCGGACGAATCGTAAACCGCGATATGACCCCGATCCATCGGACAAGAGATCACCCAACGGCCAACGGCCAGTGTAACCCTATAAGGCTGCCGACAGACCAACTGATGGCCGGCTTTCCCTGACAAATTTCCCACAGCCGCCGCCACCGGCCAAATGCTGGTGGTATCAATTACATTTTTTCGGAATCTTTTCATGTCCATAAACGAATATCTAATCGGTGACACAAACATTTTCCACCAATTAGTGGAGGCAGTCAAAATGTTGCAGCGGTGCGGTGTCGCGCAACATTTCCTCACTCGGCCACTTATCGTCGCCTCCATCTGCAGAGAGCGCACCCACCCCCCACCCCGGGAGAACAACGCAGGCAGCAACAATCACCAGCATCACTGCCACCACCTCCAACATCGCCGCCGAAGACGCCAACGATGACGATAACAAGTATCTTTGAGGCACAACAACCACCAGCCAATTCACACTTTCACTGCATGGCGGTGCATGGTGGCTGCGGCGGCGGTGGCAGCGCTGCATCGCCGGAATTACGATATCATTTGCAATTGGGAACTGCCGGGCCGCGGCTCGGCGCCCCCGTTGTCTGCGGCTGGGCCCCAATCGGCAAATGACTTTCATTAATTTCACCCAAAACGAAATGGAAATGCCTGAGTGGATACGTTTCCTGTTGCAATCTGGAGAGGCACTCCTGGCGTCGTCGGTCGACGCAACACACATCATCCAAGCGCAGGCGCGCACGCGCTCGCTCACACCTCATGCGGCGCGGCTTCGGAGGGAAAATCTAAGATTCCTCGGACGCCAGACCCCCCAGCTATGCGTCGGGCGCACTTTTGATTCCCTCGCCACTCTGACAGTCTGTTTGAGAGGGACACGATACAGAGAGAGAAGACTGTGAATTGAGAATGAAAATTAAATTTTCATTGCTGTCGTCGATGGCTTTTATTTTGCACTTGTCCGACTGTCTCGCGGCATCCGCTTGCGCTCGCAGATGTGAGCGAAGGCTCGGCCAGTGCCACCGCGCCGGCTCGCCGTTTCCAGTTTAATTACAAGGGGAATTGTCACTGTTGGACGATGCATGGCATCGCGTCCGCTCATATCTCGAGCGGGACGAGTTCTGTTTCATAATTCGCTGCGGCGCGTAAACAGATGGCCGCGCTGGCGCAGGACCGCCACCGGGCCGCTGATCGGTTCACGATTTATTTCATCGCGGAATGAAACCGAATTCAAATTTGAATGTGAGTACGGGTACGAGGGTGCTGTGCGGCTGCGCTCTCGGAGTTCACGGCATGAGGTCGATCGGCCTAGAGAATCCGTCGCCGACGGATTTTTTGTGTGTGTCTCCTGCCTAGCAACTGCGAGTGGATCTCTGCCAGATCTGGTCGTCGCCGTCGATGTTGGCGTTGCACCTACCTGCGCCGCGCTGCGCAGCCGGTAAAAGAGAGAGTGGCTGGCTGGCGTATGCGGCTTTCTTCCCCGAGAGCGTGCAGTTTGCAGCTAGCTGCCCAGCCGGGGTAAGTGGATTTCCATCTAAATGGCGTTTATGGACGCAGATCAAAGTTGAAAACGTTTTGTGAATCGGACTCGTGTGTGTATGCTTTCTAGTTAGCCGTACGCTGCGCTGTGCTGAGCTCTGGTGGTGGTAACAAGCGTTAACCCGCGCCTGACGCTGGTGTTATCGCTTCTTGTGTATCTGGGATTTTATGGCATTATTACGGCCGAGGTCCCTGAAACGTGCGCTCGCGGCTGTTTTCACATTCGGCGTAACGTAACGCATTTGTTTCGTGTGTGCTTCGTTTGTTTTCTGTATGCACTCACGCTCGGATCGGATCTATCGGATGTTGTAATCGAGGAAAAGTTCGTTCGTTATGCAGATGAAAGTTTCCTCGACCGCCGACACGGGTGACAGCGAAAAGGGGTCATTTGTCATGGGGCGGAGGAGAACCGATCCTGTGAGTCTTGATGGCGGTCTGGCGGTGGATGGAGCGGCGGTGCGCGTGGGAGTAGCTCACTTCTGAGAAGTCAGTCAGTTGTTCAATCACAGCGTTCGCTGGACGTGTGAGCGAGGTGAATCAGGAAAGTTTTGTCATACATCTCAAATCACTCTCCGGGTGCCGAGTGCTTTCTTGTCTGCGCTGTCTTACAATTCGCAGTGCCGGAGGTTGGGGTGTCATGATGATGCAGAGATGTCGCCTCGGCATGTGAATTCGCTTAGAAATGCAGAAGCAAGATTGTCATGGATTCACGTGATGTGCATGTTAACATCGGCCTGGTGCGGCTTCTGTGGAAAATGTGGGATTTTCTCCGCATTCCAGTGGGTTACCTTTCTATACGCTGTTCGGTGAGGATATTTCGAAAGCTTTCATCTGAGGTTTGTACTCAGTCCTCGGTGGGGAGGGAGGGACTGCTGATGTTGAGGGAGAGTCGAAGAGATTGTTGTGGTCTGAGGGTGCCTAGCTATCCATGGGAATTGAACATATTCTCGTCCCTGGTATGGATCCTGAGAGGCGCTGCATGACATTACCTTGAATTCCATAACCTCGAGAAGGAGAACGCGTTTGACAGCATTTTTTCGCTCCCTTCTTAGCTGTTATTGCGTACGTTGTGTAAATCCCACGCTTGTGGAATCGAGCCGGTGGATCTCAACCTGTGAGGTTAGGGATTCTCAGTGAGAGATGGACCTTGGCCTAGCTTCTACAACAATCACTAGTCTTGTGCATGTTAATGCTCTCTCATCACTATAAGATGGAAGATTTCCAGACAGGAATACTCCTTGAGCATTGTCAGTGACTCGAAGGAGGTGAAGCCGTGAATTTCGAAAGTTGGTAAATGCGATGATCGAACCTGGCACCAAAGCGGCAGAAATCGACGCACCAACCCCCGACACGACGCCACCTCTACAACAAATTTATTACAATTGATTCCCTGATATAGCGGAAGAGCTTTTCTGCAAAAGACTCGTTACAAAGTATTCGTTGTAAAGGAGTGTTGAAATGTTTACTAATTGAAAAATAAATTCACTTTTCCTTAGTCGGTTTCGTAGCCGAGGTAGGGTAGGAAAGGGGGCTGCTAGTGAATTCACCAGCGCACTTAGACCATGACACAACCGCCGATGCCCCATTCCAGGGATAGTGCCGTTAATTTGATTCCAACGGCAAATGGTGACTGAACGTATTAACTTAGCTTTCACTGGGATTCGAACCAGGGACCCCACTGGCCAAGGGCAGGCACGCAACCAATGGCGCCATTCAGTCGTGTTCCAGTCCACGCTGTAAGGGAGACAACAATGTTGTTCTTACTTTGTTGGCCCCAAAGTCTGGGGTGGCCCTGGCTCTCAACCAACAAGACTCTCCATGTAGCAGTTGATTTAGGTCGATCTCCACTTGACGGTACGGGTGTCCTCGTTGTCCCACAGGTTCGGAGTCGAAGACTCTTCGGGCCGGAGCTGAGTTGCATGAACAAGTCTACATGGCCCAGCCACCTTAGACGTTGCAACCGTAGATGTCTGAATAGGCTCATGTCGCTGTAAGGCCCGTACATTTCGTGGCTGAATCTTCTCCTTCGTCGCTGTACAGCCCGTGCCTGAATCTCCTCCTCGAAAAACCGTCGACGCAAACGGGACCAAAGATCGCACGCAGAACGTTTCTCTCGAAAAGACCAGGGACTTCCTCATTTGCTTTGTCCATGCTTCCGCGCCGTACTGCAGGAATGGGGTGATCAAGGCCTTATATAAGTCAGTGTGGTCTTTCGGGAGATGGCTCTATTACTCAATTGTCGAAGTTATAAGTACATTGTGACGCTCTGTCCCAGACTTCTATGGTGTACGTCTTTTCTTGAGGACAGCATGTACTTCGTTATGCCCTCGTTCACCGCTAGACGCATTTGAGCCGCTTCCGTCTCAATGCCAGCAAACGCCTCATTGACGGCTCGCTGTGTTCTGCCAATCAGGTGAATGTCACCCACTATGTCAATGCTAACAGTTGTACGGACTTCGGGAAGTGTGTTGGCGAGTGAGTCTTGCGCGATCGTCTCCGGGTTGTCGTTAGAGAAGTCACATGACAGAGTGTCGGCTTGTCTATATCCTTTTCGACTTTGAAGGTCTCCATGATTTCGTTACCGACATTCACGGATCAGCCAGAATTCTCCATCGTCATCCTGCATAACCTGAGGAGTTTGGCAGGAATGTCAAAACTAGACATGGCGTTGTATAGTTCGTCTCTAAGCATGCTGTCATATGCGGCCGCCTTGAAATCGACGAATAGGTGCCGCAATTTCCGGACTTACTCGACTCTGTAGATAATTTTATGCACGGATCTTGGTCTTATAGCTTACAGCTTTCACGAATTCTGAAGCCTGCAAAGTAGTCTTGAGAGAGAGAGACATAACAAGAGAGTGAGAACAACGTTACCATCAATGGTACCCACTTTCTTCAATGATTTCCCACAGTTCTTAGCAAAAATGCCTGAGCTGCACCTGATCGACATGTGGGTCCAGCTAGGCAGCGCACAGTAGTCCGCTTTGTATGGGAGCGACGGAAAAATCTGTAAAATCTAAGCCACTGTACTGTTGAGTATTTGTATGACAAAACCGGTTAAATTAGCGAACGCTCTACTTCCGATCAAAAACGAGAGATAAATTGCTCTCTAAGCTCATTCCTCAATCGGTCCTATCCGTTCGGGTTCTGTGTAGCATGCTGCACAGCCGTTTGAGAGGCTTAAAATGTTCAATTATGCATTCTTAAAGTATATAAGTTGGTATGTGTTAACCAACTTCGATGAAATGGAGAAATATTTACAAAACTGGCGTTTTGGTATGTAACCACGTTTAGTGCATACAGTGAAGGGCCTTGTACTCTGGTCAATATATGTGCCGCGGCATGATGAATAATTTCAAAATTTGTGATACGTTTTACAGCATATCTAAAGAAAGCACAAACACTCCCGCTCGACAGTGTGGAGCGATGTCATGGTCATGTCTGGTCGCATATTCCGGGCGTTTTTCGGCTACTGATCTCTTCAAACGGATTAATTGTGTTCGGTAGCGTTGTCCATTGATGGTTTCACCCCGTGTTAGCAGCTCATAATACAGCACATCATTCTGATCCCACCAAATACAGAGCATTACCTTCCAAGCCAAAATCACCTTTTAAATCGTGCAAACCACTTTTGGCACGTTCGCTCAGTTAGCGCATCTTCATCATAAACTTCCACCAAAACCGTCATATTAAAGTAATTAAGAAGAACTCCAGAACACTTCTTCAGGCACAGAGTTCGACATATTTAACTGAAAAAATAATATTGTTGTTTACGCTTCAAATGAATGCCATATACTGAAATGACGTACAATGACAGTAGCCTTCCAACGCATGTTCCAATGGAATAATACAGGTTACGCCATCTCTTAGCAAACCGCACGAATTAAGTTACCCAAGACCCAATAACTTTATTTAACCTAAGGTCCCTTGTTGGAACACCCTTGTGATACTCAGATGGGAGAATCATACTGACCATGCTATGGCAGGTCGCACAGGGTATCCCTCAGCCATTCCGATGTTCTAAGAAACATACAAGTAGTATGGCCCTCAGATATCTCGGGGAATGATTGAGCACCTTGAGCTATTTGAGACACTATTGGACGTCCTCATGTATTTTATTTGTGTAGCCGCTTGGCTGGCAATTGAATTGGAAATGTCCGTTGCCAACGTTGAAATCATTCCGAATACTCCTTTGAAGGCCAAGACCTCTGCTGAGGAGACGCTGATACATCTAGGAGTCTGATGGGGATGTAGAGACGCTTCAATGAAAATCCCATATCGTGCATTCCAAACACACAGCCCTCATCCGACCACAATAAAATGCATTAAGACGTACCGCAACGAAACAACGACAGCGGCGTCTCCATTGACTGCTGTCAAAGCAGAACCTCAATGCTGGAGTGTCGCACCAAAGCACCCCATCACCTTGCGGACAATGTTGCAACAGCGAAGTGAATTTCTGTTGCTCACCCATTGCCAGAGACGTGTTCATTTATTTATGACCACTGCCGACTTGGAAGCATGTCAAACGTACTCATAAATATCTCCAGTAATCATATTGCGAGATTGAGGAGATTTACGAACAGCCGCAGCCGGCCGAGTGTGTGACGTGCACGAAATGTCAAGCGGTGCACATGACGCCATGTCAACAAATAAAAAACGTCCATAACTGCGTTTTTAATTAGACTCCGCTCGAATGCATGCAGGATTTCTGTTAGAGCCCGCCTCGACTCAATGCCTTCGATATTAAGTTGTCGTCCATGCGACGACTTTGTTAATCAGTCGCGTCCAATGATATCTGAATTTTTATCGAATAAACGATAATTTTTTTATTCACGCCGTCTTGTGGTGCTGCGGTGCGTGGTCCCGGTTTGTGGAGAGTCGAGTGTGCAGTGCACATGCCATGGGTCGTCTTTGGAGCCAAATTGAATTGACTTATAAGCGAGAAGTCTCTGCAGCAAGATGAGTGGACTTTTGAAAGAGCGTCTAGATGCCACATGGATATCCCCGAAACCACCATACTCCACCCGGAACTGGGACCCCATTCAAGGATGGCACTCCCAACAACACTGAAGAACGCCACTCAGAGATTTGTTAATCCATTCCGAAAACCAAGGAGGGGCACTCGGCTACTGCACTTCCCACTGAATTTCAATCTCCAGTGCCCCCACTCGAAAAGTTACACCATCAATATCCAACAACTCATCCTTGGCCCTTCGACGGGGCACACCTGATGGTGGCGCATTCATGGAACCGGCCAGTGGACGGACATATATTTGGACTACGTGACCAAACCAGCGGGGAATAGATCACTTCGTTCGTAGAAATACGTATCTGCTCGACATTGAGCTAGGCACGTTCGACGGTGTGTTTGTCAATCCATCCCGTTGGTCATTACGAATAAACAGAAAAGAAATTACATTTTGACAGCACGCACTGCCAACGTTTATGGGAATTTGTCTCGAAACGATGGACGGCTTTCGCGCAGAATAAAATAAAAGAATCCACATATCTGATTTAGGCTTTAATCATGTTGGTGCAAGCAGGTTATATCAATTGAGAGAGAGAGAGAGAGAAATTAAAATTGGCATGTTCACAAGCCAAATTGACCAATAAGAGAACGTTAATTCGTGTAATTCGTGAATAACCGTCAAAACTTCATGAATAACTGTCAAAAAGCCTATCAAATTCGTCGATCTACTAGGGGGCAACCAGCTGTGAAGTTGGCTATCTCTATAGTACTTAATTTCTGGTCAATACTTTGCAATATTGCGCTCGTCATGGATGTTTTTTTCGAAGATCCTATGACAGTCACGATAGTGTTGTGGTGGCTCTACAGTCCTGGCTGGTTACGAAACTAGCTTCCACAACCCCACAGATTGGCTGACTTCGCTTGGGTGAATTGTTTCCATGGTTTTTATTACCAGTGTTAAGGTATATTTATAGTGACAATTTACGAAGAAGGTCTGTCGATTTGTCGATTTTCAGATTACAAGAAATGTACTCGTACACCGCAATACACGTGCCGTATAACATCATCATCTTCTGACCCGCATGCTGCACTAAAGGGGTGGGGGTAAACCACGTACGAGAGATCTACAGGCAACTCGATCCTCCGCCATAGACTCTAACTCATCAGGAGTTATGCCCAAGCACTAGGCGAGTTTTTGCACTTGGTCCAATCATCTCGTCCTGAGTCTGCCAAGCGGTTGCCTACCTGATGGAATGGCATTCAACGCCCGCCTCGGCAGTCGTGATGAACGGGACATTCGTGACACGTGACCAACCCACCGAGAAATAGCCCTCTCCGTTTGAAGAAGCAGCTCCTCAATGTTGAGTTCCTCGTGCACTGCCGTGTTTCTCACCCTATCCTAGCGAGTAGTTTCCCCAAAAGCACGGAGAAATCTCATCTCAGCAGCTTGTATTCGCGACCTTATTCATTTTTGGGTCATAACCCAAATTTCATGACCATTGGTGAGGGTTGGAACAAATACTGAGTTGAAAACAGCTAACTTGGCTTTGACACCAAGCTAGGCCTGCTGATTACAGATCCAGCAAGCTGTTTCAATATTGACCCAGCCTGACCAATCCTACAGGAAAGCTCAGCATTAATCCTTCCATCACTCATGAAAAATACCCCGAGATACATAAACTTCTCCACCTGCTTCAATAGGACTCCACTAACCTGTAGAGTGCATTGAACAGGCGTTGTGGAGATGACCATAACCTCCGATTTGTTCACGTTGACCTTCATTCCAGCATCAGCACATACGGCCACAAACCTATCGAGTGCTTGCGGGAGTTCGTTCAGGGTCGTTTTGTTCACAATTGCTCAACAACTCCGGGATTTGTCTCAACTCGTACTTCAATCGGCGAGTTGAACATTGATTTTGTTCACCATTTTAACTCCCAGTCTGAAATTTACAATCCGGAAGTTGTCCAACTCTCTCTTTCTAAATTTCCCCTGGGATATTTTTGACAACTGACACTTGACATGTCATTTTGAAGTTTGAATTTGTGGTGTGTGCTGCTTGTGAGCGGTTTAAGAAGCTCAATTTAAAATTGATAAGAACTTTAAAGTGAAGAAAATGGAGATTTAAAAAAAATAAAGCGGCGAAATTTGTTTATTCACCAGAAGAAGAAGACTGGCTGGTGAAAAATGCACTAATTTATAATTCTGTAATTGAAAACAAAAAAACTGATGGCGCTACTAACCGCGACAAAGAAAAGCATGGGAGGAAATTAAAGGGCGATTTTTTAGCTATTATCTTTTTGGCAACACTGGTTTAAACAGCTGAAGCACGTTTCGTGCTTTGTTTCACTGTCAAACATCTTCAGTTTGGTCTATAATTTAACCATGAATGAATAAGAATTGAAGCCAAACGACCTACCGCAACGTAAAATTTTTGGTGAATGGGCTCTTGGAGAGTTGACCGAAGATCCACCTTTTTACCGAAAAATTGTGTTCAGCGACGAAGCTCATTTTTGGCTCAATGGGTACGAATATCAGCCAGAAGCATTGCAAGAGCTACCAATGCTTTCAGAAAAAGTCACAGTTTGGTGCGGTTTATGGGCTGGTGGCATCATTGGACCGTACTTTTTCAAAGATGATGCGAATCGTAACGTAACTGTGAATGGTGAGCGCTACCGTGAGATGATATCCAACTTTTTTTTGCCCAAAATGCAAGAGCTTGACTTGCGTGGTTTCAACGAGACGGTGCCACATGCCACACAGCACGCGCAACAATGGACTTCGGAGAACATTTTATTTCACGTTCGGGACCGGTCAATGGGCCGCCTAGATCGTGCGATTTAACGCCTTTAGACTACTTTTTGTGGGGCTATGTTAAAGCTCATGTCTATACAGACAAGCCCGCTTCAAGTGACGCATTGAAAGACAACATTGAAGCATTTATTCGTCAGATACCGGCCGAAATGTTGGAAGGAGTATTCCAAAATTGGACTAAGCGGATGGACCATTTGAGGCGCAATCAAGGTCAACATTTGCATGAGATAATCTTCAAGCATTAAATTATATGGACCGTACTATCGATTCAAAAAAGATTTCAGACATTTTTCTGAATTTTATGTGTTTTTTTTTTTTTTGAAAGACTTTCCTATAGCTTTTAAAAAATCACCCTTTATATGCATAGCCCGGAATGTTCCCTTGTTGGAAGAATTAGAAGTTTACAACCCTGAGGATGATGAACCAGGAGATGATAGCTTCGAAAACGAACCGAATTTGAGTAATGATGCTGTAAATATGTAGAGAATATATTCTAGGAAATATAAACATCTAATCGCTTTCAAAACATTTTTGTTTATTTCTTTTCCTTTTGTATTGGATTTCAGATTTCAGTCTACAGTCTACAATTCATCCATTAAAACTAACAAATAATCAATTGAAAAACATTAACAATATATCGACAGTAACCCAAATAATCTATTAAAAGTAACACAAATAATTTATTGAAAATAACATTTTAAAAATTAGTATTCCTTAGTTGCTCTTTTTGTAGCTCTAAGATTTGTTGTTTTTTTTAATGTATGTAGGTTTAAGAGCCCTGTCTTGTTGCTTACTCTTTCTTTGTTTTCTTTGTACACTTTTAATTTTTCTTTTTTTATTGCCAAAATATCCCTATTGTAGTCTTTAAGCATGTAACATTTTTTTTTATTATATTCTTCAACTATTTAAGTCCAGTGCTATTTTTTCCCAGCGTTGTCTAGCTCGAGTTTTCGTGTAGATTCCTCTGGCCATGTCTGGCATCGATTGCTATCGACATTCGCAATACCAAAACCACCAATCTACAATCGACAATCGTTGCGTATCGATTATCGATTAATAATCGACTTTCGCAATCGGGGCCACTGACTTTTTTTTTTTTTTTTCGCAATGTGTACGCACTAATTGAGAGCGAACATGATGTTCCTTCCGATAATATTCCCAAAAGCGTTTCGGACGGAAGCATATATGCGGCCTCCTGCCATGAATTTCTATCCAATCTGCAGTCAGGTCCGTTCTGCGCACTGCAGTAAAAGCAATTACAAAAACATAATATCACGTATGCACATCATACGCGGAAACCTTTGTAAGCACGTCAATCGAAATCACTTATCAGTTTCTTAGCTCAGTTGCTGCAGTTTATTACCACAATGTTTACAATATCAACTTGATAAGAAAACATTTCGCAAGCATAAGATTCTCAGCAACATTCACACTATCCTGGGGTGTTTTTATTTTGAAATTTGAATTCCAAAACGAAGAGCCAACTAAGAAACATTTCTACAAACTTTTGTCACTGAATTACTGAATTATTTGAATATGGAACTTGTTTCCACGTTTCAATTCAAAAACGAACAGCCAACTACGATAAGAAAGAAAAGAGATACAACAAAATCCCCGATTTGATCCCTAAACTTCGACTATTTCCATCAGTTGAGAGAACGAGGAGTTGATAAACCAATGGGTTGTAATCGGAGATTTGAAACCATAAAATTTGAGTGAAAGAAAACAAATACAGATGTTGAAGTTGAACTTTCAGTGACAAAACAACCCTAAGTCATCTGCAAAAAGAAGACTGACCCTCAACTCTCACAATGTGAAACATTCCTCGCCTCGGCTGCGCGGAAAAGGAGAGGTGACAATACGCACACTTGGCGAACTCCAACGCCCACGGTGAAAGGTTTTGTTTTAGCACCATTATTCCGAACACAACTGGTAGAGGTTGTGTGTAGAGACTGAATGGCAGGCCCACAGAAGAGGACCTTCAATCCAATACTCCTGCAGAACACTCCAGAGTATACCTCGAGGAACTCGGTCGTATGCCTTTTCCAAATCCACAAAACAGCTGTAGGTGGGCTTGGCATACTCCCAAGCCTTCTCAAGTACCATTCTTAGAGTGAAAAGCTGGTCGGTTGTACATCTACTGGGACGAAAGCCGCCGAAAGTTCGGTGTTAAACCCCCATCCTGGGCTCGACCATAGCTCTAGAACGCGCTTCCAACACCTTAGCGTAGACTTTCCCGGAGGGGCCTAAAAAAAGATATGCCCCTGTAGTTGGAACAATCTCTTCTGTCCCCCATCTTGAAAAGTGGGACAATCACCCCAGTTTGACAACCACCCCAGTTTGCTAATCGCCGAGTGTCTCACCACGTTCCCGGGCTAGTTGAGTGACACGAGTGAGACATGCCTTAAGTATTTCTGGCCGGATTTCATCCACACCCGCGTATTTGCCAACTTTTGGCGATTTAATAGCCAAAATGACTTCTTCCACCGTTGGACTATTCTCCACGGGTCTGCCATCCTCAGTGCCCTGTTCTCGATTGAGCAGCTCCGAAAAGTGCTCTCTCCATCTGCGTAAGATGTCCACCTCATGGGAAAGCAACACACCATCTCTGGATTTGAATCTTTCGATGATGTTCTATTTCCTTCCTCTGAGTCAGCGAATGGTTTGCCAGAACATCTTTTTCGCCTTCTCGCCGAACGCCTTCCAAGACTGCCCTTTAGCTGCTCGCACAGCCAATTTGCAAGTTCTTCGCGCCTCAATGTACCGGTGACGAGAAGCAGTCTCTGTAGGTCCTCTTCTTCTCTAGGAGGGCTTCTTGAACTCCTGGCGTTGCAAACCACGCAGTTTCGTTTCTCACCACCAGCCGCCACTCCAAGCCGTTTCACTCCACAAACATCCCGTGCAGAGCAAATGACAGATTCTGAAAACAGTCGCCATTCTTGGTGGAACAGTTGGAAGTCGCTCAAACCTTATGTGCCGCGCAAAATTTAGCCGCAACTATCTGTTCTGTAGTTTCTCCTACCGCATGCGTCTCACCACTCTTGGTTTCCGCCTTGGCAGGAGAGGTACTTTACCAGTGAGGTACAGCGTACACAACACCTAGTTGATGATCAGTTGACAGTTCAGTTGAGAAAACATCATAAACCATCCTTTTCACACACGATGGTGCCACAAAAAGATATATCAACGACTTCATTTGAAGACCCTTACGGTACCATGTGTATTTATGGATGCCTTTGTGTGGAAAGAAGGTGTTCATTATGGACATGCCATTGCACAGCAAAAGTCCAACAACTTCTTTCTGTTCGCCTTCTGACGAGGATCACCGTTCCTCCTCTCTTTACATTCAAACCCACGTGAGCATTGAAATCACCCATCAGGATATAGGAATCCATATCCGCTACCCTTTCCAAGGCAGCATCATCTACATCCAGGAAAGCCGCGTACTCTGACTCTAGATTTGGTGCACACGCCTGCACTAGAGCCAAAGTTGACCTTTCAAGCTTGAGCTTTAAGATACCGACTCTCCCTCTTGATGGTATCCACTCCAATACCCTGCCTGCCAACCTGGGACTTGTGAGTATTCCCACTCTAGCCTGTGCAGACATTTGGAGTGCAGCTCAGACAGACAGAGTTTCCACAGTTCTAGATCCCATTTGGTTCGTCGAAAAGATCCAAACGATACCTGGCAGCTTCCTCAACTAGTTCGAGATCCTTTCCGATGAGCCGTTCCATGTGCCTATCCTGAGTCTATGCCGTTATCCGTTGCCGTTTGCTCCCCACACGCACTGGTAAGTGGATGCGTGACTGTCCCCACACCACCTTAGCTGCTCACGGGACCATTGACGGGTTGCTCGTAGCTGCCGGGACAAGCCGGCCAACAGACGGTCGCATACTGCCACCATTCAGCCTGCCTCCAAATTAGGCCCAGGCACACCACGGTAGGCATTACCCGAGGCCAATTTAGCCTTGCGTGTCATGGCGGGTTGCGCTTCGTTAGCCAGGCCAGCGGGCTGCATGAAAATAAACTCGTACACCCCAAACCTGTTGCCCGCCCCCACGACGAGGTAGTCACCTGCCAAATTTTGATTGCAGCCAGTTGGGCTTCTTCTTTCTTTCTATCTCTTTACTTCCTCGCCATTCGCCAGAGTGAGGCAACCCCTCAAACTTTCCAACGAGACCTTCCATCTTCCAATTGCTCATGTTGGCAATTATCATAAAACTGAAATCTCTAAAATTAGATCTTGTCCAATGCCTTCCTCTGTGGGAAACTCAGATGATCTTCCGACCGGCGGCGGCAGCAGCGGTGCGGCGCTACGCACTCAATTAATCATTCGAGCAGTTGGCCTACACTCCAACTGCGACTTTGATCCACACCGCCTCGGATTCAAGTTCAAGCCCGAATTGAATGGCACTCTCTCCGAGCACTATTAAAATCGCTGTTCCCATGGGAGTACGGGAACAATGTTCTATCGCTGACCTTGCCAAAGTCGTCTGGCCGGCCGGCTTCCCGCACACACACCGCGAATATACGAAACTCAATTCCGAACCACGAAACCAATTATATGCCCATAATTGCGCCGAAAATCCAGCCATTCCTCCGCCGAATCGGATCATGACGCTTTCAACAAGTGCTCCCCAGCTCACAGTGACAGGGACAGGAAATCAAGCACAGCGAGCAGTGCAAACGCACGGGTAATCCCAACCCGTACACATGTCCGTCAGCGCATGCAGATGCGACGATGACGACTCAAAGGCAATCATCTTAAGTGTAAGCCGATCCTAATTTTCCTCATCATCTTCGTCGCGTCATCGCTGTCAGACGTTCACATCCTTGTTGCGGCAGGCACACAGAGAGCCTGCTGCTGGTCACTGCGTGCGTGTGTGTGCACGTCTACCTCTCCCTGGCAGGGCGGCAAAACTACAAACGACTTAGGGGCCTAACACAGGTTGCATTAACAAATAATAACGCAGCACAATGCAAACACAGCTCACTTTGGCTATGGGTAATGTACCGTGCTCCCGCTTGACCGTCGCAGCCGTCGTTGTTGTTGTTGGTGGTGTATTATTTCGGTAACAACCGCCGAAAATCGCACGGACCTACCTTCGGTCACCGTCACCGTCGTCAACATCATGATCATCGCCGTGATCGGACGAGAGGCCCGGATCGGTGGTCCCACCGCCAAAGAGGTCCGCTTCTGTTGTTTTGTTTGCTCAAACAATTGACGTGCCTTAAATTCTTGACCAATTTCAGGAGGAGTCCCTAAATGCACCTGGTCATTAGCAGCACACTCGGCCGTGGCCGCCGCTAGTTAAGGGATTATCCTGAGTCAATGTTTGCAATCCTCTGGTTCTTCGAACAGCGTCGCTGACAGCCGAGGCATCTTCTCAAGACCCCCGCCGCACTCGCACTCGACAGTGCTTTGACCCCATTTCGAGAGCACCTTCTCATTCGACGTCTATTACAGGGGGGGGGGGGCTCTCCGAGACAATTAAGCAATCCCAAAGCTGGCAACACAATAATTGTTATTGCAAAACAATAACAGACACTTCAGTACATTTGGTTGCCGCAAAAACAAAAAGCACCCGACGCAAGACACAGGCGCAACAAAAACTCATAGAGCAAATAGTTTTCACACGAATAGCTCGAAATATTTAATTACATCCATTGAATTAAGCACTTGGGGGTTTTGTCTTGTTCACCGTGACGAGGGTCCGGTCGCCGATGCTGCGCGCCTTTCATTACGACCACTTGGGCGCTGGATTGGGATTTTGCTGCTTTGCTTGGAGATGCCATTAGGCGAGCGCTGCTTGACCACCTGCTTGGCTGTGGTTAGGTCTTCATCTCTCTCTCGTCTCTCTTGTCATCTCGACGAGGAGAGTTATGGAAATTTCAACATTTTGCGGGACTTATTAAGTCAGCACTTCGGAAGGTTGGATAATTGAAGTGAAACGGAGATTGATGTTGTTTCGTTGTGTCAATGTCAAGAGTGTCAGATGTGACAGCTGTCATTTGAGAAGCGTGGCAAATTGGAAATACTTCTCATCGGTGGGCAGCGACGTTTGTGCAAACGAACGAGGGAGGGCGTGATGGTTACAAAAATCTCCTTCGATTATTGATCATTATACCATCTTGTGACTGACGAGATGGTTACCTTTGTTTGGCTGGGAATCCGTGATTTAAAACATAATTGAGACGATTTGATTAATATCATTGCCGTTGGCGGCAGACGCTTCCGGGAGAAAAATGATTCGGACAGAGTGCTTCACCCTGCGGTCTTCCATTGGCATCCCAGGTAAAGTGGCTGGCTGGCTGTAGAAAGCAGTCACTCCTAGACCAGTAAAGCTCCACGGGCATTGACTTGCTTCTATACCGGGAATTAGAAGGATATTTCCAATGGCGTTCGCTTACGTTATTCAGAAAGTAGTCCCCTCGGTGTGAGACAGACAACTGCACGAGACAGAAGAGGTGATGTGTCGTTGCGAATAGTTGATGCTGAGTTCATTCCGAAGTGTCTTTAGGTCTTGGATGAGTTTCGCTGTCTTCAGAGCTTTGCTGACTGTTGTTCGTCTTTCAAATATTCCCAGCGGAAGGATGTGTTAAATGCAGTTACAGTCGCTCGTGCAAGCCAGTCGTTGCACTCGGTTGAGTTCCTTACAGTTGACGGCGTTGCTTAGTGCTGTCCACCAAACTGAGATTCATCCGGCAAGAATACATATGACATCAAACTTGTTGGAGACTTGTTGTCTAAGGAGTGGACGCAAGAACATAAAGCCTAAACAGATGGCGCCACATTCGTGTATGACCAAAAATGTATTCGTGTGGCCACACAGCTTCCACTTGAAGTGAAGTCATCTTTTAGTTCTAGCTTGGGCTGGAGATTTTGAGACCCTTGTTGAGTGTGGAGCTGGGAGCTGGGAGCAATAATGCGAGTGTTGAGTGTCTTACAGTTGACGGTGTTGCTTAGTGGTGTCCGCCAATCTGTGATTCATCCGGTAAGAATACATATGACATCAGACTTGTTGGAGACTTGTTGTCTAAGGAGTGGACGCATGAACATAAAGCCTAAACAGATGGCGCCACATTCGTGTATGACAAACAATTTACCAGCTTCCACTTGAAGTGAAGTCGTCGTCTAGTGCCTTGCTTGGGTTGGAGACTTTGAAACCCTTGCCCAATCAGACACTCGGTTGAATGTCTTACAGCAGGGAGCATTAATGCAAGATGCCTCGTTGCCTCCTAGACGTGTTAACAGAGCAGGGTGTTCTCCAAAGCAAGTGAAGTCCGTGCAATAAACTCTGGTGTCAAGATTCGCCAAACTCTACCATTGTCGACGGTTCTGGGTACTCTGCTTTCAGACACTAAGCTGTCTAATGTCTGCAATGACTTGGACTTTATGCTAGAGATTCGGTCGCCATGGGGTCAAATTCGAAGATTTTCTATTTCTAGCTGGTCAACATCTTGGTGAAGCTAGCTAAAGTCATCTCTTCTCGTTCATTCACCTGCCCCGCAGACAGGATCATATTTCCGAGACAGAATTTTAAGATCGAATGGACTAAGAATAAGCTCTGTGCTGACCAGTGGTCCAACAAGAGATTTGACTTGCAAATATAGTTCATGGATGCAGCCATTACATGGGATATAGTGTTGCTCCCAATAAAGCTGTAAGCCATTTAAGGCTCCCCGAACTGCCTTTAGACAGTTCCAGGAAGTTATCGCAGCGAATTTGTTCGCTGAATTTTCTGCTACTCAGGGTCGTCCTTATCGATCGAAGGAGTCGAGAGGGTTTCTTGTCGTCCCGAATGATTAGGAAACTCGAAATTGATGATATCTATTTGTATGAACCACGATTTGCATTTCCAGAAAGGAGAAAGGCTGAACTATCTTCACTGTTTTAACTTGGGGGCAGGCTTGGCAAGGAGGAGATCCGCGTGGCTGCGAGCTACATCCCGCTCCGAGTGGAGTCGCCATCCACTGTATGGCGAACAACATCGAATATAACGGTACATCGGTGTGGATCCGGTCACGGTTACCACTTGAAAAAAAACCTTGTGTCCAAAGGTGGAAATAAAAATTTTGCCGAAAATGACAAAAATATTTGTAGACTAGATTTGTAGGAAATTGTTGAATGCTTTCGTAAATGGTCTATCTTCAATAATCTTTGATTTTTTATCAACATACCTTACAACACGAACTAAAGACTTTTTTGTTGACAGATCGGTGGTCTCGTGGGTTATCAAAAAAAATTTCGTGGTTTTCAATTCAGGAACAATTTTCTCCTTTGCTTTTGTTCGTCTCCGCAAGTTGAGTAGCTTTCATGCGTCCGCATTTAATTGATTTCACCCCTTCGGAATCGGGACAGCTGTCTTCTCAAAGAGTTGGCAAAAAATCAATCAAAATAAATGGGAGATTATGGACAATTAAAAACTGCACAAGCATTAGCTCCGCTTTTATTTTCTCTGTTTTTTAACGAAATTTCCTTTCCACATTATTTTTCGCTTTTCAAACCGATGAAACCAACCGAATACATAAAAAAAACTGGCAGTAAACGGCACACAAACACCCGTATTGGCTACGCCTTGCGCCAATCGCTTCCCTTGCCAACACGTTACCCATATAACAGCGAAACTAAATAGATTTGGACAATACAACTCGATTTACCCCATTCCATAATCCATGTTTTTTGCTTTCGGTTCATCAGCAAACCCAGTTCGATAACCCGGGTTACAACTCGGTTTGAAAAATGTTCGGGTTGGCACACCACTAATCTTGATGAGAGGACTAGGAATTTAAGCAGTCGATGAAGTCGCTAGACCTAGTATCGATATATCACTTTGTCCATTCTCATCGCCTGGTACAGCAAAACATCTCTGCATGTTTCCCAGTTGGATGAAGGGAATTGATGCAAATGCCATCGAAGGCCGAGGAAAGAAACAAAAACCACTTTTATAACAGAAATATTTGGGATTTTAAAAATCGAAAAATTTAAATCAAAATAAAGAAGCCATTCAGTGTGTTGCGTTTTCCCAAAAGTAAGGGCACTGTGCCCCCTTACATCCCAGAGCCTTGCGAAGCAGACGAACTCGCTAACTCCCGTCCACACCCATCACTTCTACGAAACATCCCCAACAACTTGAAAAGCTTACTTCACACCAAAAGTAGATGGTCTTCTGACACTGGATCCCTTACCACACATCAATTATGACCTACTATCGATCCAAAACGCTCACGCTCATTTGGATTACTAAGAATGTAAAGATGCGTAGGCTGATGTTTCGTGAAACTTAAAATTGAGCAAGGAAAAAAAAACATTCACCAGTTGTTGGAAGCTTGGGGTTCATCTGCTTCTGCGGGGCTTGCTGTTTTTCACAATAACAAACCTTAAATGTTATTTTAGCCTCACAAAAATGAGGGACATAGGTATTAATAATTTTCTTATAACTTACCTATCCATTGTGTATATTTCGCTTTTGCCCAGAACAAGAACAGTGCGAGAAGTACGTTAGTGATTTATTCAAACAAACAGTTTTGAGTTTTCCAGTCATCTGTCAATAAATTGTCATATGATGGAAATGAAAGCATTCAGTGTTTAGCATGTGTTCAGTGCGTCAATTTAACACATTAATGCGCCATTTACATTAAACGAAAAGAAAAGCGCTTTAGGTTGCATGAAAATTAAAGTTGTGTTTCTTTTTCAAAATCAAATGGAAAAAATGACAATGTCAGCAAGAGAAAAAATAATGCCCAATGTGGCAACCGTGGATCTTGTATTAGGCCAATTACGTCGAGAGTGTGAGAGAAATGGAGAGAGAGAGAGAGACAGGGAGATAGAGAGAAATAGAGGGAGAGAGAGAAATTGGGAGAGACAGAGAGCGATATATATATATATAGAGAGAGAGGGGGAGAGACATAAAAAGAGAGAGAGAGTGAGAGAGAGAAAAAGAGATACAGAGAGAGAGAGAGAGAGAGAGAAAGAGAGAGAGGTTGCATAAAGCATATAGAGTGATCCCCGCTTAATTGATTTTTCTATTTAATTGAACGAAAAAAGTGAGCTCGAATATCTCCTATACAAGCTATACACGTATTTTCACGGTTAATTGAATCCCGCCGAATTCATGTACCCACTTAATTGATCCTACAGTTTTGTACCAAACAAGCTGAATACATCCAAAGTGTTCGGTTAATTGATCAGCGCTGAGCAAACAATTATTACAAAATACTAGCAAATTGTAAAGGGTGATTTTTAAAAGCTATAGGAAAGTTTTTCAAAAAAAAAAAAAAATACATAAAATTCAGAAAAATGCATGAAATCTTTTTTGAATAGATAGTACGGTCCATATAATTCAATGTTTGAAGATTATTTCATGTTGACCTGGACTGCGCCTCAAATGGTCCATCCGCTTAGTCCAATTTTGGCATACTCTTTCCAACATTTCGGCCGGTATCTCACGAATAAATGTCTTCCAATGCGTCAATCGAATCGGGCTTGTCTGTATAGACATGAGCTTTAACATAGCCCCACAAAAAATTAGACTCTCGCACGATAAATCGCACGATCTAGGCGGCCAATTGACCGGTCCCGAACGTGAAATAAAATGTTCACCGAACTCGGCTCTCAATAAGTCCATTGTTGCACGTGCTGTGTGGCATGTGGCACCGTCTTGTTGAAACCACGTGCTTTTCCATTTTGGGCAACACAAAGTTGGATATCATCTCACGGTAGCGCTCACTATTCATAGTTACGGTACGATTCGAATCATCTTTGAAGAAGTACGGTCCAATGATGCATTGGTAGCCCTTGCAATGCTTCTGGCTGATATTCACTCCAAAATCGACAATTCTGCTTATTTACGTAGCCATTGAGCCAAAAATGAGCTTCGTCGCTGAACACAAATTTTCGGTAAAAATGTGGATCTTCGGCCAACTTTCCAAGAGCCCATTCACCAAAAATTGTACGTTGCGGTAGGTCGTTCGGCTTCAATTCTTATTCATTCATGGTTAAATTAAAGACCAATTTGAAGATGTTTGACAGTGAAACAAAACACGAAACGTGCGTCAGCTGTTTAAACCAGTGTTGCCAAGAAGATAATAGCTAAAAAATCACCCGTTAATAATTCGGGAGCACTGTTTTCACATTGAAGTTGGCAGCACTGCACACAAGATGACAGTAAGCTTTAGCTTGTCATTGCCATTCGAAAAGCACGGTCCTTCTGACAAAACGAAGATGAGTGTCAACAAAACATACACAAGTTAGTCCATAAAACAGAAATTGCAAATAATAAACGACTCCAAAGACAAGAGTAGACCAAGGCAGAATTGTGTGAAAAATATAAATGCTCCCTCAGTACGATGGATAGGGTTTTACGGGATGTGAAACAAATTGAACAAAAATCTCAAAGTTGTGAACTATCTCGCAAGCGGGAAAGAACCGGGCTGTGAAAAGAGGTGGAACAAGTGCTTTTAACATGGTTTGGTCAAATGAGATCCCCAGGAGCAGCTGAAGGCAAAGCAGTTTGCTGTGATGTTGAACCTTGATTTTACTCCAATTGCAGGCAAGCTCGATTTGGATCGTCGATGGGTTATTTGTAAAGGTGTGTTTTTTGCAGAGTGGCTATGGCGTTGGCAAAAGCGACATGGAATTGTTGTGGAAAAAAATGCAAGGTGAACCGTCTTCTGCTGATTTTGAAGGCGCTGAGGATTTTCGAAATTCAATGCTTCCTCGTTTCGTAGTTGAGTTTTTTTTTACAATAAAATGCTGTAAGTACTTTTGTGTAGCTTGATTCTTATTTTCGTCACATATCGTTTAATTGACTTACTGGTTCAATTAAGCGAATATCGTTTATTGCACTAGAGACGCAATTAAGCGCGTTTTCGTTAATTGAAGACACGGATAATTGATCACGAAAATCTGACAAAATGTTCGGTTCAATTAAGCGTGGAAGACTGTAATGCGCATTCTTTCATGGTAAATGGTATTGGACCGAAGATCAGACCTTTGCAAAAAGTCACAGCTGTCGTCATAATACAATTGCACACATTTCCCCTTCACGTTGGGATAAAACGTATTGTATCCAGGTCCGAAAACACTGACTCTCGAACAGTCTCATCTTTTCCATCTGAGAGGGACTCACCGTTTGAACCCTATTGAAGTTATTGTATGTTTCATGATTGATGCCATGCGGCCAGGTGTTACAGATATAGGAGCATAATCTATCGAAAAAGTTGTTGAAGTGTGAGGTCGCCAGGAAGGCGCAATACCAAGCCACAGTAGGTAGTCCTTTCAATATTATAACTTCTAATCGGAAGTTGCACCACTGCCATTGAAGCGCCAAAATTGCAAAAATATGAAAAGCTGTTAAATTCTTCCACGCATCAAATGGTTATTTCTGTAATGAGAAGTATTCATATTCAGGATCAGAAGTTGAACTATAAATTGATTTTCAACAATGAAGGTTTCTGTCTCAGTCTTTTGTTGCAAAGTAAGGTTCACATCATCACCGGCGCTTGTTCCAAGGCGTTCTTCAAACTCCAGCCTATTTTTGTGCTCAGCGAGCAGCAATGAAAGGCCCTTCGAGAAGTCCTAAAATAAAACCTCAGTGTTCGGAGACTATTTTTATTCCCTTTGTATGATGTGCAAAAAAGTTTGGCACAAAATCAGTGAAAACGGACACCAGAATGTTTACTGCCGTCTGGTATCAGCTAAACCAGAACATATTTACCCAATAATTGCTGAAAATGTATTCAAACAACAACCGGGCTTCAACCGCTTACACCCTGGCTTGACAATCAAATAATCAACTCATTCGATTGAAGCGCTCACCGCGGAAATGAACAGCCAATCACATCTTCCAATACAAAAGCAAATAAGAAAATAGAAAATGGACTCACTAAGCGCCAGGATTTCAGCTCTCTCTGGCCGTACATCAATTTTTTACGATCGGCTCCTCTTCCAGTTGTCTACTTTCTTAACAAAACAATTTTCGAGTCCACTGCGATCGCATTAAAAGAAGGCGTCTTTAATGATCGGAGCGGAAGCTGGGAGCAATAATGCAGCTGAGGCATCTCGTCGCCCCCTAGATGTGCTCACAAAACAGTGCATTCTCCAAAACCCATCCGCACTGGAGACTTATTAACGTCTTGTTGTGCAAAGGAAGTCGGCGCAGTAAACTCTGGTGACACTAGAGCTGTGCGAAAAAACCACCTCAACGTCGTGGTCGGCGTTCGGAGTGATTGAGGTTATGCTTGATTAAAACGAGGATGATGATGTTCAGTGAGTAAGTGGTAATTACGAGCAGAATGACATCGTCCTTCAAGTGATTGCGACATGCAATAGGTTGGGGAAGCCATTGCTCCAAGGTCGATTATTCTAATCCGTTCTCAAGCATGACGACGACGTGATGGACGCTTGCAACAATAAAAATGCATTATGCTCTCTCGACTGTGAATTAAATGCTTGCTCTGTGCACTTAAATCCGCAGGCGACTTGAAAGGTTTTACTGCTCGTATTTTAATGGTTTTTGCAGAACATGGTGTTCTGCTCATTTGACTACTGCCAGCGTTTCCACATGTTTCCTTCTGGAATTGCTGCCAATTTATTTCAATTATTTAAATGTGAATGAAATATGTGGTGCAGTGAATGCTACATCGTGGCGGGTTGTTAATTGCATAGGTCTCTGGATGGGGTGGAGGGTGGAATGTGCTCATGAAGCATCCTATTCCTATGGAACTCAAGTCTGAAATTTAGTTAGAACTGAGGATGCAACCTCAGGATTTTTCGTAAATGTAAACGATGGCAAATTTTCATATCAGGCATCTAATAACGACTAGATGCATTCAGGAACTACAATTGTTCGAGATGGAATTAATTGAGGCAATCAGTGCAAAAGTGGCGTAACCCACAAACATTTTAAAAAATAGTTTTGATCGTCACTAGAGAGCTTTGAGGGTCTTGAAAAATGTTATTTTCGTAATTTTCGGGTTTTGTTGGTTACGCCACATTTGCACTGATAGCCTCAATACGTAGCACGACAATGCAATGATTAATTGGGTCTAAAACGTACTTCGTTCAACTTAATTCACTTTTTTTCTGTCAAAATTTGAACGTTTATTTGAGAAAACCATATACAATAGTATTATTCAAAGTATTGCCTCCATCTGAAGCTATGACTTTTTCCCATCTTTTTGGCAATTTGTGGATCCCATCCCAAAAGAACTGCGCGGCTCGGCTGCCAAGAATGAATCAAGCCAAGCTCTGATGTGAACCGTATTTCAGTGAGGGCGTTCTGCATCGACCGGTAGTCAGAAGGAGCAAGGTCTGGGCTATAAGGTGGGTGGTGTAAAACTTCCCATCCCCTGTTTTCCAAATAGTTCTTAACCGGAATAGCAACATGGGGCCGAGCGTTGTCATGATCATGTCTGGTCGCATATTCCGGGCATTTTTCGGCTACTGCTCTCTTCAAACGGATTAATTGTGTTCGGTAGCGTGGTCCATTGATGGTTTCATCCGGTTTTAGCAGCTCATAATACAGCACACCCTTCTGATCCCACCAAATACAGAGCATTACCTTGGCGCCATGGTTATTCGGCTTTGCCGTTGATTTGGGTGGTTGGCCGGCTTTCACATACGATTTTTCGCTCTTGGGGTTGTCGTAATGGATCCATTTTTCATCACCAGTAACAATCCGATGCAAAAATGACTTCCTTTTGTCGCGTTCCAGCAGCATTTCGGACATGCAAAACCGCCTTTCGACGTCTCTCGGCTTGAGTTCTTGTGGAACCCAATTTCCTTGCTTTTGAATATATCCAGTTGCTTTTGAAATGGCTGCTTGAGTGACACCCAAAGTTTGTGCGAGCTCTTCTTGTTTTTGGCAACAATCTTCATAGAGTAATACTTCCAGTTCTTTTTCTTCAAACCTTTTGGCTGCCCAAGACGTTCATCGTCTTCAAAGCCAAACCACTCTTGGCACGTTCGCTCAGCTAGCGCATGTTCACCATAAACTTCCACCATAATACGATGACTGTCGACAGCCGTTTTCTTCATTTTAAAGTAATGAAGAAGAACTCCCCGAAAAAATACCTTTTCAGGCTTAAAGTTCGACGTATTTGAGTGAAGAAAAATTATTGTTGTTTACGCTTCAAATGAATGACATATACTGAAATGACGTACAATGCCAGTAGCTTTCCAGCGCATGTTCCAATGGAATAATACAAGTTACTCCATCTCTTAGCAAATCGCAGGAGGCCTATAGATATAAATTCATTGAAATAATCTAGAATCACATGGAGTCTGGACACGATGATTCCTGAGTTCCAGACAGTCTTGTTTCCGCGTTGATTTTATCGTTATACCAGAGATTCGGTCTCTCTCTCCTTTTCTTTCCTCTCATCTTCCAGCAGACTCAAATTCGAAGAAGAGCTGAAGAATTGGCATCTATATTCTAGATAGCATCAATTGGCGCCCGACAGAAGTCTTAAGAGAATTTTCTTCAAGCTCCATAGTCGAAAGTGAAGGTGCCATTCTACTATCCATAACTTTGAATAAAAGGGTTCTTTCAATTTCAAATAAATTTATAAATCTTTTAGGCATTCAGTCGTGGAAAGCATTGGCTTCAAAGAGAACAGCGTTGCGACCGTTCCTCTTGAACGGTGGCCAAAGAGCACTGTGTCTTTACTTCCATCCTATCGCCAGACATGTTTAAATAGAAACTATGTGCCTAAGGCTTTGAAAGTATGTACCCAATTCAACACACCACGTATCAAATACAAAAGTCCCAACGTTGCATTAACGCCGCTTCTAGTGACTCTCAAAATGCCATGGACTCGTGACTCAGACCTTCAACCAGCATGAGGAAAGCATCCCACAGCCCTCCCTCAATCCCAAGCACCTTCAGACCGAATCTCTCAGAAAACAGAAATAGAAACAAAATCCTCTTTAGCACAGGCAATCCTCCTAAACGCACACGCAGCGCCCGCCATCCCGCGTGCGTCCCATTCCGTCCCGTTGTCGCGCCCCAATTCCACAAAACCGCGAGAAGAGCACACCAACGGCCAACGCAACATGACATTAAACCATTCATAGGGTAATTATCAAAAGTGACAGCGTGCACAATTCCTAAGATAATGGCTAATTGATTCTTATTTACGACTGCGTCCCTCGAAAGTCTCGGGCAAGCGCAATTCGGATTGCGCGCTGCCCGCGATTATGTCGCACTGCATCATCTGGCGTGCTGCGGCGCGGGATTCGGTGGATGCTTCTGTGCCACTCGCGCGGGAGAAATAGCCGTCTCCGTCGCGAATGATAGTGGCGAAGGTGAAGCGCGCAAACGACCAAAACGAAGTAAACGACAGCCAAAGACGTCCGACGCAAGGCAAGGCAAGGCGACGACGACACAAACGCAGCAGAGAAGGAAATAAATAAGTGAAACAAGACGACAATTCTGTTCTGTAACAAAACGAACGATACACGATCGGTGTGGTGTGTCCCTCGATCATGTCATGCGGCGGTCGCTTGTTGCGATCCTTCCACGGATGGCGTCCCATGCGTCTCGCCATAGCCCCGTCAGTGTTTTGTCATCGCCGGGCCCCGTCATCGCACGGAGAGCCAATAAAGTTGATGACTCTCTGAAGCCGATGATCGCTTCTCGGGGCCCGACGAATTTTGCCTACTTTGACATCATCTGTCAGCGGGTACATCGCGGCGGAGACAATTCTACCTGCGATGACATACACCAGACCCGACAGCGCGGATTCCTTGGCCAAATCCCCGTTCTCTGACCGTCTCCTCCTCCTCCTCTGCTGGACTGTGTCCACAAGAATTCGCGAGTGTGGTTTGCTCTGCGCGGCATGTTTCTGGCGATGCGTACGGGCACAGGAGAAACCGTACGCGAACGAGAGCCGAGGCCAGAGTGGGACCTCTTTTGGGGGCGACTGCACCGCCGCCGCCGCGGAGGGACGCGTGGTGGGCAGGGAGACGGAACGCCTTGTGAAATTCCTAAATCAATTAAAAACGGCATGCAGGGAATAATGAGAAATTAACACCTGGAATAATCACCAAGAGATTCCTCGGGAAGCCATCATAATCATTCGGTCCTCTTGTTTGGATGGGCTCTTGGATTTTGGAACGATCGCCAAGCTGGCCGGCCCTCGTTCCTGTTTGCCTGTTTGCTGCGGCAGCCGCTGCTGCTGGTGTGTAGTGTGTAGTGTTGGTTGGATTTTTGGGCTGCTCGAGAGGACCTCTTTTCGTCTCCTCTTTGGTGTGGTGCTGCGACAATGATGGGCCTGCTATTGCCGATGCTGCTGCTGCCGTTGATGGTGGTGCCAGTTTGGTGGTTACGTTTATGCTGTCATGCGAATTTTGAGTTTTGTCTCTCTAATTTAGCATGAAATTAATTGGGCAGATTCACTGACGATTAGCGGATATGGCTAATTCATTTAAGGACGCCGTTCGCCTTGGCTTATTGCTCGTCCTCTCCGACTTTAGAATTAACCAGATGCAAATTGAGTTTTTAAGAAGTGGCCCTGCGGCCATTCCTGCCACTAGCCGGTCTCCTAGCCGTGGCCTTTGGTGAGTGTTCCGATTGGCTTCGGCGCGGTGACCCTGACTGATGGCGATGGTGTTCGATGGGGCTTCTGCATCAGAGAATCTGCTTGCCGATTAACTTGATGCACAGTCCGTTCCGGTCGCGGTACAGAGGTCGTGGGGCTTGGGAATTCGGTAATCAACCGGAAACTAATTAACAAGCGACGACGTGGCTTACTGATCGCCGAGCTCCTCCCGGGTACCTGCGGTTGCGATTGTATCGGGGCAGAATTATTCTCGCATCCTCTTCGAGGCTTTCCCTGCTCGGATGAATTTAATTTACGGCTATCGAGGGGACTTTCGGGTTTCTCGTGAGAAATGGGTTCGTTGGCCCCGGCACATCATTTGTCTGGGAGTGGCAGAATCGATAATTTGCGCGATTTACAATTTAAGGCACCCTCATTTATTGCTGAAGAATGAAATTGATTTCGGGTGCTTCTCTAGAAATCGCCCTACAACTTCGAAACAACGCACTGACTTAGACTGAAGAAATAGGTGAGCTCCGATTAATGTGCTTCCAGGAAGACATGGGTTAAATCATTGGCTGACCTTAGAATTTTAAAGGGGACATACGTTTTACCATGTCTTTCATATTTCGCGATGCTACGATAGAAGCTTGTGCAGGGCCATGACTGTTTCGTTTATTTTCTGTGTTTGATCAGACTTTGACGGAACTTGGAGGCATTCATTAGGCTTGGGGTCCATTTAAAAAGGCAAACCGTTCCCTGATCGCGACTGATCGCGTTTCATAGCGACTGAAGGATTTTCTTGGTACATTCGGTGGTATCAAGAATACCCTCTGATCTTTCTACTTATCGTCCAACCGTCGCACAGTGTGTTATGGATTTTCGTATTCGGTGGCATAATAAAAGTAATTGTATCAAGTTTTTAAGACGAATGTGGCACCAATAGGGAAAGTATAGGTCACTGCATCTATCCTTCTTTTCCCCCAGCATAATTACATAAATACGACGCAGATATTTCATCACATTCATCATTTTTAAGTAAAACGTGAATAATGGGTTTGCAATTTTTAAAATTATTTATTTGCTATTTTAATTTAAGTCCTTTTTTAATTTTATATTACTCGTGTTCAACGGAGCAGCTATTATGATGGAAATTTCTCGTTAGCCTCTAACAGAGCAATACTTTCTCGAGGTAGGGGGTTATTTTCTATGAAGGTACTCGAAAGATATAGATCTGATGGAATTACAGTCGAACTTCCCTAGAATGAATTCGCACGGGACCAAAAAAAAAACTTCACTATATAGAAATTTCATTATACAGAAATTATAGACATATAAAATTTTATTTAAAGTAATGAAGTATTTAATTTGGATTACACTTTTCCATTTTTCTTTTGCTATCAGAACGGTTATTCGCTCTTTGCTATGTTTCCCGCCAAAGCACTTCTCATTTTTAAATGCCAGTGTTTTATGTGGCAAGCACTTACAAAATAAGCCAGTCTCATTGGCGTTAAAAATGTCGTCTTGTTTATATTTTTGCATCAGTTTCCTCAAAACGTTCAGTACCCAATCATTCCGATCTTGTAAGTTGGCGTCAGCACTTTCTCCACATAAGGTTTTCTGAACAATTCCGTGCCGTTTTTTGAACTTATCCATCCAACCAGTACTTCAAATTCTTTGTATCCCAGGGCATCCGCAAAATCTTTGGCTTTTTCCTTTATAATTGTTCCAGATACAGGAAGATTCCTTCCACGTGCAGCGGTTATCCACATCAGCATTGCTTCATTAATATCCTCAAAAAGACATGTTCGAAGTCTTTTGCGTTCAGCACTTAATTGTCCCTCTTCTGCACTTTTTAGAATCACTGACTTGTTTTGTTGGTGGCATGGGCTTATGTACACAGGGTAAAGTTGCTGACTGCATCCAACCTGGTAGGATGCCAGCGCGATCAATGCTTGTTTCATAAGTCAAGTTGACGTACAGCCTCCTCGCGGCGCCCCTAGATAGCCATCATAAAAGCCGTTGTGTGGTGAACTAATATACGCAGCGAACCCTCTGCCCGAGGGTTAAATTAATGGGCATGTCCTCCCAGTTTGGAGGTTGTGCGTGAGGTTAACTTCCTCACCACGTAAAAAAATACGAGTTCAGATACAACAACCTGCCTCGGATACGGACGAATCTACTGTTGACGACCCTTGCAAACGGAAAAAGGACAATGACTTTCGGTTCTGCACGTGGAATGTGAGGTCCCTTAACAGACCACGTGCAGCCGGTGAACTAGCGGAGGCCCTAGACTGCTATAAAGCAGACATAACCGCTATCCAGGAAGTGCGGTGGAACGGGCCGGGCAAAAAGAGGATGAGAAACTGCGACCTCTACTACGGCGACTGCTACAGAGAAAGAGGGCAGCGCTTATTTGGATGTGGTTTTGTTGTTCGAGGCAGACTTAGGCAAAAAGTCTTAAGCTTTAACTATGTAAGCGAGCGCCTCATAACAATCCGCATCAAGGCTAAGCTCGGGAACATCGGCCTGATTTGCGCCCACGCCCCGACAGAGGAGAAGGATGACAATAGCAAGGAAGATTTCTATGATCTCCTAGAAAGAACATACGATCAATGCCCCAGCTATGATACCAAGATCGTTCTAGGAGATCTCAACGCACAGCTGGGCAAGGAAGAAATCTTTGCTAAAGTTATCGGAAAACACAGCCTGCACTACAACACATCCGGAAACGGACTAAGGCTGGTGGATTTCGCCTCGTAACCTCTCTGTAATGAGCACACGGTTCCCACACCTCAACATAAAGGGACCTGGCGGTCACCTGATCAATCAACCGTCAACCAGATTGATCACATTGCGATCGACGTCAGACACTCCTCCAATATTCTCGATGTCCGAACTTTCCGAGGAGCCAATATTGACTCGGATCATTTCCTTGTTGTAGCCAAGATAAGAATGAGGATATCGAGAGAAATACGGAGTCGAGACAGGACACCTCGTTTTGACGTTGGAAAGCTACAATCGCAATCGATCGTTAGGAACTTTGCCGACCGAGTCTCCCTGAAACTCTCCGAAAGTTCGACCCTGCCTACAACCACAATAGACCAGGAATGGAAACGTTGTCAAGAAGCCATCAAAGAAGCTGCCACTGATGTGCTGGGTTTTACGACACCACCAAAGAAGAACCCATGGTTTGACGACGAGTGCAGGCAGGCACATGCAGCCAAACAGGAGGCCTACAAGGCAACTCTGCATCGAACAACGAGAGCTGTTCGTGAGCTCTACGAGCAGAAGAGAAGGGAAGAGAACCGGCTTCTCAGAAGGAAAAAGAAAGAGCACGAGAAGCGCGCGGTCGAAGAGATGGAGAGATGTTACGGCAGGAAGGAGGTCCGAAAGTTTTACCAAAAGGTAAAACAGTTATCCGGAGGGTATAGACCCCGGACAGAAGCCTGCAGGGATGAAAATGGACAACTAGTAGTAGAGTCGCAGTCGATGCTGAGAATTTGGAAAAATCACTTCTGCAGACTGTTAGACGGCGATGAGGACACAAATTCCGCTGTCAGGCAGAATGTTCCACTTAATTTGGACGAGGATCACCAAGAACTCCGTCCCCCCGACTTAGGCGAGGTCAAGATAGCGATATCTAGGCTAAAGTCGAACAAAGCTGCTGGAGCGGACGGACTGTCCGCGGAACTGTTTAAAGCAGCTGGAGATGATCTGGTTGGGCGCATGCACCAGCTCATCTGTAAGATATGGTCGGAGGAAAGCATGCCCGATGAGTGGAATCTCAGCGTCGTTTGTCCGGTCCACAAGAAAGGAGACCCTTTTGACTGCGCCAACTATAGAGGGATCAGTCTCCTTAACATATCGTACAAGATCCTCTCTGCCGTCTTGTGTGAACGCCTGAAACCATTCGTCAATAACCTGATAGGTCCTTATCAGTGCGGTTTCAGGCCGGGAAAGTCCACCACCGACCAAATTTTCACACTGCGGCAGATCCTGGAAAAAACCCACGAGATGCAGATCGACACCCACCACCTATTCGTCGATTTTAAGGCCGCATATGACAGCGTGCATAGAGACGAGCTATACAATGCCATGTCTAGTTTTGACATTCCAGCCAAACTCGTCAGATTGTGCAGGATGACGATGGAGAACTCTCGCTGCTCCATCAAGGTCGGTAACGAACTCACCGAGACCTTCAATGTCAAAAAAGGTTGTCATGTGTCGTCATGTGATTTCTTCAATATCATACTTGAGAAGATCGTGCGAAACTCAAATGTCAACACCAGAGGCACGATCTTCCAAAAGTCCGTTCAACTGCTTGCCTACGCGGACGACATTGACGTGATTGGACGAACACAGCGAGCTGTCAATGAGGCTTTTGCTAGCATTGAAGCGGAAGCGGCTAAAATGGGTTTGGCAGTTAATCAGGGCAAAACAAAGTACATGCTGTCATTACGAAAGGACGCACAACATCGACGCCTCGGACAGAGTGTCATAATGGGCAGCAGAAACTTTAAGGTAGTCAAGGACTTCGTCTACCTTGGCTCTGCAGTAAACAGGGACAATAACACCAGTACCGAGATCAGATCAGAATTACTCTTGCCAATCGCTGTTTCCTTGGGCTCAAGAGGCAATTGAGTAACAGAGCCATCTCTCGAAACACCAAGTTGACATTATATAACACCCTAATCATCCCCGTCCTGCTCTATGGCGCAGAGACATGGACGCTATTGAAAGCGGATGAAGAAGCTCTTGGTATTTTTGAGAGAAAAGTTCTGCGTGCGATCTTTGGTCCTGTTTGTATTGATGGCGTCTGGAGAAGGAGATTCAACCACGAACTGTACGGGCTGTACAGCGGCGTGCACCTAGTTAAGCGTCTTCGGATCCAACGCTTAAGATGGCTAGGTCACGTAGAGCGGATTGACACCACAGCTCCGGCCCGAAGAGTCTTCGATTCCGAGCCTTTGGGACAACGCATAAGAGGTCGTCCTAGAACAAGATGGCGCACACAAGTGGAGAAGGACCTCAACCAACTTGGTGTGCACAACTGGAGGCAGCTGGCGAAAGATCGTGCTGGCTGGAGAGGCTTGTTGGTTGAGGCCCAGGTCCACCCCGGACTGTAGCGCCAAACAAAGAAGAAGAAGAAGACTTGTTTTTTAGAATGTTTGACAATGAACTGGGAAGATTTCCAAACTCCTTGGCAATATCTTTCTTTCTTGTTACTCCCTCCTCAACTTTATTAATTATCAACACCTTTTTTTGAAGAGAAATACTATTTCGCTGCGACATTTTTACTATAATCACTCACCATCGAAGTTCAAGATATTTGTGTGCATTCGAAATGAGTGAAACAGACAAGGAGACATAGAACAAACAAAATACTAACGGGTAAAATTACCGTTACGGTCGATATTTGTGCAGGTGTTAAAACATTTGTACATGAGAAAGTAGTATGAAAAAAAATCCAATATAAGGAGACACAAAACGTGTGAAAATAAAATTTCCAACTAGAAAATTTATTCACTGTATAGAAATTCAATATACGGAGAAAAAATACACTTCAAACAGAACCAGAAAGCTGTGTGTTTGAAATTTGTTCATTATACGGAGAACTTCATTATATAGGACTTCACTTTAGGGAAGTTCGATTGTATATAAAGTACTACGTTCCTACGAATTCGAATTTATATTTCTAAGCTTCTAGTGCGTGCCTTTGGACTGAAAATTAATTCAAGAGCTTTCTCCGGAGTGATCATTTCGAGAGTTTTTTTTAGATTGGTTGCCCTAATAAATGGGCTATATGCAGGCTCCTTTACAGGACTACGTACACCTCTCTTGCCAATCAAACTTAAAGGCACTTCTGCGGCAATAGGAAGTCCTCTTGTCGTTTTAGTGGAAATGAGTTCATGGTTGATGTTGGGACTAGATCATAGAACTGCCGGCCATCCGATTTCCTGGTCCGCACTATCGTTCCGAAACCTTAGCATTTGTCTCCCACTTCGTTTCCAACTTGTGTGCATCTTGCAACTCATAGTCTGGAACACTCTAGGAAGTACCAAAATGCCAAAACTTTCCATTATGTGGACAGAAATTGGCCTATTTTGATTCTCAACACCAGGGATCCCCCAAATGAGCTCTTTTGGTCGTATATAGATAGATAATCGTAATTTATGGCAGCTGAGCGCAAAATGTCCGAACGGATTCTGGAAGTATTTATATAGTCCTAAAGAGGTGTTAAAAAATATCTCAAGATGGATACATGCGGATACATTTTAAAAGCTCTGAACAAAGTTAGAATGAAAAAAAGGGATAAATCTGAGGCCTTCAACCAAAATGATAATTATTAGTACTTGCTGGGGTCGCACAAGATTCAAACTTACCTAAAGATTCATCAAATAAGAGGCAAGAAATTAACAGACACGAATTCGATGAACTTGGCCTACATAATGCAACTAATGTTTCATATTTCTCTTGCTCAAAAATTGTTGCTGTTTGCGATGTCACAGTTTTCATGATTTTTCTGAACGTTATTACCTGGGGTTATAACTGTCGTTCGTGTCATTCGAACATGTGTCATTCGGACGATTTTGATTTTTGATTTTGATTTCCGCTAGATTGGCAAAATAACAGACTGTGTGTCGGCTTTTCATAGCTGGACTGGCAAGACAACAGCTTTGCAGAACATGATTTTGGTCCTTCGAACCAGATTCAATGATCCCAATTGTTTCGACAAACAGCGGTAGCAATGGTTGCCAAGGGCGATTCTACGTCGGATCTCAGCTTATAGAGTTCACGTTTGCCCCGAGGTAGACAGATTCCTTTACTACGTCAAAGTTGTAGTCGATCGCAATTCTTAGTCCAAGGTGGTGTTTTACGGAGCAACTATTTGTCTACAGCATATGTTAAGTCTTCGGTTTGAATTATTTAATTTTCATTAACCATAGCAAACGGTGTTGGTAATGCCTAAGTGCTCAACAGTACGTTGTTACAGCCGACATAGTGTTACGGAGGAGTGCGTTAGTGCTCTGAGTTGACATAATAACACAATTTATCAGCTGTCTGCTCTCTTCTTCCTGCACACTACATTTGGGTTGTTCCAGACCTGTATAGTTCCTGGAACTATGTCCACTGTCGGAACTATTTCCGATCATTCCGCATACTTCAGTTAAACATGTTCATTTCATCTAATTAGTCCCCAGATCGCAGAGATGTGTATGAATGAAAAGGAACATATGTGTGTATAGACATGTCAGCTTGAAAATAAAATCCGAACATATTCGGACAGAGTTGGTGTTAGAGAAATACTTCCCCAGTACTTCTACGAATTTCGATGCTGTTCTATTGTGATACCCACAGTCGGACTACTACCACTGATCGACCACTTCAGTGATGTTAATTTGATCCCAACGGCAAATGGTGGCTGAACCAGATTAGCGTATTAACTTTGCTTCCTCTGAGGTTCGAACCGGGGACCCTTCTAACCAAGGGCAGGCACTTAAATATGCACCATCCAGTCGTCTCGAGCAGTTGTTGGACTTCTATAGTTGTTGCAAGAGGTAGGATCGCCTTTTTTGTGGATGGGGCATATGGAGCTGATATTCCAGGCGTCGGTCATGCTTTCGTCTTCCCAAATTCTACAGAGCTCCCTACCAGAACATCGCCACCGGCCTTGAAGAGCTCTGATGGTAGACCTTCTGTTCAGCCTTTTAATGGCTCTGCCGACTTCTTCAAAGCTAGGTGGGAGGACTACTTCATCGACTGGAGATGGGATTTCTTGATTCCCTATCACTCTCTCCCGATCAGGCCCGTTAAGCAGCTGTAGGAAGTACTGCTGAAACACATCCACTGTTCCCTGCGGGTGTGTACCAAGGTTACCGTCACAGTTTCGAAGAGCCTGGGTTCCTTTCCTAAAGCCAGCAGGAAGGCTTTTGGCTTTTTTATAAAAGGCCCGTATTTTCTGTCCGTCCGTAGACTCTACGATATCCTTGAGGTGATAGGTTACGAGAGACTTATTCTTCAGGCGTAGAAGCTTCTTCTGCTTCCGTCTCCTAGCCCGGTACTCCCCTTGCGCGGCACGTGTTTTCCGTTGCAGAGCCTTTCGGTATGCCTCGTCACTTGCAAGTGTCTTCCGCTCACACTCGCCATCACACAACGGGTTTCTCGACGGGGGTGGTCGGTAGTCTAATGTAGTTTCCGCCGAGCGACAATGCAATCACATCTCGTTGGTATTGGTGTTCGACGTAGGCTTACCGCAGTCTCTCAAGTAATTGCTCTGGCAAGCTCTGGTGTGCTCAGGCGTCCAATGTCAAAACTCCAGTTTGTTGGCTGGTGCAACTTTCTGACATTGGACAGTTGAGCTCTGAATATTGCTGCTACAAGGAAATGGTCAGACTCGACGTTTGCCCCCCTGAATGTTCGTACATCCAGGATATTTGACGCATGCCTTGCGTCAATGAGCACTTGGTCGATTTGGTCCGAAGATCGCCAGTTGCTGTGTGAATTCTTTTGCGAGTGAACCTCGTGCTTCTCATGACCATATTACATGCTGCCGTAAAGTCTGTGAGTCGGATGCGGTTGTCTGGTGTCGTATCGTGAAGGCTGTGCTTTCCGAACACTCCGCCGAAGATGTCTTCCTTCCCGATTTTGGCAATGAAGGCTCAGAGTACAAATTTTACGAGAAGAGGTCGTAAAAGTCCTCTTTGACAGAGTCTTCTGCCTTCTCGGTAGAAGCGTGTGCACATATAAGGCTGATGTTGTAGAATCTGCCTTGGATGCGGATCCCAGCCAGGCGATCACTTATCCTCACCTTCGACCTTAACCGTTTTCCGACAGCGAATCCGGATCCAAATATGTGCAAGCTTTGGTGGCCGCTGTGATATATGCCGCACTCATTCTTTTTCTTCATCCCTTGTCCCTTCTTCTTCTTTTGCCCTTGACATCCGCATTGCGTGGGGATCTCTTCCCCTTTTATGAGCTGCCCCTGGAGTGTCGAGTGTTCTTGCATTCCTTTAGAGACATAAATGTTGTTTACTGCTACTCATGTGTTACCAACAAGCGAATTCGCGAGGTTTCATCAAATTTTTTCCCAAATCTCTGAGGTTTCGCTTTACACTTTCGTAATTTCGAAACCTCGCTCTTTCGACGGAAGCTAGTTGAAACTCTCTTGAGGACTCTCTTGAGAACTCTCTCGGAACTCTCTTGAGCCTGTCCGTGGCAGATTGCCAAACCGAACAAGGCTACGGCGTGAATTCCAGTTTACTTTGGATTTTAATTTTGAAAAACATGTCAAAATGTATGGACTTTCTCGAATTATATTATTTTCTGTCGACAGACAGCTGTTTTGCCGGCCAATTCAGGCGGCATTTCCAAAATCTCTTCAAACTCAGTGGGAACAGGTTTCAGTAAAATCCATCCACACCTGGCGATTTCGGTTCAGTGGGAACATAGCACAACTAGACTATAACCGAGCAGCTTATGATTACATTTCATTGATCATTTAAATTTAAGTAAATCTGAATCAACTGCGTCGCAGCTAGTTGGTACTTGTAGCTGTCACAACAGCACCCATAACTCTTCCTCTCCTCAACTCAACGAACGCCAATTGCCATTAATGAACTCAGAGGATGTTTGTGTGCCGAAAAAAAAATATACAATCTCATTTAACTCCACGCAACGACATAAAAAACGAAAGCGCTGCACTCTGCCCAGCAAAAGAGCACGCCACAGACGATGTACAGTCCTTTTAATTAAAGCGCAACTGCGCACTGGCGGCCGTGACAATGTGCCTGCAAGCAGATTGAAGTCATGTCCTCAGTCACACTCAAGCGGGGGGTGTCACTTTGAAATGAAATTGTCACAATTTTAACATATTTTCTTAATTACCAAGAAGACGGCTCGGAGTCTCATTCCGAAGCAACGCAGTGGGACAGTGCCATACCATTAGAGTGTCGTTAGAGTCTTGGTGAATATCTTGCAATTAACCAATACGAAATTCCGTGAACCCCGTGGCTGTGAAATCGACCATGGGATCCTTCACAAGGAGCAAAGTTGACTTGTCACCGTGCCTTAGCGAACAGCGGCGACAGCTTGAAGCAGCGGCTTAACTCAGATCGACCGCAGGTGGTTAATTGTTTATGAATCGCATATGGCAGCATGGTGAATGAGTTCATTAACCAATACCAGCAGTTGAACTAGTTTGAAAAAGGAAATTATATGGAATTGAGGCATTAGGTGGAAACAAGTGGAAAAGCCTGTCGTACGACAGGCAGAATGGTATACGTCGCTGCCACATGAACATTTTGTCTCTACACCAAATTGCAAATACTTCGGAAAACAGAATATGATATATTTATTGATATTAAACAATAAACGAGTGGTATTACTTACAAAAATAGCTCCAGCCAGGTTTGAACACAAAGCGTGAGCAACGCACCAACCCACTCCGCCGACGGACTGGAGATCTTTCAAGTGTGAAACACTTACACACCTAGCGCTTTAATGTTAGTAGTTTAAGGAATGGGATCGAGGGAAGAGAATTGGATTACAACGAATTTGAGGTGAATTACTCCGTAAATGAATTTTGTTCATCCTCTATGGAACTTAACTAACATCAAACGGGATCCAATACCTGTGTGGTATTAATAAGATGTGAATAAGTTCCCACTCTCAAATGAGGCCAAATTTAAAAAAAAAAATTGGTAATTTTTTTTTCAAAAACGAATAAAGCCAACGAGCCTTGGCGTTCTTTCGATTTGATTGCGTGAACGGTGGAGTGGGGCCCAACGAAATAAGAGCAAATGAACGATTTGGCCTCGAACAAAGTCCGGTGTATTTAAAGTTCGAGGCAGGGCTTAACGGCTCACGCGATGTCAACAAATGTCTATTAAGCGCCTGGAGCTAAATTAAAGAACATCAAGAACGAAATAAAAGCCAAATTGACCGCATTTGCTTATTTTTCATTTTTTCAAGTCACGTTTACTGTAGAAATAAAGCCAAAAATGAAAAATTTGATCTTAAATTTGGAAAAAATACGACATTTCCGTTTGGTTTTATTTTGTTTTAGAACATGAACATTTTGAATTTTTTCGGCTTTCAAAAACGAAAAAAATCCAATTTAGATTTATTTAGTTTTGTATAGTTTAAAGTTATTTTTTTCTTATTTTTATTGACTACTGAAAATGTTATACTGCTCCATAATAAATATAATTAAGATTTTTCTCCTGCCACCTGTCTGACAGTTGTTGACATACACTTAAGGGTGCGACGAAGTCGCGTGAGCGGTTAAGCCATGTGGAAAAAATGGTTAAAATCCTGATACCCACCTCACACTTGTTTCCCTAAATTTATTTTTTTCCATTTTCAAAGTGACCCCTCAGCTTGGGTCACTGTAGGATTTGGGGTATGTGCTACGTTCGGGAAGTTTGTTCCCTCTGCAGACTTTTGAGTGCGATCTTAGTTCATATTAGAAAGCGGAGTACGTTCTTGTATGGGAACTCCAACTTTACCAAAGTGGAGTTACTTCCCGAGATCATAGTTCCACACACCTCTTTTATCGAATATGAACATTTTTTTAAACAGTCTAAATGGATTGGGCAGAATTTAAAAAGAATTTCTTGAAGAATTCCTGCAGTAATTCACAGTAGGCTTGTGCATTTTATTTCACTCTAAAGAGCGCTCAGTATAGTACAAATTTGTTTAATGAACTAGTTCGTTTTTCTAGTTCATTTAGTTCACTACTAACTAAAGCATAATAAAGCCCGTATGACGCTACGTTTTTCCATATTTTTCTTGAGTCTAATGAGAAAAAAGAGCTGTGCGAAAAATTCATTTCTTTCCAAAACAGAAGTGGCTGTCTCCCCTGCAAACATGTGATTTAGGATCGTATTGTTGACTACCGCTCAACTTCCCGGAAATTTGGGAGTTGATCAACTTCCTGGTTGATGAAATTTGATTTTGTTCACTATTTCAACTCACAGTCTGAAATATAAAGTCCAGAGGTTGTCCAACTTTCATTTTTCAGATTTCCCCTAGGATATTTTTCACATTCACACACACAATGACATAGTCAGCTTTGAATTTACCGTGTGTGCTGTTCGTGTGTGCTATGAGAAGGAGAATTGAGAGCGACCGTTTCCAGCAGAGATAATGGTTGCATATATCTGTTCTTCATTATCTCTGGTGTTCAGTTGCTGCCGGCTATGCGATGGAGAACAGCACAAGCGATTATGTACATTTGTAATTCTTACACTAATAGGGTCTGCGCACATTGAATTGATCAGAGCGCGTAATATTGTAATACTTCATTATTTCAAATCAAATCGAAAAGCCAGTAACTTCTCTATTTGATGATGACATTTTAGTTGGAGTACTTGGACAGGGCCTGCGAGATGACAGTCTTGCCACAAGCGAAAGCTCCGGGAATGGCAGTGTTGCCGCCCTGGACACAGGGAAAGAGCGAGTCCAAGACGCGCTGACCGGTGAGAAGTGGCTGACAGACGTGGCTGACGCACAGGCCACACTTGCAACATGCTGTGCTTGGTGATCTCGCCGTCGAACTCGGTCTCCAAGACGACATCGGTCACATTGTAGTTGCCAACTGAGGCACCCTTGGAGCGGGGTCCAACGACCATCTTGTGCTTGACCAGGGTGTTCTCGTGCACCAGATCGTAAAGATCTCCTCCGGTGATGTGCGAGCCAACTTTAACGTTGAGGAGATTGAATTCCCAGGCTAAGCTGCGCGACAAGGCGGGCAGGTTAGCACCCTTGGGAATGTAGATGGAGCTGGTCAACTCGTAGATGTCCTTCAGTGGACGCTGGATACCGTCGAAAATGCTGCCCATGATACCGGGTCCCAACTCTACAGAGGGGGGCTGCCCTCAGCACGGGATCGCCGACAATGAAACCAGACGTTTCTTCGTATACCTGGCGATGTCACCTTCGAGACAAATGATCTCACCCACCAGCTGGAAGTAGCCCGCACGGAGTCGGTGACTCGTACATAGCGGATCCTGACATGGCTTCGGCTGTTACGACTGTGATGGAGGGAGAGGAAGTGGCGGTTAGTTAGTTGTAACGGAGGGTTGTGGGTGTGTTATGGGACTTACCGGGACCGGAGACTGCGAAGACTAACACAGTGACCTTTCAGTGGACATTACATTAAGGTTGTAGTGTAAGAAGCCTTTAAACAGTGATCTCCAAGATAATGCAACTATATGAGGCTATCAGTGCAAAAGTGGGGTAAACCACATGAGAACCCTGAGGATCTCAAAAATCGCACTGATAGCCTCGAACAAAGACAACCTTTGACACAAATGCTCCAAGTCAAACTGCATATTTTACACAGCAATTTAGAATTCTGAAACACTTAAATAGACATTTCGCTGTAGCACATATATATGAATAATAAAAGACGTCTACAATAGAGGGAATACCACAGGGAAGTGTTTTTAGTCCTCTCTTTTACCGACTTTAGACTTGCTCATTGCAAGACGAAACACCCACAATACGGTAATTTTGTGAATAACAACAATTTCCAAGATATAGTCACAATACAAGAAGGTTTTCAAAAAAAATAGTGCCAATGTTAAAAAATAGCGATATTCATCTACATGAATCCTGGAAGTATGCAACTCCAAGATGAAATCGGGAATCATGACCGCAGGCAAACGAATTTTCGTCTTCGAAACTATGAGATGGAACACTTTCGAAAATAAGGTCGAAAAATTTAACAACTACTCCAATTCCAAGGGCTTTCATTCAAATGACATGCATTTTTTATTTTTTTTTTTTTTTTAATTAATTACGAGTCAGCTTTCGTTACGGAAGATCTATTTCAACGAAGTGAAAAGTACACCTAAGTGGCACAAGCAACGCTCACACAACATTTGTCTGCTGATTGACGGATTTAGCAGGAACATAACACCTAGGGGGGTCTGCAATGAATACTTTGCAATCAGTATGAAGACATTCAATCGCATATCTCGCACTTTCGTTATTGTAATTATCGCTTGAAAAATAATACGCTTTGCTTGGAAAATAATGCAAACAGATCATCTGATGAGTTAGAGAAATATGGTTGAGTGAAGTGCAATCATGACAATGACGCTGAGAGGAGTCAAGTTCTAATGAATGATGTAAAAATCAATTATTCAGTTGACTTAGAATGCCTGAAACAAGTAAATGCTGTACACGAGGCGACACTCGCGCTGAGAGATGAAAACCTCAAACCGGCAATTCGATCACCATATTTTCTGATAGCGAAACGGTAATGAAGGCATGGTTATTGTTAGGTCGGTGGGTAGACGCGGTGGGGTCACATCTCGCTGAGGTCCACTTGGACCATTATGATGCCCATAGGGGGGTGCTAACCTTTCCACAGTCCTACTCGCGCGTTATGGACGTTTTTGTTGTACTGTCACGACCCATCCCATCCCAAAAGAACTGCGCCGGCTTGGCAGTCAAAAATGAATCAAGCCAATTTTTGATATTCTGCTCTGATGTGAACCGTATTTCAGTGAGGCCGTTCTGCATCGACCGGAACAAAAGGTAGTCAGAAGGGACAAGGTCTGGACTATAAGGCGGGTGGAGTAAGACTTCCTATCTCCTATTTTCCAAATAGTTCTTAACCGGAATAGCAACGTGGGGCCGAGCGTTGTCATGATGGAAAATTATTGCCTCGTGTCTGGTCGCATATTCCGGGCGTTTTTCGGCTACTGCTCTCTTCAAAGGGATTTATTGTGTTCAGTAGCGTGGTCCATTGATGGTTTCACCCGGTTTGAGCAGCTCATAATGCAGCACACCCTTCTGATTCCACTAAATACAGAGCTTTACCTTCGCACCATAGATATTCGGCTTTGCCGTTGATTTGGCTGGTTGGCCAAGTCAAAATCACCACCTTTAAATCGTACAAACCACTTTTGGCACGTTCGCTCAGCTAGCGCATGTTCACCGTAAACTTCCACCACACGGTGACATTCGGCAGCAGTTTCCTTCATATTAAAGTAATAAAAAAGAACTCGCCGCAAAAACGCTTTTTCATGCACAAAGTTCGACATGTTTACGCTTCAAATGGATGACATATACTGAAATGACGTACAATGACAGTAGCTTTCCAACGCATGTTCCAATGGAATAATACAAGTTACGCCATCTCTTAGCAAACCGCACAAACTAAGTTATAGACCCAATAACATGTGTTAACAACCTTTGTCTCATATGAAGCAGCGAACTTAGATGGACTGAAGTCATACGACAAGTGCAAGTCCGTCAAGCCCTCCGACTAAGGAAAATGGAAGACAACGTTGATGCACAAAACGACCGATCTCAACGACATGTCGTAAGAGCTTTCGCACTTACTAAGCTAGACCATTTTAGTGAATCAAACAAAGTCCGACAACCGATTGGACAGTTGCCGTCAACGCTGGAAGTTCATGATTCAATCCCGAAAATGCCAACTGTTATTTTCACGCCACAACGTCTGTTAAGCGGATTACTGGAGACACAGAGAACAGAAAACTGGAGCATATCGAAACGGATAAATGTGGACACACATGCTTACAGACGCCAACTGTCATCAGACCACCACCACTCGTCCTAATAAAGTCACAAATCAAAATTAACAAGGCCATCATATCAGCTGCACTCACAATGCCTGGCAAAATTCCAAGCTCAATCCCTTCCGTGTGGCTATTCATTTTGACAGAAATGACAACGGACATGGAGCCTCACATGGCTCATCGATCAAAGGCAACGTGGGAGAGCACGATAAGTGCCACACCTGCCGCGAGCTCCGCTCGAGGATCTCCTCATGTCTTGCTTCGGCAATGCCACTGCCAATCAGGGGCAGCAAACAAATTCGAACCTCAAATCCGCTTACCACCCCCTATCGGCTGAAATATTGCCAGGCAATCAGAATTTGTCATGCTTACTTGCTAACGAAACTACATCATAATTTCGGGCGTTTGTCCAGCCACCGAACAACGGTGTATCCTCCGCTGCGCAGATTGCTTTTGGCTGCGCGGTGCGCACCCTGCAACATACTACCGCTGCCTACATTGTTGGAAATACCATACTTTATGACCCGTCGCTTTGATCAACCGGATGCCTCGACAGCACCGCCTCCCTGTTCGCGCTGATGTCGTTGTTGTTACAATTTATTGGTGGATTAGCCAGGTCGCTGAAGCACGACCGTGTACTTTTGCACACTACGATGACCGACCGTGCTGAGTCTGAGAGTGCTGCACAAGTGCCGACTGCCCACCGCCGCCGCCGCTGCCGTCCACCCGCTCATTATGGGCTTCTTTGATCAACGACCGCAGGAAAATCCATTAACTCCTATAAGTTAATCATATTTATGGTTTTGACTGGTCATCACACGTCGATTCCAATTTCCACAGCCATCATCATCATCGTCGTCGCAGTCGACGCTGCCTTCGTCTCCACATCATCATTGGCGGCAGCAGCAGTCGCATCAGAATCAGCATCGGCATCAGCATCGGCATCAAGCACCATCAGCGAGCATCGGAAGCACGAGGGGCATCATCTTCATTACATGACTTTGTGGTCCGCCCTGACAGCCCACTTGAGGGGGCATTTGACGGAAGATCTTTTGTCTATCCCCACTTGCGGTGGCGGTGCCCAAGGAATGCCGAAGTGCTTTTTCACCAGGGCGGTCACCTATTATTGCTGAAGCGAGTCTTTTCTTCGTCGATTCGTCGTCGTTCCGTTTCTGTTTCAGGTCTTTATGGCCGCGTTCGGTCGATTTGTTGGCCGTACAGTAGGAATTGTAATTATGATGATCCGCTGGGTCTGTCAGCGCGCACTCACTCGGCCCGGCCGGCCGCGCGTCTAGCCGTCATCCCACCAGCGACTTGGACTCATTTCGCCGATGGATGGATGGATGATGGTTTATTGCAGCGCACCGAGTTAAATGCTCGTAATGAAGTATTTCTGCAACTTTCTAGGACTTCATTAATGAAGATGTATCTTTTTGCGAGCGCTTTTTCTGTCGATCCATTGTGCACCGGGGCCGGTGTATTTAATTAGAAAACATAACTATGATTAGCCACTGACCACCGAGTGACCAGCGGACGGTTGACGGGTGACCAGAGCGAGGGAAGAGCAGATCCTTTTTATGGCACTTGATTTTCACAGCGGCTACTGCTGCCGGGGGAAGCAGCCTTGCTTCAGATTTACGACTCGGTTTGGTTCTGTTGTTTGAACGGATTCACGTTTTGTTGTGCTGCGTTTTACGACCGCAGCACAGTGGTATCCTTGCAATTAGCGCAAACATCCGCGGAGAGGGCGTCGTCCTTCTCGTCGTCTTGATGGCTCACTGTCATTAGTTGATTGAGGATAAAGAACTTGCAACTGCCCAGTATTTATGGGTTTTCTCAATCATTTAGGCGAGTAAAATCGTCAATCTAATCAATGCGTCTCTCCCTGCAGATGCATTTATTAATTAGACTGCAAATGCCTGGGCACCAGAGGGCGAGTGAGTCCAGGGCAGAGTTTTATGGCCGGTTTTCGAGGCATTCTGGGAATCAGCAACATCCAGTCTACGAGGGTTTTCATTATTTCACTTGTCTCTGTCTGGCTATCTGTTAGGGTCTATCCAGGGAGGGAGCAATGTCCTGAGACTGTGGCAGGGTCATACCCTCTTTCAAGTCTGAAACTCGACTAGAAGGTGCTGCGTAAGGCTGAACATCTCTTAAGACTGCTAAATGGGTTCGTTTCTTGATGTAAAGTTAGCTTAATCTCACTCAAGTCAGGTCAAGGCTGTGGCTTAATCATCGCAGATCGATTTGCGAACTGCGTTCTCAATTCTGATGATCATCTTGTTGAGCTACTCAAGCTCCAGGGTTCAGCTCCCATTTGTCATCGAATTCATTGAAGGGACTTTCGCCCAACAGAGGACGATCATGACTGACGTCTTCGATCCCCTGGAAAGGACATAAGACCACAAATCCTACTACTAAACACTAGGAGATTTCAATGCCATGTTGGGTAAGGAGGACAGTTCGTCGTTTCAAAAACTCAATTCAGTGGTTTAAGGAGTTTCAAAAATATTTCCGTGCTCCAGATCATAGAACTTTAAATGTACAAGATCGCCTTCACAACTTTCAGCTATAGACAGGTTATGGAACAATGGGTTCCATTGCGCCACTACTTCCGTCTTCATTTGAGTGATGACAACAGTAACAAGCTTATTTGGACTTTCTGTCACGCATCCTTCGACAAATACATAAAATGAATAAAATATTTCAATCGGAAGGTCATCCACCTACTTTAGGTCATTTTAAAAAGCAACTTCTTTTGTTTTTCGACAGCGCATATAGGGCCAAAGCCTAGGTTCTCGCAACCACTCGTGTTGTGAGTGCTATTGTTCTCTCACGTGGCTTAATTTAGTAGCAATGTAATACAATTTTGAAGATGCTGGCTGACCACTTCCCCTGGAGTCCATGTTTCTTTGCTGAAGAATTTATTCAACACATGAGTCAAAGCCTGTTTTCTGACGTAATGTTTGTTATATTGAATATTTGAGGCTCTTTATTGATTATAACCAAGATTGTAGTTGCAGACTTTGACATTGCTACATTCATGTTGTTTTTAAAGACTCAAAAGTCTGAAAATATCGTGCACCAGCCGAGAGATGTTCTTCGTCTGTTAACAGCTTACAGGCTAAATTAAGAATCAATTTAAACGTAAAAACAGCAGACAACCTACTTTTCTCTAAAGGTTACCTATTTACTTACACTGACGGTCCTGGTCACGCCGCTTCCAGTCGTCAAGACCAAGCTGTCATGCGTCCGCGATTACTTGGTCTCTATACCGGAGATTCGGTCTTGCTCTCTTTCTCGAACCAGGAGGCTCGGATTCGAAGACCCTCTTAGCTGGAGCGTTGGTGTCCATTCGCTCGATGTCGATGCCGAGCCAGTTGAGTCGGCGGATTTTTGCCTTCCGAACTACCTCCACAGCTCGTAGAGTTGGCGGTTGTGTCTTCGGGACCATATATCCGACGCAGAATGTTTCTTTCGAAGGTACGAAGAATCAGCTCTGCAGTTTTGCTTAGCGGCCAGCTTTCGGCTCCATAGAGCAGGACTGGCAAAATGAGAGTTTTGTAGAGCATGATTGTTGGTCCTTCGAGTCTGGAGTTTTGAGCCCAGTCGTTTTAACAAACCGAAGTAGCTCGGGTTGCCAAGGGCGATTCTACGTCGGAACTCCACTGTGATGCCGTTTGTGGAGTTCACGTTTGCCCCGAGGTTAAAAACCCCTTTACTACGTCGAAATGTGGCTGTCAATCGTAATGGTTGTGTGCGGCGGACCGATTTTTTGGTCGACAGCACATATTTCGTTTATTCATTGACCTTGAGACCAGTTCATTCAATTGCCGTAAAAGCTTCTACTACGGCACGATGGGACCGCGCGACGATGTCGATGGCATCTGCATATCCCAACAGTTCAACTGACTTGTAGAAGATAGTGCCTTCCGTGTTTACAGCTGACGCCGCACTATACACTCCAGTACCACATTGAAGAAATCACACGACAGCGCATCTCTTACCCGGTTTCAAACTGCTCGGAATTTCTTGATCCGAATGCGTATGTGTTAACCTGACGACTGGCTGGTGCACTTGGTCAAGTGCCTGCCCTTGGTTAGTGGCGTCCCTGTTTCCCATTACCCAGTCGAAGCAATGTGAACACGCTTTTATCCGGCTTTCAAATCTGGTGCAGTCGTTGCCGTTGGGATCAAATTAACTGCTTCATCATTGGTGTGTATCGATCTGAAACTCTCTGGTCTTCATCAGGATTTTTGCTTTAGTTGTAAATATTAGGTCTATTGTCGATTTGCAGGCCGGAAGCCGCAGTGGTACGTGCCTATTAGTGCGGTTCACACAGTACGCTGGACAGGATCCTGATGGCGACGTTGAGCAGGGATATAAATTTTGAATGTGAACCACACCTAAACGTCAAGTTTTTTTCTGCATTTCATTTGACATTTCTCAATTTCAGACTACCTCAATTTGAACCATGGAAAGACACACAATCGAGCAACGCGTTAAACTTATTCAGGCTTATTATGAAAATGGGCGTTCAACTCAAAATGCATATCGTGCACTTCGTGAAACTTCGGTCAATTTAATCGTCCAAATGTACGTACAATCGGAAAATCGTGCAAAAATTTGAGCAAACCGGGTCTGTAGGAGATGTCAAAACACCAGTGCATGCTCGTACAGCTCGTACTGCAGAAAATATTGCTGCTGTTCGCGATAGTGTGGCTGAAAAGCCGTCCACCTCAACTCGTCGTCGTGCCCAACAATTGCATCTCTCACGCTCGTCGTTGATGAACATTATGCATAAAGACTTGCATTTACACGCTTACAAGGTGAAATTGACTCAAGAACTAAAGCCACTTGACCATTTCAAGCGTCGTCAATGGTCAGAATTGTGGCGAGAAATGGCAACTGTGGACGATAAATTTTCGAAGAAAATCATCTTCAGTGGATTCGTCAATAAGCAGAATTGCCGCATTTGGGCGAATAAACCAAGAGTGATTGTCAAAAAACCAATGCACCCACAAAGAGTGACTGTTTGGTGCGGTTTATGGGCTGGCGTCATCGGGCCGTATTTTTTTCCAAAATGAGGCCGGTCAAGCAGTTACTGTGAATGGTGTTCGCTATCGGCCCGAAGATATGAATGTGGACCATATGTGGTTTCAACAGGACGGTGTCACTTGCCACAGCTAACGAAACAATGGCTCTTTTGCCTGACAAATTCAAAGGCCGTGTTATCTCACGTGGTGGCGATGTCAATTGGCCGCCAAGATCATGTGATTTGACACCGTTGGATTTTTTCTTTGGGGTTATTTGAAAGAAAGGGTGTAAGTCGATAAGCCAGCAACGATTCAAGAGCTAAAGGATGAGATAATTCGGCACATTAACGGCATAGAATCTCAACTATGCTTCAACGTCATCGAAAATTTGGACCATAGAATGGAGGTGTGGCGCCGAGGTCGCGGCGGCTATTTGGCAGATATTTTGTTCCATACATAATTGAACCATACCAATATTATCATAATAAAAAGAAATGACAATAATTTCTTAAACAATTTGTGTTTTATTCAAAATCAACATCGGCCCTTAAAATTTATACCTAGCCTTTTTTGTGGACCAACCAACAAAATTAATACCTCTTGTAAATTCAATTCTTTCACAAAAATACACAGGAAGCTATCATTATGTACCACTCACTCTGGAGTGCCTCAAGGTTCGGTACTGGCTCCCATTTTATTTAATATTTTCATGTCCCATATACCAGTAATGGTAACAATTGCCTAGCCTTGTTCGCTGATGGCACAGCCCTGTTCTCATCCAATATCTTAGCAAAGGACACGCTAACTTCTCTTCAAAATGCACTTGATGCGTTTCAGTTATTCTGCTTCAGATGCAAAAATCAAATCGAATGCAGATCAATCTCAGTCTATGTAGCCTACTCGACAATTCCTACAACCAACAAACCTACAATCGAACTCGACCACCATCGAGTGGTTTGAAGGCTGTAAGTACTTGGGATACTTTCGATAAAACGCTCATATTTGAAAAACATATATCGAGTGCGGTTCAGAAAGGAAACCTAATCATTACAATCGTAAATCAAAACTTAGTATTGATAACAAACTACTAATTTAAAAACGATTTCTTCTAGACAGGAGTGATCCCTGAACAGTGTCAGTCACTCAAAAGAGCAGGAGCTGTGAATTATGAAAGTTGGTAAATTCGGGTATCGAACCTGGCACCTTCTGTAGTAGTCGACACACAAACCCACTACTCCAAAAAATTTTTAAAAAATTTATTTGAACAGAATTATTTTTCACAACTGAGTTTACAACTAGACTTACAAACTAAAGGTTAGGGTGTTGGCTCAGCAATAGGGGCCCAACTGATGTACTAGGTTTAATTTAGTATTTATTATTTTTGTCGGCATATTGTTTTTCTTATGTCCTACAATGGCTGGTGCTTACATCTGGTTGTTCAAGTCCGTGTGTCCATAGTGGTCCTTGGGATGGGGTGGTGATGTGTTAGCCGACTTAGCCTCGACGGTGATTGCTATCGCTGCTCTGGTAGAATCCAAGCTCGTCGTTGGAAAGTTCTGCTCGTTTAGCAGATTTAACGCGTTGAGGTAGCCTTGTCCGGGGATTGTGTTTCTCAGGTTCCTGATTTCCTCGTTAGGCTGGCTGTTGATGTTTAGTAGCTGCTTTCTGTACAGTGTCACCAGGTACTGTTGCAGGGGGATGATGCATGCTTGGTCGTAAAGCCTATTGTTGGTGTGGTGCCTTTGACGGTCTCTGTCGGTGGTGAGACCGGTACATATTCGCAGTATTTTTCTTTCAAAAATTGCAAGCTTCGTCATGCTGATCTTAGAGATGGTGTGCCATATTGGGAAGCCGTATAAGCTGCTTGTATAGCAGCAGTTTTGTCCTCTGGCTTTATCCATTTTGCTTGCGCATCAAGGGTAGATGCGATGGAAGCCTAGGTTGGCCTTGTGAAGGGTCAGTTTCGTATGACTGTTGAACTTCAAACAAAGGGACGATGAAGATCAACAATTCCGTCCACCAGACCCAGATGAAGTGAGGATTGCCATATCTAAACTAAGATCCAACAAGGCTGCGGGAGCTGACGGCCTACCCGCCGAGCTTTTTAAGGCCGCAGGCGATGATTTGGTAAGGAGCATGCACCAACTCATCTGTGAAATATGGTCGGAGGAAAACATGCCCGATGAATGGAACCTCAGCATAGTCTGCCCGATCCATAAAAAGGAGACCCTTTGAACTGCGCCAACTACAGAGGCATCAGTCTCCTAAGTATCGCATATAAAATCTTATCTGCCGTACTGTGTGAACGCCTAAAGCCATTCGTCAACAACCTGGTCGGTCCATACCAGTGTGGCTTTAGGCCAGGAAAATCCACCATCGACCAAATATTCACACTGCGGCAGATTTTGGAGAAAACCCAGGAGCAACAAATCGATACCCACCACCTTTTTATCGATTTTAAGGCCGCGTATGATAGCATTTAAAGAGACGACCTATACAGAGCAATGTCTAGTTTTGGCATCGCTACCAAACTCGTCCGTTTGTGTAGGATGACGATGGAGAATGCACGCTGCTCCATCAAGGTCGGTAAAGACCTAACCGAGACCTTTGATGTCACAAAAGGATTCAGACAAGGCGACGCGCTGTCATGCGACTTTTTCAACATCGTTCTTGAAAGAATTGTTCAAAACTCGAACGCCAACACCAGAGGAACAATCTTTCAGAAGTCCGTCCAACTACTCGCATATGCCGACGATATTGACATTATCGGAAGAACGCAGCGTGATGTCAATGGCGCTTTTGTGGGTATTGCAACGGAGGCCGCGAAGATGGGTTTAGCGGTAAACGAGGGTAAGACCAAGTATATGCTGTCAACGAGAAAGGACACCCAACACCGACGTCTCGGTCAGAACGTCACAGCAGACAGATATAACTTTGAGGTAGTCAAAAATTTGTCTACCTAGGCACCGCTACCAATTCAGACAACGACACCAGCGCTGAAATCAAACGAAGGATAACTCTTGCCAATCGCTGCTTCTTTGGGCTAAGAAAGCAATTGGTAAACAAAGCCCTCTCTCGAACAACCAAGCTAACGCTTTACAAGACCTTAATCGTCCCAGTCCTGCTATATGGCGCGGAGGCATGGACTTTATCAAAAGCGGATGAAGCTGCTCTTGGTTGCTTCGAGAGGAAAATTCTTGGTGTGATTTTCGATCCCGTCTGCATAGATGGTGAGTGGAGGAGGAGATATAATGACGAACTATACGGGCTGTTTAGCGACATCGGCTTAGCCAGAAGAGTGAAGATCCAACGATTGAGGTGGCTAGGTCATGTAGAGCGGATGGAAACCAATGCTCCGGCCCGAAAAGTCTTCGAATCCACCCCCGAGGGACGGCGCAGTAGAGGAAGACCGCGACTCAGGTGGCGCACGCAAGTGGAAAGGGACCTCAACCAACTATGCGTGCGAAACTGGAGACAGCTAGCTAAAGATCGAGCTGGCTGGAGACGCTTGTTGGTTGACGCCCAGGTCCACCTCGGACTGTAGCGCCACCTTAAGTTAAGTTCAAGTTGAACTTCAAACTTTCCGTGAAGTTAACGCCAACGAAATATCTTTCGTTTGTTGGTATTTCTGTACCGTTAGGTAGCACTACCTTTATGCTTCGACATTTGGCTTCTGATCTGGATCCACATCTGGATGGTCTCCTTAAGCGCATAAGTACCGATTTCCTAGCATTGATACGAATACCCCATTTGGTATAGTAGTCAAATTTGTTCGCTGTTTGGATTTCGCCCCTGTGCGCGGCTATCTGTGGTGACGTCGAGCTGGCATAAGTCAGCAACCCCACTAGTCCACGACATAAGCACAATACGACCCACAGTATAAGCAGAAGAAAGACAATGTCTGCGTTGTTTAAAATGATATCAATAAAATGAAAGTGAAAACAACGCCGCGTATGACAGAGAATAATTCCATACCTTACAGATAATAACCACAAGAGTTTGCCCAGAATTAGCTTCAAACAAAGGTGAGGATGTGAATGGATTCAAGTCAAAACAAATGTATTTCCCGACTTTATTCACTCCGTCAGGCCATGCCGCCGCTTGATAGATGGTTTCCGCATCATGAATGCCTTTGCATCCGGATGTGAGATTCATGCTCAAGAAATATTCACTCTTCCTCATAAAGCAAAATCGAATTTCCGTATTCCATATATCCTCCCAAGGATTTTACAATGCAGAGCATACCAAATTTCATTAGCAACTCAGTTGCAACAGGTACCGAGAAGCTGACTTCCGTTCTGGAGTCTCATTCACCAGCCGAATTCATCAAACAATTGCGCTGCACAGTGAAAATAAAAGATACTGTGCATTGTACTCAATTGAATTGTATTGTGTGTGGTATGTGGACAGGAAATGTAAAATTTACACCGCGGGCAGAATCCAGATCGCCGACGTTTGCTTGGTTCCGGAGTCGGCTTCGCGACCAATTAGTTTTATGACTCACTTGCATACCAAGAGAATGTGTTATGGGACGGAGCACAATTTGAAAAGAGTGGGAAGAATTTATTTGATTACCGCGCTTAGAGCCGTCGGACGACTGCGGCAGTGATGGTGTGTACATAGGCGATTTAAAAGGGATCTCTCAACAATTGGTGGCAGGTGGGGATCACCAATCTTGTGATACATTTGGAATGTGTGCCAGTCTGTCCATCCCTATAAACATAAAATCCTAGTCAATTGTGACAGAGGAGGAACATCGTTGTACGCATGTACGGTAGCAGAATAAAAATAAAAGGGAAAAAATAGGGTCATGTCAGGAGAGTTGGTCGTTCGAGTAGTCGTTCTGTCAAATGTTAACCTTCAAACGATGATTCTATGTGATTTAGCTGCTACCACTGCTTGAATATTCGCTATAACGGAGTGCTTTGTGTGGATTATTAGAGCAGATATCCTTGCCTTTCCCTTAAGTCATAGGGTTCAAAAGACAAAATCATCTTTCACTGCGATATATTAAAACATAGAATGGGTATTTTTTTCGAAGTTACAAGCTTGTGACTGCAGCAATACGGCTTGTTGAACTCTGAAACTGCTCTGGATAAGTAAATACTTAAAAGCACAATATTCCCCGTCGTGGATGTGATCATTGAAAGAGCTATTGAGTTGGTTTCCATTGTAAACTATTGTGTCGGGTGAAAGATGAAAAAAACAAGAGCCCAATCTTTTCAATTAAAAATAGGATAACTTCACCCTTCACCCAGAATACACTGCAAGACCCTTGTAATACTTACTTACTTATGGTGGCGCTACAGTCCAGGCTGAACCTGGGCCTCAACCAACAATCGTCTCCAGTCAGCTCGGTCTTTAGCTAGCTGGTTGAGGTCCCTTTCCACTTGCGTGCGCAACCTGAGTCGTGGTCTTCTTCAACTGCGTCGTCCCTCTGGCGTGGATTCGAAGACTTTCCGGGCCAGAGCATTGGTTTCCATACGCTCTAGATGACCATCTCCATCTCAATTGTTGAGTCTTCACTCATCTGGTTAAGTCGATGTCGCCGAACGGCCTGTACAGTTCGTCGTTGTATCTCCTCCTCCACTCACCGTCTATGCAGACGGGACCGAAAATCACCAGAATATTCCTCCCACAGCAAACAAGAGCACCTTCGTCCGCCTTTGACGAAGTCCATGCCTCTGCCAATTTCGCACGACTGGACGATTAAGGTCTTTAGAGGGTCACTTTGGTCGTTCGAGAGAGGGCTTTGTTCATCAATTGTTTTCGTAGCCCAAAGAAGATTTGCAAGAGTTATTCGTCGTTTGATTTCAGCTCTGGTGTCATTGTCTGAATTTATAGCGGTTCCTAGGTAGACTAATTCTTTGACTACCTCAAAGTTGTACCTGTCGACTGTGACGTTCTGTCCGAGACGTCGGTGTTGGGAGTCCTTTCTCGTTGACAGCACAGACTTAGTATAGTCTTGCCCTTCATTAGCGTAAAACCCATTTTCGCAGCTTCTGTCGCAATACTCGAAAGGGTCACGCTTTGTTCATCCGATAATATCAATATCGTAGGCATATGCGAGTAGTTGGACGGACTTCTGACAGATTATTCCTCTGGTGTTGGCGTGTGCGAGTCTTGAACAATTCATTCAATAATGATGTTGAAGAAGTCGAAGGACAGCGCGTCGCCTTGTCTGAGTCCTTTTTTGACATCAAAGGTGTCGGCAAAGTCTTGATGAAGCAGCGTACATTCTCCATTGTCATTCTGCACAAGGGGACGAGTTTGGTAAGGATGCCAAAAGTAGACATTGCTCTGTATAGCTCTTAAAATGCTGTCATACGCAGCCTAGATCGCGAATACAAGCTGCTGGGGTAAGATTTCTCCGTGCTGTTGTGGGAATTACTCGCCGGGATAGGGTGAGAAACACGTCAGTGCGCGAGGAACTCAACATTGAGGAGCTGCTTCTTCGAACGGAGAGGTCTATGCTTTGTTGATTTGGTCACGTGGCACGAATGTCCCCTTCACTACGACTTTAGAGGCGGCCGTTGAATGTGATTCCATCAGGCAGACCCAAGACGAGATGGTTGAACCAAGTCCAAAAACTCGCCTGGTTACGCTTGGGCATAACGCCCGATGAGTTAGAGTCGATGGCGGAGGATCGAGTTGTCTGGAGATCTCTCGTGCGTGGTTTACTCCCGCGACCCTTAAGTGGAGCATGCGGGTCAGAAGATGATGATGATGTCAAGAAGCAAAAACAAAGAAAAATCCCGCCCATATTGCAGTCTGCCCTTTAAAAGTTCTGCCTCCAGTTTAAGTATTGCAATTATTTTTTTTCCAAATCGAAATTACCACCTTTTTGCGCAAAAAAGCGTTTTGCACAAAAAAAAAGAAGATTTATAGCTTAAAATTTGTGTATCCCTTATATTGACAGAGATAAGCTTTAAAACAGTTTTACAATGATTGACCCAAGTGACACCCTTGTCAACATACGACACAACTGGGTCACTACCAAATCAACGACACATCAACCGATACACCGCGTGCCTACATGTGCAGTCAGTCAGTTACGCTCATGTCAGCAGTTATATCGACACTGCAAGTGCGACTTAGGTTAAGTGGGACATATTCAGGCATTTCGTAATTATGTCTTTAGAATTGAGTTGTTTTTTAATGTTGGAGTAAGCAAGTTTATCAATAAAGCGTAGTTTTCATACCGGTACTAACCCAGCGTATTCAATTCCAAGCGATCAGATTCCAACAAGTGCTTGCTTCACCCTTATCATACCATACACCATATGTGAGCCTATTAACAACCCCATTGGTTCGTTGGAAAATGCAACTGCTCAACGGTGAGTTCCGCGTGTTTGCCGCCATGTTTATCACCCTATCCCGGCGAGTAATTCCCACAACAGCAGTCTTATTTTTCCGGTCATTTCTGAAATTTCATGACCATAAGTGAGAGTTGGAATAAATACTGACTAAAGATAGGGATAGTACTTTTTTGGAATTCTGTGGTGTTCCTCGATTCGAAGCCTACGGACCAACGCAAAAGAGGACCCGGGTCTATCGTTTCTTAATTTGCGCACTCCCAATGGGATAATAATACGTTTAAGTGTCCGGTACAGAGGGAGAAAGAGAGAGGAGGTACCTGTGCACATTGGACTTAAGTATCTGCGGATTGTAGTCTGTGGAAAATATTAGGCTGGGAAGAGCATTCCATATGTGTCGTGCGACTGAAGGCCGAATCTCTTAATTAAACTGTGCGTCCGAAAGTAGGCTTAAGGGTGAACTAGTGAGCATTCCTGGGTATTGAATGAGCAGACGGGTATTGCGGGTGAATTCATGGAGAGGAGGAATGCAGTTGGCTAGGTCACTTGGGCGTCGTTTGTTAAGACAGCGATAAAATACGGATAGACACGAGTCGGTACGTCGATTTTCGAGCAAGTCTAATGACTCTGCAGTATTGTTGTCTCCTATAAGTTTTCTTTATGAATTTTATCTAGGTGCAGGGTGTTCTTGGGGGCACCAGGCCAGATATGAGCGTTGTACTCAAGCTTTGGGGTGGATATACGCCTTATAAATTAGAACCAAATCAGAGGGGGTAACTTATTTCTTGCAACAATTGAGGAAACCTAAACATTTCGCAGCATTTTTGGCGACAGCAAATATGTAATCGTTCCAACACACCACAGTTGGAAAGTTTTCCGGGTTCATCGACACAGGCGCTGCATCATTCAAGGATAATGGCTGACTAACAAGGGTTCGCTTGAGTGACAGCAGACAGCATGGAGTTTTTGAAGCACAGAATAGGAAATGAAGTATGATAGAGCCCAACTTCTACCTCTCTTGTCCCTTAATATTTTTGACAACCATTTTTTATTTCGTTTTCTAAAACCAAACTGACTAATCAGAGATCAGCATTTACGTCATATCGTGAATAACCGTCAAAAATTCATGAGTAACTGACAAAAAGTCTGTGAATTTCGTCGATGGACTAGGGGTCAATCAGCTGTGAAGGTGGGCATCTCTATACAACTTCATTTCTGCATTGAATTCCACTCGACAGTTCTTTCCCCAATTAATTATGCTGCCGTTCCAATTCTACAGCCGAAGGGCGATTGTCGTGAGTCTTGGAACGAATATGAAATTCTGAGGGTGCGTCATCAGCGAAGGAATGGATTGCATTAGAAGAGGTAAAATAAAAATTCATAAAAATGAGAAAGAGTGTAGGAGACAGAACCGAGCCTTGGGGAACTCCAGCATTTATTTGGTGGATGTCAGACTTGAACCCATCCAAAATTGAAGAATTCGAAAGCTAATAAGCGGTGACACCCAGATGTGGAGGAGGACTTCAACTGGAGACTGTTGATTGACCGCTCAGTCCACGCAGAACTGAAGCACCACACGAAGAAGACAAATTATGCAGACCTGCACGATTTCTCTTATCTGACGCTTGTTGGGATGTTAACAATTTGTGCCTCCACTCCTGACATCTGGCTTGACTTTCTGCAAGATTCACCTTCTTCTCTACGTCTGGGACTCGCGGCATTTTAGAATTTAGAATTTTAGTTATCGCTCTGTAACAGTGTGTCATGGGAAACCTTACCTAAAATAAACAGAACAAGAAAAACTCGACGAATTGAAGAAGCTCAAAAGGCTTCGTCCCGAAATAATTCCTACAACTTTTCATACGAAGCAAAATGCAAACTAAGTAACACTTTCCAAGCCAAAACCCCCCCTCCAACGTCATCAAAAAAATTCCTTGCAAAGCCCCCCATTTTCGGATGTCACTCATGTGTCACCATTCAAAGGCAAGGCAGGCCGCAACCGCTTGCATAAGCCCGATTGCAAAAGGCACAACAGCCTCAAACCTCTGGCGCTTTGCAATAAAGGCCGCCATCGGCAGCGATCAACGGCTCATTACAATATGACATCCGCTTCCCCAATTTGGGGCCCACTTCGTGTGTGAGCCGCGCACAGAATCATGATTCGGCAAACGCACGAAACTAGAACAATAGACCGCGTCATCACTTTAATTTATATCCACTCCACATATTGACACAAAAAGCGTGATGGAATGATCAAAGGCCCTGTCGGCTGATCTCCTCCACGGCAACGGCGCAGCTCAATTGTCATGCACTTGACTGCGCTGCGGAATGAAGCAACCCCGAAAACCACGATTCATTTGAACTTTTGGACTTCCAGGATGATCTGACCATCCACTCTCTGGCTTAAGACACTTTCGATGATCCCTCGCGGAGGACGGCCATGCGCCCCCAAAGGAATTCGCATCGAGGTCCGGAGTTAAATGGAAAATCCAAACGTATCTCCTGTCGTAGTTATTCATTCATTCATGGCAAAGATCTCCCATCAATAAATCTAATGTTCGGTGGTTAGCCCGATCGCCTGCACACAATGTGCAATCCGCCACCACCGCCATCACCTCCAACCTCCCCCACCTCCAGCGCACATATGAATTATGCAAAATATTGTCGTGAATTACAACCAACTAAGCGCGTTATGCAATCTCACATGGGCCTTAAGCTGGGAAATGTGTATTTGCATGCCATACATCGACTCCTCCTCCGCCGTCTGCGTCGTCGTCCTAGTCGCAGTCGTCGTCGTCATCGTAGTTGTCCTCATCTCCGTCTGCGACGGCCGCGGCACCGCGTATTCATCGCTGCTGTTGTCGCTTGTGTCTTGTGGTGTTGTTGGTGTCGTTGTCGTCGTGGTCTGCGCTGGCCTCCATTCACACAGCGCACAGTGGTATCTATCGAACCTCGTCATTTGAATTTTTCAGATTCTGTCGCTGTTGTCATTTCTTTTCCTTTTTATGCATCCACAGTGTCACCCGCAGCTCACCGCCGCGCCGCCGCGCCGTCCCAGATCCCCCTTAACAAAGTGTTTTGACACAAGCAAACAACAGCCAACACACACGCGAGAACGTGCACGCGGAAGACAGGGGGTAAACCGAATCCGAAAAAAATACAAATAGCAGAGAAACGATCCCAGTTCGACGTGAAAAGTATCTATGGCGAGAAAATCCGCCAAACGATCGACTCGAATGCAATTATTCACTTGAAAGGAAAATTTGCATGAGCCACCACCACCAAACACACACACACACAGCCATCAGCCGCACCGGCCCATCCAGTTGCAGATACAAAACGAGATGCATGTGTAGTCAATTGGTTCGATGAAACAAATAGTTTGACGGTCATAGTCAATTTTAGCACCACCATCAGCGTGGATTTCGAGTTTCTTACTCACCTCTGGTGGGTCTCGCCGCATTAAACCACCGCCCCCTGGAGCGGTAGAGGGCGGTGAAGGATTTCACTTGGCATAGCTCATTTCGCGATGCTCGTCGAAGGAGCAGCAGCAGCAGCAGATCGATGCTGGCGATTGGAAATATCCAACCAGAAAGAAACGCCACCGTCGCCGCCACCGCCGCCACCGAAAGAGGAGGACGCGGACTGGTTGGTGGGTCTCTGTCAGTCGGCGGCTCGGACTCCGGCACTCAGACAACAACTGGGCGCACATTTGAGCCGCAGCGCGTGAATTTCCGATTGCGTAATGTTCCATTAGAGCTTCTGGCCATATAATGGCACTTGTTGCTCTCTGCATCTCTGCATCTAGCCGAGTGTGTGCCGTTGGTGTGCTTGGTTATCTGAGCTACGCCGCTGCCGTCGCCGCCACCACCAAGCCGTGCCGTGCTTCCATGCCGCTGCTGCAATGGATTGCGGCAATTCAAATTACCATACAACTAGAAATTACAACAATTCGTGAATGAATTGCTTCTGTTCACGTCGCTGACGCAGTTCGACTAGCTATCGATAGTCGTTCCTAGTCGACGGAGTGTACTCCGATGGAAGTCGGTACGGTTTCCTCAACACCAGCATTCCATTGCACTGCACCCGCTTTTGTCAAAAGACAATTGCCTTGGATGCATGCATTTTTTTTTCTGTTGTGACACTTTGACTGACAGATGGATAGAATTGTCAAAACTTGGTCTGTTTATCTTTGGCTCAGAGGTATTTTGAGGGGATTTCAATCCCTCTTGACACTGATGTCGCTGTGCGCACTGACTTCATACAACTGTCAGATTAATGTCAGATGCCAGTTGACAATTCGCTTTTTGCAACAATTTGTTGAACTGTCAGACTCACAATAAAATGCTGGAATGTGTTGTTTAATGATCTCCAAAGCGTGGAGGTTTGCAACTTGTTGACAACCTGTCAAGCATTTCATACATGTGACGTAAATTGACTTGAACACTTGCCCGCCCTTGTTTCGGTCTAAATTTCAAATTCCTTTCGTCTAGACTGCAGTGTCTCAAATTGAAGAGGGCAATAATCAGCCATGACGGCCCGCTGATCGAGAAGCATACAAATATAAAGTTGTACACTTTGCGAACAGCCCCCTAGTGAAGTTTGAAGTGAACTGTCATCAAACAAAAGTCATAGAATTGTCTGACGTTTTTCGTAAGAATGCGACCATAAAACAAATCCAAAATCTCTATAAAATAACTTCCCTCAGACACCTGGATACATTTTTGCAAAAAAAAGGAACACCCGTTGATCTCCTCAAACCTGTGTGCCGTGTTTCGTGTAGCCCATGGGTAACTGTCAAATCAGTAGTTGATCTCGGCAGATTAGATGCCTCAATTTTTGCGCTACAAATTAGCCCACCGGGACATCTAAACACATAAATCTAATGTCTCATTGGAGCAACACACAAGTGTGACCAGCGACGGTGTTTTGTTGACCCACGTTATCTTCGCTCAGGTCGCAAAAAAAATTAATTGACTTGTCACCCTTTTGCAGCGACGCCCGACCGTAAAGTGTTAAATGTTCGCCGTTCAAAAATACTGAGAATTTTTCCGCCACTCTGACCCATTTTTGCAATTCATTTGCGGACGTTTACCAAACGACCGCGGCGACCCCAAGAAGATTGCGACTTGAGATAGTCATTCTTGAGTTGACTTACTTACTCTTGGAAGAAGCGCCTTTGTGGTTTGTTTATGATTGTCTCGCGTCGAAGAATGTGTCACTGTAGTCCGTAGTGCTACTGGCTACGTTTTTTCAGGACATTGAGCGAATACAATTTTTACAGAAACGAACGGGAAGAATGCTCAAAAAGCGGACACATTTATTTCTCAAGAGCGGTGCGTCGTACCGAATTGAACTTAGAATTGGAATAAAAAATAGTGTATTTATGGACATAATTTATAACTTACGTAACTTGTTCCCAAACACAAGAAGGGCTCGCAGAAGCTTTGGATGTCACTTATGCAGCCATTTCAAAACGCCTAAAAGCAGCTGAATATATTCAAAAGCAAGGAAATTGGGTTCCACATGAACTCAAGCCGAGAGACGTCGAAAGTTGGTTCTGCATGTCCGAAATGCTGCTAGAACGTCACAAAGGAAGTCATTTTTGCATCGGATTGTTACTAGTGATAAAAAATGGATCCATTACGACAACCCCAATCGCATGTGAAATCATATGTGAAACCCGGCCAACCAGCCAAATCTACAGCAAAGCAGAATATCCATGGCGCGAAGGTAATGCTCTGTATTTGGTGGGATCAGAAGTGTGTGCCGTATTATGAGCTGCTAAAACCGGGTGAAACCATCAAGGGACAACCCTACTGAACACAATTAATCCGTTTGAAGAGAGCAGTAGCGACCAGACACGAGGCAATCATTTCCCATCACGACAACGCTCGGCCCCACGTTGCTATTCTGGTTAAGAACTATTTGGAAAACAGTGGATGGGATGTTTTACCCCACCCGCCTATAGCCCAGACCTTGCCCCTTCTGACTACCATTTGTTCCGGTCGATGCAGAACGCCTTCACTGAAATACGGTTCACATCAGAGCAGAATATCAAAAATTGGCTTGATTCATTCCTGGGTACCAATCCGGCCCAGTTCTTCTGGGCCGGGATCCACGAATTGCCAGAAAGATGGGAAAAAGTCTTAGCTTCAGATGGGCAATACTTGTTCAAATTTTGAAGAAAAAAAAACCGAGTTACCGAAGTCATAGACACAATACAATTTTTCATCTATCCGTTTTTTTCATCGTTTAGAAAGGTTAGATTTAGGTGCCTGACTGCTGCGTGAAAAGGTAGCAGCCACACTTAGGCCAAAATAGGCCCATTGTGCTAATAGTTTGGATAGTAAAATGATATTTGCTCGAATGCGTTTCCAAGAGATTCCGTTTAAATTGTAAAAATAATCCTTTGTTGTCAATCGAATGCACCGGAATGTTTGGTACCTAAATGGACGATTTTTGGTTGAGATCGAAGCTTCCAAGCTCCCAGTGCCACAATACGAACATTACGCATGAGCGTAAAATGGAAAAATAACCGAACTGTCAACATATTTTGGGCCATCAAACACTCCCGACATATAAAAAAATGTATTGCATTTGTTTTTCGGCTTAACTCACTGTGCAGTACTGTCAACTTTTCTGAAAGTAGGATACGTTTGCTGTGAACAGAACTAGACTCCTGTCAACACTTAAACTCCAGCACGCTTACGATACATATCCGCGGAAAGGACGAACTCCGGTTAGCACTCGTGTTGTTCACAGCTTAATGCCGACTATGAACAACAAAGTTTGAAGCCTTTTCTGGACAGACAGGTATTAGTGTCTGAGGGCCTTATTGCGACAGTCTATTCGACTTTATTCGATTCTATGAAACGAATTCGTTGCACCGCGATCTTTTGTGCCCCCGTTTCATACCTTTGTTCTTTTCAGAGTTGTGTTGAGGGTTATGGACTACTGTTGCGCGAAGGTGTAGAGTATTCTCTCTAAGCCAGTTTCCTTCAGGACTCTGAGACTGAGTGCTGGTTCTAGTGACTTCAACTCTTCCTCTGATATTAGGTGCTTGCCTTATCTTTTGTGGGCTAGTACCCCACAAAATCCCAGTACATGTTCGGGAATTTCATTAGATTCTCCGCAGAATCAGCAGAGATCACTTCCGATACTCCTAGTTTCCTTAGGTGCTCCCTGAGTCTACAGTGCCCTGTTAGGATCCAGAGATTGCTCTTGCTCATTCTGATCAGAGATAATGGAGGATCGAGATATCCAACTCCAGCCATTTCTACCCCTTTTCCATGTCGGCATTGAGCCGTAAAGAAAAATGAAATTCCCGGCTCCGCCACTCACCGCAACACCGTATAAAAGACGCTGTCAGATGAAATGAAGGTTCAAGGGATATCTAAGATATCTAGGATCTATCCTCCAAAATATCTGATTCTGATACATGCCTCAAACCACGCGTTGTTTCAGGCATCTGCCCGGTTCTTTCTTTCTAACTCCCTGAATTCCTCCCTGAGGACATGCTCTCCTACAGCGCAGAATGGTTCGGGGCCTATAAACGGTTCCGATGCTCCTTTCCCAGCGAGAGAGTCGACCATTTATTGCTTTCTATCCCCGTGTGGCCTGATCGAATGCAAGCACACAGTCCGAAAAACCATTACGTAACATTGAATCGCACCAGACGCCCGAAAGTGTCAAGTGGCATTCGATCGGTATCGACTGTGATGCATGCTACGTAGAGGGCAGTTGTGTCCTTTAATTGTTTACACTTTCATCCGTTGCACTCTCCATTCATACACTCCACACAGTGGCCAATAGGGATCATGTTTCCCTATGCATGCAAAATAGTATAGTTTAGTCATAAGGATTTCTGGATAAATAGAATGAGTTTTGGAAAATAAAATCAGTCTTGAATTATTTCTTGCGGCAGTTTTGACATTCCTTGAAGCGAGCTGCGTCTTAAACAGCGAAGAAGAGCGGGTCGCGCATTGTACGAAGTAGAGCGGTAGGCTACGAAAAAGAGACAGCGTTACAGCATCAGCAAATTGCATCAAAATGTATATGATTTTACTTGTATTTCATCAACATTAGAATAAAATTACAGTTTCCCATTCGAATTACTAAAAAAACAAGCTAATATTTAGAGAAAAGGAATATTTTATTTTCAACAAAGACAACTCACACGCCGCACCGTGCTCGATTTATGGTCATTATCTGGACTTAATTCGGATTTTATTTATTTTTTTTATTTTGTTCGATTAAAAATGTTTTTTAATACAATTGTCGGGTTCTATGTTAGCGACTTTCCTTTTGTTTGTGCTTCTTATGGTGGGGTTTTTGTAAACGAGTATTCGAGGCCTGTCATGTGATCAGAGAACGTCGAAGAAGGGTTGAGAAGGGTTATTAACTTTTTAATATGAAGCATTGCAAAACAGTAGTTGCACAGCAGCTACCAGACTCCCACGGTAGATCCTGGAAAAGACCCAAGAAATGCAAATCGTCACACACAACCTATTTGTCGATTTCAAGCCCGAATTTGACAGCTCCATAGAGACGGAGCTATACTGCGGAATGTCTAGGCAGCTAGTTTGAGAGACTTGTTGGCTGAGGCCCAGATCCAAATTTAGTTCGGCGACGATACTCTTGTTTGGTAGAATACGTAAGTTGTTTAACAAACCTAACGTATTACGTTCAATGAGAGTTCTCAGGCAATGGAAGAACGACCTGTGCCAGCTTGTAGTACAACCAGAGGAAGACACTTCAGACATGAGATGGGTTTAGTTCAGTCCCTGAACCGGAACAGAAATTTCCAGCTATCGACGTCCTTATTCTTCGCTGATCGTTACACTGTTGCATACGACACACAATGAACCTATATCAACACCGCCAATATCTTTGCAGGCGATTGAGGAATCGTATTCGAAAGCAGAGCCATTCAAATCTACATTTACGACTGGTCTTCGTCTAGTGAAATTTTGTCGAATTTGAGGTTGTGATTGTGCAGCTCGAGCCTGTGCAATATGGGCACGTCTCCATACGTTCCTCTTGCGTTTGATTATCACGGACATTCTGACCAAGTATGGCGCGAAGTGTACCATTAGTCGAGGGATAAGTGAAGAAAATAATTGTCCCTTAAAAAAAACTTACGGAATGAATGTCTGCAATTAAATTGGATAACCCCACTTTTTTCTGAATATTACTACAGTGTATTTTGTTTTTCTCGATTTTTCCAATTTCCCGACATTTCCGGCGGGTTTTCCCAAAATTTTCTTAGTAAAAACCTTCTCCTAGCAGCGAACAACCGAAAAAATATTTGAGCCAAATCGGCCCAGCCGTTCTCAATTGGTCCCTACATTTTCATCAAAGCCCCTCAGGCTTCGCAGACAAATTAAATAATGTAAAACGATGATTTTGGATAAATAAATGAACGCGTTAAAAAAAAGTAAAAAATAAGCCATGAACTGTTTACGTTGTCTACGGATCCAACGCCTTGGCCATATAGAGCACATGTACAACTGAGCACCGGAACAACCCCGTGTCAAAGCCAATTTGGCGTGCGTTGAATGTACTGTCAAGAAGTTTACTGGACCACAAAGATTAAAAAGAGATATTCGACTGTGCTAATAAATCGATTTCACAAACCGGGACAGACTAAGGAATCGTCAATCAACAACCAATGTCTACTATAAGTCACAAGAAGACAGTCTCCAAGTCTCAGAACAGTGTAGATCGTTCTCAAATAACCTCGATCAAAATCAAGTCATATTTAAATCAAGTCTTGTTTCCATAACATGTCCCTGTTGCGCAAGGACTGCTGGCCACTGCTGAAACCTTTCACATGGTAAGGGATCGATCGTTGTACGGCAGGACGAGGAGCAAGGTGTCTTGGGTGCCTACAAACCGGACATTACAGAAGGGACTGTCCGCGGTCAAATGTTCAGACGAATGGCGGGACATCAAACACGGGAAGAAGCCGACCAGAAAGGCCCACTCAGCTTCTGAAGGAGGGCCGAACTGAGTACATCAAAGAGGTGACCGTGAACGGGTACCAGGTCACAGCATCGACTTAGGAAGCGACCATATCACATTGTGTCACTCTATCGCCGAGGAGGGAGGCTTGAAGTACACCGATGACAAAAGACGCTTGAGCGGATTCGGAGGGGGAACCTGCCAGACGGTGGGGAGATTGCTTGCCGAGGTTGCGGTAGATCGGGGGACGTTTCCGATATCGAGGACGAGATCAGTGATACAACCAATTTAATTATGAATTATGAGACTTGGTCGATACAAATGCTCAGCGTTTTGGTGCATAGAGGTCTGTGAAAGGTGGTTAGTGAATGTGGAGAGGTAAAGCACTTGTAAGTCTGTCAAATCGAACAACCCTCCTTACAAATTCAGCACGTCATTTAATGGTATTTAAGCCCGCTGCCATAAATATTGTGGCTTTGGCCACAATATTGCTCAGCGTTAAACCAACACAGCTCAACTACATCAAGAACTGCGAAACATCCGCAGAGGCATGGCAGAAGTTAATGGGGGTGTACAAGCAATAGGGCCCATTGCAAAAGGTAACTTTGTACAAACAGCTTCTGAATATGCGAATGCAAGATCACGACAATATGGAGGATTTCATCAATTCCTGCAGAAATTGGAATCACACTGCAAGAGGAGAACAATATTCCTACCAAGTGTACCTTGTAATAGCTATGGAAACGCGAGGCAATTTGCTAACATACAGCGTATTGAAATTGAAGCTTCTACAAGAAGGACAGAGACGCAATCAGCAAAAGAATCCCTCTGATAACGAGGATAAATGAGCATACAGCAAGCCTTTAATGCATGTTCGAATAATAAACAAGGACACAAAATGCATGTGAAACAATTCAACGGCAAATGTTTGACATGTGGTTAGCGAGGACATTTTGCGACACGCACAGTCAATGAGTCTAGCTGGTACATCGACAGTGGTGCGACATCTCATATGTGAGATCTCGTAGTCAAATAATTCAATGGCGATCCGAGAATCCAGGTTTCACCTTGTTCAGTGACGATAATTTGGCACATAGTGCCGTCGCCAATGATGGAAATCACATCTGTTGTGCAATCGATCCCTAACAGCTGTTGTGCAACGGATCCCTAAACGAGGCAAAGACAAATCTTTTCCAACAAATCTCCGTTCGAGCAGTCTTTGTCCTTGCATAAGCAAGGTTTTTGAAAAGATCGTCATTCGAGTTCTGAAACAATGGGTAGAGGAAAATAAAATCATACCGGACAACCAGTTCGGTTTCAGGGCGGGGCACGAAACCATACCTGCCGCGTCCAATCTGTTGTCCGACATTCAATGGATTAAAGGCAAAAAACAATGCACGGATGCCTGCCTGATTGACTTGGAGAAAGCGTTCGCGTTTGGTTGGAATGCCTCTTCCTCAAGCTGGTCAGGCTCGGCATAAGTAAACCATTGCTATACATCATCTATCACACGATAACAGGCAGAAAGTGTATCGTGATAAGTAGCTACGTAACTTCTACCAGTCTTTGACATTAAAAATGGTCTGCAACAGCTAGTGTACAGATCAGGTCCGAAGGCCAGGTAATAAATAGCTTATTGCAGCGTGACTTCGGAAAAATTCAGCGATTTTGTGACGACTGGAAGTTGGTTATCAACTTCCTGAAGTGTGAAACTATGCTTTCCAGGACCCCGCTGTACATGGCTTCGCGGGATAATCGTCTAAACTGGCGCAAGCTCGGCATAGTCGACCCGCAAGGACGGCCGTTAGCTGTGAAAAATGTAGTTCGATATCTTGGCATTTGGCTGGATCACTATCTGTATTTTAACAGCTCTGACGAAAGCCAGAAAGGTCTATGCTGCAGCAAGGAGATTGTTTTTTAGTAGCCAACTGGATACCAGGGTGAAGGTAACCTGCTACATGGCTGTTATCAGGCCAATATCTTATTTCGTACGGTTGCCCGTTGTGGTTCAACGTGAGTCCTTCCCAGATGGAAGAGATGAGGTTGTTCGAGAGACAGTATCTTCGGACCTGTCTCCGGTTGTATCGTACACCCGAGTCTGACTAGAAGAAATCCTATCCTAACGAAGTCCTGTACAACGAGGCAAACGTGAACAGGATAGATTATTTTATTATTAAGCTGATCAGAAGTAGTAGGGATCTACCCTACTACTTCTGGTCTTTATTCCTCCCGAAGCATTCCTCTATGTAGACACGATGGGCCCAATACAGGATACAGACGGATGCCCTGTGATCTTCCATGTCGTATGCCGAACAGTGGACAGGCGACTCCATTGCGAACCGGATGTCGCTCGCACCCATGAGGACCTTCTTCGGTTCAGTGGAGCGATCCTCGCTCGAGATAGGAATGAATCTGCCAAAGAACGGCAATTTTACTGGTGGCTACACCAAAGCCAGTCTCCGCCACCGCTGACTTTCCAAGGTGACCCGATAGTTGAGCATGGTGGCAAACTTACTTAGGTTTTAAAGTAGTACGTAAGAGAAAAAAATTAAAAAAATAAAAATAAAAAAAAACAAAGCAAAAAACCAAAAAAAAGGCGCACCACGGCGAATAAATTTTATATGTTAGACATAAACATAACATACACGCCCTGGTGCACGCGTCCGTACTATTACGGATTTAGTTAAGTATGTCAAGTTTCGCCAAGTTTTTTCAACAGTTTTCTTGGTAAATGAAAAATTAATAAAAGTTTGTCATTAGTCTAAATTGTCTTAATAATTTGTCATTAGTCTAAAAAAAAAACATAGTCTACGCCGAAAGGCACATTCGTATATATTAGAATGACTTAGAGTACCCGCATAGGGTCAGTACGTTATTAGTAAGAACAACTGTTAAGTTAGTTAAGCAAGTTTTAAGTACTTTCGTCTAGCAAGTAAGTCAAATTAATATTAATAAAACAAAATTACATAAAAAAAAAAAAAATAGACAAGAGATGTTCGTGCAGTATGAAGAGTATCAGGAGAAACTTTGGTTAGCTGCGAATGCATCAGTGACGGCTGTAGGTAAAGGCGATGATTTATTGCACACGAACGAGAGAAATTTTGGGCTGAAAAATGTCTTGTATTCCCCAGAGATGAAAGGGAATTTCATATCCATAAGCAAGGTAATTTGATAAAGGAATGATATTCAATTTCAATGGTAAACATGCTTGGATAGGGGATCAACAAGGCTGTGTTATTCTGAAAGCAGCACAATTTTTTTGTGGTCGAGTTGAAGTCAGAAAGTCTATTTGCGGTGAGTAACAATGAACTTCGGCATTGTAGAGTTGCTTACCTCAATTATCAGAGCCTTCGTGAGTTGGAACAAAATGGCATTACATTGGAGAAGAAAAGCGATAAGGGTTGTTGCAATTCGTGCATGTTAGGCTAAATACATTTATTGCCTTTTCCCCATACGTCAGAACGCAAATCAGAGAAATTATTGGAGTTACTTCACTTCGATTGATGGTGCTCGATATTTCTTGACGTTCACTGATGATCAATTCAGATGAATTTTTCTGTATACTCTTAGAGCAAAAGACGAGGTACTGGATAAATTTAAAACGTTTAAGACAGGGTGCAAAATAAAGGCTTAAAGTAACGATAATGGCAGAGTACATATTCTCGGCGAATTTGATGGATTCTTGAAGCAGCATGGTATACGACAGTCCCACACACACCACAACAGAACGGCGTGGCTGAGCGGGCGAACCGCACATTGGTGACAATGGCTCGGTGGGTGCTGTTACACGCAGGGTTACATCAAAATCTGTGGACCGAAGCGGTATCAACGGCAGCATATGACACAGACGCCCTACGAAGCTGTTAGTGAACCGAACACCGTACGAAGTCTGGCACAAAAGGAAACCAGCGGTAAACCATTTAAAAACATTTGGTGCAGTTGTAGTGGCTTTGAATAAAACACGTCGCGCTAAATTTGAAGCCAAAGACAAGCTATAATCTCTATAACCATAACCAAACATCGTAGTTATGCCATCCCATGGACCCATGGACACAAAACGATAAACAATGTCGGCCGAAACTCGGCCACAGTTCATGCCTTTCAAACCTGAGGCTGCACTTCATTTACCACTCCACTCTCGGCGATCCGATGCAAACAAAACTGACAGATACTTCAGGCTAATTCCAATAAGCCGGATTGGGAATTGGACATTTAATTTTACCATCGTTAGCCAACACCATAAACACTTAGCCTGACGTGAGAAACATGCTACACACTTCCATCAACTACCCGCTCAAGTGCCATGCATCACGGCCGTCCACAGCCGGCCCATTACTCATCGGAGCAATCCATTTCGACCAATTACGGCCCAAAAACACCAGCTGCTACAAGCGAATAAATTAAACGCAATCCACTAATCGCCCATTAAATCGTACGAGATACTTTTCTCTTAAAGTAAACCCAATCAATACGCCGCGATCAAAACACTTCCACAGAAATCGGCTTACGACGTGGTGCGGCGCTGCAGCGCCAGTGTCTAGCGAGCAGCACAGCGCGACGGACGCCGGAATGCGCATGGAAATCAAAAATTTCGTAGGCTTTTCGGTTTCAGCGCGCCGAAATGACACAATCGCACGAAGCCCATAATTCATCTATCTTGGTAAACTAAGGTAAGTCTTCCGTCGTTGCGGCTACACAGTCGGCCGCGGCAGACCCTCGCGATCTGGAACGCCAGCGCTAGGCTCTGCTTTATCACCTGCTTCACATACATCGTGCTCGTGCAGTCGGGGTGGGGGAGAAATGTCATAATCGCTTTTAATGGCTGTGGCCTGAGAGCGATGGTGGCAACGACGGAGACCACGGCGGCAACGGGCCAAACACGAATGGCTCCCATTTTTTTGGTTGTGGATTTTCTGCGACCACTCGCAAGCAGACGATTCGGCTTTCGATTTCGTTAGTCACAGAGTCAAATGAAAGCTTTTATCAAAGATACTCGGACAGTGTGTGTGACAAGAAGTGAGTAGCTCAGATCTTGTGAGATTGCATAGCGAATGGCCTCCGTCTGGCCAGCATACGCGGGTGGCATAGTCATCATAGCCAGGAGCAAGGTGAAAGAGACCCCAAGCGACTAACAATAACAAAGGAATGGTGAGTGTGGGCTGGGCTGAACCTAAAACTGACAAAAACCACGCCAACTGGAACGACTAGAGTCAATAAGTATGTCGGGCACAACACTGGCTCCAGTAAATGAAGTTAAATACTTAAGAGTTATCTTGGACATCAAACTCATCTGGAAAAAGGACGCTGAAGAGGTAACAAGGAAGGATACGTGTGCTCTAATGATTTGTCTGAGCTTGGCACGCAAGTCCCGCGGATGCAGTAAAAGCATCCTAAGATGGATCTGCATAGTTATTGTTAGAGCAACAATTACATACGGTGCATTAGCACGCTCCAAAAGAACCAACCGGAAGTGTGCAAGAGAGACACTCAATAAAGTTAAAAGGATGGCATGCCTCTATATTACAGGGGCCATGAGAACTTGCCCAACTCCTGCCATGGAGATGCCATTGGAGCTGACTACATTACATCAATCATAAGAATGGACGGTGCATTACATTGAGACCAATTCGAAGCAGTAGTCAAAATATACCACTCTTGGCCATTCCGAAGAGTGGCGCGATTAGCAAATTCAATTTCCAAAAGGAGTGTACCATCAAGCTCTGCACGAAGAGGACTGGAGCTGTGAATCCATAGTCCACAGACTGAGCAGCAATACGGTAAAATGGTATACAGTCCATCTGTACTCAAGAACTGATGAAGGAACAGGAAGCAGGAGTATTTGGATCCCGGACAATCATGGGCAAACGCACCAGTATCCTTCAAGCAGGAGTCTCAGACATATGCGATCACATCGATCTTGACAGTCGGACCGTCGTGCCGCTATCCTGGCATCAAATTCAAGCTTGCCTTCAGAAGCCTAAAGAGCTGAGCAGGAGTAACAGGGAAAAACTTTCCTGGATACCAGGCCACACGGGGATAGAAGGCAATGAAATGGTAGACTCTCTCGCTAGGAAAGGAGCATCGGAACCTTTTATAGAGCCCGAACCATTCTGCGCTGTAGGAGATCATGTCCTCAGGGAAAAATACAGGGAGCTAGAAAGAAGAAACCGGGCAGATGCCTGGAACAACGATCATGGCATGAAGCAGGCCCATAAACTCTTGACTCAACATAATCCGAAGAGGTTTGAGGCGTGTATCAGAATGAGCAAGAACAGCTTCCGGATCCGAACAGGGCCCTGTAGACTCAGGGAGCTCCTAAGGAAACTAGGAGTATCGGAAGAAGGTCCCTTCTGGTTCTGCTTAGATTCTAACGAAATGGAAGTCACTAGAACCAGCACTCAGTCTCAGAGTCCTGAAGGAAACTGGCTTAGAGAGAACACTCTAGAATAAATATATTCCACCTTCGCGCAACAGGAGTCCATAACCCTCAACACAACTCTGAAAAGAACTGCATGTGAGGGGAAGTCTTAAGGAAGCAAAAGAATTAAAAGGGGACACAATAGATCTTAAAGCTGCGGTGCACTATACCCTCAACAATAATAATGGTCTCTGCTCGCTTCGTGGCTTCATTTAAACACAATTTAGTTCACTAAATGGCATTTGGTTTGAACTATGTCCGTCATGGCGGCACACACATTCCTTGTCATCAAAAATAAATTATCGCTACATCTCGAAGAACACAATATTTTACCACAACGACAATTCGGCGTTCGCACTCATCAAATACTACACATCAAGTTTACAAAATTAGAAAATGTGTACTTGAACCTTTTCCATTAGGCAAAGTACAGGCATGGTGCTGTTGGAAGTTGAAAAAGCGTTTGACACAGTATTGCACAATGGCCTGGTTCAGAAAACTCTTGTTTTAAAGTATTTGTGAACCAAACTCCATCTGACGTCGATTGGATCCCAGTCGGTGTTCCTCAGGGTTCCGTATTGGCCCCCATTCTTTACAACATCTACACATCTGATTTCCCTACACTTCCCCGACGCCATTTTTGCAGATGATACATGCGTTTATTTGTGCGTAACTTGTATTATTCCATTGGAACACGCGTTGGAAGGCTACTGTCAGTGTACGCCATTTCTGTATATGTCATTCATTTGAAGTGTAAACAACAATTTTTTTTTCACTCAAATATGTCGAAATTTGTGCATTTGTGCACACGACACAAAATGAAATAATTGCATCGGATTGTTACTGGTGATGAAAAATGGATCCATTACGACAACCCCAGGGGCAAAAAATCATATGTGAAACCCGGCCAACCAGCCAAATCCAAATCCAAAAACGACAAAGCCGAATATCCACGGCGCGAAGGTAATGCTCTGTATTTGGCGGGATCAGAAGGGCGTGCTGTATTATGAGCTGCTAAAACCGGGTGAAACCATCAATGGACAACGCTACCGAACACAATTAATCCCTTTGAAGAGAGCAGTAGCCGAAAAACGCCCGGTATATGCGACCAGACACGAGGCTGGCCTTATAGCCCAGACCTTGTCCCTCCTGACTACCATTTGTTCCGGTCGATGCAGAACGCCCTCACTGAAATACGGTTCACATCAGAGCAGCTGCTAAGCCGGCGCAGTTCTTTTGGGATGGGATCCACAAATTGCCAGAAAGATGAGAAAAAGATGGGCAATACTTTGAATAACACTATTGCACTTGTTTTTCTTAAATAAACGTTCAGATTTTGAAAAAAAAAACCGCATGAGTTAAGTAACAGACCCAATAATTTGTCTAAGTCCCCAAAGGATGCTGCGGATAAACAAACATCTACTCGTAATTCACTGCAAGACAGAGACCGACTACTCCCCCATTCGAAGATATGCACTACCCTTTTTACCCCGAACCTGTAGAGTTCGACGAGGGAGTTCCCTCTCTCCCTAGTCACCACAACTTACAATATCTTTCCTTGACACCGCCGTACAGAACCGGAGGAGACTCTCCTCAGCTCGTTGAGCGACGGAACGGTCGTGGATGAGTCGCCCATCCACAGTTGATCTGGCGATGTAATAGATGAGCGACACCGCATTTATATCTTGTATCAGTCCGTTTTTGTCTAGGTGCAGAAATGCTTCTGGGAGGACGAAGCTGTTATAGCGTACCCTTTGGTGGTATTGTGAATTGGGGTAGTAAGCCCCCCAGATCAAATTCATATCTCCGGCTGTATAAGCTCGAATCTACTTCACTAGGAAATTGTTCACTCTTATCACTGGGACTCTGGAGTTCTATAAAGGCGAAGGCAAGCCCTAAGACAAGCTCTCTCAAACAATCGAATCCATTCCACGGGAACCACACGGGACAGCCATAGGTGAGCATTGGCCGGATGAGGGCCATGTAGCAGATAGCCTTCCCGCATCGAGTTGGCTGTTATAAAACCGTCTCTTTGTAAGGGCAAAAGCGCCTCGGGCCCTGGCCAGAGCAGCATCTACATGTTATATAGATACTGATCTAGCCCGAGCCCCAGACTACAGTCCTTTGCGCCAGTGGTTGCCCGTTTCGTCCCCGCCGATGCCTTATACAACGGCGTCATGAACAGTATGGTTTCCGACTTCTGAAAGTTGATACTCAACTTCTGTCTGAATGAATCGAAGTCACCCTGCGCGAAAGTATTGATGTCCTCGATCTTTTTGCCTGAACTGTACACGATCAAGTCGTCGGCGTACACAAGTACGTGAGGAAGAGAACTTATAAGATCGCTCAAGTAAATGTTGAACAGGATCGCCGAATTAACGGCAGCCTGTTGGAGACCATTTTCGACCACGTTGCCGTTCTTGACGGCGACCCTTTTAAATTCCTTCCATTGTAGAATTGATTTTGTGCTCGTATTTAAGTTTCTCATAAGTAAGGTAAGCGGTAACCATATCTACGTACTTCTCAATTGGTAAAAATGTAAATTGTTGCTAATAAATAAATAAAAGAAACACATTCCTTGCTGCTATTGTTCTGCTGGTTGCCACATTCTCGCGGACGTGGATTTGGGAGATAATGCAGTTCCGCCGGTACTGTGATGGAAATCAAAAATTGTAAAGGAGTGTTGAGTTTCCAGTAGTTGCTACTCAGACCAATTTCCTCAGAAAATGAATGGCCCTGTATTGCACAACACGGCCGATAAGCTTTGTACGGTTCAACTAACGATCAACTAAAATCCGATACCGAGTGGCTAATAACATGTTGCTTGTTGCCTGGATGGACTTTCTTGCAGGACCACTTTTTCACTTACATAGTAGCCTGCGAAGTGCTTGTAAATGACCCAGATCCTAGATCTCATAAAAGGGGGTTGCTCATATGTGCTGTGAGTGAAGAGGGGACGAATCCGATTTTCCTATGTATTGTGAAGAAGATAGGAATAGAAACCGTTGATTTTCGAGTGTATTAACAAACAATAAGGGCCCAAGTATAGACACTTGTGGAACACTGAACAGCGCTGTAACTCTTGAAAACTACACTGTTTGCTTCCAAAGGAGGTTGGACCTTGTTTATTTACAAATAAAAAATGTATTCGCACCAAGGCTTCATCCATGACAAGTTAAGTTATCTCTAACGTGCCGCATTTTCGTTCTAAAACCAACTCAGTTCAACTAAAGTTACGTGCCAGTAACAAAATCTAACCCAACAAACGACAGAAAAAAAATACCCAACCATCTGCATACTTGCAAGCCTTCATGTAGTCACCTCTTCACAGATGTTCAACTCCCACCCCCCGGCAATGTACAGCATGCCCTCAGAGGTCGTCGTGTCCATCTGCAGCATCGTTACACATTCGTACACCTCACGGTGGCCCTTGCAAAACATCGCCTCATCTTAAGTGACAACATGTTGTACAACCAAAGACAAGACTATCTCTTGTGCAGGATCAACCGTGAAATTTCCCATAACGATGTGTGCACTCATAACACTCTTAGCCAGTGGGTCACTGGATGAGCCCAGTGTATGCAAAACCATCATCATCGCTCCAATCCGATGCATTCAAACGAGCACCGAGAGCCAGCAGAGCCATGCAGCAACGAGAGCCATTACGTTGCACATACTGCTGCGACAACCGCTTAGCCCAGTACACGATTAACCCACATCTTAGACGCGATCATAAATTATAGGAGCGAGAAATTTCCAACGAGAAACCCAGGATCCGAAAACCGAAGCGCGAAACACGAAAAAACAGGCAAAAACAAACAAGAAACAACCGAAAAAACAGAAAAAAAAAAAACACCGGCAACGGAAAACGACAAACGAAACAAACGAACAAACCTAACCTTAGTTACAAAATTTTTATGAATACCACCACCACGCCGACGACGACAACGACGAGGAGGAAGAAGAATGTCAGGCCTGCAGTCGTTTGTGGAGCGGCGGTGAGCGTGCGGCGGCAACGACTCACTGAGAGACCAGCGTGCCGGCTACGTAACGCTGCGCATGCCCAGATTTATGAACGCGCGCGCGATCTGCTACAAGTGAAATTACACCACGAGCCGTGTTCCCCCCGACCGACGTGTGTATGGCTCTCCATTAGCGTGTGGAGCCATCGTGGAAATGAGCACTTTTCTTCTATGGTGAAGTTTTCCCTTGGACTCTTGGAATAGTTGGCGTATGACGCGGCCGCATGCAAGCATTTCATATGGAAAACTTCCAACGGCAGCCGCATGATGGATACGATGTGGCGGTGCCATAATTTACGACAAGCAATGGCTTCGATGGTGTGCACTGGTCCGGTGTTAGACAAGCGAGCGTTTATTTTGCGATTATCGGCTGGGGCGCGGAAGGGGGAGCGGTCGCGGTCCCAGCGGTGTTTGCTGGCTAAGGAAAATGTTTGCTTTTAATTGGTCGGATTGTGAAATGCATCGGAGAAGCACGTGGGAATGGCGCTGTCACGCAAGCGCTGGCAGTTTCGATTTCGATTTTGTACATTTTATCTTTCCATCGTTGTGATGAAAGGATTCACTTTCTAGTGTGTTTCTCGTGAGTAGTTTTTACCTTAAACTGAATGACTTCATTGCACAGCGAAGTCTATTCAGCCGCGTGCTTTTGAACTCATGTCTGAATTGATTTTGCAGTGCAGTGCCTTTAGATCCCAAGAGAATTAAAAAAAACTGAATTTTTTACTCTTAATAAGCCTTTCCGGATGACGAAGACTTGAATGTCGAAATCGGGAGAGTGATCGGCTTCAAGTCTTCATGGCAGAATAATATACAACGGCTTCCGACTCACGGATCTTGATACCACATTCAATAAGAAACGCCCTCAATTACCTTCGGATAGTCGAGGTGCCAGCCAAAGTACGTGACCATTGTCGCAGGAAATTCGTCAATGTCCACGATGAAGGACCATTAAGCGGGCAAATATCGACTCAAAATATTTCCTTATTACAGTACGATTTAGATTTGCCCAATAACAGAAAGTTAAGCCGGCGAGTAAAGCCACGTTTCGACACTGGACGCTCTTTAGCATGTGGCAGAATGCCTGAGCCTAGGAAGAGTAGGAAGATGCCACCAATAAGAAACCCGCGGGTCAGCCACCGACTCGACAAGGCATACCAGAAGGAGCTGCACGGAAATGACAGCGTCACGACGCATGATTTATTGAGTAGCACAGTAAAACAGCGGGCCCCCGATAATGTGAACTAATTAAAACAAAGCGCTTTCGTATTTTAGAGGGACTCATATTACTGGAACTTTTTTTCCAGGATTTTCAAATCCATTAAAAACAACACAAAATGATTCTTTATATCCCAGCTTCAGTATTTATATTGGGTCTTTAACTTAATTCGTGCGGTTTTTTTTTTCTTCAAAATTTGGACGTTTATTTAAGAAGAACATACCACAAGGATCTTAGTTGGGACCTTATTTATTCATATTGTACACCAATGAACTACTACGTCTGTTTAAGGAAGGTACTACCTGCGCATACGCAGATGTTATAGTAATTGTGGTTAAACACAAACATTTATACACAGCAAACGAAATATTACAAAACGAATTTAACCATGCCTCTGAATGGTGCCATGATCAAGGTCTACTTTTAAATGTAGCTAAAACAAAGCTGATGCATGTACGCACTGCTTCTACGTAAACAGACTACATACGAATTTACCACCGCAACGATCATTAGATAGACAGATGATATTTTTATTAGCTTAACATATAAACTCTTACCATTTCAATATAATTCTTAAATATTGTAAAGAAATAAAATAATTTTATTCATTTCAAAAAAATACATACAGTGGTGGAAAACTAATTAGAAACACTGTAAATACTGAACAGATATTCTTTTCATTTGTGCCAACCAAGAAAGCTGCTCTGGTAATTTACCGTTATTTGGCAGCTGGGATCGAGTTCCTTGTTCACAGAGTCGCCTTACTTACCGCATTCCACATGTGAACTTGGATGCGTAGCTCCAGAGTATTTTTCCAAAATGAGAAGGGTTTGTTGAAATGCTCCTTTGCGAATTCCAATCGACGTTTTATGTTTTTTTTTTTTTCGAAACATGAGGCTTTTTGGCGTACAATGTAAGTTATCACACCACTCAACGCAGCACTCAAATCGCAAAAATGCTCACTTAGGAATAAATAAATCCATCACACATCCGGCAGCAAATGATATGCAAAGGGTGATTTTTTAAAAGCTATAGGAAAGTTTTTCAAAAAAAAAATACATAACATTCAGAAAAATGCATGAAATCTTTATTTGAATCGATGTACGGTCCATATAATTTAATGTTTCAAGATTATTTCATGCAAATATTGACCTTGACTGCGCCTTAAATGGTCCATCCGCTTAGTCCAATTTTGGCATACTCTTTCCGACATTTCGGCCGGTATCTCACGAATAAATGCTTCAATGTTGTCTTCCAATGCGTCAATTAAAGCGGGCTTGTCTGAATAGACATGAGCTTTAACATAGCCCTACAAAAATTAGACTATCGCACGATAAATCGCACGATCTAGGCGGCCAATTGACCGGTCCCGAACGTGAAATAAAATGTTCACCGAACTCGCCTCTTAATAAGTCCATTGTTGCGCGGGCTGTGTAGCATGTGGCACCGTCTTGTTGAAACCACATGTCATGCAAGTCAAGCTCTTGCATTTTGGTTTTGCCCAAAAGTTGGATATCATCTCACGGTAGCGCTCACCATTCACAGTTACGTTACGATTCGCATCATCTTTGAAGGAGTACGGTCCAATGATGCCACCAGCCCATAAACCGCACCAAACTGTGACTTTTTCTGGGTGCATTGGTAGCTATTGCAATGCTTCTGGCTGATATTCACTCCAATATCGACAATTCTGCTTATTTACGTACCCATTGACCATAAAATGGAAGAAGCGCGCGATGAACTTTCTTAACAGAGCACGCACTTTGTTAATAAAATTCAATAATTAGCAAGCCTTGTTCGTTTGTAAGACGATTCATGGTTAAATTATAGACCAAACTTAAGAAGTTTGACAGTGAAACAAAACAGCTGTTTAAACCAGTGTTGCCAAAAAGATAATAGCTAAAAAATCACTCTTTATAAACAAGATAGACTTAAGATAGAATTAAGTTCAGTGTTCAGTTTGAAATAAGCTACCGAACCAAAAGGTTCGAAATAAAGTTTTTCAAAACTGCTCCTGAAAAGGAGAAATAAGAATTTGCATCCCCGCAAACCACCTTCTAGTACCCTATTCCTCAAGGTTCTTAGTGTGACTTGACGAGTCAATTGACTCGAATTGGCTGAGTGAATATCCTTACTGATGAACAAAAGGATTCGCCTTACTCAGCCGACAAATAAGTCTGTCCTCTTCTATCGGATTCTCCGTGCCACCTGTGTTCGTATAGACCTTAATTATCATCACACACCAACTCTCTTTAGCCACAGAATCACCCTTTCCTGGCATTACTTGGGGATTACAAGCCTTCTCAATTCTGGTGTACAACTCTTATTTTTGCCCACGGTGTCAGGACTTGGTAGCTGTTATTGCGACAAGTACTAGTTTGTATTGATGCAATAATTAATTCTCCACATATCAGGTCCCCTAGGAAATGACCTCTGTTCGACACATTTCAATGATCAATGCAGGCAGCTGTCAAATAACGGTAAAGTACCAGTGCAGTTTTCTTGTGCGTGTTTGGCACAAATGAAAAGATCATCTGTTCAGTATTTACAGTGTGTCTAATTAGTTTTCCACCACTGGGGAAATTTTTGGGTGAAATATTTTGTTATTTTGAACTGGCAAATCGCTTGACTTGATCTTTCTATTGCTTCCGTCTTCAACTTCAGCAAACTAGAAACCGTTTTTGCGTCCAATTCATTTTAGTTTTCCTTCCTGGTGCTGTATATTCTGTAGACAAGACAAGAGTGCCTGCAATGGACTGTTTCATGTAATTTTTCCAAAAATGCATTAAGTATGCTTTTATTACATGACAACTTTTCCCCACGTATGTTCAATGTTCTTACATCATGCCTTTGCTTAAATTTCTACACACATGGCCTCACAAGCCGGATTAGCTTTAAAATGTCGAGTTTTTTTTTGTTGTTGAGCTTTGAAATTGAAGTGGTTTGCTATTCGGCAGAGTAAATCTATTGAAACTTGGACATAGTATTTTCTTGCCTTTTTTAGTCAGTCGAACAATGCATTTTCGATTTAAGGCATTTTAGCTTAGATTCCTTAGAGTCCTCCCTTTTTCCCCCTGGTATAGATTCGATTTGTTTAAAATGGACCCATCGGTTCTTCGAATTTACATCGGTTCTTGGAATTTGTCACATTTCCTTAACAAATCCAGGATGTTAAATCAAAATCAATGCAATTTTTGTTTAGATGCCATTTGCTACCAATATTGAGCAAAACCTTAAAAAAAACTCTTTTTTGACTCTGTGTGGCATGATGGCCTTGAATTTAAGATGATTCGTTTCAATTTCTCATATTATCTGTGTAAAAAAGTCCAAAGTTTCCTTAGTGGGTCCTTAGTTCATTTAGTGTGTCCGTTAATAATAGTGAACAATATTAAGTGTTAATTTGTGATAGTTTGTTAAGGAAATTCATTTAAACAACATTACATTGGATATCATGTGCTGCCGTCATCACCACGTTACGTACTTGTACAGTTTGTATTTTACCCCATTTCAATGCAGTACATCGGAAACACTAACTAAAAATGACGCATCTGCAGTGTACACCATTTGATTTTGCCTTTCACAGTATCTCCGAACGTCTGGTCGATAGTCTGAAAGTAAAAGTGCAAACACAAGGTGCCGTTTGCAAAAATGAAAACGTATTTGGTTAGGGTGACGTCTTTTCCATAAATCTTGAAAAGCAAAATACCGACTGTGATGGAGACACTTTTAGTTTATAGCACGAATAAATATGTTTGACACATTTTAATGGGGAGTAAAAATGAGCGGGACAACGAAGCCGAGTTTGACAACAAATTTATTGTGTGTCAAGTGAAATTTACTTGTAGTTTCACAATGTACAAAAGACGAACAAGACTAGTAGCAAACAGTTAAGACATCCACAGACTTTATTACTTAAGACAAAGGTCGTCAAATGTGTTATTTTATGTTGACTTATGATTTGTCGAAGGTTTCTCTACGCCTTCCGTAAGTGCAACACAACACATTTTAAGTCTTGGCGAATTTCCTACTCAGCTGTGCACGGGCGACCACTGTCAAAGGTAGCACATGCAAGAACAACGTCAAAATCGATCCTGTCGGTCTCTTCAAGGCCGCATATAACAGCGTACATAGAGACGAGTTACACAAGGACATGTATAGTGTTAACAGTCCTGCCTACCTCCGAGGTTCCGTAGGGTGTCGAAGGAGAATTCGCTCCGATCCGTCAAGGTTGGTAGACGACTCACCGAGACCCTTAATGCCAAGCAAGATATTAGGCATTTCGATTCTTCTTCAACATCATTCTTGAGAAAATCGAGCATTTCACAAGTGCATCACTTGTTACCACACCCGGATGACATTGACTTGATCGGTCAAGCACCGCGAGACGTCTATGAAGAGAGTGCCGTGCATTGAGACGGAAGCGACGTGACGATGAACGAGAAGAGATGGCATATAACATCGACTCTTTGAACAGAACGTCTCAATGGGCAGCTACAACTTCGAGTTAGTCAGGGACTTCGTCTATTTCAGCTCTCAGTGAATTGCACAAAAATCTTCTGTACGCTGGCAATAGCTGTTTCTTTGGGTACAAGTGGTAATTGAGTAGTAAAGCCGTCGATGCGACAGAGACATGTTCCTTGATCTCTTCCAGAGGTAAGTTCGAGGTGCGACCTTTGGTACTGTTTGTGTTGATGTCATCTCCAGAAGAAGATTCTACCACAAGCTGTATAGAGATACGAATCTAGCAGAAGTCTGCTAATTCAACACCTAAGAGTGCCATCATATAGAGCACGTGGATAACACAGATCCGGCGCGAAAAATCTTTGATTATAACCCCACACAGAGGACAACTGCTTCTAGGTGACGCACAAAAGTGACATTTAAACTTGGTTTACATAACTGGAGACAGCTAGCTAGAGATTGAGTTAACTGGAGAGGTCTGTTGTTGAAGAGACCCTCTCTTCAATCTATCCTGGCCAGTGTCATCCTCCTTTTCATCCATTTTTTAAATCAGATCGCGCTGAAAGGGGAACCATTCTTTTGGTTTTCCATGAAGAGAGATCTCTGAACCTGCTACCTGCATCTGGTATCGGCTACAGAAGTGTGGCATCACTAAAACTGTTGGTTGAAGTAAAAACGTCTGTTGGTTGGGCCTTATTTACACTTCTGCACCGGGCCTTTGTTTGGAATTCTCTGCCGCCCTTGAAGTGAAAACTGCTGCACATTCATAAAATATGAAAATCTCAGTTGCCATTCATTGTCGCCTCGTCTGGAATCACTTTAATTTGACCAGCAGGCAGATTTGACAAGTAGAGATTTGGTTGACTTACAGTGCAACCTAAAACTACCAGTTTGTCTTCATTGTTATGTTTGTACTCAAAACCGGGGCACCCACGATATAAAGACGCAATCAATTTCGCCCGAGGAAAGTAAATAAAGATTTATCGTCTCCACTCCTACTTCCCTGAGATCTCATACATTCCCACCCATCACCTCGCACCGACCTCGAGATGTATGCTCCCATGCTATAGTATATTTCCCAGCACGCTGCAGGTCATACGTTTTGTAACACGTTCCAACAATTAGCCGATCGCAGTTGTTAACGCCGGCAATGCCACCTAGTACCTGCGCACAGTTGTTACACAAAAACCCCGCTTCAAACTGGGTTAACTTCCATTCTCCCAGCTGCCAGCCCACAGCCTCCTGAAGCAACCACCACCGTCTGGTGACGGCTGAATTGGTCATAGCTTCACATCGGCATTCCATCACCCTGTCCACTGGCTCGGCAGCAACTCCTCTCCGACGATTAGCCGCGTTTAGCATAAAAGCCAAAGTGCATTTTAAGGCATCAATAATTATGTCATTAATGACCCGTGAAATCCTCATATCGAAGCCGTCCCCATTACGGGCTCGTATCGGCTTCCATTCGTCCGTAACCCCAGCCGCTCTGGCCAAACGCTAAGTGCAGCGAATCACCCGATTAACTGCATTCTATTTGCTAATGCTAATGCTCGTACTTCTCCCAAACGGTACAATTGCCGCGATAAGCCAATCGCGCAAACTGCATTACCCCCCAATCTTGCAGCACGGAGCACGGAGCAGGGAGTCTGCGGCGCGTAACCTTCCGCGAGCTATGAGTCTGGTGGCTTATGTCAGAGCGCGGATAATTCGCGCGCATAATGCGCTCTTAGCGCAACAAAACAATGACCAGCGACGAATGAGTAGCGCAGAGACAACAAGCGGTTAGTCGAATCCACGCCAGCCGCACTCTAGTTGAGAGGTGCGTGCAAATAAATTATCTTCGGTGTTTTGCCGCCGGAGGTGACTACGAAAAGCTATACAATTCGCTTTATCCTCTTAGAGATACGACGACGACGACGACGCCGGCCGCCACCAGCCAACCGGACACTTCCTCGCGATTTTCCGCCTCCGGGCCGCACACATCGCAGCACGATGTGCCAAGACAAACACCAGACACCGAGGACCACGAGTGAAAAGCTTAGCCGCTGCCGCACGGGCATTCCGATCGGATCTTGAGAAGCTCGACCTATGCATGCGGGCCAGATGATGTAGTTGTTGCCGCGGCCGATCATATGGGGACAGGGAGTAGAGTATCGCGTCATCTTAGCAGGCCCAGTTGAGATTTTCCCATTTATCTTGTTTCGCTGGCGAGCCCGATGGAGTTGTGCCTTTCACTTTTCCGCGGTGCGCTACGAGCCGACGACCGCGACGCTGGGATTTTGGGCGTAATAATTGCCCGCATGCTCTGGACGGCCGGACCAATGGAATATTTGTCTAAATCAAAGAGAGGGAATAAGGGGACCGTGGCAGTCGCAGCGTATGCAGTTGAAGTGGCAATTAGCAGTCCATCTGTGAATGGGTGGCTCTAAATGGATTTCAGTTTGAAATGTTGAAGCGATTCTAATAGATCATGTGAATGTTTCTTGCATTTGTCTATGTTTGCTTTAGAATTGCATTTTTGCTCCAGTTTTCGCGTTTCACCACTATGACCCTGAAAGCAAACAAGAGTCCATGCAGTGGCATAACAAAGGAACAGACCCCCCGAAGGAGTTCAAAGTCACTCCGTCTGCCGGGAAGCTCATGGCCAGTTTCTTGGGACTCAAAGGGTATCTTGCTCATTGAGTACAAAAAAAAGGTGAAACCATCAACGCCACATCCTACGGAGGAAATTAAAAAGAAAAGACGGGGTAAACTCGCAGCGGGTGTGTTGCTTCTTCATGACAACGCTCCTGTTCACACGGCGCGAGTTTGCAAGGCTGCTGCGCGAGAATGTGGTTTCGAAGAAATCCAACACCCGCCCTATAGTCCAGACCTTGCCTCTAGTGATTATTTCCTGTTTCCGGATTTGAAAAAATGTCTTCGTGGAAAAAGAGTTTCGGATGATGAAGAAGTCAAGTCGGCAATAAATGGGTATTTTGCAGAGAATGGGGATATTTATTTTGTTGCGGGTTTAAAAAGGCTTATCTCAAGATGTAACAAATGCATTGATGTTAGGGGAGATTCTATTGATAAATAAAAACAATTTAAATTGAATTCGCATTTTCCTTCATATCGATACCGAGAATATATTGAACGCCCCTCGTACATACATAAAGTGATATCACACTTTTTGCAAATATATGCCGTTTAAGAATTATTACAAAAGAATGATGACGGACAAATAGGTGATATGATTGACAAATTATTATAATATTGTGGAAAAATGAAAAGTGGAATTAAAAATTTGCTTAGAAACGAACAAGTAGATCACTATGATTAAAATTATTTATAATGGAAGAAGGGCAAAGTGGCTCGATGACACTCAGGAAGAGGTGTTAAACACGCTTACGTGTTTTGATTGAAAAGTTGAATACATCTTTTAGTTTATTTCTGTTTTCAGTTCACTCGAAAATGTGCATGTAAGCGCATGACTATCTCATTATTTAAAACACTTTCGTGATTAGAGAGGCTTTGTGTCGTTTATCTGACTGTTGGCAAGCTCGTTTTAATAAAGTGCATTTACTGAGCCTTGCAATGCCAACAAAAAGAAAAGTCGATAGTGAGCGCCGAGTTTTCCAGTCAAAGTGGAAAATTTTGCATTTTTTCATCGAATGGAAGGGTCAACTACTTTAGATTTTTATTATGTTCTTAAAATTTTACAAAGGAGAATGCCACCACACAATTCAACTATTCTGTTTGATTTCCAATCAGATTATTTCCGTTTGTAAAGAATTAAACGTGAAAAGAGACTATGAAACGAATCAGAAAGACAAGTTTCAGTCCATTAACGACGAAATTGGGCAAGACAGACTGGTCTGTTTCAAAACTAAACTCACTAAGCAACAATCGTTTCAACAAACATTAAAAACTGACAGCGAGAATCAGAAATGAAGTATTGGCTCTACAATAAGATTTCTCAACCTGAATTATTCCATTGGAACATGCGTTGGAAAGCTACTGTCATTGTACGTCATTTCAGTACATGTCATTCATTTGAAGCGTAAACAACAATCATTTTTTTTCACTCAAATATGTCAAACTTTGTGCCTGAAAAAGTGTTTTTGTGGGGAGTTCTTCTTCATTACTTTAATATGAAGAAAACTGCTGCCGAAAGTCATCGTATTTTGGTGGAAGTTTATGGTGAACATGCGCTAGTTGAGCGAACGTGCCAAGAGTGGTTTGGCTTTGAAGACGATGAACGTCCTGGGCAGCCAAAAAAGTTTGAAGATAAAGAACTGGAAGCATTACTCTAAGAAGATTGTTGCCAAAAACAAGAAGAGCTCGCACAAACTTTGGGTGTCACTCAAGCAGCCATTTCAAAATGTTTAAAAGCAGCTGGATATATTCAAAAGCAAGAAAATTGGGTTCCACAAGAACTCAAGCCGAGAGACGTCGAACGGTGGTTTTGCATGCCCGAAATGCTGCTGGAACGCTACAAAAGGAAGTCATTTTTTCATCGGATTGTTACTGGTGATGAATAATGGATCCATTACGACAACCCCAAGCGCGAAAATCATATGTGAAACCCGACCAACCAGCCAAATCAATGGCAAAGACGAATATCCGTAGGAAACACTCTGTATTCGGTGGGATCAGAAGAGTGTGCCGTATTATGAGCTGCTAAAACCGGGTGAAACCATCAAGGGACAACCCTACCGAACACAATAAATCCCTTTGAAGAGAGCAGTAGGCGAAAAACGCCCGGAATATGCGACCAGACACGAGGCAATAATTTCCCACCATGACAACGCTCGGCCCCACGTTGCTCTTCGGTTAAGAACTATTTGGAAAACAGTGGATGGGAAGTTTTACCCCACCCGCCTTATAGTCCAGACCTTGCCCCTTCTGACTACCATTTGTTTTGGTCACCCTCTCTGAAATACGGTTCACATCAAAGCAGAATATCAAAAATTGGCTTGATCCATTCCTGGCTGCCAAGCCCGCGCAGTTCTTTTGGGAGGGATCCACAAACTGCCAGAAAGATGGGAAAAAGTCATAGATTCAGATGGGCAATACTTGGAATAATACTATTGTACATGTTTTTAAGCCCAATTTTTTAATGCTCTCTGCTTAAAGTAGAAGAGGTCTGAGTAGAGACAATTTGTAACTGATGACCACTGATTGGTTGTTGTTTTTCTAGCATAGATCAACGTCTACGGACCCATCGCCTATGATGACTAGTATCAAGCAGAAAAACAAAGGTCAACATCCACAATCCTGGCCTGGTAAGACGTCAATCATCATCTAGGAAGATTAAATCACTACAACCATGTGGGGTGTAATCTACAGAACCCTTGCTCCCACTGAACGAAACCGCTAGGTTTCGTTAATTTTCTCCGAGCCGAAACAACCAGACTTGGAAACCTCGCGGTTTTTCACAAACCTAGTTGCAGCCCCTTGATTTCATCCGCCCATGAGAGGTGGTCAATCCGAACAAGCGTACAGCGTGAGTTTCAATTTATTTTGGTATTCTTTTCCTCATTTTATCTCTTTCTCTTTTCTGGTGTCCTCACACTATTATTTCCTGTCAACAGACAACTGGCAGTTATTTAAAAATTGAGGGCGAGTGGCATTTGCGCTTCTAAATTACGAGCGAACCCACTTTAAACTCGGCAAGAACAGCCCCTTGAGGTTGCAGCAAAAGTTCAACCGGACCACGTGCTTCCGATTCGCTGGGAACGTTGCATATAAACAATCTTTAGAATGTTGAAATAAGCCCGAGTAGTTATACACCAAGTCACAGGCAGAACAAAACAACGCATACCGGGATGCATGTAGAACACCCATCAACCAAATGATGAACTTAAAAATTTCACCCTCGCGTTACAAATTGTCATTCGCTTAAAAGCCTTGAACTTTAGATTCTAAGCTACGGCCCGGGTTAAACTCCGACGAACTCAGATAACAATATTTGCACGCCGTGTAACGCGTTATTCAATCAATAGATACTCCCTGACGATTTAATGCACATGTAATGCATCTATTGAAATTTAAACTCACGCCACGATTGTATCAATTTGATGTAAATAGAAAGACTTCGCATGCGGGCCCTGTAACCCACTTAGTCTAATTGCGAGTACACGTTACAACGCTCAAGCAAATTGATATAAAAAAGTGTTTTGGCCAAATAGTCGAATAGTTCGCTCGCAAACCTCAGCACGATATGGTTCCTAAAATTTCTCAAATTTCTTTCCTACATCTGTTCGCCCTCACTATGATGGGTTGGGTGGCGGGCCTCAGTCCCAACGACACCAAGTTGGTGTTCTACTATGGGTAAGTGATGGAGTGCCATGTGGGCAACTGCTTCACGGCACTGCTTCCTTCGCAGGCCGGACTTCACCGATTCGGTGGCGTACGATCTCTCCGAAGCCACCAAGGTGCTGATGCACCCGAAATTCGTCAACAACGAGACCCACTGCTACTTGCACGGCTTCAACGAGAATCAGAGTTCCGAGAGCATCCACCTGATTGTCGACGCCTACTACCGACGTGGGAATATAAATCTGCTGACCCTGGACTGGGCTGAAGGCGCCAGATCGAACTACTTTGCTGCTGCTCTGAGCAACATCGAAAGTGTAAGTTCCACATAAGTCCCACAAGCGCTCACTCACTAGAGGAGTTATTCGGCTTTTAAGATTGCCCCACAATTTGCCGACGCGATCCTGGACCTGTTCGTTGCTGGCTTGGAAAGGGAAAGCTTCACCGTGGTTGCACACTCACTCGGCGGGCAACTGGCGGGTCTAACTGGACGGGAGATCATGAAGAAAACCAACGGAACTGAGAAGCTTTATCAGTGAGTATGGCCGTGCATCAGGCAAATCTATCCTGACCCGCTCTTCCCCCTTCCAGAATGGTCGTGTTGGACCCAGCGTATCCACTTTTCTTCAACATTTTTTCTCTCAAAACGGTGGACAAGAACGACGCAGAGTTCCTGCAAGCCATCCACACCGATATTGGAACTTACGGTCAACCAAGACCCCTGGGCCACGTTGACTTCTGGCCAAACGGAGGGCGACAAGGACAACCTGGATGTCCGCAAGGATTCATTTTGCCGTTCAGCAATGAAGGTTTGATTTTCGAACGAAGCTGGTTGGGATTAGGGAAATAATGATGCCTTTGAATAGACTTGTGCAGTCACCAGAGGTCTTTTAGGTACTGGGCCGAGAGCGTCGCCGACGTCGATGGGCCGGACTTTTGGGCATTTCCTGCAGCAAGCTACGACGAATTTCTCAAGCAGGGTATTCAAAACGCAAAGGACAAAGCTGTGCAGATGGGTATCAACTGTCCACGAGAGTGAGTGCGCATCCGAGATGCAGAGAGGAGATTTTAAGCGAATTGTCATTCTTCCAGCGCTCGAGGAAACTACTATTTAAAGACGAATAGTGAGACACCATTTGCCATGGGATTCTCCGGATATTAACTAAGACCGATCTGAAGGTCAGACAATAAAGTTTATTCAGCATCGAAGGAAGGGCTATTTAATTTTGTGATTTTGAAATGCGAGGCAAGGTTATATGCGAGACTTCGTGCGATCAAGGCATTAAAAGCGAACTCATTAGTCGACAAGAGCGCTCGGTCGTAGTCATTTTCTTTTTGCAGATTGCTTAATTATCCTCACATCTTCCCAGGCGGAACTCCAGCGCGCACTCGATAGGTTTGTGGCCGTATGTGCTGATGCTGGAATGAAGGTCAACGTGGACAAGTTGGATGTTTATAGTCATTTCCAGCCGGTTCAGTGCACTCTACAGGTTAATGGAGTCCCATTGAAGCAGGTGGAGAAGCATCTTGGCGTCTTTTTCACGAGTGATGGAAGGAGTAATGCTGAGCTTTCCTGTAGGATTGGTCAAGCTGGGTCAATTTTGAAACAGCTTGGTGGATCTGTAATCAGGAAGGCCGAACTTGGATTCCAAGCCAACACAGTATTTGTTCCAACTCTCACCTATGGTCATGAAATTTGGGTAATGACCGAAAGATACAAGCTGCTGAGATGAGATGTCTCCGTTGATGCAGCTGCTTCTTCGAACGGAGAGGGCTATGCTTCGGTGGTTTGGTCACGTGGCGCGATTTTCCCCTTCATCACGACTCCGGATGCGGGCTTGTAACTCCGAGGCGACCTGACGGCGCTTACCAGACCCAGGACGAGATGGTTGGACCAAGTCCAAAAACTCGCCTGGTTACGCTTGGACATAACTCCCGATGAGTTAGAGTCGATGGCGGAGGATCGAGTTGCCTGGAGATCTCTCGTGCGTGGTTTACAAGTCCAAAAACTCGCCTGGTTACGCTTGGGCATAACTCCTGATGAGTTAGAGTGATGATGTGCTCGGTTGTGAGAACTAAGTGCTCCTTTCGGACGACCAGCTCACCGTTCTGTGTTTTTCATTTCGTAGCAATGCAGTTGTCTCCTTCAGTAATGATGTCGCTGTCGTGATGAAGACTTTCGCCGTTTCCAAGTAAAGCCGTTAGTTAGAATTTGACCAAAGGAAAATCCAAGCAGTCCTTAAATAAGACAACAATATTTTCTCAATAATTCATTGGCAGCCAAGAGGTGGGCAGATCCACAATCATAATAAACATTTCGCTTAGTTTCGTTAAGTTTCGTTAAGTTTCGTTAAGTTTCGTTAAGTTTCGTTAAGTTTCGCTTTTCTTAGACCCTGTTCTCACCAAACGAAACCGCGACGTTTCATTTATGAAATTCCGCCATGCATTTTCGGCGTATAGAAACCTTTACAAAACCTGGTTGCCGCCCCCATTAAATTCATTGAGAGCTTGTCAAAACGAACAAGAACTTCAGTTAAATTTTGGCCATTTTAGTGTTAGTTTGCTCATTTTATCTCCTTCTATTTTCTATTCTATTCTATTTCCTGTCAAACTGAGGCCATTAATAAAATGGAGAGCTAGTGAAATGAAGATTGAGAGTGAAACCACTTCCAACTCGATGGGGACGGAGGTTTCAGTAAAAGTTCATCCGAATCTCGCGGTTTCGATTCGGTGGGAACGTAGCATTACTTAAGGGGGAGCGAAATCAATTATCCTCCACGTATGTAAATTATGAACACATTACACAGTTCTGACATATGTTTTTTGTCAATTGCGGTTGCGACCCGTCACGCAAGAAAATCCATACCGTGGACTCTACTTTTCTACTTTCAGTATGTTCTTCCAAGTTTAAGGTCTCTTTTATTGTTTGTGCACTGCAAATAAATGCTTAATCTCTCATTCTACTTCCTTCTAACGTACCACACCACACATGTTTCTACTTTAGTTATCAGATTCTCCTACATTCGCACAAATCAATTGAAAGCCATTAATGCCTAGAAATAACTTCACGTAAACGCCTATCTTATTGGCACAGATTGACGAATGAAAAGAGACATTAGAAGCATTCAAACTCATATTTCGGGTGCTCATAAGTTCGCAAAGAGAAACTGTCAAGGTTTCACTTGGGAGCACAGCAGAATTTTATAGGGATACGTTCGCGCATACAAATCAAATATGCTGGCCGTTTACTTCACCTACTGCGAGTGCTGTGTTGTGGCTTTCGATTTGGTTCATAGACACCATGGCCTATTGCTCGAGTTTGGCCGTGAGAATAGCCTTCGTTGATTATGCTCGATTGAACTTTTGTTTATGCTCTACTCTGCCTGAAAAGTAGTCCGCCTGAGAAAACTGGAGATTGCCAGAGCCTGCAAGGAGCTCCCTAATTAGAGACTCTCCAGTACACTCGTAACGAACACAGAGACCAACGGTATGTGGTTACATTGCCGCTCGGCCATATTGTTACCGACCCTCCAGGGAATAGTGGATGTATTTAAGCAGCACTTCCAACAGCTGCTTAGCGGTCACAACCAGGAGAGAGTGATACGAAAGAACAAAGCTCAGGTAAACTGTCGATGAAGTAGTAGGTTGAGAAGCTGCCACAGCCATTAAAGAGCATATTATGTGAACTTACTTCTCAATTTCAAAGCAGCAAACAAATTTCATCGCAAGCAGTTCGCTCGTGTGCAACGGAGCCATTTGAAAGAAACATCGAACTTTGACAAGGAGATGCGTTGTTGTCAGGTGATTACTGAACAATTTATGTAGCTGTGGACGGAAATAGCCGCCTCGGCAACCTTGGGCACCATTTCCATTTGTCGAAACAACAGGGCTCAAAACTGCTAACTCGAGGGATCAAAATCATGCTCTGACAAAATCTTATTTTCCAGGCCAAAGTGGACGATAAGTAAATTGGGTGTGTACCTTCGAAAGAAAAATCCCTTTTCGTCGGTCATAATTGTCATGTCGTGAGGAAGAGAGAATTTATTTCTTCGCGAACTCAACGTTTGGAGCAGAAATGAAGTATGATAGAAGTATGATGTGAGAATTCTTCACAACTATTTGACCCTTAGTCCATCGACGAATTTGAGAGGCCTTTCGACAGTTATTCATGCATTTTTGACGGTTATTCAAGAAATAATGTAAATGCCTTTCTGTGATTGGTGAATTTAGCTTTAGAAAACGATGTAGAAAATGGTAGTCAAAAATGTTAAGGGGCAAGAGAAGTAGAAGATGGGCTATCATACTTCATTTCTGGTTTGGAGTTTGGAACTGACTTCTAAGTTATACTTTTAATAGGTGTCTAAGTCTATTAGTACAATATTTGCATTAGATGCAACCGTATTAGTTGCGATCAACGCACTAGTACTCTCCAGAGGTAATGGAGAATAGAGATGTCCAAATGCAACCGTATTAGTTGCGATCAACGCACTAGTACTCTCCAGAGGTAATGGAGAATAGAGATGTCCAAATTCTACCTCCCTTGCCCCTTGATTTCATCTGACAGCGTTTTTTATACGGTCGTGCGACGAGTAGCGGAGCCGGGAATTTTGTAAGAGTTTGTGTGAAATGCAAAGGGAATTTCACAGCGCTCTTATTCTTTACGGCTCAATGCCAACATGGACAAAGGGTAAAAATGGCCGAAGTTGGATATCTCTATCCTCCATTATCTCTGGTTCTCTCTATAAACTTCGAGGTTTATGCTGCATATCAATATTTTTTTTCGTGCGGTTTATTAAGAGATGGCGTAACTTGTATTATTCCATTGGATCATGCGTTGGAAAGCTACAGTCATTCATGTCATTCATTTGAAGCGTAAACAACAATTTTTTTTTTTTCACTCAAATATGTCGAACTTTGTGCCTGAAAAAGTGTTTTTGCGGGGACACGACACACACGACGCCACGAAAGGAAGTAATTTTTGCATCGGATTGTTGCTGGTGATGAAAAATGGATCCATTATGACAACCCCAAGCGCAAAAAATCATATGTGAAACCCGGCCAACCAGCCAAATCAACGGCAAAGCCGAATATCCACGGCGCGAAGGTAATGCTCTGTATTTGGTGGGATCAGAAGGGCGTGCTGTATTATGAGCTGCTAAAACCGGTTGAAACCATCAATGGACCACGCTACCGAACACAATTAATCCGTTTGCAGAGAGCAGTAGCCGAAAAATCGCCCCGAATATGCGACCAGACACGAGGCAATAATTTTCCATCATGACAACGCTCGGCCCCACGTTGCTATTCCGGTTATGAACTATTTGAAAAACAGTGGATGGGAAGTTTTATGCCACCCGCCTTATAGCCCAGACCTTGCCCCTTTTGACGACCATTTGTTTCGGTCGATACAGAACGCCTTCACTGAAATACGGTTCACATCAGAGCAGAATATGAAAAATTGGCTTGATTCATTCTTGGCTGCCAAGCCGGCGCAGTTCTTTTGCGATGAGATCTACAAATTGCCAGAAAGATGGGGAAAAGTCATAGCTTCAGATGGGCAATACTTTAATTAATACTATTGTACATGTTTTTCTTAAATAAACGTTCAAAATAATTTCAAATTAAGTTATAGACCCAATAAAAATGGCTTATTCATGGACGCCACTTCTAGTTATGTGGTGTAATAAGTAATAAACGCAACCAAACGAACCAAATTAATTTTAATTCGTATAGTTGTCCTTTGTCACTGTCAATGTGGTCGCCTGGTTCTAGAATGAGGACTATTCAATTGTTTAAATTCAACTCAAGAGCCCTCCCACCACGAAGAAGGGCAGCTCCACGCGGCCTTGATTGAGTTTACATTTTGGGGTTACAAAAAGTCAATGTCACTGTTATCGTATTTGTCGTAATGTTGATGACCTTGTTCTTGAGTTGAAAATAATTACAATTTTATGCAAGTGGTGGGCTTACGTTTGAAATTGATGGTTATTTTATTCAAGGTTGATTATATTTAAGGTAGGCGGAGATGAAGTTGTGTTTTTTCGAGGGTTATGTAAGTTAAGTATGATTTTGTAGAGGATGCGATATCGGCTGGTGTGCCAGGGTTTAAGTTAATTAGACGTCTTTTCATTCAATATGTCTAGTGAGGCTATATATAATTTATTTGCTTGCCTTGATACATGCCGCTGTTTTGAGATACTATGCGTTGATGGTGCGACGGGGTTTCGCTGTGCTCGATAGGTAAAAAATGTCGTTTTTCCACCGGATATGCCATTCGTTTCTCAACAGTATCCTTTTCTCAAGGTCACAATGCACGTGTTTGAGTCAATGCTGACTGACATCTCCAGCGCCGAGCCAAAATGGCTGGAAGACATACTTTTAACATTTCAACACAGTCTGGAGGGGGAAACAAACGAACAAGGCTTAAGTTCATGAAGTGATGTAATTTGAATGTATGATATATTTTCAGAATTCATTAATTAAGGGTATAGAGTGGAACCAACTTTTGGGACAGTTTGTTAGATAGGCTGTAGTCTAAGGCTGTATAGTCTAAGAATTAAACTGAGGTCAAATAGCTCCAGTTCAGTGGGCATTGCATTGCATTTTTATTCACGAAATTCCATATAACAATGCATATAAGTATATGCTCTTAAGAATACGAGTCAACTTTTGAACACCCTCCGCACAACAATACATGGATCGTGGGCAAATTTGGCAATTTTGTAGCCATTTTTTCCCACAAAAATCCACAAATTGGCAGCCATTGCGGTGGATCCATGGTTTGTGTATAAGCATGTGTGAAATACAAGGGAACACTACATCCCCGGTGTGGACAAGGGGCAGATAGGCTGTAGGCAAAAATGGCCGAAGATGGACACAATCCATCCCTCCATTGTCTCTGGTTGCGATTATGGGGGACTCTTCATGTCAAATTTTTAACTTAGAGTGGGATGTACCATTTCAGTTCAGTTGGGCTTTAATTCTTCTGACATCAGCTGTTTGTTCGTGCATACACACTGATATTTCGATTTTGTTTTTCTTATGAATCTGTTGGAAGCAGTTTGTTTTGGTAACTGGCCATCTCAAACATGATGAGAAAAATGTGACTCTTCCAGTCAAGCGTTTCGGTAAGGCCTTAAAAAACATGGAATTCGGAAAGATCTCATCTGGTCGAGTTCCACAGCATATATCATATGTATCATATGTATCATAAATGTTCCATCAACGAACTTGTACATTCCCTGGGCATGCACTCATTTCATATGCTGGGGCAACGATCCGAGATTTTCCTTATTCAGATCCTAGTTGTGACCTCCACTCAGGCAATTAAGACCAATCTGCTCAGGTAGCTCCTCTCCCTTTCTCACTCTATATATTGTACACATTAGGCGTGCTTTATCGAGAACTCAGCTCAGCATTGATTCTCAATAAAACACACATCTTCTCATTTTTGTTTGTGTCAAAAGTTGGTGCATGTCTTAACTTTCATGGCTTTAGATGTCAAAATACAAACAGAGCGCCTCTATATTTCATCTGTTGTCTAATGTATCTTATAATGTTAGTACAAATATGATTTTATTCACTAGAAGCGATTGTATATTAAAATAAGGATGAATTACAAATTGGGATACGTTATCCTAGGTCAAGACATGCCGATAATTGTGCTGTATATTCAAAATGTGGTATTTGCATTCTGACACCAACTAAATTTAACCAAGCGAACGTCACCAAATCCCAGGAATGAAAATGCAACAGTTAATTTATAAGTGACAATTGGGAACTAGTTGTTCGTATCTTTTACTGTCACTTTGATTTGCATGTATATGCGTGCATCAAATGAAAAATTATGTGTTTACTGAACAATTAAATTGGAGAAATGTAAATGGAACACATGGAATGGATATTGAAAACAACAAATGAAAATGTGAATTACAAATTGATTAAGTTACAAGAATTCAAAATACGGCAAATGATAGGACACTTGCACTGAAAGAAATTTTGATATGAGAAAGAAAGATCTGACTGTACGGGAGTGTAGTTGGAAGCGGAGTGAGCAGATTAGAGAAATAGGATGCAACAAGAGAAAGGATTTGTACAACGGAACAAGGGAAAGGAACTCTCTAGAATTTATAGGCATCTTATATTTTTACAGTTATTTACCAGTGGTATGTGATTGGTTTTGTGTTGATAGTTGATGTTGATACTGCTGTTAAGATGCAGAGGCGCAACTGTCATTACAAAAAAGTATTGTGAGCGGCATCTGTGATTCTGTGGTGTTAACTCATGTGAGGCATCACCTGTGATTAAGATTATTGAACACGATCTAGTCAGCGTTGACTGTCAAATATGGCTGAGTGGTTTCTGCTCAGTAATTTGTTTTGTTATTGCTTCGCGTGTAAAAGTAATGCTGAGCTGAGTACAAATTCTCAATAAAACACGCCTATTATCCATTCATGTAAGCTCGCTACGAATTGAAAACTTCGCAAACTTTAACACTTCATTCATATGGAGTCTGATATGGAGTTTTCTCAATCGCAGAGAGCAAAAAGGGTAGACACTTCATCGCAAATTTTTAGGTCGTGAATTTGTGGATCGCGTTTGCGTCTTAAAATCGTTAATAGGATACTGGCACCCCTATTGCGAGTGTCAATTCTCAATCAATTTGATTTTATAGTATTGTGTAACTCATTTGATAAAATTTATGACAATATTGTGAAAAAATTGTCTGCTGTGAATGAGGCATGATTTTTGACAATGTGACAGGATATTTGACAAATAATATTTGAGATTTTTATTTGTGTTTTGTGGTTAATTTTCAAATTTAATTAAATGAATAAAATAAAAATTAATTCAAAGGAATTGTGGTTTGACGATGATGAATTTGAGTTTTTGTGGAAGCTTTTAGAAGAAGAATGCAGTTTAGAGATGTTTCCAATCATCTAGAATTAGAGGAAAATATATACATATGTAATTACCAGTGGTGTTTCGTGAGGGTGTGCAAATTTTGCATTCCACAAGCCACGGCCACACCTAAAACTAACCCCAACACATACGGATTACATATGTATATTTGTCATCCATCACAATTATTTTTTTCTGTAGTAGGCACATACTTTGTACATATGTACATACATCATTGAAGCCATTGGTACGACACACGTTTGGTGCGAATTTTGTGTATGCACTTGATTCGTTCACAGTTCGAACAACCCCCAACTTTTGGATTTTTTGATAAGATGATTGAAGAATTCACAAAAAAAATCGAAGAATTGACTTATGCTACAAAAATATAATCTTTTAACTTGTCGTTATTGCTGTTTTTTGTAACAAAGATTATTTTTATGAAAAATTAGTGACTATTATTTATAAAATTAAAATTCTAGAGCTAATTTGTCGCACACTCATCTGCGGTATTGAGATACGCCACGCTAATAACACGCTACGTCACTGGTAAAAACATATGTAACTCCGGAATCGAAATTCGTTCTTATTGGTATTCCTTTTCAGTTTCGTGAAAGATTTTCGTTTATGGAAATGAAAATTCGCCTATTTTGGCTATGTGTTCGGTGAAATAAAGGAAAAGTTACCAAGCGTCATAAAGCTTGCCACAACACAGCATTACGTTTATGTTCGGTTATGGTCATATCCGACAAATCAACGTCGGCCATGGGCATTCTATAGGTCTGGCCCAACCAACTGTCTCTAGTTTTTAATGTACTCGAACACACATTAGTCCAAAGTGGATCAAATTTAATTACTCCAATACTAGGAAAATTCTGGCAAAAAGATATGTTTTTCACCCCTATTGCAAGTGTCAATCAATTGATGATTTATAAATTTGTCAATCAAAAAATGTTCGGTATTGTGTAACTCATTTGATACAATTTATGACAATTGTGAATAAATTGTCTGCTGTGAATGAGGCATGATTTTTGACAATGTGACAATTTGACAAATTATATTTGAAAATTTCTTTCATTTTGTGGTTCCTAAATTTAATTGAACGAATAAAATAAAAATTAGTTCAATGGAATTGTGGTTTAACGGTGGTGAACATTCTCTAGTTTTTTTTGGAAACTCTTAGAAGACGGCCGTTAAGGGATGTGTCCAATCCTCTATAAGTGTAGGAAATTATGTACATAAGTACGTTCTTATGGGTAATCCTTTTGAGTTTCGTGAACAATATTTGTCAAAACCAGCGTTTTCCTATTCGTTGAACTGTGGCGGACCTGAATTGTACAGCTTCTATGGACAACTTTCCAACATTTACTCCAAAAAGCTTTTTAGACAAACTACTTTTTTATGTTCTCTACTTTTCCACCATCAGTTGAACCAATCGTTCTAAGTGTTATTTATTGTTTATTACATTCGACCTAGAACCATTAACGTATTTTTTTGAATTTACAAAATTATAAATACATTCAAATTATATCAATTTAATTTTCCTTTGTATCGGCTTAAGACATAATGGAGGGATCCCTCCATTACCTCTGATCGGCTTGCTCTATCGTCATCAAAAATGCGATTGACTACAAAATTGACACTTTTCAGAAAATTTGATCTCAATCGACACTCACAGTGTCACTCCGGCTCCATTCACAAGTGAAATTTATTGACAATTGACAGAAATAAAGTATGATGGAGATGCCCAACTTCTACCTCTCTTGCCCCTTAAGATTTTTGACAACCATTTTTTATATTGTTTTCTAAAGCCAAATTGACCAATAAGAGAACGGCATTTACGTTACTTCGTGAATAACTGTCAAAAATTCATGTATAACCGTGAAAATGTTCATGATTATCCGTCAAATTCGTCGATGGACTAGGGGTCAATCAGCTGTGAAGTTGCGTATCTCTATCATACTTCATTTCTGACCAACGTTTTTTGATAAATATCGTCTATCGTTTATTTCACACAACTTTGGCTCCATTCACAAAGGAAAAAATGATAACGATCAATCTATCAATTTTTGATAAGTATCGTTTGTAGATTATTTTTTGACACTCTCATTAGGGGTGTTAAACTAATTATTATTGAGATCTTAGTCGATAATTCAGTCCCCATCTTTCTGCATATTGAGATGTATAGCTTTGGGTTTATTGCTGGAAATTGGTTGTTTCTGAAAGTTCGCGGCTCATGTGAGAGCCACTTAGAATATTCATAATCCCTGTTTTCAAATTATTAAACTGTACAGTTGAGTTTAACGTTTAAAATAAAACCAACATAAATATCATTTTATATATATTTTTATAATTTATTAATGATTTTGTGTGGATTCCCCTTACTTGCTTGCTTCTCTGTATTTTTTGTTTTGTTATAATAACCAGATGTTGTGTATAATAATGAATTTTCCATTTCATATTGTTTCTGACGGTTTAGGTCTTAACTGGCGATCTAGGCCTTAACTTTATTATTTTTCTTTTTTTAATAAAAATATTAATAATCTTAGCTGTGGCAACATCGCATTTATGACGACGCTGTCGAATGATTTTTATTGTTTTTTTTTTTTTTTTGAAAAAATTGGAAAAAAAACTAAATGAAATTAAAGTAAAACAAATTACGCTGAAAAGAGAAGAAAGAAAGAAATTAGTTAATAATTTGTAGTTACTCATGAGTTTAGATGATGTAAACAGATAGCGGATAGTGGACTTATTGGGTTGGGGGATTCAAATCGACATCGAGCAAGAGGTCAAAGAATACAGAGAGGATACGTTTCAGGAATTTGTGCACAAGATTTGTTTTCCTTGGGAATGTTTGTAAATGTGGGTAGCCAATAGACTCGGACATGGATCTCGCTGGGCAGCGAACTTAATAGTACTTGTTGGGTCTATAACTTAATTCGTGCGGCTTTTTTCGTCTGGTCGCATATTCCGGGCGTTTTTCGGCTACTGCTTTCTTCAAACGGATTAATTGTGTTCGGTAGCGTGGTCCACTGATGGTTTCACCCGATTTTTGCAGCTCATAATACAGCACACCCTTCTGATCCAACCAAATACAGAGCATTACCTTCGCTCCGTGGATATTCGGCGTTGCCGTTGATTTGACTGGCTTCCAAGCCAAAATTGCGCATGTTCACCATAAACTTCCACCAAAATACGATGACTTTCGGCAGCAGTTTTCTTCATATCAAAGTAATGACGAAGAACTCCCCGCAAAAACACTTTTTCAGGCACAAAGTTCGACGTATTTGAGTGAACAAAATTATTATTGTTTACGCTTCAAATGAATGACATATACTGAAATGACGTACAATGACAGTAGCTTTCCAACGCATATTCCAATGGAATAATACAAGTTACGCCATCTCTTAGCAAACCGCACGAATTGAGTTATAGACCCAATACATAATCAGTACTAGAGTTAAGTCGATCCGAAAATGAAAACTGGAACTATGTCCTCTGTCGGACATATTTCCTATTCACCGCATACATCAACTGATCATAACTAATCTAAATAGCGAATCCTCAACCACGAGATGTACAGACTGACGAGAATCGCTAGCGCCTCGGCTACCAGTGGGCTACACAGTCCATGCTCCTGAGAAGATGGACTTCGAAACCGAACGTCGTAGTGCGTGAAGGAGAAGAGACCGAATCTCCAATATAAAGACCAGGGACAAGGCAAGGTGGTCGCCGTGGAGTAACTCTAGACTCACTTGATCCTTCGGAAGACCTGTAGGTCCCCCCGTCCACTCATGAGAGAAGGATAGCACGATTGGTTGTTGTACAAGCTAGGACCTTTCCCTTTTCTGGAAACTCCTCTGTGTATCAAAAGCATCTACAACAAAAAACGATTTCAATGTCAACGCAATATAATCCGCAAAAACTTGCGTGACTGTCTTGGATTGGTGAGAGTTATTAAGTCTAGACAAGGCTACACAGAAATAATGTGGTTGGGGAAAGTGAACTACAGGCTTTACGGGCTGTGCAATAACAACATAATAGGTCTTACAACATCTTACATCTACGACCAATTGGTCCCTCTAGGCCACTTAGAGTACTAGGATAACTTTGATTCAACCGGAAGAATATCATCTCTGAGGTTGTGACAATAGAGCGCAAGCAAATATTGCCAGAATTCAACCGGCTTTAAGTGCGAAGAACATATCGAGAGAAACAGGGGTGAAGGCAAAGACGGTGTTTACAAAATACGTATAAACTCCAATTCTGAAGATTTTAGAAGTGTATTATTCTCTTTATTTCTTCACGAGTGTCAAAGGATAACCTTTAAATGAGTAAATACGGTCCGCAAAAAGATATCCCTGAAGTTAGTCCTGATTTTGTCAACGCTCCACTCAAGAGAATGCAAAACAGTGAAATAGAAAGGGCAATAGATACTGACTAGGGTTTTACATTACTTAGCAGTATGCATTCATCTATGACAGAACTGGGAGATAGAAAGGGCAATAAATACTGACTAGGGTTTTACATTACTTAGCAGTATGCATTCATCTAACACAGTACTGGGAGACACGACAGCAACCGAATGCTTTTCACTTACGAATTTAATTGCAAATGTTCAAAATGTCCAATGTGATACTAAATGAAAGAAGATTTTAAATTCAATGCTTTTGTTTTCTAATTCTTAGGACGTGTGCTTTCGTCTTATAAAAATGGCGAAGGAGGGAGTCAAACTAAAAAAATGGAATTAGGAATTGTTGAAGGTTAAAATTGGGACTCAAAAAGTGGATTTCCTCATCAGTTTTTGTGTCGGAAAAAGTAACCGAATATGTGAACTATACATGTCTCCAATGCTTGAGAAATGCAGGTAGACCACGGAAAAGTGACTAGACGTGATTAAACAGTATTTCGGAAACAAGTGAAAAAAGCTTAGCGTTGGATTTGAATTGTCGTCCTTTAAAGAATTTCTGAGCATTGTCTCTTCTTCTCGTGACGCATGATCAGCACGACTCACTGTTCAATACAAGTTTATCCCATTTTACAAACGTCAACTCTGAAATTCCCTACATGATTAAAGCATTTCACAATGGAACATAGAAGTACGTCATTCAATGAAGGTGTGTTGTGAAAACACGACGCCAAACTCAAACATACACATTTACAAGAACAGCAAACAGACGTGACACTATGCATTCCAGGGGACTTTCCGCAAACAATTGCAAACACACGAAAAAGAACTAACATGAGAATGTAAACAACTCCACTTCGAGTTTTTCCTCTTGTGGAGCCTCTGGATCTTGCTCCATCTCTACCGGAGGAGTTGTACTAAAATGCACTTCACGGAACACGTCGAGTTCCAAAACTGTGTCGCATAATGAGCGGTTTCAGAAAATAATGTTGGAAGGAGAAAAGAAAAACTTTAGAAAGTGTGGGAGGAGAAAAAGCACACGCATAAAACGATTCATTACCTGCTGCTATTCCAGCAATAGCTTCTGAAGCAAAATGCTTGACATCCACATCGCTGTCCGCATTCAATTTGTCTAGAGCGGGTTTCACTTGTGTATCGATGACACTTGATTCCAAGAATGGTGAAATTTTCTGTAGGGTCTTTGCAACGTTGAATCGTACATTTGCGACTGGATCTGTTGCCAAAATGAGTACTGTGGGCAATAGGAGTTTGGTTGTGATTTCTGTGCCGCACACCTCAGCCAGGACGTTGAGGCAGAAGAGGCAAGTCATTCCTGTGGAAAGAAAATACATTTTTGAATGTATTCGGCACTAAGATGAACACTTGTTTGAAGGAGGCAATGGTGACTTACTGTGCAAGTAGTTCTTATTCCTTGACATAACCAAAATCATGGGGATTATAGCCTGCTCAGCCCATTGTGCTCCGAATTGTTCCACAAGCTTCTTCATGTTTAGAGTTGCTGCTTCGCGGATTGCATAGACGTGATCATTCAACCAGCCCATGCAGAGGCCACGCAGTTTTTGATCGAAGAATTCTTGTCCTAATTGTCCAGCCAGCGCTGGCATATACTCGATGATTGCCAATCTGACGCGCCACTTTGAGTCCTCTGCGAGTTCAACAATTGCCGGGAGAAGAGACTGAAAACGGAAACAATGCACGTGTTGGTTTAATGTAACCTCAATTTTGAAAATACGGCATACCTGTGATAATTGTTGAATACCAATGACATCGTTGACACAATCCAGATTCGAAATAATATTTAAACGGACTTCGGGGCATTCGTCCTTCAACTGAACGAGGAATAATGGCAGCAAATGCTCAACTGTATTGTATGCGCCCAACATTGGACTCAGTCCCATGATGACGGATGCTAATGCGGATTTGACGTGTGGATTTGGATCGGAGACCAATTCTTTGACATATGGCAGAATTGATGACATGATGATTTGAACTTGATTTGTTTTGTCCAAATTGGAGCAGAAATCCTTAACCTTAGTGGCGACTGCTGCACGAACCTCTGCTTCGGCATCTTTCAAAAGGCACTAGAACACACACATTTTTAGTTGATTCACTGGAAATGGGGTGCAAAAACAATTGAACTCACTTGGAAAGCTGGAACTAGATCAACACGAGTGATTTCGGGACCAACAGCCTTTTGCAGATCAACAAATTTCTCAGCAACCATGTAGCGCACACGCCATGAAGAGTCCCCGGCGCACTGACGCAATGTCGGCAAAACCAACTGCAAGGAATTGATTCAATCATAAGCCTCACGTCATGCGTGGAACTCTGGACTACTTACATGCTCAACATCTTCTTGTGGTAACAACTGTGCGATGCTCACGCAAGCTTCAACAGCCAAAAGGCGAACTGAATCCTAAAAGAGGCAGAACCAAAGCAGTCATCCTTTCCTATTCATTCCATTCCCACTCCATTCTTACCTGATCATCCTGCGCCAATTGAACAAAGTTTGGAATGAGATCCGACTTCAAGTACTCAATCTCAACCACTTTGGCAAACTCTCCCAATTTATTTGCGGCCGCACGACGCACCATTGGAGTCTCATCCTGGCACAATTTGCGGAAATTCAAACGCAGCTCAGCCTTAACTGGAGCCGACACCCTTGGATAGCAAACTGAGAAGAGACCACATGCTGATGTACGTGAAGTGAACCAATCACCAGACACCAGTCGCTGTAGGGTTGGTACTACATGCACTTCCAAATCGGCTGCACTGTGCTCAGCGGCAACAGTGCGAAGCGATTCAACGGCTTTATCACGTACAACAGTCTCTTCGACGGTGGCTAAACTCTCAAGCGGTGGGATCAAATACATCGCATACTCGGGTCCACCCACCAAACCTAGAAGAGAGCAGGAGAGAGTCTCTGTCAGGATCACAAAGCTCACGGGGTTTTTGCCGTCTACTTACTTGTAAAGTTGCCCAGTTGGTCAGCCAATGCAAGGAGAACTTCATCTTCGTCGTAGATAGTTTCGGTTAAGAATGGAATCAATTCGGAACGAGTACGTTCTTCGCCAAGGGCAAGGGCAATTGTTGACAGCTTCTTGATGGAGTTCAGACGGAGCTAAAACAGAACAAAAATTGGTGTGATTAAGTGTCAGTAAGTTCAATGCGATATTTTTTATGAGTTGATTGAGGGCACCCCGCCATTGACTCCTTGATGGCACTCACATATGATATTTTATTACTCATTGGGCTACGCCCCGCAATTTTAGGGGGAACAAGACTTAATTTATTTTTAACTGCTTCGCTTGATGCGCAGCTGAGGACTAGATAACTCCGAACTGTTTGTCTTGTTTTTTGGAGTCTCATACCTTTTCCTTAGTTTTACGGTTTAGTAAATTAGCTTAGAAATTATTATTCGAAGAGCACAATTTTCGAGGTATTTCACATGCGGGACGATGTCAAAGAGCACGTACTACGTTTCAACTTGACGTGACAGCCGCGTCGGTGAAGCCACAACAATCACACAGTATTGTCAAAAACACGATGTTGTCGACGATAGAAGTGGTGTCTAACTTTACTCTGCAGTTAGACAGTCTGCACAGTCAGTCAAGCTGAAACACTAAAAGAACGAAAGTCTATTTCTAATAGCTTCCGACAATCTTAAACATAAACAGCGCACACTGGATGTTCCAGTTCCCATAGACTGCAAGATGTGGCCCTGGGTTGGAATTTTTTTTTGTCGCGAAATAACCCAATGGTTCTGTTCTATTTAAAGCTGCCAAAAAATGAAATACATAAATGACGAAGCACTAGGCTCATTACCACGCAAACGAAGCGCAATTTCATAAAGAACGAAACGGCAATGAAAGTCAATGCCGCCGAAAGTTGCAAACAGAAAAAGCAAGCACAGTGCGTAGAGGCGGCAGTCTAGTAAGTTAACGAAAATGTAACCTCTCACTTGCAGTCGGTAATGTACGTTTAAGGAGTCTTACACCTTACACGCACACCCCACAATATAATTGAAGTTGAATAAATAGTTAAATTCATTTGAGGCTGAACCTATCCCCCGCAAGTAATCCTCCATGCGTGCTGATGGGCCTCCAGTATGGGCAATGTCGTTTTGCGTGCCCCCGTACGAGTTAAACAGCTCTGTTAAATTATGTTAAAATATTTCCTCTTGATGGTTAAGAGAGCTTTGATTTGTTTTTGTGACTAAATGTAGCCTTGACAGTGGCGACTCCAAAAGGCGAACAGTTTTCTATGGCACGTACAGTCAGTGACTCGAGTGATGTGATGTCGTGCAAATGAAAGTTTTTGTGTCCCGTCTATGACTCGACCATCATCGTAAACACACACTATTGTCACCCAGGTGGACAAATGCTCGAATATGTTAGGTTATGTTCTAGTTGCTGATTGCAGAAAGCATACCACGCGCCTCGGATAATTCCCACTCCAGAACCGAGTGGATTTTGCAGACATAGGCTTATGTTTTTTAGCTCACTGAAATAATTGATGGTGATGTGCTAAATGTACGAGTATGTTCCTACGGTTAGCAAGACCCCTACACGAACAGAAGAGCGGGTGTATGACCCCCTTCTGCTCCTTCTAGTCCAAACATGGCTGGACATAATTGAGCAGTGTTCTGTCATTCCACCGAAGGTTAGCAAAACCCCAACACGAACGGAAGAGCAGGTGTATGACCCCCTTCTGCTCTCTCTAGTCCAAACATGGCCGGTCATAATTGAGCAGTGTTCTGTCATTCCACCGAAGGACTTCCGGTCTACTGGACCTACTTAGTAAATATAAGCAAATACAAAGGAGGACGGTGACTGCGCCGTTCTTCAAGCGGAGATCCGTATAAGTATCATGGTTGGTGTTACTACTGGGCGCTGTTTCACTGGGAAAGCATGCAAGGAAGAATAGCATTCCTAGGACATAACTTTTGTGGACGATGCAGGGATAAAGTAGAATATCTTGTTCTACCACCTGCCCTGTCGGCCATTGCCAGTCACTAGGACCTTAAGTAGCATCGCTGTAACATGCCTGAGACACCGATCTTAGTTTAAGCAGGAAAAGTGCCAGTTCAAGTTTGATTATTGGCCAAATTTACTTTTTAATATCTCACGAAGAATTGTTGTATCATTAGAACTTGTCTAGCTGTAGCGAGAGACATACACTCGGTTCCTCCTGGTGAGAGAGGGAAGGCCTTATCACGCCTAGCGTGTTCATCTGCTTCGCAATTAATCTGTATATCACAATAACTCGCCACCGACATGAGGTGGTCAACCATCTCATCCAGCGACAGCCTGAGTTAAGCTGTTCGAACTTCGAGGGAATATGCTTTTTAGGCGTTACAGTGTTCTTGGGTCTTGGAATTGCCGCTTTCATTGGTCTGATTTCTGCCAATAACTGTGAAGATGTTTGGATATTCATTCGCTTCGATCTGTCTTCACAGAGATCCGCGTCCAGTGTCTGATTGTTCGACTTTCATTCCAATCCAGAAGAAATGCTGGCAAATGCTTTACACAACCAGAGAACATGCTTACATGTAGCAGTGTGGCAAGCATTCAACGTCGTCGCAGGCGGATCTTTTAATTAACACCTCTCAACTAATATTGTCCAGAGTTGTGTAAATGATGGCATTAATTACGAGACGAAATCACGTTCGACCTTGCAATCCTCAAAGCTGTATTCAAGGTAGGCGCCAATTATTCACTGAAGGAAGATTTTTGTTTCTTTGCTTCCATCACACCCCCACCTTCTCCACTACGTGAACAGTATCGCTTTACACAGCAGATTTGTGCTGCTCGACGAAGGGTCATCTACCGATTTTGCTTCTCATAGATTACATCAAATAGACAGTATTAATTAAAGAATAGTGTATGGACACATTTTTTTAGCTCCAACCGAGACATGCTAAAGCCAAAAGTTCATTAAAGGTTGGTTTTGGGGGAAGAGATCTTCTCAATGTATGCTCCATTGAGTATAATATAACTTAATTCGTGCGGTTTGCTAAGAGATGGCGTCACTTGTATTATTCCATTGGAACATGCGTTGGAAAGCTATTGTCATTGTACGTCATTTCATTTGAAGCGTAAACAACAATATTTTTTTTCACTAAAATATGTCGTGTTTGTTTTGTTTTTGCGGCGAGTTCTTCTTCATTACTTGAACATGAAGAAAACTGCTGCCGAGAGTCTCCGTATTTTGGTGGAAGTCTATGGTGAACAAGAGCTATCTGAGCCAAGGTGCCAAAAGTGGTTTGCACGGTTTAAAAGTGGTGATTTTGACCAACCAGCCAAATCAACGGCAAAGCCGAATATCCATGGCGCGAAGGTAATCCTCCGTATTTGGTGGGATCAGAAGGGTGTGCTGTAAACCGGGTGAAACCATCAATGGACCACGCTACCGAACACAATAAATCCCTTTGAAGAGAGCAGTAGCCGAAAAACGGCCGGAATATGCGACCAGACACGAGGCAATAATTTCCCATCATGACAACCCTCGGCCCCACGTTGCTATTCCGGTTAAGGACTATTTGGAAAACAGTGGATGGGAAGTTTTACCCCACCCGCCTTATAGCCCAGACCTTGCCCCTTCTGACTACCATTTGTTCCGGTCGATGCAGAACGCCCTCACTGAAATACGGTTCACATCAGAGCAGAATATCAAAAATTGGCTTGATTCATTCTTGGCTGCTAAGCCAGCGGAGTTCTTCATAGCTTCAGATGGGCAATACTTTGAGAAAAACGTTCAAATTTTGAAAACAATAAACCACCGAAGTTATGTGTTCTTGAGAAAAGGGAAATCTGGTGAATTTACACGGTAATTTATAATGTCGCGGATGAACTGAACATGGCTGACGCTGCCATACGCCTGAAACTTAAGGTTTGCAAGCCTTTTATTTTACATCTATCGTCATACTTAGGGAGTTCTTCGAAGGAAGAATATAATTTATGAACAGCATATCTCGTGAAATTTGTTTGTACTCTGTCGAACCTGAGTTCTTGCGTATGATGGAAGAGTATTCTAAATATGGTCTGACTAACGAACAATAGATGGACAAGTTCTTTACTATTTCTTGTGAAGGGTGGTTATGTAAACATTTCTCAATTCCAGACTAACTCAATTTGAACCATGGGAAGATGCACAAACGAGCAACGCGTTAAAGTCATTCAGGCTTATTATGAAAATGGGCGTTCAAATCAAAATGCATCGATCAATTTAATCGTCCAAATGTGCGTACAATCGGAAAATCGTGCAAAAATTTGAGCAAACCGGGTCTGTGGGAGATGTGAAAACACCAGTGCATGCTCGTACAGCTCGTACTGCACAAAATATTGCTGCTGTTCGCGATAGTGTGGCTGAAGAGCCGTCCACCTCAACGCGTCGTCGTTCCCAACAATTGCACCTATCACGCTCGTCGTTGATGAACATTATACACAAAGACTTGCATTAACAGGCTTACAAGGTGCAATTGACTCAAGAACTAAAGCCTCTTGACCATTTCGAGCGTCGTCAATGGTCAGAATGGTGGCAAGAAATGGCAACAGTGGACGATCAATTTTCGAAGAAAATCATCTTCAGTGATGAGGCACATTTTCACCTCAGTGGATTCGTCAATAAGCAGAATTGTCGCATTTGGGCGAATGATAATCGAAGAGTGATTGTCAATGCACCCACAAAGAGTGACTGTTTGGTGCGGTTTATGGGCTGGCGTCATCGGGCCGTATTTTTTTCCAAAATGAGGCCGGTCAGGCAGTTACTGTGAATGGTGTTCGCTATCGTGAAATGATAACGAACTTTTTATGGCACGAATTGGAAGATATGAATCCGGACGATATGTGGTTTCAACAGGACGGTGTCACTTGCCACACAGCTAACGAAACAATGGCTCTTTTGCGCGACAAATTCAATGGCCGTGTTATCTCACGTGGTGGCGATGTCAATTGGCCTCCAAGATCATGTGATTTGACACCGTTGGATTTTTTTTCTTTGAGGTTATTTGAAAGAAAAGGTGTACGTCGATAAGCCAGCAACAATTCAAGAGGTAAAGGATGAGATAATTCGGCACATTAACGGCATAGAACCTCAATTATGCTTCAGCGTCATCGAACATTTGGATCGGATGGAGGTGTGCCGCCGAGGTCGCGGCGGCCATTTGGTCGATATTTTGTTCCATACATAATGGCTAACTTGTAACGTAGCCCGCCCGATGGAAATTTTATTCCCGAGATGTAAAATTATCGATCGTTACCAATTGCTTCTGCCTTTAAGTAATTGGAAATCCACTCCCACATTGATGAATGGAATCCCAAAGACTTTAGCTTGTTTGAGAGCAAAGTGTGATGTACTTTATCGAAGGCTTTCGAGAAATCGGTGTAAAGTACATCAACTTGTAAATGATTTTCTAAATAATGATAAATTAGATTTACAAGACCTGCCCTGCATAAAGCCATGCTGGTTGTTAGAAATAATTTCTTTTGCAATGAACACGATTCTGATACGTTGGGCAGCATTTCGAGACATCGAAATTTTCACGTACTTTTGCACATAATTTTGGTATCGATGGAAGCTCTGATATTGGTCGATAGCTTTCCACTTTTTGCCTTAAACCGCTTTTATATATAGGCGTCTGAACAGAATGCTTTCATTAATCTAATTGCAATTATATTATTACTGACTGGCGCCGTCCATGATCGATGCGACTACGAAACGGGGTTGCATCGAGTGACGAAGGAAATTCGCAGGGATATGACTGGCGCCGTCTGAAAACTGCTTCGTACGAAGACAAATCATTTTTAGATAGAAGCCAACCCTTGATTGGTTTTCGGATGGCACGGGTTTGGTCGATGATGGGTTGCAGTCGATATTGCGATATAGAAGGGGGATCTGATTGATCGACAATGTAACACAGATCGGGATCTGGCTTCTGTATCGCTGCATATAAATCGGATGAGAATGCGGAGAGGAGTCAGTTAGGAGTTGTTCACCAAGGAAACACCCAAAAAACAAATACAAGTTTTGAACATATTTAAATTGTGACACAAAATACAAAGTTTAGTTTTTAAATAAAGAATTAATTCGCCAGAACTTTGGTTTGCCCCTGCGTCTGTTACAATTTTAATAAATAATTGCAATACACCAATTATTGTTTTCTTGTTTACATGCATTGCCAAATGAAAGAGCGGCACTTTAGGTGGTTGATGACGAGAGCGTATGAAATTGAGTCCCGTGAAGGTAATGAACAAAGAACAAAGGAATCAACTCCAAATATTTAACAAGCTTTCGTGCTGTCTTGGTTAATTGTACATGGGGAGCACGCACAAGGAGATCATGATTCGTCACAAACGACTTCTACAGAAGATGCTCGGACTAAGAAGATGTAGGTCGAGTTCATAATTGAGGCCATCAGTGCAAAAGTGGCGTCTCCCACAAGAATTCAAAGTATGCAGGTCGTCACTAGACAGCTCTGAGAGACGGCTCAACATATTGTTATTTTGACAATTTTCCGGTCTTGTGGGTCACGCAACTTTTGTACTGGCTCAATTGTAAATAATTTGCTGCAAATCGGCTGTACAACATCTTTGTGTACATTAATGAAGACAAATTCTGCAGCATTCAAGCGACAGCTATGCATTTGCGAAAACTGAGTAAATAGGTCTGTTCCCGTACCCAAAATAAACAACACAAAACAGTGCAAAACAACACAAATCTACGAAAGTCTGATCCCGTACGCCAAAAATTTAGGTTTTATGTTAAATGAGCGCTCTCGAGAGAGAGTAAAAAATGTCCCCACCCTGTCCATTTTAACACAAGAAATTTCTGCGGGCAGTTTGTTGGTCTTCTGTCAAATCAGTTGATGTGTCAAATACTTAGATTTGTTTTCCTGTGCTTGTGATAATGAAAGATCAAAACGGTCGGCTAAATCTCTGAAACTACATGCTTCATGACCAGCAAACCATAGGAAAACTGCAGCGTGCTTATGAGCCCTGCATCTTTTATCGGGCCGTAGATCAGCATAAAAGTGCGATGTTTCAAACTTTTCCGAAAGTCTTTCAAATAAAGATCTTTTAATACGGAAATGTGTTATGAATTCCTTTTCAGAGCAGAGAGGGGACAGTCGCTTCTAAATAATGCCTCACACACTTTCTTTTTGACTTGACACAACCACAACGTCACGTCGTCGTCGTCAGTCATCATGTCCAAAAATAACTTTTTAGCAGAATTTTGTAAAGTTTCCATTTTTACACAGCGCTTAGAAATCACAAATGTAATTTAATTCAAACCAGTATGTGCCATTTCTTATTTGACATTTCACAAATGACATAATTTACACATTTGGTAAAACTGCGTTCCCGTACTTTCTTGAGATTTTGCTTCTCTCTGAGAGATTTTTCCCCCACTCCTTAACAAATGACAGTCTTCACAATTTTGTGCAGAAAGTACGGGAACAGACCTAATCTAATGTAAACTTTGAGGTGTACTGTCAAAAACTGACGGAAGTTAAATATTGTTCAGAAATGAAGTATAATAGAGACGCCCAACTTCACAGCTGATTGACCCCTAGTCCATCGACGAATTTGAGGGGCTTTTTGACAGCTATTCATGAATTTTTGACAGTAATTCACGAAATAACACAAATGCCGTTCTTTGATTGGTCAATTTGGCTTTTGAAAACGATCTAGAAAATGGTTGACACAAATTTTAAGGGGCAAGAGAGGTGGAAGTTGGGCTTCTCTATAAGACTTCATTTCTGATATTGTTGTTGATAATGTCCACCTTACAACTTAAAAACATGAATAATTATATACACAGCTCGAGCGGTGTGTGTGTGTACAACAAGCTTTGGGGGCATTGTTTGATGTCAAAAATGTGATGTGTACATTGCTTTGGCTTTTGTTGTTCTTCGCAACGGGGTCAGAACAGGAAAAGGAATCTGGCACTTATGATACAGTGAAAGCTCCTATCACGGCCAACTGTCTTAGACGGAAAAATAACTGCGACCATAGTTGACCGCCCTAGGACCCAGGTTCAGAATGTTTACCAATTGTGCAACCTGACACAACTACTTAAATACATCAAACAGAATTCAAGCCCAGCCCTCTTTGTTTTGCATCCAATTATACTTCTTATTCATGCAAGATTATTTTAGTTTGACAGTTTCTTCTGATTGTACCTGATTCAACCTAACATCTGTCAAATGACGAAGACCCACATAAATCGATTTGAACAACAATTAAATTGGCTACATTCCGTTTGAATTGGATATCAAACTTATGCAAAAATCATGAGCGCCCTCATTTGACGCACTTAATTTTCGCCTACTTGCGTTTCTTTGATTTCAATAGGTAATGATGAATTTTCATTTAATCTTGCATGGTAATTTGAGAAACAAATCTTCCTGCAAGAATCAAAGATCTCTTCATTTGGATTTGCTTTGTTTTGGGCATTGTCCTTGTTTGAGTGTAGATTAGTATTTTGAGTGTAGTTTTGTAGGAGTAGGAGTTCTTGACTCCTTGTGGGTGTGGTTGCAAATCACCAAATAAAATCAAATTGTTGGAGCAATTTTTGATGACAAATCATTTCCACTTCCACTTCAGGGGATCTTCGCTACTTAGCCTCTGTTGGATAAAGCAGATGAAACAGACAGCGGCCACGATTAAATGAATACATATACAGCTATGAACATATAAATGGCTCAAAATTAGATTTCGATTAAATGTTAATTAAAATGTTAGGTTTTTTGCACCCAGCAACATTTCCTACAATAGCTGTGTTATGTGAGGCGAACAAATGTTCCGTTTTGTTTTGCTTTTTATTTACCGTTATCAGTTTTGCGGAGACAATGCCGATTTTAAGTGGACACATAAATGGCAGTACTCGCGTAACTTTCAACAGAGTCCCATCAGATATTGGGTAGTACAAAAATAATTTATCAAGAGTATTTTAGACCGAAAATTATTTGAAAATGGCATCAGGAAAACCTACCACGGTTGAGGGAAGACGGATAATATGGGAAATGCATGAAGAAGGCAAAAAAATGGCAGAAATTGCTAAACTTCTGCACTGTTCGCGAAAAAAAAGTGTACAATGCAATGAGAATCCCGATGCACAAAGAATCCCGATTTGTTGACCAAATTCAAAATTCAGAAGCCGAGGCCTAAAAAAACTGATGAGCGTACGGATGCTGCCATAGTAAGAATGTCGAAAAAGGATCCATTTAAGTCATCACGGCAGATAGCATCCGATATTAATCAAATATTGGGCTTAATATCCAGCAGACTTGTCAGAAGACGATTGAACGAGGCAAAATTTGCATCTCCAGGAAAAAGCCACTGCTGCCAAACAAAAAATATTAAGAAACGATTAACCTTCGCCAAAACACATCAATTTTTGGAAAAAAGTTTTATGGAGTGATGAAACGAAAATTAATAGAATAGGACCAGATGGAAGAACGTTTGTCCATCGTCCTAAATGCTAACAGCATAATCCAAGGTTCACCCAGAAGACTGTAAAGCACAGAGGTGGAAACATTATGGTCTGGGGTGCATTTTCTTGGCATGGCGTAGGTCGGCTTATAAAGATCAACGGCAAAATGGACACGTTTCAATATCTGGATAGTTTGAAAAACCACATTGAACCATATGCCTTCGATTTCATGCCAATTAAGTGGACATTTATGCAGGACAATGACTCCAAACACTCCACCAAGGTGGTTAAAACTTGGTTTAATGAGGAAAAGATCGACGTTTTGGATTGGCCAGCGCAGAGCCCTGACTTAAATCTTATAGAGAACTTGTGGAATGAAGTCAAACTTGAAGTGGCTAAGGAAAATTATAGAAATATGGATAATCTTTGGTCTGCTACACAGAAAGCTTGGTATGCCATACCCAAAGCAAGATGCCAAAAACTCGTGGAGAGTATGGGTCGCAGGTGTGGAGCTGTCATCAAACACAAAGGCTGTAGCACAAAATACTAATTATTTAAATGTTTTTGCAGTCCAAAAATCAACAAGTGAAATTTTAACACGATTTTTTCTCCTTTTTTTATTATTGCTTGCTAATTGTTTTTTTTTTTCCACATTTTTATAATTTTGTTTTTTATTAATGAATTATTGAATTATTGAAGATGAATTATAAACCTTTGGAAAAAACCAAGCACCTGCCTTCTACTAACAATATTTTCGATAATATTGAATAAGAAAAAACAGATAAAAAAATGTGCCATTTATATGTCCATAGCTGTACATTGTAATCTCGATCTTTTACAATATATACAATTTCCTGCATCATCTCTCTTCATATTTGTAATTCATTTCGTAGAAATTTGCGTCTGCATTTTAAACACTGATGTTTTATTTTAATGATTAAGCCTAACTAAGCCATGATAACGTGGACCGTGGAATTGTTTACTTCTAGTCACAGATATGAATTCATTTGCCATATAATAGCTCCCTGCCCCAATGCTTCCTAAATGTCCCGTCTATTGTTTGCAGACCACATTGAAAATGAAAATTGTCAATGGTCCCGATCATCGCATGAATAGACGGCAGCCTCATTCCGATTGAGGGTGCAACACAACACCGTTGATCACTTTATTAGATTTAAAAATTCTTGAAGCCGTCTTGTGGCTCTGACATGGACCAAACACCCTCTGGAAAGCAATTGGTAGCTAATTAGAAAAGATAACCAAAGCAGGAGGACAATTTGGGATACCTCTCAACAGCAAATCATGTCAGCAACAAATTGCTTAGCTTTTACATCGCAACGACCTTGTCCAGGTCAAGATCGTTTGCCTTCCAAAAACAATGGCATTTTCTTGAATACCCGAATGATCACGAGTTCCTCGACTTTCTTTAATAGCATTGTTATCGTCTAAGGGTCTCAGAGCTTTCGTATTTTTTGCCCCTCGTCATCATGAACACACGAGGCACTATGGACAGTGAATGGATTTTCTCGCAGCAGCAGATCCATGAACTATGGTTTCGTGCAATCTATCAGCATCTCACGTGACATCAGCCACCATTGGAAAACCAGAAATAACATGCAGATTCAACTAAGGCCACGAAAGTCTTAATAAATCGGAAGAAAACAACACCGCATACCTAAATTCCCGAGAAAGAAAAAAAAAAACACAGAACGCAACTATACCCCAAGGCCTGTCAATCAATAATTCAATGCCAGATCTAGGTACATGCATTAGCAAGCCGAACAGTTATATCAAACAAAAGAATTTTTATTTCGTGAATTGTTTTCAATCACGCACATGTGTATTTGTGCGAGAAAATTAATTAAACTACAAGCAGTTCGTTATCAATCAGAGAGTCAGCCGTCACTGAAGCAAAATAAAAATATATTGATACAGGTTATTACTCATGTGCTCCATTTGACCCGTCCGTCCCCGAAAAGCTTGAGAAGTGTTCACGCAATGCGAAAACTTCTAGCATGCCGTTTTCGCAAAGACACACACCATTTGTAAACAATTATTTCACCAACTAATTTATTTTCAAACAAATTACAAAGTGTGTCAGCCCACGCACCTATTTTCATCGTAAATTCTATTTCACACCCTGCGCTCTGAAGAATAAAATTGAATAAAAACGCAAAAAACGAAGGAGAAAAAAAACATTTCTCCCAAGCGGCAGCCATTACTCATTAAGAAAAAATTTCCCTGGATAGCGACACATCCTGAAATTTTCTAGACTCCATTCGCTTAAATCGATTCCCCAACACGTACCTGGACATCCTCGTTTTTTAATTCATCAATTAGGACCGCAATCGGATATAAGGAATCGTCCAAGGCCTTGTCACTTGCTGCCATTTTAAGAAATTCGCGAAAATCTCAGATTGGGTTTCGATTTTCTTTTTCCTGTTGTACTTCGTCGTCGTTTTCTTTTGCCGTCGCCGCCCGTAAACTTTTCTGCGCCTTTCGGTTTTTTTTTTTTTTTTTTTCTTCTCTCGTGTGAACACTTTATTCTCGGTTATTTCTGGACTTAACGGTAAACACTGCACTGCATCAGAAAATCCAGTGATGTGCGAATATGGTTTAATGTAGGATATTATTTTATTTATTAGATAATTAACCAAAACGAAACTATTCTGTCATAAATTTTGCGTGAATAAAAAAGTGACACAACTCCTCGCTGTCCGATGCAGTTTGATTTTTTTTCTCTTTCAAATTTCAAATTTTGAATGTTGGCCAGCCTGGCAATTTAGTGTGAGCGAGGAAGAAGCGATTGAAAAATATCCCAATAATGCGGGAATTCACCAGCGAGAGTGTTCAGTGGGAGAGGGATATTTCTTTTTTTTTTTTTTTTCATACTAGGTGATGGAATTCAAGATGCGAATTTCGGAATTTAGCAGTTAATCGCCCTTATTTCGACTGGCGTTCAAGTTGATCGACTCTTCGGTCGTTTTTTGAGTCGTGTCGGTTAGCCCTTTTTTTGCATGATTTTTTCTTATTCTCTGAAAAATATCTCAGTGATGAAAATCGAGCTCCAGATTAAAGAAAAAATATTATGAAAAATTCCCTTATAAATAAATAGTATAAAACAAGTAAAAACAGTATGATGGAAATTTCCATCATCATGCAAATATGGATGCTTAGCTCAGTACCAAATGAATAAAAAATAAAACGTCTTTGTATCACTTTTATTTCTGATGGTAGTTCAAAAAACAATTATTATTTTTATTAGGGCACAGATTAATTAGATTAATTCCGCATTTACTGCATGAGATTGTGGAATATCCTTTGCATTCTGGGTATTTGCACCTGAGTGATCCGCCAAAGTTGTCAAGAAGCCATCAAAGAAGCTGCCACTGATGTGCTGGGTTTTACGACACCACCAAAGAAGAACCCATGGTTTGACGACGAGTGCAGGCAGGCACATGCAGCCAAACAGGAGGCCTACAAGGCAACTCTGCATCGAACAACGAGAGCTGTTCGTGAGCTCTACGAGCAGAAGAGAAGGGAAGAGAACCGGCTTCTCAGAAGGAAAAAGAAAGAGCACGAGAAGCGCGCGGTCGAAGAGATGGAGAGATGTTACGGCAGGAAGGAGGTCCGAAAGTTTTACCAAAAGGTAAAACAGTTATCCGGAGGGTATAGACCTCGGACAGAAGCCTGCAGGGATGAAAATGGACAACTAGTAGTAGAATCGCAGTCGATGCTGAGAATTTGGAAAAATCACTTCTGCAGACTGTTAAACGGCGATGACGACACAAATTCCGCTGTCAGGCAGAATGTTCCACTTAATTTGGAAGAAGATGACCAAGAATTCCGTCCCCCCGACTTAGGCGAGGTCAAGATAGCGATATCTCGACTAAAGTCGAACAAAACTGCTGGAGCGGACGGACTGTCTGCGGAACTGTTTAAAGCAGCTGGAGATGATCTGGTTGGGCGCATGCACCAGCTCATCTGTAAGATATGGTCGGAGGAAAGCATGCCCGATGAGTGGAATCTCAGCGTCGTTTGTCCGGTCCACAAGAAAGGAGACCCTTTTGACTGCGCCAACTATCGAGGGATCAGTCTCCTTAACATATCGTACAAGATCCTCTCTGCCGTCTTGTGTGAACGCCTGAAACCATTCGTCAATAACCTGATAGGTCCTTATCAGTGCGGTTTCAGGCCGGGAAAGTCCACCATCGACCAAATTTTCACACTGCGGCAGATCCTGGAAAAAACCCACGAGATGCAGATCGACACCCACCACCTATTCGTCGATTTCAAGGCCGCATATGACAGCGTGCATAGAGACGAGCTATACAATGCCATGTCTAGTTTTGACATTCCAGCCAAACTCGTCAGATTGTGCAGGATGACGATGGAGAACTCTCGCTGCTCCATCAAGGTCGGTAACGAACTCACCGAGACCTTCAATGTCAAAAAAGGTTTTAGACAAGGCGACACGCTGTCATGTGATTTCTTCAATATCATACTTGAGAAGATGGTGCGAAACTCAAATGTCAACACCAGAGGCACGATCTTCCAAAAGTCCGTTCAACTGCTTGCCTACGCGGACGACATTGACGTGATTGGACGAACACAGCGAGCTGTCAATGAGGCTTTTGCTAGCATTTAAGCGGAAGCGGCTAAAATGGGTTTGGCAGTTAATCAGGGCAAAACAAAGTACATGCTGTCATCACGAAAGGACGCACAACATCGACGCCTCGGACAGAGCGTCATAATGGGCAGCAGAAACTTTGAGGAAGTCAAGGACTTCGTCTACCTTGGCTCTGCAGTAAACAGGGACAATAACACCAGTACCGAGATCAAGCGCAGAATTACTCTTGTCAATAGCTGTTTCTTTGGGCTCAAGAGGCAATTGAGTAACAGAGCCATCTCTCGAAACACCAAGTTGACTTTATATAACACCCTAATCATCCCCGTCCTGCTCTATGGCACAGAGACATGGACGCTATTGAAAGCGGATGAAGAAGCTCTTGGTCTTTTTGAGAGAAAAGTTCTGCGTGCGATCTTTGGTCCTGTTTGTATTGATGGCGTCTGGAGAAGGAGATTCAACCACGAACTGTACGGGCTGTATAGCGGCATGCACCTAGTTAAGCGTCTTCGGATCCAACGCTTAAGATGGCTAGGTCACGTAAAGCGGATTGACACCACAGCTCCGGCCCGAAGAGTCTTCGATTCCGAGCCTTCGATTCCAACTTGGTGTGCACAACTGGAGGCAGCTGGGGAAAGATCGTGCTGGCTGGAGAGGCTTGTTGGTTGAGGCCCAGGTCCACCCCGGACTGTAGCGCCAAACAAAGAAGAAGAAGAAGATCCGCCAACTTGAGGCCAATGTTCGAAACCATATATGGCCTTAGGAGGTGGAGGAGCTGCAGAAGCTTTTCTTCGTTTTGCTTTTAATTTTTATTCAATGGTGGACGACCCCTTTATGCATCTGTAATGCTTCCTTTCTTACATAGCACAATGGCCAGTTCGTTTCTGAATTGGCTTAACGTAACCAGACTCTTTGTTGTTTGATTTCCTTCCCGAGCATTTTTTTGTAGATAATCCAAGAATTGATAACTGCTAAATCAAACAAATGAAAAAATTTGGCAAATATTGCTTTAAATAGTGCCCTATCTTCGTGGAGCACATCTGTTCATCTACGGAAAGCCGTTGGTCCATTGGCATTGTGGCAAACCTCTCATTTAGATGCTCAATTACTCGACGGATTTTATGAAGCCTGTCGTGTTTTGGATGGCCTACCGGCATATAATCTTCATTGTTGTTGAAATGCAAAGATAATTTTATTTTTTCAAACTTATTAAGCGGCATTGTAGATGAAATCGGATCATATCCAAACATTGGCGACCAGTACGATCTAGTACTGGGAAATTTCTGTACGGACATGTACAAAAGGATAACAAGGAACTTGTTCAAATCACATTCCGTGAAACTTGTACATGAATTGGGATTGCTTTGGATTATGTATAAATTGGTTGCTCAACTATTTGGTTTATAAAATCTTTTGTAAAAAAGTGAGAGAAACACTGATATGGGGTTTCTAGTTTTGATATCTCATCTGAAGAAGAAGAATTTCCCAAGAATACAATTTTGTTTTCATCATACACCATATTTCCTTTTTTCAAAAACAAACGGGGATACATTTTTTGAAGTACTTGGGTCAGAAAGTCCCTGGTTTTCCGTTGTGTCCTCTTCTATATGAGAAAGATCAGACTGAGCAGTTTTATCTACCTCATCATCATCATCAGTTTCCTCCTGCAATATTCTTGCAATTTCTTTTGCATCGTGGTTCTCGTCGTCAGAGTTTTCTAATTGAGCCAAATAAGCTTTTATGTTTCTATTATTCATATTTTCTAAAAATATAATAAGATAAAAATTTATTGCAAATTTGACTGCATAGTGATGTAAGTTTCCGTCAAATAGTTTTGCGGGCTAAAAACAGTTTTTTTTTTCGATTTCGCTTGCAAAGGAAATAAATACAACAATTAAAACAAACCTTTATTTCACGTATTATCACTTTTATATGTATATCAAAAATACAAGTTACTTTACTCAGAGCACCAAAGAGTTTGCACGTTTACCCAAACACAAGATACAGAGGAATGATCAGTTCAAATCTGCTATGTAACAGTATTGTTTTTCCTTTTGTCTTGACAGCTGCGTTTTATTGCGAACTACCGAGAAAAGTGATAAGCAGTAACTAATGCACACTAAAACGGTTTTGCGTGCGTTTTTTTGTGTATTTAATGATATGATGGAAATTTCCATCATGATGCAATAAAGGGTTAAGTGGCGTTTTAGTGTCGGTCTTTTTTCTTATGCTCTTCATACATTTCACAGACAAAACTTACAACTGACAGATTTGTATTTTTCTCGACTTGAGTGCACGGTAACATTGAAAAATAATTTTGTGAAACATTTGGACTGCAATTTGATGTTTATGTCCTGGAGTAGTGACAATGACGGGGAAATAAGAAAAAAGGATCCAATGCGAATAAGCAGAACTAGTAGATCGAAGTCCAACTCATTGGATTTATTAGATGCTATGTACGTATATGGAAGAGTAAATTCAAATATTTTAAGTAAACCGTTTTGAATTTTAGGTTCAAAATGTGTTTTCGGTTAAAAAAAATAGGCATTTGTTTACGTTCTTAATGTAGTGCAGGGATGGCTGCCTAAAAAACAACAATGCCTTTTTCTGTACCAGCAATACTTAAACTTGCCGCAACCCTTAGCTTCATTGCTGAAGGTAGCTACCAAAAGGATGTAGGAAAGGATTTTGTTTTAAATTTTGAAGAAGATTTTTTGATTTATGGGTGATGCTGGATACCCCCATTTCTAATGACTCCGTATAGGTCACCAAGGGAAAACAGTAATCAAGCAAACTTCAATACAGTTCATTCTAAAAGACGAAATCATGTAGAAAGAATTGGTCTTTTAAAAACCCGATTCCGATGTTTAGTTGGGTCAAGACAGTTGCACTACAGCACTACAAAAACAACACAAATTGTAAGTGAATGTGCAGCTCTACACAACATTTATCCAGTAACTCATGTTGAACCGAATATCCGAACAGTTGTGTCTTTAGAGGTATATGAGGAAACCAATGATGACCAACTTGCTGTAACTATTCGAAATAACCTGAATTTTAATTTAACACTCGTTTTAATTATTTTTTAGTTAAATAAATCATTCAAATAAAGCTAGAAGTAAATTTAAACATCTGGATTCCTGTTCTTTTTGCATTGTTCACCAACACAATTTTTGTGCTCCTCGATTTGTATTTGCCTATTTCTGATGTCTAGATCCATAACTTTTAATTTATTTTCCTATACTCGTTGCCTTTTCTAACTTTCCAGTTGCATTTCGTACAATTTAAGACGCTTCTCTCCCGAATAGAAACGCTTTCTATCATATCGGGAGCTTTACTTCAACTGAGCCTCAATGCGGTCTAAAGAGTCTCTTACATCGTTGGACAAATTTGTCTGTATTTATATTTGCTTCTCCAACATATTTTTCGAAATGCCTTTATCACAAGCTTTTGATATTTTGTACAATTGGAAAGTGTTTGTGCTGTAACATCTATAATTTCATCTTCCAAGTGCATTACAGGGGACGTAATTGTTAAATCGGAGTCACCAATGATACCTTCCAATAAGTGTTGTGTTGATGCACATACCAAGGATGGAAAGCTTTCCGGTTTAATCGACACAGGTGCCATTCATGGATAATGGCTGATTAACAAGGGTTCGCTTGAGTGACAGCAGCAGCGATGAGTTTTTGTCGCATTGAATTCCACTCGATTGTTCTTTCCCCAGTTAATTATGCTGTCAAAATCGGAATTCAATGTGCAACATAAGCTGCCGTCCCAATTCTACGTCCGAAGGGCAGAGGGTACTGTCATCAGCGAAGGAATGGATTGGATTAGAAGTAGCAGGCAAGAGATCATTTATAAAAAGAGTTAGAAAAAGAGAGAAAGAGTGTCGGAGGCAAAACAGAGCCTTGGGGAACACCAGCATTTATTTGGTGGATATCAAACTTGAACTCACCCAAAACAACTTGAATTGAACGGTTCGAAAGGTAATCCATTGAAGAAGAGAATCATCGACCCCATAGACACGCATTTTCGACAGGAGAGCTTGATGCCAAACTCTGTCAAATGCCTTAGAAATGAACATTGGGGAACTGGAATCGTACGATGCGATCAAAATTGGGTATTTCAATATTTTCTTAATCCTTCTGCCAAATCTCAGAGAGAAGCAGTAAGTTTTAGGGATGTTTCAGGCCAAAGACTTCTCAAACCGAGTTAGAATTGAAGCAAACCGAGTTGCAACTGGTGTCTAACCGGACAGTTCAACTCGACCAGAATAATATTCATGTAAATGTGCAGTGCGCTCACTTTATTTTGTCAAACCGAAAGCGAACACTTTGCAGTTTTCCTGTTTCGGTAACTCGGTTTGACATAAATTTAACTCGGTTTGAATGTAACTCGGTTTATCAACTCGAGTTTTACCAATCACAAGTGTATTTGACCGCTGCACTATCACGTCGGTAAGATCCTCTTTGTGAGGTCCAGTCTTTTGACAATTTAAAGAACATATGGACAATCCCCTCCGACCACAACTAAAGTCCAGGATGAGTCTATCTATTGTCATTAATCAATCGGGTTAACCTGAGGCTCTGTAGCTCGATGTTGTTCGTCTCCGGCCATGATAGGTTGTTGCATTGCTATATCATGGTTATTTAAAAACCTTCGACACTCGTTACTCGCTATAATGATATTGGCACGGCAGATCGTTTGATGTTACTTGTCATAATATGGGCAGCAGCATTTCGTCTAATTTTCTCACCAGTTTATGATGACTCATACAAATCCAGCCAAACACGGGTTACTTCTCCCTCTCCATTCTGTTCAATGCGTGTCCGAGACGTCAATGTTCGTTGTTAATGACGTATGGTTTATTGATTGCACACGGTACTCCACCAACATCTTACGAGTATGTAATTTTTAGTGGCTTTAACTTCCAAAATACTCGACTTTAGCGATTGCATTAATTTTCTCATCTGCGCGGCTAAACTTAGCGGCTCAACTCCGGCAGATTATATTCTTTCACAGAGTTATTTGTTAGATACAGGCGTATCTAGACATAATCTCTCCAATATCCTGGGGTCAAATCAATTTTCGTAAGCAGTGACAAAAACTGTTCATTGGCTTGCCGCATGACTTGATAAAGTTCGAGCGCGCCATGAAATTGAACGGATAATGCTGATCTCGTCGATGATTATTTCGCGCGGCATTGCTGCTGAGATGGGTGCAGATCCCATATTATTTCTGTCATATGCTTATTTTATTGCCTCCTTTCTTAGACGCAACTAGCTCCCGGAGACATGTCCTGGAACTATTTAGTTCCATGCGTTAAACATGTGCTATGTAGGAAAAAATGTGAAATTGATTGCTGGAAGTTCTCACATGCAGAAGTTCTCTCCTCTTGTGGAGGAAATCACATTCAGAGAGTGGAAAGCTGTTTCTGAAATCTGAATCACCACCCTGTGCAAATTGTTGCTGTCTAGCCCAACTAGAATTTAAATAGTGTGGAAGTCCCCTCCGTTTTTTTGTCATTGTTTTCATATGAAATCGAAGCAACCCATGTCCAGACGAAGAGCCATCCCTGAGTGGAACTCCAAATATCGGTTATCGCACTTGCCACACATAGGACACACTTCAGACGCGTGTACAAGTGTACGACTTCTACGATGCAGAAGTTGGCCGCATACCGAAGCACACATCGCATCTACCTCTGGAGAAAGATTTCACAATAAATCAATCGTGGTTACAGTGCTATGTTATTGTTACAGTCGCTCCCCACTCTCTTCTATTCAATTCAATCCTCGTAAGCCCTAACCCATACCCGTGAGTACCGCATTTCTACATTTCAAAAAAAGTTCTTGTCCAAGGAAATTCCATCATCGTCAGTGAACACTGAACGCCTTACGCGCATTGACATTTGTTCTATTCCCTGTATGATACAGTACGAACTACAAACGCAGTGAAAACCATACCATCATGTACAGTAACAGCGAACACTTTTGAATATACCCCCTCGACCAACCATCTGAACTGTTTGGGAATTTCGAAATCCAATAATGAAAGTACCTTACTCAAAATAAACAAAATAAGAAAAAAATCTTTCAAATTTAATTAATTTTCCAGAAAAGATACAAATTCGGTTAACTTAAATAACTGTTCCTCGGACTGTGTGCTGAGCGGTTTTTCGTTGATTTTTCGTTTTGGTACAACTAAGGTCTGGTGTTGGGCATCCTCCTCCAGTTTCCAATCCATTGCTGCACAAGCCTGTCTGAGCTGCTCCTGCGTCAAAGCAGTAAGTTCCATTAGCTTACTTTCATATATCGAAGTGTAGGCATTCCCAACCAGTGTGAATACGTCTTGTCTTATTTTTTCTGCTCCAAGATAAGAATACGATACGATTTCAAATGGCAACCAGAAACAAAGCAAACCAAGCCAAGAAATGCATCAAGGACTTACCTTCCAAGTCTGTCATAAGGTTCTTAATTGTTTGTGACCAAGTAAACGAGACGTAACGAAAGAATTCCGCTGTATTGTTGTTCTTAAGAGTTATACACAGTTTATAGAGTCTCTCGAGTTCTCTGTTACCGGCTTTGGTTTCCTGCGGTATCCGTCTCCACAGATATTTTGCATTCCATCTAAAAAGAAATGGAAAGATTTTCGATAAACTTCTATGTTCGTATTTCATTCCATATACTTACAAATCGTTTTGATATAAATATGCTGCTAAGAGTTGAATATAGTGATCAGCACTGATGCAGGATGACTGCAAAACAACAAAGCGGTTGCATTGGCCATTGAGGAATTGTGTTTGGGGTGGATTTTCGTGAAAAACTTACCTCTAGCTCTTCATCTTCCAATTGTTTAACTAAATCCTTATATTTATCCAATTGCATTGCTAGACTAATAATATTGTTTGTCTTCACCACTAAAGTCTGAAGAATTTGCAAAATTTTGCTTGAACACTTCGATGACAAATACGAAATGTCAAAATAGTTTCTTACCCTGCTTCTATGGTTCTCTTATGTGTGAGCTTTGCAAAGCCTTAGGTAAATGTTTACAGATATGGCATGAGTGTGTAAAATGATTTCACATCTGATTAGAGATTGGAGGGTCGGCTGCGATGATTGCAAATCAAAATAGATGCGACTGGGAATATAAGCGTTCGATCTAAGGACGTTGAACTAAAATTAGTTTTTTCTTAATTCAATTATTAATTTCTCATTGGAATTAATGCTAGATATGCTAGAGTGTATATATAGAAAATAGCATTGAAGCTACGTGTGACTAAGCACATTGATGCATTATGAAGGCTGTCTGGGGATTGCTTGGGAAACTGCAACAAACAATCCATTGAAGCGTTTCATTTCTCATGTAAAGGGTGTTTAAATTGTCTTAATCAATCTGTCCTTACTTTGATTAGTTTGGAGAGACAAAACAGGAAAGGATTTCAGTACAGGGCATCAGAAAGGCCATTAGTGGGCCAGGTAAGAGATACATTTTGGGTATCATGTGACTTTACAAACTGCATTTACACCCTTGTAGTTCCCACGCTAGTACCTTATCTACCAAGCCCACCGACGCGACACTTCCAGACCTCCATCGGTTATTATCTAGCCGGAATTTCAGTTAAACAATCATTCGATTACCTGGAGCTCCAGCCTTTAACCAGTAATCAGACAGGGTTGCACAAAGGGAGGTTGACAAAGACTAAGTTGACGTTCTGCAACTCTCCAATTTTGTCCAGCTAGTTCGCCGTCTCTTTCATTTTCATTTTCGTTAGGTATCCTTAGTATTTTTGGTTACTTTCGTTATGATGTAGTTTGGTTTTAAATACGAGAGTGTAGTAGCTCGTAGGATGTTTATCTAGCCACTCTAGGAGCCAATTGTGTCTTGGTTGCCTGCGCAGATATTGATAATTTTTGGAGCGAGTTATGACCAGACTTCTACCCAACTTCTACCTCTCTTGCCCCTTAAATTTTTTGACAATCATTTTTACATCGTTTTCTAAAGTCAAAAGTCACAGAACGGCATTTACGTTATTTCGTGAATAACCGTCAAAAATTCATGAATAACTGTCAAAAAGCCTCTCAAGTTCGTCGATGGACTGCGAGTCAAACAACTGTGAAGTTGGGCATCTCTATAATACTTCATTTCTGGTCATAAGTCGCTTTAAAAATTAGCCGTTTTAAATGAAATATCAATATTTGCGATGGCAACCAAGACACAATTGGCTCCTAGAAGAATTACCGCAAATATGGATGGTTGATGATTTTAATTTTGTCATAAGACAAAGCCTAGGCCTATAAGCGCCTAGGAGGATGACGGCAGCACGCTTGTAGTTGCACGGCTCAGATTGTCGATCGCCCATTTTGAAAAAAAGAAAATCTAGTGCTTAGAAGACAGACAGAATAGCCTAAAACTGACCACGAACAAACAACTGAAGATTGGACAGAGAAGAAGGAAAGGAAAGGTGTTCGAAGCATTTGCCTTCACCAAAAAAAAGGACGGAAGAGCAATCGCAAAACAAATATTAGCAAGGTAGGTTGGCTAATGTTTGTTGTCGCTATATCTAAATCTACCTAAATCCTACCTAAACTTCAACTCACCTAGACTCACCTAGACCGATGAAACCGAGTCAACGCCTTTCCATCTTCTTGTGCCGACCAAGGTTCGTAAAGAACTCGAAGGCGCCTGCTGCTGTTGCCTTAAAGCCACAATCCCACCCCTCATGTCAACCGACATGACCTTATCATAGCTTCTTAAGACTTTAGCCAGATCCCAGCGTTTCACTCTGTCAATTACCCGGAAGAGGACTGCTTTCCCTTATCCTACACACACATTTTGACAATGCGAAACAGAACATACCATACATAAACTTGAAATAACTCATTTTCTTTCACTTCACAAGCAAATCCATTTTAGTGCATATTACCGCTAAAGAGTGACGGATATCAATGACGAATGACAGTTTTTCCGACTGTGATGCGATGTCAAATTTACCATTGACGTCAACATATGCTGTAAGGTTTTTCACACTTGCCGAATGTGTCAAATAACAGTGAACTCCGGATCAGTTATAAATATAGAACGTGAATTCCGTCGTGAGGTCGGTTGTCAACATGGTTTGTGTGCGCAGGCAATTCGTCGTACGGTTAAGAATGTGCTGACACAAGACTTGAAGTGTAACGGCCATGGATAACGCTCGAGCAACGAAATGTTGGCCCGAGATCCAGCATTTGGTCAACAAATAATGTTCTCAACAAGCACTGCTACTGTTACTGAATCAGTGGAGTGACATGGCAAATTTTAAGTGGTAATTCACCGGCAAACGCTTTCTGAAATTCACCAAGCCGACAAACCTTGTCTTGACACAGGTTTAATTTGTTAAGGTAATTGTTCAGACAGCAGTGGCCAGGAAGAAAACTCGTTAGCACACTCATACGTTCTATATTAAGAAGAAGTAATTCCTTATAAGAATAAGGCCTGATTAATCGTCTGGATTGCCTAAGAACATGATCATATGGAGGATAGACATTCGTTGCAGCTTCTGTCCAATTGACATTACAGTACGACTCAGGATAGATGAACGTAGATTCAGAGTCAGTCCTTGCAAGCTCATCTGCGGATTCGTTGCCTGCAATCGGCCTGTGTTCAGGATGGACGAAAGTGCCTTCAGTGTTGCTTGACTGTCAGAAAATGTCTGGATTATGACGCCCTTGATGCCTTTGTGGCGGGTTTGTCTGATGCAGGTCTCGATGGCGTGGATTTCGGCTTGGAACACTGTAGGACTCGACCCCATTGGTACCGAAATCGTTGTGTTGGCTCCAAAAACTCCTGCATCTACTCCAGACTCCTTGATCTGTCTGGAGGAGGACAGAGATATCCAACCTCCCCAATCAAGGGGAAAGACGTCATCTGGCAGCGTTTTTTATACGGTGTTGCGATGCGTGGCGGAGCCGGGAACTTTGTAAGAGTATGTCTCAAATGCACTACACACTGTTCTTTGCGACTCAATGCCGGCATGGACAAGGGGTAAAAATGGCAGGAGTGGGATATCTCTATCCTCCATTACCTCTTTTCTAGTTTAGGGCAATGCCAATGGTGTCCCAATTTTCGCGATCCAATATTTCAACGGTGGCCAATAAGAAACCTCGTTATCAATCTTTAACTTTCCTTGTTTGTCTTTTGGATTGCCTAAGACTACCCCCATTGGTCTAGGCTAAGTTTGTTTTCACACTCGTTAATCAGTGCTCCATCACTGATTAACGAGTGCTGTCTGTTCAGGACATATGAACGGAGTTTCCTGCCCATCTGTGGATGTGTTGCCTGCAATTCCCTTATCTAGGCACCCAATCGAGCTTCTCTTTGTTGTGTCTGGCAAGGAATTGTAATGCGCCGTAGCAACATTTGACCTTTTAGTCCATTGGAGGTTGGACGATAATGCCAATGATGCCTGACTGTCGGAAAGATTTGGCATCGTCGATGTGAGGCATTTAGGCAGTTCAACCTCTGACTGCCATAATGGCCCCAATAGACCAAACTATGACTTGTATACACCTTTGGTGATGTTTTCGTGTGTGTATTAACCGATTCTGATACGCTGGGCCCCATTTGGAGACAAGGATTGTATAAGCTTATCTGGCATAGATCTCAATTGCTTGGCGTTAGGCTTGGAACACGATGTGACTCGACACCATAAAAATCCTTGTGTGGGGCCAAAGACTGCAGCCCCTCCTCCGGAGTCAATCTTTGATCGGCCTGTGAACCAGACCAGGCTTATAGTGTTGGGACCCCTGTTCTCACAGTCCAATTCTTTAACCTATTTTATCAATGGTACACCGTTACTCTTCCCAGCGTTCTCAACTGCTCAAGCTGTACCTCAAAATCGTGATTGTTGTGTTTTGTTGTGGGTTCCAGAATAAGGAGTACAACAGCATAAGCACTTAAACCTTAACAAGGCTAATTTTATCCCTCAACATCTCAGACTGCTTCTCTTTTAAATGCTTTGACCGCAATGTGCGGGATAAATGGTTGACTAAAATCATCGCGATGGATTTCAGCTCGTCAATCTTCATTGTGGTTATCCAGAGGTAAAGAATTTGTGGGAATATCTCAACGCAGTGCTGACTTCATTTCGTCATTCAGAATGAGAGATGTCAGTTGTAGGATACGGAGATAGAAAGTCCTTCAGCCCCTCGCTCTAGTTCCTAGTTTAGTTTCTATTGGTACCGCCGAAGCACATTCTATCGCCAATAATGGACTCTGGTAAATTAGATTGTGTTCGCCCAACTATCAGCGCCACCCGCCCTCGAAATTATGCGGTTTCATAAAATTCAAAACAACGCCACCAATTTCCATCCAATTTTCCAATTTTCCTTTGTTGGTCTCGCAAAGGCGCCATTTCGAACAGCGCTGACGAAGCAAAATAATTTATGCAGACCGCGCTGCTGTCCTCGCACATTCCTCGACTGTTGTTCCACCGTCTAGACTCCCCCGAAATTCGCTTGATTTCACCCACTGCCTCGTACTTCAGGAATTAATTATCCGCAAGATAAGACATCCACACTTCAAATTGAAAATGCAAAAACAAAAAACAACATCCTTCACCAAAAGACCAAGTCCTTTGGCCGCCGCCTAACGGAGGGGTGGCTCTGTTAATTTGCAAAACCACATCGGTCGCGTCTCATCGGGCACAGCACAACATTCCCGTCTGCACTCTAAAACTTTCATCGAATAATCACTGCCCTGGTTGTATTAATTCCGTTAATTATCCCCGAACCGATTAATCGAACCCTTTGCACATTCATCTCCTCGATTACCTTCACCCCTTGCGCCGACGCCCCGCCCCGCCCGCTCGCTTTTCCACACAATCTGCTTCTCTGCCTCTCTCCCTTTCGCTCGAGCAATTCAGTTTGAATTAAAACTTCCATGACAACCCAAGACGGGCGAAAAGTTTAAAAGTCCTGTGCAAACTTCAAAGGCGCCCGGCTTCATCCACCAGCCGAACACACAATCATTCACCTCGCCAGGCTGCCATGCCGTAAACCCCGCCCCTACCCTTCACCGCACCCAGCAGAGTGATTTTCGTTTCAGCCCCACTCGCTGCCATCGCGCCGCAATCTCTCGACCTCATCCAGCTGTGTGCGCCCCATTCAAAACAAAACTGCCAAACTTAACCGTAACGCTTAACACAGGTGCATCAACGACATGCACATCATGTCCATACGGAGCAGGACCTATTTTGATTTCTAATTGATGCCCAGGCGAATGGATGGCGAGCGATGTTGTCCGTCCGCCTTGTCTTTCGTCTACTCGGCTCTTGAACACACACAGACAGCAAGCGCTGCCACTTCAATCTACCGCAGGATGGGATGGGATATGAAATATGCTGGGACGAGATACAGAGAAAGGGAGGTGAGCCACCAAAGAAAAAAAAAGGAACGACTCCAGCTACTTAATCAGGCTGCAACGAGAATCATCAAGGATAACTACCTACATGCCCAACCCTTTGGCCGCCTCGAATCGATCCAAGCGCATCGCAACCACCTCAAAAGGATAAAAAAGTCCTCATCTTCGGGGCATAAATCTTTACCCTGCGCCGTACATCAGCACTATAAGTCGGGTATGAATTGAGGATGTGCCGAAGTAGCATCAGCAGCATCAGTGCTCCCCATCCACTGGCACTGCCAATGGGAGGCGGAGGCATGACCAGGTTTAAATCCCTCCACACACCGACCAGCATCGGTACCAGCGCCAGCATCAGCAGCAGCAGGAGCAGCAGGAGCACCAGCAGCCAGGTCCCATTAAAAAGAGGTTTTCAAAGTAAGTTCACCGCAAAGCTTTTTGTGTGCCATGTCCGTCTGATTTATGCACAACCAAACGTCGGTGCCGTGCTGCACCACCTATAACCTGGCCTAGAGAGCTTCTCACTGCCGCTGCTCACTGCTCACTGCACACTGCACTCACTCCTCCGCACTGCTCGCCGCTCACCGCTCATTGCTCACCAACTCACCAGTCAAGTACGTGAAAATAATCTCCACCCGTGCAGATGCAGAGGACACACAAGCGGCGGTGAGGCAGTGCGGCGGCGGCGGTTCGTGTTTGCCGCCGCCACTGCTGCCGCCAGTCGAAGGAGCGAAATATGCTACGGTGATAGATAAATCCATCCCCGACCCGACCACCTCAGAAATCCTTTCAAGTACGACGTTTTTCATCTTTTTTTCTTCTTCTTCTTTGGTTTTACCCTCACCACGGCTGCTGCTGCCACTGCTGTTGCTCCTTTTCGTCCAACTTTCAGGATCAAATCCACAGCACGAGCCATCTTCGCTTCTCACGAGGACGACGACAACGACGCAAACACATTGAACCAGAAAAAGGGAAAAAAAGTTGTTGCGACGGATGAGGAGGGGATGAAGGAGGAAACACAGAAGAAGGAGAGAAATGGAAAAATTACTACGGCCAGGAAACGACCAGGATACGACTAGGATGCGACCCCTCTCAACTCTCAACTCAACTGTCTGGGTGGCTGCTGCTTAGGAGTGGGCGACGGCGATGGCGATGCAGAAGGCGAAGGCGAAGGCGCAAAGCATAACTTGCTTGTGAAATGCTTCCACACCTCTGAATAACAACGAAACGGAACGCTTATAGTATCTGTGGAATATTGACGTATGATTACGCTCCACAGATACATCTATATCTCTGGGAAGCCGAGCGAGCTGGTGGTGCCGCACGTATTTAAGCACCAACTGCTGCTGCTTTCACATCCTACACCGCACACTCATCGACCGGTGCGGGGAAGGGAAGGGACGATGGGGCGGCAGGCGACTGGGCTGCTGGGCGGCAGTGCGGCGTTTTCGGTCGAATAGGGGATGGAGTTGAGACGAGGATGTCGACGACGACGACGACGTCGACGGAGGAGCTTGACTCGGCACTCAGTTCCAAGTGCCATGATTTCATATCCAAGAGCGCCGAGATGCAGAGATATGGCTAGATAGATAGATACGTAGAATAGTGCCATGACTCCGCGCTTGTATTAGGGACCCGAGATGACGGCAGTTCAAATGGATAAAGAGGGTGCTCACAGCTCGCCCCAAAAGTGGATGAACGCCATGGGGATGGGGGAGTGAGTGTGAATTCCAATCCTAACGCGGATCCTGCCAGCAAAACTATCTCTATACGTTTGCCCATCTATCTATCTGCCTGTGTGTCTGTCGCTGTCGTTGTCGCTCTGGCTGTGCGATTGTGCCTTGTGCGCGCTCCGTGCTGTGCTCTGGGAGAGTTCACTTCTTCTCCTTTTTTTCGTCTTTTTTTTGCAGATTTCGTTTCGGTTTTTTTTTTGATTTTATTTTACTCGTCGGAAACACAATGTGGATCTGGATGTCAGCATCATCTGCGGCTTGCTGATGGCTATAGTAAAGCATCCTGCAGTCGTAGATGTGTATAGCCCGTGTGCCACAGAGTTCACGCTAACGTAAATGATTTGGGTTGAGACATCTGACGTCGGGGATGAAGGATGAGTGGGTGTAGCACATTTCAATATTGGGGGCGGGATTGTGGGATGTTGTTTGATTTATAACAGGTTGATGGCCTTAGGCACAGCTCGCACAATTTTCTCAATGTCGGAGTTCAATGGTGGTCTCTCCCCCTCGACGGTTCACTTATTCTTAATCATTCGCCACTTATTGCCTTCGGGTTCAAGACGATTCCTAGTTGCTAATCGAAGCATCCTGTCACACGGTCACTCGTTAACTCGTGTCACTAGATAACGTGATTTTCGTATTCTTTTTGTCGGTTATTATTTGAAACGCTGTCAGGGACTTAGACTTGAAGCGGTGGTTTCTATTAAATGGCAGAAGCATCCACGCTTTAGCTGAAGTTAGTACTTCTTGTTCAGGGACCCCGGATCATTTCGGTGTTAATTGTCGAGCAGTTTCACAAGGGGACGATTCGTGGAGGCCATGTTGTTTTATCTGTTCTTGTTAATTTTCCAGTTTATATTTTTTAATTTTGAGAAACTAACGTTACGAGCAAACGGTAACTGTAGAGTTTGTGGCATTAATGAGCGGGTAAAAATCAAGTTCTTACAAACTATTTATAGATTGGCTTTCTTAGATACAAACTTACATATGAATTGTTGTTGCTTAGTAGCACAATTGTTATGATAATTTAAATAAATCGTCCGACGTCAAGGCTGCACCGTTCACTTCAAGACAAAGTTATGGGCGTGTCCTTATCTTTGTATAATCTTACATCAACCTTTTACAGCTGGCTTACGGAGAGTGTCAACAGTCTTGGGACTACACAACATCTAGTGGTCGATTTCAAAAAAATGTGGTAGATCTGCTTTACCTAAAAAAACTTAACTCAAAAAACTGAATGAGCTCCTTAGGATAGAGTGGGTGACTTTCGATGATGGGGCGCTTTCGACTTTCGCTATTACAGAATGGCGGTTGATTTCGAAATAAAATGTTTGATGGCTACACGTCCCAGACTGTTCTCTCGGATCGTACACGAAATATGACAGATCGTCTTCAGCACTTGTGGTGGTTATATAATATAATGTGGAGCGCTACAGTCCGTAGAAGGCCAGGGCCTAGCTTCACAGCAACCACTCATGTGGTGCGTACTATGGTCAGAGATAATGGAGGAAGAGATGTGCCACTTCTACGTTTCTTGCCCCTCGGATTCACCTGATAGCGTTTTTTTGTTTAACCTTTTCACCATTGCGTTGCTCTATACTCCTAACAAGTGTGCGTGAAAAAACAGTAGTATACGTGACTTGAACCAATGCTGCCAGCACCGTGGGGCCGTCATGGAAAATGATGGCCTCGTGTCTGATAGCATATTCCGGCCGTTTTTCGGCTACTGCTCTCTTCAAACGGATTAATTGTGTTCGGTAGTGTTGTCCATTGATAGTTTACCCGGTTTTAGCAGCTCATAATACAGCACATCCTTCTGATCCCACCAAATACAGAGCATTACCTTCGCGCCATGGATAATCGGCTTTGCCGTTGATTTGACTGGTTGGCCGGGGACATATGATTTTTTACGCTTGACATATTTGAGTGATAAAAAATGATTGTTGTTTACGCTTCAAATGAATGATATATACTGAAATGACGTACAATGACTGTAGCTTTCCAACGCATGTTCCAATGGAATAATGCAAGTTACGCCATCTCTTAGCAAACCGCACGAAGTTAAGTTATATATCCATTAATTAATTTAACAAGAAATATAATATAGTCTAGCACAGTCTACTGCCGTATAGATACTTAATTTATTCAAAATTCTGCTATTTACATTCAAATTGTACCAAGAAACTTCTTGCATTATTAGCAAATCATTGGTATGGAAAGTTCCCTGCAAGGTTTCAGTGGCAAAAGAATTTCTTGTTTTGGTTTTATTTAGGTTAACTTCCGAAAATGTGCTTTCAACAGTAGCAGATGAATGAGGAAGCGAAAAGACTTGAAAAATGAATTTTGCTCAATAACGGAAATGATAAACTCTCACTACCATGCTTCGTATGTAAGACACTTTTCCAAAAGGCTATTACAAGAAGATAGAGGTTCAGAAAAGAGATTTTCAAATTGGGCTTCAATCTCTAAACCGAGATAAAATTTCTCAAGGGGAACAATAGTCGAAGTCATTAACAACACATTGACTGTTTGCTTGCAATACAAGTACATTTACTCAAACATCAGTGTGCCTAAGCCTTAAGCAGAGCTAGAGATGAGTGCTACATGACACTACGTTTTTTTTTCGTATTTTTCTTGAGTTAAATCAAAAATAGAGCAGTACGAATTCACTATTTATTGTCATTGTCATTGAGTGTGACTGCGTTCCCACTAGTCTCAGGACTCATTAATTGAAAAATGTCAAGCACAATTTATGGAAAATTGTATTATTCAGTCGCTAGCAGCTGTTTTCTGACATTTCATCCCTTTTCTTCCAGGTTTCTCTGTTTGGAAACCAAGTGCATGCATACCACGATGCAGATAATACAGATATGCATGTGCCTTGCTCTCAGACAGTGTATGATCATTCGCAAAATAACTACAAAAAGCAATCCGCATCTGCACACAGAGGCTAAGCGGCTCAACTTCTAAGCAGCCCGAAAAATAGACTTAAAAAAAAATGGTTGTGAATACCCCAAAAAAAAAAAAAAAAACTTTATTTAACTTAAATTAACTATTTATGTATATATACGCGATATACACCATAGCAATGCCTTACTTTAAGAACCAACTCTTAATTATGTATGTACCTGTCAATTGTATCCCAAACACACATGGAACTCGGTATCTGAATTCCAACCTAGTTCCATATGTCAAACTTACAATGTAAAAAAAAAAAAAAAAAAAAACGAGACAAAACAATACTACAATTTAACAAATATAACGCTGTTTTATACCAGTCTTCCTCGCACACTTCGGTGTACTAGACAGAGACGGCTATTGCCGCGACTGTCAGTTGTTATACACTAGGTTAAGTTTTCCTCTCTCTCTATCCACCTATCCGTTGTTATCTAGGTTAAGTTCTATAATACAGATATCGTCTTGTTGAGTGGACGTATAAAAAATTGTAACCGCAATTCAATTCTTATAAATTTAGCTCTTGCGATTAATAAATGTACGCAAAAACAAACTCTCCCAAAATTGAGTAGCCAGACCACTCCAAAGTCGGCAGTAAAATATGAAACCAAAAGTTATACACATGTAAAAACAAAACACCCTGTACTGAAGTAAAAACAAAAAAAATCTCAATAAAAACTACTACTACTAAATTCGCAAAATAACAGCTTTCTTTCCAAAAAAAAAGGCATGCTGTCTCTTTTCTGTAAAAATGCAATTTAATGTGTCAAAAATACGAAAAAACGTAATCAGAGCTTATGTTTTCTTTATGTTTCTTTTGGAATATTTGGAAAATGGCAAATGAATTGTTTGTATAAAATTTTAGAAATTTGAAATCTTTGAATTTTGTGATTTGGTAGCTCAAACATCTTGGCGAAATTTTACGTCAAAAAATCATCAGAATAATATAAATCTTGGAATCTGGCAGCACTGCTCCGAACGGCTAGTTTGAGAAGCTTTCTAACTATACACTTTGCAGTTATCAGTGACTCGACAGAGGTGGGGCTGTGAAACGAATTTTTCTCGTATCGAGAATCAAACCTAGGCAACGCAGGCCCCAGTGCATAGGGCCGGTTGGACCGGTTTTTACTTCGTTCAGTGTTTCTTGGTAATTTTTTCTAAGTGATAATTGTGTCTTATGGGAATTCTTGTGTCTATACACGTTTGGGTGTATAATATATTTAAGTTATTGATAACTCGTAATTGCATTTTTTATAAGTTTTGTGAAAAACAATTACGTTTACTAGAGCAAAGAACTGTTTCGGCAAAAGTCGAAAGTACACTATGTTGGATTTGTTAAGTTTAAATTTGAATCTGAAACTGGGCATTATAGTTCTTATAAGAAAACTACAAATAGAAGTAATATCGACAAGACATACAGTTAAGAAGACTCTGGAAAAAATTAGAAATAAAATCGAAACTCCTGTATGACTGTCCGAACCTTATATCCTTTGGATAACTGTTTCACCCTTTGGTAAAACTCTCGGACATCATTCCAGCCTTAGCACTTCTCCATTGCCTCGATCGCGCGCTCTCTCTTTTTCCTTCTGAGGAGGAGGGTCTGTACCGTTTTCTCTGTTCGTAGAAACTCACGAGCATCTATCGTTGTTCGTCGCAGCGTTGCTTTGTATGCTTCTATCTTCGCTGCATGTACCAGGCTTCACTGGTTAAATCTGGTTGAACCTATGTGGTGTCTTTGATGGCTTCTTGACCACGCCTCAGATCTTCTCCGATTGCTTGCGCCGGCGGCGCGGCGACGAACTAAGAGAGTTTAAGGGAGACTCGATCGGCAAAGATCCTAGCAGTCCGTCGTTAAAATTCTTAATACATGGCGTCATCGTCTTCAACATTCTTAATACATTAAATTCAGGTCGAAAGTGCCCCGCCCGGATGACGGTTGTGTCTCACGATGAGGCAGATTTGCGTTTTTAAGCTAGTTTACATTCCGGGAACTGTGTTCGGAATTATGACGGATGCCTCACCTGAGGTATAAATGGCACTAGATGGACAGTGGTGCTTCACCGATTTTTTGATGGTAGTGGTTGGTGACCCTACACACGTCACAATCTCGGCATCTGATATGAATTTGACCATGTGGAAGCATGATACACATACGTGCGATAAATAGCGATATTTGATGCGTAGAAATTTGACCGAGTTAAAGGGGCCCAAAAGGGTTCATAGACAGAGTCATTCTGCATTTGATCACGATGTTGCTTACAGCTGTGCGACATTCTGTGCAAGTCGTAGTCGTTGTGGGTTTTTTTTTTATCGTCGATGGCGTACATTTGCTTTATTTCGTCTTCATTTACCGCCAGACATAGTTTAGCCACTTGTACTTCAATGACTTGCTGTGCTCGAACCAGCACGGCAATGTTATTCACGGATGACTGCAGTTGTCCGGAAGAATGTGGGTGGGGAGACCTTAGGGTCTTATTGTGAGTTCGTTGATATCGTCGCACTTAGCGTTGATTCATGAATACCTGGTATTGACATCTCGTGTGCTTCTATAGGACTCTTCAGAGTTGAACACCGTGAGAAGAAATAGTGAGATAACGATGATCCGATGAACATCTGCATGACATTAAACTTCTTCACAGAAATTGAACTTTTCTTCTTATATTAAGCTGAGCCCCAAGATCCCATGAATTCTTCAATCATTAAAATTTCGACTTGAAAACTTTGAATCGAGATTGAGTTGGTCGAAGCGCGAGAGTTACAATTAAATAGAAGTTGAGCAGGCAAGTGACCGGTATTTCTTGGACAATATCTTCGCTCGGAGACTTCTTCAAATAATCATTTGTCGAGGGCACCATTCGCTGGGCATTTCTGGATCCATCCTACAGATTTGGATGTTGTCATAAGACAGTTCGTAGCATTTCTGCATGTCTTAAGAGTTTTCTAGGATCCTTTTTTCTGGGCTCAAACGAGCTGTTGCATGCACCACTCTGTTGACATTCGTGTAAAACGTAAGAGGACACCTTGCTCTACTGAGTCTTTTAACGAGTCTCCTTCTACAAAAGTTGGTGCTGTCAAAGAAGTCTCCACATGCTGTTTTTATTTCTTCCCGTGAGGTCGGTTCTTTTCCCCTGTCTCATGACCATTCTATTGCTTTCAACAGTTCTGACAACTGGCATTTGATGATCTAGAAATGCAGCTCTGATTCTTAAAACCGCATCCCATTGTCCGTCAAGTTTCTCCTTACCAATGCCAAAGCTCTCTAAGAGCTTCTCCGTCGATTTGTGAAACAAACCCGACGTACCGTCAGTACCTCCTATTCTCCAATCACGACTGTGCTGTCCTCAATTTGATTTCATGGTTGAATAAGAAATCGTCGTGATTTTATCGTCTCCTTGATAAGCCGTCTTCGTCAAGAGTGTATGTAGGTCCCCTCTGCCGTGTCTGCACGCCATGTCTATCTGTTCACACTCAGGTATGCGCATAGCCAAATGGCGGCGAGAACCTTGAGCGATGTCCTCAATTCTGATGACATCGCTTCGCAGCACATTGCCTCGAGTGAAATATTGAAAATGTGAGCCACATAATTACCCATTCAGAATACTTTTCACTCGGGGGCACACGCAGACAGGCACCCGTGCGCCCGAGAATAGCTATGCGCTATGCGCCTACGTGTGTGGGCACGGCTGGCAAGCAGAAAAATATTTCTCTCCATCTTTTATAAATTTCATCTTTCGTCCTTTTTTTTTTTGGTTTTTTTTGTTGCCCACAATTTTTTTTTTTTCTGCCACTGAACCCAAAGCCCTGACGAACAATCATCGGGCATGAAGAAGTAAAAGTTCAGAAGCAAGCAAAAGTTGAGCAACTTAGTTAACAGCGTTGGGGTTTGAGGTTAGGGCGGATTGAGCGGTTCGGGTGCCAAACCACCCTCAATCAAGCGACCTCCAGCTACTGGCAAACGGCAGCACACAGCACACAGCCAGTGCACATTGGCAGCCGGAGTGTGCTGGGCGGTGAGGCGATGGTGAATGGGATGGGAAAGGAGATCATACGAACGTGCAGTACTGTCGGCTTTTTAAACGTCCTTTGGAGTGGAGCTCTGCTCTGCCACACAGCAGCATGGAGCTCAGAGCACAGCGCACAGCGCACAGGGAACGACGACGAACGAAAGAAGGACGACGGTGGATGTTCTGTGCCAGAAGCGAGGGCAACCATTAAACAAATCTCGTGCACAGTTCACTTCACAGTCTGCACAATCCGTCGCTGACAAATTATTAAGACTGAAGAGGATGAGAGATGAAAACGATTCGGGACTCCAATGTGGGCGGCCGGAATGGGATGGCTGCATACACAGGCACACAAATAAATACATACACATCATCGCAATCATCATCATTGTCGACGTCGTCGTCGTCGTCGTCGTCGTAGTTGTCCTCCTTGCTGGCGTTGTCGCCGTTGTTGGTGGAGTCAAAGTCGGCACCGAATAAGTTGGAGTCGTAGCCTCCGTCGTTATTGTCGTTCGAGTTGGCGTCGCTATCGTCGTCGTCAACCTCGTTACCATTCTCATGCTGGCACGCTATCCGAGACAGTGTGGAGAAGAAGTTTGATGAGAGTCACTGGCGAATGTCTTCCTTGGTGTGATGCACAATCATCAAAGGGTCTCACATTTGAAGGGTTTGGGTGGGGATTGGGTTGCTGCCAAAAGCGTTCCCTCGAATGGGAACTTTTCGGACGAAGCTCTCCAGTTTTATGGAAATCTTTAGGTCAGCACGTAGTTGAGTGGCGTTGGCTTCTGCGGATTTGTATCTTCGTTCTTCTATTTTGACCGAAGGAAATTGATTAGACGGAAATCTGTTTTCAAATTGATTGAATAAATTGAAAAATTGAAGTGTGTTCGGAGGGGTCTCGCGGAATTGATTCCCTAGCTGGGAATGCCATTCGTTGGGAGAGTGTGCAAATCGACGTCTGAAGTGGGGCGTTGATTAGCTTCTTCTTGGTTTAACTCAGCAGAAACACAATCATTGACAAAGTAGTAGGTAAAAATATTTATGTGGTTGGTTGGTGGTTAGTTAGGGAAGAGTGGTAGCTGCAGTGAGCATTCACACTTAGGCCCACACATGTAAGCCCACTCTGAAGCCACGCAGATTGACTGACTCCTAAACTCGGAATCAGGTGGTGCGTGTGATAAAAGTGGTTAAGCTGGCTTATATTTAGGCCGCTGAGGTTGTCGAAATAGTAGGCCCCTAGGTGTGAGTACCTACGACTGGCCCACACGAATAGAGGAGGTGATTTGTGGTTTCTATTTCCTCTTTATGCGGCGACTGTGGCGTTGTGGATCTGTGTCCTTATACGACCAAAATAATGTTCACTGCTCCACCTCTTTACCTCTTAATCCATGCATCCATACTGAGTGTACATTTGCTTCGTTTGAGGAGACGGAGTGATCGTTTGAGATTAAGTGGCGGCTATATATTCTTTGCTTTATGGCAGGCGGTGACTTCTTGCCACTCGTGGTTGGTTGTCCTAATTGTGTGTGCCTTAAGAAGCTGGTAGGCTGTAGCGATCGGCACAGAAGGTGGATCTGGTCATAGTATGAGAGCGGAGGCTGTACCAGACCGAGGAAGGATATCACCTTTGCAATTTCCCGGTATTTCACAGTATCCCAGCACATGAGTTGTGAAAAAGCCGGAATTTAAGGATTCTTTTGAGTTGAAAATCACAATGTCAAGGGACATTATTGCAGCTTCGTGGTATGAAAAGATGGTTACATTTTAGATATTACATTGGACTTGCAGATGATGGCTCTATATTTGGCGCAATTCAGAGCATGTCCTTTTTTGTGGATTTGGCATTGTCTGCGGTTCGATTCATCGGGCACACTTTCCTCCGACCAAATCTTACAGATGAGTTGGTGCATGCTCCTTACCATATCATCGCCTGCCGCTTTGAAAATCTCAGCCCGTAGGCCGTCAGCCCCAGCAGCCTTGTTGGATTTCAGTTTAGATATGGTTACCTTCACTTCATCCAGGTCGGGTGGACGTAATTGTTCATCTATATCGTTGCTTTCATTCGGGTTGAATGGTCGATCTGCCTGACAGCGCTATATGGTTCCTCATCGCCGTTGTACAGTCTGCAGAAATGGTTCCTCCATATCCTCAGCATCGACTGTGATTCTACTAAGATGTTGCCTTGATCATCCTTACTGGCTTCGTGTTCTTAGAACCTTGTCTGGCTAACTTTACCCTTTGGTAAAACTTTCTTACCTCATTCCTGCAATAATATCCTTCTATTCTTCCATTCGCGCGCTTCTCATGCTCCTTCTTTTTTTCTCGTAGAGCTCGCGAGCAGCTCTTGTCCTCCCTTGCAGTGCCGCTTTATAGGCCTCTTGCTTAGCTGCATTCGCCTGGTGACTCTCGTCTTTAAACCAGGGATTTCGTAGTCGAGTGAAACCCAGCAAGTCAGATCGGCATAACTACCCTTTTTTCAGATGCATTAGTGTCAGTGACAGTCGATATAACAAATGGGGATAAAATAGCACATACAAATGCATTGTAGTAAATTAAACTTCTTTAAAACTAAGCTGTTTGAAATAATTATATGTAATAAAAAAACTGGCAAATCAAACAGAGTTATGTCACTTGTATTTATCTGTCATCTTCTAATGTACTAGATAGAGAAGAAGTACTAGAAATGTAATAGATCTTAATTTATGCTCTGTTCCTATTTTTTTGAATTCATCTTTCTTTTGGTTTGTTACACATCGGTAGCATCGTTTTTGTAACCAATCGTTTTAATTCAAATAAAAACACAAAATCAACAAATTAAATCTTGTCTATCAATTATCTATACAAAAGCTGAAGTACTTTTCTTGTCTTGTTTTGCAACAATTTCTGACAGCATTCTTTTCTTCTATTCTGCGGTTTGCTAAGAGGTGGCGTAACTCGTATTATTCCATTGTTATTATTCCACTGGATCATGCGTTGGAAAGCTACCGTTATTCTACGTCATTTCAGTATATGTCATTCATTTGAAGCCCAAACAACAATAATTTTTTTTCACTCAAATGTGTCGAACTTTGTGCCTGAAAAAGTGTTTTTGCGAGGAGTTCACCTTCATTGCTTTAATATGAAGAAAACTGCTGCCGAAAGTCATCGTATTTTCGTAGGAGTTTAGGGTGAACATGCGCTAGCTGAGCGAACGTGCCAAAAGTGGATTGAACGATTTAAAAGTGATTTTGGTTTGGCCAACCAGCCAAATCAATATTTGGTGGGATCAAAAGGGTGTGCTGTATTATGAGCTGTGGACATCAATGTGAACACAATTAATCCGTTCGAAGAGAGCAGTAGCCGAAAAACGCCCGGAAAATGCGACTAGGCACGAGGCAATAATTTTCCATCATTACAACGCTCAGCCCAACGTTGCTCTTCCGGTTAAGAACTACTTGGAAAACAGTGGATGGGAAGTTTTACTCCACACGCCTTATAGCGCGTTCTGACTACCATTTGTTCCGGTCGATGGAGAACGCCCTCACTGCAAGACGGTTCACACCAGAGCAGAATATCAAAAATTGACTTGTTTCATTCTTGGTTGCCAAGCTGGCGCAGTTCTTTTGGGATGGGATCCACAAATTGCCGAAAAGATGGGAAAAAAGTCATGGCTTTAGATGGGCAATACATTGCATAATACTATTGCACATGTTTTTCTTAAATAGCGGTCAAATTTTGAAAAAAAAAAAACACATGAATTAGGTTATACACCCAATAGAGATGAGCTTTCCATTCCCAGTCATAGAACAAAGCGCGAATTAATGCTATACAACTCTACTTGTTATGAAGTCGATCTACAATTGAGCAGGGATAGTTTTAAGAATACAATTATGAATTTATTAAACTCGTCTAATGCATAAGTATTCGCATCTTTGTGATCAAAATATGTAAAAATCCATTGTATGAATTGAAATAAATAAATATTCAATGTGTGCACTTCATTGACGCAGGCACTGTTTTTTTTTATTCTTGAAGTGTCAAAAGTTGGTTGGTCTTTGGCAATTTTTGACAAAGTACCTTCGATCAGAACACTTCAAATTCATGATGTTTCTTTTTTGTCTGATGTTCTTGACAGATAGCTCTTGTACCACTAACAGGATGATCCATTGACAGTTGTGCGCAAATTCTTGCATTGTCAATAGATTCTACTACCTCGCCGCGTCGTTTATTTCTCGCATTAGGTTCAGTAAATATTGATGCATTTGGTCTTGGACTGGAAATGGTAGTGCTTATGAGTGTGGCTTCTGCCGGTTGTGGTTTCGTGCTGAGTTGGGAGTCGGTGGGCGGGGGCGTACCACGGGCGAGGTCTTTGGCTGATGTGCTTATCATGCGGAGGGATTTTGGTGTGGGCTTGTGGGAGGGTAGGTTTATTGTAGACTAGGTGCATTTGAACCCGAATCGTTTGTTTTGGAGTAGGCTCAGTTAATAAATGATGGTGGATAGCAAGTATTTGGGTATTACCAAAATGAGAGTGAATAAGTTCATAAAGCGTTCTGACGGGTTCAAGGTTCAGCCGCTGGTTTCTAAGGGCAGGTGTTTGTTTTGAAAGGAATGTGTTGGAATTATGTTGGCAAGCGAATATGACTCATGAACATCAGGCAGTCCACCCGAAATGCATAGATGATTGTTGCCAGGCAATGGGAACATATGTTTATCAATCGACATAATAGTTGCTTGGTTTACTTCCTCAAACCCTGCCCAAGCACTTAAGCAAAAACCTCCTCTATCGAGGGGAGTAGTTGTGAAAGGTACACTGGCCTTGAGTTTATGGCGTCTGGATAGGTTTCTGCAGCAATATCTATCAGCGATGAAGTTTTTAAATACCTGTTATTTCAGTAGCTTCTGCTTTGGAATGCAGTTCATCGCCTGGCCGGAAATAGTGGCTAAATTCTGTACTCGGGAGACTGCCACGATGGGGCGTGAGATTGATGTTGTATCGCCTAGGTGCTGGTTTCGAAGACGTCTTGTGCATCATTGATTTTTACTGCCACACTTTGGCACCACCCAAATAATACAATATGAGAGGCGCTACACAGTGGCGAAGCGTGGGTTGGGGTCGCCCGGGGCAGACCCAATTTATGCCACCCCTAGTAATTTGTTCACGCTCTAAAAAACCTTCGTTTCAACATAGCTGTACGGAAAGACAGCAGGCAACCTTAGACCACCACAGGTCCAATGTGCTACCACGCGGATCTGGGAGCACCTATTCCGCAAACCCTTTAGTGCTTTTAATAAAGCGAAGAAGATGGCTCACTCTTAACAATAAGCTCCCAGAAGTCTAAATCTACGGGATGAAAGAGCATTGCAGTTGCATTGCCCGCGTACAATGGTTTCTTCGTCATCCTCGTCTCTGCGGTTCTGAAGAAGTCGTTGTACGTTCAGCATTTGTATTTCCAATGGAAGGACGTGAAGCTGAAGGTGACTTATTTGCAGTATTATAGTATGATCCCACTAGACGAAATTGAGTAGTTTCGGCAATTTGCCTCGAAATTACGCATAACGAACCAATTTCAAAATTGCTTGCATTAGATCACTTTCAATGAAGTTGAGTACGCAATTGCGTATCATCGCGACTTCCGAGGCAGACGTTGAATGCGATTCCATCAGGTAGGCGACCGCTTGCCAAACTCAGAACGAGGTGGTTGGACCAAGTGCAAAAACTTGCCTGTTTACGCTTTGGCATAGCTCCTGACGGGTATGGGTCGATGGCGGAGGATCGAGATGCCTGGAGATCTCTCGTGCGTCGCTCACCCCTTAAGTGGAGCATGTGGGTCAGAAGATGGTGATGTTGGTAATAATTATGTATCATAACACATTATCCCCGTTTCCGTACAGTAATAACAAACAAACCTAGCAGAGTTTTCACCATTATGCCAGTTAACTAGCAGATTTCTGACAGATTGTGTTTTTTGTTTCCACACAATGTCGACGTAAAGACATTTCAATGTCAAACCAAATTGCGTATCGGGCAATTTCGAAAGAATAAAAGGAAGTGTGAATTTGTATCGAAGTAAACGAAGAGCCCACGAAGAAGAAAAACCAGGGGTCGGTCTTTAAATATCTGCAACTTCCTATTTCTGAAACTCTAGCCTTGTCATCAAATGCAAAATCTCCAACAGATATTTCGACTGTTGATAATTCAGATTCTTAAGTAGTTACGATAACTCAACAAAGATATTCTGCCCTGAAGTAAACTCTTTGTATTCGATATCTAGTACAAATCAAAAATGAACACAAAGCGTACCTGTAAAAAATCAGTTATGTTTTACTAAGAAAATAATGCCAGTTTAGAGTTGTATAAATGTTGATGCTTATCGTGTTGATAAAATGCAGTTGCATAGTAGCGAGCAGCGTTCATGGGTGTTGTTGTTAAGCAACGCAAGGAACGTCAGACATTCAGTGTCCGATTACTTACTGTGAAGCTAGATTCGTGGGACTGAAAAAAGAATTCGTTTCGTAAGTTTTATATAAAAGACACAATTTTAACCGATCCAGATTGCCGCCCCTTGCAATGTGCAGCCCGGGGTACACAGGGACCCCGCCCACCTTTTCCCATCGCTACGCCACTGGCGCTACAGCCCGTAGGACCTAGTTTCTCGGCAACCATTGATGTTGAGCGTGCTATTATTCTTTCATGAAAGAAACCAATAGTTGTATGCGGACTCCGAACGGCCAATTTGAGAAGCTTTTCTAGACAGTTATACACTTTTGAGAATTGTTGGTGATCGACATTGACGTACCGGAAATCGAAACCGTCCTGAGTGGACTCAAGTGCGTAAGCACGCACAACTCCACTGCCGCCACAAAAATAATAATTAAATTATTTACAAAAGTATAAAAGCTAGTAGTACAAAAAAGTTGTTTATATTTTCCAGTTTTCTTATGTCCGTTTTCACAGTGCAAGCTTATCTGCTGGTTTAGCTAAACGTAGGATCGGACATAAAATTCACTCAAACAGATTTCGTTTTCTTTGGTGATTTAGGTAAGCCATGGATTGAGTGGTATTGTGAACCGTTTATGAAAAACACAGTGATTGAGGAACTCAACATGCGAATTCTGAACAATTCTGAACTCTCTAGATTAACAATCAAACCATGACAATTGCTGGTTTAAGTTAAACCACTACTTAACCCTTATGTCAACACCCACCCACCCGAGTGTGTGTTTTCATTTTCAAATTGATATATTTTGAGTTCCAGGTGCCGCATCGACTTGGGATTTTCAGTAGCCTCCATTTTTATCATATTCTGACAAAAAACATTAAATTTTCCTTTTGGGTCAAGATTTACAAACAAATTTACCTCTTGTATCAAAAGTCACCACACCCGGGTGTGCATGGAAAAATGTTTGTAAACCGTCAGCTGAAAATGCAGAAAAGCACTTGTTTCATTATAAATACATATTTTTTTATTCATTCGACATGGTTTCTTTTATTTATTATTTTTATTACTAAATTTTATAAAAAAAGATATTATATAAAAATTTATATAAATAATATATAATTATAGGGTCTCTAACTCGTGCGTTTTTATTTTCGAAATTTTAACGTTGTTTTAAGAAAAGCATGTACAATATTAGTATTATTCAAAGTATTGCCCACCTGAAGCTATGACTTTTTCTCATCTTTCTGGCAATTTGTGGATCCCATCCCAAAAGAACTGTGCCGGCTTGGCAGCCAAGAATGAATCAAGCCAATTTTTGATGTGAACCCTATTTCAGCGAGGGCGTTCTGCATCGACTGGAACAAAAGAAGGGGCAAGGTCTGGGCTGAAAGGCGGGTGGGGTAAAACTTCCCATCCATTGTTTTCCAAATAGTTCTTAACCGGAAAAGCAACGTGGGGCCGAACGTTGTCAAGATGGAAAATTATTGCCTCGTGTCTGGTCGCGTATTCCGGGTGTTTTTCGGCTACTGCTCTCTTCAAACGAATTAATTGTGTTCGGTAGCGTTGTCCATTGATGGTTTCACCCGGTTTTAGCAGCTCATAATACAGCACGCCCTTCTGATCCCACCAAATACGGCGCATTATCTTCGTGCCAAGAATATTCGGCTTTGCCGTTGATTTGGCTGTTTGGCCAAACCGAAATCACCTTTTAAATAGTGCGAACCACTTTTAGTAGGTTCGCTCAGCTAGCGCATGTATCTTTTTGGAAATTCAGGCAATCCTGAATAGAAGATATTCAGATTTCTTCGTGCTGTTGTGGGAATTCAGCGTCGAGCAAACGGAAAGGGCTGTGCTTCGATGGTCTCCCAATGTTAAACATTCCTCGCTTCGGCTGAGCTGCAACATCCAGTCCATGTATACAATGAAAAAGAGAGAGGCCCTCAGAAGAGGACCATCAAAAGTGCTCGCTCCATCTGCGTAAGATGTCCATCTCATTGGAAAGCAACACACCATCTTGGGATTTGACTCCTTCGATGATGTTGAATTTCCTTCTTTTGGGTCGTCGAATATTTTGCCAGAACACCTTTTTCGCAGATCTACGTTTGCTTTTCAACTTCTCGCCGAACTTCTACCACGACTGCTCTTTAGCTGCTCCCACAGCCAATTTGCATGTTCTTCGCGCCTCAGTGTGCCGGTCACGAGAAGCAGAGTCCCCCAAGAGAATGCAGGCTCTGTAGGACCTATTCTTCTGTCTGGTGGCTTCTTGAACTTCGGGCGTTTTAAACCACGCAGTCCTTTTCTCACCACCAGCCGCCATTCCTAGCAGCTTCACTCCATAAACACCCCGTGCAGAGGCAGTGACAGCTCTGGAAAACTGTTGCCGTTCTCCTACACGCGAATGAAAAGTTGAAATTCGCTCAAACTTTTCAGATATATGCCGTGCAAAATTTAGCGGCAACTCACTCTTTTGTAGTTCCTCCCACCGTAAGCGTGTAACCACTCTTGGTTGCCGCCTTGGCAGGAGAGGTACTATGAGGTACAACGTACACAACACCGAGTGATGATCAGTTGACAGTTCAGTCCCTCTCATCACACGAACATCACAAACCATCCGTTGCACATGATGGTACCGCAAAGAAATCTACCAACGACTTCTGTTGAAGGCTCTGACGGTACCACGCTTAAAATGAATTCGAATTTGTTCGGTTTCTATTAATCAGTAAGGGTTTGTTTGTATTCTCTTAGTCGTGTCACCCAAAAATATGTGACATTTTGATAATTTTTTGACATTTGTCACTCGCACGACGATCGTGTGAATTCCCTTAGACACATTGCATGAGAAAGTGAGATAGAGTGAGAGAGATTTTGTCGCTTGCATTTTTGTGGGTGACGCCAATCGACGTATCACCACAGGCAAAGTCTGAAGAAAAGTCTCCAGCGAATACCGGTAGCTGAACACACGAGGCAGAGACTACCAAGCTGTTCTCAGTGAGTTAAACTGCACAAACATCATGTTTCGGAACGCGGTGCAAACGCATACCTATATACTGCTGAAGAACAGGCCCCGCAAGATACAGCCAGGATCCTACATATTCCGCAAATTCAAATCAACGGTAAGAGGAAGAGGCTGCCACAAACACTGACGACAAGCGAAGGAGACGCAAGCACGCCGGCGGAGAAAGCAGAAGCCTTATCATCCTTTTTCGAAGGCAACTTTCAGCCATCAGCTCCCGATTACCCGGAATTTGTCACAGAAGTCAAAAGCTACGTCAATGCACTTGAGACTTCATCCACACCAGGCATCATCTTCAACGAAACCAAGCCAGTGGACGACCCGATAGGAAACGATGATCTCACAACGGCCGTAGGAATTGCAGGAATTATTCAACGCAGCCCAACGAGGAAAGTAGCCGGGGCTGACAACATTTCGAATTTCGTCCTGAAGCGAATGCCACAAACGGTGATGATACTTCTCACAATCATCATGAAAAATTGCATCAACAATTGCTACTTTTCTAGCAAGTGGAAAATAGCAAAAATAGTAGCAATACCAAAAAAGGGGAACGCTGCTAGCGTTTCAGGATACAGGCCTTTATCGCTCTTGGGCAAGATGGATCCTGGAGAACCTGGTAGTGCGAAAACTAATGCGATGGTCTACCGACCTAAACATCATTCCGGATATTCAGTAGGGATTCCGGGAAAAACATTCACCGCTACATCCTCTAATGAAGTTCCACCACGATTTTGTAGCTGCCCTGAACAATAACGAGGACATCGTCGCCTGCTTCCTGGACGTAGAAAAGGCCTTCGATACGGTCTGGACTGAAGGACTCATCTACAAGCTGAACCAGATGGGATTCCCCTCCAACCTCATCAAAACAATTTATAGCTTTCTGCGTTTTAGAAGATTCTACGTCTCAGTTGAAGGCAGCGAGTCAACAGAGCGGAGCACCAAGGCGGGAGTTGCATAAGGATCAAAGCTGGGACCTGGCTGGCTTTTCAACATCTACCCGGCAGATCAACCACATCTAACTGACACAGTGAACTGCTGTCTATTTGCAGATGACTCGCTGACTTATGCCAGCTCGACGTCACCACAGATAGCCGCGCAAAGGCTCGAAATCCAAACAGCGAACAAATTTGACTACTTTACCAAATGGGGTATTCGCATCAATGCTGGGAAATCGGTACTTATGTGCTTAAGGAGACCATCCAGAGGTTGACGCAGATCAGCAGCCAAATGTCGAAGCATGAAGGTAGTGCTCCCTAACGGTACAGAAATATCAACGAACGAGGAGGTAAAGCGTTAACTTCACGGAAAGATTGAAGTTTAACAGTCAATCGAAACTGATCCTTAAGAAGGCCAACCTAGGCTTCCATCGCATCTATCCCTTAAAGCGCAAGCAAAGTGTATTAAGCCAGAGGACAAAACTGCTGCTCTACAAGCAACTTGAACGGCCGATCTTAACGTACGGCTTTCCAGTCTGGCACACCATTTCTAAGACCAGCATGACGAAGCTCGCAATTTTCGAAAGAAAAATACTGCAAATATGCACCCTCGACAGGGACCGTCAAAGTCACAACAGCAACAATAGGCTTTACGATCAAGCACGCATCATCCCCCTGCAACAGTATATGGTGACACTTTTCAGAAAGCAGCCACTAGAAATCAACAACCTCCTAACCAGGAAACCAGGAACCTGAGAAACACAATCCCCGGACAACGCTACCTCAACGCGTTAAATCTGCTGAATGACCAGAACTTTCCAACGACGTCGAACAACGAGCTGCATGGACTCCACCAGAGCAGCGACAGCAATCACCGTCGGGGCTAAGAAAGGCTAACACATCACCACCTCATCCCAAAAGGATCACCATGGACACACGGACTTGAACAACCCGATGTAAGCACCAGCCATACATAATAAACAATAAACCGACAATAATAATAAACAAAATACAACAGTTGGGCCCCTATTGTTGAGCCAACAGCCTAATCTTTAGTTTGTAAGACTAGTTGTAAACTGAATTGTAAAAATAAAATTTAATTAATTTAATTAATTTTACTAGAGTTCACTATTTACGTTATACACGAGCTTATTTTCAAGCAAACACGTATTTAGCTCTTATACTTTATTACACTTTAACGACTACTATTACCTTACTACAAAACTCTTTGCGGCATTTCAGGCTGAACACTTTGAAAAGTATAAAATCCCAAACTGTGCTGTAATAATAATTATCCAACTGAACTTAACTAATTCTCCTTCTGAACTAACTCGCATCGACCATCGTGCCGATATTTATACTCCCAGTGTTGGTGGTCTATGGAATTACCAGCTGACTCTTATTTGACATGATTCTTTGTAACCTTTCAGTGTATAGGTGGTATACAAGAATATACAAGAATTTCGGGAATACTCTTCGGAGTTCATCGTTCTTCTAATTACGTATAGATGGCCTTATTGTCCTGATTTTCTCATCTTATACGTGTTATACCATTCACGTCACAATATGAAAGAGTCCTATGAGAATTTGAAAACCTTTCTGCCGCAGATTAGGTATGATGAACACCGATGGCAAAACTGCGGAGATTTGAAAATCGTTGCTTTGTAGCTTGGCCTACAATTAGGCTATACGAAATTTTGTTGTTTTATTTGCGAATGGGATAGTCGTGATAGAGAAAAGCATTACAAAGGAAAGGTATGGCCACATCGTCAATCACTTCAACCTGTTACCTCCACCACTTCATATAAAACTAGGGCTGATGAAAATCTTCGTGATAGCAATGGACAAAACTGGAGCTGCTTTTCAATACCTTCGCCAGAAATTTCCAAGAGATTAAGTGAAGCTACGATCAACGAAGGCATATTCGTAAGAAGAAATTTATTTAAAGATGATAACTTTGACTCTGTTTTAGCCGGTAAGGAAAAAAAAAAGCCTGGAACAATTTTCGACTTATCGCAAAAAACTTCATGGGAAATAGGAGGAGTGACAATTTTGAAGAACTTGTTTAACTTGTGAACTTTTTGCATTCACATTTCGGAAAATTGTGTGGCTTTCGACGATGAATCTGGGGAGCGATTCCATCAGGATATCACAAAACATGGAAAAACGATATCAGGGCAAGTGGAGCGTTGCAATGTTGGCGGATTATTGCTGAACTATTCGCCGAGACGATCCAGAAGCAGAGTATAAGAAGACAGCGAAGAAACCACGGTGCAATTCTACTAATAAAGGGTGATTTTTTAAAAACTATAGGAAAGTTTTTCAAAAGGAAACACATAAAATTCAGAAAAATGCATGAAATCTTCATTTGAATCGATAGTACGGTCCATATAATTTAATGTTTGAAGATTATTTCATGCAAATGTTGACATTGACTTCGCCTCAAATGGTCCATCCGCTTAGTCCAATTTTGGCATACTCTTTCCAACATTTCGGCCGGTATCTCACGAATAAATGCTTCAGTGTTGTCTTCCAATGCGTCAATTGAAGCGGGCTTGTCTGAATAGACATGAGCTTTAACATAGCCCCACAAAAAATAGTCTAAAGGCGTTAAATCGTTCGATCTAGGCGGCCAATTGACCGGTCCCGAACGTGAAATAAAATGTTCACCGAACTCGCCTCTCAATAAGTCCATTGTTGCGCGTGCTGTGTGGCATGTGGCACCGTCTTGTTGTCATGCAAGTCAAGCTCTTGCATTTTGGGCAAAAAAAAGTTGGATATCATCTCACGGTAAAGCACACCATTCACGGTTACGTTACGATTCGCATCATCTTTGAAGAAGTACGGTCCAATGATGCCACCAGCCCATAAACCGCACCAAACTGTGACTTTTTCTGGATGCATTGGTAGCCCTTGCAATGCTTCTGGCTGATATTCACTCCAAAATCGACAATTCTGCTTATCTACGTACCCATTGAGCCAAAAATGAGCTTAGTCGCTGAACACATGTGATGTCACGATGAATAATTTGCAAGCGTTGTTCGTTTGTAAGACGATTCATGGTTAAATTATAGACCAAACTGAAGATGTTTGACAGTGAAACAAAACACGAAACGTGCGTCAGCTGTTTAGACCAGTGTTGCCAAAAAGATAATAGCTAAAAATTCCCACTAAAAAAAAAAACAAGATAATTTTCCATTTTTTGCAAAAAACTTTTTTTTCTAAAAAAAAACGGAAACTAATTTTGAGTATTCATTCAATATTTTTATGAAAACCAAAAAAAACTACTTCACTTGAAGAACACGTTTTTAAATTCAAATTTGTAGAACAGTGATTATCATAATTTTTGTATTTGAAAATGCAAATACTCACCCAGGTATGTAGTATCGACGCAAGGGTTAAGCCACCAAACAGTAATTGAACTGACCCAGGAATTGACGCGCCTTCGCTTATTGGATGCTGGAACTACTCGTCAGAGATTCCAAATTTGCAGGAATTGACGCGCCTTCGCTTATTGAACTCTGGAACTGCTGGCCTTTGCTTACTGGATGCTGGAACTGCTGGTCAGAGGTCCCGAATTTGCAGGAATTGAGGCGCCTTCGCTTATTGGACTCTGGAACTACTGGTCAGAGATCCCGAATTTGCAGGAACTGATATCCCGTCAGATATCCCGAATTTGCAGGAAACTTCGCTTATTGGACGCTAGAACTGCTGGTCAGGAACTGACGCGCCTTCGCTTATTGGACTCTGGAACTGCTGGTCAGAGATCCCGCATTTGGTAAAAAAAAATCTTCGTCACGGAAGAGGTCCATTTTTGCCTCTACGGCTATGTCGGTAAACAAATTGCCGTTGTTACTGAACACTCTTCAGCAAAAGTGCAAATCTGGATAGGTATGTGGAGCTGGAGCAGCATTTCTTTCAATTTTAGTCAGTCCTCAAAAAAACTCAATTTTTTCAAAACCAAATAACATAGCAATTCAGCTAATTTTATGAGAATTGGGTGGCAGACAATTGCACATATGCACATTTATTAAAAAAAAAGGTGTTTGTCCAGTTTTGCTCGCCACTGTCTATCACGCACATCAGCAGTAATTGCTTTGTTGACTAGGCCCAAGCCCACTCTGCACCCACGCTGATAGATGATTTCAAAACGGACAGTCTCCGAGGCGAAATGTATGAAACAGAAGTAAACACACATCAAGGACTCGCGAGACGCACCCAGGATGCTGATGTCTATCACCCCGAATGTACTCAACAGAAGTGAACACACTTCAAGGCCTCGAGAGACCCATCCAGGATGCTGGTGACTTTCTACCCGCCAAACAGATTAAGCACACAAGCTTGACAAATTAGCAGTTCAAAGAAAAATTACTGACAAACGCCCTTAGATACACGCGCACATTCATCAAATGCACACTCAGACCGCGCCGGAATTGAAAGTTCTGACAAACTTCCTGCGGGCTGTGCGCGGTAAGTCCCTCGTGAATAGACCAAGTCATGCAAAAACACATTGCGTGGCCTGGAAATCTCATTTTCTCCAAAAACGAGAGGAAAAAAAATACTTTGGAAAATTCTTTTCCAGGAATTAAGATCCATTTCGTCCTTTGGCTGCTGTCTGAACTGAACACATCGCCTCATTCCGCTGGGGGATTACTTTCAATTGCGACTGTTTCACACCCACAGTGGCGCACGGAATTTAGATGCTACGCCATAAGGCACTCAGCGTTCCCTCCTCAACTTTTCAGTTAGTTTCATGGAACTTTGATTCCTTCTCCATCCGTTCAACGTCCTTCTCCAGTTTGCCGTCCTTCTCATCCTCCGCACCGGCAGCCACCGCCGTCGTAAGTCCTGGATTTAGCTGTAAGTGTCGGCAGTGCTTACTCCCGATACCCGAGCACAGCGTGAAAAAAACGAGCGTTTTTTGTTTTACTTTTTTTTTCTTGCTTCTTTTTCCGAAAACAAAACATCCACAACAACTACGGCTGTGTGCTCGTATAGCCAAGCCCGCATTCGTTAGCTACTTGCCTCCGGTGGCACAGACGTTACGACACGGCACCAAACGAGCTGTGTCATGCCACGGCGTATTTTCATCAGGAAAACCACCCTCCAACCCCACATAATCTGCCAACGACATTACCACTGCCACCAGTCGTTGTCGTCGTCGTCGTCCATAGCGCTGTGGCACTTTGGCTTGGCGACGACGACGGCGGCGGCAGCACCACCATCGCCACCACCACCGTCTCCACCACCGGCAACAGCAGCGGCAGCAGCAGCAGCAACGGCAGCATCAACAGCAGCAACAAACAAACAGAAAAAAAAATCTCCACCCCCTACTCAGCTTAAGCCGACGTCGCCACCGTCGCCACCAACGCGCCACGTCCACGAGAGTGCAAATGAGCACCCGTGGGTGAAGGTTTGGAGCCATATATAATATACGAGGGAATCATTTAATGTAGACTGCCGTTCCCTTGCACGCCTCGCCTGTATTTGGGTGGGTGGCATGGCCTGATAGCGCCGTCCTCTTGCCGTCGCCGTCGTCGCCGCTCGTACTCGCACTCGCACTCGTTTGGCGGCATGTGGTGCTCGCTGAGTGTTTTGCGGGAAGCCAGCCTATACCGAGACCAAACGGGGGAGGATTCCTGATCCGTTCATCCATCCACATGGCACTCCGTGCTGACATGTATGCACATACAATTATACCTAATGCCGCAGTGTGAGTGTGCTCTGCGCTGTGCTGTGTTGGGGTGTGGTGTGGCATGGCGACAGCAGCTACATGGGGCGGCACGGGCGACCCGACGACCCTGGGTGTGTTTATGTCGTTGCCGGTGCTCAATCATGCCTAGAGCAGTCGGTTGATGGTTGGAAACACCTTCACCCGGCTTGTTTTCAGATTTCATAGTGCGGAAAAATGCCTCCGCGACTTTTAGCATAATGTAATCTCTTCCTTTTTTTGGGAAGAGATGTGATGCTGAGTGTCGCCGTCATCGTCGTCGTCGTCGTCGCGTCAGTCATTTGGTGGGAAGAATCTCATACAATTCACCCCTCGGCCACTTCCCCCGTCCGCCCTCTGACGATGTGTACGTGCTTTGACAGAGCACCGCGGCAGGGTGGCTGCTGCTGGAAAAGAAGAAACTTCAAAGTGGTGGGCGCGATATCCTCACCCGATGTTTTGCAAACACCGTGCTTGTCATCATTATACGTCAAGCGGGGTGGAAGGACCATGGAACGGCAACGCCAGCGACGACACCTTCAAACGACAAACAAATGACAGCGACTATGACGAGTCCTGAATGGGTCGGGGTGGGATGTTTTGAGGTGCTGCTGGAGGTGGAGGTGGTTGGCGGTGATGATGGCGGCATAGGTTGTGCGGCACGGTGCGGTGGCAGTGTTGAATTGTCGTCTCCTTTGTTGTTGAGGTGTTTCGCCTCGTTGTTGTTGTTGTTCGGTATATTTTTCAGTTTTTTCCTTGTTTGCCTTCCTCTGCTGAATAATAGGATGAAGGAGGCATGAAAGGCGCTGTCAGTGGTATTGTCTCAGCCGGGCGTCGCGGCGGTGGTTTTAGACGGATATCCATCAGAACAGGCAAAAATATGTACGTTGACGCCATCTGAGTTGTATGGCTTTTTGATGAAGGGCGGACGCGCAAGAGTCTCGAAGCTTTGCGGAAGCAATACAGGCGATAACGGCAATTTTATAGATCCGCAGGGTTTAACATGTAAAAATTTGCTGAACAAGATTGCACCGCAAAGGGATGGGACTCTGCGTGCTCCTGCCTAACTGACTCGTTACACCATTGGCGGCGTCGAAAAGTTTTTAGTTGATTCGAGAGAAAAGTTGAAATGGCATGCCTGCGTTGTGCGCGGCTGAGAAAATATTTGCTTTGTCCTGGCACCCACGTGTTGATGGCCTTGAGATATTGCAGGCATTGAAGCGCACAAGCACAAGGGTTCTTGACTCCGAATGGAGTGTTACTTCAAGGCGAAAGGCACGACACGAGCGGGTTATGATTGTGTGGAGGGGGCTTTCGACACCAGACATGCGGTGGATTTTGGCCATAAAACTGCTTACCCAGGGGAGTTTCAGTCCCCCGATTGTGTGAGCTCTGAATTAGATCTCTAATGAAGCCACTCTGTGCGAGTGTGTGTGTGGATACACCCTTCAACCTTCCCATCAATGCTATCAACAAGGTTGGGCCGCAGGCATTTGGGCAGCAGTTCGCCTGGGGAGTGGCACACACCCTTCATTCGGGGTGCACCCTCTGATAAGAATCGGTCAACACTACTGATTACGAGCCCGTGCCCCGAAGCGAGGCAAGTGTTGACAGGTTCGTTTGGTAAATCAGAAAACAAAAAAAAAAAAACCCAAATGCTTATTGGATTGAGTCGGTCCCTTTTCGGCTCGCTTTGAGGAGTCGGATGATTGGAAGATAACTGAAATTGTAGGAACTTCCTGCGTTTCCGAAAATAACTTTTGCAGAAGTGAGGAAATTCACAACGTCGTCGTTGCGGTGGTGGATGTTCGTGTTTTTCTTCACAAAAGCAGTAAATATGTACTCGAGTGGATTTTTTTTTTTACTGCCATCCTCTTTGCTGGCACATACTTCCGCAGAACCCAAGGAGCCAAGAACTTTTCATCGATTTTAAAGTCGCTGGGAATGTGCTGAGATGACTGAGGTGGCTCCAGAATCTGGGATTCAATCTCTGTGATCTGATTTTGTGGTGAAAAGTCGGAAGAGATGCCTGGGTTGAGTGCCCTCGAACAATTTCGGAATTATACCGGATTCCAGCCAGGAAACACAGGCACTGGCCTCCCTGCGGTGTGCGTTCTTCACTCGTGGCGGGGATGAGAGTGGAAATTTCAAAGGAAAGTAAGTGTGAGTCGGTGGTTCCTTGATTTACGAAGATTCACTCGTGACATCATGGAGGTCTTCAGGGGACAACGTGACTGACTGGCGTCCGAGGAGCTGTCCAGCCCATTTGGCCTTGAGGGGAAGAAAATCTATGGACCGGAAATTGATCTATTGAAAATCGTCTTGACGGAAATTAAATGCCGGCGTCCATTTGCACACGTGCATATGTTCATTTTGCTTTGGCTGCTGAGTGCGTCTTGCAAAGCGACAGCAATTAGGACTGGGAAAGGTGGAACTCATTCTAGACATTCGCTAGACTTTGAAGAGCTTGTGCACCGATGTCACCTCACTTTGAGGTTGGAAATTAAACGCCCATTGCTATTTTAAACGCAACAACGAACCAGTGTATGAATTGGATGAGAAATGTTTATACACGCGATGGGTACTTTGCGGATATTATTTATGTCGTGAATGTAATTGTTTCTCTTCAGATCGAACACTTTTTTTAAATTTATTTATAGTGGCACACATTTTACAAATTTTCACATCAATTCATTTTCTTTTTTTTTAATGTAATTTTGTTTTATTATATTGAATGTAACTTACATGCTAGACAAAATAACTTAAAACTAGCTTAACTTACTTAAGAATTCACAATTGTTCTTAATGCTAACCTACTGACCCTATGCGGGTACTCTGAGCCAATCTAATCTATATTATACATGTGCCTTTCGGCTTAATCTACGTGTTTTTTTTAAGTCTTTGACGACGAACTGTTATTCATTTATATAGTAATGCACCGACGACTGTTATTCATTTTGTATGTACCAAGAAAACTGACAAAAACTTGGCTAAACTTAACTTAACTACTAAACTAACATAAAACTTAAGACTATCTTAACTATGTCTGTAACAGTACGGACGCGTGCACCGTATATGTTATGTACATGCTTGACATATATAGTTTATACACCGTGAGTAACTCGGCAGTGTTTCTACTACTATCCAAACACGCGTCCAAGCCACTCGCGTGATAATGGTGTGCATCGATGGAGAGCGGTAAAACCAAGCCAAGCCTAAGCTCTCGCGTGATGTTGCTATGCATTGGATGAAAAGCGGTACAACCAAGCCAAGCCGAAGCCATGTGCTTGTGATTGTCCAAGCACGCGCCAAGCCAAAGAACTCACGTGATGCTGCTATGCACAAAATGAAGGACGCCACAGCCAAGTTTCAACCGAAGCCATCGATAACGATGTATATCGTGCTCTCTCTTTCCTTCCAATACGTACAATTTACAACTTCTGTTTTGTTCTCTTTTTATTATTTTGTTTAAATTAAGTACTGTTTGTTATCTGTGTAAAAGGTTAGTTAATAGATGTAGACTCACTCGTTATTTGGACGCAAGTCAATAAAGACGTATAAAAATTTATTTGAGCGTTTTCTTTTTTGGGACCACGATTGGCTCCCACACATATAACTCGTGGTGCACCTTATTTTTTTGGATTTTTTGTTTTGGAATTTTTTTTACTACCTTAAAACCTGTGTAAGCTGGCCACCATGATCAGCTACCAGCTAAATTTAGAAAAGCCAGCGGCGGCGGAGACTGGTTTTGGTGTAACCACCAGTAAAATTGCCGTTCTTTGGCAGACTCTCTCCTATCTCGAGCAGAGATCGCTCTACTGAACCGGAGCAGATCCTCGTGACTGCGAGCGACATCCCGTTCAGATTGAAGTCGCTTATCCACCGTTCGGCGTACGACATGGAAGATTACAGGACATCCGTGTGGATTCTGTATTAGGCCAATTGTGTCGAGGTAGAGGAACGCCTCGGGAGGAATAAAGCCGGTAAGGCGCACTCTTTCGTGATACATTTCGTTGGGGTAGTAAGCCCCAAAGATCAGACTGTTGTAATGTGTCTTCTGATCAGCTTAATAATAAAATTATCAATCCTGTTCACGTTTGCCTCGTTGTACAGGACCTCGTTGGGATAGTACTTCTTGTACTCCGACTCGGGTGTACGATGCAACAGGAGACATGACCGAAGACACTGTCTCTCGAACAGCCTCATCTTTTCCATCTGGGAAGGACTCACGTTGAACCACAACGGACAACCGTACGCCATAATTGGCCGGATGAGGGCCATGTAGCAGATTACCTTCACCCTGGAATCAAGTTGGCTGCTGTACAACAACCCCCTTGCCATAGCAAAGGCCTTTTTATGTTTGTCAAAATACACATATTGATCCAACCAAATGCAACCACTTTTCACATCTAACAGCCGTCCCTGAGGGTCCAAAATGCCGAACTTACGCCAGTTTGTGCGCGTATCCCATGATGCCATGTACAGCGGGGTTCTAAAAAGGATAGTTTCACACTTCAGGAAGTTGATAATCAACTTCCATTCGTCGCAAAATCGCTGAATTTGTTCGAAGTCACGTTGCAACAAGATATTTATTACTTCGACCTTCGGACATGATCTGCACGCCACTAAATCGTCGGCGTACGCAATTACGTGCGGCATTGAACCTAAAAGATCTGCAGTGAATATTGAAAACAAGATCGGCGAACCAACCGCTCCCAAAGACCGTGAAGGAAGTTACATCGCCACTTTTCACGATAAACTTTCTGCCTGTTATCATGTATAGCAATGGTTTACTTATGCCGAGCCCGACCAGCTTGAGCAAGAGGCCCTCCTACCAAACGGTGTCGAACGCTTCCTCCAAGTCAATCAGGCAAGCACCCGTGCATTGTTTTTTGGCTTTATTCCATTGAATGTCGGACACCAGTTTAGACGCGGCATGTATGGTTTCATGCCCCGCCCTGAGTCCGAATTGGTTGTCCGGTATGAAATTATTTTCCTCAACCCATTGTTTCAATCTTTTCAAAAACCTTGCTTATGCATGGAAGAAGACTGATGGACCGAAGGTTCGTCGGGATTGATCAGTCTTTGCCCCGCTTGGGGATTGGTTGCACCACAGCTGTTTTCCAATGTTTTGGGTAATATGCATTACTCAGCGCATTGTTAAACAATGTTGTGAAAATCTGCACAGCTTCGGGGGGAAGATGGCGAAGCACAATATTAGATATACCATCGATTCCCACTGACTTTTTCTTCTTCAGCGAGTTAAAGATACCCTGGAGATCTTCTTGAGAAATCAAGATGTGATTTCCATCATTGGCGACGGCACTATGTGCCAAATTATCGTCATTGAACCTGGGTTTTCAGATCGCCATTGTCTTATCTCATTACGAAGATTGTTGTGGTTCAGCAGGGCTTCGTTCTCTAGTTCGCGATTCGGCCTACGAACTTCGTTAACCGTATACACTCGCTGGAATACAGCACCGATTGCTTTCACCTTCTCCTGAGGATCTTCAACCACGAAGAAGTCATTGTCTAGCACTGCCCCATCTGGATCTATGCCAGCTGTTACTGTTCGTTATTTGTTGCCCTAGGAAGTCCAACAGTCTGAATGTCGTTTTGATCTGTCCTCCGAAATATTTTGTTTACTTGAGGGAACATACCCGGGTTGTTAGAACGTACAGCTCGGATTTGATTGCCCCAGTGCAAGCTTATAGGCAAGCTATAATTGATACGTATTAATTGTTGCAGGTTCTTGATCTCCGACTTCAGTGTCCTGACTTCCGGATGTTGTGGGTCTGTAAACCGCCTGTACATGAGTTTGAGTCTTGACAGCAGCCTACTTTTGTGCGCGTGAAGTGCATCGATGGTAGCATTTCGGTAAACATCGCTGTCATCGATTTTAACTACCTTCGGAATGATCTTGTCCATGGTACGTTTGATTACAACCTCCTCGTTTGTCAGGTTTCTGTTCGTCGGAGGACGTGCGCTTGCACTTGTCTCCGTCGGTGCATTACTATATATTAGTGGACCAACTCCAATCGATGTACGGGCATAACACCTACATCGATTCTTGTTGGGAAGCTAATCTGAAAAATTACACTTCTCATCTCTGCTTTACCACTCGCAGTCGGAGTTGGTTTTTTTCTAATATCTCCGTTTGGTATTCTATGGGAAGTTTTAGGGTTTACGTGAGCAACATGCGTGGGCTTAGAGTGAATCTCTTCGCTGTGTATGCCCACCTATCCCGCTATAAACCAGCTGTCTTGGCGCTGAGTGAAACACAGGTATGGGAGAATACCGATTTATCGGATTTAAACATGCCTGGATATAGCTTGGAGCCGCTTTTCTTTTTACACCGCGTTATCGCCCTCTACGTGTTCTCTGTTCCAATCCGAAATTTAATTTTCTGTGGTTAAAACTCCATGTCCGTAAGCATTTAATCCACTACTGCTTTATTTATAGAAGTCCAAACATGAATAGCAATTAAACTTTTAACGAATTTGATGCGCTATCCGACTCCATCTCAAGAATTGTATCCCTGTATCCTCGCACTGAAATTGCCATTGCGGGCGATTTCAAGGTACACAGTTCTAATTGGCTTCGACATTCGGGCCAGATAACATCCGAAGGACGGTTCAACATACCGTCTTTGCTGAGGTAAATAATCTGACCCAGCTAGTGAATGAGCCCACACGAATACCTGACATTGCAGATCATTCCGCCAACACCCTGGACCTGTTTCTCACCTCTCATCCTGACAAATATTCTATTGACTGTCACCTCTAGGCTCGTCTGACCATTGTGTCGTATCAGCTAATTTCTCGTTATCGCCACAAACAGTTAGAGAACAAATTCCTAACAGAACAGTCTGGCTGTACGTGAAAGCCGATTGGAGCGGTCTAAACAACTTCTTTAGCAATTTTAACTGGTCACTATGCTTCCTCGATAGCTGCTGATATAATCACAAACATTCTTCTGCTGGGCATGAGATCCTTCATTCCTCATAGAGTGAAGTGTATCAAGCCCAAAGCAAACCCATGGTATGACTCGAGCTGTCAGGAGGCTATCAGGTTAAGAGAGTTGAATTTCCGGATATACAAAGCAAACCCTACTGAGGAAAGTCGGAATAAGCTATGTAATGCAATTATAAGACGTGTAAAATTCTCGTATGAGCAAAAGTTGAGGCAGAAAGTGCTACAATGTCCCAAAGGTAGCAAAAACTTTTGGTCATTTGTAAAAAACGTAAAGAATTCCGCCTCATTTACAATGACATCCTAGCTGTCAGCTCTTTAGACAAAGCGAATCTGCTTGCGGCGCATTTTGCAGCAAGCTCAACACTGCCAGATTCCAATATGTCGCCACCTGTACTTGAGAGCGTTGATTTCACCATGGGACGGATCCACTTCCGCACTCGTACAGTTGCAAGAGTACTTAAAGATCTCGACGTGCACAAATCCGCTGGCCCGGATGGTATTCCCCCTATTCTTCTGAAGAGGTGTTCTTTTGCGCTGGCAAAGCCACTGCGTAAGGTTTTTCATCTATCCTAGTCTTTAGGTCTCTTTCCGAGGAGATGGAAAACAGCATTTATCCAGCCCGTCCCTAAAAAGGGCGAATCTTCGTCACCCACCTCGTGCCGACCCATAGCACTTACGTCCCTTCTTTCTAAGGTCATGGAAACGTAACGTATTACTTACTGGGCCTCTGCAGGCACTCTAAGCTAAACTTAACAATGTCTTTCGACTTATCCTATGACGTTGCAAATATTGCTGACATGCATTTATAGGCGCTTGAAACTAAGAAAAGTTTTGGAAGGAAACAAAAACTTAGTACACCAACCTAAATAAAACTTAAGACTGCCTTAAAAGTAAATATTAACCTACTTAATGCTAAGTGAAATTCATACATGTACGATTAGGTCTGCATATAAGTTATCACACTGGTCCCATGTCCCAACAAATAGATGATCTGTGTCAACAAAGAGCCTTCCACCGAAACCAACATCGTTATCGTCTATCAAATATAAACAACTGACTTGATGGAAATGTAAATTAAGCTAATTAATTTTAGTTTATTTTAAAAAATATATTTTATTCCGCACTTAAGACTAAATTAACAATCCAATCATAAACTTAAAGTAACCAGTGCTGCCGTCGCTCCAGACGCCTCGTCAGCAAAGGTGCTCGTTGCTCGGTGTCGTGTGTTGCTCCACGCGCGGTATGTTACATGTGCGGCTGTCGACGTGGGAAAGTACTTGTACATGCAAATGTTCTTACACCAAAATGCGGAGTCAATAGTTCGCCACGCCAAATAAAACTTATATTTTTTATCAAAACCAACCGCAACAGTTTTTTTTTTAAATTTATATTTCATCATATGCAAACGTTTGTATAATTATTTCTTAATCTTCTTTTTTTTTACATGATTATTCCTACTTTAAAACCTCTTAGCGATGTAAGTCGGCCATGTGAACTAGTATCTCGGCTGACTTGGCGACTGTCTAACCAGGGTCGACAGGGATCGACGACGGAGCTCTTTCTGTCAACCACCAGCACTTCTGGTGTTGCTTGCTCACATCTTTGACATCTCAGATGGACACCGATCTGCTGAATCGGAGAAGCTCCTCAGTGCTCAGTGCTGCGTCTCGACTGTAGTTGAGTCGCGTATCCGTTGTCCGAGCGATGTGAAAGATTAATGGTACCGCCTGATCAGACCAGTCTGGTCGAAATAGAGAAATTCTCCTAGGGGCTTCATCCCCCCATTTAGACGCGCCCTTTCATGGTAACCGTAGTTAGGGTAGTAAGTCACACGCCTACCAAAAACACCCCGCATTTAATTAGAAATCAGAGCATTCCCGAAATTTACTCGTCACCCAAATCAGTCGTATTCATCTCATAAGTCACACTCTGAAGTCACACCCTTCCGGACGCCAAGTGGACTCCATGATGTGCGCCTCTCAATATCTTCCCACAGAGATGTAATTATTCCGCCACCCGACCAACCCTAAAGCTTCACTTAAGTGCTGTGTGCTGACTCCAAAGAGAGCCTAAAAACTCTGTCATCGCCTTCAATCAACTGTGGTCAATCTGAGGATGGACTGAGGTCGCCATTACATCGAGCAAATACGTTAATTAATTTGCACACCCCCAAGTAAATAGCAGGCACTTCCATTCTCTCTCTAGATCAGGACAGAAAACTCCACTCAACAAGCTGCACATATCAACAAGTTACTTAATTAAGCATACGCCCGGGCGTCCCGTACAATAATAATGCATACAATTTAATTACTCAATTCGCTGCGAGTCGCCCGGAATAGTCGTTCCGAGATTAATTGCAATCCCACAGCCGATTTATGTCTATTTATATCCACCAAAGCAGGTAGTTTCCCTGCAGCCTCTGCAGAAGATAGCCAATTGCCGTCGCAGAGTTATCGCTCATACTCGTGTGCAACGCACATATATCCCTTCCGGTGGCAGTGCCATCGACGGGGAGAGAGAGAAAAAGAGACAGAAAACAGGGGTCAGCGGCAGTCATAAAGTCTCCCTCCCGTAACTCAAGGCAATCATTCGCTCCTTCCCAGCTTCCTAATTAACTGCATACATTTCAGCGGCGGCGGCGCCCCAGAGGCACAGCTGGTGGCTGGCATCGCACAGACAGCAGCCTCTGGTGGCGCTTTAAGACCCTTTTCGGGTTCATGATTTCGTAGCTCCCCTTTTAGAACACTTTTTTATTTCTCTCGCTCTCCCTCCGGCCGCAGGTTCAGGCTAAAAAGCATTCTGCGTCACACACAGCCGCACAAATCCCACCGCTAACTCGAGTGGTCCTCGTAGAGCACGCTTGCCTGCCCACAACACATCATCGTTACACGTTATATGATTCACGCTCCTCATAAACCACAGAGTACTTAGTTTCAAATGCCCATCAGCCAAATGTGCACTGGCACTTTCTGAAGTGAAAAAGAACCCCTTCGCCGGGGCCCAGATCAAGGTCCTTGCGTCCCGCTCTGTGAGGGATGTCAAGCGAGATGGAAGAGAGATTCGTGCGGACGGAATGGGCGTACGGAGTTCACGCTCCTCTGGTTGCCAAAATGGATTTGCATGTTCGTTTCCATGAAAAAATTAACCATGAAATGAGTGAGTGTGTGTGTGTCCGCGCACAGTGGAGAAGGATTTTATGAGTTCAGTCGGGGCAAATCTCAAAATCAAGGACGGTGTATGTGTGAAAGGGATTTCCACAAGTGACGAGTGGATTCGTCTTGCTTGCTGGCTGCCTGGCTGCAGGGCTGACTGGCGTGGAAGCAGAAGTTGAATAAGCTCCGTGGCGATGATGCATGGTTCACTAAGTCGTGGAGTGCCAGCCGGTGAAAGATGGCTCACAATGGGCACTCAGTTTAAGTGCAGACCTGCTTGGGATCTGTGGAGCTCTTCATCGTCGCTTTCGTCTGACTGAAAAATGGCAAACGAATGTCTTATCTGCTGCATTGCTGGCTTTGGATGTGTCAAGTGCGAAGTCACTTCAGGAGCTGCTGGAACGTTGTGCTTCTTCAGCCAATGTGCAGCCAACTGAGCGAACTTTAAAATTTACATCAAGTCTGAAGACCGCTGTGTATGCACTGGGACGGCGTGGGCCTGTGTCTGACAGATTCAAACCGTGTCGTCATTGACAGAGCTATCTAGTGGTTACTATGGAGCCCTCCCTTTTGAGCTGCCACCATGTGGAGGAAGGAAGTGTCACAGTGTAGCTCTTTAAGACGGCAAAAAATGGCAAGCAACAAAAGATCGGTGGCTGTCGACTGAATGATTCTTTGACGCACACCAAGCAAGCGTTTTTTCTTGCTTAGAATGGCCTAAAAACGTAAATATAATATTTTTTGCTGTATTAAAAAAAAAAGATATTTTTTTTTTATCTTTATTGAACTTTAACATTTTTTATCAAACCATGTTTATGTGACACATTTGCCGGGATTTTGAGGAACTTTTCAGAAATCTCGAGCCACCCACCCCGTGCTTTAAATCAAACAGGCTTTCTTGCAGGCGCAAGAAATTAATCCACCGCACCGACAGAGACCGACTGCGACCCGTAAGGGGGTATGCACTACCCTGTGTCCCAAGGTTTGACCAAGGAGGAGACCCTTTTCAGCTCGTTGTGCGACGCAACGGTCGTGGTTGAGTCGCCCATGCACAGTTGATCGGGCGATGTGAATGATGAGCGGTACCACACCATAGTGTGCTTCTGGGGGGCTGAAGCCGTTATGACGTACCCTCGCATGGTATTGGGGCCTAGGGTAGTAAGCCCCCGAGATCAATTTGTTGCCCGAGTTCACCGCTCTGGCAGTACGACCTTAAATCAACTTCAGCAAGACATTGTCCACTAGTATCAGGTTCCCCCTGTTGTATAAGACCTCACTGGAATAGAATGCCTGTTCTGGGACTCTGGAGTTCGATAAGGAAGGCGAAGACAAGCCCTCTCAAATAACCCAATTTTTTCCATCAAGCCTGCACTCACTTTGAACTGCACGGGACAGCCATAGGTAAGCATTGGCCGGATAAAGGACCTGTAGCAGATAACCTTCACCCTCGCATCGAGTTGGCTGTTTGAAAGCAGTCTCTTTGTAAGGGCAAAAGCGCCTCGAGCCCTGGCCATAGCAGCATCTGCATGTTTGTTAAAATATAGATACTGATCTAGCCAGATCCCCAGGCTTCTGACTATAGCCCTTTGCGCCAGTATTTGCCCGTGTCGTCCAACAATTGAGAACTTTCGCCAATTCTTTTTCGTATTCGCCGAGGCCCCATACAGCGGCGTTGAATACCAATTTTCAGAAGTCGCAAACCATACTGGTCATGGTTTGCGACTTCTGAAAATTGATATTCAACTTCCAGTCATCGCAATCTCTCATGAATGAATCGAAGTCACCCTGCGCGAGAGTAGTGATGTCCTCAATCTCTTTGCCTGATCTGTACACGTTCAAGTCGTTGGCGTATGCAATTACGTGAGGAAGAGAACTTAACAGACCGCTCAAGTAAATGATGAACAGGATCGGGAAATTAACGTCACCCTGTTGGAGACCTGTGGAGGTCACGTTGCTATAATTGACGACGAACCGTCTACCGGTAGGCATGTTACACAGTGGGTACAGCAGTGGTTTGTTAATGCCCAAGCCAATTGAGCTTACAAAAATACCATATCTAACCATACGGTGTCAAAGGCCTTCTCCAGGTCGATCAAGCAGGCACCCGTACATTGTTTCTGGCTCTCTTGTTCCATTGGATATCCATCTGGAAGGTGTACGATTGTTTGGCTGCTCATACGTTATTTCATACAAAAGTGAACCACAGTGATCCTGACAATCGTTTTGTTGTTCCTGATTTTATATACATCCAAGGAAATGAATCTCAGTGGCGTGTCGTTAAAAGAAAATTTTACAACGATTGTAATAATTTCGCTGATTGGATGAATGCCAATGGAGGACGGAAATAGCAAAGCAAATAGATCAAAGTTGCTTCAAACAGTGGTCTGTAGAGATTTCGGAAAAAGGCTTAAAAACCCCGGTAATTCATATCACATAAACATGCTTTGATTGAAAAAAATAGAATTTACTAAAAATAAAATAATGAGAAAAACAAAAAAAGAAAATATTTGGTCTATAACTTAATTCATCCGGGAAAGTCCCCCATCGACCAAATTTTCACACTGCGGCAGATCCTGGAAAAAACCCACGAGATGCAGATCGACACCCACCACCTATTCGTCGATTTCAAGGCCGCATATGACAGCGTGCATAGAGACGAGCTATACAATGCCATGTCTAGTTTTGACATTCCAGCCAAACTCGTCAGATTGTGCAGGATGACGATGGAGAACTCTCGCTGCTCCATCAAGGTCGGTAACGAACTCACCGAGACCTTCAATGTCAAAAAAGGTTTTAGACAAGGCGACACGCTGTCATGTGATTTCTTCAATATCATACTTGAGAAGATGGTGCGAAACTCAAATGGCACGATCTTCCAAAAGTCCGTTCAACTGCTTGCCTACGCGGACGACATTGACGTGATTGGACGAACACAGCGAGCTGTCAATGAGGCTTTTGCTAGCATTTAAGCGGAAGCGGCTAAAAGGGGTTTGGCAGTTAATCAGGGCAAAACAAAGTACATGCTGTCATCACGAAAGGACGCACAACATCGACGCCTCTGACAGAGCGTCATAATGGGCAGCAGAAACTTTGAGGTAGTCAAGGACTTCGTCTACCTTGGCTCTGCAGTAAACAGGGACAATAACACCAGTACCGAGATCAAGCGCAGATTTACTCTTGCCAGTCGCTGTTTCTTTGGGCTCAAGAGGCAATTGAGTAACAGAGCCATCTCTCGAAACACCAAGTTGACATTATATAACACCCTAATCATCCCCGTCCAGCTCTATGGCACAGAGACATGGACGCTATTGAAGCTCTTGGTCGTTTTGAGAGAAAAGTTCTGCGTGCGATCTTTGGTCCTGTTTGTATTGATGGCGTCTGGAGAAGGAGATTCAACCACGAACTGTACGGGCTGTACAGCGGCATGCACCTAGTTAAGCGTCTTCGGATCCAACGCTTAAGATGGCTAGGTCACGTAGAGCGGACTGACACCACAGCTCCGGCCCGAAGAGTCTTCAATTCCGAGCCTTTGGGACAACGCATAAGAGGTCGTCCTAGAACAAGATGGCGCACACAAGTGGAGAAGGACCTCAACCAACTTGGTGTGCAAAACTGGAGGCAGTCATTCATGCCATTCATTTGAAGCGCAAACAAAAATTTTTTTTTTCACTCAAATATGTCGAACTTTGTGCCTGAAAATTATTTCTGCGGAGAGTTCTTCTTCATTACTTTACTATGAAGAAAACTGCTGCCGAAAGTCATCGTATTTTGGTGGAAGTTTATGGTAAACATGCGCTAGCTGAGCGAACGTGCCAAAAGTGGTTTGCACGATTTAAAAGTGACGATTTTTGCTTGGCCAGCTAAATCAACGGCAAAGCCGAATATCCATGGCGCGAAGCTAATGCTCTGTATTTGGTGGGATCAGAAGGGTGTGCTGTATTATGAGCTGCTAAAACCGGGATAAACCATCAATGAACAACGCTACCGAATACAATTAATCCGTTTGAAGAGAGCAGTAGCCGAAAAACGCCCGGAATATGCGACCAGACACGAGGCAATAATTTCCACCATGAAACGCTCGGCCCCACGGTACTATTCCGGTTAAGAACTATTTGGAAAACAGTGGATGGGAAGTTTTACCCCACCCGCCTTATAGCCCAGACCTTGCCCCTTCTGACTACCATTTGTTCCGGTCGATGCAGAACGCCCTCAACGAAATACGGTTCACATCAGAGCAGAATATCAAAAATTGGCCTAAATAAACGTTCAAATTTAGAAAAAGGTTGTGTACCCAATATTATATTTATGTTTGAGGCCATTTTAAGCAAGAAAAAAACACGAATTAAGAACAAATGTTTGCTTAGTGCACATAATGGTCACCCGCCACAATTTTTTTTGCTTGGTTCTTTATTGTTCTATTTTTGACAGTTCACGATTCACACACCAAAAAAGCTGTCTGTAGCACTATAGTCATTCTGATCGATTGTATGAATACTGCTACCCTTTTCAACTCTTTCCCTTGGTAGGACGACTTGTTGTGAGTGTGTTTGAATACACTCGTCCAGCAGTTTTTCACTTCTGCGATTTTGTCAAGGAAAAATTAGCGCGGAACAAAGAATATAATGTGCAAAAATGATGCCAACAATTTTGACTTTTTATGTTCCCTTTAATGTCCTTTTCCATTTTGCACCAACGGTGTCATCCACCCACATTATTTGTTTTTCACTATTTTTCTTTATTCCCTAAAATGTCATCAATTATGCAATAGGAGCCTTCTTCAAATTTTACACGTCGACATTACATATCTCTCAATGGGGGGTATCAAGCATGTAGGGGGGTATAAAGCATGAGTGTGACCAGGGCCAGCCCTTCAGTATGCGCTGAAAGTGCAAATGCACAAGGCGCTATGCCCCTATGGGCGCATTCGGACGCCTATAAAAATATACGCTTTCATAAAAGAAAATGCGATTTACGCAACTCCCCGATTTTCGCAACAGCTAAATTGAGGTTTCGTATCATTAATGACACAGGAAGCGCAACTTTTCATAAAGACAGAAACCCGATAATTGCAACGACCCCAGTTCCTATTAGTTGCGATAAAATAGAATACACTGTAGTTTGAAAAAAAACCATAGAGTAAAATCCCCCACGCCTGTTCATGATCATTTCTTACACATGCACTCATAAATTTCCTTCGGAAAAGGTCTCACAATAATGCACTCAATTAATAATTCAAAATGTATTTCTGCCCCTAAACATGAAATTTACGCAATTGACAGATTTGGCTGAAAGGAGAATGAGTAAGATAAGCATGGTTCTACTCGTTCTCTAGCTATTTTACGAAGTGGAAAATAAAGTTAAACAAGGAAAAAATGCAAGCTATCTTTTTCACTCGAAAAAGAAAAGCATGTTACATTCCGTCCAACCAATTGCGAGTGTCTAATGTATCAACTGAATGGAGTTCTTCCGTAAAATACTTAGGAATTCATCTTGATTCGAAATTACTGTTTAATCACCATGTGAGGCAAACGCTGAACAAAATAAATATAAGTACAGAACTTTTATATCCCCTTATAAACAGAAAGTCACTCACAAAAGTTATATTCCAAGCCATAATTCTATATGGTCGCCAGGTTTTGGGTGATTGCGCAAAGTGTCATATAGCAAAGTTACAGGGAGCAAAAAATAAACTCCTAAAAATGATGCTAATCCTCCCATGATATTTCTTTACTAAGGTTTTACATAAAAGGGCTAATGTTGGCTTGATATCTGAAAGGATAAACACCCTGATGCCAAAACTTAAAGTCCGATGCAGACAGTCTGACAACACTTTAGTAAAAGATCTATTTTCTTAGTCTATTTCGTAGTTCTTTCAGTTGCCCTAAGCAATTTCAATTCAGTTATATTTATAAGAAACAAATTGTTTATCCGTTAACCTATTTTTATATTACTTATTTATTAATTTATATTTATTTAGTTCTCTGATTATGTGTTGTTTCACTGAATTATTTATTTATTTATTATTTGTTTATTTATTTACTTATTTACTATTGATTTATCTATATTTTTTCTCTGCATTAATTTAATTAATTTAATTTTTTTTAACTTTTTAATTTTTAATTTAAAATTTAATTTAAAATTAATTAAACTATTTTAATAATTTAACTATTCATTTATATATAGCATCTGTTTACGTGCGGTTATATGTTTTACTATTATAGTTTTTTTTGTGTTCTACTTTAAGTGAGGTTTTTTTTTTCAATGTTTCTTTTTTTTCTCAAACTGTAATTATAAGTATATGTCATTTATTTTTCATAATCACTAATATTAAACTATTTCAGTATAAAGGTGCGATTAGTTATTAAGTCTCTGTATAAGACAATGTGCGGTAACGCAGACCATGTAAGCTTTAAAAAAATCTGAATAAATTACATCCAAAAGAAATCTCAATAAATCTACTAATACTACTAAACAATTTCATAGAGAAGTCGAGCGAAACGTGCAGATAAAAAATTTGGGCGTGTCACTCAAAAATGTCCATAGGCAAACATCTCAAAATAAAATAAAAAAAACTCAGTTCTCTGTTCATGTGGAATCATTTGCGCGTAGTTTATTTTTGCTCGGTTCTCTCAACTTATCTGTGAGATTTTTTAGTGCGGGTCTTTTGTAATTAATTGCTTGTGTGAAGATATAAGTTATGGATCAGCACAAACAACAAGCTTGCTTGGGTGTTGACTGTACCCAATTGCATCAGCGGCACCTTGTTTACCACAAATAGTAGCCCAATGTGTAAGCAAGCATATTGAATAATATGATCGTTGAGCGTACTATCCCTTGAATCAGCGGTATCTTGTTTACCAAAACTTTAGTGGCAATGGCACTCTTTGAAGCGATTTGCTGCTGAGGGAATTGCAAGGCAGGCAGTGCAGATTTGAAGCTCTCCTCGGTTAGTCGATTGCTGGCAAATAACTTCCCTATGAAGGGAAATATTCTTATTAAGTTAAATAAGCAAATAACTAAAAGGCAATGTTAAATAAAGTAATGAGCTAATCAATAAAAAATAAATAAAAATAAATTGTGTTCGAATATTATTTAATTTATATGTTGTGTCCTGTGGACATTTTCGAGTCCTTGTACAGATGAGTCATTTTCATAGCTGCAGAAATAAATTTTACGCATTGCACTCATATGATTCCATTTGAACAGTAAACTGAGAATATTGCTAATTTGACACATTTGTGACACTTATGAAACGACTTATGATACAAAAAATTAAAAAGGGGGCGCCAAACGTGGGGCTTGCACAGGGCGCTCCTTTTGTTCGGGCCGGCCCTGCTGTGAACGCAGTAGTCCGCACGGGTACAGTGTAAAGGACGCTGTTGGCGCGAAATTTATCAAAGACCACGTTTACATACGATTGTACTGTCCAAACTATAAAGGCACAATTTTATAAGTATCCGAAATATAGAAGCGTCCGGACTACTGATGTGGCCGGGCTAGCGAGTGTCCGAACAAGCGAAGCTGTAGTCTACTTTAAAGGAAGAAGTGATGCAACCGGGCGGCCAGGTAACGACTATTATTTTCAAATGATTTTAATTTGTCAATCTCAACAAATAATTTGCGTGAACCCCCTATGAACGGACGCCTCTACATACCATACAATTATGATGGTCCCGGATGTCCGCTAATGAGAAGTTTCACTATACATATTTCGTTTGGTGAAAAAAATACAATCAAGCCACAGAGGAAAACTACCTTAAGTCAATATTCGTTTTCAATAATTCTTCAAATCTAAGGTGTTGTGATATCAGTTTCAAATGTGGTAAAAGATAAAAGCTCGTCACCTGGCCGCCCGGTTGCATCGACTTCTAAACTTGTTGTTCGGAGTTTAATCCTCGCCACAACTTTCATACATTGCTCCACCTCTTTCGGACTACATATGTACCAAAGGAAATGTCACATGTCATAGGTATTCACTTGGTGCAACCGATTTTTACACTTTCTTACACAGCATAAGCTTCCTCAACCCAAATGAATACATACGTACACTTTTTTTACACAAGCCAGGTTAAACCTCTCTGGAAGGTTCCACTCGTGAGAACAATGACACGAGTAAAACACAACTTGTTGGTGGAAGCACAGTCTCGGCAACAACTTACCTTCTCCAGGTAACGTAAGTCGCTTACCCCAGCACGGTCAAGAGAAAGCTCAAATTCACAATGCTAATGAACACTTCACGCCGAAAAAGTACCCTCTTTGCAACTGATGGAACAGTGACAGACAGACGGACAGACGGACAGCCGGGTCTTCTTTTAATTAAATGGACTTCTTATGTACGATGTGCCAGCAATTGTAGGTCCCTTCAAAGTCTACGAAAAAATGCCAGTTACCTGCCACCTTAAGACAACCCCGAGTGGAAAATCCCCGTGAAAACCCCAGCAGTCCTTGTCCGAGTGCATGCCAAAAGCATGTACGGATTAATTATCACTCACAAGCCCAAAACTTGTTGCATAGTTAATGTGTGCTTCCGAAAATAAGTTTCACTCCGATTCCCATCTGTCTTCCGCCGCATCCTGTTCGTGTGTGCCTCGTGTGCGGCTGGCTCCTTGAGAGTCAGAAACACAACAAGTAACCCCTTCATAAATCCCTTAACCCGGCGCCGCCGGTTAGTGCCTTTAGCCAGCAGAGATAATTTCAAGAGCTCTTGGCAATACATTTCCTTGAGTCCTTCGAGTATTTGTGCATTCGCTGCCTGTGTGGCCGAACATAAAATATCCTCCACTCATCGATGGATGCCAGACCAAAGCCTCCCATTCGGGCAGGAAAAAATGGAAAAGTAAAATAAAATAGGACCAAGAGGCTTCAGAAATGGGAGAGGGAGCAAAAAACGACCACGAGGCGCAGCCGAGTAAACGTACGAAGGACTTCCGTATTCTCTATCCTTTCAGCTTAATTCAAAAATGCTGCTTTTGCCGTTACGGCTGCGGTGTCCACGATTCTCGGTATAACCGTATCCTATTCCGCACAAGTAGGTCCTCCCTCACACCACCCCCGCCCCGTGCATGTGTATGCGCAAAGCCATAACTTTGTGTTCGGATTTCGTAGTGCCACTTCAGTTTCACCCAGCAGGAGAATAGTGCTACATCGTTTCCCACACAACACCAGAGCGACGCGTCGCGCCTCGCCTCGCCGCACCACACGCCCGCCCCACCGGGCTTACATGCGGATGCCGGGGTATGGCATAAATAATACGGCATTTCCTTGCCTTAGAGTTTACCCCCACCTCCATCGCCTATCTCCATTCCCATCGCCAGCGCCATCCACTTGACTGCTTCTGCTTGCCTGCCTGCCTGATGCCGACGCCGCCGCCGCGCCGCCACCACCACCATTGCCACCGCCACCGCCGGCGTCACCATCACCGTCGCCATTCACAACTCAACTCTCGTTCGAATTTCTGTGCGGTGTGGCGGCAATATCCAAGTTCTGGTGCTGCTCCCATGCTTCGGTGCCTTGTTGAGCCTTTACGAGGGTATGCCATGCCATGCCATGCCACGCCACGCCATGCCATGCCAGGCCAGGCCAGGCCATTATGCCAAACATCCTCACACCACCACCACCCCGCATACAAATACACATTCACAGTCACACCGGGTGCTGCTTCTGCTTCTGCTGCTGCTGTAGCTGTCGTTGTCGTCCTCGTCCTCGCCTTCGTCCTCGCCCTCATTCTCCCTCGGCGCTTGTCGTTCCGAGCAGTCGGTGTGTGCCAGGCCATGCGACTGATGATTATGCCTTTGGCCTTTCGATTTTCACGCTGGTTTCAGCTCCCCAGACCACCCACCCCACCCACACCTCGGCTCGGTCGTGTGTACGTGTGTATATCTGATGGCTCTGTGCAGTGATGGTAGCCCCGGCGCTGCCTCGATGGTCCTGATCACTTCTGCCTATTATACCCTGAAGTGTACTCTGTTACAATCCCAGACCACCATTAAGAGTGTGAACAATCAAAGCCACATCACCCACAGGATTTCGCTTCTCCGGTCCTGCCATTCGTTTAAGATGCTCCTTCATCCAGCAGCGGTGGCGTGCTGTATGCCTGTGTGCTTGCCGATGGTGTGTGGGTGTGTGTGTGTGTGGGCAACACCTCGGTATAATATCTTTATTTCCCTGAGATATGTACAAATTATCCGCATATACAAGTTCGCACACAGCCACAACCACAGACAGAGCCAAAACCAGAGTCAGTGCCGGAGCTGAGGCCGTAGCCGTCGTCGTGGCCGTAGCTGTAGCCGGAGCCAGGACACTCAGGCACAGAGAGAGCACAGCCGTAGCAGTCCTCGTCATCGCCGTCGCTGTCCACCACCAATGCCGCCGCCACCGCCCTCGTTCGTATATTAGTATGGCAGTCTCTTGTTTGTCCTTTTTTTGAATGACTGAGTGGGTGGGACGTGACAACTTCAAGGATATCTGGCTGAAAGATGTCTCCCGACGTTCGTCATCTTTGTCGTTGCCGTCGTCGTTGCCGAAGTCGTCGTCGGCACGTTAGCTATGGGCGACACATAAAGGAAGGTATTGTCGATGGATCGGCGAACAGAAGTGGAGTCCTGTGGGAGGAAGTACCGTCGTCAGTGATAATAATGCAGGATATTTGGTCGGTCACAGGGAACTTTCAATATTTTTTTGTACCTACTCCTTCCATTTGCTCTCTCTCTCTCTCTCTCTCTCTCTCTCTCTCTGTGTCCCACTGTGTGTGCACAAGGATAAAGTGATTGCCATGGTGAGGGAGCAATGCCACTCTGCCACTCTGGCTGGCACTCTGGCACTCTGTGTCCTGAGTGTCCTGAGTGTGCATGCGTATGTACCGTGTGCGGTGTACGATGTGCGGCAAAAGGTTGCCGAGAGAGGTTGCGAGAGAACAAAAGGCCAGGTTAAGGATGTACGTAGTGCATGTTTTCGTTTCTGCAATTTTTGTGACTTGGGATGGATTTATAAAAACGTAATTGATTGGATGGGGCTAAAGGATCAGCCGAGAAGACGAAGAAGAAGCGAGATAGGCGAACGGACGGACGGGGCCCGCAGGTGGAGTGAGAGGAAAGGGTCTCGTTAGAAGCGAAACTTTCCCAACCTTTGGCCATTGTTGTGAGGCAACAAAGTGGAGACGTTGATTGGCGGTCGCATGGGAAAGCTAATTAAATTCGGGGAGTGCCGTGCCGTGGCTGGGTTATGCTCCTCAGTCACATTACTTTGCCAACAGATTACGAGGCATAATTGAAGGAGATTTTGTGGGACAGAAAAGGACTTGGTCTAGGATTAGCCGTTTCGGTTCGGCTGTAGAGTTGTATAAACTGAACCCGATGTCTTTGAGGCGGCGAAAGTCGTTGTCCTTTCGCCCAGGCAGACTGCGGTGAGGAGGTGTTCATAGTTTTCTCGGTTCGATTCGATTGCTGCATGTGATACACGCGTCGACTGGATGAATGAGGACTTCATGTCTTTTGAATGAAGGGGGAGCAGTTGGAGCAATTTGCGAATTTTGGCACAATGTTCTTTAATTTTTTTGTTCGTGTTCATGGCTTTGTGACGAAAGCTGGTGCTGTTGACTCTTGTGCCTTTTCGTTTGAGTCCTTCCTAATTGAGTGCGTTGCAGAACATGGATTAGGGGATATTCTGGACACACAGACTTTTGCCATCGCATTGGGCCGTGGTACTTAAGGACTAGCTTCGTAATTGTAACCGTTTGAAATTCCGTCGAGCTCTGATTGTGACTTTTCAGGCATGTGAAGGTGAGACTGACGGATTCCCCATGAGGAAAGCTAATATTTCCCCACTGAGCCTGCATACGTCGTTGTTAAGATCTGAGACCAGGTAGATGAGGTTGCCCTTAGCAACTGCCCTGAATGGTCTGCTCACCAGGTAGGCCATCTTCACCTTCTTAGGATTTTTTCAGGACTCATTCGGTCTTTGGAAGGTTTTCTTTTTATAGGCGTTAGTCGCAAGACCACTTTGGCAATCATTGGATCATTTGGTGTCTTTCCACTGAGCGCCTCATACCAGGTCCTTCTGAGCTGCTTTAGGACCGGTGTGTTGCGCTGAAATTAGCTGATATTTCGACTAGTAAACGGACAGTGCTATTAGCCGGACACTTCGTCGTTTGTTGTCAAATAATTAGAGAATTTGCCGGTTTTAGTGAAAGTATTGTGATGTGAATAGAATAACGTGTATAAGATGAGAAAATCAGGACACCAACGCCATCTATAAGCAATTAGAAGAACGATCAACTCCGAAGAGTAGTTCTTGTACATACTGCAAGAAGGATGCCGCCACCTATACACTGATAGATTACAAAGAATCATGTCAATCAAAATTCCATTGACTCGTGGCGCCCGTATGATCTAGAAGAACTATTGGGAGGTACAAATATCTGGCCGACGGCCGATGCGAGTTAGTCCAACCTCAAATGGGGATTGAAGATAAATACTTATGTGCTTCAGAACACCAGCAGCAGACGTCAGAGGAAGGAGGGTCAGGACGTTGGTCAGAAGATTCAACAGTCTTAAAATAGCTCTTCCAGACAACACATCGATTACTCCAACACAGAGCACAAAATGGCTGTGATTTCAGCTCAAAAAGAGGCTCAGATTTAAGAACCACGTGGATGCTATCGCCAAACGGTCAGCTTTTGCCCTGCATTTGGTGCAGCCACTGCTCCGAAGAAGAACTGGTCTGAGCCAGGAGACTAAGGTGCTTATCTATAAGCAACTTATCAAACCAGTAATAACCTACGGATGCCCGATCTGGTACACAATAAGCCCCACAGCAATGAAGAGAATCCGTCTGTTCGAACGGAAGGTTTTAGTGAAGTTCATTCCGACCAGAAGAATTTATGAAGAAGCCAAGATATCGCCGGTAGACAAGTACATATTGCAGATCGCCAAGAAGTTGTTAAGTACCATTAGAACTCTTCCCAATCAAGACATACAAGAACTGCAACGATTTCCACTCGAGCGCAGTCATCGATATTTACACACCACAGCAATCACACATCCTGCATTTGAGCACCTATTCAATGCCGACTCCACGCAGTTCTACATAAAAAGCAACACAGGGCATTACAGAGGCTGGTCCCCTCTGAAAGCATTTTACATTTTTTATAAATACAGTACGAACTCGGTTAACACAACCCTCGATTTGCGCAGCTCCTCGATTTTCGCAACACTAAAGTCGTAGCACGCATTGACTCTATAAGTGCAACTTTTCAAAAAGGTTACCTCGATCAGTGCAACTTGTTCATCTGTCTTTTATTTGCACGTTCTTCTTTAGGTTGTCGTTATTTTACAGCAATTTAGTTTTGTGTGGGTCTAGACAGAAAACTTTGTAAATATATTTACATCCAAGTGTGTTCCTTAGACTTTTGCTCCTTTTCCTAGGCTTTTGCTAGCAATGAAGCGGAAGCGGCTAAAATGGGTTTGGCAGTTAATCAGGGCAAAACAAAGTACATGCTGTCATCACGAAAGGACGCACAACATCGACGCCTCGGACAGAGCGTCATAATGGGCAGCAGAAACTTTGAGGTAGTCAAGGACTTCGTCTACCTTGGCTCTGCAGTAAACAGGGACAATAACACCAGTACCGAGATCAAGCGCAGACTTACTCTTGCCAATCGCTGTTTCTTTGGGCTCAAGAGGCAATTGAGTAACAGAGCCATCTCTCGAAACACCAAGTTGACATTATATAACACCCTAATCATCCCCGTCCTGCTCTATGGCGCAGAGACATGGACGCTATTGAAAGCGGATGAAGAAGCTCTTGGTCGTTTCGAGAGAAAAGTTCTGCGTGCGATCTTTGGTCCTGTTTGTATTGATGGCGTCTGGAGAAGGAGATTCAACCACGAACTGTACGGGCTGTACAGCGGCATGCACCTAGTTAAGCGTCTTCGGATCCAACGCTTAAGATGGCTAGGTCACGTAGAGCGGATTGACACCACAGCTCCGGCCCGAAGAGTCTTCGATTCCGAGCCTTTGGGACAACGCATAAGAGGGCGTCCTAGAACGAGATGGCGCACACAAGTGGAGAAGGACCTCAACCAACTGGAGACGGAGATTCAACCACGAACTGTACGGGCTGTACAGCGGCATGTACCTAGTTAAGCGTCTTCGGATCCAACGCTTAAGATGGCTAGGTCACGTAGAGCGGATTGACATCACAGCTCCGGCCCGAAGAGTCTTCGATTCCGAGCCTTTGGGACAACGCATAAGAGGGCGTCCTAGAACGAGATGGCGCACACAAGTGGAGAAGGACCTCTACCAACTTGGTGTGCACAACTGGAGGCAGCTGGCGAAAGATCGTGCTGGCTGGAGAGGCTTGTTGGTTGAGGCCCAGGTCCACCCCGGACTGTAGCGCCAAACAAAGAAGAAGAAGTGTTTCCTTAGATGGGTTCCACTCTGGTGTTACTAGAAATATTACTAAATTATCTATTAAACAAAAGAAGTGAAATTTTATCCGAAGTTGATGAGGGTGTTTCGGTAAAGCTACCTTGTGAAAAATGTAATGTGCACAAGTCAACAATAAGCCGGATAACTCGTTACACTTAAGACTTCTGAATATCCACAGATGGAAAAGGCATTATATGATGGTTTCAAAAACAAAGAGCTTGCAAAGGCAATTCAATTGCACAACGAAATAAGGGAAAACCACCAATTAACTCTAGCAACTGATGGATTGCGAAATATAAAAAACGACATGGTATTCGAATGTTAAAAATTTGTGCCGAAAAGTTGTCCAATAAATGTGGACTTGTTGAACCGTTCGTAATGCAATTTCAACAAAAAAAATGAAGGGACTTAAGTTAACCGCTGATCAAATCTACAATGCGGGCGAATCTGGATTGTTCTACAAGATGTGGCCAAACAAAACACTAGTTACTTTTAATGAATCGTCAGCGCCAGGTCGAAAAGTAAGCAAGGAAAGAGTAACATTCCTTGCGTACTATCAAGAAATGTTGGAATATTTTAATGCCTACCAAGAGTAATTGGGATGAGGAGGACGACCTTCCATTATCTACACTGTCTACAAATATCTTAAGGGAAAGAGAATTGATTTCATCCGTTTCCAATCTGCTTGATGGAATTGTTCCCAATATTTGCAACTCGATTGAAGATATCAGTGATTTTCTTCACGAACACGTTGAGTCCTCTGCAAATTGTGAGGATCCGCCAGAAATTTAAAGTACAAACGAAAGTGAAGGTGAAGCTGCTCCGGCCTCCATTTTATCAAAAGTTAAAACAGAAGTTGCCATTCGATATTTTAACTCTACAAAAAAAAAAAGAGAGGGCAGTTTTGAAAAATATTGAATCGCAAAAAACTCAGTCTTAAATATCTAACTTCTTTAAAAAAAAACCATAGTATTTTATTCTATGTATCACATATGTATATTAATTTTTGTGTACGTTCCTAACCTTTTTTTTTAAATATTAAAAAAATATGTGTTCAACAATAACGATTTCCTTTGGTTTCAAAAATGTGTGTTTGTATTTCATTGTCATTTTCTATATAGAAATACAGACATTTGACTACAAAAAAGTGTGACCCAGTAAGGGCAACAACCTCTGTTATTGCAACCGCCCTAATTTCTATTAGTTGCGTAAACCGAGTTTATGCTGTATATATATATCTAACCCCTTTTTTAAAGAAAATTACCAACGTAAATCATTCTGTTATTCAATCATAAGAGTAAGCATGTCAAAATTATTGTAAAATGATGCAATGTTACAAAAGTGACATACGTCGGGCCCCTTTTGTTGAGCCGACATTCCTATCTTCGTTATAAGTCTATTTGTAATTAATGTTGGATATAACGAACGAAAAACAAAGCTAATAATCTAAAATCTAAAAAAAAGATGCGAGTTAGTTCTGTCGGAGAATTATTACAGCTCAGTCAAACAGTTTGTTTATTGTGGCACCAACTTTACAATTAGGTATTTACAATATTTTAATACAGAGATTTGATTTTTATTTTAATCTTACATCTACAAAATAATACAATTTATCAAGAATGTACATATTTTTTTATAAAAAACCTTCATTAAACAAAAAATTAAAAAATATAAAATATATAAAATGCGGCAGCATTAATGCAAAACATATGTTTCGCTAGGGAAGAGAGAAGGGCTGTTACCAATTGATTTCAGGACAAGCAACTTAATAAAAAGATAATATATAATTGAACAAAGTGGACAAAGGAATAAATAGAATAAGACTAATCATTCATAATAAATAAATAAATAAATAAAAAAAAATAAGCAAACAAACAAACAAACAAACAAACAAACAAACAAAATAAATAAATAAATTAATAAATAAATAAATAAATAAGTAAATTAATAAATAATTTAATAAGTAAATAAATAATTAAGTAATTAAATGAAAAAATGAATAAATAAGCAAATAAATAAATAAATGAGGGATATATCAGTATAACTTTAAAATTAATGAACTAATCGAAGTTATATAAAGATGAAATTATTTCACTAAGCTATGTTGGCTAAGTTTGAAATCAATTCATTATCGGATGACGAACAAGGGTCTATATAACGTTGATAAAGTCGTTTTGATCTTGTAGTAACCATTTCTATATTAGCCATTTCCTGAAGTTCCTTTTTAGGGAATTCCCATGGCAGATTTAGGATAATTTTTAGCAATTTATTTTGAGCAACTTGTAATTTGTGTAGGCGACAGTTCGCGCACTGGATCCAAATGGGGGAGCCATAAAATAATATAGTCTGAAAAATTGATTTAAAAATTATTAGTTTGTTGTCATCGTTAAGTTTTGATTTACGGGTAAAGGATTCCAAACGTAGTGTGAACTTCTTTTATTACTTCTTGTAAATGGTGATTTTTTAGCTATTATATTTTTGGCAACACTGGTTTAAACAGCTGACTCACGTTTCGTATTTTGTTTCACGGTCAAACATCTTCAGTTTGGTCTATAATTTAACCATGAATCGTCTTACAAACGAACAACGCTTGCAAATTATTGAATTTTATTATCAAAAGGCGTGCTCTGTTAAGAAAGTTCATCGCGCGCTTCTTCCATTTTATGGCAGTTTAAGACGAAGCTAATTTTTGGCTCAATGTGTACGTAAATAAGCAGAATTGTCGATTTTGGAGTGAATATCAGCCAGAAGCATTGCAAGAGCTACCAATGCATCCAGAAAAAGTCACAGTTTTGTGCGGTTTATGGGCTGGTGGCATCATTGGACCGTACTTCTTCAAAGATGATGCGAATCATAACGTATCTGTGAATGGTGAGAGCTACCGTGAGATGATATCCAACTTTTTTTTGCCCAAAATGCAAGAGCTTGACTTGCAAGACATGTGGTTTCAACAAGACGGTGCCCCATTCCACACAGCACGCGCAACAATGGACTTATTGAGAGGCGAGTTCGGTGAACATTTTATTTCACGTTCGGGACCGGTCAATTAACAAATATGTGATTAAATTGTCTGTCTCCGTATGGGTCTATGACTTGCCAAGAAACTTGCGGTCACTTGCGGTTTGCTAAGAGATGGCGTACCTTGCATTATTCCATTGGAACATGCGTTGAAAAGCTACTGTCATTGTACGTCATTTCAGTATATGTCATTCATTTGAAGCGTGAACAACAAGAATGTTTTTTTTTTTTTCACTCAAATATGTCGAAATTTGTGGGAGTTCTTCTTCATTACTTTGATATGAAGAATACTGCTGAAGAAAACTGTTGCCGAAAGTCATCGTATTTTGGTGGAAGTTTATAGTGAACATGCGCTAGCTGAGCGAACGTGCCAAAAGTGGTTTGACTCGGTGCATTTTTTTTTGGCCCGGATCCACAAATTACCAGAAAGATGGGAAAAAGTCATAGCTTCAGAAGGGCTATACGTTGCATTTTTCTTAAATAAACAATAAAATTTTGAAAAAAAAAACGCACGAATTACGTTGTAGACCCAATACTATTTCTGAAGACTATGCTGATGCCATAGCGCCATTTTTTTAAAAATCTGCTGTCATAAGCATGAATAAAATAAATTCGAGCGCTTACATTGACAAAATAAAAAAACATGTGTGTGCGTGTACTCGTACTCGTATATCAAAAAATTAATCTCCCTTTCAGAGTCCATGGGAAGTTTAAAATTTGTTTTCCACATCATTGGAAGCGGTAAATCGAAGTACGGCTCATTGACTTCCTCCCCACGCACTTAAACCCCTAAACGCTGAACAACAATACACACAAACACTCAGTTGGCGTGATTAGTTCGCCTCGAAGGGTGTTAGGTTATTCTCTTGACTGAAATAAATTTGGAATGAGATGTGTGGTATTTCGTTTGCACGTAAGTTAGCAGAGAATTCCACTATCTGAGGGCGGTGGTGGAAAAGGAAATAAAATATTACTTGCGGCATGAAAACCTGAGAAATATATAAATGAAATCTAAGCACATGTGAGTAGGTTAGGTTACGTTAGAGTGGCTGACTCTCTAACCGTTGTGTTACGACAAAGATCGAGTAGATCGCTATCCGCGAACCATCTGGAGCTTTTAAAAAAGCGATGAAGATGACTGATGCTAATTTTAATCAATTCTGTCACGTCGAAGAAATATGGGGCGTCCATGTGGCCAATGCGTAATGATTGAGTAAGAGGTGTTTGAGACGACTGCAGTTGGGCAAGTGCCTGCCCTTGGTTAATGGGGTCCTCGGTTCGAATCTCAGTGAAAGTAAAGTTAATACGCTTTTATCTGGTTTTCAAATCTGGTCCAGTCACCATTCGCCGTTGGGATTAAATTAACGGCACTATCAGTGTTGCCGCAGAGGGAAAATATATTCCGCTAGTCCACAACCTAAATTCCGCTTGGAAATGTTAAATTCTGCTTTGGAAAAATCGCTTAAATATCGATGGGAAGTCCTTAAAAAATATGCATTTATTTTTTTAAAGTTAATTATTATAGAAAAATCAAATGAAAAAAAATTAACAAATTCAGAATAAGTTGCTATATTTTTTCTTTGATCATTTTTGACGAAAGAAAAAAGATAGAAGTTAGAACTTAATTTCCAACCCCATAGATTCATCTGTTTCTTGGCTGGCTGTTATTCCTAAGTTCAATGTTGATGCGTCGGCTAAAGTTTTTGAGTTAGTGTGCGATTTGTTCGACTTTCCGATTTTAATTATGACCGTCGTGTTTGGTAGATCATAGTTACGGCAGATCCTGTTCATTGCTTGCTCATTGCATCGTATGAAATACGCACTGTTAAGCTATGTCCTTTATGTTTGTGCCTTCTACGTCCTCAAGGCTGAAATAGCTGCTCATGTATTTTTTTTATCCCTACAAGACCTCGGCAGGTTCCGAGGTAACGCAGCAAGGTTTCCTCTTCCTCATCATCCCTGCAGCTTCTACAGAAGTCATTGTAGGGTGCTCCAAGCCGTCTGGCCTGATTGCCAAATACGCAATTGCCAGTGATTACGCCTACTGCTCTACTAATGTTCCTCCTGTCCAATTCTAGGAGGGTTTAAGACCTTGATGGATCTAGTGCCACATCGTTTTCGATGAGCTACAGGTATCCAATTCCGCCCATCTACGTTTGGTGTTGATTATGGCGTCTTCCAATAGCATTGATTTCAGCGCTTTGAATGGGGGGTGAGCTGTATCCTGATTTCGTGCCAGTGGTAGACTCGCCCGCTGTGTGGCGACCACAAGGTATATCTATAAACTTTGGACATAATTCTCTCCCCGGTCTGGTGCATCCTGGAGATATCTCAAAATTAACGCTCGATAAACGAACAACGCTAACATTTTTATGTATAGATAGATTTAGAAATTAAGACAGTCGTTGCGAACACAGCTTGCTATACTCTTGCTTATTGCTAAAGTTCTGTCATTAAGAACAGGACATAGCTTCACTTGAAAGCCGGGCGCAAACGATAGAACAAATTTCAACCGACTCCTTAAAGGGTGACTCACTTTGGGGTGAGCAAGCCGGTATAAATCCGTCGAAAGGGTTTAGATTAGGTTAGGTCGGTGGGTAGACATGGCAGGACCACGCCACACTTAGGTCCAATTGGACCCATTGTGATGTCCAAGGGGGATTTAAGCTTTCCTTTCCTCACTCGTGCACTTCCAAGGTGCTATTGGTGTTACTGCCCTTGTCCATCCAGCCATCCAGAGATCATGATAAGCCTGCAAAGAGAGTTTAGTGGGATATCTGATATGTCGTGAAGGGCTTGGAAGAACAATTCTCCCAGTCTCCTTTGTCTCAACAGGCAGAGACTGGGGCATCGACAAAGATCCCAGCAGCCCCGGCATATGGTGTCATGGGTAAGTCCTACTTTGTGGCCATGGTATCTCAGATGATTATGACCTGTTATTGCTCCGAATACCATTCGCAGCAACCTTCTGCTGATGCGGGATGAGTTTGTCGGTATTGTGCTGTTGGACCTAGGCAATATCGTTCGAGAGGTCTCACATGCGGGTAGAGAACTCCACCTATCATTAGCAAACTCCATGATTTGACAACATCCATGACCTATTACTTTCCGTCAAAAAAAGAGTTTCTATGCAAGATTTCCGACCCGGCACCAATGAAAAGAACGAGTGGCGAGAGCAGTGGGGTTGATAGCAGTATACGACGGTGAATCAAAGACGAGCGCTGGTACAGGGGCAGGGATCTTCTGTAACCTTTGCGAAAAATCACTGACACTAAGGGACGACTGCAGCGTTTTTCAAGCCGAAGTGGCTGCCATACATGACCATACATGCGGCGGTCGCGGCGAGAAAAGCCATGGGATCCTACATTCTGACATCGCAGTTGGTTGGAGTTTGCAGAAAAAGCGTCAACGAGATATCCTTGGAGAGTGCAATGAACCTCTGGTGGATACCGGTACATACTGAAATGTGAAAGGGCGGACAGTCTCCCAAAAAGGGCTCGAAGCTGGGAGAATGTCTGGCAATCCCGCGTATATGCCACTCAGGTCGAAGTAGACGAAGTCCTGGATAGTGCCAGCCTGGATAGTGGCTCTATCTGAATACTGCAGCCACAGCAAGGGCCCTATGGCCAAAGCTGAACATGAATAGGATCAACATCATTGATCGGCTTTAGTCGCAGGTACTCACTAGTATGAGTTCTTTCCGGACACTGTGCCACAGGCACACATGCAATGCGACGATTTTTACACGAATTGCAGACACGAGGGAGAAACAGAATTCATACAACATCTGCTATGCGACTTCACAGGCCTATCTACAGGGAAAAGAAGGTATTTTGTAGAAAAAGACTTCTTCCATGATGCACATGAAGGGTGAAGGGTGGGTGCAAATATGGACACAATGGACCCAATGCATTGGTCTAACTGAGCCGCGGCCAATAGGCCGTCAGGGCACCCACTTTACCTATCTACCTTGTTCTGCATTGTGGGGAAACTACGAAGGGCGTGAAACTGTGGTTGTATATATAAATTGACTTATTTATCAAGTAATACTATTATTTTAGTGCATTCATGTAAAATTTCATATAAATGCGATTTTTAATTCGCGTTCTATCTCTAGTAAAGAGCATCGCTCAATTTGATGTGTTTCAAATGATGGCCACCACAGAGATGGTGGCTATTTACCAAGGTTCCGCACCTTCATTATCAACTGTGCAAAAGTGGTCAAGTGAGTTCAAGAGTGGCAGAGAGAGCATTGAAGACGACCCCCGCTCCGGCGCCCCGGCTACTGCTTGTACCGGAGAAAGCATCAAAGAAGTCAAAACTTGTTCTTGAGGATGCCCGAATAAAGGTGAAAATGATGGCAGAGATCACCAAGCTTTCAATTGGTACCATTCGCACCATTCTTCATGACCATCTTAACCTTTCAAAGGTCAGTGCAAGGTGGGTGCCACGAATGCTCACAGCGCCTCAGAAAAAAGTGAGAATCGCATGCTGTAGAGAGCTTTTGGAGATGTGTAGTGAGAACGCGGACGGTGTTATGGATCGAATTGTTAATGGTGGCGGAACATGGGTCCACCACTATGACCCTGAAAGCAATCAAGAGTCCATGCAGTGGCATAAAAAAGGAACAGACCCCCCGAAGAAGTTCAAAGTCGGAGTCTGCCGGGAAGCTCATGGCCAGTTTCTTGGGACTCAAAGGGTATCTTGCTGGTGAAACCATCAACGCTACATCCTACGCTTCCACTTTGCATAATTTGCGGGAGGAAATTAAAAAGAAAAGACGGGGTAAACTCGCAGCGGGTGTGTTGCTTCTTCATGACAACGCTCCTGTTCACACGGCTCGAGTTTCCAAGGCTGCCGCGCGAGATTGTGGTTTCGAAGAAATCCAACACCCACCCTATAGTCCATACCTTGCCCCTAGTGATTATTTCCTGTTTCCGGATTTGAAAAAATGTCTTCGTGGAAAAAGATTTTCGGATGATGAAGAACTCAAGTCGGCAATAAATGGGTATTTTGCAGAGAATGGGGATATTTATTTTGTTGAGGGTTTAAAAAGGCTTATCTCAAGATGTAACAAATGCATTGATCTTAGGGGAGATTACATTGAAAAATAAAAACAATTTAAATTGAATTCGCATTTTCCTTCAGATCGATACCGAGAATATATTGAACGCCCTTCGTAAGGTAGTGTTTCTACAGGTGACCCAAGCACAAAAAAAGCTGTATTTCGCTTCACCATCATCTTCTGGTCCGCATAATCTACTAAAGGGGTCGCGGGGATAAAGCAAGCACGGTGGATCTCCAGGCAACTCAACCTTCCGCCAGCAACTCTAACTTATCGGAAGATATGCCCAAGCGAGTTTTAAGATTGGTCCAACCATCTCGCTCTGGGTCTGCCCAGCGGTCGCCTACCTGATGGAATCGCATTCAACGCCCGCCTCGGAAGTCGTGATGAAGGGGTCATTCGTGGGACGTGACCAAACCCCCTCCGTTCGAATAAGCAGCTCCTCAGTGTCGAGTTCCTCGCGCACTGCCGTGTTTCTCACCCTATCCCGGCGAGTAATAGCACGGAGAAGTCTCATCTTAGCAGCTTGTATTCGCGACCTTATTCTTTCGGTCATCACCCAAATTGCATGACCACGGGTGAGCGTTAGAATAAGTACTGAGTAGTAAACCACTAACTTGGCTTTAATACCAAGCTCGGCCTTCCTGATTACAGATCTACAAGCTGTTTCAAAATGTACCCAGCTTGACGAATCCTCCAGGAAAGCTCGGCATTACTGCTTCCATCACTCGTGAAAAAGGCCCTGAGATATGGAAACTTCTCCACCAGCTTTAATGGGACTCCACTAACCTGTAGAGTGCATTGAACAGGCGTTCTGGAGATGACCATAACCTCCGATTTGTCCACGTTGACGTTCATTCCAGCATCAGCACATACGGCCACAAACCTATCGAGTACGCGCTGGAGTTCCGTCTCAGAAGATGTGAGGATAACTGAGTCATCTGCATAAAGATGGCTTACCCTCAACTCTCCCCGAAACATTCCTCGCCACGGCTGAGCCTCATCATCTAGGCCATATATCCAATGAAAAGGAGAGGTAACAAGACGCACCCTTGACGAAGTCCAACGCCCACGGTGAAAGGTCCTGACTTAGCACCATTAACCCGAACACAGTTGCTACAGAGACTGAATGGCCCTCAGATCATCCATCATCCCATACTCCTGCAGAACACTCCAGAGTTAACCTCGAGGCACTCGGTCGTCTGCCTTTTCCAGCCTTCTCAAGCAACATTCTTAGAGTGAAAATCTGTTCGGTTGTACTTCTGCCGGAACGAAGGCCGCACTATTCACACCCATCCTGGTCTCGACCATAGCTCTAGAACGACTTTCAACACCTTAGCATAGAGTTTTCCGGGGAGGTTAGTTTAGGTTAGGGTATAGTGGCTGGCTGCAGAAGGCAGTCACATTTCGGTCAAAGTAGGCCCGTTGGGATACCACGCGTGTTGATTCCCGATAACAATTAAAACCAGTTGGTGCCTTTGACAAAGCGGTTCAGCTGGCTAATGCTGACGTTTTTTAGCTTATTGAGGTTGTTGAAGTTGCGCCTACCTTCCAGCGCGCTACACGAGCAGAGTAGGTGATCTGTGGTTTCAACCTCCTCTTCATCGAGGGAGCTTCTACAGAAGTCATTATAGGGGACCCCCAACCTACGAGCATGGGTGCCAATGGTAAAGTGCCCTGTAATGACGCCAGTGAGCGTTATGAGCGAGGATCTGCTGAGTCTAAGCAGAGGGAGTTTGATATTAAGCGAGGGCCATATTTCCTTTGTTTTAAGACGAGTGGTACCTTCTAGCCATTTTCGATTAGTGATGTTGATTGTGTGGATTTTTAGTAGATGGTAGGCTGTAGCGATTGGCATGGAAAGTGGAACAGTGGCGGATATACGTGGATAATACGCCACACCTAGCGAGTTCGTCGGCCTGGCTATTGCCCGGTATGTCGCAGTGTCCCGGCACCCACATGAGGTGTATGTTAAAATGCTCAGAAATCTCGTTAAGAGGCAGCATTAAGGGATGTTTTCGAATTAAACACGACATTGTCTAAGGGCTTGATTGCGGCCTGACTGTCGGAACAGATGGTAATATCTGTTCTTGAGTCATTACAACGTCTCCTTTATCGCAATGGTTTCTGCCTGGAATACGCTGCAGTGATCAGGGAGCTTCAGGGAGTTAGCTGTGTTTATGTCTTGGGAATAGACACCAGCACAAACATCCTTGTCTGTCTTCGAACCGTCGGTGAAGATGTGCATGGGATCAGCCAGCGTCTGATTATCAGATTTCCAGTAGAAGATAGCTTGGGGTAGTAGGCGGTCGGTGTCGTTGGGGAGAAAGTTGAATTCCTTTAGAATGTTTGAGTGGAAGACCACAGTCGGATCGTTTTGAGTCTCAGGGCTGTGCTGGCTGCCACCTGTTTAGTGAAAGTTTCCACTGGTGGAAGATGGAGGAATGTATTGAGTGCATCCGCCGTAGTGCTCTTCAGTGCCCCGTTGATATACATGTAGGCCAGTCTTTGCACCCGATTCAGTTGAGTGCACATTACAGCTGTGTTTAGTGTTGCCCACCAAGCTGAGACCACATACAAAAGTGTCGGTCTGACAATTGAGATGAAGATCCAATGGGTGATATGTGGTTGTAATCCCCATTTGCAGCCTATGGATTTTTTACAGCTTAGGGCATAAGAAGACTTCTTGACCCTCTCGTGGATATTGAGTTTCCAGCTTAGCCAAAAATTTCGCACTGGCGGTTAGTTGTAGAGTGGTGAATCACAGCGTGAGGGGGGGGCGAATTGAGACGTCTTGTACCTTCTGGTGAATAGTGCGAGATCCGTTTTCTGGGAGTTAACACTGAGGCCTCATGTTTGTATCCATGCTTCCAGATTATGGAATGCCTTCCTTTCTGCATTATGTCTCTTAAGGTAGAGACAAATTTGCCAGTTGTAGCTATGGCAACATCGGCAACAACCTTGCATCCAGCCTCTTCCAGTATTAGTAGCAGCTCATTAACCGCTACGTTCCAAAGAAGGGGCGAGAGTAGACCAAGTTGTGGAGTTCCTCTATTAACTACTCTGCGGATCGTAGCATCTCCCAGATTAGAGTGGATTACCCTGCTGGTGAGTAGCTGATGGATGAAAGTCACTAAGGACTTTCCGATCCCAAGGTTGTTAAGCGCAAAAGAGACTGCCTTTCTATGTCAAGAAATGCCACAAGGGTGTATTCTTTGTAGTGGAGTGATTTTTCAATTGTTCCTATTAAGGAGTGTAGGACTGTCTCTACACACTTGCCCCTGTAGGCATTCTGGGCAGGTGAGGCATAGTTTGCCTGATATAGTGATATATTCGTGTCTCCAGGCTTTTCAGGAGAAAAGAAGAGAGACTGATAAGTGTAAGGTCCTTAGGTTTGACATGAGAGCGTATCCCTGCTTTTGGGATACTAGAAAACTCGTTTTACCCTCTTCCAAGAGTTAGGAACATGGCCTAGTGTCATGGTATCCCTTCCAGGGAGACTTATAAGACATATGCCGCTGCAGTGGGAGCTGTCTCTTTTGCATCCCTTGTTGAAAAGAGGAACAATCACCGCAGCTTGCCCATACATTGTTATTAGCTCAAACGGAGAGGTAACCGCGTCCAACAGTCCCAGTTCGATTTCTTGTAAAGACATCAGAACACTTTTCTGTGAAAATTCTTTGGAATATATTCCTTCACAGACACATTTAAATGAACCACTATTCCAAGACAAAAACACCCCCCTTTCGACATAACACGCCTCGCGTTCATCGCAGTCTACTTCACTTTTTTTTCCACATTGAAATCCGGTAGCATTTGTCATGAAGAAATGCTCACGATACCGTTGGGAGTTTTGACATCTGAAGATATTATGCGTCAAGTTTGAGAAATAGGAGGGTGCGTTATCGTCACTGTCTAAAGGACCAGAGCCAGCTGTACTCCGCCGTGCCGCCATTGAAACTGAAACCGAATCTCCTCCGGTACTACTCCGTAAGACGGTTATGCTGCGTGAAGTTGACTTGTGATGAATCGTAAATTGAAGCTTAAATTTGACATGGCTGCGGATTAACTTTATGGGATGCCTGCTTCAACTTGGAAAGTGCTAATCTTTTAATACAACTAAATGTGTTGCTGTGGAGCAGCAGAGGAGTGCGTGAACTCCCTGAATTTGATTGCTAATTAAACAAACTTTTAGCTTATGTCATCGAGCCCATATAGTCACAGACACTGCTCAGAGACTGTATAAGTAACAAGTGTAAAATCACATATTGTGGTGGCCAAAACTAAAGCACAAATCATAATTGGCCACATTGGACAAAACGTTCGAGGTGCATAGATCCCTTAAGTTGAATTTCGATTCATCAGAAAAGAGGACAGATTTTCATTTTGCCATTTTCCCGTTTAAGGGTGCCTTGCAAAAATAGGTTGAGACTTCCAAATCGATTTTGAAGGGAAGTTAGAGAAGAGAACTCTCACTACCATAACAAGTCCAAATCACGGGCTCCATTAATCGTCATGGATGCATGAATGGATATATTTCGCTTTAGTTTTTGCAACACGTTATAAAAAATGTTCATATGAAAATAATGTAATATGGGTGGCGATACAGCCCGCAGAGGGTCAGGGCCAAGCATCCTCTCGTGCTTTGCGGGCTCTTGTTCTTTCGCGAGTGGAAGGGACCTACAGTTTAATGCGACTCCGAACGGCGAATTTGAGAAGGTTTTTCTAGACACTTATACTCTTGAGCTTCAGTTTGAGTGAGTGCATCCAAAGAGGTGGGGCCGTGCAAGCTATTCTGCTCGTACTGGGCTGCGTAGGCTCCAGTGCGTAGGGGTCGACGTACCAACCGACACCAACACGGCCGCCATAAATATTGAGTTTATATATTAAAAGCTTCTTCAAATCGATCAGGTCCATTTCGTTTGCCATTTTAATGTTGATGTTGATCTTCTCCGCAAAACATTGACCCCGAGTGCGAGTTGCATGCGTCTGACAGTTGAGGATGTCAAATCCCCTTATTCGTGTTCACATGAGACGTGAGAAGCACAGAAATACTCGAAAGAGTCGGCGTGCGAGGTATCACGAGTTAGAGGGACATATGTGGGCTTCTCCGGTACAGTGTGAACAAGCACTTGTCTGCGTATCCTGATTGGTATCAAAACAAGTCATGTGTGCGAATTCTTCCATAAAATAAGTTTTTCAAAAAAAAAAAACAAAAACACATAAAATTCAGAAAAATGCATGAAATCTTTATTTGAATCGATAGTACGGTCCATATAATTTAGTGTTTGAAGATTATTTCATGCAAATGTTGACCTTGACTGCGCCTCAAATGGTCCATCCGCTTAGTCCAATTTTGGCATACTCTTTCCAACATCTCGGCCGGTATCTCACGAATAAATGCTTCAATGTTGTCTTCCAATGCGTCAATTGAAGCGGGCTTGTCTGCATAGACATGAGCTTTAACATAGCCCCACAAAAAATAGTCTAAAGGCGTTAAATCGCACGATCTAGGCGGTCAATTGACCGGTCCCGAACGTGAAATAAAATGTTCACCGAACTCGCCTCTCAATAAGTCCATTGTTGCGCGTGCTGTGTGGCATGTGGCTGTTGAAACCACGTGTCATGCAAGCCAAGCTCTTGCATTTTGGGCAAAAAAAAAGTTGGATATCATCTCACGGTAGAGCACACCATTCACGGTTACGTTACGATTCGCATCATCTTTGAAGAAGTACGGTCCAATGATGCCACCAGCCCATAAACCGCACCAAACTGTGACTTTTTCTGGATGCATTGGTAGCTCTTGCAATGCTTCTGGCTGATATTCACTCCAAAATCGACAATTCTGCTTATTTACGTACCCATTGAGCCAAAAATGAGATTCGTCGCTGAACACATGTGATGTCGCGATGAATAATTTGCAAGCGTTGTTCGTTTGTAAGACGATTCATGGTTAAATTACAGACCAAACTGAAGACGGTTGACAGTGAAACAAAACACGAAACGTGCGTCAGCTGTTTAAACCAGTGTTGCCAAAAAGATAACAGCTAAAAAATCACCCTTTACATTTGTAAAGACAAACAATGTTTATTTCATGATTTTAAGACACACGAACAGCATCGACCTCAAATTTGTGAACGGCAAAATTTGAAGGGAAAATCAAAGAATATCGATGACAATCTGCCCTAGCGAGGTAATCGTTCGTAACGGAAACTTTTCCAATTCCATATGAATCGGAGGATTTTTGCTTTCGAGTAATAATCCCAACAACGGAATATTTTTCCTCAGCTCAGACGCCCCTAGAAAACCAGGGCCTAGTTTATCAGCAACCACTCGTCTTTTGCGTTATATTCTTCTTTCACGAGTGGAAGGAACATACAGTTTATGCCTAATCTGAACGGTCAATTTGGGAAGCTTTTTCTAGACTTTGAGCATTCTCTGTTTGACCCAGAATGCTGCATTGCTTCGCGTTCAATCTCGTTTTTTTGACAAACCTTCGTGTCAGCAATACGTCAAATCTGTTCGATACTCTCCACAAAGAATTTGTCACGGAGAATTGTACGACGGAGTATGCGTTGCGGAAAAGTTTCCGTTACGAACGATGAGCGGGCGTTCACACTTAACAATTTGTCGCGACGATTTGCTTGACAACCATGGTTGATGGGCCAAATCTTCAATGTGAATTCTCGATACAATCAAACCGCAGACTTGTTGACTTTTCAGCTTGATTTATCGACTTGTCGGTAGGTGTGAACAACTTCAGTTCATTTTGTATTTCTTATTGGGATTTTAGTGAGTGCACATCGGCGGAAAGAAAAATAATGTTGTCTGGATTTTTTGAACCATATAATCAAGTACTTCTTTGTACTTAAAAGAAAATCACGTTTCATTATTTGACTTATTGGGTTTATAACTTAATTCGTGCGGTATTGTCCGTGTGGTTGCATATTCCGGGTGTTTTTCGGCTACTGCTCTCTTCAAACGGATTAATTGTGTTCGGTAGCGTTGTCCATTGATGGTTTCACCCGGTTTTAGCAGCTCATAATACATCACACTCTTCTGATCCCACCAAATACAGAGCATTGCCTTCGCGCCATGGACATTCGGCTTTGACGTTGATTAGGCTGGTTGGCCGGCCACTTTTGGCACGTTCGCTCAGCTAGCGCATGTTCACCATGAACTTCCACCAAAATACGATGAGTTTCGGTAGCAGTTTTATTCATATTAAAGTAATGAAGAAGGACTCCCCGTAAAAACACTTTTTCATGCACGAAGTTCGACATATTTGAGTGAGAAAATTCTTGTTGTTTACGCTTCAAATGAATGACTGAATTGACGTACAATGACAGTAGCTTTCCAACGCATGTTCCAATGGAATAATACAAGTTAGGCCATCTCTTAGCAAACCGCAGTTATAGACCCAATATAATTTTTTATTGATATTTATTCTTAGGAGACAATAGTACGACCGATGCCGATGCTTAGATCGGCCTCGCAACATCTTCTCAGAGAGAGGATATGGGAGACCGGTATTGTGCTGAGAGAGCACAACGCACGTTGTTTAATCCAGAAATAAATTATTATAGAGATGCCCAACTTCAAAGCTGATTACCCCTAGTGCAACGACGAATTTAAGAGGTTTTTTGACAATTATTCACGACATAACCTAAATGCTCTTCTCTGATTGGTCAATTTGGCTTTAGGAAACGATATAAGAAATGTTTGTCAAAAATGTTAAGGGGCAAAAGAGGTAGAAGTTGGGCATCTCTATCATACTTCATTTCTGGTTTAATCGATCAAACATCGAGTGTCGCGAGAATACTACACATCGCACTTGCATCGGTGTGGGAGCGAGTGGCAGAGTTACGCATCTAGGGGTACCCATCACTTATATAACAATATAGACAATTTTCAGAGGTAGGAGAAATAAAGAGTGAATAATACAAACATTTGTGGAGGGTGAAGCCTCGGTATGGCAAAATACCAAAATCAATCGACTGTCGACTGTCGACAAAAGTCGATTGTTGGTCGTACAGATGTTCAAAGTCAGAGAACAAAGAATATTCACAAAGAGCAAAAATCCGACGGCATTTCCCATGCATGGGCAGTGACGGTTTTAAGTGTCACAACCAGAGTGGTCTATTGTCCGCTTGCGAATAGTCAGAGTTGGACAGTTGACGGATGTGTGATCAATTGTTTTCCTAGCTTGCCACCGTTTTGGCAATTTTCCATCATAGTATGCTCGGTTTTGGAAATGTGACAAAAAGCTGTCAGAGTAGATATCTTATCCCTTTTTTGTTTAAGACCCTCCTGACTGTTCCATGTCGGGAATTTGCACTGAAATGCTGTTCAGATGTCCCCCGAATTACGACTACAATGTGTGTGAAATAATCAATTCAGCAAATACTGGCCAACTTTTGGTGTTTCGGTGACATATTTATCTCCATGTCTCATGATATTGGTGAAAGATAAATGTGAGGACCTGACTATTTACTCGAAGAGCCAGCGGGGACTCCTTGCATCATTTTACCTTCTCACAGCACTACAGCAATGGACGCTTTACTGACTCGCTTTAGATGTTGGCTTTTACCATATTTTTGGCAGAAACCTCATGTTCGGTATTAGCCTTAAAAAGGTGTGGTATCTGAAATTGGAATTGTCGTACACTCGAACAGTGAGGCTGTAATTAAATCTCTGGACACAGTTTTACTAAATATTTTTTTATAATAATAATTCATAACATTGGTGGGAGAAATCTTATTCAGCTTGGCACGAATGTTATCTGTTACAATGATTTCTGTAGGATTTTACTGCAGAACTGAAGAGGAATAATAACCCGTTTTGCAATTATAACTTTCGTGCGGTTTGCTAAGAGATGGCGTAACTTGTATTATTCCATTGGAACATGCTTTGGAAAGCTACTGTCATTGTACGTCAATTCAGTCATTCATTTGAAGCGTAAACAACAAGAATTTTCTCACTCAAATATGTCGAACTTTGTGCATGAAAAAGTGTTTTTGCGGGGAGTTCTTTTTCGAACTGCTGCCGAAAGTCATCGTATTTTGGTGGAAGTTCATGGTGAACATGCGCTAGCTGAGCGAACGTGCCAAAAGTGGTTTCTGGCTTGGCCAACCAGCCAAAAAAAAAATATCCATGGCGCGAAGGTAATGCTCTGTATTTGGTGGGATCAGAAGAGTGTGATGTATTATGAGCTGCTAAAACCCGGTGAAACCATCAATGGACAACGCTTGAAGAGAGCAGTAGCCGAAAAACTCCCGGTATATGCGACCAGACACGAGGCAATAATTTTCCATCATGACAGCGCTCGGCCCCATGTGGCTATTCCGGTTAAGAACTATTTGGAAAACAGTGGATGGGAAGTTTTACCCCACCCGCCTTATAGCCCAGACCTTGCCCCTTCTGGCTACCATTTATTCCGGTCGATGCGGAACGCCCTCACTGAAATACGGTTCACATCAGAGCAGAATATCAAAAATTCGCTTGATTCATACTTGGCTGCCAAGTTCTTTTGGGATGGGATCCACAACTTGCTAGAAAGATGGGAAAAAGTCATGGCTTCAGATGGGCAATACTTTGAATAATACTATCCAAAAAAAACCGCACGAATTAATATAGTGCAGATATAGGCATGTTGCGATTTGGAGAAAAAGCCGTGGCCTATCTTCCATTAGACGTTCCCATGTCTTCAGTAGGAAGGAGGAGAGGCTGATAGATCTGTAGTCCTTAGCCGTGGTATGGCTTGCCTTGCATGCTTTAGGAATGGAAGTTACTCTGACCTCTCGTCATCTCTTTGGTACCCGTCCTAGCCTTAGGCAGCTTCTAAAGGTGTTGCTGAGCCAGGGGATGATTGAGTTTCCTGCATAATTGGACGTATATTGTCCGGTCCCGAAGTTTTGAACCGGGATAAGGGCCTAATTGCCCAAGCTATCCTTCTACTGTTGATTAATTAGCTTCTATAGATCCATCCCCATGCCTTCTGCGACAGGTTCATCGTTGCCTGAGGTTGCCTCTATACAGTCTGAGAAGTGGGTGCTAAGAAGATTGTCAAGTGTGTCTTGAAAACTGAGACGGGGTCGATGCCAAGATCTGTCTTTGTCTAGACGTGTCTTTGATAAAGCTCACAGAAATTACTCCAAGAGTAATTTTGAGCAAATTCGATTTAATTTTTTAGGAGATTGACGCTGTCCTGATTGGTGAAGCAATCGAAGAGACCTCCCTTTAGGAGGTTCCAAATAGTCCTGAATTTGCGTCTGCCTATATTTGCATTCCACCAAGGTGGACTCTTTCTCACTCTCAGCCTTCTTGTGCGCCACTAGTCCTGGAAAGACTGATTTAGCAAACTGGTGTGTAGAGCAAGAAACCCCTCACATTTTGTTCGTTAGAGTACAATACATTGCCCTTCAATATTGTCGCAAGATCTGTCGGAATTTATGTTAATCCACTTCAGTCGGGCTCCCAATGTCGGGCTCTAGTGTGGTTGAGGTTCTTCTGTCCTAGTATGCTTCAAGTTCTTTCATTGGAAAGGCATTTAGACCTTTAAGAAAATTTATAACAAAGAAATTGCTGCATGCACGGTCAACGTACCACCTCAGCACGTGCTATAATATTTCCAAAAGCAATAAAAACTCATGCGAAATGAAAATACCCATTTGCGTGGCAATTCAAGGCGCACTCATCGCACTAGAGACTAATTGAATCAACAGGAAGCGTGTCAAGGCTTACCGCACGACACAGAGGCTATCCAATTCTGCATATGGTTTTCCTCTGCTGCATTCCTGGTAATGTCAAGCACAAAAAAGGAAAACAAAGCACGAGGCCAACTGACTGGGAGTGGCTGTGATATGGAGTGACAGGTATTATCTTACTTCAAAACAACCAACGGCTCACCCCGTGGTTGTGGATGTGACTTAGATGCGATGGTGAAATAATCTGTGACAGTGTCTGTGGCCTGCAATTGACAGGGGAAGTTAAAGGGCTCTGTTGATGAGGGTTTGGCTTTGGAGCATCCGATAATCCTTTAAGACGGAATCTTAAGAGAATCTTAGGGTTTTAACGGATGGACGTCTGATGTGTGTGGCGGTCGTGGCGTTGTGGGTTGCCGCGTCCCACAATTTGAAGGCCCTCTTTCGTGTCACAAAGAGTTTGATTGTTTAGAAGAGGCTTCTCAAAATGACCTTCGGAGTCGGTATAAATCTGTAGGTCCCTTCCAATCGCGAAAGGACAAGTGCACGCACAGCACGAGTGATTGATGAGGAGCTAGGCCTTGACCCTTCAGTAAACAGGTGGCATCCACCACAGCCCTGAGACCCAAAACACTCCGACTGTGGTCCGAACTCTCCTTCGGCCACTCAACGAATTCAACTTTATGCCCAACGACACCGACCGCCTACTACCCCAAGCTATCTTCGAGAAAAAATTCTCCACCAGCATCCCCTCGAGACTGGACGCTTCCTGATCCCCTGATGATGGTTCGAAGACAGACGAGGGTGTAGGTGCTGGTGTCTATTCTCAAGACCTCAAGCTAGCTATCACCCTGAAGCTCCCTGACCACTGCAGCGTAGTCCAGGCAGAAACCATTGCGATAAAGGAGGCGTTGTAATGGCTCAAGAACAGATATCACCATCTGTTCCGACAGTCAGGCCGCAATCAAGCCCTTGGACAATGTCGTGTTTAATTCGAAAACATCCCTTAAGGCTGTCTCTTAACGAGTTGACTGAGCATTTTAACATACACCTCATGTGGGTGCCGGGACACTGCGACATACCGGGCAATAGCCAGGCCGACGAACTCGCTTGGTGTGGCGTATTATCCACCCACCACTGTTCCACTTTCCATGCCAATGGCTACAACCTACCATCTACTAAAAATTCACACAATCAACATCACTAATCGTAAATGGCTAGAAGGTACCACTCGTCTTAAAACAAAGGAAATATGGCCCTCGCTTAATATCAAACGATCACTCAATCTGCTTAGACTCAGCAGATCCTCATACCAGGGCACTATACCATTGGCACCCATGTCCGTAGGTTGGGGGTCCCCTATAACGACTTCTGTAGAAGCTCCCTCGATGAAGAGGAGGTTGAAACCACAGATAACCTACTCTGCTCATGTAGCGCGCTGGCATGTCCTAGATACTTGCACGTAGGGGCAACTTCAACAACCCCAATGAGCTAAAAAGCGTCAGTATTAGCCAGCAAAATCGCTTTATCACAAGCACCAACACACGCAAGCTTTGTCACAACCCGCGTGGTATCCCAACGGGCCTACTTTGACCGAAATGTGACTGCCATCTGCAGCCAGCCACTATACCCTAACCTAAACTAACCTCCCCGGAAAAGTCTATGCCAAGGTGTCGAAAGTGCGTTCTAGAGCTATGGTCGAGACCAGGATGGGTGTGAATAGTGCGGCTTTCGTTCCGGCAGAAGTACAACCGAACAGATTTTCACTCTAAGAATGTTACTTGAGAAGGCTGGAAAAGGCAGACGACCGAGTGCCTCGAGGTTAACTCTGGAGTGTTCTGCAGGAGCATGGGATGATGGATGATCCTCTTCTGATTCCCATTCAGTCTTTGTAGCAACTGTGTTCGGATTAATGGTGCTAAGTCAGGACCTTTCACCGTGGGCGTTGGACTTCGTCAAGGATGCGTCTTGTTACCTTTCCTTTTCATTGGATATATGGCCTGGATGATGAGCCTCAGCCGTGGCGAGAAATGTTTCGGGGAGAGTTGAGGGTAAGCCATCTTTATGCAGATGACATGGTTATCCTCAAATCTTCTGTGACGGAACTCCAGCGCGCACTCGGTAGGTTTGTGGCCGTATGAGCTGATGTAGGAATGAAGGTAAACGTGGACAAATCGGAGGTTATGGTCATCTCCAGAACGCCTGTTCAATGCACTCTACAGGTTAGTGGAGTCCCATTGAAGCTGGTGGAGAAGTTTCCATATCTCAGGGCCTTTTTCACGAGTGATGGAAGCAGTAATGCCGAGCTTTCCTGGAGGATTCGTCAAGCTGGGTACATTTTGAAACAGCTTATAGATCTGTAATCAGGAAGGCCGAGCTTGGTATTAAAGCCAAGTTAGTGGTTTACTACTCAGTACTTATTCTAACGCTCATCCGTGGTCATGCAATTTGGGTGATGACCGAAAGAATAAGGTCGCGAATACAAGCTGCTACGATGAGACTTCTCCGTGCTATTACTCGCCGGGATAGGGTGAGAAACACGGCAGTGCGCGAGGAACTCAACACTGAGGAACTGCTTAATCGAACGGAGGGGGTTTGGTCACGTGGCACGAATGTCCCCTTCATCACGACTTCCGAGGCGGGCGTTGAATGCGATTCCACCAGGTAGGCGACCGTTGGGCAGACCCAGGACGATGGTCGAACCAAGTCCAAAAACTCGCCTGGTCACGCTTGGGCAAACCTATATAGTCGATGGCGGAGGATCGAGTTGCCTGGAGATCTCTCGTGCGTGGTTTACCCCAGCGACCCATTTAGTGGAGATGATGATGATGATGATGAAAGCTATACTTTTTTTTCGTATTTTTACGTTATCTTTTGCAGTTGAGAGAGTCTCATCCCACTCACTGTCCGTGACCAGAAACATCCCTTTTCATCATGTTTGGTGTTTGGCACTGATGGGGTGATCGGGTGTTGATCAGAGATTGACGGAGGGCCAAGAAGGTAACACAACTCGCTTCACCCATCTTGCCCAAGAACAGTCCTGGCCAAATTATCATGCGGTATTCGAATGAGGATGGTATCAGTCGAAATTGACAAAATGTTAGCCATTTCCCGAACCTTTACCCGCGATCGTCAAACAATGTTTTCCATTGTGACGTAGAGTGGACGCCCTGCCCACCTAGCATCCCTTGAACTCATAGAAGTGCTTAAATATCACGTCAGTTCAGCGATGTCTGAGAAGATTGAATGTGCTCAGCCTGTCTGCCCTATTTTCGCATTGCCCCTGTCGTCGGTGGAGAATTGCTCGAAAAAGATTCCGACGAGAAATCGAAAGATAATCATTCCCAGTGTTTTCAGCAGAAGCTGTCATTTTCCAGTATGAGCGTCTCTTAAATAGTTCCTCAGAAGGTTAAATGGAATTCGAATGCTTCCCCTGGCGCAGTATATCAACCGAAATAGAAATAAATCCCCTTCAACACCCACGACCACTTAATTTCTCATTTAATTTGAACCGCCACCCACTCAAAATCAAGTGCCGCCCTAAGCTGGTCATTTCTTGAAGACAAACCAAAATAAACACGACCACACACACGCGCGGGCTTGCAGCGCCCGGCCCTTTCGCAGCGTTTGACAAACCATTTGCAGATACACACATCGCACGTCTTAAAAGGCATTACTGGTTATCTCATCTGGAGGAGGTCTCCTTCAGCTCAGATACAGTCGTACTCGTCTCGGTCTCAAGGGTAATTCATTTATTTTCTCCGTCGATTCCTTGGGGGAGCAGTAGCAGCAGCGGATTTTATAAGGGGTCCCCTAAGCGGGTTTCGATCAATAATGAAACACTTGCCGATGAACTCATCAGCTATCGTCGCCTCGCCACACAGCTCCAGTCCTTGTTTGCGGATTCTTTCACACTTTCTAATCAATAAATCCTGTGTGTGCGCGGATGTGTGTGTAAAGGGCGGCGCGGCGACGGCACACGGTCTGTGTGTGTATACGTGTGGCCTCGCCTTAGCCCAATTTAAATTAATTAAATTATTTTAATTCAATACCTGGCTGAATACACCCGCCACGGTTCCTTCAGGTCTGCCACGTGCACGCAATTAAGTGCTCATCTTGGGGCAATTAATTAAGGCGTTTTTCCTTTTCACTCACACACACACTCACGTCAATGCATATGGATACCGAGCGAGGCGACCGCCTTTAAGGCCTCGAAAGTAAGCAATTCAGGAATGATTTGTACCTGATGGCATCATCCAGATACCGGGAAGGCGAACTTGACCATTTAATGCGCGTAATAAATTTTCCCGGAAACTGTATCGCTCAGTGCTCACCTCGTTATAATGCAATCGAGTGCTTGCCACCAATTACTCAACTGATAAGTGCCTTCGCATTAAATCCACACCAACGCAACCCCATTCATCTGCAGCTAGTCCTTGTTGTTGGCGTCGGTCGTCGTCGTAATTGCCGCGTCGCCATTGCCATCTTTGTCAACGTCGTCTTAGTCGTTTCTGTCGTTTCTGTCGTCTCTGTCGTCTCTGCCGTTCGACGGTCGGTCGTAGTCGTTGTCGTCGTCTTCGTCGTCGATTCAAATTTCGCTCGACACTCTTTACACTACATTAAGTACATTATCACATAATTCCGGTTGGCCTAAGAAGGATACACACTTCATTGGGAAATACAAACGGCCCACTGCCGCCAAGCAGCCATCCAACCAATTCCCCAAGCGGGGGAATCCGCTACCCTTCTCCCATCTGTTTGAGGGAATACGACGTACGGATCTTTTATGGCTCCGTAAAACCGCAGGGACCGTCCATTGCAGCACTTCGGTCGTTCGGTCGTTCGTTCGTTCGTTCGTTCGTTCGATGGCTGTCTCTTTGATTAGCGGGGTCCTGCCTTCGGAAATTTAACGCTGCCGCGTGTGCTTCTTTCTGTCGATTATAGCAATTAAGGCGTCGTCGGCAACGGCGGCAACTAGGGTGGTCGTGTGGGGTGGGCGTCGAACTGTAATGCTGGTGATGGGTGATGGCAGCAAGGATGCTCGCTCATAAAACAGACGCTCGTTTAAAACTTCCAACTATCTAAATTCTGAACTCGCCCCGAACTGATGGGATGGACTGAATTTTTGGGAAATGCGAAATGCCCGAGTGGATTTATGGGGGAGGGAAATGGCCGTAATCTGAACGATTGGATGGTTACTCATCCACACGCACACTCACACACACACACACAGGGATACACGTGGGCATGTGGGCTTGGGTCGGGTTGTGTGGATACAGTGAATGCAAGAATTTGCGAGCGTTCGAGTGTGGGATATGCTCCTTGGGCGGGGGCTTGTCTTAACCTGAAGGAAAATGACTGAAAACTTATCAAACTAAGGATGGCCATCAAGTCGGGATGTGCTCGGAAGACCTTTGGTGTTGTTTTTTTCTTTTGCATGTTTGAACTTTACCGTCTTAACGAGATGAGGCAAGAAGCCGTCTAAGAGGTTCAGCTTATGACATGGACAATGGCAATGAAAATGACGATAAAATCTTCATAAAGGAAGTGACTTGTAAAAATGGAAGCACTGTCTTCTGTCAGACGGGGAGCGTGATGTTTAACTAGCCTTGCCGAGGTTAGAGACTGAACCTGTTAAGTGTATTCCAGCATCAGAATCTGGAAATTATAAGAGGAAGTTGTGTATTTTAGGATTGGTATGGAGCTGTACATGAGCAAGCCATGAATGGTTGGAATCGTTGTGGTATATCCTCCAGGAACGTTGCTCTCTAAACGTGTCTCCTTTCCCCACAAGCGGAGAGTTAAGATACGACTGCACGGACGTGCCATATTTCAGTCCCGGAATATGATAGCAAACGTATGCCAATCCGGGGTGAACCTGGGCCTCAAAAACTATGCAGCTGGCAGGGTCTTTAGCTTTGGGAACCTCTAATTACGCACGTCAAGTTGGCTGAGGTCCGTCTCTACTTCTGTGCGTCATCGGTTTTGGGGCAGAGATGTCAAAAATCAATTGACTTCGTGTATCTGATTTTCCAATTCATTATTTCGTTTTGGAATTAAGATTTCAGAATTAAAATCAGACTTCAATTCTGAGGTCTTGACTGGATAATTCCTTCCGACCAATCTTATGACTGAAATCAATTGAATGCAAGTCTTTACAATTATCTTGCAGTCACTGAAGTCACTTTGAGGTCTTCAGCATTCACTTGAAGTCACCTGCACTCAATTGAATTCTTTGAGAATTAAAAAAATGTCCGTGCATTCTTTGGGACTTCAAAAATATTGGTTGAAGTCTTTGGGACTTCAAACATTTTCTTTGAAGTCTTTCAAGCTTGAACACGTCTGAAAGGCTGACGATTTGCAATTCTTCACACATAAAATTCAGAAAAATGCATGAAATCTTCATTTGAATCGATAGTACGGTCCAAATAATTTAATGTTTGAAGATTATTTCATGCAAATGTTGACCTTGACTGCGCCTCAAATGGTCCATCCGCTTAGTCCAATTTTGGCATACTCTTTCCAACATTTCGGCCGGTATCTCACGAACAAATGCTTCAATGTTGTCTTCCAATGCGTCAATTGAAGCGGTCTTGTCTGTATAGACATGAGCTTTAACATAGCCCCACAAAAAATAGTCTAAAGGCGTTAAATCGCACGATCTAGGCTGCCAATTGACCGGTCCCGAACGTGAAATAAAATGTTCACCGAACTCGCCTCTCAATAAGTCCATTGTTGCGAGTGCTGTGTGGCATGTGGCACCGTATTGTTGAAACCACATGTCATGCAAGTCAAGCTCTTGCATTTTGGGCAAAAAAAGTTGGATATCATCTCACGGTAGCGCTCATCTTTGAAGAAGTACGGTCCAATGATACCACCAGCCCATACTGTGACTTTTTCTGGATGCATTGGTAGCAAATGGCTTGCAATGCTTCTGCCTAATATTCACTCCAAAATCGACAATTTTGCTTATTTACGTACCCATTGAACCAAAAATGAGCTTCGTCTTAAACTGACCATAAAATGGAAGAACCGCGCGATGAACTTTCTCAACAGAGCACGCATTTTGATAATAAAATTCAATAATTTGCAAGCGTTGTTCGTTTGTAAGACGATTCATGGTTAAATTATAGACCAAACTGAAGATGTTTGACAGTGAAACAAAACACGAAACGTGCGTCAGCTGTTTAAACCAGTGTTTTCAAAAAGATAATAGCTAAAAAATCACCCTTTAAGTTAAGCACATAGCATTGCTTCTCCACATGCTGACTGTTTCTGTTTATCCATTGGCTGAGGCAAAACTTCCGAGATGTTGGAAGCTCTCCACTCCCTGAACCGGTTGTCCAGCAATGACCACTTGATCGAGCGAGTCACATGCTTGGCTTAGTAACTTTGTTTTTGACGAGTTGATCTTCAACAACACGACGGAAGCCTCTTTATGCTCATTTGTTGGCATTTCCTATGAGAGAGTAGGCAAGCTTTGATTTAATTGCGATAAAAGTGCCCACCGAATTCCTTGCGTTCTCTATGACAGAGCAAAGTTCGTGCACTCACTGAGAACAGCTTGGTAGTCGCTGCCTCGTGTGTTCAGCTCCAGGTGGTGTATTCGCTGGAGTCTTTTCCTCAGCCGCTGCCTGTGGTGATAAAGGTTTTGGATATGTACGCGCAAGTGACTATACCTGGCTCTGTATATCGGAGCATAGCTAGCGCATTTGTGTTTAGTTCGTGGTTCAGTTTATCGTCATAATACTCAAGTATAAGTGTCGTTTCAGAGCTCTCACCATTCCCTGTTCTTTAGTATTTCGACGACTGTTTCGTCTTGTTTGCTTCAGTACTGAGTTTTGGCGTTTTTGAAGCGTCAGGATGTCAGTTTTCTATGCGTCGCCTTATGCCGGTATTTCGTATCTGTAGTCAGACTTACTTTAAAGGACCAAACGAAATTCCTTATGAAATGCCATGTCAATATTTTGAAACTATGTGTCTACCCACATTCTTATAAAAACGATTGACCAAGGACCTATTTTTACACTTTTTTTTCATTGATTTAAAAAATTTGACTACTCAATCCTCCTTGTTGCTACACTCAGAACAATAACACCGACGTACAAGTTAAAGGAGTCCTGAAGAGGATTCCAAAAAAAAAATCGCGAACGCCAGCCCTCAGGCTGGCCTTTGATCGAACAAAGTCCGAAAAATCGTTGCAAATTTAATTTATTTCGTTATCTCTACCATTCCCGCCGATCGACTGACTGCCCTGCCTGCCTAGCCTTTCCTCATCACCTCCCATCGTTTGCCGGTAGCATGCTGACACAGGTGTTCTCTTGGCTGATGCAATCCCCCGGTGGAGCATCTTTCTTTGCGTGGTCACTTGATCGGCAATACATGCGAGTTGCGCTGGAACGCATTCCCACACTTTACTCGTGCAATCCACGGTCAAGGCTAGTGGATCGTATTACAGTACTTACAGTATCTTCTTTGTTTCTGTTTAATCGCTATTTTAACAAACGACGCTCCAGTGATACTGACAATTGCATTCCTCCTCTCCATGAATTTACCCGCAATGCTCATCAGTTTTCTAGGGGCTCGTTCTTCAGCCGCCCTACACGGCGCACTCCCAGCCCAATATTTCCCCCAGACTACACCAGGTACCTCCTACCCCTTCTTCCTCTGTTTTTTCGGCCCATGCTGGGGTACACAACACACTTAAGGGCATTAGTAGACCCTAAAAAAACCGTAGATACTGTTTGATGTGTCAATTATTAACTCAATGACCCCAAACTTCCTTCTCCCCCGTTCCAGTAACTGACGGTGGACGTCGATTGTCGCGTGTATTCAGCAGTTGAGTTTTGTTTCGGGCAGTGTAGTTACGGAATGGTGAGCAGAAGGTGCATGGATTGATTCCTGGATAATCACTTTCGCTGATAACTCATATATGTCACATATTATATAATTTTTGAGGACATAATATTCAATACGTCAACACTCAAAGTTAAAAGAAAATCCCATGTTGTGTCGCTTAATGAAGCGCAACATCAGGGGATGACCCTAGTTGCGAAACACAAGCCGAAAGCAGACGCCAAAGTAAAAAGGAAAAACGTGACGAGCATGAACATCGCTGTCAAGATATAACGAACTGTTCCTATATAAGCAGTGCAGTGCTTAAGCCTACACGATGTATGACGCTGGGATCATACGAAACTTCCAGTAGCCCACAGGGGCAGGACAATAGACGATTTACGCAATAATCCAAACATAAGATAATAAGAACTATGGCGAATGCTCCCTCGAATAACAGAAGTAGTGACGAATTCAACTTCGTAGTCATTGCATTTCAAATATTCGACAAAAAAAAAGTACAGCAACTTATTTGCCGAAGAAACTATTCGACTCTTATGCCCAGCTTCACAGTGAATGTTCAAACTTCAGCTTCATTTTAAACGGACTTCAAATTGTTGGTTTAACTCGTCCGGTTCAGTTGAACCTCGTTTTTGAAATGCGATAACGCCTGGATGGTGCAGTTGGTTAAGAGCCTGCCGTTCGTTAGTGGGGTCCCCGGTTCGAATCCCAGTGAAAGCTAAGTTAATACGCTTTTCTTTGGGTTTCAAATCTGCTCCAGTCACCATTTGCCGTTGGGATCAAATTAACGACCCTATCACTGGAGTGGTCGATCAGTGGTAGTAGTCTGACTGCGGATATCACAATGAATTCACTGGCAGCCGCCTTCTCTCCCTACCTGTAATGCGATCGATAAAACATGGCAACCCATGGACGTAGAAAGGGCCTTCGATACGGTCTGGATTGAGGGACTCATCTACAAGCTGAACCAGATGGGATTCCCCTCCAACCTCATCAGAATAATTTATAGCTTTCTGCATCCCAGAAGATTCTACGTCTCAGTTGAAGGCAGCAAGTCAACAGAGCGAAGCACCAAGACGGGAGTTGCACAAGGATCAAAGCCGGGACCGTGGCTTTTCAACATCTACACGGCAGATCAACTACATCCAACTGACACAGTGAACTGCTGTGTATTTGCAGATGACTCGCTGACTTATGCCAGGCTCGAAATCCAAACAGCGAAGAAATTTGACTACTATACCAAACGGGGTATTCGCATCAATGCTGGGAAATCGGTACTTATGTGCTTAAGGAGAGCATCCAGAGGTTGATGCAGATCAGCAGCCAAATGTCGAAGCATAAATGGAGTGCCCCCGAACGGTACAGAAATATCAACAAATGAAAAAGTCAAGTATCTTGGCGTTAACTTCACGGACAGGTTGAAGTTCCACAGTCATTCGAAATTGACCCTTAAGAAGGCTGGATTAAGACAGACTACAAAACTGCTGCTCTACAATCAACTTAAACGGCCGCTCTTAACGTACGGCTTCCCAATATGGCACACCACCTCTAAGACCAGCTTGACGAATCTCACAATTTTCGAAAGAAAAATACTGCGAATTTGTACCAGACTCACCTTCCACACGGACCGTCAAAGGCTCAGTACATGGTGACAGAAAGCAGATACTAACGAGGAAATCAGGAACCTGAGAAAAATCTGCTAAACGAGCAGAACTTTCCAACGATGCCGAACAACGAGCTGCATTAATTCTACCAGAGCAACGATAGCAATCACCAACGAGGCTAAGTCGGCTAACACATCACCACTCCATCCCAAAAGGACCACCATGGATACACAAACTTGAACAACCCGATGTAAGCGACAGCCATTGTAGGACATAAAAAATTAAAAATAAACCGACAATAATATTAAACATTAAATTAAACAAAGTGCATTACTTGGGCCCTAATTGTTGAGCCAACACTCTAACCTTTAGTTTGTAAGTCTAGTTGTAAACTCAATTTGTAAAAAGAATTTTCCGTTCAAATAAATTCTTAAATTGTTGATGTGTTTGCTATACTATGTAGTTTAAAGTGCCTAATCCTTTGGAATCATTGTAGCGCGCCCATGCTGCTATCGATAAACCAAACAAAAAAACAACCAAACAAAATCTCTTCAGACTAGAGCGGTTCTTAGCAGTTCCAACAATGGAATGGACATGGAACGATTCGTTTCGCAGTCGGAACTAGTTCCCGAAAACATGTCCGCATGTAGTTCCATGGATATGCCGGCGTTGAACATGTCCGCGGAACTGTGTAGTTCCATGGATATGCCGGCGTTGAACATGTCCGCGGAACTGTGTAGTTCCATGGATATGCCGGCGTTGAACATGTCCGCGAAACTGTGTAGTTCCATGGATATGCCGGCGTTGAACATGTCCGCGAAACTGTGTAGTTCCATTGATATGCCGGCGTTGAACATGTCCGCGAAACTGTGTAGTTCCATGGATATGCCGGCGTTGAACATGTCCGCGAAACTGTGTAGTTCCATTGATATGCCGGCGTTGAACATGTCCGCGAAACTGTGTAGTTCCATTGATATGCCGGCGTTGAACATGTCCGCGGAACTGTGTAGTTCCATGGATATGCCGGCGTTGAACATGTCCGCGGAACTGTGTAGTTCCATGGATATGCCGGCGTTGAACATGGTTGCACAATTGAAGAAGAGCGATTTGTTGTTGATGTTGCCCCTACTTCGAGGATGTATGTATGTGGTTCAATTGACACGTTCAAAACACGCATTATATTGGTTTTTTTATTCAAAATTTTAACGTTTATTTAAGAAAAACATGTATTGTTCAAAGTTTCGCCCATCTGAAGCTATGACTTTTTCCCATCTTTCTCGCAATTTGTGGATCACATCCCAAAAGAACTGCGCCGAGAATGAATCAAGCCAATTTTTGATATTCTGCTCTGATGTAAACCGTATTTCAGTGAGGGCGTTTTGCATCGACCGGAACAAATGGTAGTCAGAAGGGGCAAGGTCTGGGGTATAAGGCGGGTAAGGTAAAACTTCCCATCCACTGTTTTCAAACTAGTTCTTAACCGGATTAGCAACGTGGGGCCGAGCGCTGTCATGATGGGAAATTATTGCCTCGTGGTTCGTCGCATATTCCGGCTACTGGTCTCTTCAAACGGATTAACTGTGTTCGGTAGCGTTGTCTATAATACAGCACGCACTACTGATCCCACAGAGCATTGCCATGGACATTTGGCTTTGGCGTTGATTTGGCTGGTTGGTCAAGCCAAAATCAACACTTTTGGCACGTTCGCTCAGCTAGAGCATGTTCACCATAAACTTCCACCAAAATACGATGACTTTCGGCGGCAGTTTTCTTCGTATTAAAGTAATGAAGAAGAACTCCCCGCGAAAACACTTTTTCCGGCTCAAATTGAGTGCGGATTCCTAGGAAGAAAGGTCAACAGAAATTCACGATAACCTTTTCGTAGTTCGGAAGAAAAACAAGTATTTCGCGCGAACAGAAATAATTCGGGCGAAATGCTGTTCGGGCGAGATTCGTGATAAGGTTGAATGTGTTTTTCTCTCCCTTGCAGGTTCTCCTTCCATATGTTCAAGGATCAGCGGGAAATGATAATTTTAAAAACCGAGTGGGGTCAGGGAATTTCCGACGAATTTTCAGATTTTGAATCGTGCGAGAACATCAGTAAAGATTATGACAGCTCTTGTGATGCTCACAAGTTCAGAATACGAAAGCCTTACAAATTATGACTCACCATGTGACTCATATGCCACAATAAGGCTATAAATGATACGCGCGGTCCGTCTTTGACATATTTAGTAGGACACATGTGAATCATTTCTGTAATGGGGCGGTCGTGCTTTGAAATTTTACAGACCGAGCACAAATTCTCTTCTCGGTCGGGCTTTTTGACGCTTGTGAAACAATTTTTTCAAATGTATTTCTCATTTTGAATCTTTTGCAAACTGAGACCATTATGGTACCATTCTCTCATATGCCTCGTGCTGTGTGGAGTTCGTATTAAACTAAAAATCAACCCAGATTCCTCACAATCAAGAAAAAAGCTTTGAAAAGAACTCAGGATTAGGTGCAACGCAGATGTATGGGGCTATGAGTTATAATGGCGTGATACGCCATCACAGCGTCATGCCGTTTGCCGTCACGACAAAAGATCGCACTAATAGCTCTTTCACATCAAACACAATAATTTTACTCCTTTTTAAGGTATTGCATGGTTTTTCTTCAGGTCGAAGTTAGTGTCGAAGTTAGCTCAGAATTGTTCCGGTGAGCTGCGAATTAGCTCTCTTGATTCCCCCAACGAGAGTTAATGTAGACTTTCTTGACATTGTGACGCATACTCCTCTAAAGGGGTCTCCGGGGTAAACCACGCACGAGAGAGCTCCAGGCAACTAGATCTTCCGCCATCGATTGGAACTCATCAGGAGTTGTGCCTAGAAGTAATGGGGTGAGTTTTTGGACTTGGTCCAACCACCTTGTCCTGGGTGTGCCAAGGAATCGCATGCAACGCCCGCCTCGGAAGTCGTGATGGAGGGGACATTCGTGCCACGTGCCCAAACGCCCTCTCCGTTCGAAGAAGCAGCTGCTCAATGTTGAGTTCCTCGCTCACTGCCGTGTTTCTCAGCCTATCCCGGCGAGTAATTCCCACAACAGCACGAAGAAACCTCATCTCAGCAGCTTGTATTCGCGATCTTATGCTTTCAGTCATTACCCAAATTTCATGACCATGGTGAGAGTTGGAACAAATACTGAGTTGAAAACCACTAACTTGGCTTTGACCAAGCTACCATCAGATCCACCAAGCTGTTTCAAAATTGACCCAGCTTGACCAGTCCTACAGGAAAGCTTTCGTGTATGAAGCAAAAATTCCGCTCGGGCAGCGTTAAGTACGTTAATGTAAAAATAAGACATGTAACCCGATTGTGTAACACATTGGGCGTCGTGGCGTTGTGGGTTGGTGCGTAGACTCCTACGCACTTGAACCTACGTCGACTAGGTTCGATTCCCGGCCGGTAAGAACAAAAATTATTTCCACCTCTAGTCACTGACAATGCTTAAAGAGTAATAACTGTCTAGAAACAAGCTCCTCAAACTTGGCGGTTCGGAGTCGCCATAAAACTGTAGGTCCCTTCCACTCGTGACACAATAAGAGTGGTTGCTGAGAAGCTAGGCCCTGGTCCTCCACGGGCTGCAGCTCTATTGACCTAACATTGCACACTTAATCTTTATGAAACCATGTGATTACTCTTACATTGCTTAGGGAAAGTTATTCCCTACCAAAGAGGGCTCATTGAATTGTGAAAGCCTTCTTCTTCCAGTTTCTTCTACAGTTCGGTGTAGAGCCAACAAGCCATTATTTCTCCCATTACGCATGTCAAGTGGTGGTCCATCTCGTTTAGTGGACGCCCTATGTTGCATCGTCCCACTGTTGCGGAGATAAAGTTTCTTCGAGTGGTCTACATGGCAAGGCCATCTTAGGCGTTGAATCCGTAGCCGACTGGCTAGAGTCCTGTACAGTCCAGCTCAAACCAAAGACTGACCACAGAAAGACTTTCTTTCTCTCGAAAAGACCAAGACCTTCTTCGTCTGCTGTTGAGATTTTCCATGTTTCCGGGGCAACGTAACAAATACTCCATACTTGGCCCCGAGAGTGTCTTCCGGAAACAGTACGATTCCGGAAAATACTCTCGTAGATAAATTGACAATTTTGTTAAATGGCATTCAATCAGCATAATGTACGATGATCACTTGACTCTGTGTCTTCAGCGTGGGATTGAAGAGATTTCCTCGAGTGTTCCGAACGATGACTTGTTGCTTCTGATGAGGGATTGATACATCCTTGCTGTGAATTCTAATTCAATTTAGAGGAGTGTCTGTTTGACTTGCATGTCTGTGATTGAAGACGACTTGAAATCCACTTGAGAGTGAAAAAAAATCCCACGCTGACGGCGGTGTTTAGCACCTGAATTCGAAATCCCTCATAAGGAGGTCACAAGTTCGCGAAGCTTAACATAATTAGTCAGGTTAAGCGGATTTCAATTTGCAGAAGAAATGTGAAATTTAATATGTACTTGCTGATTCTGATGGGGAATCGATTGCACACCTCCACCTGCAGACAGGTGGAAGAACACTGTCATAACTTATCGACAGTATGCCATCTGAATCAATAATCCGCAACGGCGCCGCGCGTCGTGTGGCAGAATAAGCATGAAATTATTCTGAAACGATATACTTCTAGGGGGCGATTACTTAATTAGCAGACACAGCGCTTGCATTTTTCAGTAATTCACATAAAGCTGCTCACAGCGCGAGAGGGTTGAATTACACTGGAAGGTGCAGTACCTGCGTTCGTTGCGTGCTGTGCACGAAGGACATCGAACGGGCATATCTCTTTCAACGCGTATTAATTTACGCTGCTAACTTGTGTGGGCGAAATGAGCATGATGTGTGCATTTACGCTAAAACCAGTTTTTTTTTATTGAAAAATAAAAAACGAACAGAAGGCCTCCTGAAATTCCCGCAACATTTTATTCTGCGTCATTTGCTTTTTGTCAACGAAACGAAGTGACAGCTGACAGTTCAGAGTTAGTCCCAGAAACAAAGATGGCCAACTTGCGAATTTGAGAGGCTTTTTGACAGTTATTCAATGAATGCCGTTCTCTGATTGGTCACTTTGGTTTGTGAAAAAACTGTATAAAAAAGTCAAGGGGGCAAGAGAGGTAGAAGTTGTGTAAAGAAAGATTGAAGAAAGAGAAACGCCGAATGATCAAATAATGGTGAGAATGCTGACGAAAAGGTGATGAGTTTCCAACGATGACTATCATTTTTGTCACCAGATCTAAAAATGTATGGGCACCGAGAAGAATTGCCAATATTTGTGAAGCAACGTTGATAATAAATAAAAAAAAGTCTAAAAAAGGGTATAAGACGAGGCAACCAGCTCCCATGTGACGTCTTCAATGTCTTTCGGAAGAAGACTGTGCAAAACTCACAAGCCAACATTTAACGACTGAAGGGCGCAGTTGGTTAAGTGCCTGTCTCTCGTTAGTGGGTTCGAAAAACTTAAAGCAAAGTAAAAGCGTTTTTAACTAGTTTTCGAATCTGATCCAGTCACCACTTGGCGTTGGGATCAAATTAGTTTGTGGGTTATCACAATCCAACCAACATGGTCTAAGTGATCTGGAGACTCCACTAACAGCCCCTGCTACCTACCTACCTACAGGCCAACCTTAGAGGCAGCAATGAGGACAAGGGAGATCCAACATCGGCCACAATCCACTTAGTCCACCACGATGAGAAACCAGGGAGCAGTGGAATTCCATTGTATTTACACATGCTTTTACAAAGCACATGAATTAACCCTTTCAATACGGATTTCGAATTTTAAGCTTTTCTGAGATTTTTTTTCTCATTTCATATACATTTTGTTAGAAAAGGGGCGTGGTCAGAAAGTGCAGGGTGTTGTGTGAAGGGCCTATGTTGAATGTGAACCACACCTAAACGTCAAGTTTTTTCTGCATTTGGGCGAATGATAATCCAAGAGTGATTGTCGAAAAACCAATGCATCCACAAAGAGTGACTGTTTGGTGCGGTTTATGGGCTGGGGGCATCATCGGGCCGTATTTTTTTCCAAAGTCAGGCCGGTCAGGTAGTTACTGTGAATGGTGTTCGTTATCGTGAAATGATGACGAACTCTTTATGGCCCGAATTGGAAGATATGAATGTGGACGATATGTGGTTTCAACAGGACGGTGCTAACGAAACAATGGCTCTTTTGCGTGACAAATTCAATGGCAGTGTTATCTCCGTAAGATCATCTGATTTGGCACCGTTGGATTTTTTTCTTTGGGGTTATTTGAAAGAAAAGGTGTACGTCGATAAGCCAGCAACAATTCAAGAGCTAAAGGATGAGATAATTCGGCACATTAACGGCATAGAACCTCAATTATGCTTCAGCGTCATCGAAAATTTGGACCTTCGGATGGAGGTGTGCCGCCGAGGTCGCGGCGGCCTTTTGGCCAATATTTTGTTCACATAATTGAACCATACCAATATTATCATAATAAAAAGATATGACAATAAGTTCCTAAATCATTTGTGTTTTATTCAAAATCAACATCAACATTATCATTAACATTAACCACCCTTTAGTAGTGTTTTAATTATCTGACTTAAAATTTGATAAAGAATTAAATTCAAATGTAGAAACATAAGAGTGAGAACAAATAAATATTTTTAATGTAGATTATAGTAAAATCTTGCACTTTTAATCAAGCAGTGGGCCGCAATAAGCTTTGCACAGAGCAGGAGAAAAATTAATTTTAAAATTAAGAGCAGATGGAAAAGCTTATAAGGAAATTCAAGAAACCACAGGATGCACACCCCCAATGATTGCTAACGGAATAAAGCACCATCCTAAGCCCGAATCTCGTGGACGAAAAAAAAAAAACATCAGCACTGGAGGACAGGCGAATTGTAAGACATAGCAAGACGCACCCCTCGGCACCTTCAAATGTCATCCAAAAGGAGTTGGGGCTAAGTATTAGTGCTGTTAAATGAAGTGCTATACGCTCGGAGTCCCCGCAAGGTACCATTAATCTCCAAAAAGCACATAGCAGCTCGGATAGCTCCTGCCAAAGAACACATCACCTGACCTGTGGAAAAATTGCTCTATTTATTATGGAATGATGAGAGCAAAAATTGTTCTTTTTGGGGCATGTGGGTCCCGTCAATGTGCTCGCCGTCCTCCAAACACGGAATATCGCAGTCAATACACTTTAAAGACCATAAAACACGGCGGTTCAAAAACGATGGTTTGGGGCTGTTTTCGGCAAAGCCAACCAATAATAGAGAACTTTGGCAAGTAGTGCAAAGCGCGTGGTCCTCTATTGAACACTGTCCACTGACAGAAGCTGAGTTTGAAGGTGTGAATAGATAACCACGACTGAACAATAGGTTCGAACTTGTTTTCTCGCTCTCAGCAAGTAAGCTTGCCCACGCATTCAAAAAACCCGAAAGTGTTCAGTTTTGCAATTCAAATTTTAATGCAAGCGTCATGCAACTGTTTTTTATGCATGAACTTCTTCCACGCCCTTTTCAATAAAACCTGCGCTTCCAGAACCAATTATTGCGTGCATTCTCCTTGTTTTCAGAAGCTATCATCTCAGGATTTCAACCCCCACCCCATACCTGACCGACAATTGAATCAGATTCGAGAGTCAAAAAACCAACAAAACAGCGTCTGCCTACAAGCCACAGCAATCTCCTCCTCAACCACAACCGCACTCATTAAATCATATTTAATGCAAACTTTGCCGAGGTCATCTGCACGTGTAAAAAAAAAAGAAAAAACAACCAAAGAACCAATACAAAAAGAGAACCCCAGACACCTGTCACAAGCACAGGTCATGGGAAAAAACGAATCTTTCAACAAGGGTATTCAATAAGAAATTAACGGCCGAAGCAGGGCCAATCTGATTAAAACCCACCCTCCCATGCCACAAATTAATTCCAAGCCCATGCCTTCAATAATTTCTCCGGCGGACGCCCTCACACAGAGCCACCGCCACCGTCGCCGTCGCACACACGGATGGGAGGGCAATTATTTCCATGAACCCAATTCCAAACAATTATACACACCCACAGCCAACGTCGAAATTCGTCTTTTAGTCACTGTGCGACTGTACGCCCTGCATCCCGCCCCCCGAATACGAACCATATTCGATCTAGATTCCAAATGCGTCGAACCCAACGGTTACCATGCCATGCCACACCATGGCAGGTCGTCCCCGCCTGCCGTCCTCAGCAACCATCAGCGCCGGCCCCCGCCCGCAGGCACCTACACGGGATGTCAGTCGTCGGCTTGGATGGGCCGGATAATGGTTTGAGGGCGGGCGACAGGGCGCCCTGGGTTGGGATATAAATTTCGGGAATAGTAGAAGTGAAGGCTCAAGTTAAACAGACATCCTGTGGCGAATTATACCTTTTTACGATGTCATGTTCTGGGTTTGCTCTCTATTGCCATCTTCAAAATCGTATATCTATAATATCCCTTTTTCGGGTTTACTTGCTATTTTTCCTTTTCGCCAACCTATCCCCTGCTCCTTGCTCTTGATCCCGTGTTGCCGTCCTTTGCCACCTTTCTGGCTGTCTTATTATATCCCACCACAGTCCCCAGTCGTTCGCCATCCTTGAAATGCCACATCAACGTGCACACGCACACAGAAGGCCGAAGACCGAAGACCGAAGACAGAAGACCCTTACAGCAGGCAACAGACAGCAGCGTCCGAACGGATACCAGCAGCGCTGGAAAATTAGAAGCAGCAGTGGCTGCGGGGGCGGTTACGGTGGCGGTGGCAGTAGAGTCCTTGTGCTGGCGGTGGAAGTGGCACCAGCAGTCAGGTACTTTTTTTATACCCACTCAGCACTCTCGGTTTGGCTTGCTTGCTGCTGCTTACCCACTGAATTATACCACGTTATGCTATCGGCAGGACGCCAAAAAAATCAAAAAAAAAAAAAAAGGAAAGTGAGGAGGAATAGCAAAACAAGAAGCAACGGCAGCAGAGAGGAAAAAAATGGGAAAAAGGTCGAAACGAACAAACACTCGAACCTCACACCCTGTCAAGTCCTGGCCTCCCTTAAATCCTTAACCGTCATTCAACCAACCGACAAGCCGCCCACACCCCATCATCATCATCATCGTCGTAGTCGTTGTCCTCGTCCTCGTCCTCGTCTCAGTCACCCGCCCCTCCGGCCAACCCGGCAACCTGACAACCCGACAAACCTCCGCCCACCCATCAGATTCCCACAGATCCGCACACAACCGTCAAGCCAGCCAGGGCACAGCACCGGAGGGATATAATCCGGCACGAGGATTTCAACCCAGAGCACACGCAGCACAGCCACTGTGCTCCCAAATCGCTCGCACACACCCAACCGTACCGAATACAGAGCCGTCGCCGCCGCCGCTGTTGCCGTCAAGCCCCCACCCCTCACACCCCCACCACCCACCACACGCCGCCGTACAGGCATCGTGGTGGCTATGGAGAAGGATGTTTGGCAAGGATATTTATGTGCGTCCAAACGTAAAGTTTTCTGCTGATGTCGTTCGTGCTGTTGGCTGGTGGCTGTTGATGGCATACGGCTCCCAGAGTGTGTTCGTCGGCCGTGTGGATGTGTATGCTGTGCCACGGGGTGGATGGATGGGACGGATCTTTGTGTGTTTGTATGTAGGTTGATAGCAGGCATACCATGCCATGCCATGCCATCGTGGTGCCATCGGGGTTCGTGTGTATCTTCATTTCCATGGCACAGCTGTACGGCCGTACGACTGTACAGCAAACGGAACGGAGGAGTTCTGAGGGGATATCCTGAAGTTGGGACTAAGTGACATGCTGTTTATTGTTGAAGGGTGTTAAAATGTGGTGTGCGGCGTTATGGCAGCGTCCATGTGCGCCCTCGTGCGCCCGTGCGCCCGTGTGCCAGTGTGCCAGTGTGCTTGCTGCCTGCTCTCGACTTGCCTCTGTTGTAGGTACACTGAGCTCTGGAGTGCCATGCCGTGCTCTGCTGTGTGGTGGTGTATAATGCCGTTTCGTTGTTGATTTCCTCCTTTTCCCACCCCTCCACCATCACATTTCTTTTTCCCATCTCGCCCTGTACGTCCTTTTTTCCTCTGCACCGTGCACAGTTGTACGCCAGGAACACACTTATTTTCCACAATGGAGATATGCCTCAGTGAATAGCTATCTAGTTGACTGTGGATGGAGATACGTGTGCGGGCGTTTTATGGGGAGGCGCACACAGCTGAGTGCTTTGATTTCGCTCGGGGAACGGTCGCCGCCGCAGACGCCGCCATCGTCACTGCCACCGTCGTCGTCGTCGTCGTCGACAGTCGCCCACGTTTGCCAGCAGATACGATAGACAGATATAAACAGTTGAGGGGAAAGGTTAAGACACATTAGATGTTATTTGACTATTTAATGTAGGTTAGGGCGATTATCAGATCGTGTAGTAGGCTTAGCACTGGCGGAGTTCCTGCGACTTGGTGACTTTTGTGAATTATGAAGTCATTTGAAGTCGACCGCTTAACGACGCTTGGCGCTTAGGAGCCAAGTGCCCTTGTGTGCTGATAAGCGGTGCTGATAACAACGACTGAAGACGAATCATAAGCCTTCTTTCTTGTGATGAATTTCTTGTCTCTGACGCTGTTGACAATCGCGGTTGGCTTGCATCAAGTGGGCATGTTCAGAGAGAAGATTCCGATTTGTTCTCCAGTGCTAGTGGAACTACACTCAGGAAGCAGTCAGCCATACGATACATCAATCTCGGCAAAGATTGGCATTCTAGATTGTGATTTGTCACATTCCCCAAAAGTGCCTGTTAAAAAGCCCCCATCCAACTTCCGAGTCATCCGTAACGTGGGAGGATGACATTGACATGATTGTACGAAAACAACTTGCCTTCAGTGAGCCGCTTCCTTGTGGTGAAACGGAATTGGATAAATTAAGTGCGCCGGTAGACGAGGGTGGGCCGTTGTATACATCAACAGCGGGTGACTTGTCCACAAAACAACGGGCGGCTATAATGTCGTTGGAGTGGGTACACTTTCTTGGAATCCAGCTCAGTGGGAGAGTGGATTAGAAGATACGACCGCGGGAGAAGTCCCCAAAGGAAGGCAAACACCTAAGACCGGAAACTAATTCGGAGGGAGGATGTGCAATATTAATGGATCTGAAAAAATATTTGCGTGGTTACGCCGACCCCCATGCTGAGTGTTCATATTCCACTCTGTTCCGAGAGTCAACCGGACTAGTAAATGCTCCTCAAATTTTGCAGTTCGGACTCGGCGACCTCCACTCGTGAGAAAAGTACAACACTCACAACAGGAGTGATTGCTGCAGAAGCTAGACCAAGGCCCACATTTTATGAAGAAGGATCTATTTTTCCTTGTGCCTTCTTGTTCGTGTTCTGTCCTAAGAAGAAGACGGTTAAAAGTGCTTAATTTGGTCAAGTTGAGTGTTCAAGTCCTTGTGTTAACATGTCACCTAGGGTCAAGACTTCTTCGATTTATTGCGCCTATAATCCTTGGTTCTGTATATTCTCCATTTTTAAAACTTTGTTCTCGAGGCGTCAGAAACATAGAACAAGTCCCCTGATAAAGGATTTTCCACTCAAGTTACACAAAAACTTTAGAACTGTATAGGAAAAAATTAAGGGTATAGCGATGTCGTCAACTCCAGCAAGCAACGTCATCCACAAATGATGGCTGTAAGTTTGAAGAAGGTCTATAACGTGCGGTTTTTCTTTAAAATTTGTTTGGCTATTGCTCTCTTCAAACGGATTAATTGTGTTCGGTAGCGTTGTCCATTGATGGTTTCACCCGGTTTTAGCAGCTCATAATACAGCACACCCTTCTGATCCCACCAAATACAGAGCATTACCTGCCCAGGACGTTCATCGTCTACCAAGCCAGAATCACTTTTAAATCGTGCAAACCACTTTTGGGACGTTCACTCAGCTAGCGTATGTTCACCAAAAACTTCCATCAAAATACGATGACTTTCGGCAGCAGTTTTCTTCGTATTAAAGTAATGAAGAAGAGCTCCCCGTGAAGCCACTTTTTCAGGCACAAAGTTCGACATATTTGAGTGAAAAAAAATTATTGTTGTTTACGCTTCAAATGAATGACATATACTGAAATGACTGAATGACTGAAATGACAGTAGATTTCCAACGGATGTTCCAATGGAATAATTTAAGTTAGTACGTATTTTGTGTTCAAAAGTATGCATTAACGAATTCTTCATTTAATTTGAAAAACAACTTAACCAATAAACAGACACGAAATGTAGTCAACAAAAGAAAGGAAAAAACTAAGTTAATTGATAAAAATTTTGCTAAAAATTTGATTGCACGAGTGGAAGGGACGTTTAGTTTTATGCCGACTCCGAACGGTTAATTTGAAAAGCTTTTTCTAGACACTTCTAGACTCTTTGAGCATTGTCGCTGACACAAAAGAGGTGGGGCCGTGAACATTATTTTGCTCGTACCGGGAATCGAATCTGGGCTCCAACTCTATCACTAATCACTATTGCTTGCTCAAATTAGTATTGTTTGTTTGGGGAATAAAAATGTGGATGCGTTGTGAGTCATTGTCTGGATATGCCTATGATTTCAACATCTACAAGGGAAAAGAGCCAGGCGAGAGAGTGTGAACGACCTTGGTCAGCTCTATAAAAGAAAGGGATGTAACAATTTGTTGCGATCCTTTTATTACAAGTGTTGTTGACTAAATTTTGCTGCTGTAGGCACCGTCAATCAAGGGCGAAAGAAAATACCGAAGATAACCAAAAAACTAGCAAATACTAATTTCGCGTCAACAGTGCGTGACATATTTGCACAAAGTGGCAAGATACCTAAGAGGTTATGCTCCTCAGTAATTGCCATACCAATTCTCTGACAACTGCTACAAAAACGTTGTCAAATGGAACAAGAATCGAAATTCCCTGACCGCAAATGAATAAGTGTTATAGGGAAATAATGGGTGGCGTTGATTTGGCTGATCAAATGGCAGGAATATACGATATCGACAGAAAATCTTGCAAATGGTGGAAAAAAGTATTTCACCACTGCTTTCAACGCGTGGATAATATTCTAAGAATTGAAAAAGAAGAAGATTCCGTTCATAACTTTTTTGATGATTCTTTCGGAACAAATTGGTGAAGATGGGAAACAAACAGCAACGGTTACTAGATCCACAAGGTCTGGTCGACGACTAATAAAAAGCAAAGCACCGGGAAATGATAGCATGCATTTACCGACTCAAATTGACAGCCTCAGGAGATGTGTATCATGTGCAGCAAAAAAAAGTCGAAAGCCGTACAAAGACAATTTGCTTGGAGTGTCAGGAGCCCTTATGCCCAATAATAAGTCCAACTGACCTAACTTCTGGGAAAAAGCGAAAACCTGGATGACTTCATTATTTGGTTCGGATTTTTCCATGAGATCAGTTTCCTTCGTCCAACTTTTTAAAATCGAAAATATTTCTATTATGAAATTCTTCGACCTATCATTTGGATCAAAATGTAATTTTTCGAAACTTTGGGACATACTCCCTGCTTCCAACTGTTTATCCATTTGCGATGTTAACACGTTTAAGAATATACAGCTGAATCTGTTTTTTCACGGTAGATACGCTCCATAAAAACCCGTGAAAAAAGGCGTGATAAGTCGAATGGAATCGAAACCGTGTTATTTCAAAACAGTGTATAAACAGAATTGCGGTAAGCCTGATGTCACATTAATTTTTGAATCAGCAGCCATGAGAAAAGGAGAAGTAAACGTGCTTAAACGTCAAAAAACTTTAAATTACGCACATAGCTGAATAAAATATTGAAAATTCGGAATTGTCTGTTTGTTTCTTAGGTGGAACAAAAAGTATTTGTGCTAGTTTGTTTTTTTCGCTTTTTTTTTTGTTCCGAAGAAATGATTAATTATTTACACACGTGGAGTAATTGTAAGTTTTGTTTCAGTACATTTATTAGGCCCAAAGGCTTTTACGATTTTCGCCTATGTTCAAATTGGGATTTGTGTACATTTATGTTTAGGGTGTAGTAGGGTGGAGCGTAGTATTACGACACTAGTCTTAGATCATCTTGCGCTAGTGGCGTTCTTAGATCGGTGGTTCTAATGCTAGCTCAGATCATTGGGACTCAGACTAGAGTCCTGTGGGGTAGTGCTTCTTTTCCTTTTTTATTTCTGTTGTTCCAAGTTCATCCAATGATGTTTCCATGACCATGATCGCTCTACGGTGGTAGTGAGAATTAGCGGCTTTGCAGATGGCATGATGTTGTGCAGATCCGTAGCTCTCCAAAGTACAGCCAATACAAGGCATAGCTGGAACCATCCACGTCAGTTGCGTTCTGAGAGAACTTGGGTGCATAGGGCATAAAGAAAATAAAAAAAAGAAGTATAGCTGTACAAATTTATCTTATGGATTTATGAGCGAGTGATGAAAGGTAGGGAGACATTTTCGCTTCCGGGGAAATCGTATTTATTTATTTTTTCCCACAGTGATTCGAGACTTTTCCTTCGCTTGAGTATTGAAGGCGTTGTAGAAGCGAGCAAGATCGAGAAGTTGGTTGCCGATACGAGATCATTGGTAGCACTCAGGTGAAGTAAATTAAGTCCAGGATACCGATCCTTAGTTATTGCCTAAAGTGCATACACGATTGTTAATCGGGATACATCGAACGGACGGCATTGCTAAACTGCTTTTATAGTTTAAATCGGAGAGTCGACAGAGGTTGAGTCAGTGGCGGTGCATGGAAGCTTTGTACGTCGGGATCGGCGGGGACCGAGTTCAAATCCTTGGGGAAAACGGTCTTTCTGTATTTTTTTTTCTGGATTTCATTGAATTTCATAATTTTCTTTTTTTTTTTTTTTTTCTGAATTACATGTTAGTTGTAAGTTAGGCTAAGCCAATAATGTTAGCTAAAGGGTGATTTTTTAGCTATTATCTTTTTGGCAACACTGGTTTAAACAGCTGACGCACGTTTCGTGTTTTGTTTCACTGTCAAACATCTTCAGTTTGGTCTGTAATTTAACCATGAATCGTCTTACAAACGAACAACGCTTGCAAATTATTGAATTTTATTATCAAAATGCGGGCTCTGTTAAGAAAGTTCATCGCGCGCTTCTTCCATTTTATGGTCAGTTTAGACGAAGCTCATTTTTGGTTCAATGGGTACGTAAATAAGCAGAATTGTCGATTTTGGAGTGAATATCAGCCAGAAGCATTGCAAGAGCTACCAATGCATCCATAAAAAGTCACAGTTTGGTGCGGTTTATGGGCTGGTGGCATCATCGGACCGTACTTCTTCAAAGATGCGAATCGTAACGTAACTGTGGATGATGAGCGCTACCGTGAGATGATATCCAACTTGTTTTTGCCCAAAATGCAAGAGCTTGACTTGCATGACATGTGGTTTCAACAAGACGGTGCCACTTGTCACACAGCACGCGCAACAATGGACTTATTGAGAGGCGAGTTCGGTGAACATTTTATTTCACGTTCGGGACCGGTCAGTTGGCCGCCTAGATCGTGCGATTTAACGCCTTTAGACTATTTTTTGTGGGGCTATGTTAAGGCTCATCTCTATTCAGACAAGACCGCTTCAAACGATGCATTGGAAGACAACATTGAAGCATTTATTCGTGAGATTTCGGCCGAAATGTTGGAAAGAGTATGCCAAAATTGGACTAAGCGGATGGACCATTTGAGGCGCAGTCAAGGTCAACATTTGCATGAAATAATCTTCAAACATTAAATTATATGGACCGTACTATCGATTCAAACAAAGATTTCATGCATTTTTCTGAATTTTATGTGTTTTTTTTTTTTTTTGAAAAACTTTCCTATATCTTTTAAAAAATCACCCTTTACTTCCTGTGGATGCATTTAAGTGCGTTTTTTCATCTCAATGAGTACGCTGCCTTACCAACAGGGTGGGAACGCTGATTTAAAATAGAAACAACCAACATTTCTTTAAATAATGTATGCTAACGAAATTGTTATGGAGTTTTATGGTAAATAATGTCACACAATAAGGTCATAGATTTTCATAGATTGAGGACGGCGAGTATTGATAACCTACCAAGAACACCTTGTTTTCCGTACACGGTGATATTTACACCAAATTAAAGTAGGAAACACACAGGTACTCGGGATTTAGTTTTTTTTTAATGTTGAGATATTTAATTTTTTCAATTACACACGAAGGATGTGTACAAATTATTATATTCTTGTATAATTTTTTTTTTTTGTGAACACACCTTAAGAGTTTGTTCTGAATATGTTCTTTCTCACATTATCGGCCAACTGTCATCACACTCCAACTGCCAGAGGGTTACCAGACAGTCCCCTTTATTCATACTAAAATGTTGTTTATGACTTATACAAACCACTGTCCACTTTATTAAATAAAAATTACAAAAGAAAACAAAATTGAAATTATAAACAAAAACATTCAATCAAAAACCTTTAAAAAACGTTCCTTCAATATTCAAAAAACTACTCTCTGTGAACACATCCATTTGAAGATCAAAAAAAAAATATTTTTTTATGGAACTTGTTTTATTAGCATTTTCTTACTTTTGTGTTAAAAATTTCTAAAAACATGTTTTTGAATAATTGCGCCTCCCAGACAACTCGTAATGTCCCCCTTGTTCATTAAGGTCACCCTGCTTCGTCATCGAACATGAATCTTCTTCTCTAAGTTGACACTGACAAATTGTTTCCTTTTTGACTTGGCCTCTGTTCGCAGAAGAGGAGAAGGAGTACACCACGAGAGCAACAAATAGAGTTTTTCTTTATTTTCAAACCAAACTGAATTAATAAAAATAAAGAAGTATTTATTATTATTATTGTTGAAGGTAAATTGCACCGCGACCTATGGAACTATTGCTCCCCCTATTCATACCTTTGCTTTCTTAAGAGCTCCCCTCCCATGCAGCTCCTTTCAGCGTGGCATTGAGGAGTATTTGCTCCTGTTGCGCGAAGGTGGGAGGAATTTATCTTATCGTATTCTCTCTAGGCCAGTTTCCTTTAGGAATCTGAGAATGAGAGCTGCTTCTTGTGACTTCAATTCTTTCTCTGATATTAGGCGCTTGCCTAGATATATTTGCCTTTTGTGGGTGAGTGCCTCACAAAATCTCAGTATATGTTCTGGAATTTCATTAGATTCCTCGCAGAGACCTTCTTCCGAGGCTCCTAGTTTTCTTAGGTGCTTCCTAAGTCTACCGTGCCCTGTTAGGAAACGGAGGTTGTTTTTGATCATTCTGATACATGCCTCAAACCTCTTCCGGTCATGTCGACCCATGAGTTTTTTGGCCTGCTTCATGTTAAGAGCGTTGTTCTAGGCAATTGCCCAGTTCCTTCTTTCTAGTTCCCTCAACTCTCCCTGAGGATGTTATCTCCTACAGCACAGAATGGGCTGGGGCCTATAAAAGGTCCCAATGCGCCTTTCCTAGCGAGCCATTTCATTGTCTTCTATGCCTGTATGACCAGGTATTCAGCAGAGTTTTACTCTGTTACTCCTGCTTAGCTTCTTAAGCGCCTGTAGACATTCCCACACGAGCTGAAAAGTGAAGTAAAGATTATCGAAAAGTTTATTATATTTATATATTGTAAGAATAGTGAGTTGCTGAGATTTGTTTAAAATAGTTTGTCTTTGTCTTCTCTGGTTTTATAAATCATGAAGTACACCTAATTGAGGATACGTTCCTGCCAATCGTGCGAATCGAATGAAATTGTGTAAAATCGAAATTACTTATTTTTTCTGGCAAGACCGTGTTAAATGAAAACCATGCAAGAACTGACGGCGTAAAAATCGAATTGGGCGTAGGTTCCAACAGACAATTCAAATAGAATACAGTCAGTCAGGAAAATCTGCGTACCACTGCAAATTGCTAAATCAGGGCTTATAGACAAACCAATAATTGATTCCATACTTTAATGGCGCCATACTTTTACATTGCCATCGGATACAAAGCCATTTACACGTTCGCGCACGGTGATTATATTCGAGGACTTGCGGTGGTGCATTTTGAATGTTTCAACCTTGAAATATTTCGAGAATGAAATGAAACGGGAAAAATATCGCTTAAATTGTCAGTGGGACAAAGGTAGTTGCTCCTATCGGTCCGCACGTAACTGTGTTTGCTAACAACCCTATCGTGCAGATGGAAAAATATTTTTTTTTAATAATGTCTATGGGCGTCATGCACAACCCAGGGAGCCTTCGAAGACGTGTATGGACGTCATCTACGCGAGCGTGTTGAACTTAATTTCGTTTTTGTCGATTAAGCATAACTATTCGACTCATTCCTTCGGATATCAAAAATCTACTCACAGCTTACGTAAACTTCAGCGGTGGTTGTATGGTCAACATCGTCTCCCACGATATGCTATACACTCTTTAATTCACGACAACGTTGCTGATTTTGGCCGACATAAGGCAGTTCTAATTTTTCTTTATGATCTAGAAGCCTATAGTTCAAGACCAACAGCAGATGATTTCTGTTGAATTAATTCCCAGTCTAATGATAATGTTTTCGACTTTTTGATGCACAATGCACTCGTTACTTAGAACAAAGAAGGCTTAAGTGACTACAAAATTTGGGTTTGCTGAAAAATAGCGGTAGAAAGTATAACTCTGCTTGTTCTTTGTACACTTTCGTGACTTGAATTCCTACTGAATTTTAGTTTTCTTCGAATAACAGTACAGCCTCGCTAGTCCGGACACTTGCTAGCTTCAGTAGCCAGGACACCTCTATATTTCGGACACTTTCAAAATGTTACTTCTACAGTTCGGACAGAGCATTAAAATGCATACATATTTTGTGGTGGTTAAGCTTGAGTTCTTCTTCTTTTCTCAAAGGTGATAACTAGCAACTTTTAATATTTATGGCTTCTGCAAAGAAAAGGATCTGTCTGTGATAGAAGGTGTTTGAAAGGTTGTTTTTTACAATTTTTAATAGTAACCCGCTAATCAGAAAGAAAAGATACTAAGAATGTTGTCTATAAGCTCTTATTTAGCATGTGTAGAGAAATGCACATATGTCGCATTTGTTATGTATGTATTGGGATATAACTTAATTCGTGCGGTTTGCTAAGAGATGGCTTAACCTGCATTATTCCATTGGAACATGCGTTGCAAAGCTACTGTCATTGTACTTCATTTCGTTATATGTCATTCATTTGAAGCGTGAAAAACAAATTTTTTTCACTCAAATATGTCGAACTTTGTGCCTGAAAAAGTGGTTTCACGGGGAGCTCTTCTTCATTGCTTTAACAAACTGCTGCCGAAAGTCATCGTAGTTTGGTGGATGTTTATGGCGAAAAGTGGTGATTCTGGCTTGGTAAACAATGAACGTCCTGGGCAGGTAATGCTCTGTATTTGGTGGGATCAGAAGGGTGTGCTGTATTATGAGCTGCTAAGACCGGGTGAAACCATCAATGGACAATGCTACCGAACACAATTAATCCGTTTGAAGAGAGCAGTAGCCGAAAAACGACCCGGAAGAGACACGAGGCAATCATTTTCCATCATGACAACGCTCACGTTGCTATTCCGGTTAAGAACTATTTTGAAAACAGTGGATGGGCAGTTTTACCCCACCCGCCTTATAGCCCAGACATTGCCCCTTCTGACTAACATTTGTTCCGGTCGATGCAGAACGCCCTCACTGAAATACGGTTCACATCAGAGCAGAATATCAAAAATTGGCTTGATTCATTCTTGGCTGCCAAGTCGGCGCAGTTCTTTTGCGAGGGATCCACAAATTGCCAGAAAGATGGAAAAAAAGTCATAGTTTTCTTGACGTTGTTCCTAATTGATTTGACATTTCTCCAAAATTCGAATTCTTCCAAGTAAGATACTTTTTTACCTATAAACACTAAATTACTGTTTGAAGCTCATCGCAAAAATGACAGCGCAATGTGTGCGAAATTTGTGAATTTAACACGTACTCGGGCGTACGACAACTCACACGGTAACAGCTGTCACAGAGGATTAGCTGCAATGAAATTGGAAAGCGAATGGGGCCGTTTATACCATGAATTCTTCAAGTTTATTTAAAAGATGCCAGCAATCCACCTCCGCTAACATCCAATTCAACCGGACTATGGAACAATTTGACTTTAGTGGCACGAACAAGGTAAATGTCCATCTCGGGTTCCTTCAATCGGATGGTATCCAAAAAAAAAAAGCATTCAAGTTGCTATCGTCTGTGTCGGATGCCAATCTGCCTGAAGAACATTACTCTGTCTGTACATCTTTTTTAATTGAGTGAACTTAACTTGGAGTCACTATTTTTGGTTTTTCAACCCAGTAGTGAAGTCGACAGACATCGGAAGAAATAGATCGGAGGTGTAAATAGACACACGCAGCTTGGCTGATGATTTACAGAGATCATACGATTACGGAAAAATAACTCATGTACATTCGGCAGTCTTCGCTTTTTTGCTAGATGGGCAGTTCAAATCATTCTTAGCTTGCAGTCTAAAACACTTTTCCCACTCATTCAGATTAAAAGTGAGGACCCAACCCTTATTTACAATTTCTTCTCAAACGCCCCATCAATTCAGGATCAGTTCCAATGCGTGACACGTGCAGTAGTGTCAAACCGACAACTTGGCGGGCGCCAGAGCTAGGCCAAGCTTGTAGAAAAAACTTGCGTGAGCAAACCTCGTGTAAGACAAAACCAAAGTGTTGCTCGTGTAAAACTTCTCCGCCCAATCAGCCTGCCTTCGACCAACTTTTGTCTGAATGTCTGAAAGTGAGTTGAGGGCTCTTATGGCTTCTGCAACGAACTTTAGCCGTGTCTGCTCGTGCGATGAAAATTAAGTTATATTACGAACCACCGCCCCCCCACTGTCACTCCCCGAATGAAATTCGAACGAAAACTGAAAACGCATTCAAGGTCGCTGGCCATACGACCATTACCCTTTGCAACCCAAAAACTTGAAAGCACTTTCGACAAGTATTCGAACCACTTACCCACGTTAGTCAAGTGCAGCCATCTCAGACTGTTCATACATGACTTTCCAGTGATCTGAACGACCGCATTCCTGCGCCCTCTCCCGAGGGAAACAAACGAAAAAAAAGAAACACTTAAGGCGCAATTTGTACGAAACTCCACTTAAACTTCTCCCAGAACGGCGGCAGTGGCGGCAGTACACCCCATACTTCCACGCCCCACTGTATGGCATGCCTGTGGAAACGTACTCCCATAAAGGACGGACGACCGTCCTCGTCCGTATCTCTCTGTAATATACGGTCCGAGAGACACGAAGGGGATGAAGCACCAGCAGGAGCAGCAACAAAAAAAAAATGAAACGAATGAAATCCACTCCACAAGGGTGGAGGCTACAAAAAACGACGAAAAAAAAAACTTTTTATAGAAATCATCGGCTTCGTTAGATGTGGCCTTAGTGGTAATTGCGGAGCATTTTATCTCCCCTCGCTATAGCTATACGTCTGGTTGGTGTGTACCGCCGCCACCATTGCCACCATCGCCAGCACCACTGCCACGAGCAGCACACCACCATTGCCATTGCTGCCACCGCCACTGCCGCCGCCGCCGGGCCATCATCGTCGTCGTCGACGTCGTTCGTCGACGCCACCCTTAAAGAGGGTGAAGCCCAAGGGCGAGGGTGAGCGCACGAGAGTAATTGTGGCAAATGCCAAGGGATGGGCATTGCCGCCGTGCCGTCATGAAGTGATAGTAATGGATAAAGAATTACATAGTAAATTGGCTGGAGCAGGTTTGTGTCGGACGTCGCAGTCGTCGACGTTGTCGTCGTCCTCGGCGCTGAGTCGTCGTCTTTTTCCTCGAACTCCTTGCGCTGCTGCCCGTGGTGTGTGGGGGCGCCGCGGTGTTGCTGCTGCTTACCCTCTGGTTCATCGTCGTCGTCGTCGTCGTCGTCGTCGTGGCACTGACTTTTATAAGCAGCTTTATCTATACACATCTACATGGTGGACGGTGTTACTTTCTTCGCCAGTTACCCACGGTCCCCCTCGCCATGGGAAAAGTCTGAAAATTAACGGAAAGGCACGGACCTCAGTGGTGTTTTAGCATAAAGCCAAGTGGAGACTCACCTTAGGTGGGTGTCCCAGCCATTAGCTGGCCCAACCCTCACCCAATTACTGATGACTCAAATTGTGGAAGGTTTTTATGTGGGGACGGATGGATGGATGGACGGGTGGGTGTGTGTGTGTGTGAATTTTTTTGTTGCCGCCTGTCGAAATGAGCTTATTTGCACCAACCCCCGCAACCGCCTTCGCCCACGCCCGAAAGGTTGAATGAATTATTGGCACACTCTCTCTCTCCCTCCTTGGAGTTTGCACAATGGGGACACGCCGCTTATTATCGGCGGAATTGGGGTGGCACGGCATGTCGATGTAGCGTGGCATGGCATGGCATGGCAGGAGGATGGCATGGCGTGCCATAGCATGGCCTGGCATGGCATTGTGTAAACCAGCGCCATGCGGGGCTGATGGGCGTGGAATTGGGAGGGGGGTAGGGGGTATGAGTGAGACATTGTCGTGTGCCGTGAACAGAGTGTCGCCAGTGTCGGATGTCTACTCGAACCCTCCTAGTTCACACTCCATCGACCCATGGAGCCATTATTGCTTCTGCGGAGCTGACATCCTCTTTCACAATTTGCCGCACACTGAATTATCGTCGTGGCTATACGTTCGTACGTTCGTACGTTCGTGCGCTCGTACATTTGTTCGGCGTACACACGTTGCTGGTCGTGCATGTGACGCTTTCGAGAGAGGGTGGCACTCGATCTGATTTCAGCAAAGGCCTTGTTCGAGTGCACGTTGCCCGTGCTGCAGTACCAGTCGGGCCGCTCGGACCAGTGATGTTGTTTTCACATAATCAATCTAAGCTTAAGGATCAGACGGCAACTTATTTGGCGTGTAGGCATGTAGGGCGACGGATGTACGTATGTACGCACTCGGCGGACCATGCACACTGGCAGCAGCGCACCACTGGGCACGTTGACGCCAGAACGGAACCGATGTCGTTATCATAATGACTGCAAAGTTCCATTGTCGTCGTCGTCGTCGTGTGTTGGCTGATGAAACTCATCTCACCACCGAATGTCCCTGGCCTAGCGCTCCCTTCTGATGTCATAACATCCCACTCGAATCGACGACTCGCCTGAAACTATCCCGCTGCCTTCTCTTTGTCCTCCAGATACGCCAGTCTCCATGGACAACCTTTCATTTTGCACCACCATCACTGCCGCCGCGCCGTTGCCGTCGCTGCCGCCACGACCACCCATCAGGCGTTGACGACAAACCCACACACTGTCGCACTAAACTATGGGCGACTGCGGCGCTTCTGCTGTCTTTCCAGCACACAGCATAGGAGATGATGCTCTTGATGGCAGCTTTTATCCCAACTTTCCCTCCCCCTGCCTGCAGCTAGCACGAGCACTGCTGCCATCCGCCAGTAGCAGCAGCAGTTCCGGAGTTGTTTCGCAAATGCTAGCTGGCCGTGTCGCCTTCATCCTCGTCGTCCTCGCTGTGGCATGTGCACTCATGGCAGCGTTAGCAAAAAGGGAAAGAAAAAACCCCAAACGAAAAAAAGAGAAATGTCAACCTCAAACTAGGAATGAGAGACAAGTGGAGCTCTCCACCGCCAGTCAAACCTACTTTCTGGACCTCGACGAGATGGCAGATTCAGAATTTAACGCGTGCGACGACCCGTAACTCTCTGCAGATTACCCGGGATCACGTTGAGGGTTGATGGCAGGAGCATGTGGTGAATTTTATTGAGTCGTAAAAAAAAAAACCCGACGAATTTCTTGTGGGTACCTGATTTCAGTTTACAAGTACCTGTCCCGGTTTCCTGGCTGCGCCGGGGCCCTCAGTGCCATTTATTTAAATGCAAGTCAAGAAGTGTAAGAAAATTTGCTATTTAATGAGGGTACAGGACGACGAGGAGGGCTTTCCAAGCAAGCAAAAAAAAGGAACGTCACTTGGGGCGAACGAAGGATAAAATCCTTACTCTCTGTGTGTGAACTCTCAATCTACGGGTATCTCTATAGCTAAAGGGAGCGAGCGAGGTGGTGGAATCAAATCCCGAAGCAGTGAAATGTATTGCCCCTGCCCTGTGCGATTTGTCGTGTTCGTGTCAGTTGGTTTCGTTGTTAGTCCTCTCCGTCTCCCCCATCCGGCTTTAGACGTTCGGGCGCAGTCAGAGCCCTCGTGTGCCTTATAATTGTGTGAGATGTACATACCGACACGCGCCCTGCTTCACAGCAGCGAGCGCCAGCTCTGGTGCCACTGCCATGCCATGAACAGTCAGTGTTGGATGGTTTCTCTCTGTGTGTGTCGGAATGTGTACGTTCGAATGGGCGGAATGAAAAGTTCAGAAGAGCCAAACGAGAACTCGAGTGGCATCAGCCCACATTCACACTGATGATGATAAAAATTTATACGACGCAGATGAACTTTATGACACTTGAAGTGGCTGGCTTGCGGCACGGCAATTTGCCGGCAAATCTCTTTCGAGTGGATTCTTCGTGGTAGGATTTACACCGCGAATTCATGTTATGTCTATTTGCAGGAATAAGGTTTAATTCTTGAGCAGGAAGTGACTACGAGTCATGGCCGCTGCATTCGCGATGCATAAATGCATTCGGATTTGCATCCGCTCTCCAGGGCGAATCCTGACGCCTTACTCACAAGTTGTGAGTGGTGTTGTATTGTAATAACATTGATACAAAGCTCTTCGTAACCAAAAGTGGATTGGACTTTGGGGTTTGTTCTGGCAGGACTTGTGGTTCTAACAAGACACTTCAAGTATTCAGTTCGGTGCAAAAAAAGGTGTACACACTTTCTGCGACTCTGAGCAGAAAGTCCAACACAACAGAGGAAGCCCTCGATTAAGGTGGGGCACCGCACTTAAGCGGGCAGTCGCCTCAGTGATTTTTTGTGGGCAACTGCAGGCAGCTATCCAGTTTAAGGGGCTTGTTGGGAGGGACCGAAGTTCATACTGAACGTTAAGAAGCAGAAGTCACGCCTACTTTGCGATGAGAAGTCAAATAAAAGAGCCCCCGTCCCGTCCCGGTTCCCAATTTCTTTACAGTATATTTCTGACGTTTAAGAACCAACAAGGTAGCGATCGGCCTAGCCTTGATGCATTGACCCCACTCGAGACATAGAGAAGTCGACTGCAACGCATTCTTGATTTCTGTTATTTTTATTATATTATTACGAATTACAGAAATTAGTCTTACGTAAAACTGATCAAATTGTCCACACAAAGGGGTTCGATCACTGGATTGTCACGAATGAAAAAATTCGAATAAAATGCACGAATTTATTTGCAACCACTGATTTACTTCTTATACTCAACTGAACGGAACTCGCTACGGCCGTCGTTGTGATATCTATAGCTCCAAATATACCTTCTAGATCTTACTGTCGCCATCTGGCTATGGAATTTCCCCGCCATCTATTATGTACAACATTCATTGTGCCACCTGTGTATAGGTGGCGATATTTACATCCCAACGAGGAAAGCAGCCGGGGCTGATAATATTTCGAATTTCGTCCTAAAGCATATGCCGCAAACGGTGATGATACTTCTCACAATCATCATGAACAATTGCATCAAAAATTACTACTTTCCTAGAAAGTGGAAAATAGCAAATATTGTCGCAATTCCAAAAAAGGGGACCGCTGCCAGTGTTTCAGGATACAGGTCTATATCGCTCTTGAGCAATATAAGCAAGACTCTAGAGAACCTGGTAGTGCGTCATTCCGAATATTCAGTACGGACTTCGGGAAAAAAACATTCACCGCCACATCCTCTAATGAAGTTCCACCACGATGTTGTAGGTGTATAATACCGAGGTCACCGTCGCCTGCTTCCTGGACGTAGAAAAGGCTTTCGATACGGTCTGGATTCTACACGATCTACAAGCTGAACTAGGTGGGATTCCCCTCCAACCTTATCAGAATAATTCATAGCTTTCTGCATCGCGGAAGATTCTAAGTCTCTGTTGAAGGAAGTCAACAGAGGGGAGTTGCACTAAACGGCAGGTCAACCAAATCCAACTGACACAGTGAACTGCTGTCTATTTGCAGATGACTCGCTGATTTATGCCAGCTCGACGACACCACAGATAGCCATGTGAAGGGTCGAACGACAAACAGGGAACAAATTTGACTTCTATACCAAATGGGGTATTCGCAGCACTGCTGGGAAATCGGTACTCATGTGCTTAAGGAGACCATCCAGAGGTGGATGCAGATCAGCAGGCAAATGTCAAAGCATAAAGATAGTGCTCCCTAACGGTACAGAAATAACAAAAAACGAAAAGGTCAATTATCTTGGCGTTAACTTCACGGACAGGTTGAAGTTCCACAGTCATTCGAAACTGACCCTTAAGAAGGCCAACCTAGGCTTCCATCGCATCTATCCCTTGATGCACAAGCAAAATGGAATAAGCCAGAAGGCAAAATTGCAGCTCTACAAGCAACTTAAACGGCCAATCTTAACGTACAGTTTCCCAATATTTCACATCATCTCTAAGACCAGCATGACGAAGCCAGCAATTTTCGAAAGAAAAGTTTTACGAATATGTACCGGACTCACCTTCGACAGGGGCCATCAAAGGCACCACAGCAACAATAGGCTAAGTCGGCTAACACATCACCACTCCATCCCAAAAGGACCACCATGGACACACGGACTTGAACAACCCGATGGAACAACAATGGACATACAAAATTTATTGTTTATTTATGCCCACAATAATAATAAACATTAAATTAAACAAAGTACATCAGTTGGAGCTCTGTTGTATAAACCTTTAGTTTGTAAGTCTAGTTGTAAACTCAATGGTAAAAATAATTCCGTTCAAATACATTTTTAAATCGCTTTAATTAATTTATAGCTCCCAATAATCCTTCCCGATCTTACTGTCGCCATCTAGCTATGGAATTTCCCCGCTCTCAACAACATTCATTGTATCATCTGTGCTTTTCGGAGTTATGAATGATTTTCCCAATAGGTGGCGGTGTCGACGCTGTGTGGACTGAAGTGGCTGACTGAATTGTAGACTGAAAGGTGGTTGGTTTTTCTGATCATCACAAGTCACAAGTTGTACCACAGCTATACAGTGTTACTCATAAACTAATAAATTTAAGTTGACCATCGCAGCTCTGTACGACTAAGGTCGAGTGACGGACACCCACAAGGCTCTGAATATATGTATGCTAAGTCTGTAGGGGCTTGCACAAGTTTGCCTTTGCATGATACGTAATCACTAATCATGGCTACCGTGTATGATTTGGTTTGCTTCGATTTTTTTGTGTTACAGTCCTGGGAGAACCTAGAGCTCACCCAACAACCCTCTCCAGCTGGAGGACTCTGGCTAGCTGCCTCCTATTAAGCACTCCATGTTGGTTGTGGTAATTCTATAGGATAGGATATTTGTAGGATGGCTAAGATCATGATCCTGTACAGCGCGTACATTTCGTGATTGTATATCCTTCATCAAATGACATTAACGAAAACAGGGTCAAAGATCGCATGCAGAACTTTTGTCTCGAAGGGGCCAAGGACTTTCATCAGTGCCTCTGGATGGTACACCGGGACTGGGATGATCAGTGTCTTAAATAACGTCAGCTTGGTTCTTCGATAGACGGCACTTTAATTTAACTGTTGGGCCGAAAAAAGAGCGGTTTTCAAACATCGCAAACCTGTGCCCACCTGAAGCAATCTGATGGGTCCTTGTCAGTGAGGCGTCGGGACACGGAAGTCCACAATTCAACAAATCTTCACGCTACAGCATATCCTGTCAAAGACTCAAGAAGTTCAGATCGACACCCACCACCTATTCGTCGATTTCAAGGCCGCATGTGACATGTCTACTTTTGACATTCCTGCCAAACTCGGCAACGAACTCACCGAGACCTTCAATGTCCAAAAAGGTTTAAACAAGCCGACTCGTCGTCATGTGACTTCTTTAACATCATCCTAGAGACGATCGTGCAATACTCACATGCCAACACTTGAGGCACAATGTTCCAGCATTCCGTACAACTGTTAGCATACGCGGATGGCACTGCCGTGATTGACACTGCGAGCCATCAATGAGGCATTTGCTGGCATTGAGACGGAAGTGGATAACATGGGTCTAGGGTGAATGAGGGCAAAACGATGAGTATCCTGTTCTCAAAAGGACATACAACACCGACGTCTTGGACAGAGCGTCCAAAGGGCAGTTATAACTTCAAGGTCGTCAATGACTTCGTCTACCTCGGCTCCGCAGTAATTAGTAAGAACAACATCTTGTGGGCTCACGAAGCAACTGAGTAATGGAGCCTTGATGATCTCTCGAAGGACCAAGCTGACTTTATATTAGAGCTTGTCATCCTAGTGATGCTGTGCGGCGAGAAGGCATGGGCAATTTCAAAATCGCATGAGGAAGTCCTTGGTCTCTCCGAGAGAAAAACTGTGAGTGCAATCTTTGGTCCTGTTTGCGTTGGCAGTGTTTGGAGGAGAAGATTCAACCACGAACTATACGGGCTGTACAGCGACATGGGCTTAGTCAGACGTCTACGGATCCAACGTCTAAGGTGACCCATGTCCACCCGAACTGTAGCGCCAAAGAAAGAAGAAGACGAATCCCACTGAGTAGCCCCATATCTACGAAACTCAACAAATCCCGGCAAGCAAAGGCAGCTTGTGACAGGATAAGCCGCTCAATGATTGGCACCCTAAGAAAATTCACAAGATTTTATAAAAATCAAACTACAACTACACCCCTTCACAGACCCCGAACCATTCTGTGCCGTAGGAGCCCATGTCCTCTGAGAAGAATTCAGGGAGTTAGAAAGAAGGACCCAGACAGATACCTGAAACGATGCTCATGGCATGAAGCAGGTCAAGAAACTCTTGGGTTAATATAACCAAAAGGGCTTGAGGCATGTATCAAGATGAGCAAGAACAACCTCCGTATCCTAAAGAGCTTCCTAACGGGACACCTTAGACATATGGACGCTAGAAGTATCGAGAGAATGTCTCCACCGTTTTACGGAGAATCTAATGAAATTCGAGAACATGTGAGGGTATTTTGTGCGGCATTAACACACAAAAGAAAATGATATCTGGGGATGCAACTAATATCAGAGGAAGAATTGAAGTCACTAGAACTGTCTCGCATTCTTAAATTAAAGGAATTTAGTTTAGAGATCAGCAGTCCATAACCGTCAATACAACTCTGAAAAGAACTGCAAGAGTGCAAAGGTATGAAAACGGAGCATAATAGTCGCGGTGTAATATACTCTCAACAATAATAATGGCAGATCGTGGCAGATTTCCCTAAAATCCACCAACCTACCAGTTTTTTACAAGAATACAGAGACCACCATGCCTAGACCCTAGGTGTTACAGGAGATATTTCCACTTCTCCAACAGCGGATTTAGAGGAAAGACCTTCTGACACTTGACCTCTACATTCAGTGGATCGCCATTAGGATCATCCAATCCAAGGGTCGCCCCCCAAGTTTTACTGGTCTTGCAAGTGGATAGAGTACAAATTGAACAAGTTCGAAGTGACTAGAGAGTATTTTCCAATTTGGGACGAGTGGAACACAAATGAACCCATCAAAAGTCTATACGGATGGATTGAAGATACTAAAAGGCACACGTGCGAGCATTTTCTCCGAATTGTTGAACATGCATTGCATAGGCATAGGATCACTGTTAGGGAGAGCGTGGCAACGACTACGGCCCTCCGGCGTAGAATTACAACGGCAGCTTATATTAAGCACCGATCTTGACAGCATGATCAATTGGAGAAAGAACAACCGAGTGGAATTCAATGCCTCAAAAACTCAATGCTGCCTGCTGTCACTCAAGCGAACCCTTGTTAATCAGCCATTATCCATGAATGGCACCTGTGTCGATGAAACCGGAAAGCTGTCCATCCTTGGTATGTGTATCAACACAACACTTAGTTGGAACGATCGCATATTTGAGGTCGCCAAAAATGCTGTGAAATGTTTAGGTTTCCTCAATTGATGCAAGAAATACTTCACCCCTTCTGATTTGGCATTAATTTATACGGCGTATATACGCCCCAGACTTGAGTACAACGCTCATATCTGTTCTGGTGCCCACAAAACCACCCTGCACCTGCTAGATAGAATCCAAAAGCCAGCGATAAGTCATTAGTCTCGCTCGCACATCGACGTACTGTCTCTTCATTGTCCCTATTTTATCGCTATTTTAACAAACAATGCTCAAGTGAGCTTGCCTACTGCATTATTCCTCTCCATGAATACCCGTCTCGATAAGAATGCTCATCAGTTTAAATTTGGAGACTCGAATATGGAATGCTCGAGTAAAGTGTGGGAATGCGTTCCAGCGCAACTCGCATGTATTGCCGATGAAGTGACCACGCGAAGAAAGATGATCCACCAGGGGATTGCATCAGCCAGCAGAACACCTGTGTCAGCATGAGACCGGCAAACGATGGAAGGTGATGAGGAAAGGCTAGGCAGGCAGGGCAGTCAGTCAATATCAGATGACGAAATAAATTAAATTTGTAACGATTTTTCGGACTTTTTATTTGTAAGTCGAACGCCAACCCTCAGGCCCAACTTCAGCCTGAGGGCTGGCATTCGCGATTTTTTTTTGGAATCCTCTTCAGGACTCCTTCTCAGTGGATTGTTAATGACTGATAGTAAATAAAATCCCTTTCGTCTTTTTATTTGCCATCATTTCAGGTATGCCCCTGTTGTACCACCGCTTTCAATCGCACTATGGGATATAGTGTGGTTTGTGTTCGATTGCTCAGACGATCGTGTGATCTGCGTGTGCTCTGATGGTGATTTCATCCTCTCGGTCGCTACGGGTCTATCCTTCCGAGGACAATCCTACCAACCATTGTTTTCTATGGTTAGAAACGTCACAAAATTCAGATGGCTGTCTAAAAATCAAAAATTTAACCTGAGTGTTCCGCAAGGCTCTGTCTTAGGCCCTATTCTGTTTTTGGTATATATTAATTTATTCCTTGCGCTGAATTTCAAGGGATCCCCAACTGCCTTTGCGTATGACATTGGCTTAAACAGCCCTTTGATCTAGTTTCTGATGTTAATTGGGACCTAAATCTGCGGATGATTACTTAAGCTTGCGCAAAAAAACACGCTCATTGTCAACCTAAGGAAAAACATGAAGTGATGTCAAATAGTCCTTACATTTTGAGGTAGGCTGTAAAACAAGCAGCTTATAAAGGAAAATAACAATGTTTTAGTTTTGCATGCTAAGCTAACCATGGTACCAACAAATGCAGTGTTTACCCTAGTGTTTCTTAAACCTTAGACTTCTTCTTTTAGTAGATAGGAGTTCTCAACACCCTGCCACAGACCTGAACGAAGCTGCTGATAATCTCACCCACCACATCAACCATATCCGGCAAATCTTTATTCATTTTTGATCGTGTAGATTGTAGACTGAAATGTTTAAGCCCCATCAAACTATGTTGCTTTTCCAAAAGCTAAAAGCCCGCTTATTTCAAACTTCTTCTACAGAAGTATTATTTAAAGTCATACTGAGTGTCTAAATACTAATCTTCCTTGAGGTAATTTCCTTCTGAGAGTCCACACTTTAAAAATGCATTTCTGAAGTCATGTGGAAGCAGTCGTTAGCCTTCTTAGCCTGCTGTTGAGTTCACCAGTCCACCAATCGAAACCAGTCATCATCTATTTCTTAGATTGCATCGATTCATCGATTTCCAAGAAGCCGTAAAATGTTGAAAACCGCACGGCAACTGCCATCGGATCTCATCACAGTACAACCGAGAAGTGAGGTTTTTGGTTGATTACGTCGAAAACCACCATTCATAGCGATACGGCAGGCAGGCAACAGCAGGACTTTGGGAGCAGCATCTGTGCGCTTGTTTGTGCCTTCCTTTGCTGGCTGCCGCTTCTGCCTGGCTCAGAGTACTACTGCTGCCACTGCCATGCCACTGCTGTGCTTATTGGATACAGCTATACCCATAGCTGTGTACGATTTGGACTGGATTCGTTTGGGGCTGCCGTGTGCGCCAGCAATACCCACGTCTATTCATCCATGCCAGCAGCACACACACACGCACACACACTTACACCCGCAAACAGTCATCCGCACACAACGGCAGACCAGCATCTATAGGGGCACCTATAGCGTATAGATTTGGGGGAATTTTATTCCATGGAGAGTGGTAGTATAAACATTTGGCACTAGACTCATGGTTCAAAGTGCCGCGATGTCGTGCTTTACAGCTTTTGTTGCTTTGTTTTGTTATCCTGCGCGCGTGCTTCCTCTCACCACACTTACGTGGTAGTTGGTAGGTAGATAGGTGGTTCCCACACCTACGTCGGACAGCGACGAATGCGACGACGACGGCGACGATGGCGATGACGACGGCAAGACCACTTTTTTCACACCCCATTCTTTACCCTTCGCCCCCTGGAGTGCTTTCGGTGTTCGGTTCGGCAAATTTTTTTCCCTTCACTCGATTTCTTTTTTTTTTTTCTTCGGGTTTTTTTTTCACTTCGTTTTGTTGTTGCCTGAGCCCAACTAGGCGGGGGTTTTATTTTCTTCTTTTATTTTGGGGGTGGCTTTGGGATGATTTTTTCTCTCTACTTTGGATTTTTCAGTTTTCTTTTTTTTTGTTTTGTGTTGTTGGTTTTTTTTTGCGCGCCTGTGAGTTACTCTCCGCACCGTTAGATATTGTGTGTTGCCGCGCTGTCGACATCAACGGTTGAGGGCCCCGTGGGCAGAACGGTGGGTGGAAAGCTTAGCAGCAGCGGCGTGTGATGGTTGTTTTCATCCCAGAACGGCACTTTCAAGTTAAAGTCGCCAATACACACGGGATGGGTGGCGGCGGCGGCGGCGGCGGTGGTGGTGGTGGTGGAATGGGCGATGGGATAAGTATCTGCTGCGACGATATGGTAACCTCTGTTGTATAAGGGTCGGCAGCAGTGGCAGCATTGGCGGTGGAAGCAAGCAGGCAGGCAGGCATCATCAGCAGCAGAAGCAGCAACGTCGACGACGACAACGACGGCGGCGGCTATTCTCTCTCACCCTCATCCCTTTTCCGAGGTGGTGATCCTCATAGATACACATTCGTATATCTACACATAGATAGTCACACAGAGATACACTTGTGTTGTACCGAGAGTGGGTGAAAGTGTGTTGGCTGGCAGCAGCAGCAACCAGCAGTCGTGTGGTGGTATAGAAAAGGTTCGACATAGAGAGGAGGCAGCACATGCCGGAGGACGGCTAAAGGCGCACAGGCAGTGTGGAGCTTTTCACAGTCATCCTCGTTGTGGAGTCGTTGAAGTCGTGGTTGTTGTCGTCGTCGTCGTCGTCGTAGTCGTCATTCTCATAGTCGGCGTCGTCGTCGTAGTCGTCGTTGTCCTCGTCCTCGTCAGTGTCGGTGTCGGTGTCGGCTCTTTTTAGCAGGATAATGTTTCAGTGATTTCGGTGTTTCGATTCGGTTTAGTTCAAAGGATGACTTCTTGCGGTAAGGAAGTGTTTCGGACTTGGCTCCTCGACTATTTCACTGGTGCCGAGCGAGTTTAATACTCAGTCAGACTGTGGTCGCTTCTCCGTGCTGTACACTCATACAGAGACAAAATAATTGTTATTATTTTTTTGGTTTCGGTTCTGTTTGTTGCTTTCATTCATTGATTCTGTTCAGCTCGTTCCTTATTCGAATATTTTCGCGTGAAACACTTGAAACGTAACCGTTGGCGATTTGAAATGAACTATACACCGTGATTTGTGGCCCGTGTTCTCTAGTGCGTTTCCATTTAAATTAAAATATAAATAATTCAACTGCAGCAACACAAAAAAATAGTTTGATTTGATGAATGTGCATCTCGACGGACTAACTTGTGGTTTTGTGGATTGAATTTGTTTGTTTCTTTTGCAAAATAAAATGACTGCAAAACGCGAAAAGGATTACGCTAAAAATAAATCAACTACTGGTAAACATTTTTTATAAAAAAAAAAAAAACAAGAAAAACAACAAAATCTATCAAAACACCAACCACCCCTACTACTACTTCACACTAGAAAACGCAATCAAATGTTTGACGATTACTCATTGACTCCATCAGTCTATGGGCTAGGTACGGACATTTATCCACTATGACACTCTGATAATGGTATCTCAACAGAATGCATTTAAACCCCACTCCCCCTGCCTCACTCTCTGTGTCGCGCTCTCCTCCCCCTTTCTGTGTGTGGAATTTTTGCACCCTTATCAGTGTTCTACAAATTATATGCGAACTTTTTGTTTTTATTTAGCGGACGGTGTCGGTTGGGCGGGCTGCCGCGCCAGCTGAATATGTGGGTTGATATTCAGTTTTGAGATTAGAGCTTCTAACCACCCCCGAACATCCCACACACCCTTTGGCTGGCTGTCGTCATGATGGAATGAGATAAGGACCGAATTTTTGTGCAACGCACATTTACATACGTGTCGTGAATATTAATGTGTTGGTGTGTTCGGGGAGTCAGTCGGGGTTTTTTTTTTGTTTTCTGTTCTTTTTCGTTTTTGGTTGTGAGGCATGGAGGTTATGCGGTTGGTGGTGGTTTTATTATTTTTGTTTTTTTTTTTTTGTTGGTGCTGCTGTTGCCCGAAGGACTCTCATTCAATTAGTTCGTTGACTGGAAAATCCGTGGGATTTTGGTATTAGACCATGTGAGGGGATGTCACGCGTAAACAGCGAGCCAATGAGGTGGTGACGGCTGAAATAATTTGAGGGTTTCCAGCATAATCATCAGTTTTGACCGCATCGAGTTATTGCGTCGGCATTTGTCTGATGAATTGTGAAGATAACTTGGACTTTTGGTCTTTGTGGGCAATGTTGTTGGGTTTTTAGTCGCCGATAAGGGATTTTGAATTTTCTAATTAATTAGGGTTTTAAATTTTAAAGTTTAACCTGGCGGGGCAGGGCTTTGTTTCGCCGAATCGCATGCTTAATTGAACTAAATCTCTGGACCTTCAATAGGTGAACGATGCACTTTGTTCGAGTACTTCAAGTTCAACATCGCTGAACAAATGTCATCCAATTCTTTAGCCTTACAACAGGAATGAATGAAATGAAGATGTGGGCTGTTTTCTGTAAAAAGCCTATTTCTGACCTGATTTCGAACCTCGAAGTCTCATTTCACGAAAGCTGAGGCTGCGAATCTCATGCATAATTACGACTTAGCCTGTCAATGAGTTGGAAAATAATACCCCTTATTCTCTTAGTCGTGTCACATGTCTCTGTGACAAATTTGTCACTTTATGTGACGTGTGAAATTAATTTGGCACTGTGACATATGACATTAGAGACTAAGGGGGACTGTCTATACCCCTCGAAAACAGTCTGTCTTTTGGCTGTGGCGCAACAACTGGCGTAAGACCTAAAGCCTTAAGCAAGCCTCTCCAGCTCGGGACACCACGTTGACTAGGCTCATTCCCCACTTCTGTTCGCCACATTCGGTGCAGTCATCTTCCGTTGTGCACCTAGTTCGGAGTCGACGACCTTGTGTCAATCGGGTTAAAAATGTGCTTACAGAGTTCCACTGAGGCAGTGTCCTGTAGTGACGACCATGAGAGAGGCTTGCGCAGTCTGATCATGCTGTGCTATTGTCTACGTTTTGAAATCATCCCATAATTGATCTTAGCGAGGTACTGCACCATCTACGATCCGTGTGATCATTCGTTTCAAGCAGCAAAAGATGTTTTGCAGAATCAAGAGGGCATGCGTCAAGAGGTATGGAGTGTACTGTAGGTACTCACGTAGATTGATGCTAAAATACGCTGTCATCTCGGTAGGAGATGGGAGGCAGTTCCGACTGACTGATCGCCGCATGTCCGAACACATGATGAAATCTGTCTTTGACCGATGTTCCTTCGTCAAGACAAAGTTATGTTTTCTGAAAGACCTTTGTGTAGACGCCCGCATCCATACATCCGTCCTGACATAATATGTGTCCCAGTATAATTGTTGACACTGACGGACGAAATCAAGACCGTGATTCGAAAAATTGACCAGACTATCCTTTTTTTGAGACCTATTCCACGTTGGGACCTCGAAAATGATTCTGAGAATATCATTCAGTCGCATATTTAACAGGCTTTTTGACAGTGACAGCTGTCAGTGTCAAACAAATTATCGTTTGGATAATAATTATCCCGACGTTCAATGCAATTGAAAACGGTAAATATAAGAAAACACCCTCATGTCAACTGCTTCCATCAACAAATAAGGTGACATTTAAAATATGCGCAGCCAACTGCAACGGCCAACTTCTACTTGCCCCTTATGTTTGACAGCGATTTTTTGTATCGTGTTCTAAAGCCAAATTGACCAATCAGAGAAGAGCGTTTACGTTATTTCGTGAATAACTGTCAAAAATTCATGAATAACTGTCAAAAAGCCTCTCAAATTAGTCATTCTAGGCTAGTGGTGGTAAATCAGCTGTAAAGTTGGGCATCTCTATCATACTTCGATTCTGATGCGCAGTCTTTAATTCCAGCAAATACTTTTCTTTTTTTATGTTGGTAGTACCTGTCACTGACATCTGTGTCAAGTTTTATGATTAAATCTTCATTTATTGTGCAGATTTGTGGCAATACATTTTTGGAATGAATTTTTTGAAATGTTTGTTACGCACGTGATCCTATGCAGCCCAGGTTCGATTCCCGGTGCAAGCAAAATACCTTTCACGGCCCTACCTCTTTCAACTCACTGACAGTGCGCAAATAATATAACTGCCTAGACAAAGCTTTTCAAATTGTCCGTTCGGAGTCGGCATAAAGCTAAAGGTCGCTTCCACTAGTGAAAGAACAATAGCATTCACAACGAGTGGTTGCTGAGAAGCTAGGCCCTGGCTCTCTATGGCTTGTAGTGCCACCCTCCATTATTAATATTTTTGATTTGCCTTCTGGTGTTCTTATCATTTCACGACTCAAATCTCAATGGTGGTTTCAAAAACACTAAATTTCGACAAAAATGCAACTCATTGTTCCCCTACCTCCGGATTAACCGGATTAAGAGACAATCTAAGCTTAAGAGGATGTAGGCGGAGCATAGCATTACGAGGCGATATAAACGGGAAGCAATGAGCGCTTTGAAAAACCTTCCCGAAATCGACGGCAAAAACCATGTCCATGAAAAATTTAACAAAATTGTTGGCATCTGTTTCTCTAGGCGAGGTTAGGTTTGGGCTTAGGACAATGAAGCAGACTGGTCCTTGACATCTACAGTAGCCACTTGTCTTGTGCGTGCTACTGTTCCATCACAGTTCACCCCTCCAGGCACGTGAGTTCCACATGAAGGGCCAACATTGGTATGCCGACTCGAAACGGGAACGTTTGAGAAGCTTCGTCTAGACAAGTACACTCTTTGGCAGTGACTCGAAGCCTGTGAATAATGAAGATGAAGACGATAAGAGTCGACGTACCTAGAAACCAAGAAAAAATAAAATCTTAAAAAATTATATACATTTCCACCTTAAGCGTTGATCACATTGGTAAGCAAAAGCTTAATTAAAAGCAGAAATTCGTTGTTATATAAAAGCATCCGAATTCGCAGGATTATTTTTTTAAGGTTTATCACGACATCATGTGAATGGCACTCGGATTGGTGCGTTAGAAGAAACTATATCAAAAGAGCTAAGGGAGCAGCAGATGTAGAAATCATGGTAGCTCTACACTAGTTGATTTTAGCTTAGACGCTGCTGCAATCCATTTGCCAGCAAACAAGTCGAAATTGGATCCAAATTAGTTCCAACTTTTTTTTTAAGAGTGACTCTTTAGGTTGCCCTGCAATCCGAAGCAAGATTTCTTCTGAAGTTCGTCAAATCCATACCAAAACACATTTATGATAAAATTTTTGTATTATATAATATTGTTTGGATTTTGCCATTGCGAAAAAACCGGAGCTCCTGCTGGACCCGATCGTGACAAGGTAATTTTTAAGATTTTTCCGCACATGGAGCTATTACTCGAGCACAACTAGACGAATGTTGGTTTCCAATGCGCAAAGATTTAAAGATCTTTTGACCCCACAAAACTAATCGCAACGGTGACAAGTCACACGATCTTGGTGGACATTGCGCAGTTCAGCGAGGACAAGGAAAGAGGGAAGGTGAGACGTGCTAGTGGCGCTGAGATTCCCCACCATCAATCTCCAATCGTTCCCCCACATTTCACTGATCGCGCAACTGTATTGTGTCGTGAAGAAGCGGCGTAACTTTTAAGCCCTCGGCTACAGGGAGAATAATTCATACAGTTTTCCATTCGAACAGGTATCCACTAACGACTGGCAAATGGTAATTGGTTTCCATGTGGTTTGAAGCCCAGACTTACCCCGGATCGTGGTGCCACACAAGGCAGGACAAGATCGTATTTCTTATATCGACAATTACATCTGAATGTCCTATATGATACAAGTGTTCATTTTAACACGCCATCTGAGTCATATATGCTGTAAGACAAGTGTCATGAGCCAATGCTGTGCTCGCTGTAAAATCGATTGATGTTCATCTTCTTGAACACGTTCACGCATTTCGGAAGGCTAGGACTAAGATAGGCCCAAAGAAACATATGTGGCGGGCTCTTCGAATTTGAGAGAAGACACACGCGGATGATAATGCAGACAATAGTCTGCTCCTGATGTGAGATATGTACCTACTTCAGTCGTAATTAGATCGATTATTGCTAGTCGCTCCATTCTGTAAAACGGCGAACCTTAAAGTGAAGATGTGTGGTTTCGAACGAAAGTTTGGCTTGACGTATGTCATTGAAGAGGAAATGTCAAATCCGCACCACGAATTGGATTATTCTACACTCAGCTAATCTTTTAACGCAATTTACACACAGCCTATGTGTAGTAACAAGAATATGTGTAGCGCTATAATCCGAAGTTAAGTCTACCTTCTGCAACAACCTGCAGGAGTGGTCTGTGACGAATTTGAGCGATTTTTCCAGACAGCCTTAACCTCTAGGCATTGTCAGTGACTCGACTGAGGGAAGAGGTCAGTTGCCGCACCGTAAAGTTAACGAGCACCGGGCGTAAGATCGGCTGCATTGTCTCAAAAATCTAAAGCTTCCTTGGACACATTTGATTTTGTTAAGAAAGCTGCCGACTTGGCATCAAACAAGTCGAAATTGGATATTAGAGCGTAACTTCTGAAGTTGAAATGCTGCGTTCCCACCGAAAAAGAAACAGCGAGGTTTCATCAATATTCTCCAAACCTACCAGACTCCGCAATGCACTTTCGGGGTCTGGGAACCTCGCGATAGCCTAGTTGCAGCTCCCCTGAATCATTCGTCCATGAGTGGAACAGTCCTGCAGCGTGAATTTCAGCTGCTTTGGTGGCCATTTGCAAATTGAGATCAAAACCACTTCAAAATTGATGGAAACGACCTATTGAGGTTTCAGTAAAAGTTAACGAACTCCTCGGGTTTCGATTCGCTGTTCAACTACATATTAGGTCGAGTTGCCATCAACATTGCAGCAGTAAAAATTAATGTGTGTGTGCATATGCATACATTGTTGTACATTTATTCGCTTGAATCTCAATTTCATGGCTTCACAGTTCTTCACAGCCTCAAGCTACGGAGTCGTTTTTTTGACTGGAGCTCAAACATCAGAATATCTTATCGGAAGTCCACTCCGAAAGAAGAAAGAAAAAAGGATTATCCGGTCGACCTAACTTGCGTCACGGTTAATCCTGATTACAACCCATAGCTGTAATTAATAACGTCTCACGACTACGAGTCCGTCTTTCAAAGAAACGCTTCCTCAAAGAGAATCATTTTGATTAGACACAAAAATGCTCACGGCATTGTTTGACATTCGGCCCATCGACGTACTAGAGTGTGCACTTCGTGCCCTAATCAAAGCGCCACTCGGATGTATTAAGAAAGTGACGAAGAATCCTGCGGCAGACGACTACTTACGACTGAATACCCTTGAGCTAGAAAGTGTGTGGGATGTGTCACCCCTTTGTTCATGCCGCCGGCTTGAAGCGATGGAAAAGGGGGTGAGCAGGGTGGAAAGTTCTGGCATAATTGTCACGTGGTTACGGTATTTTGGAATTTGGTTATTGGGGTTATGCTCACATACGCGAATGACATACGAGTCTACCGTAAGTGTTGTCTAATAAGAGGGGGTTAGGCTGCTACTGGGTAAGAAGGGGTGGGATATTGCATGAGCATTGAACTTGTTTAATTTGGTGACAAGTCTTCAACGTTTTAAATGTCTCCTTTTTTTCTGAGCAATATAGCAATACTTGCTAAACGATGAATTACAGTAGAATTCGCTTATAGCGACCTCACTTGTAACGACATTTCGCTTATAACGACGAAGTTAATAGCTTAAGTTTGGTTTCCCAGTCAATAATTAAGTAATAAATAATACGCTTGTAACGACGGAGAATTCGTGACCCATGAGTGGTCGTTATAACCGAATTCTACTCTATATGTAAAGTAATTTTTTATAATTTTTTACTAATTTGTTGAACTACTCGCGGCAGATTTCTTTGCTCCAAAACTGTTGGTCCTTTAGTGAAATTTAGTTTTCATAGCCTCCAAAGGCGTTCGATGAATAAGATGTCAATATGTATTGAGGTTTTAATCACAGTCGTTAAATCAAAGAAGTGTTCAGCTGCGGTGAATAGAGAAAAAAAACACACTCAAACTACAAATTCTACGCGTAAAGCCCATGAAACTATACCGGGTATACCATGTCCTGGACAGCTGTTCTAGGTCCAATGCTTGAGACTAGTACTTAGGAAGAAGGCAGCATACATACTACGAGTGTACATACGAGTACGAGTACGAGTAGAAGCTTGGAATGAAGTAGTTCTGAAAAAGAAAAGACCTGTAATAGGAGAGAATACACAAATTTCGGGTCAACAAGAAGACTAGAGGCAGCAAGTGTGATACAGTGTGAATATAATAACCAATTCACTTAGTTTCGTTAAGTTTCAATAAGTTTCGTTAAGTTTCGTTAAGTTTGTACTTACTTATGTGGGCATTTTGAGAAAGTTACCAGAACCAACTGTGGTCACTCAGAATATTGAGGATGCTTCTCTCTCATTTTCGTTTGATGCAGCGATTAGCCCAATGATACAACCGAAAGGACTCAAGTGCTAACTGAGTTATGGCTGTATGGGTTTGATTCTGTCTAAAACTATAAGTTGCTCGAGTCCACATCTTGCAATATATATATTTTAGCTCATAGCCGACAATAAAGCCTATAGCCAAGACTTCTCAAAAGCACATAAGAAGTGGTCGAATTGGTTTTAAGTTGGGTCAACTAAAATAGCCGTGAGCGAACAAAAGCCAATGTCAGGCGCACATTGATGAGTTAACGTATGGGAGTATTCATAGTTAGCTCGTATTCATAATTAAGCTTGTGGTCAAGACTCCACAAAGAATTGGTCGTATGCACACTAAAATTCAGTGTTAAGGGTCAACTGTAACAAGCATGACCATTGAGCCAACATAACGTAATGTCAGGTGCTCAGGGGTGAGTGAGTGAATACATGCAGTCCCATGAAGCTCATGAACCATTCGGCAAGATTCATTAAGCATGAGCTAGAGCCATCTGAAGCGATATGTACTACTCCCCAGTACAATAGAGCGATATGTCAAAACATGACACTTTTGAATAAAGGATAATTTGCTGGCGATAAAATAACGTTTTGGCGTTGCCACATTTGACCAGCAACTTTGGCTTAGTCTACCACGGCCAAGAAAGCCAGCACTCAGGACCGGCTTCATAACTCGACGCACAGTAACGTATGTCGATACAAATGCCTGAAGAATGAGTCTATGATACAACGGCTTCCCCAGAAGCTGCATTGGAGACCATGCCACACTTCAATGGTTTGAGGATTAGGAGGTTTGAGTTATAAAGGTTGGCCAGGTGGCAGTGATAGGTTAGGTTAGAGTGGCTGACTACCTTAAAGGTAACCAGACTTAGGACCAAAAGTAGGCCCGTTGTGTTACCACTAAGATCTAAAAGATCCTCATCCGGGAATGATCTAGATCATTTAACAGAGCAAGGAAGATGACTCGTGCTAATCTTACTTAGTTCTGTCAAGTCGTAGAAATATGGGGTGTCCACTGCAATTGCAAAGAAGGTGTGAAAAGGTTTCTTCTTCCTCTTTATCTCTGTTACTTCTACAGAAGTCGTTGTAGGGGTTACCTAGTCTTGAGGCGTGTATCCCCATTATGACGCCAATGGTCAACTCATTCTAATCAGGTCGCCCGAGCATTTTGTATCTAAAGTAGGTCATAATTGTTTTGTGATGATGCACCCACTGCCAAAAGACCATCTACGTTTGGTGTGAGTAAGCGTTTCAAGCTTCAGTAGATGTTAACCGCCCGGACTGAGTGTTGAGGTGGTACCCTTTGTGGTCATAGCAATGATAGGTTTGTTATGTTTCATCAGGCGTCGAGGATGACAACCACGTGTCAAAAGTTTCGGCAATTTTTGCCATTGCATCGTGCATGCTTGCCGAACATCCGGAAAGTATGAAAAAATATCGAAATCCCGGCTCAAGTGTAAATAGGCCACGTGCATTTCGTTGTGTCGTGGGTCGTAATCATGACTTCTGTGTAGGCGCCATTCATCGAACCGTGGAAAGCGTTTGCATCTTCAGCCATTAACCAGACAGAAATTGGAGCGAAATGAAGAAAAAAAACCATATCCGGTGGGACGGCCTAGGAATGTAGACTCGAAGCACATCGTAATAGGGCATCGCCAGGGAATCAACCCGGCTTATTTTGCGGTAGTATCAGACTAGACTCACATCTGCGAAAGATTGTGCTGACTTAAGAATTGAACGGACTATGCCCTGACTTCACCAAATTAGAGCAAGTCGCAGACCCGAAAAAAGCCATTCCTCAGCCGAGCCACATTTTTGAACCAGCGGCTTGTCGTTCTTCTTTCGAAAAAAAAAATCAAGGCATGGCGGTATCATCGAACTTTCACGAGGAAGGAGAGACCGTTAACGTCAATGGTCTCAGCTGTAGAAAATGTTAACCTACTTTCTGTGACCAGATATTCGGCAATCGATAAATGGGTTCCACTAAAACGCCGCTACATGGCGTATAAGCTAGGAAAAGTTCGATGCTGTGATCCATGCGACTTGTCAAGGGTGGACCTGGGCCTGACAAGCGAAAAACCTCCCCAGTGCTCGCCCTTCCTGTCACCACGTCTCACCGAGATTTCGATCGATGATACTCGCCTCCCAGATTTCAACATGTGGAGGTGAGAGTAGAAACTCGTCGCTGGAGGCTAAGGGCAGACGCCTTTGTTTGCATGAGAGATGATATGAGGTCAATTTCTTTCCCTCCACTGTTCACCAGCTCGAGGTGAACTTTCGAGACCCTTTTGTCGAAGTAAGACCGCACATATTAGACTAGTCATCAACAACCTCTACAAGCACTGCCATCGATGCAGATAATGGCATGAGTGTAGCTTAAAAGTAAGATCACTCGCACTGTTGCTGTTTCATTTAAATTTGTTTTATCTCGACATGTTGCATCACACTCTGGCCTTCATCTGGTCTATGTGTGATTGCTCCGCCACTTGTACCTTCAAAAGATGGCATGAAACTAGAACTACACTGGACGTGTATTTAAGTCGCTTAACAACAACGGCAACAGGCCTGCAGAGTCTGCTAAGTAGCTGAATGTACTTGGAACTCTGTATATCTCAACAAAGCATCGTCAGCCATGAGCGAGAACAGCCTGAGATCTTCTCAACCACGAGTGCAGTATCGATTCAATTTTAAGATCTAGTAGTTTCTAGTCAGGCTAGATAAGGCCAGCAGCAGTTCAGATTGGACTCGAGTCCCCGCCTGGCTGTTGGTGTGTCTTCTTTTAAATCAAGTCCTCTAAATGATTGTCTTTTTGTATCATAAAATGCAATTGATTCCAATGTCTTACTAGTCTTTTATCCAAGTCGATTCATATAGCTCGCAAATTGAAAACAATTTTATTCCCATTACAGGCTTAGGGATATCTCAACCTGGTGCACTGATTAATGCGAAAACAATCAGCTTGGTAACGTCAACGCAGAATGTAAGCTCAAGTCAGGAAGTGACAAAGCGAACGAACAAACCCCTCATGGAGAAACGCCGAAGAGCCCGCATCAATCAGAGCCTGGCCATTCTGAAGGCCCTCATTCTGGAATCGACAAAGGCCAATGCCAAGGGCGCCGATGGACAGACAAAGCACACAAAACTGGAAAAAGCCGACATTCTAGAGCTGACAGTGAGACATTTTCAACGACACAGAAATCTAGATGATCCCAGTAAGTAAACGATGCTTCCGGTGTGCCCTCGAAGCTGGCTAACACCATGAATCTTTGCAGCAATCAACAAGTACCGAGCCGGATACACAGATTGTGCGCGAGAAGTTGCTAGATACCTTGCCACGCCTGAACCACCGCCACTGCCGAACCTTCCGTCACTGGCGGACCCCGGTTCGAAGGCGAGACTCTTGCGTCATCTGGACCAGTGCATCGCTGAGATTGACGTCGAGATCTGTCCGCACACAACGGCCTATGCTGACAGTCCGTCAAGTAGTTGTTTTGAAATAAACTGCGCTAAAAAGTAAGTTCACAACCGCGCTGCCTTCAGCAAGGAATACAACAATGTTTCGTCCATTTCAGGCAAGATGACAACTCTCTCGACTACAGCAGTCAAGATTCGAATCCATTGGATTTCAGTAAGGCAACCAGGGTAAACATAACTGCTCATACGATATCTTCCACGTCCTCAGAGCACGCCAATACTCAGGTAAATCGAATTCAATGCCCGAGTCCATGGCCATTTGATGCGAATGTGTTCCCTTTTGTTTTTTGAATAGGATGAAAATAACAACCGCGGACAGGATATGGATGCAACCGAGAGCAGCGTCGATAACCTTAGGCTCCCGATGGCGACATCTTCAGGGATGGTCGACATGAATGCCGGCCTAAGTGCGGGCGATATTCGAAATAAAGTAAGTAGATAATTGTCAGCAAATATGATGGGCTGTACGAAGAACACGCCACAGCAACAGTATTTATTTAAGAAAAGCTAACGAAAGATGGAGTGTGAAAAAGATATGAGAAGAGGTGTTTAGACAGCACCCATTCTGGCGGAAGAAAGAAAAAATCTTTTATTTACTAGGCTACCAGAGATAATGGAGGGATAGAGATATCCATCTTCGGTCATTTTTGCCCCTTGTCCACACCGCAGATGTAGTGGGGTTCCCTTGTATTTCACACCTACTTTTACACAAACCATGGATCCACCACGCAAAGGCGGCCGATTCGTGGATTTTAGTGGGAACAAATGGCGACAGGTTGCCGAATTTGCCCACGATCCATTTATTGTTGTGCGGAGGGTGTTCAAAAATGTCCTCGTATTCTTAGGGGCATATACTTATATGTAAAGGGTGATTTTTTAAAAGCCATAGGAAAGTATTTCAAAAAAAAAAAAAAAAACACATAAAATTCAGCAAAATGCATGAAATCTTTATTTGAATCGATAGTACGGTCCATATAATTTAATGTTTGAAGATTATTTCATGCAAATGTTGACCTTGACTGCGCCTCAAATGGTCCATCCGCTTAGTCCAATTTTGGCATACTCTTTCCAACATTTCGGCCGGTATCTCACGAATAAATGCTTCAATGTTGTCTTCCAATGCGTCAATTGAAGCGGGCCTGTCTGTATAGACATGAGCTTTAACATAGCCCCACAAAAAGTAGTCTAAAGGCGTTAAATCGCACGATCTAGGCGGCCAATTGACCGGTCCCGAACGTGAAATAAAATGTTCACTCTGTCTAAGCCTCTCTAAGCTCGTGCTGTGTGGCATGTCTTGTTGAAACCACATGTCATGTAAGTCAAGCTCTTTTGGGAAAAAAAAGTTGGTTCATTCACTCACCATTCACAGTTACGTTACGATTCGTTACGATTCGCATCTTTGAAGAAGTACGGTCCAATGATGCCACCAGCCCATAAACCGCACCAAACTGTGACTTTTTCTGGATGCATTGGTAGCTCTTGCAATGCTTTTGCCTGATATTCACTCCAAAATCGACAATTCTGCTTATTTACGTACCCATTGAGCCAAAAATGAGCTTCGTCTAAACTGACCATAAAATGGAAGAAGCGCGCGATGAACTTTCTTAACAGAGCACGCATTTTTAAATGAAATTCAATAATTTGCAAGCGTTGTTAGTTTGTAAGACGATTCATGGTTAAATTATAGACCAAACTGAAGATGTTTGACAGTGAAACAAAACACGAAACGTGCGTCGGCTGTTTAAACCAGTGTTGCCAAAAAGATAATAGCAAAAAATCACTCTTTATTATTATATGGAATTTCGTGTATAAAAATGTAATGTACCTACAGCCTATCTGACAAACTGCTCCAAAAGTTAGTATCTCAGGCTATAACTTGCTCAAATGGGAGTTTAAGGAATAGACTTCATGAACATAAGCTTTGTTCGTTCGCTTACCCCTGCATACTGTGTTGAGTTTTAACACAAAAATTTGAAATAACGTCCAACTAACGAGCGAATTTTTCAAATGAGAACTCTAATTCACCCCTCTACTAGGTTGGGGAAGGGTATCAGCTGTTCGCCAGCTGATCTCAAGAGCTCACACGTATTCACAGACACGGGACAGAAAGCGTATAAACGCTGTCAGATATTTTTTTTTATAATTTGCGCGCGCTCAATGGATTTTTAGTACCCTTAAGTATCCGGGTTCAAGTGTAGAGGGAGAAAGGGAGAGGAGGTACCTGCTAATGAACGAGTCTCTAAATTTAACTGTGCGTCCGAAAGTAGGCTTAAGGGTAAACTGATGAGTATTCCTGGCGAGACGGGTATTGCGGGTGAATTCATGGAGAGGAGGAATGCAGTTGGCAAGCTCACTTGAGCATCGTTTGTTAAAATAGCGATAAAATACGGATAGAGACGAGACGATACGTCGATGTTGTCGCACGCTTTTGGATTCTATCTTTTGGGGGCATCAGACCAGATATGAGCGTTGTACTCAAGTTTGGGGCGTATATACGCCTTATAAATGAAAGCCAAATCAGAAGGGGTGAAGTATTTCTTGCATCGATTGAGGAAACCTAAACATTTCGCAGCATTTTTGGCGACCTCAAATATGTGATCGTTCCAACTAAGTGTTGTGTTGATACACATACCAAGGATGGACAGCTTTCCGGTTTCATCGACACAGGTGCCATACATGGGTAATGGCTGATTAACAAGGGTTCGCTTGAGTGACAGCAGCCACAATTGAACAACTCCACACGGTTGTTCTTTCCCCAATTGATTATGCTGTCAAGATCGGTGCTTAATATAAGCCGAAGAGCGGGGTCGTGAGTCTTGGAACGAATATGAAAACCTGTGGGTGCTGTCATCAGCGAAGGAATGAATTGGAAGTAGCAGACAAGATATCATTTATTAAAATGAGAAAGAGTATCGGAGACAGAACAGAGCCTTGGGGAACACCAGCATTTATTTGGTGGATATCAGATTTGAATCCATCCAAAACAACTTGAGTTGAACGGTTCGAAAGGTAATTTCTAATCCATTGAAGAAGACATTCATTGACACCATAGACACGACACACATTTTCGACAAGAGAGCCAAACTCTGTCAACTCTGTCCAAGGCCTTGGAAATATCAAGCGCAACGATCTTGCTTTCGCCTGCATTGTGCAAAGATTGGGTCCACTTTTCGGTGAGATAAGCCATCTGATCACCAGTGGCCCTGTTGCTGCCAAAACCATACTGTCGGTCATTAAGAAGCTTCCGCGAATCGAGATATTTCATAAGCTGACGATTTATCAGCGTTTCCATGGCCTTAGAAAGAAGGGACGTAAGTGCTGTGGATCGGTACGAGGTGGGTGACGAAGATTCGCCCTTTTTAGGGACGGCTGGACAAATGCTGTTTTCCATCTGCTCGGTAAGAGACCTAAAGAGTTTGATAGATGAAAAAGCTTACGCAATGGTTTTGCCAGCGCAGAAGAACACCTCTTCAGAAGAATAGGGGGAATACCATCCGGGCCCAGCAGATTTGTGCACGTCGAGATCTTTAAGTACTCTTGCAACTGTCCGCACTCGGAAGTGGATTTGTCCCATGATGAAATCAACGCTCTCAAGTACAGGATCAGGAATCTGGGGACAGAAGAAATCAAGGGACAAGAGAACTAGAAGATGGATATCTCTATCCCTCCATTATCTCTTCTAGTGACTCTGCCTACAACTAGTCGTCATCTTGATGGACTGAGACTTCGTATAGTACTTCTCATCGGGAATGAATTTCGCGAGTAACAGCTCTGACCCTACCTAGTCAGTGAAGTACAGTAAAAACCCTTTAATTCGGAAAACTAGTTTATTCGCAATGTTTTCCAAATAAATGAGATTTTTCGGAATAAATTCAATTTTATGCGAAAATTAAATTAAATTAGGAAAAATTAAATATCGCAACGATTGAACGCGTTTAGGTGGCGAATAGATCTCAAATAAGTAGAAGTCAGAGGAAATCGTTAAAGTGTCTATTGAGGGAGTCTTTCAATGCAATTCGCATTTAGAAGTCGGGTTTATTAGTGAATTCCCGGCAACTGAATTCAGGGAATCACGGCAAAGTAAGTTCTTGCATTTCCCCATCAATATGATTGCGTTTCAGTACGTAACAAATCTCACATTTATTCGGACTCAGCTTCCCCGAACCATTGCGGATTAACGAGCTTTTGCTATAAATGCATGGACTTTATTTTAAAAATAACCTCAAATGGAAGAGTGAGATGGTGTTAAATATGATTAACTGATTTCGACTGTAAATTGTCTTTAAATATTCATTTCGAGAAAGCACACTTCGAAGAGAATTTTGTCACGCAACACAGTTTCTTCAAGTGTGTAAATAAATACCCCACAGTGCAGGCGAGTTGTTCTAAGACAACCTGTTACCGATAAGGCGAACTTCAGATGTTTGTCAGCTTTCTTAGAAGATATAAACAGGTGTTCAGTCAGCACTGTTCAACACTGAACTGCACCTCACAAAGTAGTCCTGTCCACGATTATTGAATTGATGTGAGGCCAAAAAAAACCGCCTCTCAACTTCTTTAGATAACTTAATTCACTCATTAGTCAGTGCTATGGATTTTAGTGTGACGGTGTCAGTCTATAATCCACAAACAAGTACACGCATGACCCGAGTCTCCCGGTAGCCCGTTTTCAAGAAATTTAAATGTTGTACAGGGTGGTCAGATACGAGTGTATAGTCACGACCTAAATTTAAGTAAAACAAGAACAGTATGAGATATAAAGTTGATTCTGTCCCGGAAAAGCACGTCATTCAAATGCTGGCAGTACTTCATGAGGCCGGTCCCAATTTGATCTAAAATGTGCGACGTTATTCCATCAATTCCATTTCGAAGGTCGGCCTCGAGCTCGACCAAAGTGATAACGTAGGCTAAGGACTTGACGTAGCCTCAGAGAAAATAATCGAGTCGCCAAATGGTGTCTAAAGAGTGTAGTCAGTCTGAACATTGTGAACGCGGTGCGACAGTAAGATAGTTGCGCTTGATATTTATAAAGAACTTGACAGAGTTTGGCATCAAGCTCTTTTGTGTAAAATGCGAACAAATGTCTGTCAAACCTTTCATTTCAAGCTTCTTTTGGATGGATTCAAGTCTGATATCAACTAAATAAATGCAAGGTTATGTTACATCCCTGACACTTTTTCGCATTTTCATAATCGCCTGTCTACAGCCCCTGCTCCCAATCAGCAGTTCGTTGATGACTCTAAGCCCAGTTTCAGCATAACCTTAAAAAGAGTCTATAGACGTTCGTCGTGTTTCACAGTGAAAGCTGGACTTCAGGATCAGTTGAACTCCATTTGGTGTGTGTACTTGCTACAGTTTGTATGGCTTACGATCCTTTGTACAGTAGAAGCTCGAAAATAAGGAAATAAAAGTTTTGGCGGATTCTAGTTTTAAAATGTTTCCAATTTCTAAGCGGTTTCACAGGGGAGACCCTTATTATTTTGTCCACAGAGCATCAATTTCAGTAAAGTCAAAGAAGAAAAAGCTCACTCAAGTGAATTGTTTATTTAAAAAACATATACAGTAGAGACTCGAAAAGGTTAAGCAGTTTTTTTTTTTTGGTTCTTAACTTTAGCGAATTCTTCACTTTTCTAAGTCACTGATCCAAGTTAAAAAATATTTACAAATGTAGGTTCTGTTACCGTTAAGTGCAACAAGCTCGGTTATTGCAATTGCCTTAAGTTTGAAAAAAGACAAAACTTAACTTTTTAGAGATACCCATAGAGACAGGAACCTACTTAACTTTTGTGCGTCTTAACTTTTTCGAGGCTTTACTGTATGTACATACTTATGTAAGCGTACACATGAAATTTTATTTTTTAATTACTTTACTAAGACTGAAAGAAATCGGAATCGGTAATTGGGTTGACTGTTTTTGGATTATTTCCGAAGTTGAGACGCTATTCCGTAGAACTCAAGTAAACAATCCAAATGTTTGCAAATGTCTTTTCCGATTCCATCTGCTTCGGAATCAGGTGCAATGTTTGCTGTCATTTTTGAGTTTGTTGATGATTGAAAATCAACAAAAATATTTCTCCTTTTTCTCTTAGTCGTATCACATGTCACTGTGACAAATTTGTATTCAATGAGTCACGTAAATGTCACATAAAGTGACAGAGGCAGTACAAAAACGTCACAGTGACATGTGACACCACTAAGAGAATAAGGGGAATTAACTGCGTTCCCGACTTCATGCCGAAAAAGTTTTAACAGGTCAATTGTGTCCGGAAAATGAACGTTAACAATTAACCTAGCAAGGCGTACATCGTCTTCTTCATCAAAATCCGCCCGTGACAATGACACAGTGACAATTCTTTGTCTTCACATGTCTGAGTGTCACATTTGGTAGAAGATACATTACGTTAGCAGTGTAGACACATTTGTCGCCACAATTCCAAGCCAGTTCAACAGAATACATCATTAGCTTGAGAATTTGAATACTTTTTCTAATTTCAAATCTGTTCACACAAAACAAAACTGCTTTCTAATTTCAAAACAATTACAATTTCCACGAACTCTAATTATCGAATTTTATCAGTACTTGTATTGGGTCTATTCGTGCGGTTTGCTAAGAGATGGCGTAACTTGTCTTATTCCATTGGAACATGCGTTGAAAAGCTACTGTCATTGTACGTCATTTCAGTAAATGTCATTCATTTGAAGCGTAAACAACAATCATTTTTTTCACTCAAATATGTCGTACTTTGTGCCAGAAAAAGTGTTTTTGCGCGGAGTTCTTCTTCATTACTTCAATATGAAGAAAACTGCTGCCGAAAGTCATCGTAGTTTGGTGGAAGTTTATGGTGAACATACGCTAGCTGAGCGAATGTGCCAAAAGTGGTTTGCACGATTTAAAAGTGGTGATTTTGGCTTGGCGAAGCGCGAAGGTAATGTTCTGTATTTGGTGGGATCAGAAGGGTGTGCTGTATTATGAGCTGCTAAAACCGGGTGAAACCATCAATGGACGACGCTTGAAGAGAGCAGTAGCCGAAAAACGCCGGAATATGCGACCAGACACGAGGCAATAAGTTTCCATCATGACAACGCTCGGCCCTACGTTGCTATTCCGGTTAAGGATTATTTGGAAAACAGTGGATGGGAAGTTTTACCCCACCCGCCTTATAGCCCAGACCTTGCGCCTTCTGACTACCATTTGTTCCGTTCGATGGAGAACGCCCTCACGGAAATACGGTTCACATCAGAGCAGAATATCAAAAATTGGCTTGATTCATTCTTGGCTGCCAAGCCGGCGCAGTTCTTTTGGGAGGGATCCACAAATTGCCAGAAAGATGGGAAAAAGTCATACCGTCAGATGGACAATACTTTTAATAATACTACTGTACATGTTTTTCTTAAATAAACCTTCAAATTAAGTTATAGACCCAATAAAATTCCATTGGTGCAGTCCCTAGAAACTTTTGTAACATGCGTTTATTATTATCGGCAAAGACACACATCACTAGCCAATTCCACCACTGACTGTGAGAAGTGGAAAAACAAAGAATTAAGAATGAATCTTAACAACCTAGTCTCTGTTCAAAAAAGAACCATAATTATAAACAGGAATGAAGTATTGTAGAGATAGCCAACTTCTACCTCCCATGCCTCAACATTTTTGACAACCATTTCTTATATCGTTTCTCAAACCAAATTGAACAAACAGAGAACGTTTGAACAGAGACGTTTACATTATTTCGTGAATAACAGTCAAAGGTGCATGAATAACTGTCAAAAAGCCTCTCAAATTCGTCAATCTCGGCCAGTGGTCAATCAGCTGTGAAGTTGGCCATCTCTGTCATACTTCATTTCTGCTTCCGACGATGACGCAATACTGAAAAGAGATGAAAATTGCGATAGCTCAATCGAAAGCTTATACGATGTCTGCACTCTTGGGAGACAGAAGACACCCCCACTTTGCGACGGAATCTAGCGAAGTTTGACCATGTAAAAGAGGCCTTCGGTAGCAGGGTTGAGTTGTTTTTCAGTCGTTCCGCATGACCATTTTATGCTAATCTGCGTTGGCACCATCTATCACCTTCTCCCTCTATACCTTAGTTGTATGTGTCTTGATTAATCTTTGTGAACACATTTCGCGTATTTCCCGCAGAAACGACTGGATGGCGGAGTTGGGTATGCGCCTGCCCTGGGTTAGTGAGGTCTCCGGTTCGAATCTCAGTGAAAGCAGAGTTAGTACGCTTTCAACTGATTTTCAAATCTGGTCCAAGCACCATTTGCCGTTGGGATAAAATTAACGCCACTATAACTGGAGTAGTCTGTCTGTGGGTATCACAATGGACCAAAGAGGTCTAAGTGTGCTTGCTCCCTTACTTACCTCCCTACCTGCAGAAATGGCTTCTGACTTTGGCAGAAACACATTTTACCACTTCACACAGCACAGGGCTATCCACTGAAACTCAGTAGCATCATCAGGGACTGGACTAGATATAGATAAGACAAAGCACCGACGATGTTAGCCATCTCAGGTTATTACGAGCAGGGCTGTTGGTGTAATACTTGAACCACCACTACTCTTGCTCAACGTACATTGTAATCTCAACTGCAATCGCCTAAACCCCATTTGGTCAAGGCGCTCATTCTCTATCGTTAACTCTCGCTGAGTCTTAAGCGTTTCTAATGATTATGACATCCTGTCTTGAACCTCGATTGCTGTGGGGTCTTTCTTATCTAGAATGTCTCATGAGGGTTTAACATTTTTTTTTCGAAAACTGCGAAAACTTAGCGCATTCTCAAAGGATAGGCGTTGAGAGTTGTCGCATCTTCCATCTAAATAAAAACAGACTTTAAATCTTAGCACATTCCGAGCGAAATATCTCAGGCTTCCTAAGTTCTACCTCCCAGTGCATTGTTGTACACACGTACGTTCAGATGTGTAGAACGTACGTGCGTACAACTCAATCTAATTAACATTCATATTTCAATAAGTTCGTTGCGCAGGCAAATCCTCTTCCGATGTCACTCCATCTCCACCAACATGAGTTAAGAATAGAAAACTAATGAAAACATACTCTCGTCTCTTCGTTTCAGCCCTGCACCATGGACGCATACAAAAACCTCAAAGTGGGTGATCCAAATAATGTACTAGTGTTACCACCGCACTACATGCAATTAGCAGCCGCCTTAGGTCTCAGCACTCAGCCGATTGTTGATCCCATCGCGACGCGTACCGATTTCGAGCGGCTCATTGAATTGAATAGAAATCAATCGACAGTCCTTGTCAGTGATAAATTGGAGAACTATGATAAATGTTCAATGGACTTGCCCAGAGACGAGGGCAGCGGCACCCCAAACCCGGTGATGACACCTCAGACGTCATCGATTCCCACCTCGTGTGCTGGCACCTCATTAATAGCAACCGCATCACCTGGCCATAGCCCCATTGCTGACCATCAATTGGAACAGCAACAGCAGCAGCAGTCGTCATCATCGCAAGCGCTCAGTGGACAATCAACTTCATCGGAAATCGATGTTGACATTGAGAAAGCTCCAGCCACCCCGCCTCAAATGCTATCGGCGAAATCAATAAGCGTCGACGATGGCGACGCCGACACCAACATGGAGAACTCTGATCAGAATCAGAACAATCAGAACTACCTTAACCGTCAGGAGGGTGGCGGGCTCTTCGCCGCCGAGTCTAGACAGATGGACGAGAACATGTGGCGTCCCTGGTAGACCTGTCATCTGGACGGACTACGTCCATTCCACAGCGTTACATTCAAAGTTCATTCGATTGCCGATGCAGAGCAGGCAAAAATGATAAAAAACAAAAAACAAACCAAAGTTTTAAGTTTAAGAACCTTTAGCTTTTGAGTTACGTTCCAATAAAAAAAAAAAGGAAGACAAAGACGATGAAAAAAAGGGAGAAAAACAAAACCTGTGCCAAAGGAATACCTAATAACCAGCTCGTATGTAAAATTGTTCTTATTTTCGATTCCTAGACAGACGAAAGCTAAAACAAGACAAAAGCAAGTTAATCTTATCCACCGTTTACATGCATTTAGCGTACTTTACTTACTATCCCTATCCGTATCTCTGTATCTCTATCCGTTATCCAAATGGGTTCTTCGTTAGTTTTGTGATTATTTTCTTCAGTATTGACTAAGTTATTGTTACTAGATTCATTATTTCATTAAATTAAGCGAAGGAGAAAATAATATGATAAGAAAATAACAAACAAAAAAATAATTAACAACTAGAGGCTTCTAATGTAAATTATTAGATAGCTACTTCATTCTGTGAAAATGATTAATTGTTAGATATTTATTTGAAGTATAGCATAAATGAAATGAAGAGAATTTAAATAAAATTTAAAACAAAATAAGGAAACAAAACATAATACATGCTATATACACATATAGAAAATTGTTTTTGAAAACTCTTAAATTGTGCTGATGTAACCTGAAGACTGAGTCCAAACAAATAGCCGGCGTGCTTCCTAGACACTGCCATCAGACATCGGCTTTCTTTTAAAAGGCTGTCCCGACAGTCTTCCACATTCTTGGACTAGAAGTTTGTGATGTATCCTAACCAGACTGAGTCCAAACAAATAGCCTGTGTGCCTTCCTAGACGCTTCCTTCAGACATTGGCTTTCTTTTAAAAGGCTGTCCCGACAGTCTTCGAGATTCTTGGACGAGGAGGTTGCTTGCAGAGAAGGTTGGGATGTAACCTAACACGACTGAGTCCAAAAAATAGCCTGTGTGCCTTCCTAGACGCTGCCATCAGACATTGGCTTTCTTTTAAAAGGCTGTCCCGACAGTCTTTGACATCCTTGGACTAGGAGGTTGCTTGCAGAGAAGGTTGGGATGTAACCTAACACGACTGAGTCCAAACAAATAGCCTGTGTGCCTTCCTAGACGCTGCCATCAGACATTGGCTTTCTTTTAAAAGGCTGTCCCGACAGTCTTCGACATCCTTGGACTAGAAGGTTGCTTGCAGAGAAGGTTGGGATGTATCCTAACCAGACTGAGTCCAAACAGATAGCCTGTGTGCCTTCCTAGACGCTGCCATCAGACATTGGCTTTCTTTTAAAAGGCTGTCCCGACAGTCTTCGACATCCTTGGACTAGAAGGTTGCTTGCAGAGAAGGTTGGGATGTATCCTAACAAGACTGAGTCCAAACAGATAGCCTGTGTGCCTTCCTAGACGCTGCCATCAGACATTGGCTTTCTTTTAAAAGGCTGTCCCGACAGTCGACATCCTTGGACTAGAAGTTTGTGATGTATCCTAACAAGACTGAGTCCAAGCAAATAGCCCGTGTGCCTTCCTAGACGCTGCCATCAGACATTGGCTTTCTTTTAAAAGGCTGTCCCGACAGTCTTCGACATCCTTGGACTAGAAGGTTGCTTGCAGAGAAGGTTGGGATGTATCCTAACAAGACTGAGTCCAAACAGATAGCCTGTGTGCCTTCCTAGACGCTGCCATCAGACATTGGCTTTCTTTTAAAAGGCTGTCCCGACAGTCGACATCCTTGGACTAGAAGTTTGTGATGTATCCTAACAAGACTGAGTCCAAGCAAATAGCCCGTGTGCCTTCCTAGACGCTGCCATCAGACATTGGCTTTCTTTTAAGTGGCTGTCCCGACAGTCTTCGACATCCTTGGACTAGAAGGTTGCTTTCAGAGAAGGTTGTGATGTATCCTAACCAGACTGAGTCCAAACAAATAGCCTGTGTGCCTTCCTAGACGCTGCCATCAGACATTGGCTTTCTTTTAAGTGGCTGTCCCGACAGTCTTCGACATCCTTGGACTAGAAGGTTGCTTTCAGAGAAGGTTGTGATGTATCCTAACTAGACTGAGTCCAAACAAATAGCCTGTGTGCCTTCCTAGACGCTGCCATCAGACATTGGCTTTCTTTTAAAAGGCTGTCCCGACAGTCTTCGACATTCTTGGACTAGAAGGTTGCTTTCAGAGAAGGTTGTGATGTATCCTAACCAGACTGAGTCCAAACAAATAGCCTGTGTGCCTTCCTAGACGCTGCCATCAGACATTGGCTTTCTTTTAAGTGGCTGTCCCGACAGTCTTCGACATCCTTGGACTAGAAGGTTGCTTTCAGAGAAGGTTGGGATGTATCCTAACAAGACTGAGTCCAAACAGATAGCCTGTGTGCCTTCCTAGACGCTGCCATCAGACATTGGCTTTCTTTTAAAAGGCTGTCCCGACAGTCTTTGACATCCTTGGACTAGGAGGTTGCTTGCAGAGAAGGTTGGGATGTATCCTAACCAGACTGAGTCCAAACAAATAGCCGGTGGCTTCCTAGACACTGCCATCAGACATCGGCTTTCTTTTAAAAGGCTGTCCCGACAGTCTTCGACATTCTTGGACTAGAAGTTTGTGATGTATCCTAACCAGACTGAGTCCAAACAAATAGCCTGTGTGCCTTCCTAAACGCTGCCATCAGACATTGGCTTTCTTTTAAAAGGCTGTCCCGACAGTCTTCGACATTCTTGGACTAGAAGGTTGCTTTCAGAGAAGGCTGTGATGTATCCTAACCACACTGAGTCCAAACAAATAGCTTCAGGCCTTCCTAGACGCTGCCATCAGCCATCCTTGGACTAGACGGTTGCTTTCAGAGAAGGCTGTGATGTATCCTAACAAGACTGAGTCCAAGCAAATAGCCCGTGTGCCTTCCTAAAGGCTGCCATCAGACATTGGCTTTTTTTTAAAGGGCTGTCCCGATAGTCTTTGACATCCTTGGACTAGAAGGTTGCTTGCAGAGAAGGTTGGGATGTATCCTAACCAGACTGAGTCCAAACAAATAGCCGGTGGCTTCCTAGACACTGCCATCAGACATCGGCTTTCTTTTAAAAGGCTGTCCCGACAGTCTTCGACATTCTTGGACTAGAAGTTTGTGATGTATCCTAACCAGACTGAGTCCAAACAAATAGCCTGTGTGCCTTCCTAGACGCTGCTATCAGACATTGGCATTCTTTTAAAAGGCTGTCCCGACAGTCTTCGACATTCTTGGACTAGAAGGTTGCTTTCAGAGAAGGCTGTGATGTATCCTAACCACACTGAGTCCAAACAAATAGCTTCAGGCCTTCCTAGACGCTGCCATCAGCCATCCTTGGACTAGACGGTTGCTTTCAGAGAAGGCTGTGATGTATCCTAACAAGACTGAGTCCAAGCAAATAGCCCGTGTGCCTTCCTAAAGGCTGCCATCAGACATTGGCTTTTTTTTAAAGGGCTGTCCCGATAGTCTTTGACATCCTTGGACTAGAAGGTTGCTTGCAGAGAAGGTTGGGATGTATCCTAACCAGACTGAGTCCAAACAAATAGCCGGCGTGCTTCCTAGACACTGCCATCAGACATCGGCTTTCTTTTAAAAGGCTGTCCCGACAGTCTTCGACATTCTTGGACTAGAAGTTTGTGATGTATCCTAACCAGACTGAGTCCAAACAAATAGCCTGTGTGCCTTCCTAAACGCTGCCATCAGACATTGGCTTTCTTTTAAAAGGCTGTCCCGACAGTCTTCGACATCCTTGGACTAGAAGGTTGCTTTCAGAGAAGGTTGTGATGTATCCTAACCAGACTGAGTCCAAACAAATAGCCTGTGTGCCTTCCTAGACGCTGCCATCAGACATTGGCTTTCTTTTAAGTGGCTGTCCCGACAGTCTTCGACATTCTTGGACTAGAAGGTTGCTTTCAGAGAAGGTTGTGATGCATCCTAACCAGACTGAGTCCAAACAGATAGCCTGTGTGCCTTCCTAGACGCTGCCATCAGACATTGGCTTTCTTTTAAAAGGCTGTCCCGACAGTCTTCGAGATTCTTGGACGAGGAGGTTGCTTGCAGAGAAGGTTGGGATGTAACCTAACACGACTGAGTCCAAGCAAATAGCCCGTGTGCCTTCCTAGACGCTGCCATCAGACATTGGCTTTTTTTTAAAGGGCTGTCCCAACAGTCTTTGACATCCTTGGACTAGAAGGTTGCTTTCAGAGAAGATTGGGATGTATCCTAACAAGACTGAGTCCAAGCAAATAGCCCGTGTGCCTTCCTAAACGCTGCGATCCATTGGCTTTCTTTTAAGTGGCTGTCCCGACAGTCTTCGACATCCTTGGACTAGAAGGTTGCTTTCAGAGAAGGTTGGGATGTAACCTAACACGACTGAGTCCAAACAAATAGCCTGTGTGCCTTCCTAGACGCTGCTATCAGACATTGGCATTCTTTTAAAAGGCTGTCCCGACAGTCTTCGACATTCTTGGACTAGAAGGTTGCTTTCAGAGAAGGCTGTGATGTATCCTAACCACACTGAGTCCAAACAAATAGCTTCAGGCCTTCCTAGACGCTGCCATCAGCCATCCTTGGACTAGACGGTTGCTTTCAGAGAAGGCTGTGATGTATCCTAACAAGACTGAGTCCAAGCAAATAGCCCGTGTGCCTTCCTAAAGGCTGCCATCAGACATTGGCTTTTTTTTAAAGGGCTGTCCCGATAGTCTTTGACATCCTTGGACTAGAAGGTTGCTTGCAGAGAAGGTTGGGATGTATCCTAACCAGACTGAGTCCAAACAAATAGCCGGCGTGCTTCCTAGACACTGCCATCAGACATCGGCTTTCTTTTAAAAGGCTGTCCCGACAGTCTTCGACATTCTTGGACTAGAAGTTTGTGATGTATCCTAACCAGACTGAGTCCAAACAAATAGCCTGTGTGCCTTCCTAAACGCTGCCATCAGACATTGGCTTTCTTTTAAAAGGCTGTCCCGACAGTCTTCGAGATTCTTGGACTAGGAGGTTGCTTGCAGAGAAGGTTGGGATGTAACCTAACACGACTGAGTCCAAACAAATAGCCTGTGTGCCTTCCTAGACGCTGCCATCAGACATTGGCTTTCTTTTAAAAGGCTGTCCCGACAGTCTTTGACATCCTTGGACTAGGAGGTTGCTTGCAGAGAAGGTTGGGATGTATCCTAACCAGACTGAGTCCAAACAAATAGCCGGTGGCTTCCTAGACACTGCCATCAGACATCGGCTTTCTTTTAAAAGGCTGTCCCGACAGTCTTCGACATTCTTGGACTAGAAGTTTGTGATGTATCCTAACCAGACTGAGTCCAAACAAATAGCCTGTGTGCCTTCCTAAACGCTGCCATCAGACATTGGCTTTCTTTTAAAAGGCTGTCCCGACAGTCTTCGACATTCTTGGACTAGGAGGTGCTTTCAGAGAAGGCTGTGATGTATCCTAACTAGACTGAGTCCAAACAAATAGCCTGTGTGCCTTCCTAGACGCTGCCATCAGACATTGGCTTTCTTTTAAAAGGCTGTCCCGACAGTCTTTGACATCCTTGGACTAGGAGGTTGCTTGCAGAGAAGGTTGGGATGTATCCTAACCAGACTGAGTCCAAACAAATAGCCTGTGTGCCTTCCTAAACGCTGCCATCAGACATTGGCTTTCTTTTAAAAGGCTGTCCCGACAGTCTTCGAGATTCTTGGACTAGGAGGTTGCTTGCAGAGAAGGTTGGGATGTAACCTAACACGACTGAGTCCAAAAAATAGCCTGTGCGCCTTCCTAAACGCTGCCATCAGACATTGGCTTTCTTTTAAAAGGCTGTCCCGACAGTCTTTGACATCCTTGGACTAGGAGGTTGCTTGCAGAGAAGGTTGGGATGTATCCTAACCAGACTGAGTCCAAACAAATAGCCTGTGTGCCTTCCTAAACGCTGCCATCAGACATTGGCTTTCTTTTAAAAGGCTGTCCCGACAGTCTTCGAGATTCTTGGACTAGGAGGTTGCTTGCAGAGAAGGTTGAGATGTAACCTAACACGACTGAGTCCAAACAAATAGCGTCTGTGCCTTCCTAGACGCTGCCATCAGACATTGGCTTTCTTTTAAAAGGCTGTCCCGACAGTCTTCGACATCCTTGGACTAGAAGGTTGCTTTCAGAGAAGGCTGTGATGTATCCTAACCAGACTGAGTCCAAACAAATAGCCTGTGTGTCTTCCTAGACGCTGCCATCAGACATTGGCTTTCTTTTAAAAGGCTGTCCCAACAGTCTTCGACATTCTTGGACTAGAAGGTTGTGATGTATGCTAACAAGACTCAGTCCAAACAAATAGCATGTGACATAGCCATCATCTCGATGACGAGGGTGAATTGTCGCTGCTCTATAAAGATCGGCAACGAACTCACCGAGGCCTTCAATGTCAAAAAGGAATTTAGACTAGGCCACGCACTGTCTTCATCATCATCCTAGAGAGCATCCTGCAAGACGTGATCCGTACAATTGCTAGCATTCACCGATGACATTGATGACGACCGTCAATGGGGTGGTTGCTGGGGGTGCATTGAAAGGGAAGCGGCTAGCAGAAGCGGATCTATATGCTGTTCTCAAGAAAGGACATCCAACATCGACTTCTTGGACAGAGCGTCGCATTCGAGAGAACATTCAACCACGAATTCCATGGGCTGTACAGCGACATGAGCCTAGCCAGGCGTCTACGGATCCAACTCAACACCGACCAGAAGAAGTTTTCGAATCCTAATCTGAGCCCGCGTTTAAGATGGTGCAACCACGCGTAGAAGGGCCTCAACCAAGTGGGCGTGCGGAATCGGAGACAGGTAGCCAGAGATCGCGCCGGTTGGACAGGCTTGTTGGTTGAGACCCAGGTCCATCCCAATTGTAGCGCTAAATAATTAAGAAAAACGACAAATCCAGACGAGAGCTATAAGGTGGCGAGAATGGTTTTTAACACTACAATGGAGCACTCAGACTGAAAAACCAGGTACATCCCTTGTACTACGAGGCAGCGACCTACATTTGCTGTAATTTCTTGAGGAGCCTACATAACTGGCTTGCACCACATCAGCAACGAGCACCAGTCACCTGATATACTCTGATGTCGCTTAGAACGAAGGTGTGGTGACCTGTTATTACGCCAGTCGTCTGCAGTCCTTTCTCTTAAGAGATGACAAAAGTGCCGCGGATTTCATACACACGTCTGGGAGCATGAGTCTGTCTATCCCGCAGAGTCATGGCACCTCCGGTTGTGTCCAGCCGCCGATGGAATCCCTAACAAAGGACACATGTAGGTCCTGTTCGGGTCCTGAAAATATCTCCTCTGGTCCTTGTCTAGCTAAGTTCTTCGGCAATTTCATTTCCAGCGATCCGGGACACAGGCAAGTCTTAGTGGATTTTGACTGTCGATTGCCGTCTTTGACTTTTGAAAGAAAACATACATATTGCTTAAAATTTGAAGATCAAGTACGCAAGCTCAGCAGCAGCATGAAGCTGTTCAGGCGGCCGGTTCATTTTGAAATCGCAGTTCTTAAGTGACAACGCAACGCGACTTGTGCCTCAACGGGCAGTCACTCTCGTATGTAAAGCATTCTGCTTATGGAATAGAAGCGACTGGGGAGGGGATACGAGTTGACATCAAACAAGTTCACAAGCTAACCAGTGTGTTGCATCGAAGTCAAGGAGGTGTCGATGTGTTGTTGATGTATCGATGTATAATGGGCAACCCTGCTTCGCAGTAGCGCATTCTGTCGCCCCAATTGTCCAAGACCTTCTTGATGGTTTCGGGCTGTAGTTCAAGGATTTCTTGCATGATATTGGCCTTTTGAATAGTTTCCAGGTTGTTGTCCTCCGTGGTTTCCCACAAAAGGATCCAAAGACGCAGAATTTGGTGTTTGGTGCACAAAAGATCGATTGTGGAACTGTCTGCATGGCGCGAGCTACGTGCCGCGACACATTTGTAGCACCTTATTTAAAAATAATTTCCGTCGAAAAGTTTTAATTTGTTTTATTTGTGATCGTCCCGGAGCATTACATAACTCACGCCAAGCCGTGGCCATCACGCATGGTTCAGAGAACGTCGAAATCCATGTACCCAATTTCATGCCATTGACCGAAGTATGACAGCCTTATTTTCAAAGAAAAATGCTCCAATGAATTGATTCTCTCTTGACCACACCAGCCACATTCTCATGTGTGTGCACGGTATGACGACGGGGAGCATGAGTGTTGTCCACTAGCATACCAGTCTTACGAACTCTTTGCACAAACATGAGTACAACAGACTCGGTGGGTGCTTCATTTCTGCGAAAAGATCCTTTCAAAAAACGCACTCCTTGGGCTGCATCAGGGATGGCCTTGGTGATCTCTGCGCTTTGATTATCCCCGTCCGTCCCCTATGGCGCGGAAGTCTGGACAATCCCAAAAGCAGGTGATGAAGTCCTTGGATTGTTATGCGTTCAATCTTTGGCCCTGGTACGTACGGCCTTGGTACGTTCTGTACAACGACATGAGGCTAGACAGGTGTCTACGTAGTCAACGCCGAAGAAGGCTAGGCCATGTAGTGTGCATGGAAAACCCCACACTAGCCCGAAAAGTCCGCACCAGTGGGACAACGCAATAGAGGATGCCCACGGAACCGATGGTACACACAAGTGGAGAAGGACCTCAACCACCTTGGCGTGTGAAACTGGAGGAAGCTGGCGAAAGATGGTGCCATTTGGAGAGGCATGTTGGTTAAGGCTCAGGTCCATTAGAAGAAGAAGGTGATCTCTGAGCTACACAGCACTCACTTTGCACACTTCAAGCGTAAAGCGGCTCATTTCGTTCCGTGGAGGTATGATCAGAGATAATTGAGGATCCTCCGCAGAGGTATGATCAGAGGTAATTGAGGATCCATCTCTGGGTATGATACCGACTTCTGCAAGCGGGGAACAACTGTCAGTGTCAAGACAACGTATGCCGAGATGGCCCGCCCTGTACTTTTCTGCTGAATGTTCTTTCAAAAGACTTAATTAATGTTTAGATCCATTTCAACAGCGCCCGTCTCTTTAAAAGCGACGGTTTTGTTCCACTCCTCAGATCACGTCACGTCAATGTCATCCGCGCATCTTACTGGAGATGTGTGCTGCAGCGATCATGTTGTTGTCTTCAAGCACGAGCCACAAATAGTACGACTAATTACAGAACCAACGCTTTACATGAAATAGCGCAGCTTTTGTGAGTGACAGTATCCATCATCGGATGTCGTATCTTGCGGATTCCATAAAAGATTAAAAGACTTCCATTAATAAACACTCGTTTATTCTACAAGATAACGTACGTCTACGGCTTGTGTGGAGGGGAAGCAACAGCAGTCCATTGCATCCAGCCCACGGACTCGAACAACAGCCTCTTACATGCAATACCAATGAGAGGAATATAATTTGCAAGAAAATGGAAACACAATGGATGTCTTTAGAATACAGTCCTCCTCCTCGTCGGGGGGATAAAGAACGCGATGAAGAGGGGGATACAAAAAATAATACGCAAACCAATAAACGAACGAGATGGTTAAATAAATATGTAGAACGAAATACAAACATAAACACCTAGGCGCTAACCGAAAATAAAATCATGCATGCTCTGGCATCCACGGCGATATGTTATTTGGACTTGAACGATGTGGCCATCGACTTCCGTGGCGCTGACTGCCTCTGTCTGGCTAGGAAGGTTTGTCCTTGCCCCATCAGCATGGCGAGTTTGGTATCCACTGCGTCTCGTTGGGCATTGATACCAAGTCTGTGGGGAGGATCGAAGTGAGTGGGTGATTCTGTTTGAAACTGCAAGTCGTGGTTACCTGTAGAAGGCCGTTGTCATAAGCTGTTCCTCCATGAGGCTCATGCCGGTTTTGCTCTCCGGTTCGGCGTCCTGACTCTTGTCGAGGCCCATGGTTTCCATGACTGAAAGGAAATGCAATCAGTTCGAAGGACATGGCCGAGGATGGTCCACGGGAGATGCTTACCACTCGCTACCCTGGGATCGAGGTTTTTGATGACTTCCTTTGCCTTTTCAACACACTTTCTGTATTTGGCATCGAAAGCCTGTAGTTCCTGCTCCCTGGCGGTTACCGTGCTCTCCAGTTGGGTGATTTTGCCGTGCAAGGCTGTGTTCTGCTGCAACGATTCCTCGAGTTGTGTAGCTGAAACGGGAGTGAGATTGGTTTGAGATTGGTGAAGGCGGGTGCGTGTTTGCGGTGCCTACTCTTTTGTTCGTTGAGCTCTATCAACTGCTTGAGGTGCTTGTCCATTTCAGTGCTGAAAGAGGAGCGATTAGGGAGAGGATTGTGTGGGATTGATTGCGACTTACCCCTTTAGTTTGGGATCGATTGTAGTTGAGTTGAGTTTGAGATACAAAATCTGTTCGTTTGCGGACTTCAGCTGTTCTCGCAGGTTTTCGTTTCGCTTATTTGCATCGTCAAGGAGTTGCTGGAAAGAGAAACAGTCTTAAGGTTCGGGGATTGGAGGGGAATGGAGGTAGCTACCGCTAGAGCTGTCTGGCCACCTTGGCCTTCCCTCAGAGCTTTGTTTTCTGCCTCCAGTCGCTCAATCTTCTCAATCAAAGCTGGCGATTGTAGTTCCTTCGACATTGTGTTGCCACTGTCTGTGAAAAAGGTGAACACTTTGGTAATTCCCGCCGCAGGGCACGAACAGCACGCATACCTTTTCTGGTGGAAAGCTCTCCACACTTCAGTTCGTCGACAGCCTCCCGAAGGTTGTCCCTTTCCTTCAGCAAGCTCTCCTTGGCTCTCTGCAAGGCACTCAGGTTGCTCTCGAGGTTCTTGTTGTCGAATTCGAGTTTCACGTTTTTACTCAGTTCAAAGTCAAGTTTCTTGTGCATCTCTTGTATCTGAAACCGAGACGTGGTCACGCACATCCGCAATCGCAGCGAACCCTCTTACCTCCTTTTTGTAGAGCTCCACTTGCCCCTTTAAGGTGGCGAATTTCTTAGCGTCCTCCTCGAAAGCGGCATTCTGTTGCAGATAGTCCGCACTGCGATCCTCAAGCATCTTGATTTGCTTTTTCAAATCGTTGTGGTCCTCCAGCTTCTTTTTGTACGTAATCAGTTGTGCTTCGCAGACTTTCAATTTGTCATTGGATTCCCGCAGAATATCAACTTCATCCTTTAGTTGCGACAGCTCCGCCGTTTGTTGCTGCACAAATGAGACGTCGAATCGATGAATATTGATTGCGAAACGCTAAACAAAAATATAAGTAATTCAATTAGCTACCGTAAGTTCGTCGATTTTCTGCTGCAACGTCGTTAGTTCCTTTTCCTGTTGCTGCGTTTTGATTTTCAAATCTTCACGTGCGGTTTCGGACTGGAGAAGTTCCTCCTTCAGCAGATCCATCTGTCGTCGCAGTTCGTTGTAGCGCGCAGAGCCCGGTTGCATTGGGCCAAGAGATGTGCCGTCTTCACCGATTGTCGACGAGTTCTCCAATTTTTCCATTTGCATTTGAAGTTTCACCAGTTCCTGTTGAATGTTTGTTTTCTCCTCCATAAGCAAGACAATCTGAAAGCATTGATGACTCATTAACATGATTCGGGTTGAATTGTTTTCGGTCTCTCACTCGTTTTTCTGCCTCGAAGCATTTCTGGGCCAAAGCGTCGCGCTCTTCTTGCAGCACTTTGAAGTCGAAATTCATCATGCTTATGGAATTTCTCGATGGTGACGAACCCTGTAGTGTTGACTCCAAGTCCTGAAGGGCACGCATTATGTTCTGCTGCAACGACTCCTCTAGCTCCATGATCTGAGTGATGTAGTTTTGTTTTTCGACGCAATTCACAGCACATCCCAGGATCAGCTGCAGCAATCTTTCCAATTCAATCATATCACACTTCTCGGCCAATTTTTGTGCATCTGGTCGCGGATAGTCGGCCAGGGTGTAGTTCAGTACGTCGGTGTAGTAGTCGTACACGCCCTCAATCACTTTCTTCATGTTACTCATCTTCAGACGCCAATTGGACCCAACATCTGATTTGATTTTCGACAACCAAAGATCTACACAGGAAAACCAGATAAGGAATATCTTGAATTGGATTCATTTGCGGGGCAAATAGCGCTTACCAGTGAATGAATCCGGTGAGAATTGATTGAGGGCCTGAGCAAGTGCTACGCCATCACTAAGCTCTTCCGCATTGCTGTGTGGTGATTTAAGATTGAGGGTCTTAAACCACTCTATCAGGCTTTTGCACATTTCAATTTTTTCACCTTCCATAATTGAAAATTATTAGTAATTAAGTAAGCAATACGGATTTAATTGGCTTTGATTTAAATAACAAAAGTACAAAAAAGAATAACACTAAACTTTCACCACATAAAAAAATGAATAACAACGGAGATGTCAAATGAAGATCAGCTGACAGATAGCTGGACCCTTAGGTGGGCAACACAAAAAATGGGTGGGTGTGAATTGGATTTCTTCTGATTCATAATCCTTTGGAGGAGAAAACGAATTCGAAGATGGGCTGATGGAATGGTTGAGAAATTCACAAGCAAAATGTACTATATACAAATGTCTTGAGTTTGCTAGGTAAATTTAGACGCAAAGATTTCTTTCCTACTTACGGCGGACGATTTTTGTCAACTATGTCATGCTATTGATTAAACTTTGCTAGTGCTGCCATGGAATTTTTGAGAGCATCAGTGCCATGCTGCATCCGAGAACAGTTACCTGTCAAAAGACCTGCAAGTGGCAACCAAACTTTGAAAGCTTCCTGACGTTGTATTTCTTAAATTCAAACTGTAGGGATTCATTTTTGACAGGCACTACGAGTGGAAATGTCAAACGGGTAGTATAAAAAATTTGCTCGTGCATTATATAGAATATGCCACCAAAAGCTGTTGAAAGTCGTCTATCATTTCAGGTTGTGTGGTATTCAATGTTTGTTTATTAGAAAGTGCTAGCTTGAGATGTGACATGTGCCACCAAAGCATCTCAGACTCTCCGAAATTCTGCCAGCAGCGAAGTGCTCTGGAATCGTTGCCAAAAAGTTTGTTCAAATATTCGGAATTAAAGACAGTTGCAAGCAGGAATATATGCCTCTGTATTCCCTATTTTCTGAATCATTTTTCGGGTGCTCCGATTACAGCTCAAGAAACGTCAAACGTTTTTATGCTTGGTGCAGTAATATTAGTTGCTAACGTCAAAAATTTATCGACAGAAGGGCGAGCAGGAATATATATCTCTGTATTCCCTATTTTCTGAGAGAAAGGTCAAACATATTAAGCTTTTCGTTTTCAAGTTTGTTTTTACGTTTTGTGCAGTAATATTAGCTCCAAACGTCAAACGTTTTTCGACAGAAGGACTGCCATTAAAATATCGAAGCACACTCCTAATACTCCACACCTTCTCATGGAATAATAGTATTTTAAATTAAATCAATGAACTTTTGCAGACACCCTCTGAAATCACAATGCATTTTGCTTCTGGTAATGCCCACGTATTGTCAAATTTGACACTTCACTCACGTCAAATAAACAAGGTACGTATCTGGAATATATTTATCCAAAGATTTTATCTGTTTCATCAGACTAATGTGAAATTATTATGAAAAGAGCGGCAGATATGGAGCATTTAACTTATCAAATCGCTGTCAAGAAAGGTGAGTCCTCATTCACAAATTGAAAACCATTTAATGAATCTATTTATAGCACAACTTGTTGAACGAAATCCTGTACCAAATGGTGTTGGTCTCTTGGATCCCCGGCGTGTCTCAAAGCATACTGAAGAAGACATCTTGTCGTTGGCAAAACAAATTCAAGATGCCGATCAACATTTGAGGTCAAATGCTTGTGGAAAACTATCACTTATCCTTGATCAGGTAAAACTGACTGACTGACCATTTCCCGGTGATCATCAGATGACGCAAAAGATTTGTTTATAGATAAAAATGCTCCAAACGCAAGCCGCTGCTATATTGAAAGAGACCGAAGAAAGCCGTGTCCTTCACGGAGCCGCTTGCAACTTTATGAAGAAACCCGGAAACATCTATCATCTTTATCAGAAGCAATCGGGTCAACATTATTTCAGCATGTTGTCTCCTGAGGTAAGCAAATAACCAAATGTTCACAGTTGGCGTGTGCACTAATCGACTGCTTATGTATTTGTCAGGAATGGAATGGGGCTTGTGATCAAAAGTTCCTGGGCAGCTATCGGTTGGAATTCGACTCGACTTGGACCCCGTTGAACAAAATTGCTGAACACGATGAAAAGATGCAGTGGGCACAGAAATGCCTTAACGCGTCAGCATCTGAGAGGTCTGCTCAGCTGTCAATTGAGGATGATTTCCTTGAGAGAATGGAATAAGGACTGATTGTGAAAACTGAGGAGAATTTAGTAGGCATAGTAACGAATCTGAGAATCTGTACACAACGCGATGGTTTACATTGTTTAGAGAAAAATATCAATTAAATGATGGAAACTTAGAACAAACGTGTTTTGTGTTCCTGTTTAGCGCGTGTTTTTGCCTGAGGTGATACCTAATGCATGAGTGTGTTAGCTGTGTTGATAGAGAGCTGCAAATGGAAGTGTTTTTAGATTTGTTGCATAGACCAAACACAGAATGCGAAACGACTGCTTGGCAAATGTGTAATATAAATCAATAAATTTGACGACTGTCGACACTCGCAATAAGAGGCTCAGTTGGCGCTGATGACTGGTTAAAGGCCACGAATTATGTGGGTCATGCAGCAGAGATGTAATCAAGAATGAATAGTGTATGAACAGTGCATTTCTGGTGCATTTCTACAGTAAAATCGCCCACAGTTAAGTTGAGTCTGTTTTGTGGAGATGTGTAAGCGGTAAAAGCTATTTTGAGCTAGGACCTTCATTGGAGAGACGTTTTGATAACGATCAAATTCACCTGGAAATGAAACAAATAAACTAAAGAGGCTTGGTGATTGAGGCTCAGATTCACTCTGGACTGTAGCGTCGCACAAGGAAGAGACATTGCCTATCGAACACTTCCATCCATCAAGGAAGACATCTTTGCTAGAGTCATCGGAAAGCATAGCATGGATGTCAACATCCGAAAACGGACTCATGGTGTTGGATTTCGTGACGTCTCTGTATCCAGTACGCGGTTCTCTCGCCTCAGCATTGATAAAGAGGCATGGAGGGCCCCTGATCAATTAAACGTCAAACAGATTGCTCGTCCATTCGATATTCTCGACGACGGAGCATTCCGAGGACCTAACATCTACTCGGATCATTTCCTAGTTGTAGCCATGGTAACATCAAGACCACAACAGTTTCACGTCGGACAGCTAGTCTCTCTGGAGATTTCAGAATGATGGACGAGAGCGAGATGGAAGGGAAGAGCACCGGTTTCTCAGAAGGGAAAAAAAAAGACCACGAGAAGCGCGCGGTCGAGCAAATGGAGAGTTGTTACAACAGGAATGATGCTCAAAAATTCTACCAAAGAATAAAAGCACCATTTAATGGGTATCGGCTTCGGACCGATGCCTGTCCGAACGAGATGTACAACACGTAGTAGAGTATCAGCCGGATACTGAGAATCTGGTAAGATCGATGAGGACACTGATACTGCTGTCAGGCAGGATGTTCCACTATACACAATGGACGATGATAGAAGAGAAATTCGTCTCCCAGACTTAGACGAAGTCAAGCTAGTGTCAGGGAGACCAAAGTCGAATCAAGCTCCTACCGCAGACTCTTTAAGGCAGCTGAAGGTGAGTTGGTAGGGCATATGTATCAACACTTCTGCAAAATATGGTCGGCGGAAACGAGTGGAATCTCAGCATCGTTTGCTAGATTCAAAGAACGGAGACCCTTTTGACTGCGTTAACTACAGAGGCATATGCATCCTTAACATCGCACACAAGATCCTCTCTTCCGTTTTGTGTAGTCGACAGCAGCTGTGTAAGGGAAGTCCACCATTGACCAGATATTCACACTTTGGCAGATTCTGGGACAGACCCAAGAGATTCACTCCAATCGTCGACTTCGAGGCCACGTATCACAGCGTTCATAGAGACGATCTATACAACTCCAGACCTAGTTTTGACATTCCTGCCAAGCTCCTCAGTGTATGCAGGATGACGATGGAGAGTTGTCGCTGCTCCCTCAGGGTCTGTAACGAACTCAAGGCGACAAACAAAACCAAAGGTTTTAGACAAGGCGAAGCTCTGTCATGCGACTTCTTCAACATAGTTCTTGAGAAGGTCGTGCAGGACTCAATCGCCAAAACAAAAGGCATGATCTTCCAAAAGTCTGGCTGGCACAGCCAGCGAGACAAGAAAGCTTTTGTCTGTTTTTAAACGAAGGCAGCCAAAATGGGATAGGCGGTGAATAAGATGTCTTTAAGGAAGGACACACAACATCGACGACTTGGACACAACTCCAATCGCTGTTTCTTTGGGCTCAAGAGGCAGTAGAGCCCTTTCTCGAAGGACCAAGCTGAATATAGCGCGGAAACATGGACAATCTCAAGAGTAGACGAAGAACCTCTTGGCATTTTTTGTTCATTTCTCATTCATTTTATTTTTTCATTTTAGATTTAAATACATGTTTTATCTGCAAAGCCGGAAGGGCCGGAAGACTAATCACATAAAATTATTTATTATAAAAATGTGGGGAGTTCATTGAGCACCATCGGAACTGCTACCTTAAATGTTCTTTGGCCATACTCGTTCCAGTACCTTGGAACTCCATACAGCTGTTTCTGTCGTCTTCTGGTGTTCCTCGTCTGCTGCGTCTGCATTCTGTAGGTGTTTTCGTTGCCAAAATTTGCCAGGATTTATAGTTTATATAGTTGGGGGACGGGCTTAATAAACGTATCGTCTGAATTGCTCCTTGCTGATCATCGCTGCTGCTTCCAGTTCGTTGTACCAGTTTTATAGCGTTTGCTTTTGAGACGCTCTTCCCCATGCAAGTATTCCGTATCTTAGATGTGGTTCCACAAGTCCGAAATAGCGTTGTTTGATTACTGCTGATGTGCTGAGGTTGCTTAGATGAAAGAGCGCGTAAGCAGATTGACGCATGGTGGCTCCATTTGAAGTTGTAGTCGATGTCTATTTGACACGTTCTCTATAACTCCAGTGCAGTCGTCATCTTCTTTTATACCGCCACATCTATTTCTGTGCAAACAATCTCCTTCGTGCATCTTAATCTTGAGTTTTGTTCTGGGATATGCGGCGGACGAATGTGCATTACCTTTGTCTTAAGTGGGTTGATAATTAATCCATTGTCGTGACTCTATTGACATCAAATTGCATATATCATTCTGCTCGCTGTGTCGTCCGCATACGCATAACCCGCACTATAATTCAACACTGACAGTAGACCGTGATAAAAAGCAGTGGACCCAGCTTTGACCCTTGCGGGACACCGTCCTCGATCTTTTCTTCGTCACTGACATCCTCACCAATTTTTACACGGAATAGCCTGTTACTTAGGTAGCATTCAAACCATGCTAATATTTGACCTCGTACTCCAATATTATTCAGCTGTCTAAGGATTTGCTTGTCACTCAAAGTGTCAAAGGCTTTCTTGAAGTCAATGAATACAACTACTGAACTGTGGTTTTTGTCCAGGCTTTGGTATACTTTGTGTGCAAAGTCTCCTATCAGTCTGTTTATATTTTTGCCTTTACGGAAGTCAAATTGATTTTTATTGAGAAGGTTGTACTCGTATTTTTCAATGAGTTCGTGAAGTCTGCTTGCCAGCACTTCTTCCAAAACTTTGTCGACAGCCGGTAAGATTGAAATAGGCCTGTAGTTCAGTATTTCACTTTGTTTGCCGCTTTTGTGAACTGGTCGAACTATTGAGGTCTTAAGCGTGTTTGGAATAGATGCCTGATTCAAGCTCATATTGATCATTCTTGTTATAACCGGAGATAGTATTTGTGCGTTGTTTTTAAGGTCTATAGGTCTTAGTCCGCCTATACCCACCGTTCCTGTACCTAACATACTTCCAATTGACAGCTTTTGACTTCCATTTAGCTAACCAAAGAATTTTCTTAAAGTGTTGTGTCAGTTGTTCGTTAATAAATATGTTTTGATTAGCGTATGCCTTTGACGCAATTTGTTTTTTATAGTCTTCTACTTCCTTCATCAGTGTTTGCAGCAACGTGTTATTTTGTGCAAGTGAATTGCTTATTTCGTCGTATTTATTGGTTGTAAACTGTACTGCTTTTGCATAATCTTTTGACAGTGATTTTATTTCTTTTAGTTTATTTCGGAGATCACTGTTATCATGCAGCACTTCTGCGTTAGAGTTCGCCTTGGGGGACTCTGCGGTTCTGGATCTTTTTGCAGTCTGGGCTTCTGTCGGAGTTTTTTCCTTCATTCGACACGATGTACATGACCAAATCCTTATTCGCTTGCTTGGACATTTTTCTGTACGAGTTTTTCGAAAGCGTAGTACATTCGTAGTGGAAGTCCCCACCGCTACTCGAACAGTTTATAAATTCACCGTCAAGCGATAGCGGCTCATTGCAGCGGCTGCAATTATTTACTTCCATTACCTTCTTTTATAATAATAAACAAAAACTAGCAACTTTGACGTTTAATGTTAAATAAAGTTAACTCTGTTGCGTTGTGCTGTTTGCTTTTTATTTGAAATTGCAAAAAAAGGAAAACTATCCTATTTTAAAGGACACTGTCTAAAACACTTCTTCACTGGTTGAAATCTCAACAACACTTTTTTCCCTAGTTGCTGTATGTTTGGTCCTGTTTGCGTCTGCGGTTGTTGGAGAAACAATTCAACCACGAACTGCACGGCAGTACAACAACATGAGCCTAGATTCAACGCGCATGGGCAACACTCCTCCAGCTCGTAGAGTCTTTGACTCCGCACCTGTGGCCCACTAGAGGGCTCCCACGAAACCAATGGCGCACACAATTTCGCAACTTGGCGAAATTGGGGGCACCCGTCTAAAGATGGAGAGACTTGTTGGCTAAGGCCCAGGTCCATCCCGGCATGTAGCTCAAGAAAAAAAACTCCAGTCAAGTCGCTTAATTGCCGCCTATCTCTTACCGGGATGGGCAAGTATTTTAACATCCAACTTATGTGGGTGCCAGGACACTGTGGCATTCCAGAAAACTGCGAAGCGGCCGAACTGGCTAGAAATGGTACAAGCACTGTACTCTTTCCGGGTGGTAATCCACCCTCTCTGTCTTTCGCTTCAATGAAGCATCTACTAAAGCTGGAGACAATTGCTCAAATAAATCGCAGATGGTCAACTGGAACAGGATGCCTCATTACCAAACAACTCTGGCCTGCGCTCGACTCCAAGCGTTCGCTAAGACTTATCAGATTGAGCGGGCTGAATCTTTGAACTCGCATAGGCATTGCGCCATCGGAACTTACGCCTCTACAACGACGTCTGCCGATGCTGCCAAGACGAGTATGATCAAGAAACCACTGTCCACTTGACATGCAACTGCAGTGGGCTCTCACTCCGCAAATTTAGACTTATTTTGACAAGCTGGCTGAGCTAGGTCAGCCCTCATCTTCGCTTTTTAAAAGAACCTACTGGTTTGCGGAATACGTATTCCTAAGTGTGGCTGCTGACTTTCCATACGGCAGGCAGCCACTTCAATTTAACCTAAACTAACCTTGCACGGCCTGTGTAAGAGGGCATTGCGCCATCGGAGCTCACGCCTCTAGGCTAGTCTTCTTCAGTTGCAGCTGAGTCCCAAAGCAAGCTAGCTCTAAAGGAAGCCTGTGTAGCAGCTCATCTTGTCCACCAGTTTGAGCTCCAGCGACCGCTAGACAGATTCGCCTTTTCTAGAGAAACTGTAAGCTTTGATATTCGTCCCAATTCAGTTTCCACACAAACGGCCATGACTTTTCAGTTCAAGTTTCCACGAGAACGCCCAACATATTCAAGTACTTACTCGCGATAGAAGAGTTTATTTACAATTCGACTGAAAGCAAGCAAACTGTAATCGAATTAATTACCGCTATCTGAAATATTTCTTCAGATTGTAGCTCGCAAGTTATTTAATCTCGTCGCGGATTATCACGTCACATGTGATGAATCAGCACGCGAGCCTGTGCATGCCACTTGCAGGACTTGTTGCCAAAACGGAAGGAATTTGCAGTCTCAACCTGATCTGCTGACCTGCTGGGTCGTTGACCACCGCCGAGAGTCATCCGGTGTGTTGCACTCACATGCTCCCTCTCTCTCTCTCTCTCCGTCCATCAATATACTCACATTTTCACTCGGCTAAACCAGAAACATGGAAATAATCTAGTTTTGAGCACATTCACTGCGTTGGGTGCGGGGGACTGTGTGCGCATCCAACCGGCGCAGACGGGTTCAAACTGGATTCGGTCAGTGTTACAGAGACTCGAGTCGGAGATCCACTGAAGCTGGAGCATTGTCATGCAGCGTGGTCGAGTGTCTACCGTGTGTTCACGTTACTAGGTGACGCGATATGGGTTGCATAACAAAGAAAGCCCTGCTATTGGGTTCCCGAATCCACAATCACGTGCCCAGCACTTGAGCGAGATCTGATTTGAATATTAATGAGGTCTGCATTGTTGTTAATAATGTTTCGACCGGTTTGGGGGGAACTTTGTTTTGTAAATTTTCGGGGAATCAAATCTGGGAATCACAACAATCTCAGACCAGTCTGCGTTGTGTGAAGCGTCCGATTCGGGAGTGTGACGTGTGAAATTAGGTGAACTTGATAGAAGTTGCCTGATCTGGAGTGGGGGACATTTACGTCAGTTTTTCCAGAAGCTGCCACGGTTTGAGTATGGTTTAGGTGCGCTGGTGGAGTCATGGTTTCTACCCATGCAGTCAAGAGAGAGCAGTCCAGATCACAGATCCCTGCTTGAAAGCCACAATTAATTCAGTGAATGAGGCCATTGAAGAATGCATCATCTTAGCTTTCACGATCTATTTTATACGGTGACACGAATGCGGAATTAGTGATCTTAACCTGTGTAGGTTAGGCATGGTACAATGGCTGACTGCAAAAAGGAAGCACACATAGGCCATGTGAGGTTAGCTGGCTGACCGCCAGCATGCTGCATGCACTACTTACTAAGTGCAGCACCATTTAGGCCCCATTGTGTTGCCCCGCGTATCTAGTCAACACAATTGGTCCTCTCTAATAATGCGATGAAGACGGCTGACTCTAGGTAGGTTGGGGTGCTGCCAGTGTATTCATAAGCACACTGATTGACCACTCCAGTTATAGTGGCTAAGGCTAGGGTTAAGGTAGGTAGGTAGATGTGACTGGCAAAATTCACTCGGGGACTTGCCTCGCTTAGACCGTTTTGCTGTCTCCATTCGGCATTTTACGCCACTTCGTTGACCAACGAGACTCGGTCGTACTCCCTTGCCTTCGTTGGTGTGTGTATTGATACCTACAACCAGTTGGTTGGTCCCTGAGGATGTCCTTTATGTTGATGTTCGCTAAATCTTCGAGACTATCGAAGAAATAGCTGCCCAGTATGCTTGTCTCTGCAAGGGACAGGCGGGTTCCGAGGTAATGTAGCACAGTTTCCTCGTCCTTCTCATCCATGCAGGGTGCTCCAAGGCTTCTGGCTTGATTGACAACTAGGCAGTGGCCAGTAATTACGCCTACAACTTTACTAATGTTCCTCCCTTACTAATTCTAGGAGAGCTTTCGTTTTTGATGGATCTAGTGTAGGCCACATCGTTTTCGTTGAGCTACAGGTGTCTAATTCCGTCCATCTAGGATTGGTTTTGATTATGGCGTCTGTCAGTAGCATTGATACTCGTAGAAAGGCTTTCATTGGGGAATGTGGTGTCTCCTGATTTCGTGCCAGTGGTAGACTCGCCCCCTTCTTGCTATTTCTTCGGCTCTTTCGTTGCCCGGAATAACCAGGGACCCAGCACAGGTTGCGTCTGTCTCCCTTAGAGATAGGCTGCAGAGTTTTACCATATTAGACTTAATCGATGGTGTTTCCAGAGGCTTCATGGCCTCCTGATTACAATTGTAAAAAACAATAGACCCTCCGTCTATCAGGGTTCTTGATAGCCGGAGTGCTGCCTCTTGAATAGCTTCTACGTCTGCCTGGCAAACACTGCTGGTTGTATGGCTACTGCTAGATCCGGCGAACTGGCGAATACACCAGAGCCTGCGCCATCCTCTGACTTGGAACCGTCAGTGTAAATTTCCGTGACATTGGAGTTGCACACCTTTCTTTCATCTCGCTCTATTCTGTTTTGTTTTGTGCTGAATTCCGAAGTCATCAAAGGGTGGTATGTAATCAGGTTGTTTAGGGCTCTTCGAATTGTGAAGTAGCTCCATATGCCCTTTGATGTGGGCCTACCCTCCCTCAGTCTCAATGCTGTATACGTGGCAGTAAGCTTTCCGTAAATGTCCATGGGAACCCGATTGAGTAAGATTTCGAGGGCCGCCGTGGGTGTTGATCTGAGTGCACCTGTGATGCGGTTGCATACCGATCTTATTCTGATGGGGTTCGGTAGGGAACGGGGCTGCTAGTGAATTCACCAGCACACTTGGACCACGTTGGTCCATTGTGATACTACCACAGACTGCTGCCGTTTAGAGCCAGTGTGTTAAAATGGGGTGTTTAGTGGCGTTACTTTGATTCCAACTGCAAATGGTGACTGTACCAGATTCGAGTAACTGTAATTTCACTGGGACTCGAAGTGGGGACCCCACTTAACAAGCGCAGGTACTTAACCAACTGCGCCATCCAGTAGGGAAGAATATTGAGGTTTCCAGACACAAAGTACACAATGGATTCCTTCTCTTAACCGTCGCTGCAGGGCAGAAACAACCTAAAAACGTACTCCAATGGTGGGTAGCACTCTGCCAAAAACCTGTGAAAAATCAGGTGGAGTTACAGAGAGCTAAACTCTGGTATAGAAACTATTAATTTCGAGTCTATTCCTAAAGACTGCAATATACGCGATCCGGGTATCAATTATGATAGAGACTAGAGAGCAAAACTTTAGCTCGCAACTCTTCTCTTGGTTTCATAAAACGCTGGTCTTAAGAATCCTCTGACCCGTACGTTACAAAAACCCTTTTCATTATCGCTTTAGACCCGTCTTTGAAAAATGCCAGCCAAGACTGGTCACCTATTAAATTGACCCACTCCCTCAGTGTAGAGTATTGGCAACATTACGGTAGAGCTTGGGGGGTGTTCTTCCATATGTCATACTCATGATATGCATCTAGTGGGCATGCTCAATCTTGTGATCTGACCACCGACAAGTCGACACTGGCTAGACGACACTACATTGGCGACGAAAAAATAAATAACTAAATAAAAGGTGTGTTCCCACACCCAAAATAAACAGTACAAAACAACGAAAATCTACAAAAGTCTGTTCCCGTATGGCAAAAATATGGGTTTTATGTCAAACGAGCGCATTTATTTAAGAAAAACATGTACAGTAGCATTATTCAAAGTATTGCCCGTCTGAAGCTATGACTTTTTCCCGTCTTTCTGGGAATTTGTGGATCCCATCAAAAAAGAACTGCGCCGGCTTGGCAGCCAAGAATGAACCAAGCCAATTTTTGATATTCTGCTCTGATGTGAACCGTCTTTCAGTGAGGGCGTTCTGCACGGACCGGAACAAATGGTAGTCAGAAGGGGCATGGTCTGGGCTATAAGGCGGGTGGGGTAAAACTTCCCATCCACTGTTTTCCAAATAGTTCTTAACCGGAGTAGCAACGTGGGGTCGAGAGTTGTCATGATGGAAAATTATTGCCTCGTGTCTGGTCGCATATTCCGGGCGTTTTTCGGCTACTGCTCTCTTCAAACGGGTTAATTGTGTTCGGTAGCGTTGTCCATTGATGGTCTCACCCGGTTTTAGCAGCTCATAATTCAGAACACCCTTCTGATCCCACCAAATACAGAGCACTGCCTTCGCGCCATGGATATTCGGCTTTGCCGTTAATTTGGCTGGTTGGCCAAGCCAAAATCTTGCAAGCCACTTTTGGCATGTTCGCTCAGCTAGCGCATGTTCACCATAAACTTCCACCAAAATACGATGACTTTCGGCAGCAGATCTCTTCATATTAAAGTAATGAAGAAGAACTTCCCGCAGAAACACTTTTTCAAGCACAACACGCAAAAACACACTGTTTACGCTTCAAATGAATGACATATACTGAAATGACGTACAATGACAGTGGATTTCCAACGCATGTCCCAATGGAATAATACAAGATACGCCATCTCTTAGCAAACCGCACGAATTAAGATATACACCCAATAAAGTATTACACAACTCGCAAGTGAATAAAAAATTTAACCCGCTGACTTTGGTGCCAATAAATATTAACGGTATTTTATATAGGGGTTAAAAACAATTTTAGAAACTAGCATTTTTTAGTAGTTATTGGCAGTTTAAAAACAAAATATTAAAAAAAAAAAAAACGGCAACACTTACAATGAAGAACTATGCCGAATTTGACAGCTAGACATGTTTGTAATGCAAAATCTACATCAAAATTGTTTATGTGAATATTTTTTTTTTAGACATGTTTTTTAATGTAAAATTTACATCAAAATTGTTCATGTGAATAGTTTTTGAATACCGGTGAGATCACAGTAAAAAAAATTCTAGGTTTTTCCCTTCCACAAAATACCGTTAACGTTTCTTGGCGTCAAAGTTATCGCACTCGTGCCAGTGAACTGGAGAGTTTATTAGTAATCTAATTTAGTAATCTCGATAATGGAAAATGAGCCATTAAATTAACAAATTCAAAGTTCTCAAATGTGTTGCATGATTCCATTCAATTAGAATAAGCATAGTGAACTTGATATGAAGTTGGTTAGAATGAAAAGGAAGAGAAAATGCGTTCCATTAAATTGGAAGTACAGTACAACCTCGCTAATCCGGACAGGTAACGTTTATGGTGTGCCTGGCAGAATCAAAAATGTAGAAAACATAGGATGAAGAGGACAATCGACAACTTTTCAAACACCTTTTATGACAGATAGGCTATCATCGCAAAAGCCATGAGAGAGAGAGAGAGAGAGAGAGAGAGAGAGAGAGAGAGAGAGAGAGAGAGAGAGAGAGAAAACGTTCAGTCCAGGCCTTAACCACAAAATAGCACTTCAAGATAATGTAAACTTAACCCAACTAAGATGGATCTCTGAAATACATACCACAGAGCATGAAAAATCAACGGACGCATATGTGCGACACATGCGTCTGTACAACAGTGTATAACATAAGCGACACAAGCGACACAAGTAGTGGGGGAATTCGTATAATTGGATGAACATAGATATGTACATAGAACAGAGTCAAAAATTGTACGCAATTTAATACTGTCCGAACTGTAGAGGTAACATTTTGATAGAGTCCGCAATAGAGAGGTGTCCGGACCAGAGAGGCTTTAAGCGATATAATGAACTTCAAATGAAGTTTGGTTGAATCAAGAGAAAGTGAAAATGCATTCCATTTAAACAGATACAAAAATTCAACTTAAGCTTCAGTTGGTGCTGGTTTTTCAGAGGTTAACTCTAGCATGCATCGCTTCAGCCACCTTATCTGATGGAGCTGATGGATTTGATGATGGATTGAATACTTAAGGTATTAAAATTTGCCCATCCCATGGTGTGAATGAAATATAAGAAGAAAATGATAAGGAATATCGCCAATTTGTCCCACTTCAGCTCAACGCCAACAACAATTGGCGTTCACTTATCGTTGCTACTGGCATAAACTTTACACTTTCATACAACGTCCCTGTGTTGTTTGAAGTGCCTCAGAAGAGTTCGATGTTGGTAAACAGTTTCTCATTTCCATCAGTTAAATCCGCCGACGGCTGGTTCACTCGCCGTTTTCCAGTTCGTTCAGTATTATGACTCGCACAAGTCACACCAAACGGCTGATAAGTGACAACAATTCGAACGTGAGCCCCACCGACCAGAGGTAAACAAAACAAATTAAATTAGGTTTTCGATTTTGTGTTTTTGTTTTCTCGATGACCGTGGCAGTGATCAAGTTTTTCGAAGCTGACTCACGGTCGATTTGTTTGAAATTTGTAAGTTGCCACATTGAATACCAATAAGAGCATGCTTGCCAATTGCCGTGTGAGGTGGGGAGGTAAACAAAACGTGTTTACCAACAAAATAAAACCGATTTTACGAGCCAACTAATTTGGGGCATGATGTGGGAAGTGAAGTGGAGCCACTGTGGAAGGTTGTTCACTTGCCCGAGATGAGGTTGCATACTAAAACAAAAATATGTCAGAATCTGCTGTCGTGTTGTAAATTTGACATTTTATTCGAAAACGGACTCTGATGGTAATGCAGGGTTGCCGATTTGAATATTTCAGGCCAGCGACCCATGGAGGGTCTGCGCTTGTGCCGGCTTGCAGTCATCAAGACCAAGCTTTCTTGCAGCCACGATGGCTTGCTTTTGTACCAGAAAAGCATCCACTTGAATGTGGCTCCGATGAAAAGACACACGCTCGGTGTTGCCCAGCCAGTGTTGTCAACGGAGCTTTGCCTTCCGAGTACAACCACAGAGATTCTAAGATTTCTTAAATTTTGAGTATCTTATGAATCCAATCCACTTCTACTCTCGTGCAACAAATGCAATGGCCGTAAATCTCTTAATGAATACAAATCTGCTGTTCGGAGGGCTCATTATTTTGTCAGTTTGTTTGCTTTTTATGATCTCATTCTGAGCCCCGGTATAAAGATCAACTACCGGACTCAAGATGACACATGACAGGCAGCCATCTGTTAGCTCTTAAAGTTTCCCTTTAAAAGATAAAACAATGGCAGGAAACAGGTCAAACAAATGTCTTCGTACCATATGCCGACTATTCTAGCCAAACATCATCAGGCACATGGATCTGTTAGAAATGACAGGAGATGAACCAATTGTGGCACAGATTAAGATACGCAAATGGAAATGGATCGGACATACCATCAGGAAGAAAGCCGGCTGTATTACCAGAACAGCGTTTGAATGGCAAAGAATCCAGAGGCCGTTCCAAGATCACCTGGAGACGATCGGTACTCCTGGAAGTAGGAACATACAGCCTTACTCGAATGAATTATTATAGATTTTGTAAAAGAATAAAGTGCAGTATCCTAGGATTGGAATAACGCGTTTGTTTGTCACTCAAGAAAACTTCAACCATGGCACGTGTTAAGGACTTCCTTAGGTTGAGCATCGTTCTGTGGTCTAACTAGTCGGATCTCTGCCTTCCGGACAATCACCAAATTGTTCAGTTCATACCGTTTGAGACTGTGCTTACAACTAGATGAACGAACAATGCTAGGAGTAACTTACTGGCCCTCGGCGGGCGCTCTAACCAAAACTTAAACTTATGCCATGTCTTTCGACCTAAACTAACAACGCAAATATTTGAACAAAACATGGATATTAAATGGACAAAATTAAATTAAGAAAATTGGACAAAAAACTTAATAACCGAACTGTTCTCTTAAAACTTATATACTAACTTACATACTACCATAAAATAACTTAGGCTACCTTATGCTAAGCTTAAATACATATAAAGGGTAATTTTTTAAAAGCTATAGGAAAGTTTTTCAAAAAAAAAAAACACATAAAATTCAGCAAAATGCATGAAATCTTTGTTTGCATCGATAGTACGGTCCATATAATTTAATGTTTGAAGATTATTTCATGCAAAGGTTGACCTTGACTGCGCCTCAAATGGTCCATCCGCTTAGTCCAATTTTGGCATACTCTTTCCAACATTTCGGCCGGTATCTCACGAACAAATGCTTCAATGTTGTCTTCCAATGCGTCTATTGAAGCGGGCTTGTCTGTATAGACATGAGCTTTAACATAGCCCCACAAAAAATAGTCTAAAGGCGTTAAATCGCACGATCTAGGCTGCCAATTGACCGGTCCCGAACGTGAAATAAAATGTTCACCGAACTCGCCTCTCAATAAGTCCATTGTTGCGAGTGCTGTGTGGCATGTGGCACCGTCTTGTTGAAACCACATGTCATGCAAGTCAAGCTCTTGCATTTTGAGCAAAAAAAAGTTGGATATCATCTCACGGTAGCGCTCATTTTTGAAGAAGTACGGTCCAATGATGCCACCAGCCCATAAACCGCCCCAAACTGTGACTTTTTCTGGATGCATTGCTAGCTCCTGCAATGCTTCTGGCTGATATTCACTCCAAGATCGAAAATTCTGCTTATTTGCGTACCCATTGAGCCAAAAATGAGCTTCGTCTTAAACTGACCATAAAATGGAAGGAGCGCGTGATGAACTTTCTTAACAGAGCCCGCATTTTGATAATAAAATTCAATAATTTGCAAGCGTTGTTCGTTTGTAAGACGATTCATGGTTAAATTATAGACCAAACTGAAGACGGTTGACAGTGAAACAAAACACGAAACGTGCGTCAGCTATTTAAACCAGTGTTGCCAAAAAGATAATAGCTAAAAAATCACCCTTTACAATCTGCATAAGTGGTTCCTCAGGGGTTATAAGCGCGAACAGTAGTAAGTAAGGTTGATCAAGGCAGTTAGTAGAATCGCAGTCGATGATATCCTCTACATCGATTGACTGGTTAACTTTACCATTTGGTAAGTCTTTCTTACCTCATTCCTGCATTAGTATACCTCTATTCCACATATCTCGTGCTTCTCATGCTCCTTCTTTTTCCTCCTTTGAAGCCGGTGTGTGTCTCTCCTCTTCTGAGTGTACAGCTCGGGAGCAGCTCGTATCTTTCTTTGCAGTGCCGCTTTATAAGCTCCATGCGAGGTTCCTTTCAATGAAGATCTTACCATCTGCACGGACGATCAGACTGCATTTAAGTCCCGACAATGTCATGTTTATCTCAAAAATATCCCTTAATTGAAGGCAGTGACCTAACGTGATGGTTGAGCATTAACCCTCATCTCAGGTGGCTGCCGGGAGTTATGTTTCACAGCCAGTATTTATGGCAAAAAAGCACTTTTTTCTTTGTTTTATTTTCTTATTTTCTTATTTTGTTTTTTAACACAATTTATTGAAACTAATTTCCAGCATCTACTTTGCTCTTAAGACTTAACCTAAGACAATATAACAAAAAGAGAACAAAACGGAAGTGGTAGATTGTACGCACTAGAAGGAAAGAGAGAGTACGGTATACAACGTTATCGATGGCTTCGGTTGTAACTTGGCTGTGGCGTCCTTCATTCAGTGCACAGCAGCATCACGTGAGATCCTTGGCTTGGCGTGTGCTTGGACAATCGCAAGCACATGGCTTCGGCTTGGCTTGGATGTACCGCTTTTCATCCAATGCATAGCAACATCACGCGAGAGCTTAGGCTTGGCTTGGTTTTACCGCTCTCCATCAATGAACAGCATTATCACTCGAGTGGCTTGGGCGCATGTTTGGATAAGTAGAAACACTGCCAAGGGCAGTCTGCACCGAATGCCGAGAGTATGCCATGTTACTCGGGGTGTTGTGACAATTGTAAGGCCGTTGAAGTCGTTAGTGTGGCTGGTACATCCTCCTTCCGAACACTAGGAGGAGTTTCACCTTCCATGCTAATTGCCACAACCTACCATCTTTTGAAGATACACACAGGAAACACATGCCTTCAATCAAAGGAAATATGGCCCTCACTTAATCTCAAACGATCGCTCAATCTGCTTAGACTTAGCAGATCTGTATTCCGCTGGCGCCATAACCGGACTCTGCACAATTGGCAATCATGTCCACAATATGTATGTTCTTTGTAAAGAGTTTTGCAGAAGCTGCATGGATGAAGAGGAGGTGGAACCAACATATCACCTGCTCTGGTCTCGTAGCGCTCTGGCATGTCGTAGGTACTTACACCTGGCGGCTTACTAGTTCAATAGCCTTAAGAAGCTTTGCAGCATTAGCTTCGTCATAAGCATCAACTGGTTCCAACAACCCGCGTTGTATCACAACGGGCCCACTTTGGCCCAAGTGTGACTTTCTTCTACAGTCAGCCAGCACATAACCTAACCTACAGGTGGCAGTCTAATGCGAACGCATTCCGGAAGAATGGGCGCTCCCTTCATCGACTTCTGCAGAAGCTGGAGGGCTGAAGAATAAGAAGACACTATTATCCTATTTCTCGACACGTATCAAGTCATTACCTAAGCCAGGAGAAAAAGGCGAATGAAGGCAAGCTAAACTTGCGGTAGTTTCTGAATGAAACAAGGTGGTTGTAAATGCCCACAGTTAGACATTCTAAGCCCAAATTCGTTTATGCCAGTAGCCTACATATTTTTTTCTGAAATGTTGACATGACAACGTACTTTCTTAACGAAGTGTTGCCGTTCACTTTTTCTGCATCAGCACCTTGAGTGAGTTTGCATCGACAAACATTTGATAATGTCCTAGCTTTTACTTGTCAAAGTCATCGCTGAATATTGACAGTTCGATAATGCATTTGACACCTCCTGTCGGATGCTCATAAATTATCCCAGAGCCTGAACATTGTCTCCAACCACTGACATCAGATTTAAACAAGTTCGTGTGTAAGTAAATCTTGTTTCGAAAGGCAAGTGCTTCCACACGACATGCGGCATCATACCGCTCCGCATGTCTCCAACTTCGGTGTTTTTCCGTTGCAACTGCGACTGCACACCACAAATAGATTACACTCGAACCAACTCGACCTTGAGGGCGATTAATTTGTTGCATTAATGCATTCATCTAGCGTTTTCCCCTCATTTGCATGTAGCTCCACATTCCACCAGTGCAGCGGGCACGCTCTCCACAGCAAAGTGAACAGATCCAGTAACAATCGACTTTTATCAGTTTTCCGTCAATGGCCGATAATGCAATATTCAAAACGAACGAGGAAAATATTTGCATATTTCAATCTTATCGTGCTGGCGCTGGGAGCGCGCAGCTCACTCGATGTCGAAGCGAATTCATCATGGCCCGTCAGATCGTGCCAAAGCCAGTCCCCGTGGAAATGGATTAATTTGGTAGTGTCAATATTGACGGTGGAATAAACTACCAGGATTCCTCGTATCTGGCGTTTTTATAACGTCTCATGGGGTCAGATAAGATTTGCATTTCCAGAAGTGACGATGGCAGCTAAAAGCCTAGATACACACCGCGAAGATGTCGTGTTCCGTGTACGAATTATGAGCGTGGCTGGATGGTTTGTTGGTTTTTCGTTTCTATTTTTACATTTTTACCCTCTCAATTGGAGAACGATGATTTTGGAAAATAGGGTAAGGCACTGATAAGATATTCAACGAACTGTGCGATGTTAGCTGTGGACGCAGTGTTTCAAATGAGAGATTGCATAAGAACATACAAATTCTGAGATCAGCCAGAGAGAGATCAACTGCACACTTTGGAGATCAACTGATCAATGACACTGTGTCGTGTCTGCGATTCTACCCATACAGGGCTAGCAGTTAAGAACCATATGAAAAGGAATTTGATTAAAGCAATAACTCCGTGAGATATAAAATTGATTCTGGCTTTATTTTAAAGTTACATTCATGCCATTAGTTATATTGGGTCTAACTTGATTCGGGCGGTTTTTTTCAAAATTTGAACGTTTGTTTAAGAAAAACATGTAAAATAGTATTATTCAAAGTATCGCCCATCTGAAGCTGTGACTTTTTCCCATCTTTCTGGCAATTTGTGGATCCCATCCCAAAAGAACTGCGTCGGCTTCGCAGCCAGGAATGAATCAAGCCAATTTTTGATATTCTGCTCTGATGTGAAGCGTATTTCAGTGAGGCCGTTCTTCATCGACCGGAACAAATGGTAGTCAGAAGCGGCAAGGTCTGGGCTATAAGGCGGGCTGGGTAAAACTTCCCATCCACTGTTTCCCAAATAGTTCTTAACCGGAATAGCAACGTGAGACCGAGCGTTGTCATGATGGAAAATTATTGCCTCGTGTCTGGTCGCATATTCCGAGCGTTTTTTGGCTACTTCTCTCCACTGATGGTTTCGCCCGGTTTTAGCAGCTCATAATACAGAACACCCTTCTGATCCCACCAAATACAGAGCATTACCTTCGCGCCATGGATATTCGGCTTTGCCCTTGATTTGGCTGGTTGGCCAAGCCAAAATCACCACTTTTGGCACTTTCGTTCAGCTAGCGCATGTTCACCATAAACTTCCACCAAAATACGACGACTTTCGGCAGCAGTTATCTTCATATTAAAGTAATGAAGAAGAACTCCCCGCAAAAACACCTTTTCAGGCACAAATTTCGACATATTTGAGTGAAAAAATGACTGTTGTTTACGCTTCAAATGAATGACATATACTGAAATGATGCACAATGAGATCCCTGATGATTTGGTAAGGAGCATGCACCAACTCATCTGTAAAATATGGTCGGAGGCAAACATGCCCGATGAATGGAACCTCAGCATAGTCTGCCCGATCCATAAAAAAGGAGACCCTTTGAACTGCGCCAACTACAGAGGCATCAGTCTCCTAAGTATCGCATATAAAATCTTATCTGCCGTACTGTGTGAATGCCTAAAGCCATTCGTCAACAACCTGGTCGGTCCATACCAGTGTGGCTTTAGGCCAGGAAAATCCACCATCGACCAAATATTCACACTGCGGCAGATTTTGGAGAAAACCCAGGAGCAACAAATCGATACCCACCACCTTTTCATCGATTTTAAGGCCGCGTATGATAGCATTTATAGAGACGAGCTATACAGAGCAATGTCTAGTTTTGGCATCCCTACCAAACTCGTCCGTTTGTGTAGGATGACGATGGAGAATGCACGCTGCTGCATCAAGGTCGGTAAAGACCTAACCGAGACCTTTGATGTCAAAAAAGGATTCAGACAAGGCGACGCGCTGGCATGCGACTTTTTCAACATCGTGCTTGAAAGAATTGTTCAAAACTCGAACGCCAACACCAGAGGAACAATCTTTCAGAAGTCCGTCCAACTACTCGCATATGCCGACGATATTGACATTATCGGAAGAACACAGCGTGATGTCAATGGCGCTTTTGTAGGTATTGCAACGGAGGCCGCGAAGATGGGCTTAGCAGTAAACGAGGGTAAGACCAAGTATATGCTGACAACGAGAAAGGACACCCAACACCGACGTCTCGGTCAGAACGTCACAGCAGACAGATATAACTTTGAGGTAGTCAAAAACTTTGTCTACCTAGGCACCGCTATCAATTCAGACAACGACACCAGCGCTGAAATCAAACGAAGAATAACTCTTGCCAATCGCTGCTTCTTTGGGCTAAGAAAGCAATTGGTAAACAAAGCCCTCTCTCGAACAACCAAGCTAACGCTTTACAAGACCTTAATCGTCCCAGTCCTGCTATATGGCGCGGAGGCATGGACTTTATCAAAAGCGGATGAAGCTGCTCTTGGTTGCTTCGAGAGGAAAATTCCTCGTGTGATTTTCGGTCCCGTCTGCATAGATGGTGAGTGGGGGAGGAGATATAACGACGAACTTTACGGGCTGTTTAGCGACATCGACTTAGCCAGAAGAGTGAAGATCCAACGATTGAGGTGGCTAGGTCATGTAGAGCGGATGGAAACCAATGCTCCGGCCCGAAAAGTCTTCGAATCCACCCCCGAGGGACGGCGCAGTAGAGGAAGACCGCGTGGCGCACGCAAGTGGAAAGGGACCTCAACCAATTATGCGTGCGAAACTGGAGACAGCTAGCTAAAGATCGAGCTGGCTGGAGACGCTTGTTGGTTGAGGCCCAGGTCCACCTCGGACTGTAGCGCCACCTTAAGTAAGTAAGTGAGTAAGTGTACAATGAGAGTAGCTTTCCAACCCATGCTCTAATGGAATAATAACTTTGGAATAATATAATCTCTTAGCAATAGATCCAATATATGAAATAACACATCTTTCAGATGGCCGGTTCGGCTTCCCGGGCAGCGCTTCAAGAGCTCCTATTTCTGAAGACTCGGTGCAATATGTACGAGTATAGTGTGTAGTCCTGTTTCAGTTCTTGTTTCTTTAATTGACTGACATCAACCATCCCCTAAGTCCTAACATCTGTGTATTATTAAAAAAATTAAATAAAACTATCTGCGCTTCAGATCTCCACTCAAAATAAAAGCGCAAACCAAACTCAATTCATCACATATCCCATTAGGGCCGGAGGCCACACTGGTACGTGCCGCTTAGTGCGGTGCAAAACGCTGGACAGGATCTTGTAAGCGACTTTGAGCGGGGGTATACCTTTATAGTTTTGTAAGAGGTAAGATCGCGTTTTATGTGGATGAGGAATATGGAGCTGATATTCCAGTCATCGTGCATGTTTTCGGCTTCCCAAATTCAACAGATGATCTGGTGCATGCTCCCAACCAGAACATTGGCACCTCCCTTGAAGAGCTCTGATGGTAAGCCGTCTGAGCCTGCGGCTTTGTTGTTCTTCGACCTGTGCTAGGCGGGAGGACTGCTTTCTCGACTGGTGTTGGGATTTTTTGATGCCCTATCACAGTCTCCTTGTCAGGCCTGTTAGGCAGCTGCCACAAGTACTGCTTAAAAACATCCACTATTCCCCGCGGGTCAGGAACTCGGTAAGTTGAAACGTTTCGAAAAAGAGTTTATGACTTTTAATCCATTTCTTGCGTTCTTAGGGAAACTTTGGCCTTTACACAACTGTGTTTACGTTAGCGAATAGTGGTTGTAAAAAGCAATCCCAACAGCATACATCGTATAAAATAACGAGTGAAAATATTCTGTCAGTGTCAAGCTAAACTAGACGCCATTTCGAGAAAGATTAGGAATGAACGAGTTGTTCTAAACTTAAGGCAAACAATTTGACAAGGTAAATAGGGGGCCCTAAACACTGTATACTATTGTTACCAAATTAAAATAATGCTTTTTTGACAATGCTGACCTGCTGCAAACTTCCGGCAGTATTCGTGTTCATAAATGTTTTGAGAGAATATTTCGTGCAGGGCAACAATGTTGCAATTATGAACTCAGCCTGTGTTGCCGTCGGAAGGGGAACTTAACTTAAGTGTGTTGCGACACAACACAAACTTAATTCTTTAGTTTTTGATAATGTCGAAGAGATACGAGCAAACATCCATTAAAAAGCAATGTTATTTCCTTAGAAACCAGATTACAAATCTTGATATTGTTAAAATGTGAAAAAGTCAGTGACATCGCAGAGTTTAGAATTAAACGATTGGAACAGTAAAAATCAACTTGCAATTTGCTGTGTTTATTTAATTCCTTATTGTCCTCTTTTTGCACAGACTTCCTGTATCGTTTAACGCAACTTCGTTTAACGTCGCATTTTTCAGGAACGTAACCCCCGCGTTATGTGAGGTGGTATTATTTCCCAATTGCTTTGCAAAAACGCTGTTTCGAAAACTACACCGTTAGCTCTTGTTGTCACTTACTGTTTCATACAATTTTGCTTTGTTAACGATCTCGTTGGAATGATCAGTTCGTGGAGAGTATTCAAAATGCGGCCATTTCAATAAATAGCGACCTGATTGTTTCAAAGTGAGTCTCACGACTAAAATCCTGTTTGTTCAGGCTACAGAAGCAGAACAGTATACACAATCGACTCTCCAAAATTTTAAACTGAAGGGACCTTACAAAAAATTCGAATTAACGAAAAATTGTCGAGTTTAATCGAAGGACGATCACTAACACCCCTATTGCGTGTGTCAAAAAATAATTGATGAACGATACTTATCAACAAAATTGAGTCGTTGGCATTGCGATTGTCAGTTATCAATTAACGATTGATCACTGTCAATTTGTGGATTGTGAATGGATCAAAGTGGTATTGTGAGTGTCAATTCAGTTCAATTTTGTATTTTTCAATTATATTTTTGAGTTTGATAGAGCAAGCTGCTACAAAGTAAAATGTAACTTTGAATTGAATGTAACTTTGTAATATTTTAGTCTTTGTAAAGGGTGGTTAAATTAAGCGCCGATGTTGAATGTGAACCACACCTAAACGTCAAGTTTTGTTCTGCATTTCATTTGACATTTCTCAATTTCAGACTAACTCAATTTGAACCATGGAAAGACACACAATCGAGCAACGCGTTTAAGTTATTCAGGCTTATTATGAAAATGGTCGTTCAAATCAAAAGGCATATCGTGCACTTCGTGATTTTTTCGGTCAATTTAATCGTCCAAATGTGCGTACAATCAGAAGAATCGTGCAAAAATTTGACCAAACCGGGTCTCTAGGAGATATGAAAACAACAGCGGATGCTCGTACAGCTCGTACTGCAGAAAATATTGCTGCTGTTCGCGATAGGGTTGCTGAAGAGCCGTCCACCTCAACTCGTCGTCGTGCCCAACAATTGCACCTCTCACGCTCGTCGTTGATGAACATTATGCATAAAGACTTGCATTTACACGCTTACAAGGTGCAATTGACTCAAGAACTAAAGCCGCTTGACCATTTCGAGCGTCGTCAATGGTCAGAATGGTGGCAAGAAATGGCAACAGTGGATGATCAATTTTCGAAGAAAATCATCTTCAGTGATGAGGCACATTTTCACGTCAGTGGATTCGTCAATAAGCAGAATTGCCAAGAGTGATTGTCGAAAAACCAATGCGCCCACAAAGAGTGACTGTTTGGTGCGGTTTATGGGCTGGCGGCATCATCGGGCCGTATTTTTTCCAAAATGAGGCCGGTCAGGCAGTTACTGTGAATGGTGTTCGCTATCGTGAAGTGATAGCGAACTTTTTAAGGCCCGAATTGGAAGATATGAATGTGAACGATATGTGGTTTCAACAGGACGGTGCCACTTGCCACACAGCTAAAGAAACAATGGCTCTTTTGCGCGACAAATTTAATGGCCGTGTTATCTCACGTGGTGGCGATGTCAATTGACCGCCAAGATCATGTGATTTAACACCGTTGGATTTTTTCTTTGGGGCTATTTGAAAGAAAAGGTGTACGTCGATAAGCCAGCAGCAATTCAAGAGCTAAAGGACGAGATAATTCGGCACATTAACGGCATAGAACCTCAATTATGCTTCAGCGTCATCGAAATTTTGGATCGGATGGAGGCGTGCCGCCGAGGTCGCGGCGGCCATTTGGTCGATATTTTGTTCCATACATAATTGAACCATACCAATATTATCACTATAAAAAGAAATGACAATAATTTCCTAAATAATTTGCGTTTTATTCAAAATCAATTTTACTTACATGCTTTCTTCTAATTCTATATGATTGGAAACATCCCTTAATTGCCTTCTTCTTCTGAGAGTTTCCAAGAAAACTGACTATTCATGGTCTGTTTCATCGTCTAACCACAATTCAATTGAACTCGTTTTTATTGTTTTTTAATATTATATAAATTAGTTTTTAAAAATCCAAAAGATCCGAGTATATTTTTCCATCGGATGTTTGGATGAGTTAACCATACAAATAACAAGTTTATTGTTTGACACTAGAAATATAGCTGTCAAATGTTATGTCCCATTGACCGCAGTCAATTATTCACAATTGTCAAACATTTTATCAACTGAGTTACACAATACCGAAATCCAGAAATGAAGTATGATAGAGAGGCCCAACTTCTACCTCTCTTGCCCCTTACAATTTTTTACAACTATTTTTGTATTGTTTTCTAAAGCCAAATTGACCAATCACAGAACGGCATTTACGTTATTTCGTGAATAACTGTCAAAAATTCATGAATAACCGTCAAAATTTTCATGATTATCCGTCAAATTAGGGGTCAATCAGCTGTGAAGTTGGGCATCTCTATCATATTTCATTTCTGACCGAAATCCATATTGATTGACAAATTTATCAATTATCAATTGATTGATATTTGACACTCGCAATAGGGGTGTAAGAGAGTACATACAGTTTTTGTTTGCTTTTGTTCGCCATTCCTCCACTCTCCATGGCTTCAATTTTTTTTCTCACCGATTGACAAGCACCGAATACGACTGATTATCGCATCGCAAATGCAGCTAACAATTTGCTACTTACGTTGTTCACGTCGCGTAGGTCACAATCCAACGACATTAGAGCTGGTATGCAGCTGGACACAGAAGAGAGAACAACAAAACAGAGACCATACAAACTTGAATGACTGAGAGAAGGCTGTTTAGTGATTTCTTGCTATTCAAGGTTACAATTCACCGACTTGAGAAAAGTCCGGTAAATACTACAGAAGTCTAAGTACTTACAAGTTTTTATGCAGACGGTGTTAAGTATTTAATTGTGAAATCGATCCGAAACTAGTAAGTAGTTGTTCTGTAGCAAATGCTTGTTCTCCAGGACTTACTTAAGTTGTATGCCTAAGAAAATCAAGCATTTACTTAAAAATCTTCCAGTAAAAGCATTTACTAGTTTCTATGCACAGAAGACAGCGAGCCGTCAATGAGGCTTTGGCTGGCATTGAGACGGAAGCGGCTAAAATGGTTCTCGCGGTGAACGAGGGCAAGCGAAGTATATGCTGTACTCAAGAAAGGACAACCAACGTCTTGGACAGAGAGTCACAATGGCCAGAGACCACTTCGAGGTGGTCAAGGACTTCATCCACCTCGGCTCCGCAGTAAATAGTACGAACAACATCTGACTAACACTTGCCCATCGCTGTTTCTATGGGCTCAAGAGGCAACCGAGTTACAGAGCGATCTCTCGAAGGACCAAGCTCACTTCATATAAGACATTTATCATCCCCGTCCTGTTGTACGGCGCGGATGCATGGACAATCTCAAAAGCGCATGAGGAAGGCCGTGTTCTCTTCGAGAGAAATGTTTTGATGTCGCCTGGAGGAGAAAATTCAACTTCTTACTGTAAAGGCTGTAAAGTGACATTAGCACAGTCAGACGTCTACGGATTCAACGTCTAAGGTAGCTGCGCCATGTAGAGCGTAGGGACAAATCAGCTCCGGGCCCGAAGAGTCTTCGACACGCCCCCGCGTCTAAGGTGGCGCACCTAGGTGAAGAAGGACCTTAACCAAATTAGCGTGCGACTCTGGAGGCACCTAGCCAAAGATCGTGCTTACTGGTTGAGGCCCAAGTCCACCCCGGACTGTACCGCCAATAAAGAAGGAGAAGAAGAAGTTTTTATGCCTACGTTAATGTCCCAGATTTAATTTATTAAACGACATCAGAGACTATTTTCGGCTTCTTTTTAAAAATAGGTTTATTGGTGCGATAATTGAACGAGTGCCTCCTCCAAACGAATTGTTAAGCAATTTGAGGACCATAGCAACATCATTTAACATATTAAACACGAATTTGCAGACATTAGCCATTAGCCACCGCAGAATTGCTAATGAAGCAGAAACGATTTTACTAGCGTGCCAATATCGGTAATTTGATCCAGTTGAGTCCAGATGAACTTTGTATGCTCGCGTGAATATATGAATTTGGGCTTTTTATTTGTGTGCGTTATTTATTATGTCGATGGTTATTGAAGCGCAGCGTTGCCTAAAAGACTCCCATTCGTTTACACTGGACCCCTCAGTGTATTCAGAAACCCCAAATAAAGGAAACTTATTTCACAATTATCAAAAAGCCCAAGTTAATAGAGGGTAGCTCTACCTAGGCTTACGATATTAAGGTGACTTATCCAAAGGACTTACGTGTTTAATACTTAAATTGCACCTCATTGGAAAGCAACACACCATCTCTGGATTTGGCTCCTTCGAGGATGTTGAATTTCCTTCCTCTGAGTCGGCGAATGGTTTGCCAGAACACCTTTTTCGCAGATCTATGGTCGCTTGCCAACTTCTCGCCGAAGTCCTTCCAAAACTGCCCTTTAGCTGCTCGCACAGCCAATTTGCATGTTCTTCGCGCCTCAGTGTACCGGTCACGAGAAGCAGAGTCCCCCAAGAGGATCCAGCCTCTGTAGGTCTTCTTCTTCTCTCACATCTTACGCAGATGGAACTCGCCCTTTTCGAAGCTGCTCTATCCCGAACAGGGCACTGAGGATGGCAGACCCGTAGTCGTGAGTGGGGCGGAGAATAGTCCAACGGTGGAAGATGTCATTTTGTCAATTGAATAGCTAAAAGTTGGCAAATCCGCCGGTGTGGATGAAATCCGGCCAGAAATCCTTGAGAGGGAGTTTCATGGCTCACTCGTGTTATTAAAGTGGCCTGGGAACGTGGTGAGACACCTGGCGATGGCAAACTGGTCCCACTTTTCAAGAAGGAGACAAAATAATTGAGGGCTACTCAGTCTCTATATACAAACCGTAGCAACTGTGTTCGGGTGAATGATGCTAATTCAACACCTTTCACCGAGGTCGTTGTACTTCGCCAAGAGTGCGTCTTGTCACCTCTCCTTTTCATTGTATATATCGACTGGATGTTGCAGCGCAGCCGAGGCGAGGAATGTTTCACATTGGGAGAGTGGATGGTAAGTTATATGACTTAGTTACCCTCACATCTGCCCAGACTCCAGCCCACTCTATATTGCTGATGCTGGAATGAAGGTCAACGTGGACAAATCGGAGATTATGCTCATTTCCAGAACGCCTGTTCATGTTCGTGGAGTCCCATTGAAGCATGTGTGGAAGTTTAAGTATATCGGGTCTTTTTCACGAGCGATGGGAGGAGTAATGCTGAACTTTCATGTAGGCTTGGTCAAGCTGGGTCCATTTTATAAACAGCTTGGTAGATATGATATCAGGAAAGCCGAGCTTGGTGTCGAAGCCAAGTTAGTGGTATTCAACTCAGTATTTATTCCAACTCTCATCTATGGTCATGCAATTTGGGTAATGACCGAAAGACTAAGATCGCGAATACAAGCTGCTGGTTTCTCCGTGCTGTTACTCGCCGGGATAAGGTGAAAAATACGGCAGTGCCCGAGGAACTCAACATTGAGGAGCTGCTTCTTCGAACGGAGACGGCGTTTGGGCACGTGGCACGAATGTCCCCTTCATCACGACTTCCGAGGCGGGCGTTGAATGCGATTCCATCAGGTAGGCGACCGCTTGGCAGACCCAGGACGAGATGATTGGACCAAGTCCAAAAACTTGCCTGGTTACGCTTGGGCATAACTCCTGATGAGTTAGGGTCAATGGCGGAAGATCGAGTTGGCTGGAGATCTCCGTGCGTGGTTTACCCCCGCGACCCCTTTAGTGGAGCATGCGGGTCAGAAGATGATGCTGATGATGATACCGACCTCGCGAATGAGTTTTTGTGATATGGGTATCATGGTCAATGAATCAGGTCAAGCAATAATGGTTCCCAGTTGGTTGCCCACACTACTTTGGAAAAAACATCTCCATCTACAGCTACAATTTAGAGGAGTTACGATTTTGGAAAGGCGTTTTTTTATCGCGGGATAAACGTGAACTCCACAAATTTGTCATTTGTACGTGGAACCGCCTTTGGCAACGGGTGTTACTTCGGTTTGTTGAAAATAAAACGAGGCTCAAGACTCCTGACTTGAAGGACCAATTGCATGCTCTAGAATCGATTTTTGTTATGGAGCTTAATGCTGGACGATGAGCAAAAAACAGAGCCGATTAATAAAACGAATAATGCATCGGATATATTTGGTCCTGTCTGCGAGGATGGCTAAGGGAAGACAAAATACAACCGCGAACTGTAGGAAATGCAGTGCGGAAGGCAAGAATCCATCGACCCATGCCCCAGCTAAGAGGGTCTTCGAATCCAAGCCCCCCGGTGCGAGAAGGGGGGTCAAATCTTGGTTTTAAATACCAAGTCATCAATGACGCAAGACAACTTGACCGGCAGCCGTCAACGATGAATGACAGGTATTGCCCAGACTCAGATCTGCGCACGCCTGACAAGTAAGTAAGACGGGATGGAATTACACCGCGTATTCAATTGTCGAACAGATTTTTTTGATTTCTTCATGAATTCTCATTCATTACTATGTCGTCCATGTAGTGCCTGAGAAAAGTTTCCGTCAGATTTCTAGTGAAATGTGGTATGTATGTGCATGAATATGTGCATTGTTGACTGCTACTTGTAGGTCGCGAAAATGGCCAAATAACAATGTCGCGTTCGCGAGGTCGGGTGTTGAACAATCATATCCTCACAATTAATTTTTATAACAAACCAAGACTGGTGACAGTTTTAACCCAATTACCGCCATGTCATTTAACTATCGCAGACTGCCAGGCTGTGACTTGAAGACACTAATACAAAGTATGTAGAAAGGAACTTCCATTCACACGAATTAGTGATTTTTATTCAACTACTCATGCATATAGTTCGGCAAACTACACTTTTTGTGAATGACGACGTTAGACGCGGGTTTCTGCCAAACACCACAATTCGGTGCCACAATACCAGTTTATCTTATTTTTAATTATTTTATGCAAAAAAAAGTACATATTATAAAAACATAAATAGTGCTTAGTAGTAATGTGGTGACCAATAATAAAAATTATTGAACTGATTTCGGGTTAAAACATGTTTTAAATTATTTATATTAGTTTCAAACTAAATAGTGACTTACAGTCACAGCGTGGTAGCTGGTATTTTACCTCCGGAGAATACCACTTTCGCCGAACAGCTGAAATATACTCTCTTCGCATTGAATCACAATTTTTTAATCACATCGTAATTAGTAACATTAACACACTCCGTATAGTTGGGAATTATCAGCCTAAAATGGGACAGGAGAGTAAGTATACATCCAACTTAACCCATTAACACATCTGCAGAAGAGTATAGGTCCAATGATGGTGCCTTGTTGGACACCTTTCTTAACTGGTAGATAGGTTGTAGGTGTACATCATTGCGGTCCAATGAAACCTTGTTCGTCGTGAAAAGTGGCGACGTAACTTCTACCACGGTCTTTGACATTAAAAATGGTCTGCAACAGGGGGCTATTGGTTCGCCGATCTTGTTCTCAATATTCACTGCAGAACTTATAGGTTCCATGCCGCACTTAATTGCGTACGCCGACGACCTAGTAGCGTACAGATCAGGACCGAAGGTTGAGGTAATAAATAGCCAGTTGCAGCGTGACTTCGAAAAAATTCAGCGATTTTGCGACGACTGGAAGTTGGTTATCAACTTCTTGAAACTATCCTTTTCAGGACCCCACTGTACACGGCTTCGCGGGATACTCGCCTAAACTGGCGCAAGTTCGGCATAGTTGACCCGCAAGGACAGCCGTTAGCTGTGAAAAGTGTAGTAAGATATCTTGGCATTTGGCTGGATCAATATCTGTATTTTGACAAACATATAGATATTGCTCTGACGAAAGCCAGAAAGGCCTTTGCTGCGGCAAGGAGGTTATTTTTCAGTAGCCAACTTGATACCAGGGTGAAGGTAATCTGCTACATGGCTCTTATCAGGCCAATCATGGCGTACGGTTGTCCAATGTGGTTCAACGTGAGTCCTTCCCAGATGGAAAAGATGAGGCTGTTCGAGAGACAGTGTCTTCGGACCTGTCTCCGGTTGTATCGTACACCCGAGTCTGAGTACAAGAAGTACTATCCTAACGAAGTCCTGTACAACGAGGCAAACGTGAACAGGATAGATAATTTTATTATTAAGCTGATCAGAAGGCACATTGCACGAGCTATGACTTCTTCCAACAGTCTGATCTTCGGGGCTTACTACCCCAATATTATGTACCATGAAAGGGTACGCTTAACGGCTTTATTCCTCCCGAAGCATTCCTCTATTTAGACACAATTGGCCTAATACAGGATACAGACGGATGCCCTGTAATCTTCCATGTCGTACGCCGAACAGTGGACAGGCGACTCCAATACGAACCGGATGTCGCTCGCACCCACGAGGATCTTCTTCGGTTCAGTCGAGCGATCCCCGCTCGAGATAGAAAGCAGTCTGCCAAAGATCGGCAATTTTACTGGTGGTTACACCAAAACCAGTCTCCGCCATCGCTGGCCTTTTTAAACGACCCGGAAGTTGACCATGGTGGTTTTAAGGTAGTTGATAAAGAAAAAAAAAAAAATATATATATATATATATATAAACAAAAATAAAAAAAAAAAAAAAACCCAAGAAAAGGTGCACCACGGCGTATAAATTATATATGTTAAGCATATATATAACATATACGCCCTGGTGCACGCGTCCGTACTGTTACGGATATAATTAAGATAGTCCTAAGTTTTATGTTAGGGTAAGTTAGTATAAGGTAGGTTAAGTAGTTAAGTTAAGTTTAGCCAAGTCTTTTTTATAAGTTTTCTTGGCACATAATAAATGAATCAAGTTTGTCAGGAAAGACTGAAAAAAAAGTAGATTAAGCCGAAAGGCACATTTATAATTTTAGATTAGATTAGCTTAGAGTACCCGCATAGGGTCAGTAGGTTAGTATTAAGAACAATTTATGAATTGTGAAGTTAGTTAAGCTAGTTTTAAGTTATTTTGTCTAGCATGTAAGTTACATTTCATACAATAAAAACAAAATTACAAAAAAAAAAAAAAAATTAAACCTTGTAGGGGATTTGTTTTACTATTGTGAGACCTTCTTTTACTCCTAAAACTATCGGGATTCAATTATGTACCTTTGCAGGTTTTCCATTTCTACGCAGCTCAACTGCCCCACCTTTATGAAAAAGAGATTTTCCAGCAACTGCTTTCTTTTCTCTTTTAATCGTGGAGTATATGCTGGACAGTTTCTATTTCTTCCTCATCTCTGCAGCTTCTGCAGAAGTCGTTGTGCCGAATGTTCGGTCGAAATGCATGCGTCCCTATCAGAGCACTTGATACCCACCCAGGTACCCGGGTACCAGCATTCACGGGTATTCCTCAGGCACCAACATTTGTACCGGGTAACCGTATGTTTGCCGATACCCGCAAATTTAGACGAAATTAACCTGCTGACATTGTATGTACTTCCGTTACTCTTAATGGGTACTCCACCAATGACTTATATTCACAAATAAAGTATTTCTTTCCCCGGGTACCCGTTATCCGATGATGACGGGTACACGGTAACGGAACAATGATGGGTACCCACAAACTAGGGCATTGCCCGCACTACCCGGGTACTCGGGTAAATGTAGAATTTAGCTTGTAATTGTGGGAAAGGGGAATTACCCGGGTAAGATACTACTAATACATTATTTTTTATATTACCCGGAAAGTACGCCTATTAGCATTCGCACTTCATTTTGCTTAAAGCTGTCCAGGGATATTGATTGCATTTTCCTCATCATCGATCACAGGTCCCATGCGGTTGCTCCGATTTCCAGAGCAATCCATCGATTCTAGCTCTGCCCAGGGCTTCGTTGTCCAACATTCACCCAGTGCAGGCTCATTTTTCGCAAAAATTTCAGCTTTTTCGTTTCCTTGGATGCCAGTATGCACTTGAACACAGCGTCAAGGATATCTCACTGCCATTTTGTCCGCATAATCTGACCAGTTTCGATGTTAAAATTCGATGTTGCTGCTTGGCTATCGAATGAAATGGAGGTCGATTTTATGGTTGTATTTCGTTCGATATATTCTCGCCTTAAAAGACGCTGCTGTCGTGGCAGTGATTTTTTGAAGTTGTCACAGGAGACCTTAGTGCGTCTATGTCCGCAGTTAGGCTGTCAGTGTACAGGTGACTGTACATTGTTCTGACAAAAACTCGGAATTGTCAGTCCTCTGAAGTCGATCTAACATAATTATTTTAACTGCAAAATAGTAAGGATACAATACAGTACAAATAACAAGAGAGAGAAGAAGAAGAAGAAGTGACAGCAAGTGGCGTGCCAAGTCAAACGCATGTTGTTGACATTTGAGCTTGACGTTGTCATCCTCTTCGTTGTCTTGCTCAGTTGTGCTTCGTAGGACTTGGAAAGTGCTGACACATCCCTTGTTTATATGGTGTAATCCCCGCTCTCTAAGGTCGGCTGCCGTAAAACAGTGATCATCAACAACTTTCCGCCTTTGACGGGATAGGATCAGAAGGATGGTAGACAACTTCTACCTCCCTTGCTCCTTGATTGCATCGGTTTTTTATACGGTCTTACGATACGTGGTGGAGCCGGGAAGTTTGTAAAAGTATGTGTGAAATGCAAGGGAATTAAACTACACTCTGCCGACATGGAATAGGGTTAAAATGGCCGGAGTTGGATATCTCTGTCCTCCACTATCTCTGATTGAGTGATTTTGTAAGCAGAATGATCTTTTAGCAGATCAGACTGAGCATTAGTTTTCCCAATTAAGTATGCATATGTCAGTCGACAGCAGACATCCACACACATGTCAGGAGTGCGATAAAATGTATGGAATCTTGTCAGGGCCCATGTCAACTGGATGTCAATGGCACCACAACTCCCAAGGTCTAGTTACAAGAAGAAAATTGAGTCTTCATTCAGATTCAGGCTGGAAAAAACTGTCAGAGTTACGGCAGGGAGTACAGACATAACAAGCCTTTGGAAATCATATCAGAAGCTAAAACAGCCTTGCTAGTCACACAAATCGGAACGCCCTAGATCTTGAACCAATTTGAAGAAATTCGACAATATCAGCGCCCTTCTCCGCAATGTCATGTGATCACTGATCACAGCGCGGCCTTAAACTGTATAAAAACCGTCCACTATCTTGTTGTTGATCATTACCAGCCCACAGTGGTGCATGCTGAAATCTTAATCGCCCGACACTTCGGAAAACAATGTAACAACCAAATAAATCCACTCCAACCCGGAACGGCGCGGGCGGCCTGTGTTGTGAAATGAGAAAGCCGCCTCCACTCAAGTGCTCTCTTCTATTCCGCAACCTGATCGACGAGCAATCAATGCAACTCCACCACGCTGCCGCGCCGCCGATAACCCCCAAGGCGCTTTGGCTCCCATTCAAAACAGATCACTTGCGGTTCGTCTGGCTGTGTTTCATTTCAATTCGTTTCACGATCGCGCTCCCCCAGCACACCGGTTGCAACCGAACCTCGTCGGCTCGGCCAGAGTGGATAGTTGCGGTTCCGAACTGGTAGTGTTACACACGGATAGTGTCTGTGCCGCAGCAGCCGCGCACCGACGACCGCGACGTAGACGTAGCCCGTCTTCAGCCACCGACCGCAGATTGCCATTCAGTCGCTTGTCACATTCAGACGCCACCGAACCGGTCAACGGGACAGTCCATCTGCAGGTTCTCTTGATTTGTGAATCGAGTGAAAATTCGAAATAAAATTTCAAACCAAACAAAATTACAAACCTTTCTTCGGTGAACGGGAAGAGCTGCTTTCGAAGGTGTTGTCTCCGTTTTTATTGGCAAGTGGATTCGCCCGTACAGTGTGTGAGACGAAGATAACGCTACGCTCTTTCGAAGGATAATCGTCCGTGTCCGTGTGTTATTTGTTGGCCTTTTTCGTTGAGTGAACGTACATATTTTAAATTGAAAATAACGAATATGCTTTCGTTGCGAAAATCAACGTCGATGATGCTAAGCTGGTCTGTGATAATCGCATTGATGGGATGCTTTGTGTTATCAGGTAAACTATTTACATTCAACTAATTTGTTTGAACAAGTGTATCAAGCGATCGCAACTGAATGCGAGTGCTGCTGTATCGCGTCCTCTCGCGTTGGTTATCTTTTTCGGTTGCAATGGGGATTGAGTTATACGAGGCGGCCATAAATGTCTGTGCCGTGGAATAATAATTTGTGGCCGAGGTTGCCCTGGAATAAATCTTCGCCTAAGTAACTTTCTATTTCAAATGACGAGTGCCATTACGTTTGTACGGGGATTGTACTGTCATGGGGTGTGATGCCGTCAATTGGTGGTTGTTAGGCTAACAGATTAAGTCAATATTTGTCGCTAGTGAGGGGTCCTTGAATGCAGTCTCTGATAAAATTGATTGCAGTTGTTTCAAATAAGCAAGGCTCCGCAGTGGCGACTAAATTATTTACGATGATTCAATGACATTGTGCAGTTTGTTGTGTTAAGTGTTATGACAAGATCGACAAACAGCAAATCCTCTTTAACCCGTCACACACGTCTCTAGCGCAAATCACCTCATTCAAATGTTTTTTGAAAACTACGTGTCTCCGCCCACAGATGTGATCTCGTTCATGCAATATTTGCAATTGTTTCCCAACAGGTTACAAGTGTCACATGCCTGCGCTTGCGACTAGGCAAACATCTGGTGCTTTTGTACGATGGAACTCTGCGCAGATTGATGTCACGTTATGGTTGTAATCTAATCATTGACAGAGTGTTATGCAAATGAAGTGCATGATGCTGATGATGTGATGAATGATGCTGTTCCTTTACATCATGGCTCATATGTACATGTCATGTTCAGATGAGGCTGAGATGCTTTGATAAATGTTACTATTCGCTGCTATTATAAAGCCACTGTCTAGCTTCTGTTTTGATTTGTCGATGCCCTTATAATTTTGTAGGTAGGTAGGTGACTGAGTAAAAGTGACAAACAAATTGTCCTGTTTCCTTCCTGTCTACTGGTTCCAAGGTTGTTGCTTTGTCGCTGGATGCTCACCACCAAATTGCCCGCAAATTGTCTTTATCTGGCATTTTGACATTTCATGTCACAACCTGACATTTGATTGACAGATATTTACTCTCCAACGCACAATAGATTTTAGGATTTACCCTCTGTTAGTCAAATCGATTTATATTTACACAATTAGTTTGGGGCAACATTCGAGACACAAAAACGAATTAATTATAATACACGAGACAGGCAGATAAGTCAGTGGCTTTTTGAATCCCGCTTAGTAACTTTAAACACTGCTCCTGTCAACTGACATCTCTTCAAACAGGCTCCTGTCAAGTTGTGAATAATCTGCGGCATTTAGCTTGTAGCTGACAGCTATTTAAAGCAGACGACTGCACGCATTTTTAGGAAAATTAACTTCTTCTTAGTCGTGTCACCCAACAGTAAATGTCACTGTGACAAGTGTGTAATCTATTAGTCACCTTGTGTGAAATTTGTCACAGTCGCGACGATCGTGTGTATTCCCTTTGTCAGATTTCATGAACAATGTGACAGATTTCTTCACTTTTTGATATCAATCGATGTTAATTAATGTGCTAATGTTTAGTGTTAAAATTACAATGAATCAATAATTTGAGTGCCTCTGGCCTACTTCACTAGACTACAAATTACAACCACAAATTTGTACTTGTGATTTACAAATGCAACCTCATTTTCTGTTTCACAAAATTACGAATGTAATAGATTTGATCTATTACCACCACTGGTGGGGGGACAGTAATAGAATAAACCAAAGCTAATAAAACGACGTGTACATTAGTTGAATTAGTTGCTTACACTCGCGTCATATTTTACTGTCTTCGTCTATTATAGAGGGTGATTTTTTAAAAGCCAAGCTAAGAAAGTTTTTTAAAAAAAAAAACACATAAAATTCAGAAAAATGCATGAAATCTTTGTTTGAATCGATAGTACGGTCCATATAATTTAATGTTTGAAAATTATTTCATACAAAGCTTGACCTTGACTGCGCCTCAAATGGTCCATCCGCTTAGTCCAATTTTGGCATACTCTTTCCAACATTTCGGCCGGTATCTCACAAATAAATGCTTCAATGTTGTCTTCCAATGCGTCAATTGAAGCGAGCTTGTCCGTATAGACATGAGCTTTAACATAGCCCCACAAAAAAATAGTCTAAAGGCGTTAAATCGCACGATCTAGGCGCCCAATTGACCGGTCCCAAACGTGAAGTAAAATGTTCACCGAACTCGCCTCTCTCTAAGTCCATTGTTGCGCGTGCTGTGTGGCATATGGCACCGTCTTGTTGAAACCACATGTCATGCAAGTCAAGATCTTGCATTTTGGGCAAAAAAAAAGTTGGATATCATCTCACGGTAGCGCTCATCTTTGAAGAAGTACGGTCCAATGATGCCACCAGCCCATAAACCGCACCAAACTTTTTCTGGACGCATTGGTGGCTCTTGCAATGCTTCTGGCTGATATTCACTCCAGAATCGACAATTCTGCTTATTTACGTACCCATTGAGCCAAAAATGAGCTTCGTCTTAAACTGACCATAAAATGGAAGAAGCGCGCGATGAGCTTTCTCTACAGAGCACGCATTTTGATAAAAAATGCAATAATTTGCAAGCGTTGTTCGTTTGTAAGACGATTCATGGTTAAATTATAGACCAAACTGAAGATGTTTGACAGTGGAACAAAACACGAAACGGGCGTCAGCTGTTTAAGCCAGTGTTGCCAAAGAGATAAAAAAATCACCCCTTACAAATTCGTCAACAAATAATTGCTGACCCAGGGACTGAGTCGCTGACTAAACTGGAGTCAATGTCACCTTACCTTAAACACCCTTAACGCATTGGCTGCCAAGACAAATTTGAGAAAATTCATGGGGTCCCAAAACAAAAATTTCGTTAATTACCATATCGACAGCAAAAGACTACAGAGGAGCGACATTAAATATACTCGACATTAATATACTGGACGTCCAGGACGAATTTAGTACTGGCTTTAAAAAATGCTAGATATTGCATCGTACGACGAGATAGTGACAGACTTGCTGGATTGATCAAAGCACATGGCCACATATCGGATTTCTACGTAGTGGCTAACATTTTTGCCAGTCAGAGCCTCGAATGAAATTAGAGGTGGCAGCGAATGGGTTATGACATATTTTTGGGTGAGAATAGACATGGTTTTGTGTCGCCTCACTTGTATTCAAGAATACACATTTTGATACCGTTGTCCGTTGTGGTTAGTGCATGGTGTGACTCTCCCTCCCCCCCACTTCCGCAGCTGCTCACTGATGGAATGAATACCAAGTTAGCGGTTTTCAACTCAGTATTTATTCCAACTCTCATGGGCTATGCTCCAGTGGTTGTGTCTCGTGGCACGAATGTCGCCATCATCCCGACTACTGAGGCGAGCTTTGTATGTGACTCCATCAGGCAGGCTTGGCAGTCTAAAAACTCAAGTCCCAAGTCCAAAAACTCGCTTGGGCATACCTCCTGATGAGTTAGAGTCGATGGCGGAGGACCGAGTTGCCTGGAGATCTCTCGTGTGTGGTTTACCCCCGGAAATTGGCAAAAAAATGTGACGTGACAATTTGTCACTTCGTGGGTCATCAGAACCCAAGTAAAGTTCGTTCCATAGAATTGATGATTCAAGTAACATGCACCCAAATGCACTTGTATGAAGGACGGATGGTCCTCCCTTCGAACGAACCGTTCTTGTAACATTATCGTCTTCAAAAAATCATTGGCGTACTTTGACGTAATTTCCTATAATCCAAACCTTAAGCCTTACAGCCTTCATAAGATAACCGGCGATATGTGACGAAAAGAAATCTCGTCTCAATCTGGTCTGAATCCCAGTTAATAAATCAATTTAACTACTTAATGTCAGAGGTTTAGTTTTATGGCGTGTTATCTTCAGTTGACGATTGACTAAACTTCTGTCATATCTTTTCTGTTTGAAACCCAGTTGAAATGCGGAAATTCAATTTGATTTTCTGCACTTAAGTCTAATTGTCGGAAGGGACAGCGCCTATTGGAATTCCCAAATGATTCTTCGATAACCAACTAGTAGGTAGTCCTATAAAATAGATTAAGATAATCTTAGCCCCTGTGTCACTTCAAAATGTATTATTGTGCACTTAACCTTAAGCAAAATTATCGCTCACAATGTGCTCTACAAGAAACTCAAGTAATCAACAAACAGCACTCGAATCTTAGACGCGTACGGGTATTAATTGCAAGAACACTCATTGCATGTGGAACCTTGCAGCGATAGAAAATGTGTAGGCTAAGCCGGGAGTAATCTAGTAATCTAGTATTTTTCACTTTGTTTCGGGGGTTGGCACCTCACTCGAACCCTAATTGCCATGAATCAAAGAGCCCAACTGTGTGGAATTGTTATATGCAACTTGTCTGTTCAACGGTTGATTAAATTCGGAAGCGCATACCCATCTGCACGCTTAATTGAAGTAGTTGCAACATCTACGCAGTCTGAACTCAGCCATTTTGGACCTACAGAAACCTCATTTCCTGTCCGTCAGTTTGGCCACAATTTTACCAAGTTCGATAAAATTAACGTGGAAGATGTGTCGTTAGAAATTCAACTTGCGTCGTTGTTGTTATCCATACTCATAAGGTAGGGTAGGGAAGGTGGTTCCTAGTGCATTACCAGCGCACTTAGAACATGTTGGTCCATTGTGAAACCCACAGTCAGACTACTACCACTGATTGCCCACGCCAGTGACAGGTGCGTTAATTTGACCGCAACGGCAGTGGTGACTGGACTAGATTCGAAAAGCGTATTAACATTGCTTTCACTGGGATTCGAACAGGCAGGCAGTTAACCAACTACGCCATCTAGTAGTCAAGCACCTTAAAATATGACAAATACGGACCAGAAATGAAGTATGATAGAGATGCCCAACTTCACAGCTGATAGACCCCTAGTCAATCGACGAATTTCAGAGGCGTTTTGACAGTTATTCATTGATTTGTGACAGTTATTCACAAAATAACATAAATGCCATTCTCTGTGTGGTAAATTTGGCTTTAGAAAACGATATGAAACATGGCGGGACACGTTTTGACACAGGTTACCTCAATTATAGGTCTGAGATGAACGAATGAAGCTACCAAATTGGCTTGTGTATGTTGAGCGTTCTCTATTTTAATTTCGAGACACTTACGGATTGGGTCTTATGATCACAGTGCATAATTTCTTAACTAAGCAAAAGTGGACGAAACTTAACGAAACTGAACGAAGTAATTCTTATGATCACTGTGTTTCATTGCTATGTATTCGATAAATTGCTTCAGCTGACTTAAGTCTCTCTACGTCCGTTACGGGGGCTTGGAAAATGGCCTTATTCTTCGTAATTTTCCATAACCGACAAGTAAAACTTCAACCGGAGGTTTTTATAAGCATCTTCGAGTGAGGGTGACGTGATGATCATTTCTGACATGTTACTTGCATTCAAGCGATGTACTGTCTTTGAGGTTTATACCATGAGGTCCACTCAAACAAGACGTACAGTAGCCAAGCACAAAATAGGTTCAAACCCGGTATCTCGGGTTATTGAAAGGTGAAGTGCGTGGTCCATCTAAAACCACTTGCTGTTCTCAAAATCGGCCACACTAGTGGCGACAACTCCATGATAAGTCAAGTAAACCTCCATTTATTCCCGCGAATTGGGTTTTAAACCACAGGAGGGTGAACTGATCTGGACAGGGGTTATTGACCACCACTGCCGCCAGAATACAGCCTCTGATGAAGCTTTTGCCAGCCAATTAAGTTTCAGAACACACTAGACTAGTAGCATTATAATTTGATTTCCATTAACAAGCCACAGTTTTTAGATCCGAGTCAAGAGCAGCTCACTTATGTCAGATGTAAATTCAAACGATTTATTAGCACAAGTGACTTGGCTCTTGACTTAGGCTCTTGATACGTAGGAGGTAGGTAACTAGATAGGGGGCTGCTAGTGAAATTCTGAAATTCACCCTGTTGGTCCATTGTGATACCCACAGTCAGACTACTGCCACTGGTTGACCAGTCCAGTGATAGTGTCGTTAATTTGAGCGATTGGACCAGATTTGAAAACCCATAAAAAAATGTTGGCTTTGCTTTCACTGGGATTCGAACCATCGATCCCACTTACCAGAGGCAGGCACTTAACCAACTTCGCCATTCAGTCGTCTGAGACTTGACAGGAAAGGACTTACTGGACAGGAAAATTATTGAACGACACCACTATTAATAAGCCCATCCATGACAACGAATTAATAAAAAATCAATGTATACGATCTTCTCTCAGAGTTCAACTCGTTGCGCTTCAGTAGCACAAGGTGAAGTACTTAAGGCTGTCAATAATAAAATTGATTCATTTCTTAAACTCACATGCCTCATCACATCATCATCATTTTCTGACCCGCATGCTTCACTAAAGGGGCAGCGAGAGTAAACCACTCACGAGAGATCTCCGTCAACTCGATCCACCGCCATCGACTCTTACTCATCAGGAGTTATGCCCAAGCGTAACCAGGCAAGTTTTTGGACTTGGTCCAACCATCTCGTCCTGGGTCTCGTCTGCCAAGCGGCCGCATACCTGATGGAGTCTCATTCAACGCCCGCCTCGGAAGTCGTGATGAAGGGGACATTCGTGCCACGTGCCCAAACGCCCTCTCCGTTCGAAGAAGCAGCTCCTCAATGTTGAGTTCCTCGCGCACTGCCGTGTTTCTCACCCTATCCCGGCGAATAACACGGAGAAATCTCATCTCAACAGCTTGTATTCGCGATCTTATTCTTTCGGTCGTTACCCAAATTGCATAGCCATAGATGAGAGTTGGAACAGAGGCGCTAACTTCGTTTTGACACCAAGCTCGGCCTTCCCGATTACAGATCTCCCAAGCTCTTTCAAAATAGACCCAGCTTGACCAATCCTACAGGAGAGCTCAGCATTACTCCTTCCCTCACTCGTGAAACTCACATACCTAAGCACATTCAAAAACGACCTACTATGCTTAAGTCGTCTCCGATCGATCGGCCAATGGCCCATTATGATAGCAGCAGATCTAGAGTTCCTAGTAACTGACTGGATTCTACATGATGTGCCACAGTAAGCTAGCCTTTTCCTGTCATATTGGCTTGCAGTAGAAAATGGTGTACATTTGGAGTGGAACTCAATTAAAATGCTTTCGTCTACCCAAAGTTTGCAGACGGCTGGAGCAAGAAAGGAACATCTGATTTGTCAAAATGTAAACAGTCTTTATGTAAGACTCCCTTAAATCGTTCGGAAGAAACTAAATCAAGGTCCATTGCCATCATCCTTAAAGAACTTTCATGTTCAACCGAGCCTGTTCCTTTTGGATTAAGGACTTCCGACGGAGACCTAAGAAGAGTTTAGATCTAGAGAATCCACTCGGTCTACGTTCTCAAAACCACTGAATCCGAGGATCCAGACTTGGTTATGCATTGTTTGTACACAGGCGCGAGACGTGACATAAATCAGAACAACATATTGTAGACTAAATGGCGCAGTTGGTCAACTGCCTGCCCTTGGTTAGTGTGGTTACCGGTTCGAATCCCAGCGAAAGCAATGTCAATGTGCTTTTATCGGGTTTTCAAGTCTGGTCCAGTCACCATCACTAGATGGCGCAACTGGTTAACTGCCTGCCCTTGGTTAGTGAGGTCCCCGGTTCGAATCCCAGCGAAAGCAAAGTCAATGTGCTTTTATCGGGTTTTCAAGTCTGGTCCAGCCACCATCACTAGATGGCGCAATTGGTTAACTGCCTGCCCTTGGTTAGTGAGGTCCCCGGTTCGAATCCCAGCGAAAGCAAAGTCAATGTGCTTTTATCGGGTTTTCAAGTCTGGTCCAGTCACCATCACTAGATGGCGCAATTGGTTAACTGCCTGCCCTTGGTTAGTGAGGTCACCGGTTCGAATCCCAGCGAAAGCAAAGTCAGTGTGCATTTATCGGGTTTTCAGATCTGGTCCAGTCACCATCATTGGATGGCGCAGTTGGTTAACTGCCTGCCCTTGGTTAGTGAGGTCCCCGGTTCGAATCCCAGCGAAAGCAAAGTCAATGTGCTTTTATCGGGTTTTCAAATCTGCTCCGGTCACCATTACTGGATGGCGCAGTTGGTTAACTGCCTGCCCTTGGTTAGTGAGGTCACCGGTTCGAATCCCAGCGAAAGCAAAGTCAGTGTGCATTTATCGGGTTTTCAGATCTGGTCCAGTCACCATCATTGGATGGCGCAGTTGGTTAACTGCCTGCCCTTGGTTAGTGAGGTCCCCGGTTCGAATCCCAGCGAAAGCAAAGTCAATGTGCTTTTATCGGGTTTTCAAATCTGCTCCGGTCACCATTACTGGATGGCGCAGTTGGTTAACTGCCTGCCCTTGGTTAGTGAGGTCACCGGTTCGAATCCCAGCGAAAGCAAAGTCAGTGTGCATTTATCGGGTTTTCAGATCTGGTCCAGTCACCATCATTGGATGGCGCAGTTGGTTAACTGCCTGCCCTTGGTAAGTGAGATCACCGGTTCGAATCCCAGCGAAAGCAAAGTCAGTGTGCATTTATCGGGTTTTCAAATCTGGTCCAGTCACCATCATTGGATGGCAGTTGGTTAACTGCCTGCCCTTGGTTAGTGAGGTCCCCGGTTCGAATCCCAGCGAAAGCAAAGTCAATGTGCTTTTATCGGGTTTTCAAATTTGCTCCGGTCACCATTACTGGATGGCGCAGTTGGTTAACTGCCTGCCCTTGGTTAGTGAGGTCACCGGTTCGAATCCCAGCGAAAGCAAAGTCAGTGTGCATTTATCGGGTTTTCAGATCTGGTCCAGTCACCATTACTGGATGGCGCAGTTGGTTAACTGCCTGCCCTTGGTTAGTGAGGTCACCGGTTCGAATCCCAGCGAAAGCAAAGTCAGTGTGCATTTATCGGGTTTTCAGATCTGGTCCAGTCACCATCATTGGATGGCGCAATTGGTTAACGGCCCGCCCTTGGTTAGTGGGCTCCCCGGTTCGAATCCCAGACCATCCCATCACTGGAGTGGTCAATCAGTGGTAGTACTCTGACCGGAGGTAGCGGCCTGGCAATGGACACATCCGTTATGTCTGAGTGCTCCAGTATGTTGTTTAATAAACTCTTCCAAAAAAGGTGTGTTCCATCCATGTCATAATCACTTTCCGAACACTGTTCCTGTTCAAAGACGTGCCCAACCCCACTGAACCGCAACGTCTAACCAGAAATCGAACGGCGTTAATTAACTCTGCCAGCCGTGTGTTGTTTAGACCAAATGAAGTGTACGTGCCAGCCTCCTCACATGCATCGTTGACTTTCAATGTCACCGCACAAGGTGTCGGCTAACACGCATGAAATTCACACATCAGACTGTGCGCCCGTATTGTCCGCAGTTTCAATGCCCGCGCCCGGTTCCAATCCGGTAGACTAAACTCATTTAAATCGCAATTGAAATTCCACTTGGTGTGAGCAAATATTTGAATTCCATTTCCCCCAACCACCGCTAGTGGCTCGTATCTGTTTGAATAGTAATTCGGTCTTAGCCGGTGCGATCGTAGGGAATTATAAAATCTGTCCATATCGAGGTGCTTTGCTGATGCAGCGCTTTGTTTTTTTGTTTGTGTCTGAATACAACCAGATAGATCCAGATTTGGCTGGAATACTAGAGAATAGGCACACACGAAGCGGTGTTGACGACTGCTCAGCACTTCGATGAGTCAATCTTGGCGGGCACTGCGGCTATTTGTTTATGCAAAACCGAGCTGATTTAATTAAATGCGACCGACCGCCTGTATGGTCATGCAAGGGCTTGGCATTGCGCTCGGTGTTTCTCTCATCGTCGCGGTAGAAGCTAAAATAACATATTGCAAGTCGCCTGTCGGTTGTTTTTGGGTCTCAGATAAAGTGCAAGATTGTTAATGATTCAATTAAGGATTTGCAAGTGCCAAAAGTGGGTGTTGCTTGCTCGGGAGATCTGTGGTTTATAATTTCCTGCTACTGATTGGCTACCTGATTGGCGCTTTAAAGGCGATTCGTAATCATGTGGAATTGATGAAGCTGTCAATTACGTGTTTGCGTTGATTGATTGCATATCAGTGTCGGAACACTTGCACTTAATTGTTGCCTTGGCTTGGGGCTAGTTAGCAGACCATTTGGAGGAGAGTACTTTCATTTAATATGAGCGTTTGGCGGCTTAACTGTCTCATCCTTCGTGCAAATAATGGACGACGGTGGACTTTGTGACTCGCCTCAATCGTAAGGGCAATTACTTAGTACGTCAATTGAGATCATACGATTGCTGCTCACTTGAGAGAGTCATTAAAACGGAAAATTCTATCCCTCGGACTGAGTGCATTGTGTCTGTCGGCATGTCGATAGCCTGTCACACGTAATTAAACTGTACTTACACTTTTATGTGTCTGCATCACTTGACAGCACAATGAGGTGGTTAATTACTGGCATTTAATAAATAGTACAAAGTATTTGTGCAAATCTACAAATGCAATGCTTCTCCTCGTGACAGCAATGGTTGACACAACAGTTAAAGGCACCTATCCAGGCAACTCAGCTAGCTCAAACTGAAGGGGTTGCCGATGACACGTTGGTCCACCAAAGCAACATGTACGCCTCTCCATCAAGGCTGTTTTCACTGCATCCTACCGGTCTGAGGAATCAGCATCAGCACGAGAACCAGATCATCTTGAAGATCGAGGGTTGCCACAGGAAAGACCACGGTTGCTTCTCAGTTGCTAAGCGATTCGAATATGTACAGTAGTGTGTTTTAACTTCCAGAAGGGAATGATTTGCCGATGACAGGGAAACACTGGCGCTTTCCGTGCCCGTTTCAACAGGATCATGACCGCTCACGCGATATGTACTTCGCATTATGTTGTAGGTACCCAACGAGGGTTTAAATTGGTGTGCCAAACTATGTGTGTTAACCTTCATTTCATCCTCATTACGTTGTCTACCCTTGTGCGTAGATTTCTACGCATTTGGGATTTTAGTGTGTTTTCCATGATGTGTTCGTTTTTTCCAATCAAATAAGTTTTTCTCGAACTTGGTCGATTATTTTGATATTGACAGGCAGGCACTCTTTGTGCAAAAACAACAAATCGTCTCAGATATTATTATTTTTGTTGGCGGATTTTTCTTCAAAGCAAACGTAAGATCTTGCTCTGCCTTTGATTTGTGGTGGAACGCTTATTGATCGCTTTGGCAGATTTGATGAGGATGATGCCGATAGGCTGATGGGCTGCTGAATTTTCTCTTGAAACAGTTGCAAGCAAAGCTGCTGATGGTCCCGATCTTGGTTTACAACAGAAATGAGGTAAGATAGAGATGCCCAACTTCTACCTCTCTTGCTCCTTAACATTTTTGACAACCATTTTTATATCATTTTCTAAAGCCAAATTGACCAATAGGAGAACGGCATTTACGTTATTTCGTGAATAACTGCCAAAAATTCATGAATAACTGTCAAAACGCCTCTGAAATTCGTCGATGGACTCAGCTGTAAAGTTTGGCATCTCTATCATACTTCAATTCTGGTTTACAACTTCTAGCTATCATATATAGTCTTGCAAGTGAAAATCCAACCTCACGTAGAAAATTCCTTCGCAATGTTGTTTTTTTGTGTCACTTGCCAATTTTTTGACCAATATACGAAAAAAAGAATTTATACAACAATTTATACAACTTAATTCATGCGGTTTGCTAAGAGATGGCGTAATGTGTATTATTCCATTGGAAGCTACTGTCATTGTACGTCATTTCAGTATATGTCATTCATTTGAAGCGTAAACAAAAATATTTTTTTTCCCTCAAATATGTCGAACTTTGTGCCTGAAAAAGTGTTTTTTCGAGGAGCTCTTCTTCATTACTTTAATATGAAGAAAACTGCTCCCGAAAGTCATCGTATTTTGGTGGAAATATATGGTGAACATGCGCTAGCTGAGCGAACGTGCCAAAAGTGGCCGGTCAACCAGCCAGATCAACGGCAAAGTCGAATAACCATGGCGCGAAGGTAATGCTCTGTATTTGGTGGGATCAGAAGGGTGTGCTGTATTATGAGCTGCTAAAACCAGGTGAAACCATCAACGGACAACTCGTGAAGAGAGCAGTAGTCGAAAAACGGCCGGGATATGCGACCAGACACAAGGCAATAATTTTCCATCATGACAACGCTCGGCCCCATGTGGCTACTCCGGTTAAGAACTATTTGGAAAACAGTGGATGGGAAGTTTTACCCCACCCGCCTTATAGCCCAGACCTTGCCCCTTCTGACTATCATTTGTTCCGGTCGATGCAGAACGGCCTCACTGAAATACGGTTCACATCAGAGCAGAATATCAAAAATTGGCTTGATTCATTCTTGTCTGCCAAGCCGACGCAGTTCTTTTGGGATGGGATCCACAAATTGCCAGAAAGATGGGAAAAAGTCATAGCTTCAGATGGGCAATACTTTGAATAATACTATTTTACATGTTTTTCTTAAATAAACGTTCAAATTTTGAAAAAAAAAAAAAAACCGCAACCGTAGAATATTTACCCAATACTTTGTTTTTAAACCATTTAAAGTCTTTGGGACTCCATTCGTCAGTGTTAGAGTGATTTTTCAATTATTTAAAGGACAGGAAGCAATTGGTAAAGATCGATAGTTTTGGATCTCGAGTAATAAAAGTAACATAGGGCGTTCCACAAGGTAGCCAGGTGGGGCCATTACTCTTTCTTTTGTTCATAAACGATGTTCATGAAATGTTCAAATATTTAAAAATTTTAACATTGGCAGGCGACATTAAATTAACAGATTGTAATAATTTCCAATTGGATATCCATGAACTTGTGAAATGATGCGAGCACAATGCACTAGAGCTGAATACTCAAAAATGTAATATTTTTACGGCATATCGAATCACATCCCCGATCATTTATGAATAATCATAGACTCTTCCATCATTTGGGAAAGAGCACACAAAATTCACGAGATATGCTGTCCGTAAATTAAATTCCTTCGAAGAACTCCTTAAATATGACGATAGACGTAAAATAATAGGCTTGCAGAGCTTAAGTTTCAGGCGTAAGGCAGCGTTAGCCATGTTCATCAGTGACATTATTAATTACCGTGCAAATTCAACATATTTACATGCTCCCCAAAGATCTCTTCGGGTGAGAAATTTACTATACAATAAGAGGCATAGAACCAACTACTGGTTGCAAAGAACCTATTACATGGTGTATAAACACTTTTTATGAGCTTTGCAACGCAATTGATTATAACTTGTCTCGATTGGAGTTTAAAAATGTCTCCAGACACTATTCTTTCATTAATATTGTTTATTTTATGTAACCTATGAGATGCAAGATCGGTAGATGATCCTTGGTCGCGCAGCAAAAATCTGCTGCGTTAAGCGATACTGAGAGTTCACACTTAGAGAACGTAGTGTTTTGTGTGCTCTGTGATGGAAACAAAAAAAAAAAAACAATCTCTTGGCCCCCTTCTTGAAAAGAGGGACAATCACTCCGATTTGTGTTTCACCACGTCCCCAGGCACGAGAGAGCCATAAAACTCCCTCTTTACCCATTTCCATAACATTTCTTGCCGGATTACGAAGATTTGAACATCACTGTCAAGTTGAACAAAACTAATAAATCCAGAAAATTACTTTAGCTTCGTTGGAATTACACTTGCAGACCAAGGAATAGGACAGGGAGAGGCCATAGATGAGGATCAATGATCAATGATTTCTATTTGCTAACGCGATCGCATTAGAACTTACTCCGTTCACACGACAATTTCGTTCCTACGTGTCGTCGCATTATACAAATTTGAGCAACCAGACAATGCTTGAAAATTTGAAGAACATTGAAATGGATACCTATGCAACCACATGAGTTGGACTTAATGTAACGTTGAGTCAGGCAACTTATTTATGTTATGCCGTACATTTTGTCATAATTCGCGGCTCCACCACTTATGAGTTCACAGCAAGCTAAAAAAAAAACACCAGGCTAGTCAAGGCTTCTCAAACTTCTCTCGCCGTTTCGAGTCAGCAAAAAATTAAAAAAATACGGGAATGAAAAATTTCGCGTACAACACTAGTGGTTGCTGCAGGGTAGTGACCCAAGTCCACATCAAATATTCCTTTTTGTACATATTTTATTCACGGAACACGATATGCACAAATTTTGTCAAACAGATATATTTTTTATAATCAAAGCTTGAAAATGCTCAATTCATGTAAACATGCCTACTAAAAGTTTGATCTTTGAAAAAAACGCCGGGCAGTTAAAGGAAGGTTGACCGTATTTTCTTTTAACAAATATATGTAAGTTGGCTATCCAACGAGCCCTCCACCACACTCCACCACATCACCTTAACACATCGCAGTCTTTGAAGTAAGACATCGGATTTGAAGTTGCCCCTAAGAACAGAGCACCGAGCTTCTATTCTACAAATAGTCAAGAATGTATTAAGGCCCAATCATTAAACTAAAACCAATAAAATAAATAAATTGAACGTAACTGAACGAAAAGTCGTTGAGGCATCGTCAAATTTCCGCATACATGGTTCTGGTCAGTTGTAGAGAGCTATTCATTTTCGTAAGAAAAAGTGAACGAAACTTAACGAAACTGATAATAATACATTCAAATTTTGGAAAAAAACTGCATCAAAATCAATTAAACTAAAATGAATAAAAAAAATAAAAACTGAACGAAACTGAACGAAAAGTAGCTGAGGCATCGTCAAATTTCAAAGCCCGCATAAATGGTTCTGATCAGTTGTAGAGAGCTATTCAATCCCGTAAGAAAAAGTGAACGAAACTTAACGAATAATACATTCAAATTTCTCAGAACTATTAATGGGCTATTTTATGTTCCTTTACGTTCATTATGGTCGCGCCTTTACTAATAAGCCCGATTTCATTCACAATTCTAGCTTACGTTTCGTCTGCGAACTAAAGCGCATAAGTGTGAGCACAATGTAAGACAAGCGTGCATATTTCCCTTGAACTGGATCTCCCTCCGTCTGCAGGCAAGGGCGAAAGTGGGCTCATAAATATAAATAGCTTTCTCCCATTCTCACACACTCATTTAACATTAAGTCCTCCAACCAAACAAACCCGCATTTCAGCAGCAGTTTCCCGTGACTAGTGTGATTTACTTAATCTGCGCGAAATTAAATTTAAAATACACCATCCGTGCCGGTCAAAGCGCTTCCTCTATGCGCCTCTCTCACGTACACGATGCGGAATTTATTCACAATTTGATTTGGGGTTCTTGCATTTGGCAGCATACGAGACGATCAAGGTCGGACACGTTTACGAACTATTTAATGCCATTCGACAGAGTAACAAATAAACTTTATTGTAGTTTCGTTCACCTCTCGTGCACCCGCCCCAGTCAGGGATTATTTTTAGAGCAATGCATTCCTGCAACAAACTAACGTGAGCATGTCGAGACAGTCAGTCGCCGGTCTTGTTGTTCGCCATTCGAGTGGTATCGTTTGTACGAGAAACAGAACAAAGTCTTGAACAACCGGCTGACTTTGGCAGGACTATAAAGTTGCTCCTTCTAGGTCCCCCGCGAGGCCAATCATAATGTGGGCCAATGATTTATGAGGTTATTGACTGCTAAGCATACACGTTCGAATCGAACGGATTGCTGGCGCAGTTGACTGCCAACTTAAGTGCCGGCTTGTGGTTGAAATATTTGAGGTCACGAGTTATGCGAGGAACCTAAGCCTAGATGTGTTACTGCTAATTTTAAGACGGAGCTTCTCTCGATTCTTTGGTTGAATGTGGTTGGATGTGTCACGAGGATTGGGTGCACACACTTGACTCAGTTAAGAGGGGCGGGTTTTGCGTCCCATGTTTGAAAGTAATTGGCCGAGAGACATTTTGTGTCTTCATTGCCAACGAATATATCCTTGGTCGGTTCGAGAGGAAGATTGTATGTGGCAGTGTATTCTCTCCGAATGATGGATGCGCGTGGAAGAACTATGAGATGCAAGAATATTTGCAAAGTCCTTGAACTTTATTTGGGTCGGTGTCGGGGTGCAACGTCAAGTACTAAAAGTGAGTGACGAGAGGCGAACTGAAAATTGTCTTATAGAAAAGTGTCTCCGCAATGCACGTAGGCTACTCTTCTTTCCTGAAACACAAGGTCGGCGAAGAAATACAGACCACTTCAGTACGGAGATCAAACGCAGGATAACTCTTCTCAACTACTGCTTCTTTGGTTTCTAGGGACATACAGAGACTTCTCTCGAAGGATCAAACTGACGTTAAACAAGGCTACTCAGCCCAGTGGTAATCTGAGGTTTGGACGATTTCAAAAGCGGATGACGAATTCAGAGGAAGTGCGATTTTTGTTCTTCTTAATTGAACCTTAAACTGTATGAACTAGAGCACATTTTGGACAATGCTAATCGCATAGACAGCCAGCCCGAATGGTCTTTGACTCCAAAACAACAAGGACGGGAGGATAGAGGACAAGTTGGTGTGCACACCTGTAGCCAGCCAGTTAGAGATCGCTGAGTTCTGGTCCATGTCCACCCCTGGCTGTAGCTTCACACAAGAATATGTATCGGATTTAAATCATTCAATAGATGTCTAACTGAGCATGGGCCTGTGCATCCAGGAAAAGATGTTGATTGCTTTAAACTTGGCGACATGTCGGCCACGATGCCTGTTAATGCACACAAGTTGACATACAGTCTCTTCGTGGCGTCCTGGGGATAGCCTTTACAGCAACCGCGTAGTTGTGAACCAATGTATGTCCCTTGACTAGGGGGTCTGGACGACGACCCTGCCTTCAAGGTTTGGGGGATATCGAAAAAAATAAAAATCGAATAGTTCAGAGGCTCCAACAAGCCTCGGATACGGATGACCCTACTGCTGGCCACCATGGGCAATAAGAACAACGTTTTACGGTTCTACACGTGGAATCTGAGGTTCCTTAATAGACCAATTGCAGCCGGCAGGGCAATTGCTAGAAGGAGCGCTTGTTTGGATGCGGGTCTGTTAAGACTTAGGAAGTCTTAATATAATGTAAATACTGTCCTTCAATATTGTCAAGACTGAAAATTAACATTAACGCTTCTAAAACGAAAGCAATCCTTTTCACTCGAAAAAGAAAAGCTTGTTTACTTCCAAGCAACAGCCTTCAACTTAATGGTTTTCCCATCGAGTGGAAATCGAGTGGAAAGGATCTTGGGGTACATTCAGATGAACGGTTAACTTTAAGAAAAGATAAACGTAACGATTAAGATTCTCTATCCATTCATTTGCAGGAATTCTAAACTAAAGTTGATTTATTTGATGGTGGAAGAGGTCGTCCTGTGTTCAAGGCAATAATGTCGAAGAAAACGTTTGAACATACGAACCGAGGTATTCGTTCTGACGACGTTATAGCAGCACCGATCTTCAGATCAATTTGGTCCCATTCTTGATATATTTGGTCCAACTTACGAACAGATTATTACAATCCACGTCAATGTCTTACAGTTGACGAGCAATTACTTGGTTTTCGTGGACGATGGAAAAATGTATACATGCCGTAGAAACCAGTATGGATTCAAATTTTGGTTGCTGGTATGTTCTTATGCATGTTATGTTTCTAAGATTCAGCCATATTTGGGAAAAGCAATTGCTGCTAGCTCGTGTGAAAAAAGACAAGGCAAACGTGTTGTTTTGGATCTCATTGATGGTTTGAAAGGTCATGACATTACAATGTATTGCGTCTTAATTCGTGCTGAAGCTACGACTTTTTCCCATCTTTCTGACAATTTGTGAAACCCATCCCAAAAGAACTGCGCCGGCTTAGCAGCCAAGAATGAATCAAGCCAATTTTTGATATTATGCTCTGATGTGAACCGTATTTCAGTGAGGCCGTTCTGCATCGACCGGAACAAATGATAGTCAGAAGGGGCAAGGTCTGGGCTATATGGCGGGTGGGGTAAAACTTCCCATCCACTGTTTTCCAAATAGTTCTTAACCGGAGTAGCCACATGGGGCCGAGCGTTGTCATGATGGAAAATTATTGCCTCGTGTCTGGTCGCATATCCCGGCCGTTTTTCGACTACTGCTCTCTTCAAGCGTTGTCCATTGATGGTTTCACCCGGTTTTGGCAGCTCATAATACAGCACACCCTTCTGATCCCACCAAATACAGAGCATTACCTTCGCGCCATGGATATTCGGCTTAGCCGTTGATTTGGCTGGTTGGCCGGGTTTCACATATAATTCTTTTCGCTTGGGGCTGTCGTAATGGATCCAGTTTTCATCACCAGTAATAATCCGATGCAAATATGACTTCCTTTTGTGGTGTTCCAGCAGCATTTCCCAATTTCCTTGCTTTTGAATATATCCGCCTGTTTTTAGGCGATTTGAAATATTTTTGGCTGCCTAGGACGTTCATCGTCTTCCAAGCCAAAATCACAAATCGTTCGCTCAGCTAGCGCATGTTCACCATAAACTTCCACGAAAATACGATGACTTTCGGCAGCAGTTTTCTTCATATTAAAGTAATGAAGAAGAACTCCCAGCAAAACCACTTTTTCAGGCACAAAGTTCGTCATATTTGAGTGAAAAGAAATTATTGTTGTTTACGCTTCAAATGAATGACATGTACTGAAATGACGTACAATGACAGTAGCTTTCCAGCGCATGTTACAATGGAATAACACAAGTTACGCCATCTCTTACCAAACCGCACGAATTTTAGTTAGTTATGTACCCAATAAGAAAAAGATCACCCAGATCCGTCTAGAATCGACACATCGCCTAGATTTACGATAATTTCATGATTAATCAATGTCACGGTCCCGTCAACCACACTCGAATATGAGGTAATTGTATAGTCCTCGTGAATGCTAAACATTTGCAAACCGTGCTCCAACAGTTTAACATGGAACGCACTCAAAGAGCTTCTCTCGTTAATCGAATTAGCATCCCAATTGACCGTTAAAACCGAATAACCAATCATCGATTTATTTATTCACCGGCCCAGCAATAATCCGGCTTTGCGTTCCCAATTTGAGTCCAATAAGGACGCAGGTGATAATGCGATAATATGGTCAGCGCTGATCTCAAATGGGTTATAAAACATACATCATTTGCCGATGCGTGTTAATTGTGGCGGGATGTGCGATTTTCCCACCTCCGCGCGAACAATGCTGTCGGAAATTTTTCCCTCAAACTTAATCAAATAATCACACATCAAGAGGATTTTTGCTTTAAAAATGCGTGACTAAGTTGACCGAACGAGTGAAATTATTTGCCAACAATTGTTCTGCAATCACGCTGAATTCGTTAACTCCATTGGGCGACGATCAGGCGATCAGACGAAAAAGCATTCGTTCAAGTGCTGATTCGGTTCGTTGGTATGTGTTTGCGACCACGTTATGAGTGATCGCTTATTATTGTGTTGTTTGGTCAGAGTCGAACATCCTTTGACCTCCACAGTGTTTATGCTACAGCTCGTCCAGAAGCATCTCTCTCCTCCAGATGACCCTTGGGCCACAGTGTGTTTTGTCTGTTTCACATTTTCCATCATGACTTCTTTGGTCTTCTGCTTTGGCTCAACCAATTACCATTACTTTGCAGTCAAATAGTGCAGATGCAGTCTTGTGCAAATTAATTGGGAGAAACGAAGTTTTCGTTGTAAAGGGTGGTTACATTTTAAGGGCCGATGTTGATTTTGAATAAAACACAAATTATTTAGGAAATTATTGTCATTTCTTTTTATTATGATAATATTGGTATGGTTCAATTATGCATGAGACAAAATATCGTCCAAATGGCCGCCACGACCTCGGCGGCACACCTCCATCCGATGGTCCAAATTTTCGGTGACGCTGAAACATAACTGAGGTTCTATGCCGTTAATGTGCCGAATTATCTCGTCCTTTAGCTCTTGAATTGCTGCTGTCTTATCGACGTACACCTTTTCTTTCAAACAACCCCAAAGAAAAAAATCCAACGGTGTCAAATCACATGATCTTGGCGGCCAATTGACATCGCCACCACGTGAGATAACACGGCCCATGAATTTGTCGCGCCAAAGAGCCATTGTTTCGTTAGCTGTGTGGCAAGTGGCACCGTCCTGTTGAAACCACATATCGTCCACATTCATATCTTCCAATTCGGACCACAAAAAGTTCGCTATCACTTCACGATAGCGAACACCATTCACAGTAACTGCCTGACCGGCCTCATTTTGGAAAAAATACGGCCCGATGATGCCGCCAGCCCATAAACCGCACCAAACAGTCACTCTTTGTGGGTGCACTGGTTTTTCGACAATCACTCTTGGCAATTCTGCTTATTGACGAATCCACTGAGGTGAAAATGTGCCTCATCACTGAAGATGATTTTCTTCGAAAGTTGATCATCCACTGTTGCCATTTCTTGCCTCCATTCTGACCATTGACGACGCTCGAAATGGTCAAGCGGCTTTAGTTCTTGAGTCAATAGCACCTTGTAAGCGTGTAAATGCAAGTCTGTATGCATAATGTTCATCAACGACGAGCGTGAGAGGTGCAGTTGTTGGGCACGACGACGAGTTGAGGTGGACGGCTCTTCAGCCATACGACGACGAGTCAGGGCACGACGACGAGTTGAGGTGGACGGCTCTTCAGCCACACTACCGCGAACAGCAGCATCTGTTATACGAGCATGCACTGGTGTTTTCGCATCTCGTACAGACCCGGTTTGCTCCAATTTTTGCACGATTCTCCGATTGTACGCACATTTGGACGATTAGATTGACCGAAAAAATCACGAAGTGCACGATATGCATTTTGATTTGCACGCCCATTTTCATAATAAGCCTGATTAACTTTAACGCGTTGCTCGATTGTGTGTCTTTCCATGGTTCAAATTGAGTTAGTCTGAAATTGAGAAATGTCAAATGAAATGCAGAAAAAAACTTGACGTTTAGGTGTGGTTCACATTCAACATCGGCCCTAAAAATTTAACCCTTTATTATGCCTTGGTTGGTTGGAAGCAGCTTTTGTGTCAAACCTAGACTGACAAGCAAATTTGTTCATGTTTGATGGCATGTTGACCTTCACAGGGAGTGGACAAGGGCTGGTGGATGATTCAACCGTCTATAGGCAACGCAAAAAATCTTTTGAAGAAGAAAAAAACAACTTCTGAGGAACACTATGAAATGGTCTAAGAAACGTCACGAATGGACAGTAGACATTTAAAAAAAAAAGGTTCTTTCGCGGATTTAAGTCGTGAGCGAAGTCCACGTGAAACCCTTCCGACATGGCCATTTTGTTTAAGCCATACACCCCCCAAGTGTCGTGTTTTCGGGCTGTTTATCGTTCGAATGCCCTGGAAGAACGAAGCCATAGTGGGTATGATAAACAGTGTCCAATATGCCAAGTTTAGTCACAAATACTGCTTCCAACTAAAGCATAGCACATACACTGAGAGCTTCCTTCGTCCCAATTCACTTGCACAAGACTGTAGTTCCGAGTTTGTTGCCTCCTTTGTTAGAGCTCCAAGGGATTGTTAACACCCTTAAGTGTCCGGGTTCAAGACACAGCACGGGCCGAAGGTTGAGAGAGAGAAATGGAGAGTACAGGTACGTCCTACATTTATATTTTAAATATCTGCGGATTGTATTCTGGGGGAAATATCGGGCTGGGAAGAGCATTCCATATTCGTGTCGTGCGGCTGATGAACGAGGCTCTAAATTTAACTGTTCGTCCGAAAGTAGGCTTAAGGGCACACTGATGAGCGTTCCTGGCGAGACGGGTATTGCGGGTGAATTCATGGAGAGGAGGAATGCAGTTGCCAAGCTCACTTGAGCATCGTTTGTTGAAATAGCGATAAAATACGGATAAAGACGAGACGGTACGTCGATGTTCGAGCGAGTCTAATGACTCTGCAATATTGTTGTCTTCTTAAAGTTTTGTCGCTCGCTTTTGGATTCTATCTAGTAGGTGCAGGTGCAGACCAGATATGAGCGTTGAACTCAAGTTTGGGGCGTATATACGCCTTATAAATTAAGGCCAAATAAGAAGGGGTCAAGTCTTTCTTCCATTGATTGAGGAAACCTAGATATTTCGCAGCATTTTCGGCGACCTCAAAGGGGTTGTGTGGTTTTGTGTTGATGCACATACCAAGGATGGAAAGCTCTCCGGTTTCATCGACACAGGTGTCATTCATGAATAATGGCTCATTAACAAGGGTTCCCTTGAGTGACAGTATGCAGCATGGAGTTTCTGAAGCATTGAATTCCACTCGATTGTTCTTTCCCCAATTGATTATGCTGTCAAGATCGGAATTCAATGTGCTTAACATACGCTGCTGTTCCAATTCCACGGCCGAAGGGCGGGGTGTGAGTCTTGAAACGAATGTGAAAAGCTGAGGGTGCTGTCATCAGCGAAGGAATGGAGTGGATTAGAAGTAGCAGACAAGAGATCATTTATAAAAATGAGAAAGAGTGTCGGAGACAGGACACAGCCTTGGGGAACACAGCATTTATTTGGTGGAGATCAGACTGGAACCCAAAACAACTTGAATTGTACGGTTCGAAAGGTAATTTCTAATCCATTGAAGAAGACATTCATTGACACCACAGACAAGCATTTTCGACAAGAGAGCCAAACTCTGTCAACCTTGGAAATATCAAGCGCATCGATCTTGTCTTCGCCTGCATTGTGCAATGATTCGTTCCACTTTTCGGTGAGACGAGCTATCAGATCACCAGTGGATCTGTACCACACTGCCGGTCATTAAGAAGCTTTCGCGATTAGAGATATTTCATAAGCTGACGATTTATCAGCGTTTCCATGACCTTAGAAAGAAAGGGATGCAAGTGCTATGGGTTGGTACGGGGTGGGTGACGACGTTTTTAGGGACGGGCTGAACAAATGCTGTTTTCCATCTGCTCGGTAAGAGACCTAGAGAGTAGGAAAGATGAAAAAGCTTACGCAGTGGCTTTGCCAGCGCAGAAGAACACCTCTTCAGAAGAATAGGGGGAATACCATCCGGGCCAGGGGATTTGGACACGTCGAGACCTTTAAGTACTCTTGCGACTGTACGAGTGCGGAAGTGGATTTGTCCCACGGTGAAATCAACGCTCTCAAGTACAGGTGGTGACATGAGTCTGGTAGTGGAGCTGGCAGTTGAGCTGCTTAGTCTAAAGACCTGACATCTGCGATGTCATTGTAAATGAGCGTGGGAATTGAAGACGAGGCGGAATTCTTTAGGTTTTTTACAAATGACCAAAAGTTGTTGATACCCTTGGGACATTGTAGCACTTTTTGCCTCAACTTTTGCTCATACGAGAATTTTACACGTCTTATAATTGCACTGCAGTCATTTCTGGCCCGTTTAAAGTTACTTCTGTCTTCTGTCTGAAAATGTTTCCCCTTGCTTTTGGGTGTATTCAGAGAATGAACCAGCGTTCGAACTGGTTATACACTTCAAAAACCACGCAACAATCATTGATTATTGCGATCGCATCCATTCCTCCATTTCCTCAGCGTGGTTTGTCCGGTCCACAAGAAAGGAGACCCTTTTGACTGCGCCAACTATCGAGGGATCAGTCTCCTTAACTTATCGTACAAGATCCTCTCTGCCGTCTTGTGTGAACGCCTGAAACCATTCGTCAATAACCTGATAGGTCCTTATCAGTGCGGTTTCAGGCCGGGAAAGTCCACCATAGACCAAATTTTCACACTGCGGCAGATCCTGGAAAAAACCCACGAGATGCAGATCGACACCCACCACCTATTCGTCGATTTTAAGGCCGCATATGACAGCGTACATAGAGACGAGCTATACAATGCCATGTCTAGTTTTGACATTCCAGCCAAACTCGTCAGATTGTGCAGGATGACGATGGAGAACTCTCGCTGCTCCATCAAGGTCGGTAACGACCTCACCGAGACCTTCAATGTCAAAAAAGGTTTTAGACAAGGCGACACGCTGTCATGTGATTTCTTCAACATCATACTTGAGAAGATCGTGCGAAACTCAAATGTCAACACCAGAGGCACGATCTTCCAAAAGTCCGTTCAACTGCTTGCATACGCGGACGACATTGACGTGATTGGACGAACATAGCGAGCTGTCAATGAGGCTTTTGCTAGCATTGAAGCGGAAGCGGCTAAAAGGGGTTTGGCAGTTAATCAGGGCAAAACAAAGTACATGCTGTCATCACGAAAGGACGCACAACATCGACGCCTCGGACAGAGCGTCATAATGGGCAGCAGAAACTTTGAGGTAGTCAAGGACTTCGTCTACCTTGGCTCTGCAGTAAACAGGGACAATAACACCAGTACCGAGATCAAGCGCAGAATTACTCTTGCCAATCGCTGTTTCTTTGGGCTCAAGAGGCAATTGAGTAACAGAGCCATCTGTCGAAACACCAAGTTGACTTTATATAACACCCTAATCATCCCCGTCCTGCTCTATGGCGCAGAGACATGGACGCTATTGAAAGCGGATGAAGAAGCTCTTGGTCGTTTTGAGAGAAAAGTTCTGCGTGCGATCTTTGGTCCTGTTTGTATTGATGGCGTCTGGAGAAGGAGATTCAACCACGAACTGTACGGGCTGTACAGCGGCCTGCACCTAGTTAAGCGTCTTCGGATCCAACGCTTAAGATGGCTAGGTCACGTAGAGCGGATTGACACCACAGCTCCGGCCCGAAGAGTCTTCGATTCCGAGCCTTTGGGACAACGCATAAGAGGTCGTCCTAGAACAAGATGGCGCACACAAGTGGAGAAGGACCTCAACCAACTTGGTGTGCACAACTGGAGGCAGCTGGCGAAAGATCATGCTGGCTGGAGAGGCTTGTTGGTTGAGGCCCAGGTCCACCCCGGACTGTAGCGCCAAACAAAGAAGAAGAAGAAGATCCATTCCTCCGGAGTTCTTCTCCCAGGGAGCCGATGCAGTGTCACTTCGGACTGTATGTGCATTATTTCTGATCTAAGGCTGTGCCTTTATCTCTCTTCAAGGGTAGAGACCTTACAAGTCCGAACAATTGTGATTCAATTGTTTTCTCAATCCACAGTCCAAGTGGAGTGGAAATGCATAAAAGTCAGGGAAGTCCTCGCATTGTTCCAACTTCTTTGTGTGCCCGAAGTGGATAAGCCTGCCCACTTCTCAAGGTGTGGGGTGGGCGGTTTGACTGAACTCATATCTGACAGGCGTCTACGCCCAATTAGAGCGCGTACTTTGTGCGGCTGGTTTACTTCAACTCCACTTTCCTAGGTGGCTTAGAAGTCCCATGAGTAGACTTCATGGTTTCGCTATGGGCACCTAGCCAGACTGTCTCTAGGTAGACTTTATCGTTTCGTTAAGGGCACCTAGCCAGGCTCTCTCTGGGTAGACTTTAGACAAAAGACACCTAGCCAGGCTCTCTCTGGGTAGACTTCATCGTTTCGTTAAGGGCGCCTAGCCAGGCTCTCTCTGGGTAGACTCTACCTATGAACTCTTGATCCCGTGTGAGTCCACGCAACAGAGGAAGCGTATGTCTAACGTGTACAGTCTAACATAAGTACAGAAGGATCTCAACCAGCTTGGTCCTCTTAACTGGTTGCAGCTAGCGGACTATGGCGCCCCACAAAGAAGAAGAAGAACGCTTCTTAAATGTCCATCTTCACCAAATGTCAATCTTCTGACCAAACTTTCCACGTCAATAACATTCAGTATAACGACTTTAACCTTTGAAACATGTAAAACTCCGTCTATTTTCGTCCATGACATTTGCTTCCATTTTGAATTGGTTCGCAGGAGTTGGTTTCACTTTCTGAAAAGGTTCCACTGATATGTTATACGTCTGTCAATAGAGGTAAAGCTTATCGACATTCAAATCAACGTGTTGCGTGCCGTGCTGCACTCGAAAGCTACAAATGCGATTTCCTTGACAGTCAAACAATCAACAATCAAGACATTTTCTGAAGTTCAAGGCAAAAGGTGGAATTGAATTACTAAACAAGTTGGAATAATTGACATGAATTGAATATATTCGCTTTTGAGTGGGAATGATGGGTTTGTTGGAAGAACTATCGAATTTACCCTAAGCAGCGTTGAAGCTTTAACGCAATTGTGGTGGATTTGCATTTCGCGAAATGTCCAAACACACATGTCCTCAGGGCCGGACCCTCCATATGTGCAAATGTACAGATCTGTGTTTGAATTCTCAAGAGATTTGATCCTTGAAAGAGCATCAGCATTAAACGGTGTCCGCTGGAGTTCCCAATGTCGAGAGCGTCGAGAGAATGATTCTTAGCAGAAACACAAGGTGAATTGCATGCGTTTGCATTATCTTCGTTGTTGGTAAAAACTGGTGGAGTAAGGGAGCCAGCAGGAACCATAGATGCCGATACTTGAGGAGAGGAAGGCATCGGAGTATGATCCAGTGCCAGTGAATTTCTGCGAATGCTTAGACACTTGGCGCAAGGGTACCTCTGCTTGCTCTTCTCTATGAATGTGATTTCCTCAGCGCACTTTGAGTGCAAAAAAGAGTTGACAAAAGCACAGATTTTCAAGACATTCCTGTCCACTTTTGAATTATTGGGTATATAACTTACTTCGTGCGGCTTGCTAAGAGATGGCGTAACTTGTGTTATTCCATTGGAACATGCGTTGGAAAGTTACTGTCATTGTACGTCATTTCAGTATATGTCATTCATTTGAAGCGTAAACCACAATAATTTCTTTTCACTCAAGTATGTCGAACTTTGTGCCTGAAAAGGTGTTTTTGCGGGGAGTTCATCTTCATTACTTTAATACGAAGAAAACTGTTGCCGACAGTCATCGTATTTTAGTGGAAGTTTATGGCGAACATGCGCTAGCTAAGCGAACGATTTGTGATTTTGGCTTGGAAGACGATGAACGTCCTGGGCAGCCAAAAAAGTTTGAAGGTCAGTAAATGGAAGCATTACTCTGAAGATTGTTGCCAAACACAAGAAGAGCTCGCAGAATCGTTTGGTGGCACTCAAGCAGCCATTTCAAAACGCCTAAAAACAGGCGGATATATTCAAAAGCAAGGAAAGTGGGTTTCACATGAACTCAAGCCGAGAGACGTCGAAAGGCGGTCTCTGTCCGAAATGCTGCTGGAACGCCACAAAAGGAAGTCATTTTTGCATCGGATTGTTACTGGTGATGAAAAATGGATCCATTACAACAACTCCATGTGCAAACAATTATATGTGAAACCCGGCCAACCAGGCAAATCAACGGCAAAGCCGAATAACCATGGCGCGAAGGTAATGCTCTGTATTTGGGGGGATCAGAAGGGTGTGCTGTATTATGAGCTTCTGAAACCGCGTGAAACCATCAATGGACAACGCTACCGAACACAATTAATCCGTTTGAAGCGAGAAGTTGCCGAAAAACGCCCGGAATATGCGAGCAAACACGAGGCAATAATTTTCCATCATGACAACGCTCGGGCCCACGTTGCTACTCCGGTTAAGAACTATTTGGAAAACAGTGGATGGGAAGTTTTACCCCACCCGCCTTATAGCCAAGACCTTGCCCCTTCTGACTACCATTTGTTCCGGCCTGATGCAGAGACGATAAGGGCGCTTCCTAAAATACGGTTCACATCAGAGCAGAATATCAAAAATTGCCTTGATGGCTGCCAAACCGTCGCAGTTCTTTCCACAAAAAGACCCACAAATTGCCAGAAAGACGGGAAAAAGTCGTACCTTCAGATGGGCCATGTCCTCATAAATAAACGTTCAAATTTAAAAAAAAAAAGCCGGACCAACCAACGAATTAAGTTATAGACCCAATACTTCATGTTTACTTTTTTTAAAAAAAAGGAAATATAAAGATAGAAATTGAAAAAGTTTTATTTTTTTGCTTATTTATTTAAATTTACTATGTACTACACTTGCAAAGAAGGTTCTGTGATGTGACCCCATCAACACCTCACAGGCATTCTGAAGCCTAAATAAATAAACGCTTTCCTCATTTCATCTGTTCACACAACGAACCATTCCACACATAAATAAAAAATCCCCCAGCTAATAAATTTGGAATCATTTCAATGAAACGCGCTTGTACATGTGGAATTCACTCATTTGACAGATATGGTTGAAAAGAGAATGTCTACCATCTTAGATAGGACAGTTCTAGTCGTTCTCTCACACACTCTTCACACATGTTGAATCCCCTGATCATGTCATCATTCGGAATGGCCAAGACTGGGAGTGGTGGTTTGACCAGTCCGAATTGTCTCGATGTAATGCACCTGCTTTGCCCTATCCCTTCTTTTGCTATCCACATGATTGTGTTGCTTGCATGTTCGGCAACCAATAGGGAATCAGCTCCAAAAGCACGTCAAGTTAGCAAAACTTGGACATGCACTCCTGAAATCTAAATGGTTCCAGGAACTTGACATAAGCCGACCTCTTAGTTTTCTGGATCACTTGTTTGGATTTTCCTGACATTTGACATTTGAAAGGAAGTACATTCAGAAAGGAAGTATGATGGAGACGCCCAACTTCTAACTCACTTGTCCCTTAAAATTGTTTACAACCATTTCTTATATCGCTTTCTAAAGCCAAATTGACCAATCAGAGGACGGTATTTACGTCATTTCGTGAATAACTGTCGAAAAGTCGCTGAAATTTGTCAATCAGCTGTGAATTGGTCATCCCATTCCTGCCCAAAAGCGTATTTAAGTCAGTACAAGAGAGCAACAACTTAATTTCGCCACCTCTTGTTTTCGTTATATTTCGAACTGATGGCGGATTCGAAAATCGAAGCCTTGGAAAACACCTGGTCTTACTGGTTCTTGTCTATGTAGATGGAATTGGATGAGAAACAACATAATCATAAAACTGTTATACCATCAAACGCTAGGGCCACAAGAAACCTTTTCCCTACTAAAAGAATACATCATTCACACATTTCTTGCACATGTAGAAAAAGAAACACAAATGAGTCTCAGTTGAGGCCCGATTAAAATTGGTACACGATGAATTCGTTTCCCACACAATTGTACAAATATTAGGCGATCCCCATTGCCGCACTATCAGGCAATTTATTGAACAGAATTAATTGAATTCAAACAATTCAAACAATTCAGACAGTTGTTTGTTTTGGCAGCTGTAGCGAAATTGCCGCCGAAAATAGCCGAACATATGCTTGACGCGTACTTGCAGCAAATACTGTGTAGCAAACGTAAACCGCGCAAACTGCGAAACTAAACAATGGTTCTTCCTTTAGTTTTATGACGAGGTGTGAGCGTTGAAAATATGCTGTTTATCGTGCATTTTGTGAAGGAAATCGGCGTCACACTGTAAATGGTACGAATTGGGCTAGTTAATGTGTCTGCCAAATATTCACTCCAAGGCCGTGTGAAAAAACTCGCTGATGGTTTTGTCTGAACTGCTTAAAGGCATCGGGGACTGTAATTGAAGGCATGGAGAACTCCTAGAGCCGATGACAAGCAGAGACCAGAGGCAAATGCTGCGGAAAAGACTCCAGCATATACACCACCGGGAGCTGAACACACGTTGCTGCGACTACCACGCTGTTCTCACGAACATCGTGTTTTTCAATCTCCACAATATACAGCCGAGACCTACACATTCTGACAAATGCACACAATCATCGGTAGGAGGCAGAAGCTGCCACCAGCACTGACACCAGCGAAGAAGACGCATAAACCGGCGGAGAAAGCAGAAGAATTTGTATTCTTACCCGGAATTTGAGACCGAAGTCAACACATGCGTCAACGCACTTGACAATCCCTCCATAGCAGGCATCATCTTCAACGAAACCAATCGAGCGGACGACCCGACAGGAAACGAACACCTCACAGCGTCCGATGAAATTGCGGGAATCATTCGACGTAGCCCTACGAGGTGAGCAGCCGCAGCTGACAATATTTGTGGTTCTGAAGCGAATGCCACAAACATCGTGAAAGATTGCTAACGAAGAAGAAGGAGGCCCACATAAACGTCAGTTCGGTTCGGGGATCACTTTGAAAATCCCCCCGAGTAAGGCAGCTTCCTGATGCTTGGAAGCACCATCCCTTTAAAGCATGTCGTTGCCAAGCACTGGGGCTTAAGCTGCCAGATATCTGCCCAGGGACGTTATGTTCCTTATGCTTGCACAAGGGACATCGGCCCAACTAAGCGATTCGCCAAATGTATACGCTGCTTCCAAGACGGGGCGTCGCTGCAATCCTTTCAGAGACCAAATCAAATACAATGAACTTGCTTAATGGCCTAAGATCAAGTGCTCAAAGTGTCCCATTAAGGTGACATTCTAATCCACCACCCCATTGAGATGCGACAAAAATTCTCCCATCAAGTCCAGTCCACCCTCTCACCACCCACCGTTGGCTAGCCGACACATCCATGCTGGGAACAGCAAGATGAAAATAGCTAAAGTTGTCGCAATACCCGGTCTGTGTTTCAGGATGTGGGCTTATATAGATCTTGAGAAATATGTGTAAGGAGCACCCGGATGGGCAGTACGAATTTCGGGACAAGCACTCAATGCTACATTCCTTAATTAAGTCTCACCACAATGTTGCAGCTGGCTTGAACTAGCACGAAGTGGAAAAGGCCAGCTCGATCTCAGCTGGAAGTGGAAAAGGCCAGCTTGGTGTTACCACAGATAGCCGCGCGAAAATTCGAAATCGAAACAGAGAACAAATTTGGCTGCTACACCAAATGGGGAATTCGATTCAATGCTTAAGGAGACCATCCCGAGGTGGATGCAGACCACCAACCAGTTGTTGGAGCATAAAGATGGTGCTCAGTACAGTATCAATGACCTGGCCTTAACTTCACGGAAAGGTTAAAGTTTAACAGTCTTTCGTAGCTGACCATTAAGAAGGCCAAAATAGGCTTCCATCGTATCCCTTGATGCTCAAGTCAAAAGGATTATGCCAAAGGACCAAGCTGATGCTCTACAAGCAGCTTATATGGCCGAAGTTGAGGTACGGCTTCCCAAAATGACACACCATCTCTAAGACCAGCATGAAGAATCTAGCATTTTTTGAAAGGAAAATACTGCGAACATGTACCGGACTCAGTTTCGATCGGGCTCAAAAAATGAAGCTTTACGACCAAGAACGTATCATCCCCTACAAGAGTACATGGTGACACTGTTCAGAAAGCAGCCATAATACAACAAAAACTATCCTCACAAGGCAATCAGGAATCTAAGAAACACCACAATGCTCGGACAACCCGACCTCAAAGCTCTAAATCTGCTGGACGAGCAAAACTTTCGAACGACGTCGAACAACGAGCTGCATGGATTCTGCCAGAGCAGCGATAGCAACCACCATCGAGGCCAAGTCGGGTCACACATCACCACCCCATCCCCAAAGGACAACCACGCAGACATGGACAGCCAAATGGAAACACCAGCCATTGAATGTAAAATATAAATAATAAGCCTACAATAACAAACTTCAAATTAAACAACTTACACCCTTACTTTGTCTAGTCCAGTTGGAATCTCACTTGTGAAAATTATTTTTCTGTTGAAATAAAATCGCATCGGGGATGGGGCTCTCTAGGCCACGTTCGATCTGTCGCCATCGGCTCTAACAGGGATGGTGCCCCTTGTTGCAACGAAATTATCTCCCAAGACCCCACCTGCCTCATGATATGGCATTCCTTCCAAATGACGGGGGCTTTCCTGATGGCAAACCACCTAAGCTTCCTTTCCATGAAGCAGATGCTGCACGCACCCTAATCCACCCTAATCCTCGTGACAAAGTATTTTATATTCCAAAACCCATGCTGCCCCCAAACAAGCTCTTAATTAAATTAATACCATCTTTCTCACCTCGCTGCCAGCAGCACCAACTTCTCAGACAACTTCCCACGAGTTCAAGGTTATCCTGGGGCCGTTTTTGTTTCCTCTCCAACTTTATTATCTTCGTCACGCGAAAGTTGTCTTTGTCCAGTGATTTATTATCCGGCTGGAAAACTTAAGTCCAGCACCAGCGCCCTCGTATGATCTCATGTGGTGCCGCTCACACAATTGGCAGTCCCCCGTTCTCGTGTAGGAAGTGGCACAACTATGTCAGCCAACCGACTTAATCACCATCTCCCACGACACAGCCGCGCTCGCTAATGGTTGTCGAAACTGACAGCGGTCGTAAATGTCGCCTTGCGTGTAAATCAGTGTGTCATTCGGTCCCCGCTGCTTTCCTATTAGCTACTCCGAAGAGGGTGCGAACGTGCTCCATGAATCCTCCATCATCTGTTTAATCAGTTCGTCGCATGCCTTCCATAACTCATCTCTCTCTTTTCCTTATTTTCTTTCCAGCTGACGCCATCCTCTGTCACCAGTGCAACTCCCATCTCGAGGAGGACTGTAACGACTTGAAGCTGACTGTGCCTCGGGGAGTGCGCGACGACCAATTCCTGGCGGAGTGCCCGCCGCGGAATGCCAGCGAGAAGGTGTTCTGCCGGAAAACAGTGACCGTTATCAACGTGAACCATGAGAAGCGAGTGGTCCGCAGTTGCGGCTGGGACACACAGGATCTGCACGGACGCAACGACACTTGCATTACGGCCGATAATGAGGGCTTCACGGAGGAAATCTGCGCGTGCTTCTCGGAGGGATGCAACTCCGCCCCGCTGAGTGGTCCGAGCAGTGTGGCTGTGACGCTGGGAGCGGGTGCTCTGGCGCTTGTGGTGGCTGCCATACGGCGGGGTTGACCAGTGCACGATAGTTTGGGGCCGTTTTAGAGCTCGTTGTAAAGTCATTATCAGAAGTTGTACCGGTGTTTGAATACACATTTTAAACATTCTTTCGTTTTCGCTTGTTTTACTGTTTAATAAATAGATTTCTAAAAGACTTGACTTGTTTTTATTTGTGCCCGGTTGGGTTGGGTGTTGCTTTTATTTCGATTTCAGCCAGCAGATATGTACATTCCGGTAAGGGGGACGATGGAGGGGACAACATTTCATGAAAGTGGCTATGAAAATTGCTGACAAAATGACCACGCCGTAGAAGCCTGTTCGAGACGAATTCCAAAAAGGCAATTTGCTGTCTGACCTCTGAGAAGTCCTTCGACAAGAGTGTTGCCAGTTCCATCTGACACTTGCATAATTAAACGGAATAACACTGTTTTGTGGATCAGGCCATGATATGACCACTGTTAGCAATGAAAGAGCTAAGAATCAAGGAACGATTCACATACCCCAAGGACGACCCCATAATTGAGTAGCCATTTATTTAACGACAAATGGAAAATTAGCAAAAATGCTAATGTCAATTAAAGCCAGCTCAGCTGACTGCTGAATCTATTAATTCAAACATAAATGCAAACGAATTGAGCATCAGTTACGATAATTGTGTTGTGATTAAGCAATAAAAGCAAACCAAATTGCGTGGATCCATCCTGATTCTTTGAATTCAGAAGAAATAGATACGAGAGAGAGAGAGACTGGGCAGAGCAAAGTGCTCGTACTCGTGAGAAACAGCAGCCGTTTGTTTAATACATTCCTAGAGTTTATACCAGAGATAATGAGGGACAGGGATATCCAACTTCGGCCATTTTTACCCCTTGTCCATATCGGCATTGAGCCGCAAAGAATAAGAGCGCAGTAGTGCATTTGACACATACTCTTACAAAGTTCCCGACTCCACCACGCATTGCAACACCGTATAAGACACGCTGTCAGATGAAATCAAGGGGAAAGGGAGGTAGAAGTTGGACATCTCTGGTAGTCAAAGGGGGTCAGGTCTGGGCTATAAGGCGGGTGGGGTAAAACTGCCCATCCACTGTTTTCCAAATAGTTCTTAACCGGAATAGGAACGTGGGGTCGAGCGTTGTCATGATGGAAAATTATTGCCTCGTGTCTAATCGCATATTCCGGGCGTTTTTCGACTACTGCTCTCTTCAAGCGTTGTCCATTGATGGTTTCACCCGGTTTCAGAAGCTCATAATACAGCACACCCTTCTGATCCCACCAAATACAGAGCATTACCTTCGCGCCATGGTTATTCGACTTTGCCGTTGATTTGACTGGTTGGCCGGCCACTTTTAGCACGTTCGCTCATCTAGCGCATGTTCACCATAAACTTCCACCAAAATACGATGACTTTTGGCAGCAGTTTCCTTCATATTAAAGTAATGAAGAAGAACCCCCCTTTTTCAGGCACAAAGTTCGACATACTTGAGTGAAACTAAATTATTGTTGTTTACGCTTCAAATGAATGACATATACTGAAATGATGTACAATGACAGTAGCTTTCCAACGCATGTTCCAATGGAATAGTACAAGTTACGTCATCTCTTAACAAACCACACGAATTAAGTTATATACCCAATATTACCCAACATAGTCCTTTTCTTTTTCGTAATTTTTTAAATTTACTCCAGCGATTTTCCTCTATGCAAAAGGTTTTCCCAAGGCCCTCAGGTTTCACTGATGACCTTGTTATTCGACAAATCTCCTCAGCCTGCGCTCCTACAATTTCCTTTGGCTTGGAAATAGAAAACAGCCGCAGGATTTTAGATTGTGAGAATATAGGGAACGCGTGTGCACCCGTGAATTGTTTTGATGGAACTCCACACTTCTAAAATTCAATATCGAATATTCGAATCTGTCCAGAAACTCTGAATCATATTTGCCGGTGATCGACTCAGTTATCGAGTTCCTGGCTATTTGAAAAGTTGCGATTACTGCGTCAATTATGACATATTGCGACGGCACTTGGTTTCACCACCCCCCGGTTGCATTTTTTCATAACATTATATACCGTTCATGCACATCGGTGCAGAAATATATTCGTAAAAAATAATATATATTTATATGCAGTTAATGGAGGAATATGGGGAGCAAGTATGTTCATTTTGTAATAACTGCTTTCGAAGTAATCCGAAGTGATAGAAATCGCGTAATGAAAAATGCGAACAAAGCACTTATGCGCCGGTAACTATTCGATGTGCATTTTATTGAGTATTTGTACTCAGCTCAGGAACACTTTTACACGCGAAGCAAACAACAAAATAAATTACTGAGCAGAAACTTTTAAACGTACGGGTTGGAACTTTATATACACAGACGGCTCCAAAACAGATAATTTTGCAAGGCATCCTACCGAACATCGCCTCCATATACACCGCAGAAGCAGTAGCTATACTCCACGCCGCTAAAAAATATTCCCAAACAAGAGGTAAGTGGGTTATTTGCTCCGACAGCCTGTCTGTTATAAAAGCCCTCGCAAATCCACAAAACGACCCTATAACCCCATCCAAAATTCGTGATATCCTCATCAAATCACAAACGAAGTTAAAGCTGCTATGGACACCAGGCCATGTTGGAATTGCGGGCAATGAATATGCAGATGCTGCTGCAAATGCCGCTCTCAAGGCACCAATCCTCTCCTACAACACCTTCTCTCAATGCGATCTAAAGAGATACATAAATCAAAAGTGCCAACAACAAATATTACGCGAGTGGGAGAATTATAAACATCACTATCAAATAATTAACCCTAATAAGACTCAGCCAAAATTCCCAACCGATATACCTAAATCGGATATTAGGATGTATATCCGGCTCCGTCTTGGACACACAGAATTCACTCACCAGCACCTGCTCAAAAGGGAGTCAACTCCAAACTGCCTCACCTGCCGCAGACCAGTAACCATCACCCATCTCTTAAGTCAATGCTTTTTATCATCGCAACCAGCACTGCAAAACAACCTCAATCACAACGTAGACCTACTACATCTCCTCAAGAAGCCAAAAAAATCCAATATTAATATTTTTAAAAGTATCGTAGGTAAGCTTACAATATAGACAGACATAAGTATTTCGAGGGCCGTAAGTCATCGCCACTATTTGGCCCCTATAGTTCATATTGATTACAATTTTAATTGTACATTAATATTATAATAAATAAATAAATAATAAATGAGCAGAAACCACTGAGTCAACACTGACTAGATAGCGTTGAAGAATCTTAATCACCGGTGGCGCCTCACCTACGATTCAGATAATACCACTGAATCACAGATTCCAAAAATGAAATATAAATGGCTTGTACGCACAAATAAATTTTTGTATGACATTAAAGTCTGCGCGTGTGTTTCGTGTGCAGACATGTTTGCAGTGCTGCCAGCAGGAATTCATGACATCTGTTTCCAGCATTAGATCTAAGTGCAGCGTTCTTATATTTCGTCCCTTCAATAACTTATTCCTTTTTTAGAAATGGAAACACAGAAAGGTAGAACGATTTAAAGGCGTTAAATAAGCATCGAAAATAAAATGCTTTTCAGAAGAATCAAATAATTTAAAAAGCTACTGCATCAAATGCTGTCAAATATCGTTTGAATATTTGGAAAAACGTACTCTCAATCGGAAGAGTTTTCATGGTTTTATTGGATGGCACCAAAAGATTATTCAAATTAGGAAGACGTCGAAACTACTATCGTTCATGCAAAATTCTGGAAAGAGTTATTATAAATGAGAAGAAATGAAATGAATTTTGGGAATGGAATAACATTTTTAAGAAAAATTCATAAGATTTTGATTTTAATAAATCTTGAAAGTGATAAAAAAAAAAAAATTTGATAGCTTAAATTATTCTGAGCTTTTCAAGGCTTTTGAATTGTTTTTTGCAATTCCAGGACAAAAAGCACACGGAGAAAATAAGCATTTCTCTTATTGGTGGTCAATGGAGAAAAGAAAGAAATAGGCTCAAAATTTCTGCCAGAAATGAAGTATGATAGAGATGCCCAACTTCTACATCTCTTGCCCCTTAAAATCTTCGAAAACCATTTTTATGTCGTTTTCTAAGGGCTAAATTGAATAATCAGAGAACGGCATTTACGTTATATCGTGAATAACCGTCTCTGAAATTCGTCCATAGACTAGGGGTCAATCAGCTGTGAAGTTGGGCATCTCTGTAATACTTCATTTCTGATTTCTACTGCCAAATCGATTTTTTGTGTAATTTATAATAATAGAGAAAAATGCCGCAGAAATTTCTATGAAATTCGAACGACAAAGAAATAAAGGGTGATTTTTTAGCTATTACCTTTTTGGCAACACTGGTTTAAACAGCTGACGCACGTTTCGTGATTTGTTTCACTGTCAAACATCTTCAGTTTGGTCAATAATTTAACCATGAATCGTCATACAAACGAACAACGCTTGCAAATTATTGAATTTTATTATCAAAATGCGGGCTCTGTTAAGAAAGTTCATCGCGCGCTTCTTCCATTTTATGGTCAGTTTAAGACGAAGCTCATTTTTGGCTCAATGGGTACGTAAATAAGCGGAATTGTCGATTCTGGAGTGAATATCAGCCAGAAGCATTGCAAGAGCCACCAATGCGTCCAGAAAAAGTCACAGTTTGGTGCGGTTTATGGGCTGGTGGCATCATTGGACCGTATTTCTTCAAAGATGAGCGTTACCGTGAGATGATATCCAACTTTTTTTTTGCCCAAAATGCAAGACCTTGGCTTGCATGACATGTGGTTTCAACAAGACGGTGCCACATGCCACACAGCACGCGCTACAATGGACTTAGAGAGAGGCGAGTTCGGTGAACATTTTACTTTACGTTTGGGACCGGTCAATTGGCAGCCTAGATCGTGCGATTTACGCCTTTAGACTATTTTTTGTGAGGCTATGTTAAAGCTCATGTCTATACAGACAAGCCCGCTTCAATTGTTGCATTAGAAGACAACATTGAAGCATTTGTCCGTGAGATACCGGCCGAAATGTTGGAAAGAGTGTGCCAAAATTGGACTAAGCGGATGGAGCATTTGAGGCGCAGTCAAGGTCAACATTTGCATGAAATAATCTTCAAACATTAAATTATATGGACCGTACTATCGATTCAAATAAAGACTCCATGCTGTTTTCTGAATTTTATGGGGTTTTTTCTGAAAAACTTTCCTATAGCTTTTAAAAAATCACCCTATGTGAAAGAATTAAAAAGATAGACGACATTGATGAAGATGAAAAGGAAAGGTTGCAATAAATGACAGTTATTTGATTCGAAACAATTAAAATTTAACTTATTACTTCTTTAAGCAATTCCCTAATATTTTTATGTATATTTTGTTAATATTGCACATATTTGAAATTGATCTTGTTTTAAAAAAAAAATAAGTTTTTAAATGTTTATGCTATTTTTAGTAAAGCATGTTCGTGTGTTTTTTAAATGTTCTCCTTTTTTGCAGAAAAAGAGCAGCATGTTCTGTTTTCTGAAAGGTCTGAAATGGACAACTCATGGACGCAGCATCGCATTTTCTTGATTTTAGTGAATCCTATGTTGGCAGGTATGCAAAATACAACCGGAACCGCGGCATCTTTCCATGGCTATGCCCTGTTTTCACACTTGATAAGAAAACAAATGAGAAACCGAAGAAAGGGACTGTACTTGAGAACTCATGCCAGAGCAGAGAATTAACCCCCGAGACCAGCGTGCCGTTTCTTTGCTGTCCGTTGTTCCGCAGATAGGTCAGGGATTTTTTCAATTTCCCGAGTAGGAACATTAAATGCAGCACTGCTCCCGTCATCTGCGAGTATTAATAGACCACAATTTGTGAGCAGGCTGCGTTATTTATGCAGTCCTTGTTTGATAGTGAATGAAAGCATATTTGATTTCAATGGTTAAGAAGTGGTTTACTGACTTCCGTTGTGGTTGTACCACTATAAGTGACGCCGAACGTTCATGTTGCCGAAAAGAGTTCATCACCGAGTAGGAGTCGATGCACTACTAACTGAGTGTAGTCATGCTTTATTTTGTCATATTGGTATGCATGTGAGTATGTATTGGGAAATTAGAGCCGAATTCAAGACGAAAAAGACAAGCCCACATTCGACTAAATAGCTTGAGGCTATGATCGGCCAAGTGCTTTAACAATATCAAGCGCAACTGTCTTGATTACAGTTGCAAAATCATACAGTGCACTTTTCTTCAATATTTTTGCAATTATAGTTATTTTTCCCACACCATTATCTTCTAAAACCGACACTTACGAAAACTTGAACCTGTTTCTTTAACAAGATAAGCACATAGGCAGACGAACAGTAAGGCTTTTAGAAAAAAAAAACTCATGAAAAATATCTAAGCTTAAGCACTTACTATTTTGGTGGACTTTTTTAAAATGTGGTTGACTACTGACGGTAGCTGACCTTACATGCCATCGACTTGTGGAAATAGCCAAATGAAAAAAAATAACAAATTGCAGGTCATATAGGTCGTATAGGTATACGGAGTGCATTGTATAGAAAATCTTACTAAAAATGAGGAACAATTACGGCGTCAACACAGAGACCTGCGGCACTCCAGTCGGTGGCGTAGTGTGGGTTGGGGCCGCCCGGGGCAGACCCAATTTATGCCGTCCCTAGTCATTTTTTCACACACTAAAAAACCTTTGTATACGTAAGGTTGAACTGCTGTATGACTGCTGTATGGAAAGACAGCAGCCTTTGCAGGTCCACTGTGTTACGACGGGGATCTAGGAATTCCTGCTTTTAATAAAGCGAAGAGGATGACTCCCTCTTATGCTGCTTAGTTCATGAAAATTATAAGCTCCTAGAAGTCTAAATCTACGGAATGGGAAAGCTTTGCAGTTGCAATGCCAGTGTACAATGGGTTCTTCGTCATCCTCGTCTCTGCAGCTTCTGCAGAAGTCGTTGTTGGGGAGGCCACAATGGGTTCTTCATCATCCTCGTCTCTGCAGCTTCTGCAGAAGTCGTTGTTGGGGAGGCATGGTCTAGAAAGATAGCACAATGCATCTATGTCTGTTCAGGTACAGCAGCATTTGAAGGACGTGAAGCTGAAGGTGACACATTTGGACATAGGATCGAAATTGCACATAAGGAACCAATTTAAAAAAATTGCCTGAATGAAGTTGCGTACGAAATTGTGGATCATCACGTCTTCCGAGGCAGACGTTGAATGCGATTCCATCAGATAGGCGACCGCTTGCCAGACCCACGAGGAGGTGGATGGACCAAATGCAAAAACTCGCCTGGTTACGCATTGGCATAACTCCTGACGAGTAAGGGTCGATGGCGGAGGATCGAGTTGCCTGGAGATCTCTTGTGCGTGGTTTACACACGCGTATAGCATGTGGTATAAAAGAGGGTGATGATGATAATGAAACACAATGTCGATGTAAAGACATTCTACTGTCAAACCAAATTGCGTATCGGGCAATTTCAAAAGAACAAAAGAAAGTGTGAATTTGTATCGAAGTAAAAAAAGGGCTCACGAAGAAAGTTTTAAGAAAAACCAGGGGTCGAACCTCAAATATAAGCAACTTCCTATTGCTGAAACTTTAGCCTTGTCATCAAATGTAAAATGTTGACTGTTGACAATTCAGATTCTTAATTAGTTACGGACACTCAACAAGACCTGAACTAATCACATTGTATTCGATATCTAGTTCAAATCAAAAAATAACGCAAACTAATCCAAAAGGTCGTGCCTGCAAAAAAGCGTGGAAGCAAGGAATGCCAGTTTAGAGAAGAAACACAAGGAACGTCAGGCATTCAATGTCCGATTACTTACTTTGAAGCAGTGTTGGACTAAAAAAAATCGTTTTGTAAATTTCGGGGAGTGTGCCCCCCTTCCCCCTCGGTATGCCACTGATTCCAGTGTCCTTTTGAATGACTCAAAATGAAGTTAAGTTGTACAACCGATGTAAACTAACGTTAGGAAGATTTAAAACGGAACAGTCCGTCTTGTAGAACAGAGACGTTTCCAAAAACGTGAATTTTCGACAAAGAATAGTCCTTGTCATCAGTCTGTTCCGAGTTCACCTCTCCCCCAACTATTCAACTGCCCTTAAATTGTAAAAATTATCTAATCCAACGAAGAAGGCAGATGGTCTGCCCCAACTGTGATGTCTCATAAGTTTGGCTGCGGCACGAACAAGTGAAGCCCCCCTCCTCCCTAATCGAAAGTGAAATATCGATTCATTCAACGAAAGCCCCCGGCTCATCATCCCCACACAACAAGACCCAAAAAGTCTGTCACAGCAAACAATTCCCATTCTTGGCCCAAGTTTCCGTTGAAAGTGAAATCGTTCGAATGACTTAACATGGAGAAAAAATAAAATGAAATAAAGTTGAAACCCTGGGGCATCCCAATGCCTTCGGAAAGTACACACATGCCAGGCAAGAGATTCCTTGCCCATTCATTCATTATCGTTCGGCCCCTCGCCTCCCTCCGAAGCGCTTGCATGCCGAGGAAGGACATCGTTTCTCAAACAACAAATGATTTTACTCTCGAATTTATGATCCCTATACATTTGCACTCGGGACGGCACTTTAAGTAAATAATAGTTTGTCATCAAGGGAATCCATCAAAAACCTGCAAGGAGCGCAGAGGGAGGACAGGCTGTGGGAGTAATTATTCGATATTTTTCGTCATTTAAACATCAGCGTGCGTTTGTGTTTGTGGCACCCATGGCGGCAGGGTACTCTCCCAAGGAACGCTCGGTATGGTGGTGACTGTTACGCGCTGTATGTCTGTCTGCACACTAGTCCAACTGGCGCCAACGGGACTACACATTTGCCACAGAGCAAGGATAATATCGGTCATGCTGGCGCCACAATCAAATCGATTTAGCATCCCTGCACAAGCGACAACAGCAACGACGACAGGAACAAGAGCAGAAAAACTGGGCAAATGAAAAAGAAAAATGGCTGAGTGTGTGTGTTGGGCGGGTGGGGCGGTGGGGGGTGGGGATACCCCCGGTTATGAATCCTGGAAATATTTGCAGAGCGGAGGATAACACAAACACTACCCACGAGCGTTAGCGTTGGCGTTGCCCTCACTGGGTATGAACAACAATATACGGATGCTGAAGTGATTGGCGAGCTAAAGTACGAAGAATGTCGAAATACAGGACGAGATTTACAATAAAAATCCGAGAGTGCGGGTGGAAAGGCTTCACGTTCCTGTCATGAAAATCGTACAAGTTGTTTGTTCAAGCAAATGCGGCATTGGTGTATGAGAGCGTGTGAGTGGAGAGGGTGCCATTGCGGAGGGCACAGTCGCCGTCAAAAGTAATGATTTCGACTGGTGGACAATGGAAGGGGATACAAGCCTGGTTTAATGAGGACTTTACCAGGCCTTGGAGATTGTCAATTTTGGAAAAAGGGGTCTGGGGTTGTGTCAAGGTAAAACTTGACTGGAATTGTTGGATAATATAGGCGTGTTTTATTGAGAACTGAGTACTCAGCTTAACAAAGATCCTCAATAAAACGCCATTCATTTTATTTTTTGTGTCAAAAGTTGGTGCGTGTCCTCACATTAAATGTTAAAATACGGTTTTATTCACTAGAAGCGTTTGTATTTTAAATAAAGGATGGATTACAAATTGGGGGGGTATATTTTCCTACGTTGAACTATTTCGAACACCAATGCCGATAATTCTGCTGCATCTTTAAAAAGTGTTGTCAGCGTCATCTGTGATTGAGTGGTGTTATCTGAATCGTATGTGAGGCGCCACCTATGGTAGAGGTTCTTGAACGCATTCTAGTCAGTGTTCACTGTCAAATATGACTAAGTGGATTCTTCTCAGTAATTTGTTTTATTGTGTTTTGGTGTGTAAAAGTAATACTGAGCTGAGTACAGATTCTCAAAAAAACACGCCTACTGTTGGAAGTGTTGGACACAGAGTTACATTTCGGATCATGGAACGGTAATATATGCACTTAGTCACTTAGTGTACTTAAGTTCTTAAGAAGATCGTGCAAGATTCACACCAACAACAGCGGCACGATCTTTCAGAAGCCCCTTCAGGTTTTGGAGACGCTCGATGCGATTGGGTGAACGTCGATGTGGCATTTTCTGGCATTGAAACGAGGCTAAATGGTTATGGCGGTGAATGAGGGGAATATCTTCAAGAAAGTTACACAACATCGACACGCTATAATATGCTACCAGGAAATGGGCGAATAACACTGACCACGAGTGTAGGTTTGCACTTCTCGGGTGTTTTCAAGGATATGCCGTGTCTAATGATCGAGTCCACTGTGGACTTTCCTTGCTATAGGGGATTCTTCTTCACTGTCGATCTCCACTTGTCGAGCATGCTTTCATCCAACTACATCCCACAGATGAGATGGCGCATGCGTCCAGGCATCATCCCTTGCTGCATTAAAGATGTCGGACAGGTTTGTTAGACTATCTTGAACTCTTCTATATCGGAGGGTGGGAAATCTCGCCAGTCATCATCCAGATTTATCGTCATAAGGGTGTAAGGATGATGAGGTTCAGAAAAGAGAGTGCTTTTGAAAAACATACGCGTTCCAGTAGCCTTGACAGCATTCCTCCATCGTACGAAGGTCCTGGCGGAATCACTAGCCCTGTTCTTCACCTAGATCCCCAAGGAAAATAGTCGAAGTGGTTGTGAAGACAGTGTAACTTGATACTCATGTTATATCCTAGCTTTTGAAAGTGACTCATTAGTTCTTTGACGTGTTGAAAAAAGCCCGAAATTTTCATATTTCATAAAAATTTTGTGCCAGGCAAACCAACTCATTCCATGCCTTTTCCTCAATATTTGTCATAGTTTCTATAAAATTTGAGTTATTTGTGGCCCGTCAAAAATTCCCGCTGTTATCTTCTCTGCACTCTGTTTTGGAAACTTTTTTGGTGGGACAAGGAAACAAGACCTTTTACAAATTGTTTTATAAGGCCAAGTTTTGTATGTAACGGAGGCAAAATTATACGATAACTTGATGCTAAAGGTTTATCACGTTTTGTTCTTCTGGAACTAGCGCTTCCCGAGGAGACCAATCTTTTTTAATCCAATGCTGATTTTTAGCTCTACTATCCCACTATCATAACCTTGGTTTACCATTCTTAAATCAACCAGTCGTGTTCAACATATTTAATTGTGTTCAAAACCAACGCAGTAGTTGGATATTCTTCTTTTACTTTTGTGGAATGTGCAATAGGCAACGACCCTAATTTATTCCCATTGTGTAAGGGAACACATTTTAGACTCCGTTTCGACGAATCTAGGAATAAACGCCCATTGCCCCCACCAGGTACATCTTTACAAAATACGAAGTCATGAAGAAGCAAAATATGTGAGGAGACTTCGTTCTCTTGTGCGGTAATAGGAAATTGTAGTTCTTTTTGTTACTAAGTTTCATTCTTTTAGCCTAGAAGCCAACAGTTCTGAAGCAGACTTTGACAGTCCCAGATCTTTGATAAGGTCGTTTAAATCATCTTGGTTGAATAGTTTTGGCGCATTCAAGTCACATTCAAAGGCACCATCACTATTGGGAATTTCCGCCTAAAAATGCATAGCTTCCTCCTGAAAAGGACCGGCCTGAGGTTCACGTCTATTTGCCGACGGCATGGAAGCATATTCCCATTTGGTTCGATTTTTTTCAGTTAATACGAGTTATGTTCATGAAGCAAAAATAACAGTCATCGTGGTGGTTCACGGGTTCTTTCCAGATCCTAGCCGTTTTGTACCTTAATCTACTACTTTTTTATCTGCCCACAAACGTAGGAACGAACACACGCTTTGCATACCTTTTGCGGAATCCAAGGCTTGTTTTTCATTTCCAGCCACTGGCCAAAGTAATTTTTGTAAGCCTCATTTATGAACGTAGTCACATTCAAACAGTATTCTTTAAACATATACTCTCCGCAAATGAAACAAAAATAATTCGGATCATTCACACAAACTCGTCCTGACGACGTCATACGAGGGGCGTTCAATATATTCTCGGGTGAAGCTGTGGTTGTATATATAAATTGACTTATTTATCAAGTAATACTATAATTTTAGTGCATTCATGTAAAATTTCATATAAATGTGATTATTAATTCGCGATAAACAGAATCATAATGGCAACTGAGACGATGATGGTGAAAATTGAGCATCGCGCTGTAACTAAATTTCTCACTAAGCAAGGGAAAAGTCAAAAAACTATTCATGAAGAGACGGTGGCTGTTTACAAGGTCAAGTGAGTTCAAGAGAGGCAGAGAGAGCATTGAAGACGACCCCCGCTCCGGCGCCCCGGCTTCTGCTTGTACGGGAGAAAGCATCAAAGAAGTCGAAAAACTTGTTCTTGAGGATGCCCGAATGAAGGTGAAAATTATGGCAGAGATCACCAAGCTTTCAATTGGTACCATTCACACCATTCCTCATGACCATCTTAACCTTTCAAAGGTCAGTGCAAGGTGGGTGCCACGAATGCTCACAGCGCCTCAGAAAAAAGTGAGAACCGCATGCTGTAGAGAGCTTTTCGAGATGTGCAGTGGGAACTCGGACGGTGTTATGGATCGAATTGTTACTGGTGACGAAACATGGGTCCACCACTATGACCCTGAAAGCAAACAAGAGTCCATGCAGTGGCACAAGAAATGAACAGACCCCCCGAAGAAGTTCAAAGTCACTCCGTCTGCCGGGAGGCTCATGGCCACAGTTTTTTGGGACTCAAAGGGAATCTTGCTCATTGAGTACAAAAAAAAAGGTGAAACCATCAACGCCACATCCTAGGAATGAAGGTGAAAATTATGGCAGAGATCACCAAGCTTTCAATTGGTACCATTCACGCCATTCTTCATGACCATCTTAACCTTTCAAAGGTCAGTGCAAGGTGGGTGCCACGAATGCTCACAGCGCCTCAGAAAAAAGTGAGAATCGCATGCTGTAAAGAGCTTTTCGAGATGTGTAGTGAGAACGCGGACGGTGTTAGGGATCGAATTGTTACGGGTGACGAAACATGGGTCCACCACTATGACCCTGAAGGCAAACAAGAGTCCATGCAGTGGCATAGAAAAGGAATAGACCCCCCGAAGAAGTTCAAAGTCACTCCGTCTGCCGGGAAGCTCATGCCACAGTGTTTGGGACTCAAAGGGAATCTTGCTCATTGAGTACAAAAAAAAGGTGAAACCATCAACGCCACATCCCACGCTTCCACTTTGCATAAAAAGACGGGGTAAGCTCGCAGCGGGTGTGTTGCTTCTTCATGACAACGCTCCTGTTCACACAGCGCGAGTTTCCAAGGCTGCTGCCCGAGACTGTGGTCTCGAAGAAATCCAACACCCACCCTACAGTCCAGACCTTGCCCCTAGTGATTATTTCCTGTTTCCGGATTTGAAAAAATGTCTGCGTGGAAAAAGATTTTCGGATGATGAAGAACTCAAGTCGGCAATAAATGGGTATTTTGCAGAGAAAGAGGAAATTTATTTTTTTGAGGGTTTGAAAAAGCTTATCTCAAGATGTAACAAATGCATTGATGTTAGGGAGATTATATTGAAAAATAAAGACAATTTAAATTAAATTCGCATTTTCCTTCATTTCGATACCGAGAATATATTGAACGCCCCTAGTATCAAATTATACCCGCATTATCCCACTGGATCGTAGATGGTACAGTCACTAAAAGAATCAAAGCTGAAGGGAAAATGAAATTTTTCAAAATTGGAAAACAAGAATTTAATTTAAAAAAAATATATCCCTGGGATAATTCGGGTTAAGAAAACGAAATAAATAATAATCTTATCAGCAAATTAACACGGTCATACTTTATTGTGACGGATCGACATTATTGTGAAAGTTATCACTTGTAAATAAGAGCAAGCGAGGGTATATGTGTAAGCACACCGGGTCTGTAGGAGATGTGAAAACACCAGTGCATGCTCGTACAACAGATGCTGCTGTTCGCGATAGTGTGGCTGAAGAGCCGTCCACCTCAACTCGTCGTCGTGCCCTGACTCGTCGTCGTGTGGCTGAAGAGCCGTCCACCTCAACTCGTCGTCGTGCCCAACAATTGCACCTCTCACGCTCGTCGTTGATGAACATTATGCATAAAGACTTGCACTTACACGCTCACAAGGTGCAATTGACTCAAGAACTAAAGCCTCTTGACCATTTCGAGCGTCGTCAATGGTCAGAATGGTGGCAAGAAATGGCAACAGTGGATGATCAATTTTCGAAGAAAATCATCTTCAGTGATGAGGCACATTTTCACCTCAGTGGATTCGTCAATAAGCAGAATTGCCAAGAGTGATTGTCGAAAAACCAATGCCGCCAGCCCATAAACCACAAAGAGTGACTGTTTGGTGCGGTTTATGGGCTGGCGGCATCATCGAGCCGTATTTTTTCCAAAATGAGGCCGGTCAGGCAGTTACTGTGAATGGATATGATAACCAACTTTTTATGGCCCGAATTGGAAGAAATGAATGTGGACGATATGTGGTTTCAACAGGACGGTGCCGCTTGCCACACAGCTAAAGAAACAATGGCTCTTTTGCGCGACAAATTCAATGGCCGTGTTATCTCACGTGGTGGCGATGTCAATTGGCCGCCAAGATCATGTGATTTGACACCGTTGGATTTTTTTCTTTGGGGTTATTTGAAAGAAAAGGTGTACGTCGATAAGACAGCAGCAATTCAAGAGCTAAAGGACGAGATAATTCGGCACTTTAACGGCATAGGACCTCAGTTATGCTTCAGCGTCACCGAAAATTTGGACCATCGGATGGAGGTGTGCCGCCGAGGTTGCGGCGGCCAGTTGGTCAATATTTTGTTCCATACATAATTGAACCATACCAATATTATCATAATAAAAAGAAATGACAATAATTTCCTAAATAATTTGTGTTTTATTCAAAACCAACACCGGCCCTTAAAATTGAACCACCCTTTAGAATCACCGACGTCAAATTAGTAAACATCATGTGATAAGATTCAATCATCAGAAAAAAGTTTTGTTGTGCAGTGCCATCAATATATTTAAGTTTATAAAACCATCGCTTCATCACTTCGATCCATCTTCGGGAAAGAGTTGAATGTTCGTTAAGTTTTGGTGAATTTATGGAAATACGCAATTTTTGTTTTATTTTCAGTCACATTTTCCAATTAAGTTGAAGTAAGGAAGTTAATTAAAATACACACGAATACATGTTTCTTGCATATTTCCGTTTATGGCACGCTAGGCCTTAAACGTACGCTTCTTGACAGCGGTGATGGCGCTTTAAAACATATTTTTCCGTCAACGCTGCCAAAGTTGCCCTAATTCTCTTCCACTTCCCTTCCTCCATACCCATTTAATTCCTTTCCTCTAGTGTTCGTCAACTTTAAACACACACTGTTATCTCATTTTCCGCCCCCATAATGTACGTACGAGCATGTAGATGGAAAAGTGAATTTAGTTTTAGGTCAATGCGCTTTATATTGCCCCGCTGAGATGACTATCGGCGCTTATTTCCCTCACTCGGGTCGTTGATAACAATCTAGTGCTGCCCTACGGATCGTCCTTCGCCGAAAAGTTCACCACTCTCGGTAATCTAAGAATCTAAATTAATGCCAGCCACTGTTGTCGTCAAATGCAAATTGCACAGTGTGTGCTGAATTATATCCCAGTGAATGGTTTTTGGACCTCAGATATGCAGCAGCTCTTCGGTTCAGTTTTCGTGACAAACGTCTGGAGCCAGGGCTGACTTTAAATTTGCCACAGTAAACAGGGCCAGCGGGGAACGCCAGCGATTTTCGCCTCATACCCACGACCGAGTGAAGGAATGCAGCCGGCAAACATGTGTACTCCTTGACATTTGATTAATGGGAAAGTTCGGATTGCGTCCACAGTGCTCGCCTGCTGGCTGCTCGGTGAATGGATTGGCATCCGTGCGCTGCGGGCACTGTTGTGTGGCAAAGAGTCATTTTGCTACCGCCCACGCCCACTCCCTCGCACGGTGTGGCTTCTATAAATATCGTTAAATGGTATTAATCCTTATCGTTCGGCGAAATCCAACCCCGCGTAAAAGGACATTCGCTGACACGCAAACCGAAACCGGATATTCAAGGAAAGGAATTTCTAATGGGACTCCTGACGGGAGGGCTGTTCATGGGTGGCAAAGTACACTGGACTGAAGAGGGGGGCCAGTGGAAGGCTGGTACTTGACGGTACCTAGTGTCGTGCGGCTCGCAATAATTAATTGCGAATTCCGTGCTGCAGCGTGGTGTGATCCTGTTCTTGAGTGCGACGATTGGCCGCTAATTAAAATGACATGTTTTTGACGCTCGCTGCTTGCGCTCGGCTCATGGAGTTGGGGCAATTAACAATTGATTCGCATAAGTGATGTTAATTTGATGTATTTCCTGAGTTTGAGTCCAAACTGTCAAGACGTAATGGAACACCACACTTGTCGGGAATATTTCAGAAACGGAAGAAAAATGGGAGTACGAAATTTGCTGGGCTAACAGATGTAGCTGAATGGGAACAAGTCATTGATAAGTTCACTCTTGCAGATGAACGGATGGCTCATAAACTCCCTCTGAAAATATGCGCAGTTCTTAAGCGCGTGTGCTGTGAACCCCTTTCAACGAATCATCAGCAGGGCACATCGCCTTACGACCTTCCGACACTTATACTGTCATTTAAAATGCCACATACTTCCCTAGGCGCCTTTTTGGCTCTCAAAAAGCAGACGATCGATGACTGTACTCGGTGAAGTGTGGGCACGCTGCATCCATCCACGCCAACGTCTTGTGTTCGCGATGATTTGGTCTTAATACTGATTCTTGAACAAAAATGATCGGATTCAAAGACGGCAAAACATGAGTTAAATGATGGCATGAACAAATTATACCGTGGAGGCTTTTTTTAGACCGTGCCTGCTGGAAGACAAATTTTATGCTGGCTCAACAGAATAGAGTTGAGCAAAGCTAGAGTCTTGTTGAACCGGGCACATAGTTGACCTGATCAAGGGCAATGCTATTTCAATTCACTATCCTGGGTAATGGGAATAATCCCCAGGGTCTAGGCTTCTGTAAAAAGTCTGTAGGGTGCAAATGGGCAACATGGCCCCGCATGGTCCCTTGGCTATTCATATCAGTAGTCAGAACATACTGCTGTATGGGCGGACTGCGCTCTACAAGAACGACAACTGCGAACCGTTCGATGGGATGCAGCGGATGACATGCATATTGTGACGTGTGATGATCAGAACACCAACCACCTTTCAGTCTGCAAATCTGTCAGCCACCTCGGTGCCCGAAAACCATTCCGAAGAGCATTCCCGAAATGATTGTAGGACACGCTTATGTAAAAACCGCCACCCAAACACAGGTCGAATACAAAGAATTATGTACACAATCGTCCTCCATAGCCACCTGGCGGCAGTATATTACAGAAAGAATATTTTGGGTGTAAATATCAGAACGGTGGTCGATGCCATTTAACATTTGGTTTTATTGTCTATGTTGTATGTCCTGCAATGTCCGACGCAAGCACTACCAACCCAGCGGACGACCCGACAGGAAATGATGACCTCACAGCGGCTGAGGAAATTGGGGGAATTATTTAACGTAGTCCAACGAGGAAAGCAGCCAGGGCTGACAATATTTCGAATTTCGTCCTGAAGCGAGTGCCATAAACGGTGATGATACTTCTCGCAATCATCATGAACAATTGCATCAACAATTGCTACTTTCCTAGCAAGTGGAAAATGGCAAACATTGTCACAGTACCAAAAAAGGGAACGCTGCCAGTGTTTCGAGATACAGGCCTATATAGCTCCTGAACAATATAAGCCAGATCTTGGAGGACCTGGTAGTGCGAAAACTAAAGCGATTGTCTACCGACCTAAACATCATTCCGGATATTCAGTACGGATTTCGGGAAAAACATTCGACTAATGAAGTTCCACCACGATGTTGTAGCTGCGCTGAACAATAACGAGGTCACTGTCGCCTGCTTCCTGGACGTAGAAAAGGCCTTCGATACGGTCTGGATTGAGGGACTCATCTACAAGCTGAATCAGATGGAATTCCCCTCCAACCTCAGCAGAATAATTGACAGCTTTCTGCATTCCAGAAGATTCTGCGTCTAAGTTGAAGGCAGCAAGTCAACAAGGAGTTGCACAAGGATCAAAGCTGGGACCGTGGCTTTTCAACATCTACACGGCAGAGCAACCACATCCAACTGACACAGTGAACTGCTGTGTATTTGCAGATGACTCGCTGACTTATGCCAGCTCGACGTCACCACAGATAGCCGCGCTAAGGGTCGAAATCCAAACAGCGAACAAATTTGACTACTTTACCAAATGGGGTATTCGCATCAATGCTGGGAAATCGGTACTTGTGTGCATAAGGAGACCATCCAGAGGTGGATGCAAATCAGCATAAAGGTAGTGCTCCCTAACGGTACAAAAATATCAACAAACGAAAAGGTCAAGTATCTCGGCATTACCTTCACAGAAAGGTTGAAGTTCCACTGTCATTCGAAACTGACCCTTAAGAAGGCCAACCTAGGCTTCCATCGCATCTACCCCTTGATGCGCAGACAAAATGGATTGATCCCGAGGACAAAACCGCTGCTATACAAGCAGCTTATATGCAGCGTATACACCATCTCCAAGACCACCATGACGAAGCTCTCAATTTTCGAAAGAAAAATACTGCGAATATGTACCGGACTCACCTTCGACAGGGACCGTCAAAGGCACCACAGCAACAGTAGGCTTTACGACCAAGCACGCATCATCCCCCTGCAACAGTACATGGTATCACTGTTCAGAAAGCTGCTACTAAACATCTAGCGAGGACATCAGGAACTTGAGAAACACAATCGCCGGACAGAGCTACCTTAACGGTTTACATCTGCTAAACGAGCAGATTTTCCCAACGACGTCGAACAACGAGCTGCATGGATTCTACCAGAGCAGCGACAGCAATCACCATCGAGGCTAAGTCGGCTAACACATCACCACCCCTTCCCAAAAGGACCATAATGGACACAAGGACTTGAACAACCCGATGTAAGTACCAGCCATTATAGGACACAAAAAATAAACAACAATGTTCATCTGTGGAGCCAACACCCTAAGCTTTAGGTTGAAAGCCTAGATAGAATCTCAATCGTTTAGATTTATTTTCTGTTCATTAAAATGTTTTCTTCTTCTTTTTTTTTAAATCGCTGCGAGGACAGTTCATTTTGATAAGCCTTACAGTGCAGTTCGGTTGGAGAATTAGTACAGTTCAGTTTCGGGAATTTATGCAGCGTGTTTAAAATTGTTAATCGGTTCAGCCTGAAAGGCAGCAATGAGTTTCGAAATACTGATCTTGAAAGTGTAATAAAGTACAAGAAGTAAACCAGTGGTTGTAAGTGAATTTGTGTATATCGTGATAAGTGAACTTCTGTGTTTCAGTCGTTACAATTCAGTGATCGAATCGATCATTTCTGTAATGAGTAACAAGAGTGTTGCGTTTAGCCGAAATGAGTCTACATAAGATTAATTAAATTGTCCACACAACAGAGTTCGATCACTGGATTGTGACGAATGAAACACTAAAGTTCACTATTCACGATATGCATGAATTTATTTACAAGCACTGGTTTACTCTTATGCTTTATTGCACTTTTAGAATCGCTAGTACTTTGCTAAAAAACTCTTTGCTGCCTTTCAGGCTGAACTCATTAACACTTTGAACACTGTCAAATTTCCAACTGAACTGCACTGTAATGACTCTCCACCCCAACTGACTGAACTGACTCCCATCAACCGTCGTCCCGATTATGCCAATAGTTCTTCTAGATCACACTGTCGCCAGGAGTTTTTGTAATTTCCCCGCTGTAATCGATCAGTGTGTAGGTGGCGACATTCATTCTTGCAGTTTGTACAACAATTTCGGGCATACTCGTCGGAATTGATCGTTCTTCTAATGGCGTATAGATGGCGTTGGCGTCCTTATTATCTCATCATATACAATTCACGTCACAACATGTTACAGTTCGGCTAAAAAGTTCGTATCGTTTTAAAGAAAAACACTTTTTGTGATAAATTCGATTTTATTGTACCGATCTTGGAGATATTCCAACGATTCGTCTTTTGCTACAAAATAGGTCTCAGCCTCAGTCTTATGACAGGAAAAAGTCGCTATGGATTGGATCTGTACAATACAGTGAATGTGGAAGCAATTTGAAGATAAATTCATGCAGGATTGCAGTCGTTTCATTGATTTGTGACATGGTGCATGGACATGTGAGCACGCGCAGCACCCTCTTTTCACAGATCTTTGGCATACTCAAATGTTCACGAACGATGTGCCCAACAAATTCCTTTCATATCTTTAGAGTGTCAGTTACCTCGACCAACTCCACTTTACTGTCATCTATAAGCATTTTGAGGTTTTTTTTTTTAAGTCTTCGTACGCAACAGCCTCTTTTGGACGTCCACTGCGTTCATTGTCTACGGCCTGGCCAGTACGGAATTCAGCAAGTCTTGAATGTTTAGTCACCTGCCAAGCCACTTCATGCAGCATTTTAGTTTCATTACCACATGAAATCCCATTTCTATTCCAATCATTCAAAATGACAAAAGTTGCTTCACTCTAAATGCTATATTTCACAAGCTAATAGTCCGACAACTGTTTAGGATATGCGTTTAATTGAAGTGGCGGCCTGCCATAGCATAGATACGAAATTTTGACTCAAACTCCTTTAAGCGGACAAACCTCTCCGCAGCCCTGAACATTCTCCTCCATCACCATCCATGAGACACACACCAGCCAACCAGGTCCTCAAGTTGAAATTGCCACATCTCCGAGTGGCCTACTCTCGATCCAAGACGTTCACACAGCCTGATCAGAATGAGTCAGCCGAACTATCATCGGCCCTATAACCGGGCAAATGGAAACTATAGGAACTCACGCCTTTAGATAACGCCTTCCCTACAGTGGCTATGAAGGCTTATGCTGCCCAAAAATTGGATGGCGGTTTGCCAGCAGTACCTACGGACCAACTACTGAAAAAAACATTGGAATCAACGCCCGAGAGGCAAGGAAGCGTTTGTGCTTGATTGTGTGACCGGATCAGGTCAGCGGAGTCTACAAAGGACCAGAGCTTCACGGTCAAGACAAAATGTGAATATCCAAACTATCCACACCGCCTATTCATTGACATCCGGGCACATCGTGCAGAGTTATACACCGCCACGTCTAGTGTTGCCATTCGTACCAGACCCATCGGTTTGGGCAGGATGACGACGGAGAATTCTAATAACCGAATCAAAAGAGACACTCAATGTCTTGTGGCTTCTTCAGGCATTCAATCTCATTAAGACTCAAATATGTGCTGCGTGCACATGATCCAAGATTACACTGCCGCAGGGCTTGCGTGGGAGGCTGTATTGCCCAAGGGCAAAGAAATCCAGTGTTGAGAAGTGTTCATACGACTTGGGCAAAAAGTTTGGAAGACTTGGAAAAAGTTGATAGAGCTGGCATACAAATGTAACGATGAACAGTTCCAATTGTCAGATGGTACTATTCTCGGGTATAGTCGAGTAGTAGTCCCTGCAAGTCTGCGTAGAGCCGTACTCGCAGAATTGCATGGTCCGCACGTCGGCGTAGTCAAAATAGAGTGCATGTGATGGTCATGGACAAGGAAATGGAAACATTAGGGCGGGAATGTGGGGTATGCAGAAGTCTGACGAAGCAGAAATCAAAGAAAGTATATCATCCATGGGAATACCCTTCTGGTCCATGACAGATTGATTACGCGGGTCCATTTATGAATAAATATATCCTTTTTTTTTTGTAGACGCTCACTCCAAGTGTCCAGAGATTATACCGATGAATGGCATGACGGCATTCTATCTCAAGAGAGATAGAGAGAGGGAGAGTGCAAGCGAGAGTGTACACGAACAAGAACAAAAAATGGGAGTTTGGCAAAAAAGTTAGAAAAGGTGCAATGTACACGTTAAAACTTTGGCGAAGACATTCTGAGCAAATCTTGAAGTAGAGTATTGATCCAACCGACGTTATGATGGAGCCCTACCTGGATATATGCCCCAACATTCTGGTCCAGTTCCAATTAAGCAAACGCTGAATAAAGTTTCCGATTTTACAGAAAAGACACCAGATGTTCTCCTGCATAAGGCAACCAACGATCAAGAAGTTGGCGATAACAAGGTCACTAGTGCGATACGGGGACATGGAGCCAGTACGGACGAAGTCAAAAGTCCGATTCACGTATTGCGAAGAAGCTCCGGAGCTGGGAGGCCAGTCGCCCGGTACCATCCCGACTAGTATGCAGGACTGTTGTGTATTTACTTGAACTCCAGAACTTAATTATTGTACAACAGCGCAACCTTTGGGGGATCTGGAATTGACAGATCATTTTCTATCATCTATGTGATCAAGAACTCCGACATGAACACAAGTGAACACATGAATAACTCAGCCAGCCTGGAGAATTCTCGAGTTTAGTCGTGTAGGACAATGCAAAGAAGCAGTCACATCTTGACATTTAGCAGGAAATCTTCAAAGTTGAAGTTGCTTTTGATCTATTTGGGACTCAAGTTTAATCTGACGATGCAAGTATACTGGTGCCCATGGGTGGTTTTTAAGGTAACGTCTCCAGAATTCGTATGAGATGAACACACAACAAAAGGTATTCACATTTCCTCACCAAGTTTCCTCAAAATCCAAACGGCCGCTGTAGCTAGGGCTCCTCAAATGGTGGTGTAGTAGGTTCAACCTTGGCCAGGGCCACAATATTTTCATTTACATTTATTGCTTGTCATGCACTTTCCCTGATTTCCAGATTTACCAAGATTTCCAAGTATTTCTCAAATTTACGAACGAGTTCTCAGAATCTTTGCATTTTCAAGTTTGCCGATTGATTGTGTACCAACAACATTCATATGTCACGTACTTAGCCAACAAGTCCACCCTCCATCTGAATAAATTCACTCCCGTCTTGCCGAGCAAAGTGACTCCGTCGTCGAATCGTTCCCCGACTGAAATTCAGAAGCTCAGTGACGTCGTAAATTACTCCGCTCGCCGGGCAGCGAATTCATGGTCAGTGTTGGCGTGACACAACGTCACCAGCGTCGCGAGTACGTTTCCGGGTACACACCAGCGAGTCTGTTCATTATTGAATTAAAACTTAATTTTTTTGGGAAATGAACACGTTGTGTCGTAATCAGCGACCACCTCAGATGCTTCCGTCAAAATAACACCCGCGCCTAAAAGTATAATACATCAGCGGGCACCATTTCCGGGTATAGTTGGCGACTGCTCCAAGGCAAAGCCAACTCCGGCTCAGCCCAAGAATAGACCCCTGGGACAACATAAAACTGCAGAAATGTATTCAAAATATACTCTCGCCACTGAAAGGATTTCCGAAAGTTTTACAACTTGTGGTCACGCGCTCGTCGGTGTGGGTGATGGGGGTTGTTTGCAGGTTACTCCACTGCGGTAGAAATTGCCCAAACTTTGAATTTCATATCTCCGGGATTTTAGTTGAATAAATCACCCACGGCTACCGACCGGATGACATCATTCGAATCAAAGTAAGAGACACTACGTGTGTGTCGCAGCTCTCGGAAGGGCAGTTACTGTGAACCCTCAGTGCAAATAGTGGGCGTATTTTTGGAATGTAAACTTTCGTGGGTTATTTTTGGACTTGGGGAAGGTCCACGCGACGACGGGCTACTAACGTATTTAACGGCAAACATTTTTACTAGATGACTTCAGTTTTATTGGACAATACGACGACCTCACCCACGGAACGGCGGCGATAAGCCGGAACGTGGGACCTACAACATTGAGTCAAAATTGCTTGTGCGATAAAACGAAAGAATAAGACTTAAATTATCGCAAGGAGTCATGGCATCCGGCGCCCCCATCGAGGAACTTTCCGCCGACCTTCGTACGCCAGTGATAGAACATTTTTCGGGTCTCAAAGGGCATGACCTTCTGGGAGAATACTTGGAGCCACTGTCGTTTGTCTTAACCCGAGGCGACGGCTGTTTGGTGTTTGAGTGGGCATTTAAATTCTGCTGTTTGCCCGAGTATGCAAACCATGAGTGATTCAATGATCTACTCATGTGATGTGCTTCCAAATTGAGCCTCTTTAGATGTTTGGCATTCTGAGGAAACGGCATTGCAGAGGCATTTTGTGCGTGTCAAGGATTTATTTTGTCTCCGCAGAGTTGGGACCTTTGTATGGCGGGTGACGTTGATTTGGAGTTACAGTGAACTCCCCGTTAAGTGGACATCCGCAAGACCGGAGTTTTTTTGTCCACATTATACGTATCTGCCATCCAATCATTGAACTTCATCTTGTCCGCTTCAGAGAATCGTCCACCTTACATGGTGTCCATTAAGAGGGAGTTCACGGTATTTTCAGAATTACACTGCCCATTGTAGTCCAATCAGCAAGTAGTGTGACAGAAGCAAATGTGGTATTTTATAGATGGGTTGACGGGCAACTCCAAACTAGATTCTAAACTTCTTTCTGGCTTACAAATAACCAACGCTACATCTGTGTGAAGAGTGTAGCGTTGCAGATAACGAGGCTGCCTCTGTTTATTGCCCAATGCTTCCGGTCCCTTGAAGCCATCGTTAATCGCCAAAATTGTCGCATTTGGGGTTCAGAAAACCCACGAGTATTGTTGAGAACAAGCGAATTTGGGCTGAAGGCAACCATTCTTCTTCGAATGTGCGGCTGCTCAGGCAGTAGCAATTAATGGTGTTCGTTATCGCGACATGATAACCCAGTTTTATTGCTTAATTACATAACACGGATGTGACCAACATGTGATTTCAACAAGAAGGTGCCACATTCCGTACAGCCAGAGAAAGAATTCAATGCTTACATGAGCAAAGGGTGCCAGGTTCGAGTCCCGAAATTACCAGTCCTTAATTTTTCAGATTCAATGTTTGCACAGATATACATTCACACAAACTCGGATTGTTCTACAACTTTTTTTTAGCGAATAAGCTTTGAGAAGATGTAGCCAAAAAGACATAAGTTCTTAGTACCCGCAAGTAGTTATGAAACTATTTTACTAAAAAATAGGAAACTATGAAAAATAGGGCCCAGTAAAGAGGACCATGTAAAATGGACTCTTACTCAAACTTAAACATGAAAATAATCGCTAACATTGTTTCATTCCTTGCAACCTCTGGCAAGCCGTTCTACTATCTATTCTACGAATCTAATTTCTTCTACGAATCTAATTTCCTTTTCATTTCAACCCGAAGTAACAACTCGTTTCGGTCGGTCGAATCGGTGGCTGGGGTGTCTCAATTTTATCATTCAACCTTGCGAATGGAGTTTGCCATTTGAACAGAAAAAATATACGTAGGCTATGTACTACTCCAGGACTTCTTCCCATTCTGATGACGCTAAATTTCGGCATGGACCTTGACCTCAAACAACAAGGTTCTTAAACTCCCGCGATCTTTTGACAACTGCCTCCCATTATGCACGCCAAGTTGAGTGAAGTCCACCTCGATTTCGTGGAGATCCTCTTTGCTTTAGTGGCCCGGAGTAGAAGTCTCTTTAGACGTGTTAGCCATGAGCTCTATATGTCCTAGCCATCAAAGACGTTGAATCCGTAGGCGCTTGACTGGAGACATGTCATGGTACAGCCCATACAGCTCGTGGTTGGATCTTAGTTTCCCAATGCCATAAATGTAGAAGTCGGGGCGAAGCAGCGCTTAAGAGGAAGACGAAAGTGTGCTCTTGGAATGTTAGAACGCGTTTTCTAACAGAGAACAATCCTAACCCAATACAGGGCGAATGTTACTGCGATCCAGGAAATATTCTCGATAGGTTATGGAACAAAACTATTACAACTGTCACAATACCTTGGCTAACTTGGCATGTGGACTCGTTTTGGGATAACCGTGAAGATCGAAATCACGCTCTTTAAGTAGTCCCCTGGCCGTTGCCGGTAATGAAGGGATATTCTACAACATTAGCCTCACATGTGCATAGGTCCCTTCCAACAGCTCTTTCGAAGAGGACTTCTATAATGACCTCATTGACAGTGCTTACGGAGTCTCCCTCTTTATGATTATGGCACATGGAGGCTTCCATGAGAAAAACCATAAGAACTGCCTTCACGACACGACATCTGATTTCGACTCACATACCTCGCAAGGCGACTTAAAATATTTACAAGCAGCACTAGATTGCTTCGCAAAAGAATCGACACAGCAAACTGGCTATCTCCGGACGGCCGAACTGTGAACCAAATCGTTCGTTGACGTAAGATGTAAGCCGTAGATGTGCGAAAATTAAGCAAGACAAACGACGATTCAATTTAGTCCTTTAATTTGCACGAATAAATAAATATTGAATATAGTTCTAAAAATAGGACAGTGGGGAGCAATGAGTTAAGAGACATAACGCAAAATGCCTTCATTAAGCTGGAAGCATGCAGTTAACGCGGCCTTGGCGTTAACCCCAAAAAACGGTTCTTGTACAATTCACAAGAAGGTTTTGTACCATCAGGTTATCATCCATCTAAAGTTGTGCGGCACCACTGTACAACTAACCGCCTGTGCGAACTTTCTGGGTCTCATCACCGATAACAAGCTCAGTTGGGAACTCAACATCCAGGAGAGGGTTAAGAAGGCTTTGTCTGCCCTTTTCAACAGCAAAAAAGGATGCGAATGTGGACGACAACCATTTATACCTCAATTGTCAGACTGACACTTCTGTACCAGGTTTCAGTTTTTTCGACAGCTTCGCAACACTGGGGCACTGAGGAGCATTCCGTCGGCAGCATTTAACATACTCATCCATCTTCCATCATTGCCCAGCCCTGAGACTTAAAACATTCCGACAGTGGTCTGAGTTCTGACCATTGGCCACTCAACCATTCTAAACGAATACAAATCCCTCGCCAACGACACCGACTGCCTAACACCCCAAGCCATTTTCGAAAAAAATTCTCCACCAGCATTCCCTCGAAATCAAATGGGTGCGCTTCTTCACAAACGGATCGATGACGGACGAGGGAGTAGGTGCAGGTCACTATTCAAAAGACCTTAATATTGCTATCTGACTGAAGCTCCCTGATTCCTGAAGCGTCTTCCAGGCACTGTCCAGGTTCAAACACAATGTAATATTCAAAAGAGAAATGACCATCTGTTCGGATAGTCTGGCTGCAATTAGGTCTCTGGACAACGTCGTGTTTAACTCAAAAGCTTGTAGGCTGCCTCTTAACAAAATTAGATGAGCATTTTGGCATACACCTGTAGCAATAAATACCACACGAATACCCACTGTACTCTGTCAAAATCAAATCCAATTCCTTTTGAATCCCCGTCAGGAAAAGGACTGTAAATGTAACCAAAAGAAGAAAAAACAGAACACAAATTTAACTTTGAAACTTGAAAGCGGTAGTATTTTGTAACAAATACGCACCTCATGTGGGTGCCGGGACATTGTGACAGACCGAGCAATTGCAAGAGCGATGAATTCGCTAGTGTGGTTGGTACTTCCTCCTCCCTAACACTAGGATTAGCCCCATCTCCCATGCTAATCGCTACAGCCTTCCATCTGCTCAAGGTACACGCAATCAACACTACCAATCGTAAATGGCTAGAAGATATCACATGCCAATATGGTCACCACTTAATCTCAAACGATCGCTCAATCCTTAAGACGCTTCCCGTCGTCATACCCGGACACGGCACAATTGGCAACCATGCCCACAGGATGGAAGTCCTTTGTAACGACTTTTGTAGAACCTGCATATCACCTACTCTGCTTGTCACCTATGCGCTGGCAAGTCGTATGAACTTACACCTAGGGGTCTACTACTTCAACGACCTCAATGAGCTTAGCGGCAACAGCATTAGCCAGCTAATCGGTCATAAGCACCAATTGGTTCTAACTGCTAGATGAAATCATTTCGCGTGTTATCACAACGGGCGTACTTTGGCCTAAGTGTAACTGCCTTCTGCAGGCAGCCAGTACAACCTAACCCAAGCTAGTGTTACAATATACGAGAAATAAAACATGAATACGATTTCCCCTGCTCAACGGCATGCATGCCTGTCAGGATCGGGGTCCACCTCCGAAGGCGCATATTCACGAAAAGAGCGGGTAGGTTTACACAATTGAGAAGTACCAGCACTGTTTTATACTGGCTTACGTCTAGACCGTATTCTTTTGTCCATTTTTGAGTTCAGAGAAGGGTGACTGCGTAATATCATGGGCTGCTCATCTATTTCCCAAGGGTCGCAGTGGCCTTGCACCCAGTCATTTCTTGGGGAACAGGAGTTGATGCTCTGCCATGTTCCACAGAAGAGGAGATATCACACCGTCTTACGGTGCGCTCCTGTTAACCACTCTTCAGGTCTTGGTACCAACGGGCCCAGAGCTAAGTAGCTTTTGAGTAAAAGCCGCTGCAGTCTTTTGAGTGGTGAGGGTTCAATGTTATTGAAAGCTCTCTCGATGCCCAAGAAGACAATAAGGGTACGTTCCTTATATTCGAGCGATTTACCTTTTGTACCTACCAGCGAGTGAAGAACTGCCTCTACTTGCATTGTGGCTGAAACAGAATCCTACGTTGAGTCCCTATTCAACTCAAGCAATTCAATGACAATACAAGTTAAGACGCTTTTAAAGTTGCAAAGAGTGTGACCAGCCAGACGCTAGCTCAGCGTTTTAAGCCGAGCATGCCAGGCGCAACGAAGGAATCCAACACCACCGTGGGAGCGTCGCCGACCATCCACTGTGGGACCGAATAACATCAAGGACATCGTTCAACGACATCGAACGATTGGAATAAGTTGAGTAAGTTTAGTTTTACGTTGACTTCGGGCTGAGTAACGTCAGCAGTTTAATTTTAATAAATACAATCCCTCATAGAGGGAAACACAACTTTGCGTAGGGTTACGTTTGGTAAAATCTGAGAGAAAGAAGATCGTAGTAAAAAGTCGAACGTAAAAGAAACGCACTGAATATTGCTGAACCGCAACGGGGCGTTCGAGCGGTTTGTCTTTGACAAGCTTTCGTACGCGCTTGCTTTATCGACGCTACGAGAATGTTGTGATAGATCACAGCAGCTTCAGTTTTAGATATCGAAAAAAAAAATCACTGTAAATAATATTCCTGGGCAAACTTAATTATTTGCACAAATAATCGCCTTAGTTTGTCAAATATTCAAACTGGAAAATAAATTTAAAAAATTGTAAAAAACGCCCGAGTGACGATATTGTGGCTCTACCTAGAACATCGTGCTCGAGCTTACGATATGACGGTCCGTGAAATTTCAACGCATGACCCCAATGACATAGGCGGGTTGGCGCGTTCGAGCGTTCGGGCTTTAGTAGGCGTTGGTGTTGAGCGTATGACAGTAAAACTTTGGCTACCAAAAATGAAAAATGGCGAAATGAAAAATCACTTCCTGCCAGGATTAACCCGCCTCTCGATGTTCTTTCTCTGCGGTCCGTCACCAATTTGAGCTTGATCGTGTCCAAGTGAGAGCCATCCTTGCGATGTCTGTAAAACCCTATTCAGTCCTGCGATGGATTTCTGCGAAGCTTTACTCAGCCGCTCTTCGTTTGTTATTCACTCCGGCTAGAAGACCTTCAGGATTCGTCTCAAGCATTTATTGGCAAAGACCTGAAACTTGAGAGCAATGATACTGTTTGTCTTCCAAGTCTCGCATCCGTACAGTAGTACAGATTTCACGTTGGAACTGAATATCCGAAGGCTGAGGGAGGTGGAAAGCTGGGTGGATTTCCAGACGCTGCCAAGCGAGAAGTAAGCGTGGCGGGCTTTATTTATTCTTGACACGACGTCAGTTTCTGAACAAAGTGCTGCCGATGTAGCAGAATTTATTGGCATCCTCAATTGGGCTCCCGCCTAACAAGAGAGGTGCATCACACCTTGAGTCGATTCACATCAGTTTTGCCTCGGCTACGTTGATTTGCAGACCAGGTCTTCTAGCGTTGAGGTCCAGACCGTTCCTGAACGCGGGCTAAGGTGTTGGATAGCAGACAGATGCTACGTTGATTAGCAGACCAGCTCTTCTAGCGTTGAAGCCACTGCATTCCTCTGGAGGCGGCGTAGTTTGTGCGGTCTAGGACAAAGACAAGGACGATGATGTAAGCAGGGGTAATAATTGCACCCTTGCCTTTCACCTCTGGTGCTGGAAAACGAGGTGCTGTCCTTATCCTTGAAACGCACCCTGCTAGACGCTTCCCTGGAAAGCTCTTGAATGAGTTCGATACTGGATGGTTGTTGGCTTCTCGTCGGACCATGCGACCGCTCGGTAATTGGTGGTATTCCAATGCTTTCCAGGGCATTCCAGATGGCTTCTCGTTAGACCATGCGACCGCTCGGTAATTGGTGGTATTCCAATGCTCTCCACGGCATTCCAGATGGCTTCTCGTTGGACCCTGCGACCGCACGGTAATTGGTGGTATTCCAATGCTTTCCAGGGCATTCCAGATGGCTTCTCGTTAGACCATGCGACCGCTCGGTAATTGGTGGTATTCCAATGCTCTCCACGGCATTCCAGATGGCTTCTCGTTAGACCATGCGACCGCTCGGTAATTGGTGGTATTCCAATGCTCTCCAGGGCGTTCCAGATGGCTTCTCGTAAGACAATGTCGAAGGCTCTCTGAAAATCGACGAATAACAAAAATATAGAGGAGTTCCATTCAGCCGACTGTTCGATGATCATCCGAAACGTGTTGCTGTGATCTACTCATGGGCGGTTGGGTCGAAACCCAGCTTCGACACGGCGCAGATGTTCCTCGACAGTTGGATCAATGAGGCGAGTAGGTTCTGGATGCCTCTCCAGTTTTTGCACTCGCTTTCCTAATTTGGGAATGGCGACAATGACACCTTCCCTTCCAGTTTGAGGAATGTAAACAGCTGAAAAATTGAGTTATCAGTTCAACGCAGCGTTGACGCACTACCCGAAGACTAATCCGAAGGCGGCTGTAACACCGCAGAATTGTATATGTACAACTATGAAGTATGACTAGTGTGGTAGTGAATCAGCTTTCTTAATGTTTTTTTGGAGAAAGGAGGATAGGCTGATGGATCCTCAGACCTAGGGAAGGTGGCCTCTGTAGAGTTGTGCGCAGGCGCGTAGCCTCATTGTTGACACGAAAATACGACCATAAATCATGGTTCCTCCACTCTCAAGTCACTGACAATGATCAACTTCATTCGGAGTCGGCGTAAAAACTCTGAAATGTACCCCCATTTTCTGAGAGAAAAACAGCACCCACTGCACGCAGCGCCATGCTTATCATTTTATTATCGTGAAGGAAAATAATCCCCGATCGTGAACTTAATGACTCATGAGCGTACGAAGGACAGAAAACAGAAAACTTAACCTATTTCGCAAGCAAATCGCCGGAAAGTCCTGAGGCACCCGAAATGCATCTCGAAAATGGATTGCGAAACTTCAAAGGGAAAAATAAATTTTACGTACGTTCATCCCAAGCCATTCGTTTTTATGTTCCATTCCAAACTTTAAACTTTCCCAAGCAGCAGCGGAACACGGTACGAGGACGCCTTCAATTAGGTAATTAACCGCACAACAACGTCACACGCAGCGTCATCCGTAATGAATTCAGTTTGATTACATTTTTCATTTAGAGGCAATCCCTACTTGTCGCTCTCAAGTGAACAAAAGCACAGCAAAAATATGACACACGCGTACATCTCTGTACAAAGTGAGAGGAAACAAATAAAAAATGTGGAATAAACGGACAAAAAGAAAGAAAACAAATAATGCAACAATAATAACAATGCCATCCCATTGTTGAAGTTGTTGAAGTTTAAATTATGATCCATCCTCGAAATATGATGAGCCACCATATCGCCCACTTCCCACTTCCCCATCCCGCACCTCACCACACCCCGCGTTGAAACAATTGACCCATCCGCGCGCTGGTTCTAATCCATTCAAATTCGAATTGAGCGACCGTCATCGCCGCCGCCGCCGCCACCACCACCGCCACTCACTCTGTGCGCTCTCGATATCCTTCTGGAGACAAAAATCACACAAAGAAAAATGAAACAACTGCAACACACATCCATCGTTGAAAAGTTCTGCCAAAGAAAAACTACACCACTTCCTTGACGACTTACCACGGTTGTTCGGCTCTGTGCGTCTGTGTGTGGGTACAACAATGTTCGACCTCACTTCATTTACGCAGCGAGAGCGACAGAGAGGGCGCACCACCTGATCGCCTGTGTATTGGTGGCTCCAGTCTAGAGAGTGTAGAGGATTGGGGCGGAAAGAAAAACGAAGGAAAAACTATCTTTTTTCAGTGGAATACATTTTCGCAACCGAATAGCTCGAGCTACTGCCAGGATAACAATCCGGCTCTGCTCCACAGTTTAGTTGGTCGAAGGAAGCGAAACGGTTCGAAAGGATTTACCCTCTGTCGAAGAAGAAGTGGAAAATGTTACAAAGTAACCGCTAGACTCTCAGTGGTGCGATAGTGATTACAAAGCGAACATTGTTCACGAGGTTTTGAACACCACCAGCAGTCCGAGTGCGCCCTCCTCCGCCGCCGATAGTCATCGACTTGGGAATTGTGTGAAAAATGTCGTGGAAATTTCACACGAGAAAACTGCAGGCCGCCCCACAGCTTGGGCGCGTGCTGCTGCTGGTCTTGATGATGGTGTTTATTGAATCCGGTTAGTGTGTGCCTGCGTGTGCGATTGTGCATCTAATTAATTTCTGTTTTGTTTATTCTCATATTCAACGGCAACAAATTTGAAAAACGATGGATCTTTCGGCTGGATCGACCCAAAAGGATGCGCGATACAGTGTTTTGTGTGCGACTCGAGTGTGAACCCGGGATGCACGAATTTGAAATCGAATTCAAGCATTGTGCCAGAGGTTAGTGTGGATGTCTTTTTTTTTTTTGTTGCCCTTCATTTTATGACTAAGTGGGTCTTGAAGTGATTATCTGTCAGCACGGAGGCTGCCGTGGATGCGAGGGAATAAATTTGGTTTTACGATGAAGTGCTGAAGAAGCGTGCAATTTTGTTTATGACTCACTTGTGTGCACGGACGAGGGGTTAATTTAATTTTCCATTATTCTCTTTCCGGATGAAATTGAAATCGTAAAATAAGTTCGCACGGCCACGGCGACGCTGCACAGAAAGGACTTCAAAATGTGCGCTGCCAAGAAGTGTTTTCAAAAGTCAAGGCTGCAAATGGAGTTGTTCTGTTTTCAGAACGATGTCAATTATCCAATGGAGATGTGATGGGCTGCTATGACCTCATTATTCGATGAGCAATCCAGATACATACAAACGGAGTGATTCAGTTGGTGACCTTGCTTGGTGGTGGTATTTTCTTTCTTTTCGTCTGTTTCTCGGTTAGACCTAGTCATCACTTACATTTGAAAAACTCTTTTGCGGTTTCTGTTGCCAATGAAATCCGTCCGTCTGTCATCACTTGTAGTTCTTGGTAACTTCGGGACCCTTTCACTGTGCTTTGCATGTTCCAGGCCGATGTTCTCCTTAAATAACTTTTGAATTGCACAAAATTGAGGACCCTATGTTATATTGACGCTGCTTAGGAATATTTTTTGGAACATAATATCACGCGACTGGGATCTGTCTTCTAGTGCTTCTCATTTTGAACACTGTTCTTAAGGTACCGGCTATAATTGACTTAAGTAAACTTAAATTTACGTCAGAATCCAAGGAAATAATAGCCATCATTCGCATAGTGTCCGTTATAAAGATTCATTTCGCTTCCAGTTAAGCAAACAGAATTGAACGAAACTTAACGAAACTGAGGGAAGGGGTTATTATGGACACAGTGAATCAGAGTTTCTACTGCTGACCTAATACTCCTTCGTCCATCAGGTTGTGGATGAATTGTTGGTGTACAACTTATTCTCCTTCGCTAGACAGTTGACATCACCTCTACTCAAAGAAGCGATGTGGAGAGTGGGTCGAGCTTGTTGGATGTACATACATGTGCCACAAGCGTCTATATAAGACGCATGGATTAGAATTCCAGGCTTGCACAAAAAAAGGTAAAATTACTATAAAGAAAAAAAATACTAGGCACTCTCCAAACAAAGTATTCAGAGCCATTGTCAACGCAGTCGAGAAAGTGTCAGTGTCCGCCGTGACCTTGGAATCATGACAGTCCGGGATGAAATTTTGAGTTTTTCTCAAAGGCTTAAGCCGCACTTGGCAGAGCACATAAGCGTCTGATCTCATAGGCACATGAAGGAGCACAGGAACGTCGCTTGAAAGAGGGCAAACCTAAGAGACACTTGAATGCGGACATCATACGCAGTGAAGTTCTCGTTTCGACCTCAACGCAGTTTGAGTTAATGCAGGATAATTTTGTGGACTTAGATGGAATGTTTGTTTTTTTAATTGTTCAAAAACGGGTAAATTGCAAAATAGTGTGCAATTTTTATTTGAGTTGGGGTAAGTCCCATGTAAACTTACTTTTTGAGCAAAAGCTTCAATAGATTAGTGATTAAATGCAGCTCCGCAAAATAAAAAAGTCTAAATGCGTTAAATCACTTGATTTCGGCTACAGTGCATCGATCCAAAAAGAGAGATAAAGTGCTCTCCGAACTCATTCCGTCTCGGCAAACAAAAAATCGAAATCATTGACTGGCAGAAGGCCCTATTGACGGCGTTGTTGTTGCCACTTCAACTTTGATAAAATACGGCCTAGTGACTCTGCCAGGCTATACACCGTCCAGACAGAGCTATTTTCCGGGAATTGGGTTGGTTGGTGAAAGTGGCTACCCGATTGGACATTGTGCGCCGTTTTGATACCACACCCCGTAGACCAGGGTTGTTTTGGATTGGCTAAATCAAACTTGTGGAGTTTAGGAGCTTGATACACTTATGGTCTCCGAGAGGTCACTAAGGAAATGCGGACTACGGAAAGACGGGCAGTCACCGAGACAGTGAGGCAGACTCTCCTCTAAAAGAGTGTCGAGGCAACTGTGTGACAGTGTAAGTTGAACAGCATTCCGAGTCTAGCTGCTGTCATAGTGGTTGCTTAAAAGCCAGTGGCCTGTGCTTATTGCCACGACTCTAGCCATTTCGGAGCGATTTCTTTTGAGGAGGTCCTGCTTCTCATGTAGGCTTTCATCAGGGCATCCTAGAGAATTTATGCTGTCCTAGTCTGAAAGAGACATTTTGGTTGACGATGAATTTGACGTGCTTAACTGATGATGGAACAGGGACTGTCCACCATTTCAGTGGCGAAGCTCCTTGCTTGGCCAGTTCATCAGCAACCTCATTTCCCTCTATGTTGCTCTGGCCTGGAACCCAGAGGAGAGTGATTTTGCACCTACTCCTGGTCTGTGTGAGTCCTCCCTTGTGATGTGAGGATGTGATTTGACGAGTTAGCTCTTATAGCTGCTTGGCTGCCGGCCTACCAAAGGGTAGGTGGTGCTAAACACATCTGGAAGATACTCGAGTGATATGGGAGACGCTAGGAATTAGAGATGTTGAAATCCGTCGAAAAGACCGCTGAGTCTACACAGTAGATCAGAAATTGGTATTCCGAGGTAAATAATTGGATTTTCCAGCCCTCTCGGGATGGAAACCGGCATTGTGCCGACATGTCGAAGTCTATCGCGGGAGTAATGTAGTCCGTGGCAGCTGGGGTTAGGTACTCAGGCAGGAGTTGCAGAGCTCTTGCTGGCCAACATCCGGATTCTCTGAGTCTGATGGCGCCGCACGTGACTACATCCAATGGGAGGAGGTGTAGGAGCACGTTCAGTGCTTCGGTGGGGCATGATCTCATCGCCCCGGTAGTTCCGACTCCTGCCTATCTTTCAAGTTTGTTGAGTTTGTTTAAGTTGTATGGGCCACCATACTAGTGACCCGTAGGTGAGAATGGGACGGACAACAGCCATGTACATCAAAGTTCATTTTGGGCTTAAAATCCCATCTTCTACCGAAAGATTTACCGCGGGCATAGAAAGCTGCCTGTCCGGTTTTCTATGTCAGACATCCAGTTGAGCATTGGATCCAGAATGACGCTCGGGTACTTAGCACTGGGGGAAAGGGAAGCCGTGGAAGCTTAAACGCTGGTATCTCGGTCTTCGTGGTAAACAGCATCAGCTCCGTTTTCGTATGATTCACGTTCAGACCACAGTCTGTAGACTGAGAGTATGAATTCTAGATAAAGGTTTCTCTGTGATTTCGCCCATCACTGAGGGAAGCATTATCATTATTATTTAGATCTATTGTGCCCCCTTTTCATACCTTTGCTTTCTTAAGAGCTCCCCTCCCATGTACTTCTTTTCAGAGTTGAGTTGAGGGTTTTATGCTCCTATGTCGCGAAAGTGGAAGATATTTATTCTAGAGTATCTGAGAATGGGACTGGTTCTAGCTGGTTCTAGTGACTTCAATTGTTCCTCTGATATTAAGTGCTTAACGAGATATTCTTGCCTAACACTTAAATTCTCCACAGATACCCCTAGTTTTCTTAGGTGCTCCCTGAGTCTGCAGTTCCATGTTAGGAGGCCTGGTAGGGTACAGAAGTTGTTCTTGCTCATTTTGATACATGCCTCAAAACTCTTTCGGTTATGTTGACCCAAGAGTTTCTTGGTCTGCTTCATGCCATGAGCGTTATTCCAGGTATCTGCCCGGATTCTTCTTTCTATCTCATTGAAATCTTCCCTGAGGACATGGTCTCCTACGGCGCAGAATGGTTCAGGGCCAATATAAGGTTCCGGTGCTTCCTTTCCTAACGAGGGTGTCGGCGTTCTATCCCTGTATGGACAGGCATCCAGCAGAGTTTTACTCCAGCTTTTTAAGCTTCTGTAGACATTCCCAAACTAGCTTGGATTTTATCGTACAGGAGTCTAGTAACAGGATAGCGTCACAACAGTCGGACATTATTGCTATGTCGCAGTTGGTATAGTTCCTGTCAGGATTGATCTGAGCGCATCTGTCTATGGCATAGACTTCTGTACGTTTGCCCATGTGTTCGTAGTTCCTTGCCCGGGGTCCAAATACTGCTGTGCCTGTTCCATCATCAGTTCTTTATCCATCTGTATACCATTTTACCGTATGTCTGCTCCGTCTGTGGACTGACTATGTATTCATTGCTCCAGTCTTTTTTGGTACTGAGCTTGATGTGAAACTCCTTTTAGAAATTTAATCTCCTAACCAAGTCATCCTTCGGAATGGTCAGGAGTGGTAGCTTTGTGACGTCGAATTGTCTTTTTCTATCCCTTCTTTTGCCGTTCTCATGATTATTTTATTTGCACATTCTGCAACCACCAGATGTAATAGAGTGGCCGTAGCACCTCCATGGCGGCAGTTGGCCAAGTTATCATGGCCCCTGTAATCAGTGACATGCCAACCTTTACTCGATATTAAGATTACCAAGTCGTCCGCATAGTCAAGCTCTTAGATTCCCTTGCTTTCTAACTCAACGAGAATCTCATTTTTCGAGTGGTGCCAACAATGGCGTGTGCGTGCATTCGCATGTCCATGCGGCACGGTAATGAGTCACACCCGAGATGATGCACATGGTCTCGCTCGGGGATTGAGTGATTTACTGGCCGCCGGGCGACCCAAATGTCCCTCCCACTGACACAGTGCATGCACTGATTCGTGGGATCATTGCGTTGATCACGTTCGGACTTCGAAGCTCTTGCCACCGACACTTTGTGGTCAAGGTCAGTGCTCTGAACGAGTGTCGCTCGCTGTCAGCCGCCCATAAACGGGGAGAAATGCGACTTTCCAGATTCCATCAGCGAGCGAGTGTGGTGCTCCTTACGAAGACATTCCGTATTTAATCCATTACATCGCTCCGGTTCGCAGCGGCACATTCTACTTCGGTATGCCTAATCATGTGCCATGTACGCCGAGTCAGAGACGGCTCATGTGCGTACGCAAATTGGAGGAATCAAAAGCGGCGTCAATTTATTAATTAATTTGGTAATGAAGTGTTCTCTTTGGTAATGAAAGTTGTCAGCCGCATAAAACCCCCCTTGCGGTGTACCTCTGTTGACTGATTTGCTAACTTGGCTGTTACCCAGTTGCGATTAGATGATTCTGGTTTCTAGCGCGGACACAATCCACTTGTGGACGAGACCCTCTATTCCCACGCAGCGAGAGAGAGATTTATTAGAGTTGCTTAGGATCTTATTAAAGGCACCTTCGATGCCTAGGACGGTAGCATGTTTGAAGCTATACGCATCCACCTCGTGCAGTGCCGTTTTTGTGAATCTGCCCTTGAGGTAGGCGTGTTGAGAGTTTATAGGGCGTTTGTTTTCAGAATCTCTGTGTGGTTTTAGCATGAAGGTGGTAAAACTGACAGGACGGAAATCTCTGGCAGATTCCTATCGTCTTTGTCCTTGGGGTGAAGACAGCCCGGTCTCTCCTCTATGACTCGGGAACCTAATCTAAAGATAGACAGCTTTGAAAAATAACAGCTTCCGGGAGTATTGACAGCACTTGTATGCAGCAGAAATATACGTGCCTACTTACGCCTGTGAGCAGCTAGCTTGATGTCAAATAGCGTAGAATAGGTGGCAAATTTGGCAACAAGAGCTTATTAGGTCGGTCGTGATAATTGCAAAAAGCTATTTATACAATAAATAATGTTCACGGCCTCACCTCTTTCGAGTCCCTGATAATGCTCCAAAGATATAACAGTCTAGAAAAAGCTTCTGACATAGTCCGTTCGGGGTCGGCATAAAACTCTGGGAACAATAGCACGCACATTTCGAGAGAAAGTAACTATTGAACTCATTAGGGGTCTCGTTGACAGTCAGCCTTGAGTGTTTCCGTAAGCATCTGTCTTCGACTTCTGTCGAAGGTGGTCAAAACTCCGAGATACGGCCTCGGCCAAAAAACTGACCTTTGGTCGGACTTATCACATGTCGAGGGCATATGATTTTTGCTCTACCAGCCACAAGTTATCTTTTATTCTCACCGGCGCAGAGAAAAACAAAATACAATAAAGAAAGGAAATGTGCAGAAGCCCTCTGATGCACAAAAAAAAAAAATAACGAAAGCTAGTATATTAGCCGCTCTCATCCGACTGGGGAGCCCTAGGCACCTCTCATTTAATGCGCTGAAATTTGACTAAATTTTACCGTGTTAAAGGGGCCAAAGCGATTAAGTCGAGTCCACGTTCCCTCATAAATGTCATACATTCAAGATTCTTGACCTTTCTTTAAGTTTCAAGGACAACCAATTCACTTCAACTTTTTTTATTCCTTTCTTAATATTCAACCATAAACAACGAGTTGTATCATTTAACGGACATTGTCATAAAACCCAAATTAGTTTGGACAGACAAATGCTTCGAAATGTTGATCGCGTGCCCTTCAACATTGTTTATTTTGAATGTGCCTCAATACACCCGTTGCATGTCTTTTAAGCATGCAAGGGAATAGTAAAACTTAGTCGCTCAATCGTCGCAGAACTAATAAACTCATATAGAAGTTTTGCTTTTTAATTACATCACTTTATTCAGTCATGTCAAAAAATAAAAAAAAACACGTAGTAAACCGATAGAAGTGCCAAATTATGGGCACTTTAGGACGAAGCATCTTTCATTTTTTATGGCTGATGTGGAATTTAAAATCGTTTGACTCAAACTTCCAGAAGGCTTCGTGAATGACTTTACAGTCTTTTAAACATAGCCGACTTCATAAAAATCTAATTGAAACATAACTTCTACTTTACATTCGTTTTGCGTCAGGCTTTCGTTTCCGATAGTGCTGTCTATAACAGTTGTACAGGGAAACTTCTCTAAAGCGGACAGCAGCGGGACCAGGACGTTCTGAGGGTGTTCGTTCTGAAGGGGTTGAAATACACAAATGTCTTCATGCCGGCACAATGGAAAATTGTCCGCATAATGAGATGTCCCTTATGGAGGGGTGTCCGTAAAGAGAAGTCTCACTGTACTAAAATGGCAAAAACAACACGGCTATCAAAAAAGTTGTTACTCGTGAATGCACCATTCATCTTTCGAGGCAAGTCTATAACAGTTGTACAGTGAAAATTCTCTAAAGTGGACAGCAGTGGGACCAGGACTATTGACCCTTATGTAGGGGTGTCCGTTCTGAAAGGGATAAAATACATGAATATCTTCACACCGGCACTAGGGAAACTGCTCGCATAGTGAGGTGTCCCTTATGAAGGGGTGTCCGTAAAGAGAAGTCTCACTGTACTAAAATGGCAAAAACAACACGGCTATTCAAAAAGTTATTACTCGTGAATGCACCATTCATCTTTCGAGGCAAGTCTATAACAGTTGTACAGTGAAAATTCTCTAAAGTGGACAGCAGTGGGACCAGGACTATTGACCCTTATGTAGGGGTGTCCGTTCTGAAAGGGATAAAATACATGAATATCTTCACACCGGCACTAGGGAAACTGCTCGCATAGTGAGGTGTCCCTTATGAAGGGGTGTCCGTAAAGAGAAGTCGCACTGTATTAAAATGGCACGGTTATCAACAAATGGACGGTTATCAACAAATTTGTTACTCGTGAATGACCACTCATCTTTCGAGGCAAGTCTTTAACAGTTGTACAGTGAAACTTCTCTAAAGCGGACAGCAGCTGGACCAGGACGTTCTGAGGTTGTCCGTTCTGAAGGGGTTGAAATACATAAATATCTTCATGCTGGCACTAGGGAAAACTGCTCGCATAGTGAGGTGTCCCTTATGAAGGGGTGTCCGTAAAGAGAAGTCGCACTGTATTAAAATGGCACGGTCATCAACAAATGGACGGTTATCAACAAAGTTGTTACTCGTGAATGACCACTCATCTTTCGAGGCAAGTCTTTAACAGTTGTACAGTGAAACTTCTCTAAAGCGGACAGCAGCGGGACCAAGACGTTCTGAGGGTGTCCGTTCTGAAGGGGTTGAAATACATGAATATCTTCATGCCGGCATCATGGAAATTGTCCACATAGTGAGGTGTCCATTATGAAGGGGTGTCCGTAAAGAGAAGTCTCACTGTATTAAATGGCAAAAACGAAACGGCTATCAACAGAGTTCTTACTCGTCATTGCACCATTCATCTTTCGGACTTGGTGCTTTCGGTTGGTTTCAAGAAAAGTCCCCGCGTGACTTCAAACAAATTAGTAAATTCACTGAAAAGGAGATGGGAACCAATGATCTCAGGATAGATACCCGTTTGAATAAGCACATCTGGTCAAAGGTTATCCGGAGCTCACCATTCCGGGTCCGTCTCTGGCTTGCCCGTCGCCGTAATGACGATGAAAACTCGCCAAACAAACTGTTCAATTTGGTCACTTACGTGCCAGTGGCGACTACAAGCAGAAAATGTCGAATCGAAGGGTGATTAGACGTGTTACATTTCCGGGTGAATAGAGTGAAAGCTGCATTTTTTTACTGAACAATACTCTTAGCGCAAGTAAGAATTCTAACAAAATTTTGTTTGTCATAACATCCGGCATTGACTACAGATGACTAATGAACAAACAAGTGCCGCAATGGCGTCTTGGATTGGGAGATCCGGAACTAAAGGACACTGCAGATAGTTCTGCTAAAAGCATATAAACCCATCCTGTACTGCCGAATGTTGACATGTGAGAAGGAATGAATACAATAGCTGACTTGAAGATGCGGCCAATTTAAGCATGACAGTGCTTCGCAAATCTTCTAAAAAACAATTGTAAGTCATGTGTAGAGACACTATTTAAAAAAAAACACTCTAGTGTCACAAAGTCGCATGTTACAAAATTAACCTTACAATTCTCAGCTGGAAGTCAAATAATCTGTTTCCTTCTGTTTGGTCTGATAGATTTCAAAGAGCAGTCAACTCTGATTCCTTCGTAGCACTTCCACAAGTTAAATAAGGTGACCCGCAAGAATCTGTTCTTGGACCCATTCTGTTTTCCTTGTAGTTATAAATGATTTGCCATCAGTGTGTACACATTCAACTTGCCATTTATATGCTGACTAGGCACAATCATAACATAGTTGATCTACATAGTTTATGCTTTTTTTCGGGGGGGTTGAATCCCTGCATAGGCACCAATGGTCCGACGTCCATTGGTAGTGTCAGATTCTTTCGAGCTCTTTGCTTCGTCGCGTGGTGTTCAGCGAAAATATTCCCTTAAACAACAGTGACCAATCAAAAAACTTTGGAAGGTAATAATTTATTTCGCCGTGTTTTCGATTTACCCAAATTCCAATCCTTGGGATTAGTCGGAACTTCCATCTCCCTTTTTGGGACTCGTTCCATTGTTGCTGCAGCGCTTTTATACCGCGGCTTCTGTCGACTTTTTTCGCTTGATTCACGATTGGGCCGATTTGTACACGATTGTCATATAGTCGTCTAGATTCTAAAGGTTGGATGTTGATTGGTATCATCGAGGGTAGTACCAATATCGCGTCGTGGGATACCGATGAAAATGAACACAGATTTCATTCACTTCATGTGCGTCTTTTTATTCGCCTATATCGAACCACCGATAAAGAGCGCATACGCTTTCGACGATTGCGGCTGTTTATAATAGCTTAAACTTGAATCTGACCAGGATGATCCGCTTAAAGGGTCGCAGGTGTAAACCGCTCATGAGAGATCTCCAGGCAACTCCATCGACTCTAACTCATTAGAAGGTATGACCAAGCTTAACCAGGCGAGTTTGGCCCAACCGCCTCGTCCTGGGTCCCAAGCGGTCGCCTACCTGATGGAATCCCATTTAAAGCCCGTCTCGGAAGTCGGAATGAAGGCAAAATTCGTGCCATTTGACCAAACCACTGAAGCATAGCCCTTTCCGTTCGAAGAAGCAGCACAATGTTGAGTTCCTTCCGGACTGCAGTGTTTTTTACCCTATCCCGGCGAGCAATTCACAGTTCGGTAATCTCAAGCATTCGGGATCCTATCCTTTCGGTCATTACATAATCTTGGGTTTGTTGTTAACTCGAAAATGTCTGGTTACGACATGCAAACAGTGTAACTAGGCGGATATGAGGATGTCGTCGCAAGCTCTGCCTGAGTCATACTCTTATCCCTACTGACACCAGACGAAACTTGTTTTCCTTGTTTTACCCCTCATTACCTATGCTGAAGTTGTTTACAGCAAGCTTGACTCCTTTTCCCAATGTAAGCTCAATGATGCCCTCAGATACATCTACGGGTTGCGACGTGCGTTGGGAAAGTATGTCACATTCGACTAGAGAATTTTTTGGGAACATCTCTGCATTATGCATTATAATGAATGGACTCCAGTGTACCTGTTTTGCTGATTCTCTTAGAACGCGTGCACTAATTTCGGCACTCTATCGCCTTAATAATTCTAATCCTAATTTGTTCAGCCAACTGTGGACCTCCTTACCAATTAATATTAGAATAATTACGGACGACAAAGCTGCAAATGTGTCTTTTTCAATACTTTTCTTGCCTCCCCTAGTTATATCAGACCTTTACCATTCGGGTTGGCTAGGAAATGTCGAATATCCAAGAAATTAGGTTTGGCATTGGCTTTATTTCCATTTCTAAGTCGAAATAAGGACAAATTTGATTTGAAAATAAGGCCAAAAAGAAAGTCTAGTATGAGTATAAGTGCCTCACTTCGCTAGCCAACAGGATTTTAACCCTTTTTTCCGCGGGGTTTAACCCGCTCACGCGACTTCGTCGCTGCGCTAAGGGTATGTCAACAACTGACGCGTGGAGCTAAAGCTTAATTATATTTACCCAGAGGTTGATTGAGTTACGGACTTGGGTTATAAGTCCCAAGTGGTGTCCCATTGTGGACTCATGGCCTGTGGACTATTGGTTCTGAACCGGAAATTTCGTGTTTGGGAATTTGGGGATTATAAAATCGTGAATTTTTCAAAAGGTGTGGATTTTGCGTTTTGGAGATCTTGCACTTAATTTACCGTCGGACTCTCCTCGCCTCCGCGACTTCAAGGGAGAGTTGCCTGGCCGACTGTAGAGGCTGGCCGTAAGCAAAGGCGGTGAAATGGACGGCACGCTGTTATCCCTCCGAATGAATTTATCCTCTGGTTAAAAACACGAATTACCAGGGATCCTCGCGAACACAAGAAGAACACCCGCTTTTCCGTCCCTCTATCTTTAATAATTCAAGGATCTCTTAGAACTTAGAACTTAGTGCTTTAATAACTAATACAAAATCAACTTAAGTACTACCTTAACTACAATCTAGTGCGTTTGACTCTGTTGAACCCTGTTTGCTTCGATCAAACTAAAAGGTCGTTACCGGAAGGTCATCGTATGGTACAAATACGATATAATACGTGACAAATACGAGAATGAACAAAATTTAAAAAAAAAGCAAAGAAAAGTATTGCGAACCGCGCCTAGTTTATGAATTAGGACATTGCCTCAATACTCACCTCAAAATCGGTCACGCTGTCATAAGGTTCCTAGTTGTCTAGTCAACCCTGCTATCCGGCTGCACTCGGATATGTTTGCATAAACTACGACACCAGAGTTCTGTGGGATGTTTCCTCCAGATGACGGCTTTCTGCTCCTGTTCACCGTACGTACGCACTCACCACACAAAAAAAAAACCTCGAATAGAGAATACTCTTCAAGAAGACCTCTACTAGCTACTGCGGTACGATGATAGAGAACCTACGTCTATCAAGTGGGAATACCCTTCCCTAAATTGTCCTTCAATGAGAAAAAAAATGTTCCGGTTTCCTTCAAATATTTATATATGTAATATGAAATAATTCACTTTTAGAGTGTGACACTGCCTCACTCAACTGTGATCCTAACTCACTCTTAGTGAGCCCAGACGGCCCAGACCCTCTTGCCAACCTCTAATTTGAGTTTATTTTCCTTGTTCCGGTTCGATCATTCATCCCCGTTACTCCAGTACCCTGACTCACGGTCAACGTGGGTAACAGCGAACATGAGGAAGGAAACGAAAAACGTTGTCGGAGGGTCGCCACTCACTGCACAATATCCAAAGTTGAGACTGGCTAAAAGTCGTTCAGTGGGTTATGACCTAGTCGCCATCCATTGCACCATATCCGAAGTTGAGACTCGTTTAATTAAAAGTCGTCCAGTGTTTTAAAAAGTCGTCCAGAGTTGCCCATCAAGCACCCCTTCGGGCGAATTCCAAGCGAAAGCCTTTTTGAGACTCGTTTGGCTAAAAGTCGTCTAGTGGGTTATGATCTAGTCGCCACCCTCCGCACCATATCCGAAGTTCAGAATCGTTTGGCTAAAAGTCGTCCAGTGGAGTTGCCCATCAGGCACCCCTCTGACGAATGTCAAGCCAAAGTGTTTTTCCCAGAATGGGACTCTAATAGTAGGTTCCCTTTTTTCTTTTCCACTCATTATTATGAACTGTTGTTCATTTTAAATTGTTTCTTAAAACACATTGTTTTTCTTAGTACTTTAAACGACTTGAATGTATTGAGTCTATAACTTAATTCGTGCGGTTTGCTAAGAGATGGCGTAACTTGTATTATTCCACTGGAACACGCGTTGGAAAGCTACTGTCATTGTACGTCATTTTAGTATATGTCATTCATTTGAAGCGTAAACAACAAAAATTTTTTTTCGCTCAAATATGTCGAACTTTGTCTCGTTCTTCTCCATTACTTTAATATGAAGAAAACTGCTGCCAAAAGTCATCGCATTTTCGTGGGAGTTTATTGTGAACATGCGCTAGCTGAGCGAACGTGCCAAAAGTGGTTTGCACGACTTAAAAGTGGTGTTTTTGGCTTGGAAAACGATAAACGTCCTGGGCAGCCAAAAAGTTTGAGGATGAAGAACTGGAAGCATTACTCTATGAAGATTATTGCCAAACACAAGAAGAGCTCGCAGAATATTTGGGTGTCACTCAAGCAGCCATTTCAAAACGTTTAAAAGCAGCCGTCTATATTAAAAAGCAAGGAAATTGTGTACCACATGAACTCAAGCCAAGAGACGCCTTGCGGTTTTGCATGTCCAAAATGCTGGTGGAACGCCACAAAAGGAAGTAATTTTTGCATCGGATTGTTACTGGTGATGAAAAAAGGATCCATTACAACCACTCCAAGCGCAAAAAATTATACGTGAAACCCGGCCAACGAGCCAAATCAACGGCAAAGCCGATTATCCATGGCGCGAAGGTAATGCTCTGTATTTGGTGGAATCAGAAGGGTGTGCTGTATTATGAGTTCCTAAAACCAGCTGAAACCATCAATGGACAACGCTTGAAGAGAGCAGTAGTCGAAAAACGGCCGGGATATGCGACCAGACACGAGGCAATAATTTTCCATCATGACAACGCTCGGCCCCACGCTGCTATTCCGGTTAAGAACTATTTGGAAAACAGTAGATGGGAAGTTTTACCACAGCCGCCTTATAACCCAGACCTTGCCCCTTCTGACTACCATTTGTTCTGGTCGATGCAGAACGCCCTCACTGAAATACGGTTCATCCTTGGCTGCCAAGCCGGCGCAGTTGTTTTGGGATGGGATCCACAAATTGCCAGAAAGATGGGAAAAAAGTCATAGCTTCAGATGGGCAAAATGTTTTCCCAAAATAAACGTTCAAATTTTGAACAAAAAACCGCACGAATTAAGTTATAGATCGAATACCTTTATTTAGTTTAAAAAAAATTGAATTAAAAAAAAACTATTTCCTGCCAACTTCCCTGACACTTTTCCTTTCCATTGTCGCTTGTCTTCTGTGATCCGTTTAAGCTCGTCAAATTATTCGCAACTCATTCAAAAATGACACATTGCATCGGAGCCTGAAACCTTACACAATCTGCTAGTTCCCTTCACAATAACGAATATATTGCCACAATCCTTCGACCTCAATTTAGCTTATTTACCCACAATTTTAACAATTTTCAGCTGCAGACAGAGCACCTCGGCAAAATAAATACATCGACATGCAAGTATGTGTTGTCCAATTGATTGGAAAATATAAACAGAATTCAGCGAACGTTCTGCATCCGATGTTGACTCAATATCAGAGCACCATCCCGCAGCTAAAGTAAGCAAACCGTGTCAACAGAAAATTGTGCTCATGAACTTCGTGTAAAATCAGTGAATCACTGTTTGTGCTATCAGCGATTTTTAGGAACAGCGACGATGAACTGTTCTTGGGTGTGATAAAAAGTATTACAAGTCGTAGTTTATTTTGTGCGCGCGTACATTTCATATTTGTACGTCTAAATTTCATGGAATTTCTCATCGTTAATAGGAGATGGAGAAATGTACGACGAGAAAACATTCACCGAAGAGGCTGCTCGCTTGGCGACTTTTCTTCAAGTAAGGACAGAAGGACAGGTCAGAATCGACGCAGCGTTAGCTGAGTTCTTGATCTCCGGAAGCAGATGCAAAAATTCAAACAGTTGTCTGAATCGATGTAGGGGAGCCAGGGTCGGTCGGTCAGGGTCGGGCTGGAGTTAAGGGGACAGCATTGATATGTTGGTAGGAAGGGCATTACTCCGATCGTTCAAAATGGATCGAAGATTTCTGGCAAGAGAAACTCTTTCGGAACGTTAGTGATCAGATGATTCATACCGATTTAGTGCGTTTGATTCATCACACTCCGACAACATTGAAACGAAGTAATTCCATCGAGCAGAGACGGGTTGAAGTAACATGAACAGACTGGACATCAATAGTTTCTTTACCCTTGTGTCAACACCCACACACCCGGGTGTGTTTTTCATTTCAGTTCTAGGTGGCTTATCCACTTGTAATTTTCAATAGCCTCATAAAATATTGTTTTTTTTATCACATTCCCAGAAAAAGCCGCAGGTTTTGGGACTTACCCCTTATAAAGGGTGATTTTTTAAAAGCTATAGGAAAGTTGTTCAAAAAAAAAACATAATTTCAGAAATAAAATTCAGACAAATGCATGAAATCTTTATTTGAATCGATAGTACGGTCCATATAATTCAATGTTTGGAGATTATTTCATGCGAATGTTGACCTTGACTGCGCCGCAAATGGTCCATCCGCTTAGTCCAATTTTGGCATACTCTTTCCAACATTTCGGCCGGTATCTCACGAATAAATGCTTCAATGTTGTCTTCCATGCGTCAATTGAAGCGGGCTTGTCTGTATAGACATAAGCTTTAGCATAGCCCCACAAAAAATAGCCTAAAGGCGTTAAATCGCACGATCTAGGCGGCCAATTGACCGGTCCCGAACGTGAAATAAAATGTTCACCCAACTCGCCTCTCAATAAGTCCATTGCTGCGCGCGCTGTGTGGCATGTGGCATCGTCTTGTTGAAACCACATGTCATGCAAGTCAAGCTCTTGCATTTTGGGCAAAAAAAAGTTGGATATCATCTCGAGGTAGCGCTCACCATTCACAGTTACGTTACGATTCGTATCATCTTTGAAGAAGTACGGTCCCATGATGCCACCAGCCCATTAACCGCACCAAACTGTGACTTTTTCTGGATGCATTGGAAGCTCTTGCAAACTGTGAATTTTTTTCTGAATGCATTGGTAGCTCTTGCAATGCTTCTGGCTTGTATTCACTCCAAAATCGAAAATTCTGCTTATTTGCGTACCCATTGAGCCAAAAATGAGCTTCGTCTTAAACTGACCATAAAATGGAAGAAGCGCGCGATGAACTTTCTTAACAGAGCACGCACTTTGATAATAGGATTCAATAATTTGCAAGCGTTGTTCGTTTGTAAGACAATTCATGGTTAAATTATGGACCAAAGTGAAGATGTTTGACAGTGAAACAAAACACGAAACGTGCGTCAGCTGTTTTAACCAGTGTTGCCAAAAAGATAATAGCTAACAAATAACCCTTTATCAACAACCAACACACCCGGGTGTATGTAAATTGTTAGCTGGAAATGCAGAAAACGACTTGTTTCATTATAAATTCGTATTTTTTCTTCATTTGACATTATTTTTTTTTTGGGAACCAAATTTAAATATTTTAAAATATTTTATAAAAAAACGGTTGACAGAGGTTGACAAAAGCCACATAAAGTTACAAATTTGTCAAAGTGTCACATATTTTCCGGTGACACTACAAACCTTGCTGACTAATAGAAACTGAACAAACTCGAATCCATTTTAAGCACGGTACCGTCAGAGCCTTCAACAGAAGTCGTTGATAGATCGGTTTGTGGTACCATCGTGTGTGAAACGGATGGTTTGCGACGTTCGTGTGATGAGAGGGACTGAACTGCCAACTGATCATCACTCGGTGTTGTGTACGTTGTACCTCATAGTACCTCTCCTGCCAAGGCGGCAACCAAGAGTGGTTACCCGCTAACGTTGGGAGGAACTACAGAAGAGTGAGTTGCGGCTAAATTTTGCACGGCATATATCTGAAAGGCTTGAGAGACTTTCAATTGTTCCATCGCGTGTAGGAAAACGGCGACAGTTTTCAACAGCTGTCACTGACGCTGCACGGGGTGTTTGTGGAGTGAAGCCGCTTGAGGTGGCGGCTGGTGGTGAGAAAAGGACTGCGTGGTTTAAAACGCCCGGAGTTCAAGAAGCCATCAGAGAGAAGAAGACCTACAGAGACAGGATTCTTTTGGGGACTCTGCTTCTCGTGAGCTGTCTTGGAAGGAGTTCGGCGAGAAGTTGGAAAGCAAACGTAGATCTGCGAAAAAGGTGTTCTGGCAAACCATTCACCGACTCAGAGGAAGGAAATTCAACATCATCGAAGGAGTCAAATCCAAACATTGTGTGTTGCTTTCCAATGAGGTGGACATCTTACGCAGATGGAGCGAGCACTTTCCCGAACAGGACACTGAGGATGACAGAGTCTTGAATGGGGCGGAGGATAGCCCGGTGGAGGAAGTCATTTTGTCGATTGAATCGAGTTTTATGGCTCTCTCGTGTCATTAAAGTGTCCTGGGTGAGACACCTGGCGATGGCAAACTGGTCCCACTTTTCAAGAAGGAGACAAAATAGATTGCTCCAGCTACAGGGGCATATCTCTTTGAAGTCTAACCGGAAAAGTCCCAAGTACCATTCTTAGAGTGAAAAGCTGGTCGGTTGTGCTTCTACCGGGACGAAAGCCGCCATCTTGGGCTCGACCATACCTCTAGAACGCGCTTCCAACACCTTAGGAAGCGCGTTCTAGAGCTATGGTCGAGCCCAGGATGGGGGACAGTGCGGCTTTCGTCCCGGTAGAAGCACAACCAACCAGCTTTTCACTCTAAGAATGGTACGTGGGAAGGCCAAGCTCATCTACAGAAGTTTTTTTGGATTTGGAAAGCCATACGACCGAGTTCGCCGAGTTAAACTCTGGAGTGTTATGTAGGAGTATGGGATTGATCTTTTGAGGGCCACTCAGTCTCTACACACAAACTGCAGCAGCTGTGGTCGGGTGAATGGTGTAAATCAACACCTTTCACCGAAGTCGTTGCACTTCGCCAAGAGTGCGTCTTGTGACCTCTTCTTTTCATTGTATGTATGGGCAGTATATGGCAGAGTAGCCGAGGCGAGGAAAGTTTCACATTGGGAGAGTTGAGGGTAAGCCATCTTCTTTTTGCAGATGACTTAGTTATCCTCACGTCTTCCCAGATGGAACTCCAGCGCCCACTCGATAGGGAATCGGGGTTAACGTGGACAAATCGGAGGCTATAGTAGTTTCCAGAACACCTGTTCAATGCACTCTACAGGTTAGTGGAGTCGCATTAAAGCAAGTGGAGAAGTTTAAGTATCTCGGGGTCTTTTCCATGAGTGATGGCACGTAGCATTACTGAGCTTTCATGTAGGATTGGTCAATTTTGAAACAACTTGGTAGATCTGTACTCAGGAAGGCCGAGCTTGGTGTCAAAGCGAAGTTGGCGGTTTTCAACTCAGTATTTGTTCCGACTCTCACCTATGGTCATGAAATTTATGTAATGACCGAAAGATTAAGATCGCGAATACAAGCTGCTGAGATGAGATTTCCCCGTGCTGCTGTGGGAATTACTCGCCGGGATAGGGTGAGAAACACGGCAGTGCGCGAGGAACTCAACATTGAGCAGCTGCTTCTTCGAACGAAGAGGGCTATGCTTCGGTGGTTTGGTCACGTTTGGCACCAATGTCCCCTTCATCATGAATTCCAGGGCGGGCGTTGAATGCGATTCCATCAGGTACGCGTCCGCTTGGCAGATTCAGGACGAGGTGGTTGGATTAAGTCCAAAAACTCGTTTGGACATAACTCCTGATGAGTCAGAGTCGATGGCGGTGGATCGAGTTGCCTGGAGATCTCTCGTGCGTGGTTTATCCCCGCGATCCCATTAGTTTCGCATGCGGGTCAGAGGATGATGATGATGAGACACAAAATCATTCACAAATTTCGTTCAAATGGCTTCATTGGCTCCTTTGGTCGAAGTCTACCAAGTGCACCTCGGACTGCAGAGCCACCCGAAAGAAGACTCTCGCAGACATGACTCGCCATGTATTCGATGAGTTTCCTTATCGACAGCATCTCGGAAACTCGAATTGTAAGTTATTACTTCTCGGATTTTTCGAAGTGCAGACGTCTGGAGGTGAGGGATAAACATTCGACCCACATAGACGTCGAATTCTTAGCGCTCGCTTTCAGGGCCAAAGGAACTCCCGCTGAACTGTGATTCTACTCAAACCAACCGTTTGAGCTGTGTGTCCATAATTTCAACAATCCCCTCGTCTTCTCAGAGCTACAGCACATTCTTTCAAAAAATAAATTAGTCCGGTAACTGCTTGTACACAACACAAAGCGCTCTCTCTCTCTCTCCCTAGATCCCTCCCTCCCTCCCCCATCCCCCTGGGATTGCACATTTTTTTATGAAACAAAAAAAATAGTGGCCATCAAGAACCGAAGTTTAGAAATGCCCGTCTTACCCTCGCATCATTGTTAGTGACCATTGTCCCAGCACGACACAATGTACATCTTTAAGAAACAGTGGTGGAGACAAAACTGACCCTTGAGGAATACCAGTTAAAGCAGTTACTGAAAAGTGATGTTTCTATTCGTTAAGTGGAAAAAACCCATCAAATTAAATCACTCATCTTCGTCCGTCTTGTATTCGGACGAACTTCGGACGCTTGAGACACGAAAAACAGACGAGGTGACGCATTCATTTTCACCTCCTTCACTGAACTGCCTCACACCCCTGCTAAATGTTGCCGTGTTAATCGCTCTTTCAACATGAATTCATAATTTCTTTTATCGTTTTGTAATCGTTGGCCTTGAACCTGAACATTCATAAAGTCAGGAAACAAACACTGACCTCGCCAATGCCAGCAGAACGTCAATGGTTAGCTGGTGCAACCATTCACCTTGTGCGTGTTTTCAAGCGAATGGTGGTACACACAATCGCATGCTTATCCTGGTTTGAAAATACTTTGTTGGCTTGTTTGGCCTCAAACCCCATTTTATGACCGCGTCGGCATTAATTCACAAAAAACGACAAAACGAACGTCTCGTCTTGTTGTGTCGCTTGAACCTGATTCACTGTGTCAAGTGCACAAAGCCGAAATGTTTTACACATTTTTTGCCGCCTCCCCCCTCTTTGCAGAGAAACTATTTGAAGTCGTAGTTCACATCGAATGGGGGTACCTCCGCGAAGCAGACACATTGCTCACGTAAAGCCTACTTTGGTTTTATCGTCGCTGCTTGTTTACAATGTTGGAACAGTCAGTACCTTTATCTGGTGTTTATTCTCATTTACTTCGTTCGACGACCGACGACTCGTCCGGTGTTCCACCCAAGAGATAAGAGAATATTTGTGTCAGCTGATAGGCTTGTGTGCACCAGTTGCATTCATTTGCACGAAGGCCGATGGCACCTGTGGGGTCTAACCGCCTCGGCCGGGCCTTGTATCCTTGGCATTACCTTGAAACTTGCCATGGACGTGCAGAAACACCGACAAATGAGAGAGCCCCCCTTCACAGCTCCCTTATCGGCCTTGGGCCGTCATAAATGGCAATTAATTGGTTTCCGCTGCAAAATCAAATCCTATTCCCCAGTGCGGGTTCATAATTTGATTAGGTTTTCGAGTCTGAAGTGCATTAGGTGGTAAATCAATTTCGTCAAGACGCAGACCGATGAGTAAGCAACTCGCTGGGACGTGCCGCCGCAAAAGACTGGCACTACTTGGTTCTACGAGAGGTTCTTGGAAGTGTTTGTTAATTTGAGGCACCTGCCACACGCTGTGGTCGTTCACCCAAGAGGCTGGAAATAAAATCATTACTCTGAGTGAGTACGACTGAGTATTGGATCCCCAGTTGATTGGTTTTTATTTTATGATCTGAACTTAATCGAGAATTTGTAGATTCAAGGCAAGAAGGACAAGAGGATGCAAAGACACGAGGCAAGAAGAAACCATTTCATGCGTCGTCTGTTCCTGCAGCTCCTCTCCAAATGTAGGAAAAGCCACTGAGGAGCCCAGTTATCACACATTGATATTCAGAGTTGAAGTTACATGCTTTGCGTGGGCCTTCGGTGTGCTAAGTGCGACTGCTCTGTACAGTCAACCGCAACCATGATCTTTGAGGTCTTTTTCGTTAGTTGGGGCACTCAATGCAGCAGCTGTGTGTTCAAAGGACTTATTCAGGAAATTGATTCTGTAGCATTAAGTTGTTGGTAGCGTCGCCTTGTGAAATTAAACCTCTCCCATCGAAAGGCGTTGCACAACACTATCCCAACGACATGATTGAAGAGATATGAAGAAAGCTTGACTAGATATGACTGATATTGCTAAAAGCCCGTTTTTCAAGCAATTTTTAAGCCATGAGAGTTCTTACATAAAAGTCGAGGGTATTTGCATTATATCTGTTGGCTCATGGTCTTATTTTCAGTACACTTTTAGCACATCATAATTTACGTCCCTTTTTATTCATATTTAGTACAACATATGTTGTCTGATTTTTGGTACAACTTTATTACACCATAATTCTGATTTTTTAGTACATATCTAGTACTACATTACCATCTAGTGGAAATTAAGTACAGCAATTTTTAATTGATTCATAGATTCATTTTTAGTAAAATATAATTTTTATAATTTTTAGTACACATTAACACGTACAATAAAAATCGTCTGCTTAGTACCCCCTTAGTAGTAAAACATTTTTTTCGGCTTTTTAGTACACTTTTAGTACAGCATAATTTACGTCCCTTTTCTTCATACTTAGTACAACATAAGTTGTCTGATTTTTTGTACATCTCTATTACATCATCATTTTTCAGATTTATTAGTACATATCTAGTACTACATTACCTTCTAGTAGAAATTTAGTACAGCCATTTTTAATTGATTCATAGATTCATATTTAGTACATATAAACACATACAATACAAATCGCCTTTTTAGTACACTTTTAGTACAGCATATTTTTTTCAATAATGTTCGCGTTTTGTCTATGGGAAATGATAGATCTACTTACTTAACCTCAAGACTAGTACATTCATGTTTAATTGAGCCTAAACTGCCGTGTTGATTACAACGCATTTGTGTTTTCTTGTAAAGTAGCATTCTCACGTTCACTATTGGTCATGAGATAACTTCAATCACGCTAATATTCCGCCACGTACATGCTAATCGATAACAACACCTTCAACTGCCCTTGTTTACCTCCTGAGCAAAATAAGATTCTTTTCACGACTTCCCGCTGCTAATTTCCTCGAGGTCTGCGATGTTCATCGTCGCACAAGTACAATAACAAAACGCATACATCACTCCAAAACCGAGACTCATTTCCATGTCAATGTCAATTCATAATTATCGCATAGCGCCTCTCACTCCGCCCTCCCCCGTTCATCTCGTTTCAGACATGTACCCTCGAGAAAATGCGAACAATCAATACATGGCTCTTCGAATTGAACGCGATCGCCTACTTCAAGTCAGAAATGAAGAACATTCCGCCGATGAATTGTCAAAAAGTTGTCGCCAAACAAAGTGAGTACACATCAACCGAAAATCACGAACATGGTGTTTTCAGGTTTTGTTTGTTTTTTTTTTTTTTTGCTTTCAGGTGCTGACAGTGAACCGATTACCGCTAGATTCTGTCAGCTCGACACACGAGACACCAACGCCTGTACTTTCTTCAAAGAAAAACTCCTGCCGCCCGGCTCACGTCGCAACGGTGACGAAGACAATCTGATTCACTGTTCGATTTGTTCCACCGATCGTTGCAATGGCAGCGAGCGGCTGCATCTGGTTTCGGCACTTGGGTACCTTCTCGTTGCGGGTGTCTTGGGATTCTTCGGATAATGAGAGATGGCCTGAGAGATGATGTTTGTAAATATTCCACCATTTCACGGATTTTTCTAGAGCACTCGAATGTTCATGGCGGAGACGAGGTTCATAGCTCTCACACGGTTAGTATATAAGAACGGGTTTTTTTGTTCATTCTTTGAAAGCATCGTCGCCGTTTTAGCCCTAAGATTCGACACGGTTTTCAGCCTAGATGCTAGCGAGAGGCAAAGCTAAACGTCATCTAAGATTATAAGTTTTTGTTTATCAAATCGTTGTCTTGTTCATGACAGAGATGATTTTAAGAAGATTTTCTTGTTGTGACACACTGAGTGCCAGTGAATTGCGAACGTAGTCTAGTAAGTCAGTCATCACGGTTATCCTCTAAAATAAGACAAGCGCTTTGGGTAGCTAAATAGAACGCTTCAAAACAATTCGATAACTCGCAAATATAACCATTTGTGCATTAAAAAAAGTAAAACACTCACACAGCAATAATTAGATGTTTAGTGAAAATAAATATGATATAACAAATAAATGAAAAACAAAAACTTTATATATATGAAAGCATTTAGATATTCACCAATTGCCTTTATTTGAGACACAAAATAAAAATGAAAAAAAAAAACACAAATTAGATTGTAAAACAAATTTGATGAGAGGTGTGTTTTTTTTTTTTTTTTTTTGAGATACAAAGATGTTTTCTTGAAGTGTATAGATGTACAATAATCGCTTAGAAAGATAATCATGAAAATGAAGACGAAATAAATGTGTTTTTTGCAATCAAACAATCAATCTACTATAAAACTCAAAAGTGTGTATGTCAATAAAACTAGAGCAATATGCGATACGATATGTAATTCAAATATTTACAAAGATAATCTGTTGCGTAAAAAATAAAGATAAAGATTTATCACTAATTAATATTTATTCTGATGTTAAATGTTCAAACACATAATTCATGTTGAAACCCATTGAGTATCCTCTTTGGTTGGACCTTATGTTTCGGATGTACTGAGCGGAAGGAAGGTTTTGTAAATATATTACTGACGTATTTTTTAATGTATTGATATCTATTCACATGAGAGAATTTTGTTTAAAGGTGACACTTATCCAAATAAAATTATTTTATTTAAAACTAAATTCGCTGGGTTCTCCTTTCTATCGTCTTCGTTTCTAGACCTCAGCCAATAAGCCTCTACAGCCACAGCTTTATATCTGAGATTCTTCTTCTTCAATTTCTGTGCTCCACTGAAGACGCGAGAGTTATTCTATTAAAACTCTTCGAGTGGGAGCTGAGTCGTTCTCCAGACACTTTTGATGTTGAATCCGTCGACGCCTGCACAGCCAGTGGTTGAATCTTCTTCTCCTGTTTGCGTCATCATCGGAAACAACAGCAACTATGCACGCATAACTTTTCTCTCGAAGAAGCCAATGGGTTCTTCATCCGCTTCTGGGATTACTTATGCCTCAGCGACGTCTAATATAGAGTCAACTTAATACTCAATTGCCTCTTGTGCCCAAAGAAAGAGCGATTGGCAAGAGTTATTCTGCGTTTGGTCTCGTTATTGATCACTGCGGAGTCGAGGTGGACGAAGTACCTGATCACCTCAAAATTATAGGAGCTCCTCTGCTCGGTGCTGCGTGGGCCTTTTTGAGGACAGCATGTACTTCGCCATTTCCCTCTCAATACCAGCAAACGCCTATTTCACATCTTACTACGTCCTCCCAAGCATATCAATGTCATCCGCGTGCGCTTACAACTGCACTTGCGCCTGACTTCTGGACGATCGTGCCCCTGGTGTTGGCATGAGAGTATTGCACGATATTGTCAAGAAGACATGACAGCTCGTGGCTTGGTCTACATAATTTTTGAAACTAAAGATCTCGGTCAGCTCGTTACCGACGTCGAATAGACTTGCCAGCAGAGATAATGGAGGGATAGATATATCCATCTTCGGCCATTTTTGCCCCTTGTCCACACCGCAGATGTAGTGGTGTTCCCTTGTATTTCACACATATGTTTACACAAACCATGGATGCACCACGCAATGGCGGCCGATTCGTGGATTTTAGTGGGAAAAACTGGCGACAGATTGCCAAATTTGCCACGATCTCAAGAGCTTACACGTATTCACAGACACGGGACAAAAAGCGTATGAAAAACTCTGTCAGATGAGATCAAGGGGCAAGAGAGGTAGAAGATGGATATCTCTATCCCTCCGTTATTTCTGCTTGTCAGGGTTTTAACAAACGGCTTCATACCAGAGGACATTTTGTAGACGCTGAATTATAACTCGATCTGTCGAAGGGGAATCAGTTCTTGTGCACCGGAAAAAATTAAAAAGTGGTGTAAGTTAAATTAACAAGCGAGTAAGTTGAAAGTAGTTTAATATTTATATTTTAACACCATAGATTTGCAAATCACAAGCCTTAAACGATCGTGTTGCACGATCGCGGCCATCAATGACGTCAGTGGCAGATATACGAACAAATGTTTGGGCAGGAACTTCTTTCACTGGACCTTTCCCTCTTAATTGATTTAGCAACGTGGCCAAACTACATCACGTACAGGGCGTAAATTATAGGTTTAAATTTCAGTGAATATATCGTGATTGCTTTGCTGGACATATACAACACAAGCACTAGAAGAAGTAGAAGCGTGATTTGGAGAACAAATATACCTACTAAAACTCCTCCGCGAAAAGTTCGACCAGAAGGGGTATGCCTCAAGGAGGACTACTTGCTGGAACAAGGAATTTAGTAAACTGCTTCTACTGATGCAGAAGACGGTCTGCAAAACGATTGCCCATGGCATATGAGGACGATGCTGCCATAGCCTTCTCAGGAAAGTATTCCCAAGTCTTGAGGGATCTAATGCAACATGGTCTCAATCTGCTTCACAACTGGGCGACTGATAAGGGTCTGTGTTCACTAGGAAATATAAAATCCCTCCTATCGACCCTTTCACTCAAAATGCAAAAGTATTCCATTTTCGAAAAAATCGAAATACGTTGGCCTTATACTGGACAGTGTACTAAACTGGAAGCTCAACACAGAAGAAAGAGTAAAGAAGGCCAATACGGCCTTATACATGTGCAGGAAAGCCATTGGCCACGAATAGAGTCTTCAAACCTTACGTGAGACACTAGCTTTATATATGTGCCATCACGGGTTTCATCGCCTGTATTGCTATGGAACTTTCGAAGAGTATGACCATTTACGTGCCACGTCGTTGAATAGTCGCGCCTATAGGTTCCTGGCCCGTTCCCTGATGGAGTTCCCTTTATGCAGCGTAGTAGAGTGGTAGTATGATGTTTGATGAAATTGTATTAAAAATAATTAAACTTGATATTGTACATAATGAATTTTAAGTTAATTTGATGCAATCTATTACTTAACCTCCAAACTCAACAATCTATTACTTTGATCGATGTATAACGCTTGGAAGAACACTTTGTATAACACTGACATCTTATCGTTGTATAACGATGATGCAGCCAACATCAATTAAGTACCTTTTGCGTGAACCCTCGTTTTTGTCGATTGTCGATTGGAACATGACCATGATCGAGTACCACGAAACGAGGCTGCGGCGACTAAGAGGAAAATGAGGGAACTCCTCATTAAATTTTGAACTGGTCCAGTCTCTGCCAGTTGCGACACAGAACACTGGGAGGATATTTCTTCCAAGAACTCCAGAATCTAATAAATACCCCTCAATCCCCAAATCCCTCAATTTCTTTTGAGGTTAATTAGACAGCAGGGTGGTGGGCGATGAAGTAGAAGCAAAGAGGTTAGACGATTACTGGTCTTAAGTGAGGCGTGTTTCACCAGCCGTCTACTGACTTATCCTTATATTTGCGTTGATTGCCACTGCAGAAGAGGCCACAACAATATGCGTCTAGCCACGTGTCTAAGGAATCAATGACAAGATGGCTTGTCAATGTGGAGTGGATCGACAATAGTAGTCAAGACTTCGTACTAGTGGAACAATAGAAACATCAATAGAGGACGTCCACGAACTGACTGAACGGCACTCAAGTGCAGAGGGTCTTCAGCAAACTTGGTTTGTGGAATTGGTGGCAGAGGATTGTGGTTGAGACCCAGGTCCATCGCGGACTGTAGCGCCATCAGAAGAAGATTTGACCATGAACCACGAACGAGGACAATGAGTATGACGGCGGCGCACAGTGGTCCCGCAGTGGAAATAGATACCCGAAGCGACGTATTTCTACACATATGAGAACCTAGAAAGCCAACATTTTGTTGACGGCGGCGTTGGTCTCCACGCCTCCGCGTTATAACGATATGTCAGCGAAAGTATAAAATGTCGTTCTAATCAAAATTGAAGGAATAATCGCCAAGAAAGAGTCGTAGCACTGCAAAGAACCAAAAACAGACAGCAAGAGAAATTCGAATGCAACGTAAGCTGACCCCCAAATGACTCAAAGTGAATGAATCATTTTCTCGCTTGAATGACTCCATCAGAAATCCAAGTATACCGCCAGTCTGTCTCGAAGAAATGTCAAATTAGATTCAATCAGACGACCGAGAACTGCTATCGATTCTCGAGCAGCCGTCCCTTTCGATTTGACTTTCATAAGACCATCATTACGTTGCATTAACTACTCAACATTATCAAATCGACTTCAGTTCACCATTAACCAGTTTTATTTATTTATCTAATTACTTGAGTAAATCACGCGGCCGCGGTAGGAATTAAATGCGGTTTAGTGAAACAAGTTTCGCTTGGAGAAAATTTGTGAGACAATTTGTAAACTTGTTTCAACGCGTGCTCTGCCAGCAGCGTCCGTTTATCGGCATTTCTTTGCGAAGTGTTACTCACCTTTTCTCTCTTACGTCATCGCGGCCCTTACACCCAACTGATCCCCGTTTCTCAGAAGTATTTCCCATTTATGGTCCAAGTAAATAAGTCCCCAACGGTCGTAAAGCAAAAAAAAAATCATAACTGTGCACAGCTTATAAGAAACGAGTCAAAAACGAAGCGTCGCATGCACCCGAGAGGTGTCATTCTGAATCATCGATCTAATGTCCCATGTTCTGTGTTTTTTTGTCTTTCCAAAGTTATCTGACGAATAAAACTGTCAGACGAAATGTTCTTTTTTTCTTTTTCGGGGCGAAAGACTACGGCAGGCGTAGTCGCGGCGCAATGCAATGACTCATGGCCTTCGCGCTAATCGAGTGAAGTAATCACCTACTCTTCACGCTCTATTCACTTCGTTGGCAGTGTGGTTTCCATTCGTTGCAAGTGCGACAAAGTACAGGGCTCCCCCTTCAAACGGGAACGGATCTCCTTGCCTTGGGAACCCCCGGATGCACTGACTGATTCGACGCATCACAACCGGAATGTTGTGGATGATGGTAACGCGAAGTAATCATTATTCACAGATGTTGTCCGGTGTGTGCACTCATTTTCGAGCAAACAAGGCAATTCCCTTCGGAAAGGAAATGACAAACACTTTTCCTTTCGTCGAGCGTTGCATAATCGTCGATCGAGTGCAGTTGCCACTTTGAAGTTGACTCGTTATCGCCGAATATTGCTCCAGTCATCTGGTTGAGTTACATTGCTCTCGTACGAAAGTGATCGTTAATCACTGTCGCTGTCGGTGTTCGTTATGCTGCTTGGACCTTAAACAGAACTGAAATCAAACTTGTAGGAACTGCCAATGAATCGGTCATAAGCCAAGGTGGTACGAGTCCTGAGTTTTATTGCCTCATGTGACATTTCTGAACTAAATGGATGGAGAAACAAAACACGCGGGATAATTGGCTTGGGACGACGTCGGCAATTAACTCTTTTACATACTTGCCGCTTAACCATAATCAACGACGGATTAACGAAGCAAGTTGTAGCCTAAGGCTTGGAGAGCAACATGTTCCAGCAGGACGGTGAACCGACGAATGCAATAGGGGCCCTTCCGTCTATGGGATCGCTGAAAAAAATCGCCAGCTTATGAATCCGTCGGTGATTTGATGGCATATCCGACCAAAAAGTGGATCCAATCTTTTGACAATCTAGGCGCAAGCTACGTTCTTGCGTTTGGCATCCAGCTCTGTTGGAGTTCATACAACGTCTAGGTTACCATCTCGCTCATATTCTTCTGATGCGCTTCGCACCAAAAACTGATCTTTGGGAGCAGTTGATGCTCAGCCTAAAAATTATATATATTACATTTTCAACCCGCCAAATCAGCTTATATTGGATATGTTGAATTCTGATATCCATCAGATACCTAATGGTGTTCCACAAGGCTCACTTCTGTATACGATACTCTTTCCCATTTTCTTTTCTACATAATCTCTTGTCTGCTACTTTTAGCCCACTTATTCGCCGGTGACTACATTTGAGAGCTCAGAGCTTGTGTCTACTATACAAAAATTTGGGCATATTGAAGTCTTGTATTGCTAGAGGTCAGCCTTTCCTTTCAAAGAACGAAGAAAGATTGCAGGTCTTCCATCAAAGCTCATCATGGCCGGCAACGAAGTTCATTTTGAAAGCATACGCCAGGTCGTCTGCACAATTTGGAAAGATGAAAGTAAGCCCAATGGAGCTCATCGAAAAGGCGAAAACGGATGCGTTCGTAGATGGAATAAGGGATTTGGAGACAGAGCGACATGTTTTTTCACCAAATAGAACCTTTGCTACTGCTCTGGCATACGAGGTCGAAGAACTATATTCCAGCTCGCAGAGTGGATTTGGAGCAGAAAGCGACTCGACAAACATTTAAGGGCTTCAACATTTAGTTGCTTCATCTGTGAGGGCGGGACACATCAATTGTAGGGAGCATCGGAAACGTTCCAGGTCCCAGTAACCGATACGAAACACCAAGCGACGACAGTTGGGCATGACAGGAGATAACGGCGGAGAGAGATACCATTGAATGAGATACCACTGAAGGTCGGGGAGGGCAAGTTTCTGAGGATCAACCAGGTCGTTGCGGAGACCGACGCCAGGATTACACCGAACTCAGAGGCCGTAGTTTGGGTAAAGACGGACTACAAGCAACATGTTGTGAGTAGTTGAAGCCAGAGACAAACCACCAATTAAGAACATAATCATCGGAAGAACCCTCATTGAAGACAAGGATAAAACGGCCCTTAATTGTAAGCGGAACTATCTAGTTCCATGGATATGCTGGTCTTGAACATGCCCATGGAACTAAGCGCTCCATTCATATTTCTGCGTTGAAAATATCGGCGGAAATTTTTCAAGGAATCATGCAAGTCCCAAGGACTATGTGTGGCTCATGTTCCGACCGATTTAAGAAGAGTTTATGTTGTTGCCCCTAGTTCAAGGATGTATGTACTTCGAAGGACATATTCAAAATATTTTTTATTTTTTCGGATATTTAGCTCGGATCAAGATTTGTTGAATTTGAGGGAATACATGTCCATATCCATTAGATGTGTGTCGTATGATGCACGTGTGCTGCCATGCGTGGGCTTGTGTCCAAGTGTGTCCTGTGTAGAATTTTTCTGTACAAATTCCGACATGAGTCTTTTCCTACGTTTCGTCGTTATTAACACATCTCCACCGACAGGAGAATTCCCCAGATTGTGGGAGGAGTCAAAACTAGCGAGAACCAAGAAGAAGTTTAGACCAATAAATACATTAAAAACCATGGGATTGTTAAACAACAACTGATGAGTTTTTAAAGTTAAGTTAATTTTTAGTGACTTTTTTACTAACTTCATATAATTTTTTGTTTACAAAAAGCTAATACAAAGTCGATTATGGTTTGGTTTAGGGCCGTCTACCAGATTGACAATAATATATGATATAATTTAAAGTAAAGGGTGATTTTTTAGCTATTATCTTTTTGGCAACACTGGTTTATACAGCTGACGCACGTTTCGTGTTTTGTTTCACTGTCAAACATCTTCAGTTTGGTCTATAATTTAACCATGAATCGTCTTACAAACGAACAACGCTTGCAAATTATTGAATCTTATTAACAAAATGCAGGCTTTGTTAAGAAAGTTCATCGCGCGCTTCTTCCATTTTATGGTCAGTTTAAGATGAAGCTCATTTTTGGCTCAATGGGTACGCAAATAAGCAGAATTTTCGATTTTTGAGTGAATATCAGCCAGAAGCATTGCAAGAGCCACCAATGCATCCAGAAAAAGTCACAGCTTGGTGCGGTTGATGGGCTGGTGGCATCATTGGACCGTACTTCTTCAAAGATGATGCGAATCGTAACCTAACTGTGAATGGTGAGTGAATGAACCAACTTTTTTTGCCCAAAATGCAAGAGCTTGACTTGCATGACATGTGATTTCAACAAGACGGTGCCACATGCACCGTCTTGAGAGGCGAGTTGGGTGAAAATTTTATTTCACGTTCGGGACCGGTCAATTGGCCGCCTAGATCGTGCGATTTAACGCCTTTAGACTATGTTTTGTGGGGCTATGCTAAAGCTCATGTCTGTACAGACAAGCCCGCTTCAATTGACGCATTGGAAGACAACATTGAAGCATTTATTCGTGAGATACCGGCCGAAATGTTGGAAAGAGTATGCCAAAATTGGACTAAGCGGATGGACCATTTAAGGCGCAGTCAAAGTGAACATTTGCATGAAATAATCTTCAAACATTAAATTATATGGACCGTACTATCGATTCAAATAAAGATTTCATGCAGTTTTCTGAATTTTATGTGTTTTTTTTTTGTTTGAAAAACTTTCCTATAGCTTTTAAAAAATCAAATTATATAATAAAGAGAGAGAGAGAGAGACTTAAATTATGAATAAATTCAAAAATCGCCTTCTAAAATACGGTTTCTGCGGCGTAAGGGTGTAGTAGTGTAGTTGCATAAAACTTCCCACCCCTGCCTTCCGTTCAATATATTGATAACCGCATCTATCAGATGCACGGTGACTCTAAAATATGTCACGCGGAATTCTTTCAAAATAGGGCATCTTCCGATGAAATGGTATATATCCTCCCTCTCCTTAAGGTTGCGCAGGTCACGTATAATTGGAAGATCTGGGTCGATGTGGAATAAATTAGAGATTTAATAGTTCACCTCGAAGTTTAAGCACTGTGCTTATCATATGCAGGGAATAGCGGTTAAGGAAGTACGTAAAAGCGCTTTCAATGAGGCTGTAATTCAGCCTACTATACACAAGCCTATGTTGTGATGACTGAGCGTCAGTTAAAAATCTGTCGTATATGACATTGCCTGTCATATAATCAAAACATTAGTGAACTTATATTTTAACATTGAAAGTTCCTTATCAGCTGAAATATTTAGATTTGCGCCATAATTTGCCGCCAACTCCACCCCCTTTTGAACCAAACAACTGATGAATTATATTGAAAAGAAAAACGTACTATCCAACTTCCAATCGGGTTTTAGAAGTATTCATTTGAAACAATAATAAACCATATGATGAATGAGTGGAAGGATGGAGGAAGCGAAAAGAAGATTATGGCACTCTTCTTGGAAAGCATTTGAGGCTATAGATAGGGAAAGACTTTAAAGAAAAGTCAACTATGTGTCATACCTCACATCATACCTAACAAACAGGATACAAAGGACGAAGATAAATGAGCTATGTCTGAGTCTACTGAGTGAACCAAGGAGCACCACAAGGCTCAATTTTAGGTGCTATACTAATCATTATTTCTTTCAATGACCATACGCTAATATACGCAAAGGGAAAAATGCAAAAAGAATGCAATAATGCGCTAAAATATCATGTAATTAATCTGACTGAAGGGTTAAAAGTGAATATACTTAATATCTATATAACTTCGTGCGGTTTGCTAAGAGATGACGCAGCTTGCATTATTCCATTGGAACATGCGTTGGAAAGCTACTGCCATTGTACGTCATTTGAGCGCATGTCATAAATTTCAAGCGTAAACAACAATAATTTTTTTTCACTCAAATATGTCGAACTTTGTGCCTGAATATCCATGGCAAAGCCGAATATCCATGCCGCGAAGTAAATGCTCTGTATTTGGTGGGATCAGAAGGGTGTGCTTTATTATGAGCTGCTAAGTCCGGGTGAAACCATCAATGGACAACGCTACCGGACACAATTAATCCGTTTGAAGACAGCAGTAGCCGAAAACCGCCAGGAATATGCGACCAGACTCGAGGCAATCATTTTCCATCATGACAGCGCACGGCAGCACGTTGCTATTCTGGTTAAGAACTATTTGGAAAACAGTGGATGGGAAGTTTTACCACACACGCCTTACAGCCCAGACCTTGCCCCTTCTGACTACCATTTGTTCTGGTCAATGCAGAACGCCCTCACTAAAATACGGTTCACATCAGAGCAGAATATAAAAAAATTGGCTTGATTCATTCTTGGCTGCTAAGCTGGCGGCGCAGTTCTTTTGGGATGAGATTCACAAATTGCCAGAAAGATGGGAAAAAGTCAGCTTCAGATGGGCAATACTTTGAATAATACTATTGCACATGTTTTTCTTAAACAAACGTAAAAATTTTGAAAAAAAACCGCACAAAGTAAAATATTTACACAATAAATACCCACAAATAGTAACATTTTATGAGACGAGTCTCTCAATACACTCCACTTGAAGTTCTATAAAAACACGTTTTTCTTGATACTACCATGTATTGGTCTTCTTCTTTGGATTCGTTTGCCAATCTAAACTATTATTTCACTGAGTAATAGAAATGCTATTTCATAAACTTAATTTATTTAACAAAAAACTAAAAACTTTAATCTTCCTTTCCACAAGTTGGATGTAAATAAATATCAAATCCAGAAATGAAGTTTGAACGGTAGAGACGCCCAACGTCTACCTCTTTTGCCCCTTAAAATTTTGACAACCGGTTTTTAATTCGTTTTCTAGGCCAAATTGACCCAATCAGAGAACAGGCATTTACGTTATTTCGTGAATAACTGTCAAAAATTCATAAATTACTGCCAAAAAGCATCCGAAGTTCGTCAATGGACTAAGGGTCAATCAGCTGTGAAGTTTAGCATCTCCATAATACTTCATGTCTGTATGTGACGAACCAAACATGTTGAGCTGTCAAACTGAAAAACCAAACAGCAAAAAATCGCATATTATTTCAGAGAAGACAGATCCACCTTTTCTGTCGTATAGTATGTTCCCCCTAGACGCGAAATTGCACAATTTCAAAATTGCCAAAAGTGTTTACACTACGATTGAAGCAATTTGGTTTGACAGCGAAATGTCTTTACGTCGATATTGTAAGGAGAATTTTAGCAAAAAGCACACAATCTGTTAGAAATCTGCAAGCTAACTGGCATAATGTTGGAAAATATTCTAAGCAAGTGGCATATTGGTTTAGAAATCTGCTAGATTTGTTGTATTATTACACGGGAACTGGGATAATCTGTTATAAGACACAATTTCATTGAAATTGAGGTAATTGAGGCAATTTTGAAATTGGTTCGTTGCATGGGAAATTGTGCAATTTCGATTCTAATTTGCAGGGAAATTGCCGAAACTACTCAATTTCGTCTAGTGCGAACACAGTATTACACGTCGACTCCACTGAACACGATGAACCATGCCCTGTTCAAGAACATGATGTGAACAAATCTAGTGGAGGCACAAAAATCGATGTCCAAGCCTACAATCTTTATTTTAACACATGGCATGAGTTCAAAAGTTTGACATGAGATCTGACGTTTACCTATTTGTGCACGATTTTGCTTGAATTTGAATGGAGTGGTAAATAAGGGGGAAAAGTAGAAGTGTAAGTGAAAGTGATGTTTTGGCATTATTTTAACTGAGATCTACTTCGTTGATTGGTGGTTGAGCCAGTTGTTCGACGTCGTTGGAAAGTTCTGCTCGTTTAGCAGACTTAACGCGATGTCCGGGGATTGTGTTTCTCAAGTTCCTGATTTCCTCGTTAGGATGGATGTTGATGTTTAGTAGCTGCTTTCTGAAGAGTGTTACCATGTACTGTTGCAGGGGCATGATGCGTGCTTGGTCATAAAGCCTATTGTTGGTGATGTGCCTTTGACGGTTCTTCACCCTCGGTCTCATTTGACAGCCGAGGGTGACATGTGAACTCGTGCCGCCTAATACCATTGCGTTGCTGTCCACTCCTAACAAGTGTACGTACAAATAAAGTAGGATGTGTGAGTTGGGAGCAGAAACGTCAAAATCTGTGCTGAACTGTGATTGACTAGAGGGCTTCCACTGGAATGTTGCGTAACTCTTCAGTACTTCGTTTCTGGTTGTGACCTGGTTAGTGGCATTTTCGGAAGAGTTTTTGTGTCGAATTTATTGCTTATGTGAAACTTATGCCCCTATTTTGGTTGTGATGTGGTCAGGACTCACAATTGTCTGTGCTGCTTCGCTTGTGAGATTTCACCAAATTGGTACTCTAACAAAAATGCCACAAGAACATACACCATGAGAGAGCAACATAAATAGTAATCGGAATTCGGAAGAATTTTGTGGGAAATGTTCTCATCAATGCCAAAGGAGAAGTTGTGTAGTTTTGCTCAGAATAGGAAAACCTTGTGACTGACCACCCTCTTGTGAAGAAGCTGTGACTTGTGACACATCACCGAGGTGTACAAGAATAGCACCGTTAACGATGGGTTTTGTGGACGAAATATGTCTCATATAAAATAATCGCCGAAGTCGTTTCATGGTTTCGCATGACGGCAACAATGATTGTGTGCCTTTTTGAAAAGAGGGACATTCAGCCTAGTTTGTCAATTGCCAGGTGTTCCCTCCAGCATTTACTTTCCAGTTTTCAAGCTTCGATTATTGTCTGGTGGCCATTCTTTCAACGACATCCTACTAAACTAGCTTAGTAGCATGTGCCTTGTATGTCTCTGCGGGAGGAGCGATCTATCTTTTAAATCAAAACCGCACAATTCCTTCGAGAAGGGTACGACAGCAAACATCGCGTGGAAAACAAAATTTCTGAATTTTTGCGGGAATCTTATCTCCCTCCCTCCAAAACACATTAAAAATGACTAGACAACTAAAAATGAAAAAAATTGAAACCCAGCTCATTTAACTTTCGTCAGATAACTCATGCTTCTATTGATATCTTGTCGATAGTTGACATTTGTTAAAAGCATTCTTCAGTTTCGAGACAAGATACTTTTCCTTATCTTCCACTTACCAGAGATACGCTGATGGCATCCGTGGAACATTTGCCCCAAATAATTCCCGAAGCACCCAGTCAGTGTGCATTCAGAGCGCTGAGCTTAAGTTGTGTCTTCAAGTGTAGTTTCATAGAATTCTCGAGCAACAAAAAATGAGTGGATACGCTCTTCTGTGGATTACCTTGCTCCTGCTGGCCGTTCAACAATCGCGAAGAGCAGGTAAATTCTGATTGGTGTCCAACCGTGTGCGGCAGACGCTAAGTGATTTATTAAGTGAGAGACTATTTCAGACTCTGAGGTCGTCGAGTGACGACAACTAAATAATTTATTGAACTGAAATGCCAAGTAAATCATAAATCAAAGAATTTCTTTTTTCAAAAATTTGGCCATCGCTGTGATAAGCGTTTGTCACGGCAAGGGAGCGGGCGGTGCGGCGCGAGCTTGCGTATCGATCAATCGAGTGACTGCAGCAAATGTGCAAAAGTCTTACGCAACCGCCACGTACGCCAAACATGATCTAGTCTATTCTTTCGGTTTGCAGAACTTTCGTCTTTTCGAAAGGAGTGCGGAGTGTGGAAGTGTGACAAGATTAGAATGATGGATTGATTCGTCTATCGCTGACTTTGCTTACGTCAATCAACAATTCCCTTCCGGATGGTTCTTGTGAACACTTCCATTACTCGGGAGAACTCGGGAATCGCTGAAAGGGTACACTTTAATCAGCCGCACTTCACCGCGGGGGAAATGATACGCTCGGGGAAATGATACGCTTCTTCGTGTGCAGTTGCCTCCTCAGTTTCATTCTCGGATGTGGTCGGGGAGCCGGTTTATCGGATGCAATTAAAAGTCGCTGTGTTGATACATATGCATGACGAGATAGTTTCCCTGGAATGATAACATTCGCAAGCCGAAAGGGCGACTATATCATTTGCATTCAAATTCTCGTTTTATGTCTAAATTAAGCGCTTTTTTTTATTGCCCGTGTTTGGTTCTTTCTAAGCCACACAAATCAATGAATTTTTGTTGTGACTGAGGACGTGTGTGTGGCGCCCGTGGGTGTGTCCGTCGACCCATACGCAACTGAAACACGCTGCTTGGGTCCGATTCCCAGCCGTGTCGCTGACAATGATCAAAGACTGATAATTGTCTAGAAAAACGATTCTCAAACTTGTCCGTTTGGAGTCGACAATGAATCTGTAAGTCCCTTCCACTCGTGAGAGGACAATGGTACCCACGACATGGGTGGTTGCTGAGAAGCTAGGCACGGACGGCTAGGGCGGGCTGTAGCGCCACCCATGTTGACTGACGACTGAGAATGACACTGTTCACGGAGTGTGCTTTTGTTTCAACTTTATTCGTGGTTCATAAGTGGTCAGGCTTGGTTCGCTATTGAATTATCCATTCCTGTTGGTCTTCCTTATTAGAGCGTCAGCTCGTTCAGAAGAAGGTGAGGGATGGGTTGTTTATTCGATTGTCGGAAGTACGTCTCTACCTCACTACTAGCTGCTGTTAGGTAAAAAAACAACACCATGGAAATGGTAAAAGCCTATAAAACGCTTATGGGAGTTAATAAACCAATGCTAGGGTCAACTACATGCCAATATTGAATATGACAGACATGGTTTTAAGTGGTCAACCCGATGAGTCCAAGTTCCATCTTGGTGACAGCATGTGTAATGTTGTCGTTCATGACTGCAATGGATTCTGACTTATCGACGACTATACAGACGAGTATCTCCGTAAAAGGTGTCGAATTGAAGATCTAACCAATTCACTTCTTAATTGGGCTATCGATTCGCGTTGTGTGCGGGATGTAGCGCCGTCGGCACGTGAAAAAAAAGTTCGAAATAATTGAATAATGCAGGCCATCATAACGTCTTACTCACGACAATCTTAAAAAAAAAATGGCCCACGGATTCCACCGAACTGTATGCCGTATCAAGCAAAGCATTTTTCCGTATGCATTGGTAGCTCCTGAAGTACCTGACTTACTTACTTCCTCATCATGCCAGAACTTTATCCCAGAGACTGAGCCAGGGCTATTATTGCCTTACATTATTGCCGAAGTGCTTACAGCCTTTCTGAATAACATTGTCTGTTCGATATGCCATATCGGATGAAAATTCTCTGCTAACTCTCTACTGGCAGTATCGAATTATAATGCATACCTCCCTGTCTGGTAATGATGTCTCACAACTACGTCACAGGAGGTGAGTGAGTTACAAAATATCAAACTTGTGAACATCACAAGACCTGTCAAAGTTGTGACGTGTGATGGAGCATCAAATGGAAAAAAGGAGAAAATAGAGACACATGCAAAAATATTTCCGAGCAAAGTAAAAATATTCCAAGGAATTTACGAAAAGGAATTCGCCTTTTCATTGCAGAGACCATGTTTCATCAAATGCTTCCGAATTCCAATTGTTATTTATTTTGCTCTAAATTTGTCTTCTCCCACATTGAGAGGACAATGTGAAAAGAGAAAAAAAAAAGACAAATTTTTGACATGAAAACCAACTCACCACACCATGGTGGGTATTCTTTCGAGCTTTTTGCCAGAGTAACAAACTGCTCAAGTGTCACAAGCGAAGCATCACAATTTTCGCATCGCAGACATCTGTGACATATGACCACCTCACGACCTGAATAGGGCCATCATTTTAAAAGTCGCTTAAAAAAATACGTAAAGTCGTACTTGAAAGTCAAAACTTTAAACTCACGGTCCACCGAAACGGGAAATCAAAACTCAACAAAGTTTTGGCTTATATTGGGTATACACCAACAAATTAATTCGTGCAAAATTTGAAAAAAACATTTACAATATTATTCAAAGTATTGCCCATCTGAAGCTATGACTTTTTTCCATCTTTCTGGCAATTTGTGGATCCCATCCCTAAAGAACTGCGCCGGCTTGGCAGCCAAGAATGATTTGATGTGAACCGTATTTTAGTGAGGGCGTTCTGCATCGACCGGAACAAATGGTAGTCGGAAGGGGCAAGGTGCGTGGGGTAAAACTTCCCATCCACGGTTTTCGAAATAGTTCCTAATCGGAATAGAAACGTGGGGTCGAGTGTTGATTATTGCCTCGTGTCTGGTCGCATATTCCGGGCGTTTTCCGGCTACTGCTCTCTTCAAAGGGATTAATTGTGTTCGGTAGCGTTGTCCATTGATGGTTTCACCCGGTTTCTGGAGCTCATAATACAGCACACCCTTCTGATCCCACCAAATACAGAGCATTACCTTCGCGCCATGGACATTCGGCTTTGCCGTTGATTTGGCTGGTTGGCCGGCCACTTTTGGAACGTTCACTCAGCTAGCGCATGTCCACCATAAGCTTCCACCAAACTACGGTGACTTTCGGCAGCAGTTTTCTTCATATTAAAGTAATGAGAAAGAACTCCCTGTAAAAACACTTTTTCAGGCACAGAGTTCGACATATTTAAGTGAAAAAAAAATATTGTTGTTTACGCTTCAAATGAGTGACATATATACTCGTAGTAGCTGTCCAACGCATGATCCAATAGAATAATGCAATAATACGCCATCTTTCAGCAAACCGAACGAATTAAGCTGTACAACCAATATGTGTAGAATCGTAATGCCTGTGCCATTTGGACGAGAAAAATATGTCATTCCGGGTATTCCTTGGTTTTCACTTCGGGGCCACTGTGCCCTAGCAGAGAGGAATGTTCAATCTACGATCATTACTAGAACGATGGAAATTGTACATATTAGCAATATTTTCTTCCGTTGGTATTTTGGTCATCCGGGTAGGTGTCTTGATGTCAAACAGCTTGCAATTGGTGCGAAATTTGGTCCATTTCGCTTAAATTGCTTGCGCAATTTAGATGACCGTAAAACAGTCGAAGGGCGTGGAGAACATATTTCAAATTTCGATAATCAGGTTTAACAATTTGTAAGCGTTGCTGATAATGGCAGTGCTAACTGAACCTGTTTGACCTTGACATACATAGCTATGTGGCCAAGAATGAAGTATGATAGAGATGCCCAACTTCTACGTCTTTAGTCCCTTAAAATGTTTGACAACCATTTTTTATCTCGTTTTCTTAAGCCAAGTTGACCCAATCAGAGAACAGGCATTTACGTCGAAAATTCATGAATTACTGTCAAAAAGCCTCCGAAATTCGTCGATGGATTAGAGGTTAATCAGCTGTGAAGTTGGGCACATCTATAATACTTCATGTCTGTATGAGACGAACCAAACATGTTGAGCTGTCAAACTGAAAAACCAAACAGCAAAAAAATTACATATTCACATTTAGATGTGAATGATCCCACCAAATACAGAGCATTACCTTCGCGCCATGGACATTCGGCTTTGCCGTTGATTTGGCTGGTTGGCCGGCCACAGATTCACATTTACTGTCTCTACAGACGCGAAATTGCACAATTTCGAAATTGCCAAAAGTGTTTACACTGCGATTGAAGCAATTTGGTTTGACAGCGAAATGTCTTTACGTCGATATTGTAGGGAGAATTTTAGCAAAAAGCACACAATCTGTTAGAAATCTGCAAGCTAACTGGCATAATGTTGGAAAATATTCTAAGCAAGTGGCGTAATGGTTTAGAAATCTGCTAGATTTGTTGTATTAATACACGGGAACTGGGATAATCTGTTATAAGACACAATTTCATTGAAATTGAGGTAATTGAGGCAATTTTGAAATTGGTTCGTTGCATGGGAAATTGTGCAATTTCGATCCTAATTTCGAGGGAAATTGCCGAAGCTACTCAATTTCGTCTAGTGGGAACACAGTATTACACGTCGACACCACTGGACACGATGAACCATGCCCTGTTCAAGAACATGATGTAAACAAATCTAGTGGAGGCACAAAAATCGATGTCCAAACCTATATCGCTTCGGAGAATCATTATTTTACGACATGGCATGAGTTCAAAAGTTTGACATGAGATCTGACGTTTACCTATTTGTGCACGATTTTGCTTGAATTTGAATGGAGTGGTAAATAAGGGGGAAAAGTGGAAGTGTAAGTGAAAGTGATGTTTTGGCATTATTTTAACTGAGATCTACAGGTTAGCAGATTTAACGCGATGTCCGGGGATTGTGTTTCTCAAGTTCCTAATTTCTAAAAATTAGGATGGTTGTTGATGTTTAGTAGCTGCTTTCTGAAGAGTGTCACCATGTACTGTTGCAGGGGGATGATGCGTGCTTGGTCATAAAGCCTATTGTTGGTGATGTGCCTTTGACGGTTCTTCACCCTCGGTCTCATTTGACAGCCGATTGTGACATGTGAACTCGTGCCGCCTAATACCATTGCGTTGCTGTCCACTCCTAACAAGTGTTCGTGAAAATAAAGTAGGATGTGTGAATTGGGAGCAGAAACGTCAAAATCTGAGGTGAATTGCGATTAACTAGGGGTTCTCCACTGAAAAGTTGCATATCTCTTTTGTAATTAATTTCTGCCGTTGACTCTCTCGCAGCCAACGTTGAAGTGAAACGACATGGCATATCTTGCCCATGAAAGAAAAGACCGCGGATGGATGTTCAGATTTTGGTTGTTATGTTAGTCAAAAATATGTCTAGTGCAGACGGTGTGCTAAGATTGTTTCCGATTCCTTATCAAAGACTCGGTGTCACGTACATGCGTGTACATATGTGTTCACGTACGCATGTACCGCCCATCAAAGAATGGAAATGCTATTCTCTCCACCATTTGCGATTTTTGTTTTTTTTAGTGCTGATGTCAGCCTATGGCTACGTTAAACATCGATAGTACTACACTATCGAAAACAGCGATGTTTCTCTGTCTAGTGCATATTTCCGCTCAATTACTGATCTCTGAATACACTTAGAGAACGTTGACGTCTTGGCAAAGGCCTAATTTGACAAGAGAAGTAGTATCTTCGGACCACTCGTAGTTCGTAAAATTTAATGTTAATAGTGTGATTATTGCAATACACGATCACTCCGTCTAGTGATGAGAGAGGGTTAGCTTTCCAATGCTATGATGCCGACAGTCGATAGAAGCCTTTGCATATACAAAACATAATCAAATATTTTCTGGAAGCATTCTGTAATAGCCAGGATGGCGTGTGGACATGATTTGCAAGATTACTGTATAAGACAACAGGAAGTGACTTGAAGTTTCCAAAAGCAAAGAAGGTGACACTAAAAAAAACCTAATTTTCGAATATGGCCGACTTAAGTTTTGTCGGCCGTTATATTATTTTTTTTACAAAAAGTGTAATATGAAATTTAAGGATTAAAAAGGTTAAGGGTATTGAAGAAAAGGTTTGGTATAGTCAGTGGGGTAGCGTCGGCTGAGACCGCCCAGGGCAAACCCTATTTATGCAGCACATAATAATTTTTCATCGGGCTTCATACTGATATGCTATGAGACATAGTATAAAGTCTAAATATAAATTGGTACTAAGACCTACCTACCTACAAGCCACATCATTTTCATGGTCCCACCTCTTTCGGGTCGGTGACAAGTGACAATACTCAATGCGTAATTATTGTCTGTCTAGAAAAAGCTTCTCAAGTTGGCCTTTCGGAGTCGGCATAAAACTGTAGGTTCCTCCTATACGTGAACAATAGCAGGTACAACATGAGCGCTTGTTAAGAAGTTGCCACCTTATCGAGCGCAAGAACGTTGACATAGCTTAAATTTGTACTGACTGATTTTTGTTGTCTTATGATTTTTCACAATAACAGGATGGATCAAACTAGGCAGAGGTACATTGCAGGTATTTATTCCTTATTTAGAAGGTATTTCATGCAACCGGGTACATTTTGGTAACACATAATTTAAATAGATATTTTATACCCTGCACGTGGCGTCTACAGATCATGATATAACTGCTTAATTAGCTGTCAGTTAAAAACACGACTTAAGGCTTCCTATTTGTCTGCACTTTGTGTTCGATTTTATTTTTATAGTTTGTTATTTTGCTACTAAGAAAAGACTGCCAGCTTAGACAAGGTTGGTTACCATTTCTGCTGGTAAGCTTTGTAAATCAATTCGTTGGACTTCGTAAAAGAAAAATAACAGCCCCAAATTGACGCCCGGGGCCTGTGCCCACACTTTTTTTTGTGGAAAAAAGCGACAATAAACGAATTGTGACATTCATAAATTCATTTACACCCGCTCTCACAGTGCAAGCTTAGGAGTCAATCCATGGCTAAATTCAGAATCAATACGAATTTCGTGTACGTTTAAGGATAAATCGCACTTAAGTAGTGCTTAAACTTAAGCCTTCCACTAGAACTTTCGATGTTGCAACAACATCCCGAACATCCCGTTTCGAAACCGACGTGCTGAACCGGAGGAGGCTCAGCTCGTTGTGCGACGGAACGGTCGTGGTTGAGTCGCCCATCGCGGCACCGGAATTATATCTTGTATCAGTCCGTTATTGTCTAGGTGCAGAAAAGCTTCTGGGGGGACGAAGCCGTTGTGACGTACCCTTTCGTGGTATTGTAAATTAGGGTAGTAAGCCCCCCAGATCAAATTCATCGAGTATGACCTCGAATCAACTTCACTAGGAAATTGTCCAGTCTTATAAGGTTTGCGCTATTGTGTAAGACCTCATTGGAAGAGAATTTTCTGTCCTGGGACTCTGGAGTTCGATAAAGGCGAAGGCAAGCCCTAAGACAAGCCCTCTCGAACCACCGAATCTTTTCCATCAAGCTTGCTTAACATTTGGTATTATTGTTGGTTTATGGTTTATTTTGTATGTCCCACATTGTCTAGTGCTTACATTGGGTTGTTCAAGTCCTTGTGTCCATGGTGGTCCTTTTAGGATTTGGTGGTGATGTGTTAACCGACTTAGCCTCGATGGTGATTGCTACCGCAGCCCTAGTAGAATCCATGCAACTAGTTGTTCGACGTCGTTGGAAAGTTCTGCTCATTTAGCAGATTTAGCGCGTTGACGTAGCGTTGTCTGGGGACTGTGTTTCTCAGGATAATGATTTTTAATGTCTAGTAGTTGCTTTCTGGACAGTATGACCATGCACTGGTGTAGGGGGCTGATGGATGCTTGGTCGTAAAGTATCTTGTTGCTGTGATGCCTTTGGCGGTCCCTGTTGAAGGTGAGTCCGGTACATATTCCGGTTCCTTTCGAAAATTGCGAGCTTTTTCATGCTGGTCCTCGAGATGGTGTGCCATATTGGAAGGCCGTACACTAAGATCGGCCGTATAAGCTGTTTGTAATCCATTTTGCTTGCGCATCAAGGGATACATGTGATGGAGATTTAGGGGTCAGTTGAGACTGACTGTTGAACTTTGGCTTTTCTGTGAAGTTAACGCAGAGATACTTGACCTTTTCGTGTGTTGATATCTCAGTACCGCTAGTGAGCACTATCTTCATGCTACGACAGTTGGCTGCCGATTTGCAGCCACCACGGAATGGTCTCCTCAAGGACATATGTAAGTACCAATTTTCGAGCATACGAATACGGCATTTGGCATAGTTTTCAAACATTTCCGCGCGGCTATTTGTGCTGATGTCGAGCCACAGTTACATCGAGCTATCATAAGTAGCGTGTCATCTGCAAATAGAAAGCAGGTCACTGAATTGGTTGGCCTGCCGTGTAGCTGTTGACATACACTTAGCTAAACCAGCAGATAAGCTTGCACTGTGAAATCGGACATTAAGAAAATAAATTCACAATAATGATTCAAATTACGTCAAAGTAATAAGTGCAACTAGTGACCTCTTGTGGAAATTAGACTATAAGGCAGGACGGGTATATCCACAAATGATGCTTGGTATATTAGATGTTTTGTATTATGTCCGCAATCCTGCAAGTTAACATAACATAGTAGAGTTGTCGTAGAGTGTCAGCTATCGGGATCTCGGAAAATAGAGCTCTCAGACATAACGACTATGTCCATTGTATTCCCAGGTAGCAACGCCCGAGCAGACTGCTCCAGTATAGTGCCGATACATTGATCGCAGCGGCAAATGGTTTTTTGACTTTGCCTTCACTGGGATTCCAACCGGGGACCCCTCTAATGCAGGCCACTTAACCAACTGCGCCATCTAGTCGTGCTTACTGTTGTTGTAGTACATGGTATCCGTGAGCTAATCCGGGATCGTGGAAATAACAAAAAATCGCCTGCGTATTGTAAAATTTTGTAATGTGTCACTTTTGTTTTTCACATGCGAAATCACGCTGTTGTCCATGGCAAGCGTGTCAATGGCAAGCACGCAGAATGTTTGACTGAATTTTTTGAATTGAATTTTTTCCGATTAAGTTGTCATCAATGTTTACCAAAAAGCCACCCCATTGCAAGATCAAACTGTTCGCTGCAATCTTAAACAAACGAATGCATTTCTTAAAGAGAACATGTTGTGTGATATCTTGTGCCAGTATCTTGTGTCAGCAGCTGTGTCGACAGATGGGGCCATGTTGACATGACAACAAATAATGTTTCGCAAAAGAAGATAACGGCCGTGCTAATCACAGAAAATAATTAAAAACGGTGTCATCCGGTGGCTTGTTATGTCTGAATTGAAGAATTGTGCAACAATGTTGTCGATCATAATGTCAAGTGCCAATAAAACTCGTTATCAAACCGCAAGTTCATCGCAGACATGGAAATAATTTCCCAATTTTTCTCAAGTCATTGGTCTTGAGAGAATCTTCCAAGGGAACTTCCAGGAGGACCCTTTCGTAAATCAAGACATTAGAAAATATAAAAAATGTAAATGGTGCGAGTTCATCGACGCATCATATTACAGCGAATCTTCTCTCTACGGACACCCCTCTACAATGGACACCTCTCTGCACGGGCTATTGATCCTTGTCCCGACATGGAGATATTCGGGTATTTCAAACCCTCCAGAACGGACATCCCTCCGTAACGGATAATCATAATGGTCCCACTGCTGTCCGTTTAAAGGAAGTTTCACTGCACAACAATTCTGTCTGGTCCTGGTCCTGGTCATTTCTAAATGTTCAGAGGTAATCGAGAGTACTCCCCAAATCTCGGCGATGCGTGCATCCACATTCTTGATCCCTGGACTGGGTGGACTTGGTTAGTGAGGTCGATCCCCTGTGAAAGCAAAGGTAATACGTTTTTATCTGTTTTTTAAATCTGGGCCAGCTGCCATTCACCATTGGGATCAATTATTATCGGCACCATCACTGGAGTGTTCGTTTAGTGGCGATGATAGTTAGTGGGCTGGTGAATCCCAAAGGAGCTGCCTACCTTGGTCCATGGACCATTCATGACTCAAAAGTTGACAAAAGCAAAGAAGGTCTGGTCAATGCAGTCTACAAGTTAGAGGAGGACCACAGGTGGAAAAGCATAAGTACTCACGCTCTTGCTCACGATTGGTAGGAGGAGTAATGCTGAATGATTGGTCGTGCTGGGTCTGCTGTGAATTTCAAGTCCGAATTTGGTGGCAAAACCAAGTTAGCAGTAGTCTTTTCCAGGTACTCGAGGTGATAGGGTGAGAAACACTGAGAACTCAGTCCTCAGCAAATACTTCGTCGAAAAGGCATATGATTCGAGGGATTGGTCGTGGTTATTGGTTTGCAGAACCAGGGAACAAAAACCAGTCACAAAACTCAACTAGTTGCTACTAGGCACAGCCTCTGATGGGTTAGAGTTGATGCGTGCTTTGCCCCCGGGACCCATGGGAGCCATTGAAGATGAGATGAGTAGAGGCTCAAGTCATAAGTGACTTCTTGTATTCACTTTATTCACTGATTCAAGTTGAACAAGAATGATATTGAGTTTAAGGTTGAGCTCTTTGGATCAAGCTGTTGCAAATGGATTTATTTTTCTAATTGTATCGAATTTCACCGGATTTCGGCAAAGGATGCGTTGTCATGTGATTTCCTCCAAAGGCACTATATTCTACAAGTCAGTCCAACTGCTGGGTTACGCAAATGCCATTGATATTCTCGAGCGATCCCTACGTACAGTGGTAGAAGCTCAGAACTGGTCTCAAGGTCAATGAGGACAAACCAAAGTATATGCGAACAGGAATCGCTCTGTCTTACAAAACTTTGGCCGAATTTCACGATTGCCACTACTTCCACCTCGGGATAAATGTGAACTCCATAAACGACATCGTAGTGGAGATGAGATGAGTGCTTTTGATCATATCTGAGTAAAACCGCTTCCACAATTACCCGAGTACCCGGATAATTGGCCAATAGGGGTGATACCCAAGTTGGCGAGTGCCCAGAATTCGGTTGGGTTCTCAGGTATTCGGGTATCCACAGCTCTACATCCGATGCAAAAAAAAAAAGATGGCTCTAAACAGAAAAAAATTAAGAAACTCATGATCTACAAAACTCCTTAATTTTCCAGTACGGACATAACTGATTCTTGGTGCCTTCGAAAGAAAAATTCGACGTCTAATACAGATGGTCCCGAAATCCGTTGCAGGTTTCGTTTGGTTCCCTGAGCCGATCTGTACGATGCACTGTGTATGTAAAAGCGGGGCGCGATATAGCTAGTTTTGTGTGCAATTCATTTCGAGGCTTCAAATAATTCCTTGCGATGAATGCAGTCGTATGGGGCTTTAAAGGCGGTACAACATGGTGTATATCGATTTGTTTACTGTTGCCTTCGTTACGGACCCTTAGCAAAATGTGACATCTTTAAAATATATAAAAATGTCCATGTGAAGCACCGGAACACTGATCCAGATCGAATAGTCTTGGACTCTGAACCTGAGGGACAGCTAAAACGGACGGTGAAGAAGGTCCTCAACCAACAAGTTGTACGAAACTGCTATAGAAGCTTGTTGGCTGCATTTTTAACATCATCAAGGTTTCGAATGCTTATTTTTTAAGACTTGTTGAACATGAATTTATGTCTTTAGCTCCAAATGCTGGTGGCCTTTGTTCTAAAAATGAAACCCTCCTCCTTTCTGCGGCACAATGGACTTAGTCTATGCGAGCCAAGTGTCAAGTACAGGGTGGGCCAACTTCGACTGACTGATTTGAAATGCTTTTATTTTTCTTAATTTTTTTATTTTATTTAAGTAACATTCTTTTTACGTAAAAATTAATCAATTTTTAAAATTTAGATCAATTAAAAAACGTCCAGCAGGAAAATGTTGACAGGAAATAGCTCATCGACTGCGCTGGCGATAATTTGGAGAAATTTTCAGTGACGGCATAATTTCCAAAAATGCGTAGATACCTCCTTCTTCAAATCTTAGAAATAAAATTGCTTGTAGGAAACGCTTTGACGATAACAATCCCCAAAAATTCAGGAACAAAAGCAGAACATCCGCTCAGTAATTACAAAATTGGAGCCAAAAACGGTGCGCAACGAAATATTTAAAAAAGAACCATTCCCGGCCAACAGGAAAATGGAGGTTATTCAAAGGATCTCATTTTTCACACTTAGCGTAAAACAATTATAATAATTTTAAGACAGTTACAATCTTTTCAAATCAGTCAGTCGAAGTTGGCCCACCCTGTACGTTCCGTCTAAATTGCCTCCAATCTCCTCCAATACGACCAGTGATAATGGTTGGATAGAGATATCCATCTTCCACTTCTCTTGCCCCTTGATTTCATCTGACAGCGTCTTTTATACGCTTTCTGTCCCGTGTCTGTGAAAACGTGTGAGCTCTTGAGATCAGCTGGCGAACAGCTGATACCCTTCCCCAACCTAGTAGAAGGGCGAATTAGAGTTCTTCTTTGAAAATTAACTCGTTAGTTGGACGTTATTTTGAAATTTTTGTGTTAAATTTCAACACAATCTGGAGGTTTAAACGAACGAACAAAGCTTATGTTCATGAAGTCGATTCCTTGAGCTCCCATTTGTTATAGTCTGAGACACTAGGACAAAATGAATGCACTATTAGCGTATGTATTTTTATTTATGAAATATCCCACTAAAATGCACGAATCGGCGGCCATTGCGTGGTGGATCCATGGTTTGTGTGGACCCATCCCCGGTGTGGACAAGGTCCCGAAGATGGATATCTCTATCCCTTCATTATCTCTGAATACGACGTGAGCCACGTCTCACATAGGTCCAGCTTACAGAAAGACGGACAATAAATTGAGGTTATTGCTCCCCTTTTCCCCTTCCTTGTCCTCATCAAGTTTATGCGTTGATCAAAAATCCTGATATCCTTATGAGTCTGAAAAGGACTTTTAGTGGGATTTTTGGTAGATCCGGAGGTCTAGGAAGAAATATTCTCTCAACTGGCATTGCCAAATTAAATCATTGGCTAGGGAAGGGATTGGGGGATGCTAGTAAATTCACCAGCACTTGTGATACCCACAGTCAGACACTACTCCCACTGATCGACCACTCCAATGATAGCGCCGTTAAATTGGTCCTAATGGCAAAATGGTGACCAGATTTGAAGACCAAATAAAAGCGTATTAACTTTGCTTTCACTGGGATTCGAAACGGGGACCCCATTAACAACTTATCCAACTGCACCATCCAGTCGTCGAAATAAAGTGATCAGTTCCCTACTTTGTATCTTCTTCGCTGCAGCCATTGCATATAAAGTCGTTGACTAGCTAATTTTCGTTTCGCGGTACTTCAGATGATTATGGCCAGTAGTGCTCCAACTACCATCACTTGTAACTTTTTATCGCACTCAACTTGGGCCAAAGCTTCCGTGTGGCCTCGCAGCTGGTTAGAGGGTTCCATCCTCTACCACGTCCACTTTTTTCCCTGACATTCGCATGAGGTGGTTGGATCCATAGAGTTGCCAAAGGGATGGGCCGGTTTCGGCACCCTTACTGGCAAGTTCACCTGCTGCTTCAAGCATTTGGACTGGAACCTCCCTTACAGTAATCGACTGCTGCGTACTGAAAGACTTGACCTTTTCGCAGCAGCGTGTTGCCGAAATGGATTTGATGGCAGCTCGTCTGTAGATGAGAATGGTAATATCAGTCGATTGTATTTCCAACAATGATGCCATTTTGGTCGCTTTCTCGACTGCCAGGGCCTTCGCTTGCCATAGTCAGGGAGTCCGATGCCTTAGACCTTAGATATGTAATCTAGTTGACAGAAGGGAATAATTTCTTATGTTATAAATTCTCTGTTACTGAACAGTTTAAGGTCTACTTTCGTGGGCTACCTCTGATAGGACCAGGTTCCATTCCCGAATTAACCAACTTTCTCAATTCACTGCATCAGTTCTTTCGAGTCACAAAGCCGACTGTAGGTCCCATCGTATTAGAGCAATAGCACGCACTACACTGCAGAAGCTAGGCTATGGTCTACCACGGACTGTGGCGCCACTCACCACTCTTATTATTAATTCAAAGGTTACAGTAGAAAATTAGACTCGATTTATTTTCTTAGACCTCCATCTAGTTCGGTTTATTGCCGTTAAGAACATATTATCCGCGTTGCCGTCATAGGTGGTTACTACTCCTTGCTTTGAAAAGTAACCCTTTTACTCAATATTTGAAGAGTCGATTGTACAGAATGCGTGCTCGAGGGTAAACATACTAGCGTCCTTGTGCACAAGCATGTTTGAGTCTAAGTCGACCGTCATGGTCTTCAGTATCCTAAACAGCGAGAGCGTGAGCCGCAGATTTTTTATAAATTTTTGGGCGGGATATCATGCGAATTATATTAGCGCTCCGATACTTTTCCTATTAGAATGATGTTCTGTTATGCAGCCGTCCCTTTAGTGGTGGCCATTATCTGTTGTCCACAGTATCAAATATTTTTCGTGCTCCATTTTGTCGCATGCGGCTGCCTGGCGTTGTGGTTTGGTGAGTGACCCTTACGCACTTGAGCCCACGTTGCTCTGGTTCGACTCCCGGTACGAGAAAAATACTTTTCGCCACCCAACCTCTTTCGAGTCAACTGACAAATCATCTCAAATTGGCCGTTCGGAGTGGGCATAAAACTGTGGGCCCCTTTCCCTCGTAAAGGGAGAGGTTCCTGAGAAGATAGGCCCTTGATCTCTACTACCAACCATGTGTCCATGAAATTTGATGCAATTCTTGACAGTAAGACCCTTGCCTTAAACTCCTCTCTCCGGGTTCATGGCCACATAATCAAAAGCTGTCTTTTCCCAGAGATCACCAAAAATTCACATATCCATGCAAATTATTACAAGATCACAGGTAATTGGCTTAAAAATATACCATCGAACCAGTTAAGAATTTCCGGAGCCAACGAGATCGGCGATCTTGTCACCGGTTAGTTTGAGTATAATTAACACGATTTATAGTCTGCACTGCTTCCCCATGACGTGCTAAACATCTACGTGCCGATGAGCCCTACCTTAACTCTTTTCAAGGTGAAATTCGTTATCAATCCAAGCACGCATCGAGTATTTGTGACTCGAATTCAATTGAAGCGGGAAAGTACCATAAAGTCGATCGCTTGCCTCTGAAATTAGATTCGTCAGCACGGGGAGTTGATGAAGTGTCAGATGGATGATTCGTCTCATATTTCCTCTCAGATGAGAGCCTCAGTCTCGTCTGTTAGGCGGCTTGAAGGACCATGTCATTCTTCTTTGCAATCATACGCCCATGTGCGACAAGGAGTGTCGCTCAATTAACGCCAGACTTCATGAACTCACCGAGAATCTCAAACACTTTCTCATGTTTCACTTTCTTTGAATTCCAGATGCCTTTCAATGCTACGAGTGTGAGGATTGTGCCACAATCGAGGAGGCCGATGTCAAATACCTCAGGGAGTGTGTACTGCCCGACACCCACATTGTCCGGCCGACAGGCACTGGGAATCCAGAGGAGTCTGAGGAAACAGAAGACATTTCCTCCGAACTCGACCAGGCGCCGACATCAACGCCAGCAACATCTACAACGTCCACTACGACTGCTTCAATCCAAACGACAACTTTAGCAGCGTCCACATCCATCCCGGATTCTTCCATCCAAACGTCGACGATTGCATCGACAACCACATCCGTGGCCACGACTACTGTGTCTCTGGACACCACCTTAGACCTCGAGGAGCCAATTGTCTTCCAAAACGCCACAGACAGTGATGAGGACTACGAGCTTCTAGCGAACTCCCCATCCATCGCGGAGGAGGCAGTCGTGGACAACCAAACAGAATCCGAACAACAGACAACGGAATCGTCTGCGGAGAACACCACCACTCAGAAGAGGAAAAAGGGCTCGTGGTCATTGTTCTCGCCATCCAAGGAGCAGATCGACTCGCGATCCGAAGAATTGTCTCCGAGTGGAGAGCTTAGCCAGAGGAGCTCTCGTCAGCTGCCGGGAACCAGGCCCATGTGCTATGTCCTAACAATTAAGTGTAAATGTGCTACTCTGGGAGAAGGGTTTACAGTCTCGAAATAATTCCTTTACTTTCAGATGACGGCTACGAGGTGACCAGTCGGGGATGTGGTGCCGCTCTGCCGGACCGAAATCTCACATGCAAGATGCTGAGCAAGGGCCAGACTTACTCCCAGTGCGGCCTCTGCGAGGGGAACAAGTGCAACAGTGCGTCGACAGTGAGGATCACACTTGTGAACTTTTTCTTCGTTTTATTCTGGTTCGCCGTTCGCTCGTGGTAGGGGCGCGGATGCTCATATGAATGTAAATAAAGTTCTAGATTTGTTTGAAATGTTCAATCTTTTCAATTGTGATTGTTTGGGAACTTGATTCTTGCGAAAACTACTTTCTGCACGCTTTATAAGAGGTGTGCCAGAGCACAGGAAAAAGGTCCAAGGTGGAAGGTATTCCCCCTAGATATCTGAAGAGGTGTTCCTTTGCGCTGGCAAAACCGTTTTCATCTATCCTACTCTTTAGGTCTCTTTGCGAGCGGATGGAAAACAGCATTTGTCCAGGGCGAAGGGCGAATCTTCGTCACCCACCTCGTCCCTTCTTTCTAAGGTCATGGAAACGCTGATAAATCGTCAGCTTATGCAATGCCTTGAATCGCGGAAGGTTGTTAATGACCGGCAGTATGGTTTCCGCCGCAACAGGTCCACTGGTGATCTGATAGCTTATCTCACCGAAAAGTGGAACCAATCTTTGCACAATGCAGGCGAAAGCAAGATCGTTGCGCATTTGACAGAGTTTGGCTTCAAGCTCTCTTGTCGAAAATGCGTGCCTATGGTGTCGATGAATCCCTTCTACAATGGATTAGAAACTACCCTCTGAACTGTTAAATTCAAGTTGTTTTGGATGGGTTCCAGTCTGATATCCACCAAATAAATGCTGGTGTTCCCCAAGGCTCTGTCCTGTCTCCGACACTCTTTCTAATTTTTGTAAATGATCTCTCGTCTGCTACTTCTAATCCACTCCATTCCTTCGCTGATGACAGCACCCTCAGCTTTTCATATTCGTTCCAAGACTCACGACCCCGCCCTACGGCCGTAGAATTGGAACGGCAGTTTATGTTAATCACATTGAATTCCCATCTTGACAGCATAATTAACTAGGGAAAGAACAATCGAGTGGAATTCAATGCTGTCTGCTGTCACTCAAGCGAACCCTTGGTAATCAGCCATTATCCATTAATGGCGCCTGTGTCGATGAAACCGGAGAGCTTTCCATCCTTGGTATGTGCATCAACTCAACCCCTAGTTGGGACGATCACGTATTTGAGGTCGCCGAAAAAGCTGCGAAATGTTTAGGTTTCTCCAATCGATGCAAGACATACTTCACCCCTTCTGATTTATGAGGCCTATATACGCCCAAAACTTGAGTAAAACGCTCATATCTGGTCTGGTGCCCCCAAAACCACCCTGCACCTATTAGACAGAATAAGACGACAATATTGCAGAGTCACTTGACTCGCTCGAACATCGACGTACCGTCTGGTCTCTATCCGTATTTTATCGCTATTTTAACAAACGATGCTCAAGTGAGCTTGCCAACTGCATTCCTCCTCTCCATGAATTCACCCGCAATAGCCGTCTCCCCGGGAATGCTCATCAGTTCACCCCTAAGACTAGTTTCGGACACACAGTTAAATTTAGAGACTAGAATATGGAATGCTCTTCCCAGCCCAATATTTCAACCAAAATACAATCCGCAGATATTTAAAACCAATGTGCACTCCCTCTACACCTTCGGCCCGTGCTGTGTCTTGAACCCGGACACTTAAGGCTATTAACACACACTTGTGCGCCCGCAAATTATACAAAAAAAACTATTGACGAAAACTGCTACGTTGCACTCTTTGCTAAGAAGTCACGCAAAAGTCGACACATTTCTCTCAACCGTGCTCGAGAACTCTTCTTGTCTTGTTACAAGTTTTTAAGAAATTTCTCTCTTGAGATCCGTTCTTCATTTTATGAACGCCAACATGGTTGAGATCGGAGAAAGTGTCTTTAAAATAGACTCAAGTCGTAGGTAGCTAGGTAGGAATGTACGTAGGTGAGCATACGACCATGCGACCGTGGTTCACTTAGGTCAACATGTCCGGTCCATTGTGCCGTTGAAAGGTAATGTCATGCTTCCGTGAGGCCCTCCATTAATCTTTAAGCTATCCGTATTCATATACAGTGAAATCCCTCTTAAGCGGACACCTGCGGTACCGGCATTTTTCGTCCGTTTAAGAGAGTGCCGGCTTTAGGGGAATTTTCAAAAAAAAAAATTTGAAAAAAACCTCAAAAAATGCTGAATACTTTTTCATAATAACTAAATGCTAAGCTATCAGTTTTTAACATTTGCTTTAAGCTTATATTCGGATGGAATTTGTAAGGCTGTTCCGGTCTCCAGCCTCCAAAGTTTCGATGAGACTCACAATCAGTCACACTTCACACTTTGGTAATTGATATCGTTTGGTGGCTCCAGTTCTTCAGAATCCTCTTCAATTTCGACATAAACATGAAGAACACATAGACTATGTGTCGTATTCTGTGACATTGCCATCACAAGCTGCGCATTCCATAGAGTCTGACTATTTGCCGGATAAGCGAAGATAAATTACCCAACCTAAGCTTTCACATCTGTCCCATTCAATGGACGTAGTGCCAACATTTTTTGTCTGGCCTCGATGCACAGATGTGTCTGTGCTCAGCTACCGACCTCTGCGTGTAAAGTCAATGCAACACGCAGAGATCTGTAGCAGAAGCTGTAGCGGTTTTCATTTAATTAACACTAGAGAGTTCAATAAGTTCGAAAATTAAGAAATGTACTGCCTGTGTGTGCTAAACAGATTTGTCCGTCATTGAGAGAATTATTTCAATAAATAATAGTAGACTCCAATCCGTTAATGCGAGTTGTCCGCTAAACAGGGTGTCCGACAATGAGAGATTTTACTGTATATTTTTTCAACATTATGAGGTTTTTCATGTCCTTACCACCAAAGTCCTTCCCAGTAACATCCTTCTTTTCCTTGCCAGTGTCGCTCATTTCCAGTTCAGGTGTTGGCTAGATTACATGTGTGCCTTCACGATGCATGCTTGCCCATGTCAGGCGTTCCGTTAAGAACTCCTATTAGCCTTAGGGTCATAGTTGATCAGAGAAGTTGCTGTCTGCTTGCCCAGCGTCGTCTATAGAGCCCTTGATGTTGCTCCAATAGCCAGACCAAGTAATCGAGGTCTGGCTCTGTCCAGAGTTTCGTCTTCAAGTTTGTTCCTCATGAAGCGTTATCAAGCAGGTTTTGCCCAAGATTTTCGCAGCACAGATCTATTTGTCGTAAAGCCTGTCTGCTTTTTCGTTTGCTTGATGACAGTGTGTCCCGGAACCGAACACAGGGTCGCTGTGTCCGCAGGGGATATCTCACTGTCACTTTGTCTGCATCGATTTGGTCGATCGGTTGGTTATGTCACATTCTTTGAGCGCAAGTGCTGCCTAGTGTATCACCAGTTGAACTGAGGAATAATTTTCTTCTTGGTCAAGCGCAGCAGCACCGAGTTGTTCGTGTTAGCGTTCACCACTCGAGCTTGTGCCCGTCTCCACTGGACATATTTCTGCCCAACATAATGCGAACAGCCTTCGGTGCTCTTTTCTTTCAAGATATGACATGTTGCTTCACTTCAACGTTGGCTCTGAGAGAGTCAACACCAAGGAGCGGGCAGCCAACCACCAATCAACGAAGTAGATCGCACTAAAAAATAATGCCAAAAAATGGTATTCACTACCACTTGTACTTTTGCTCTCAATATTTAGACACCACTCCCTTCAAAAAAAATCGTGCACATATAGGAAAACGTTAGGTCTCATGTCCGTCTTTCAAACAGAGCTCATGCCGTGTCGTAAAGTCAAGGTTTAGAATTGTCAGTCAAATATAGTCGTTGCAGTCTGTTCAGTACTGGCAGCTGGCAGCCTGACGACAACCCACAATATCACCAGCCAACGGTAGACGGAGCCACACAATGAGGTGCACAACGACTACGACCGATATACGCGGCCATAGCGATGAGAAGAAGAAATCACCAGAGACCATCGGAGTACATACACAGATCGCACCCCATTCCATTGCGTCCTGGGCAGGCTCCTTTCACACGCGCTACATTTGTCCGCGACTTTTCCATCTTTTGTGCAAGGGCGATGAGATGTGCTCGGGGAAGACCGTATCTGGTGTGCTCGGAGTTTGCTTGGGACTTTTCGAGTTCTCTTTTATCTCTCTTCGTCTTTTCTTGTTTGTTGGGCCTTGGAAGGAAGATGTATTGGCAGGAGATGAAGCAGGGAAACAGACTCAGTTGCAGAGATTGAAAAGTTTTCCTGTGTGAAAGGGGCTTGCTCAAACCGTCTTCAGTGTGAAAGCAACCGTAGCGGTTAGAGTTATGCTAAGCAGTTCCGACGAGGGAACGAACATGGAACGATTCTCATCGCAGTCGGAACTGGCCGGCGTTAAACATGTCCGCGTACTTTTTTTGAAGGAACCATACAAGTCCACAGAACCATATGTGAAGCTCATGTTCCGACCGATTGAAGATTGAAGAGCTTACAATGTTGACAACGTTTTTTACAATTATTGTAATATATTTAAATTAAATTATATTAATATTTATCCATGACTTTGGCATCGGGGTGTTCAGGTGCGTGTGTTCGTTGTTGGTCCTCTCGGGATGGGGTGCTGGTGTTGCAGCCTACTTAGCGGCGATGGTGACTACTATCATTACTTTGATAAAAGTGATTCAGCCCGTTGGTTGATTTTCATGGGAATGTCTGCTCGTTGAGGAGATTCAACGCGTTGAGGAATCCCTGTCCGGGAGTCATGCTTCTCAACTCTCTGGCGTCCAAGTTTGGATGGTTTCCAACGTCGTGCAGTTGCCTCTGGAACAGTGTCACCAAGTATTGCTGTAGGGGAATGATGCTACTTCGTTGTCTTCTGACGGTCTCTGTCATAGGAGACCCGTCCATATTCGGAGTATCTTCCTTTCGAAGACCGAAAGCTTCTCCATGCTGGTCTTGGAGATGGTATGCCACACAGGGAACCCATACGCCATAATTGGCCGAATGAGTTGACTGTAGAGTAGCAACTTCGTCTTCTGGCTCAGTCCATTTTGTTTTCCCATCAGGGGGTAGGTCGAATATTTGTTGAATTTTAGTCTGTCGGTGAAGTTAACGCCGAGATACTTCACGTTCTCCTTTCACATGTCTTTGTGCATATTGTTCCGACTCAGGTGCGCACATGGTTAGCTCCCTGAGTGTGCTTGTGTGTGACATATGTGGCTTGTGTAGAATTTGTGTATGCAAGTTGCCACAAGTGTATTTTGTTTCGTTTCTTTCGTATGAACATGGACATGTTTAGGTTGAGTTTACGGAACTATAGGAAATGTGTCTAAAAGAGGACATAGTTCCGGGAGCTATGCATGTCCGGAACGACACAACTCTAGTAGCGGTGGCTTCGACCTAGATGTCGTGTTGACGGGCATACAAGGAATCAGGGCTAATATAAGGACGAAAGAGATGTCGCTTACTTCACCCGTTCACAGTCCACTGAGAGATGCAGAGCTTAGTGTGCGATGTACATGATTAAAAAATACTTTACAGTCATTGCTGAGTTTTCCTCAAAGCAATGCATTGACTGCGCCCACGTGTGCAACCAAAGATTCAGAAGCATGATAAAATGTGGGGTATTCAATGTCTTTCAGCTGAATTCCTCAGTTATCAAATGAATGACACACAATACCATTCACATGCGATTAAACGAATTGAGAACTTCATCGACCACATTCAGGAGCCACTCATGCCTGCCCAGTCACGTGGTACACATTTCAGATGTTGGTACAGTCACACAACCATCAATTATGTTCGCCATTAACTGTCAAACACGACATACGCCATTTGATGATGACGTATGTTTAAAGATGTCAAACATACGTCGGGTAGGCAGACGCGTCGTGCTAGCGCTTATAAATGCTTCACTTTACCCAGACTAAGACAGACAAGAATTCCGTCTCGACAATCTAGAAGAGATCAGTATCTAGCTTTTCGTTTGAACTGTTTAAGGCAATTGCAGATGACTTGGTTGAGCACATTCTCATCTGTCAAATGGGGTCGAAGGTAAGCATGCCCGGCGAATGCAATCTCAGATTGGTTTTCCTGATATAAAGGAGACCCCTTGGCCGTCTCATAAATACCACCCTTTTGTCTGTGATGGTTGCTCTGGATAAAATCCTCGTACTTCGACAGATGCTGCAGCAGTCCTATAACGTGCCTACCGACACGCACCATCTTCGTGTGTAGGCTCGGGAAACAGGAGGAAACCATCACGCTCCATCTCTCTACATACCTCCGATACCTTCGCCGAACTAAGAACCAAGAGTGATGGTTGTCAGTCCATCGCTTAGAAACACAAACTGGTTTACCGTCTAGAACCACGTGATAAGTGGCCTAAGTGCGACGGTTGATAGTCAGTGCTTAGCGAATAATTACCCTTCACTCTGGAGTCACTTGTTCCTGCCCCAAATAAACTGCTGAGTCATTTAAAGGAATCGTTGCTTTTCCCAGTGAGTCACGGGCCATCCAAACTGCGCCTCAAAAGAACTAACACGAACTTGAGCAGACACATAAATCACTCCATGCCCATGACATCGACATTGATGGAGTTGCATTTGTATGCGCTTGCCTTTGAGTTCACCTTCCGATGAAAGTCATTGGCCAAAACCAAATAAGTCTCTACGCATTCCTCATTCTACACGCCGTCTCTAGTGACTCAGCTGCTAATTCAATGAACACAAAAAGCCCCTTGTTCAAATCGCACTAATTGCGATGTCACGCATCTATTGGGCGAAAGTCGGATCCCGTAAACAAAGCCATCACCAGTCTATTAGCGAGCAACCCAGCATCTTCCCAATGTGTCATTAGCTCGTCACAATATGGTCCGAACCGGTTCGTTAAACTTTGAACTGTTCCGTGATGCCGTATCAAAAATAAACGCACAAGCCACACTTAACTTTATCGCCAAGTTTGTGAAGCACTTCCTCTGCCCTTATACGTTCAATGAGGTCCATTCAATGCCACATGAGGCTCGAATGTCATTACACTCGCTCGTCTTCATTTGTAATGCGAACACACAGCGAGTCCTCGTGAACAAAGCGGCTCACATCGTCACTGTCTTCCTGGCGAAGTGGCATTTCACTCCAGAAGTTAAAAAGCGAAAGTAATCGTAATTCACGGTTCAGTAACCCGACAGCGGACAAGTTTATTGGTTTCGAGCAGAAGCATTCCAAAAATACTCTCGTCGTTTATGGAAATTCTGACGTGAGTCATGCGCGTCCCATCCCCACCCTTTGACAGCTGACAACTGCGAATGACAGTCGATCGGGTTGTTCAGATAAATGTCATTTCATTCAAACGTCATAGCTGTCATCGAGTGTGAAACTTTACGAGTGCCCTCTTATCGCACGAGGAAAAAATACTCTCAATTTGGAGCCTCCGCGATTTATGGGCCCTCCACAATAAATCAGTTGTCATAAATAAATTAAATTTCGATTAGATCAGATACAGTAGCTACGCGAGTTTTGTTTTTAGCCGATGATCCCTCGCGGGCAATTGGTCATCACCCGTTGCTGTACTCGACAGTGACGATGGCGTGGAATTTCTTCGTGGAAAGCGAATATCTGGCGACCTTTGGATGGATAGATTTTAAATCAATTAAAAAAACGCACCACTTGTGCGGGTCGTAAATTCCTTTTTCATTCACCACCTCTGATGTGGAAATGTGCCATTTGACATTCCACAACTTAACGGTCTTGGAAATATTTGCAGATCCATGGCGACTGCCTTACCGACACCGGTGGCGGTGATAGGAACGAAGCATCACAATTGGGTGATCAAACAACGAAATAAACAGCATTTGGCGATGGCCCCAGATCGTGACTGACGGATGAACGGGTTTATTGATTTTGGTGATTTGGATCTGTTTGTTTCGGCTTCAATTTGATTTGCAACAATGATTCGATTGAGGAAATTTTCCATTCGCGGAAAAGAAGCCAAATTGAGCGGAGAACGTGTTTGAAAGTGCACTTCGCTCACACGGACCATGCCCATTGTGTGGTTAAAGGAGGAGTTTTTCAATTTTAAAACAATGTAAACAGGGAGGGGATGTAAAGACACGTTTTGACGACCAAAAAGGCAGAGGGCCAATGGAAATAAGGGACTTTTGCTACGCAGGTTCATTTGTCGTCTTGATCACAGCGCGTTACTTAAGAAGGGTCCTTCATTGAGAGCTTCCAGTCTTTTAATATAAATAAAACGAATTGCGGTGAAATATCATCGAAAGTGTTTTTTTGTTCCAACTCTCACCTATGGTCATGAAATTTTGGTAATGACCGAAAGACTGAGATCGCGAATACAAGCTTCTGAGTTGAGATTTCTCCGTGCTGTTGTGGGAATTACTCGCCGGGATAGGGTGAGAAACATGGCGGTGCCCGAGGAACTCAACATTGAGGAGAGGGCTATGCTTCGTTGGTTTGGTCACGTGACACGAATGTCCCCTTGATCAAGACTTCCGAGGCGGGCGTTGAATGCGATTCATCAGGTAGGCGACCACTTGGCAGACCCAGGACGAGGTGGTTGGACCAAGTCCAAAAACTCGACTCGTTACGCTTGAGCATAACTCCTGATGAGTGAGAGTCGATGGCGGATGATAGAGTTGCTTGGAGATCTCTCGTGCGTGGATTACCCTCGCGACCCCTTTAGTGCAGCATGCGGGTCAGAAAATGATGATGATGATGATTGTTTATTTGCTGGAAAGGTCCATCGATGTCATTGTATAGTGTATAGAATGGCATTATGAGTATCTCATCCGAATGTCAAATCTTCCTTGACCTTGGCTGAATTTGTCCATTGTTCTGTGGGTGAGCCTACCACATCGGAAAATCCCACAAGAAAAAGTGTAACGGGGTCGAATCGCTCGATAACATCACGCTAGTGCAGAATTTCCATCGTGTCGTGAGATGTGTGGCACGAAGCGTCATCTTGTTCAAGCCACATGCCTTTGGTGTTCATATCATCCAATCCCGGCCAAAACAAATTGGTTATCATCGACTTTTAGCGCTCGCCGTTGAAATATTGTACCAAACAGCGACGTTTTCGGTGCTTTTCGATCTCGTGTGCATTGGTACCGTCCCAAATTTAACAATTTCTTTTTTTTTGTTGGGGCACCCATTCATCCAGAAATGGACGCTGATGACGTCAAATTGTCAAAATGTCGCGGCAAGTTGCAAACCGATTTGAGCAGGCCACCCATTTTGGGTGCCGTGGAACAAACTTCCAAGCTCGGTCTTCGAAATTTTGTAAATTGGCGTTATTTCACGGCACCTCCATTTTGATAAACCAATTTTGTCATTTGCGCGTGTTCTTGAACGTTTTGTCCGTCCATGAGGATTTGGCTAAATGACAGCCAGTCAGTCACTATTAACGCTCCCGGACACCCCTTTTGGAACACCCTTTAGCTTGAGAGGCAACGCTTTAAAGAACCCAGCCTAGGCCCGTCTGACGAGCTGAGCCGTGCCACTACAAGCCATGAACATTTTCTAGGCCCGTCTGACGAGCTGAGCCGTGCCACTACAAGCCATGACCATTTTCTAGGCCCGTCTGACGAGCTGAGCCGTGCCACTACAAGCCTTGACCATTCTCTAGGCCCAGCTGTCGTAGTCCTCCTTATCCACACTGAAGCTGATCTGATTTTGAATATACGATCCTTCAACATATGAAGTTAGTAAGAATACGAAGTTAGTAGAGGTCCTCCTCCACCTGCGTGCGGTACCTTTGATACTGGCATTCTCTGTTACACAGTCCCACAAGTTCAGAGTCGACGACTCTTCGAGCCGAAGCTCAGTTGTCCGTGCGCTTAGCCACCTGATGGTTTACTTTTAAACAGTTTGAGCACGCAGAATAACATCAGCCCCAGCCCGCCATGTAAGTCGCTTCACAAGAAGCGCTAGGAGTAGAAGAAATCCAGTTGAACTGTCCACCGGCATCTTCTTTACACAGCTCATAAGTTTTTCCGACTAGAAGGTACTTCCAATGATATCTAAGTCCCATCGGAAATCTCAAAAAGTAAAAAGTTGAAGATTCCTGGACGTCAACTACATGTCAACGATTAAGCCAAACTTGTTTGGTACCACCTTCGAAGCGGATCAAGATTCTTCCTACTGATTTAGTTTAAGATCGTATGGGATCGTTCAAGAGACAAGAGAGACAGTCACACAAGTCTTGTGTGTGTGTGCAAAATTTATCGTGTGAGTTCCATTGATACATCGCGAGTGGAAATATTCTCTTTTATTCTCAAAATTACTAAAATTCCAACTCCAACTATAATTTACTTATATAGAATGCGAAAAAAACAAATTTAACGAATCTTGACGAAGCCGATAGAGTGGGTTCCATTTAAAAATGACCATAATTCTAACTCCTACTGTCACTACGCACATGAAGAGACCTCCCTGTAAGCTCAGACCAATTTAACGAAACTTGACGAAACTTAACGAAGCTGAACGATGTGGTTATTATGGTCGCAGTGTACCGCGGTGTATTCGATTGATTACTTAAGTTGACATAAGTCTTTTTACATCTGCTATGGTTGACGAAATTTGAGTATAATTTCATGACAGTCACACCATCTGAGCATTGCCATGAGATTCGAGGTTAACCCTTCAGCGTGCAGGTCGAAGCACATGCGCACTACGCGTCGCCATTTCTGAAAACAATAAAATTCTCACAAAAACGTAAATGGAGAAGTAGTCTCATGAAATTGACCATCTAATCAATTTCAATGATAGCTTCCCCACTCAATGGCATGTCTTTTTTAAATAGAAACAAACGATTGGTGAGACATAAATCTTTCCCAGGGAGCGGGTTTTCCACCTCCATTTATGTAGATTCACTGCAAAATTACGCCGCTTAGCTGCATCGTAACTCCACGTGTATGGATGCATGCCCTTTAGCGTGTGATGTGGCCTGTGCATGTTACTTCGTGGCTCGGCTTTGTTTTTCATCGCTTATCACGTGGCAGGTTGGATGTAGACTCTGTGCCTGCTGTTCCGAGAGACGCCGATCTCAGTGAGCGGTTAGAATGAGGCCGAAAAGAATTTAGTTCAGATTCCAACAAGAGGGTCTTCTTTCATTCAGCCACCCCAACCAATGTTGGTTCCCCCTCCATTCAGTGCCAAAAATCTAAATCGCCCTAAGTGCAAACCCAAACATCTGCGGCTGTATGTGATTTGAGCGAACCTACCTTTCATCATTAACACCGCCGCGCTAAGTGGCTTTCCCCGCAAAGAGCAGCACCATATCTAAAGCCTGCACCGTATCAATGCTAATCCCTAGTCGGCTGCGCAGTCACCACCACAATGCGTCGCATTCAAGCTTTTTTAAGCATCCTCCCCTCTCGCCCACATTCTTGCGCAAACAGCGAAACGCAGCCAATTACCTCATGCAGTCGAGTGCTTGGCAAACTTGGCATAACTCCGAGGATACCCTGTCGGGAATTTAAGCCGTCTACCAGCTGCCATTATGGGAAAATTACTCAAAACTAAGTCGCAAATCGGAGAAAAAAATGTATCCAATTCCCCACACAGAGAGTCACAGCCACACTCGCGGGTAGTGCGTCACCAATCGTCAGCGTCACACAGACACTCGCCGAGACCGCTGAACAGCTGAGCAGCTGACCAAACACGTATCGTCTCAGCGCGGCGACCAATATAAAATGTTAATGTCAACTCGCGGACCTTTTAGTTCAATTTTCGTGGCCGAAATCGGTAGTCAAGTTAAGCAGTGCTCGTCTCCGTTCCTTCCTCTCTCTCATTCGCCGTCCGTCCGTGATCGAGTGGATATCGCTTCAAAGTTTCATCTGTCTTGTGGATCTCGTGCATGATGCAGTTCAGATTTGGATTATCAATCGCAGTGCTCCTGGTGGCAGCCGTTACAAGAGGTGATTACATTTCGCTCGTATCGGGGTCAGGCCGTTTCGCAATGGTCTTGCTCTCGATTTCAAGTGTGAACAGTGGACAGTGGACAGGGTGTGCAAATGAAGTGATTGATTGGGCCAATTACAAGTGAAGCGCCGATAATTGCAGCCGAAGAAGAAGCGGATTGAGTGATAAGACTCGGCTGCTAATTGCAATAAACTCAAGCATTGTATCGTAGATCGACATCGCCGGTGAATCCATTCGTTGCGGGGCTTGATTGTTGATAACGATGAGCGGATTAAAGTGTACTCGCGTGGATTTTGTGTGATTTATTGGCTAGCGTGTGCCTCTGTGGTGGAGTCTGAGTTCATTTTTCTTTCTTTGTGGGACGTTGGTCTGGGCGAAGTGTTTCACCATAGCGCTAGGCTTCTGATCTGATCGAGAGGGAAACTCTGTTTACTAATTGTGGGTGCTTGTGAAGGAGTAGAAAGCGACACCGATCACTTGGAGGTTGGGGAACACCTAAAATCCAGGCGGGTTATGTCTCACTAGGGTCTAGTGTGTCAGTGGTAGTGCTCCAAATGAAGACAACAGGAAGGAAAGGACTCACTCAAGGCTTGACATGAGGAAATTGAATGTGTTACTCGAAAAAAGGCGAATGCTCTCAACTAGCTTAAATTGTGTGTGTCATCGTGTAAGCTTCGTTTGAGTTCCTTTGAGAGTTGACTTGGTGGCATTCAGTGCTTCAAAGTGGACATTGTGTTCGGTGGTCTCTATTGCTTGCCTGCGTTTGTCTCTCTCCTTTGAGGGTTACACACCGACTCTGAAATGGAAGAAAGGTTATCTGTTCCCTGATGTCTTGGAGGTGACAGAATAAAGACCCTGAGCAGAGTGTGAACACGTTTGTCCTCTTGATGATGCAAGACTTAGACGTAAGGGGAGAATGAGTCTTTCTATGCAATGATGACAGAACTGAAAGCAGAGAGAGTGCTCTTCTTCTGTTTTTGATGACTCCACTCAAACAACTCTCTGGCTATACAGCTCCTAGTTGTTTAAGGACCCTCTTCCTTCGAAGCGCCCTCTGTTACGTTGTCCCGCAGGTTCGGAATCGAAGCATCGTCTGGGCCATCGGTGATCCGTCGACGACTGGCTAGGCCCACATTGTAGTCGCGTCCGTCTCAGTGCCAGCAAAAATATTGTCTTCTTTCTGTCTTCGACCAGTCATGCCAAAGTAAACAGTGTATTCTAACGGCTGAGCGGACTTCTAGAAGTCTGTGCCTCTAGTTGCCTCGTGCAAGTTTTGGCCGCTCTTCTCTAGAACGATGTGGAAACCATTTTTGACATGCAATGCCTTGGTGACTTCATTAAACGACCTTGTAAGCCACGTATAGGGGGTGAGTTTCGATTGACACTTCATAGGCCCCTTCCAGGCTGTAGTGAGGATCCTGAACATCCCTGGCTATAACCCCAGGGATAATTATGAGATTCATATCATCGAGCGAATGCTCTATGGTACTCCATGTTCAAGAGACTTCAATGATTGGCGCGGCCAAGAAGCCAAATGAAACCAGGATTCCACTCGTCTGGCATGGTTTCCTCCTAACACTTCTTGCAGACGAAATGGTGAATGCCAACTCCTATCTGTTCAAGCGGACCGTCAGTCAGCAGCGGCAAGTTTCGGTATACCGGGCTCAAAAAGTCAAGATTTATCGCAACATTTAGCCTGACAGCGCGGTGTTGGTGTGCTGAAGTGATTCTGCCCAAATCTCAGTGTTGACCGTATCATTTTCCGTTATTTTTGCGAAGCCGGGTCTGTACCTTTAGTGCTTGCTCGTAGAGTTTGGTGTTCGCTGCAGCATTGCTTTGTAGGCTTTCAGCTTCTCTGCATGAGCCTACCTGCACTCGTTGTCAAGCCATGGGGTGTTCCTTGGTGGCTTCGTTAACCCCAGCACATCAGTGGCTTCACAACGCCTCCAGTCTTTTGTGGTCCTGGCAATGGAAACATTGCTTACTGGCAGCGTCGAACTTATACACAGTTTCTGGGAGACTAGTTCGGTAAAGATTATATTAGGCCGCTGCGATTGTACCTTTCCGACGTCAAAGTCTGGTGTTCCTTCTTGACTTAGTTGTTCTCTCGATACCCGTACAACAAGGAAATATTCGGAGACTATGTTGGTTCGCCGGAAATCAAACATTTTAGCGGAATTTAGAGACGGTTGATAGGCCAGAAAACCACCAAATCGAAAGAGAGGACCCGCTCCGTGACAAATTGCACCAGTCTGAGTCGGATGTGGTGTCATGCTGGCTGGGTTTCCCTGAGACTCTTGCAAGGATTTCCTCCTTACATAGCTTACCTTGAAATCTCCTAGATTGGTCGTTGTGTCGAAGCTAGGTCATTGATCGTTAGTCCTTTCTGGAGACCATTGAAGTCACCCCAGTTCTCTTTCAGGGCGTGGGCCTCAATGAGGCTTATGTTGACGAACTTACCCATGACATTCGCTTTGTCAATCAATTGTCTCCCTCGACAACCTCTCTCTCAACCGATAGATGTTGCAGATGTTCCCACGTCATTTCGTGGCTTGTGCTGATATTTGTGGTATAGTAGTCCAGGGCCTCTGCATGGTTGTCAGCTGTTCACGGTCTGTCACGGGACCTCAGAACTGAAACATGTTGTTGCACTTTTCTAGTTCGCTGGGTCGCCTAGTATGTCCGTTCATATCCGATGCTTGTTGCCGTCTCTGGACTAGACTTTTTTGTGGTGGGGAGACTACACTCATCCACAACACCCAACTGGAAGAACATGTGCATTGTCTAAGCACACCGGGCACAAACCTAACTGGTGGCACATGCCCATTGTTCAAGCCTCCCGGACAGTGGGGCTTGGGCTTAACCGGTGTTCTTAATCACATCGAGGTTGTAAGCACAGCTGGTAGCCCTAAGAAATAGTGCACAGCTATCGCCCTGACTTTGAAAGTAGACCTGAGCTCGGAATGTAGTGCGTTTTCGGTAACTGGACGCCGCATCGTCGCTGCTAAACAATGAATTGATCAGCTCGTCCGCCTCCATGGATTAAGGGATAAAGGCTCACTCTCCCGAGTTTTTCAAACTCCAACGTCCCATGGTTTAGCCTATCAAGCCCAAATTTTAAACGACCTTTGCTACATTTACGGACGTACTAGGTGCACTATCAGAGAGTACATAATGTTCCAATTCAGCTCGGAGTAGGCATGGAATGTGTGTCGAATGTGTGTTTCAGATCGATGATCGTAGCTAAGTTAAGCATTCAAATCAGATTAAAATAACCATCAAAGCAGCTGAAAAAGAAGCCTTGGAAAAATGCAAAATGCTCGGAAGGCATTGCATAACCTCAACCCCAGCGATCACAGGCCAGTCACATCTGAGTGAGTGACATCCAAGCTCATGGGCAAACTGGTATTTTTCTCAGCCAGCCTTTGAGTGTGTGCCCGTATTCAATTAAACGCACTTCCTATGCGCCCTCGGCGCGAGTTTCCTGCCTTAATCTGCATATGTCTACCTTCCGGTGGTGATTTTTGCATTCCCCCGCGCTCAGACGTACCCCCATTTCGTGCATCGATTAATTTCCATTTGCACTGCATCTGGCGTTTTCTCTCGAAATGGGGGTTTCCATTGCAATTCTAAGCGCTTACGGGCGCTTAAACCTGTTTGCCTTTTTTCCCCATCAAACAAATGCACACACGCACAGCACCTAAGCAAATAACAACTGTTTATAGCCACGGCGAGATTCCAGATACAGACTTGAATGCATTCGCACTGTGTTGAGGCAACACCAGCCTTGGTGACGTTCTAAATTTCACTAGGGTAACCAGGTTTCGTGAATTTCAGTTCGGCACGTGATTTGTCGCTGTTTCGACTCGGTGTCAAATGTTGCTGTTTGGTTTTGAGTTCGTTTCGAAGGTTTCTTTTTTTTCGTTTGATTTCAACACTAATGCCACTTGAGAGGTTTTTTTCTAATAATTTGCAACCAGTTGTGTGGGGCTGAGCGGGGATTTCCTGGAACTCTCGCTGATGTTGGGTGATGGAGGGCATTCGCATTTGTCGTTCTTGAGTGTCACGAGTAAATGGGGCTGCCGAGGACGGGTGATCGTAGTTCCTAGAATCAACTGTCGATCGATGTGGATGTGCTTCGCTGTTGCGAGTGGGGTTGACATTATTTTCTCGCACCAATATACCCATAATATGACAGTCCGGGTTTTTTCTTGATTCATAGCCCATACAGTGAGTGTCGTTCATTCGGGGTTTTTTTAATGATCATCAGACTCCTAGACAGTAGAACAGTAGTGCATTTACCACCCAAGGACTTCTCCTGAAAGCACTCTTTCTTCGACATCGTAAACTTGAGGACGGATCTAACTCATCAGAAGTTAGATTGGGTCTTGCTTCAACCACCTCGTCTTCTTCGGTCGCCTACTTGATGGAATCACATTCAAGACACGTCTAGTCGTGATGATGGGGACATTTGTACCGTGTGATCGAAGCACATCCCTTAAGTAGGTGGTCAACATTGGGTTCTTCGAGTTCTGTTGTGTTTCTCATCCTATCACGACGAGTGCGGACAGTGGGTTTTAAGCTTTCCCACAAAAAATCCCTGTACTCAAATGGCTAGCTTAGCTAACCATTGAACTAAGGCCAGGGTCACTTTGGACTCCAAGAACTCGACCCGTTTCATTATACATGCCAATTGTTGAGCGGTATGAGGAGTAAAAAAATAAAACGACCCTCTTCCAATCGACTCAAACGGCAACAAAAAAAAAAAAAAAAAAAACGACCCTCTTGAGTGAAAATGAGAATCGCCAATGATCAGTGATGATCATGCCAAGGACGGTCGTCGTTCGATCGCAAAAGGATACGGTCGTTGGATTGCTAGTGCCCATGCAAACTTCTTTTTTTGCTTTGGATAGAAATGATCCAGTTGAACCTAGCCCGAGCTCCTGTAGCAACCACTTTGAAAGCCTTATGGCTGGATCGTAGAAACTAAGATCTAAGTGTAGCTCGTAACTGCGATCATGAAGAAAATATGTGATATTTGATTTAGCCACCATCCAGCCTAGATATACCAGTCATGTCTAGTTACGTACAGCTCTGGACGCATGTTTGCAGTAGATTTGTGCAGAAGATGGTTCCAAGCAGCCGCTTCTCTTAAACAGTGACAAGGGCGACAAGTTTTGTTTAGCCTGAAAAAGGATATAAGGTCATGTATGCCAGCTAAAATTAATAGAATGGAGCTGCACCACGATGAAGATGTAGGCAGAATTCCGTCGACTGCATTGCCTCGGCCGAGGGCATGGAGACCCAACGATCTTCCAATCTTCTTGGTTCGACAAGGAGAGAAAGACCGAATCTGGAAATATTTCGAAAACCAGTTTAGAAGACTAGACGTTTCACAAGTCATAGGAAATATGGTCGGGGACAACATGGAACCCTGTGGTACACCAGGATTTATTTTGTGGACATCTAGCTCTCATTCTTTCGAATGGTTGGAAAGCATTCATCAGCGAAGAAGTGATTGATCCAGACGACGGCAAGCTTTCTGCAATGCGTCTGAAATATCGAGGGCAATAAGCCTTTATTTTCAAAACGATGTAAATGCTGATTCCACTTTTTTGAAGTGGTTTCAAAAACCTAAGAAGATGCCATTATTATTATATTTTTTTAGGTGATAATTTGTCAGAGTTTTCGATCGGCGAAAGTGGATGCCAGTGAGTCAGTTTATTGCCTCAAATAAGTTTACAATGCAATATCAGAATGCCTTCCAACGACACCATGTCCAATGCTGGATAAAACCTTGAAGCTGTGGAAGAGAGTCCATGTGGGACGTCGGTTGGCCTTACAACATTATTTATAACAATTGGTTCTGGAGTACATGAAAGACAGCGAAGCGAAGCCTAGAGGCTTTTCTAAGTTCTTTTATAAGTTTGGGTTGTTCAATAGTAAATATTTCTTTACTTCTTTTTTCCTGGAAGTTGGTTGAATATTCTTGGCACCGCACATGAAAGTTGCATTCTTCCATACGAGTTGTGCATCCTTGGTATTTTCAGAACCCCATTTGCTCCTTGCCTTGTGTTGTCGCCGTGATCAATCTGCTGTACAAATCATTAAGCGTTGTACATCTCATTAATTATGTTGAAAATAAAAAAGTTTTTCGACGGTTAGTACATTTAGATCTTCACTGGGACTATACAAATTTTCCACATGGCGACTACCATACTTAGCTCTGAAGAGAATCTTGAAAATTCAGTTTTGAACCCTTTGGAGTTCCATAATTCTATAACGCGCTCCATTACCCCACGCGGTTATTCCGTATTGAAATAGCGACTCCACTAGAGAGATGTATACTTGCTTCAGTACTTCAAACGACGTGTGGATGCTGAGGTGGTAAAGAGCATATGTCAATTGCCGGAGTCGCCTGCATAAGTACTTTATGTGGCAGTCCCACTTAAAGCTGCAGTCGTGTTCGAGATATCAATATACTCTGCGTAGCTATCTGTCTCAGATGTTCGATGAGACTTGTGGAGGCACTCAAAACCAAGGAACTTTATTTTTATTTCGATCACTTTGGTGTTTTTTCTCGAATTTATAACTAAACCATTGTCGTGGCACCATCGTAGAATATTGTTAACCTCGGTTTGCATTGTCTGCGTATCAACCTCAACGTCTTTGTTGCTCACAATTATGGCAGTGTCGTCCGCATATTGAGAACCGATGCTATTTTGCAACACAGATAGCATACCGTTCACAGATAGCATACCGTTCACATAAATAATGAAAAGAAGAGGACCCAGGATAGATCCTTGGGGTGCTCCCCATTCAATATTTCGCAGATTGCTACAACTGGTCGCACCATGAAACCTCTGTTCCTGAGATAACTCCCAAACCAATGCAATTGGAAGAAAAATAATGGCCTTCTGTATTAAATTAGCTGGTTTCCATTCTTCGGAAAGAACACAGTAAAGTTACGTGTTCGACAAGTGAACTGCGATTTGCGACCTGCGACTGGCGAACAGCGAATTTCACAAACTCTTCAGTAATATAGAATTTTCCCTCATCGCAAATACTACTTGGAAAGCTCCATATTTATGACGTTTCAGAGTTTTCCGGCTTCCATGGCGACTTGTCAAACTGAATACGCAATCCATTCCAGTCGCAGTCCACAAATTTAAGACTAAGCAATTTATGCATTCAGTCATATGAGCTGGAAAACGTCCTAAATATGGGGCTCTTCCACATCGCAAATTTTGTGGAACGCGTTTGACTCTTTGTGCTTGTGTATTGCGTTCCCAACTTGACACTAGACGCTAAATTGCACGATTTCGAAATTTGCAAAAGTGTACACACTACGATTGAAGCAATTTGGTTTGACAGCGAAATGTCTTAACGTCGACATTGTATGGAAAATTTTAGCAAAAAACACACAAACTGTCAGAAATCTGCAAATTAACTGGCATAATGTTGTGAAATATGCTAATTAACTGGTATAATGGTTTAGCAATCTGCTAGATTTGTTGTATTAATAAACGGAAACTGGGATAATCTGTTATAATACATAATTTTGGTTCGCAATTTCATTGAAATTCAGGTAATTGAGGCGCAATTGCGGTTCTAATTTCCAGGAAAATTGCCGAAATTACTCAAATCGTCTGGAGGGAATATGTCTTGTCCTATTGATCATCTCATCCCAAAGATTTCAATCCGATTACCATTTGAACAACATTGATTTACAACCATCCCCTAACAGCACAAGCACATTCATTTAATCGCAAAAGTTTCCACTTTATTATCTCTACCAAGCACACTGTCGTCGCGTCTTAACATTCAAGATACAATCGGGACTACAAATCCCTTGGCCTCATGTCTGGAATTCCCTTACAAGCTTTTCAAAGTCACCGTTGTGATTAGAATTGTGTTCATGTGAGCATACTGCTCATATTTGTCAATTCGAACGATTACAAATGTCATCCATTTGACATATTATGACAGCTAGATGACAGAGCTGAGCACACGCACGAATTACACAGATGTTTGAAGGGAAAGATAGAACTGCGATAGACAATCCACGTGATTCACTTATTTCTGATTAGCTCTTGATCGAGTGAGGTGGAGTGGGGAGAACATCAGAATTATCACATTTCCCGGGCGGGATTCATCGGCTAAGTGCGAAACAGTGGGGACCAGTGGTTGTGGCTGCGTGCATTTCGAACTCCATTAGGATGGTTATCGATGGGAGTGATTTGTTTGCCGATGACATTAATGGCTAATGAGTCTCGTATCGTCTTTTTGCCTAACACGGCGTGAATTTGTATTTTCCGGCACGACTTTTGGTGTGGATGATAATTTTTGTGACGATAATTGAATCAGTTTCGATCAACAAATTTATGAAGAATTACGTTGGAGTGGAAAGATGGAAATAATGAGGTGAAAATAGGAGACTGCCTTAAGGCATGATCGTTTGAGGTTTCGTTATTTCTGTACATTGTTTAGATCCACCCCAAAGAATAAGACTTCATTCAATTGCGCTGAAGTTCTTACAGAACTCTAGGTCTTCATCATCATCATCATCTTCTGACCCGCATGATCCACTAAAGGTCTGCACGCACCAGAGACCTCCAGGCAACTCGATCCTCCGCCATCGACTCTAACTCATCAGGAGTTATATCCAAGCGTGACCAGGCGGGCTTTTGGACTTGGTCCAACCATCTCGTCCTGGGTCTCGACTGCCAAGCCGTCGCCTGAGGTGGATGTCGTGATTAAGGGGACATTCGACTCTAGTTCTTACTTGACGAATGAGTCTTCAAAATGCCAAGAGTTTGTGCATAGTTGAAGATCTTGGTGGCCAGGACAGTTCACACCCACAAAAAGGGGTATTAGGCCGCTTCTACACGATGCAACACGTGCTTTGACTTAGACGACTTGCATTCCTCTCCTCGGTCCGCTCTTGTACTCACGTTTAACTAACTACGCAACTATATTGTATCGTGAGGTATCGGCTTACCTGTCGTCTTGCAATAGAGCCAAAACGGGTCGTCTTGTATGATACAATATATGCCACCGTCCTGTTAAAACCACATTTCTTCTTCATCTTCGATTTTATGCAAAAACAAATGCGGCTGATTTCTGGCTATAGCCATGAGAATTGACGGTTACACCTTCTCTCAAGAGTCGTCCAACACAACAGAAGACCAAGACTAACCAATTAATCCACAAGCAACACAAGTAACAATAGGCGTGTTTGTTTGCAGGCTAAGATTACACTTTACGTATAAAATACAATAACAAAAATTCCGGCTCAAGTTACCCGGAATATTTATCGGCGCCTGTGAAATAAGCGAGGATAAAAGCAATGCTTCTAATCTCTATTTTCTGTGTGTTCATTCCTGATTATATTGATTCATTCATTAGGTTGGTGTATGTGACTTACGATATTACGATATTGCTCACCATTTGTAGGTGTGGTTGATGTATTCGATTAATTTGAAATCTTTTTGCATACTTATAGCATTTTTGATTCGTGTCTGTGCCCTACTTTTCTTTGTGTTTCGTGATCGATTCTTTTCATTGTTTCTTTCATTCGATGAAAAATGAGTTTAAATGTGAATTGAAATTTAAGTGCATATACACTTGCAAATAAACCCGTCTAATGTCGTACGAAAGTCGTTCAAACGAATGAAATTCAAGCACCCAATCGGCATATGCTCTACGCATTCCGTGGTCAGCTGGCTTCAATTCTTGATCGAAGTGAACTCCGTGGGGGTGCAGTCCCAACGAATAAATACGCCATCATGCTCAAATGCTGTCACCATCTTGGGTCTTCTTCTACACTCACTCCCTGCAGCCCAACTTTTTGTAGAGCGTGATTGTATTGATTGGCCTTGTCCAGTGTCGTCAAATTGTTAATACAGATTTTTTCTCTCATGCGGGAAAATGTGTAGACGCTGCTCATTGGATCACTGGATTGGGGGTCTGATAAAACACAAGCCTTAGCTGTAATTATACACACAGTTGTTCCCAAAACTCCACTACCATTTTCATTAACCGCGTCTATTGCTTACAATAACTTTATTCAAAAAAGCCATGTTGGCTTCTAGGCCCTCTCTGCGCCAACACTTTTACTGAAGTTTTACTGAACTCAACTCCTTCCTCCGCCGCGTCGTTTGTGTTTTAGAATATCTTTGTAATCACCAACTCGTAGACACTCAGCTATCCAGAGTTCCCTTTCTGTCCCTTTCCAGATGGGCACGACACTGGAAAAGGCGATGTCTTCCTTTACAGCGTTCTCCCTAGAGGATCGAGTCGAAGACTTACCGGGCCAGCTCCATGTTTTCTATAAGTTCTAAGCCACCTGAGACGATGGATTTTTCGTTCGTCGTTCAGTCTCTTCCTCCATCAGTGCATATGCAGCTTCACCTCTTCCAAGCCCCTGACAATGCTCATAGAGTATTCCTGTCTAGAGAGAACTTCTTAAAATGTCGCCCTTCAGAGTCGGCATAAAATTGTAGGACGCCTCATCTCGGAAGAGGACAATAGCATGCAACACGAGAGTTTGCTGTAGAAGCTAGGTCTAGAACAAAAACTAAGTCCGGACTATGAATTGGATGACCACTTGCAGTATAAGTTTGTGATCTTGCCCATACTGCTTCTTCTCTTTCTTCTTTGCATGGCACTTATGCCGTGCGTTTACCGCAACCAACAAGTCTTGACAGTTTTCTCGCAAGTTGATTGAGCTCCTTCGTCACTTGTGTGCGAGTTACATGCTACATGTTGCTAAAGGTTGAATACATTGTTTCAATTGTGTCCATAACTTCCTGAACATAACTTGCGCTATCTCGAACGTGGCGCCCTCTACTGCGTTGTCTCGATAACTCAGAATCAAAGCCTGAAATGGGGTTGATTGCCTGGGAAAAAATATACTTCATTACATACTTGCTGACAAAATCACCTTGACGGCCCACTATTCACACAAAGTTCAAGTGTCTCGTCTGGTTTGTCGGAACAGAAATCATTCTATGCGCTTCGCCGACCTGTCTTCCCTCTTGGGGAAACCCATTCACTCATCAAAAGTCGCTTGAATCTCAAGTACTGCCCACTTCAGGCGGAGTAAGTCCCAACGAGGGACAGTTTTCGTTTTCATTGACACCTACCGCCTCAATCAGCTTATCAGACTCCTCTCTATACCCGGCAACTTATCATTTTTTTCCATTTCTAGGACACGCGGAATTACAATGTTACGTCTGCGATAATTGTGCCAAGATCGATAAGAGCACCCCGCTGGAGATGTGTGGCCCCGCTGCATCAACAACAGCGACAATCCCAGCTGAAGTCTCAACAGTCACCATCACCACAACAGCAGCCCCCGCAACGAGCACAGAGGAGCACACAACACAAGAGCAGACCACAGCGTCGTCCACAGCCTTCCCAACTCCACCAACAGTAGGACCCACGTCGACCACCACTGGTTTCCCAAAGCCACCCAATGTAGACAACGTAGTCCCCGAGGTGCTCGAACTGGCCCACAATCACACGGCAACCCTGGTGAATATCACATCACCGGAGCCAACTGCAGTGTACTTTGTGACGCCATCCCACGAGGGATCGTCAACCGTCGAACCAACAGTCATAGTCACTCCAATGCACAATCACACATCGGAGCACCTCAACGGCACTGCTCCAACGACACTGCTGCTACGCCAGAGACGGAACCTTCCCGTCGATGGAACGACCTACCACTGCTTTAAGGTCGAAAAGAAATGTAAGTTCCTCCCCGCGACCCAAACTTTGCCGTTGCCTCATTTTCGAACCTCGATTTTTTCTTGCAGATAATGGGGTGTACGGCGTACAACGCGGCTGCATGCCCGTTCAAACCCAACAGTCCGCCTGCGGGGAGTTGAAGGCGGCCAACAACAACCAGACAAAGAAGTGCCACCCATGCTCGACGAGCATGTGCAACAGCAGCTCAGCACTTGGAGTCTCAATAGTAACCGTCCTCGTGGCTCTGGTTGCTCTAGTTTATAGGGTTTAGGGGCGACGACGTGCGTGCGCGTCGCCTCGACCGCAGAGCGAGGAAGCAAACAATTCGAATTAATCAAACCTGGATAAGATGTACTCTGTAAATAGATTGTAAAGATTTCAGTTAGGCATAGCGCTAGGCAATAAATTTAACTAACAACGAAACAGTTGACATGGCTTGACTTTGAGTGGGAGATGGGGTCCAGATGGGAGCTCAGATCCAGGAGTGTGACTGCAGAGCGGTCAACGTGGACTCAGCCAGGTATGCCGATCAGCTACGTTCGGATTTTGTGAATTCAGCAGAAGACGTCAAAGGTGGCTTGGTTTGAAGGGCTCTCTTAGACAGTCGGTACGAGAAATACAGGGTGTCGAAATAACAACGACAGGAAAACAGATTTAAACAGCAACCGTTTGATGCTGGATCTATGTTTAAACCACAAATGAAGTATTATAGAGGCATCCAACTTCTACCTCTCTTGTTGCTCCCTATTTTTGACAACCGCGTATTCTCAAACCGTATTGACCAATCAGAGAACGTGAATAAACGTCAAAAAATCACGAGTAACTGTCAAAAAGCATCTCAAATTCGTCGATGGACTAGGGGGCAATCAGCTGTGAAGCTGTAGTCCTTCATTTCTGGTCTACACTACATTCATGGCATTATATGTGGAATGTGACCTACGCACGATGAAATGTCAAATCCTCCTGAACATGTTGACAGCTGGGTGCCATTGATATATTCGACAGCTGCTGAAATTTAACAATTGGAAAAACTATCCCTACTATCTGGTCACCCTTTAGACAGACTTCTCTCTCGGGACTCTAATTAGGACCGGGTGCAGCAGAACCTGCCAATAAAGGACTTTCACTTGTCGACTGCAAGAGGGGACCACACTTTCTGTCTGCTGCTGGACGTCCACTGCAACCATTTATTTCCTTAGCTCGGTTCACGTCAGGAATTTCGAGGATGCTGCATTTTTACTCTTCTGGCTTTCGTGGGAAATATCGTCAAACCGTCGCAGTTTCTGAAGCGTGTGTGTTTCTCTGTGAGTAGTGGCGGTTCTTAAAGAAAATCCATGTAGCGCTACGTGTCCTTTTGATACTACGCGTCTGAAAGGTGAGGAAATGGGGGCTTAGAGGTTTGATTTTATTCGGATTAGAACCATCCTGTAGAGGAAGGAACACCATTAATCCCTTGAAAGTCATCTTGGACATTTCTTCAAGAGATTCAGTGAAATGCAGTCCGATGTCTGGTCCATTATAGGGGATGCCTAGTTCGGCTGCGTGTTCTCCTATTCGATCCGAGTTCCGTAAAGGATATCTGCTGTTCTAGTCAAATTATAATCTTGAGAAAGCTTGCCCGATCCAGCAGAATCACACTTACTTAAATTGGCCAGCCTTCAGACCACTTTCAGGGATTTTGCTGATATTCTTGCGATCGCCGAAGAACGGATTCTAATCTTTCGAGCGAAACAAGCTCATAGCTACATTGCCTTGATAATTTTTAGGTAATGCCGACCGACTCAACAGCGGTAATTGCAACTGCAATGATTAGATCTAGTGCTCTCAAATAACGCCTAGAAAATACTAGCACAGTCTGGAAGTCTGACGGAAGTTGGTGTATCAGGAGCTTCTGAGTAGACACCGCAGACCATTTTCGTATACATGCCGGCGATTAAAATTCGTTTTACTTTCGGCAGCTTTAGGCCATCCACACGCTGAGTGAGCACATGGTGTAGTAGGTGGCGATTAAACCCCTCGCTCAGGGGTGATGGGATCGAGCCCCATCCGGTGCATTCGAGGATAGGCGAGTCTTTTTTCTTTCTTTTACGTTCGTTGTTGGATTAATTCTGTGTTAGTGGAGGAGTAACGGAGATGTATTGGATATATAACTTAATTCGTGCGATATGATAAGAGATGGCGTTACTTGTATTATTCCATTAGAACATGCGTTGGAAAGTTACTGTCATCGTACGTCTTTTCAGTATATTCAAATGTCGAACTTTGTGCCTGAAAAAGTGTTTTTGCAGGGAGTTCTTCTTCATTACTTTAATCTGAAGAAAACTGCTGCTGAAAGTCATCGTATTTTGGTGGAAGCTTATGGTGAACATGCGCTAGTGATTTTGGCTTGGAAGACGATGAACGGCCTTGGCAGCCAAAAAAGTTTGAAGATGAAGAACTGGAAGCATTACTCTATGAAGATTGATTGATTGAGACTATGCCAAACACAAGAAGAGCTCGCAGAATTGGGTGAATGTCACTCAAGCCGCTAATACGAAACGTTTAAAAGCACCAGGTTCCGCATGAACTCAAGCCGAGGGACGTCGAAAGGCGGTTTTGCATGTCCGAAATGCTGCTGGAACGCCACAAAAGGAAGTCATTTTTGCATCGGATTGTTACTGGTGATGAAAAAAGGATCCATAACAACCACTCCAAGCGCAAAAAATCATATGTGAAACTCGGCCAACCAGCCATATCAACGGTAAAGCCGAATGTCCACGGCGCGAAGGTAATACTCTGTATTTGGCGGGATCAGAGGGGTGTGCTGTATTATGAGAAACCATCAATGGAGTACGCTACCGAACACAATTAATCCGTTTGAAGAGAGCTGTAGCCGAAAAAACGCTAGGAGTATGCGACCAGACACGAGGCAATAATTTTCCATCATGACAACGCTCGGCCCCATGTGGCTACTCCGGTTAAGAACTATTTGGAAATCGGTGGATGGGCAGCATTGTCACACCCGCCTTACAGCCCAGACCTTGCCCCTTCTGACTACCATTTGTACCGCACGAATTCAGTTATAGACCCAATATTTAGTATAAAACGTCTTGAATTAGGCTCTGCCGTAAATTGACTGCACAACACACAACGAGGTTTGGATGAAATTTATAAGCCTTTTTGGTCTACAGCACGCAAAGCAAAGTTTGGAAGAGCCCCACAAGCAGTTATAGCTCTTAGCTAAATCATATCGGTGCCTGGTTCCCATTCTTCCGACTCCTTATCTTCACTTGAGACATCACCATTAACGACACTTGGACTATTTTTCATATGTTCCATCCTTCGACTGTAAACACATGTCATCATAATCTGCATATTCCATAGAGTCTGTCCGACAAATCACCTAATACCTTATGTGGTGATTCATGGTCTGTCCATTCTTCGATTTGCCTCATAGCCAGACAAAAGCTGGCATTTATCGCACATCTGAATTGCTTCCTACATTGTTGAAAAAGTCTCGTTTTGTCTGGCATTAGCTTTACACGCAGAAACTGTTGGGTTTCGGGTTTTCTTTGCAAATAAAACGAGAGAGGAGTGACGACGGGCAACCTCACTCTTCTTAAACGCGTCTTCCACTGCAGATTTTTTTTGTCCGCTTTAAACAACAATCTTATCGAACGTTCAGAACTGTGCTGTCCGTCTCCGCTGAACAGATTTGTCAGTTTTTAAGACGTTTACTTCAATAGAAACTAGAATCCATCCATTTAAATTTATTTTGTCCGTTAATGCGAGTTGTCCGCTAACTAGGGTATCCGCCAATGAGAGATTTCACTGTTATAGTTTTGTCTATTCGATAATAGTTATATGGGTGGCGCTACAGTCTGAAAAGGGCCAGGGCCAAGCTTCTCAACAACGACTCGAGTCGTGCGTGTCATTGTTCTCTCACGAGTGGAAGGGACCTTCACACTTTCGTGCCGACTCCGAACGGCCATGTTTGAGTAGCTCTTTGCTAGACTGTAGTAATTGTTCTTTATCAGTTATTACGCATTGTCAATGACTCGGAAGAGGTATAGCCGTGAAAATTGTGGTCGTACCGGGAATCGAACCCAAACAGCGAGTTTCAGTTGCGTGGGGGACAACGTACATACCCACAACGCCGCGCCAAAATGAACAATAAACATAAAACGAAAAGGGCAGCATGTCAATCGTACATATTTACAGTTTCAAAAAAAAAAAAAAAAAATGTCGTCGCGCCAGCAGTTGCGTCGTTGTAACCAACACTTAACTTTAAAAATGGCAAAATCGGTCGTTGTAGGCGATATGTATCAAATGAAATAAATGAATATTCAACTCAAAGTGGACCATACCCACAACGACACGGCCGCCAATCCCTTACACTTTACGTACACTATTATCTGTACGCTCTCCAATAAAAGAGCCTCGAATCGAAGGAGGTTAAGATTAGCCAGCAAGGGAGAACACCCTTCCTCAAATTTTTCATCATTATTCCTCCCAACATTTTTACATATTTAATTCACTTGAAATGCTTAACTTCTTCCCGGTCAGTGTGTCTTTTCTTGTCACCTGTCACCCTAATTCACTCCTATTGACATCAGGCCCGCTTGCCAAGCACTAATCTGAGTTATGTACCGTTTCGCTCAATTGTCATACATCGTACTGTATTGGGTCTATAACTTAATTCGTGCGGTGTTTTGTTCAAAATTTGAACGTTTATTTAGGGAAAACATTTTGCCAGTCTGAAGCTATGACTTTTTTCCCATCTAGAACTTCCCATCCACTGTTTTTCAAATAGTTCTTAACCGGAATAGCAACGTGGGGCCTAGCGTTGTCATGGTGGGAAATTATTGGTCGCATATTCCGAGCGTTTTTCGGCTACAGCTTTCTTCAAACGGATTAATTGTGTTCGGTAGCGTTGTCCATTGATGGTTTCATTCATCGGGCATGCTTTCCTCCGACCATATCTTACAGATGAGCTGGTGCATGCGCCCAACCAGATCATCTCCAGCTGCTTTAAACAGTTCCGCGGACTGTCCGCTCCAGCAGCTTTGTTCGACTTTAGTCTAGATATCGCTATCTTGACCTCGCCTTAGTCGGGGGGACGGAATTCTTGGTCATCCTCGTCTAAATTAAGTGGAACATTGTGCCTGACAGCGGAATTTGTGTCGTCATCGCCGTTTAACAGTCTGCAGAAGTGATTTTTCCAAATTCTCAGCATCGACTGCGATTCTACTACTAGTTGTCCATTTTCATCCCTGCAGGCTTCTGTCCGAGGTCTATACCCTCCGGATAACTGTTTTACCTTTTGGTAAAACTTTCGGACCTCCTTCCTGCCGTAACATCTCTCCATCTCTTCGACCGCGCGCTTCACGTGCTCTTTCTTTTTCCTTCTGAGAAGCCGGTTCTCTTCCCTTCTCTTCTGCTCGTAGAGCTCACGAACAGCTCTCGTTGTTCGGTGCAGAGTTGCCTTGTAGGCCTCCTGTTTGGCTGCATGTGCTTGCCTGCACTCGTCGTCAAACCTTTGGTGGTGTCGTAAAACCCAGCACATCAGTGGTAGCTTCTTTGATGGCTTCTTGACAACGTTTCCATTCCTGGTCTATTGTGGTTGTAGGCAGGGTCGAACTTTCGGAGAGTTTCAGGGAGGCTCGGTCGGCAAAGTTCCTAACGATCGATTGCGATTGTAGCTTTCCAACGTCAAAACGAGGTGTCCTGTCTCGACTCCGTGTTTCTCTCGATATCCTCATTCTTCCCTTGGCTACAACAAGGAAATGATCCGAGTCAATATTGGCTCCTCGGAAAGTTCGGACATCGAGAATATTGGAGGAGTGTCTGACGTCGATCGCAATGTGATCAATCTGGTTGACGGTTGATTGATCAGGTGACCGCCAGGTCCCTTTATGGATGTTGAGGTGTGGGAACCGTGTGCTCATTACAGAGAGGTTACGCCCCGATGCGAAATCCACCAGCCTGAGTCTGTTTCCGGATGTGTTGTCGTGCAGGCTGTGTTTTCCGATAACTTTAGCAAAGATTTCTTCCTTGCCCAGCTGTGCGTTGAGATCTCCTAGAACGATCTTGGTATCATAGCTGGGACATTGATCGTATGTTCTTTCTAGGAGATCATAGAAATCGTCCTTACTATTGTCATCCTTCTCCTCTGTCGGGGCGTGGGCGCAAATCAGGCTGATGTTCCCGAGCTTAGCCTTGATGCGGATGGTTATGAGGCGCTCGCTTACATAAGGACATAAGTCTGCCTCGAACAACAAAACCACATCCAAATAAGCGCTGCCCTCTTTCCCTGTAGCAGTCGCCGTAGTAGAGGTCGCAGTTTCTCATCCTCTTTTTGCCCGGTCCGTTCCACCGCACTTCCTGGATAGCGGTTATGTCTGCTTTATAGCAGTCTAGGGCCTCCGCTAGTTCATCGGCTGCACGTGGTCTGTTAAGGGACCTCACATTCCACGTGCAGAACCGGAAGTCATTGTCCTTTTTCCGTTTGCAAGGGTCGTCAACAGTAGATCCGTCCGTATCCGAGGCAGGTTGTTGTTTCTGAACTCGTATTTTGTTTACGTGGTGAGGAAATTAACCTCACGCACAACCTTCAAACTGGGAGGACAGGCCCATTAATTTAACCCTCGGGCAGAGGGTTCGCTGCGTATATTAGTTCACCACACAACGGCTGTTATGATGGCTATCCAGGGGCGCCGCGAGGAGGCTGTACGTCAACTTGACTTATGAACAAGCAAGGATCGCGCTGGCATCCTACCAGGTTGGATGCAGTCAGCAACTGCAACAACAAAACCCATGCCACCCACGTTCGCTCACCCAATATGTTCCACAGGAGAAAAGAGAGTACTCCACCTTGTGGTGTTTTCTATTAACCGCTTTGCAGATGGTGGAATTTATCAAACTTCGCCGTCAGCATAAGACTGCAGGCCCCTTTCACTCGTGATAGAACAATAGCACGAGTAACACAAGTGATTGCTGTAGAAGCCAGAGCCAGGTCCCATATTCTTGTTACTACTTAAGTCAACAACGGTTGGGCCTTTGGTTTTTTTGTTCTTGCTGAATTTTCTTTTTCTGATCTTAGTTTTAGCACTTATTTTGAACTTGTAGTCGTATAATTAAAATAAATATCGACGCCCTGGCTTAGCAGCGTTTTTGTGCGATGTGGTGAAGCCTGGAACTTCATAAGAGGATGTGTGAAATTAAGGAAATTCCACTAAACTCTTATTCTTTGCGGCTCAATGCCGACATGGGCTAGGGGTAAAAATTTACCGAAGTTGGATATCACTGTCCCCCATTATTTCTGGTGCATAGATACAAATCAGAGTGGGTCATCACAATTGCTCGTTGTATAGCGGTGACCGTTCTAGGAGCGTGACGTGAGGTATTTCTCAAAATATATAAAATTATAAATCTTTTCATCTCGATCGACCGTACAAGTTAACGCGTGAAATTATGTTTCTTTTGGGCAATGATTTATTATCGTTCCCACATTAATTTCTGCCGACGTTGCGTCTGGCGACAGAACAACAACCAGCCAAGCCCGCGTTCCATCACGTAGCAGCATAGGATGAAAACCAACACCACCTGCGGGAACATCCGCCGCATCTGGAACATGAGCAGCAACGCACATAGTGGGCATAGGTTACGTTAGAGATAGAATCATTGTTATAAGCTAGTTCTAGTTTTGAATTCGAAATAAAGAGGTCGAACATCCGGAAAAATATTTTTTTTAAAAATAAAACTCTTGTAGTTTTAATTTACATGAGTGACGTGCACCCCATTGTCTTGCACTCACATCGCCACTTCCCTGTCCCCCTCTGAGACACAATGCCATTCCTAGCAACATGTCAAAACAGGCACGTGGTGTTTACTGTAGGTTCAGTCTACCATTCTAGTCTAAAGACAAGAGATGCGACGATCGAGTGACTGATCATTTTGTGTCAAGCTGTACTTCTTCGGCATGCATGCGCTTGGGTTATCTCCTTTTCTTTCTTTGGCTTGGCTTGGCTTAGCTTAGCTTGGCTTGGCTTGAGTTGGCTTTGCAGCTTATATAAAGAGGAACAATGAATATTATTTCGGGCGTCAAATTTAGGCTATAGTGGATATCAACGAATAAAGATCAGTTTTTACAACGAGGCTTTTTATGTGTTTCGTTTTAATGTGTTATTAAGTGAATTTACATTACTCATGGTTGACGAACAGCAGCGCCATCTCTTTCGAGGGAAGCATCAAAAAACCTGCGTGACTCTGGGGAATATTGTGGCAAAATCGACTATTCAAGTAAGCGGACTTGTACACACTAAAGTACGATTTTTATTTATACAGAAGAACTATGTATGCATCATTTTGTACGCCACTGTTGTGTATCCTGCAACAAATACATTTTATTCTGGAGGCATATCGGGCCACCTATCAGGAGGGAATCTCCACTTTGGTCAAGCAACAAAGATAGTGGAGGAAGAGATGCGCAACTTCCACGTTTGTTTATGACCTTTTCGCAGACAGGCGAGCTAAGCGAAGCGGATTACTCCCGCCTAACACCATTGCGTTGCTCTATACTCCTAATAAGAGCGCGTGAAAATAAAGTAGGATGCGTGACTTGAGAGGAAAACTACGATGGACTGGGGGCTTTCCACTGGAAATGCGAATATCTCTTCCTCCATTTTCTCTGTCAATCTCTGGCACTAATCAACGAGGCAGTAAAGTAAGAGGGCTTGCTAAGTTCTTTTCTGTGCAAACTTCCGGCTAAAAAGAAGAAAGTATTTGTTTATTTACATCTCGTAAGCAAGCATGCAGTTTATTTACGTCTCCAGCCCACTTTTCCCTCAAACACCATCACGTCCATCATATTTATTCTCAGTCGTTTCCGAGTTCAGTGAACGATAGATTCAAAGATGATTACGTCTCGCTTGCGACAATATTTGATCTCGTTGTTGAGATAGGTTGTTGATTGAATTTACAATTGCATTCTAGGCGATTCAAGCAAGTGGTGATTCACTAGAGGTATGAGTAGGTACTAAAATATCAGACTCGACGCCATTTGATGTCTTCCACTTCAGCCATCATTTGAAGTATTCCGACAACAACTGCCACAATATTCATCACGCGTTATCTCGAAAGCTTTTTTTTTTTTATCAAATACCGCCTAAAATGCGTCTATCAGTAGCCGATTCCGGCGGCAGTGTGAATCATAAAACAAATCCATTTAATTCGGTTGTTCGTGCGCCAAAATGTATTCTGTTTTATTTTGTGCCTGTGAAGGGACGTCATTTGTATTGGCCGTTTGACGCGATTGACTGGTGCAAGTGGAGAAGAGGCTCCAATTTCTGTTGCGAATTTATATTTAGCCACAGATAGGGTGCACAGTGGGGTATTTGACGGCGAAAGATGTCATAAACCATTTCAGATTGAGCAGGGCACCTGATTATGGGTTCTGAAATATTTTTCCTGCGGCTGCAAGTACATTACTGACGGTGCTGGCTTTAATCAATTAGTTTTAAATAATTTAATAACCTCCGATATTTACATTTCTGATTCTTGGATGTTCAAGTCACATTTCATAACTACCAGATAATCGTCAGAAAGTCGTCAGATATTGGGTCTATAACTATTCGTGCGGTTTTGTCTGGTCTTGTCGCATATTCCGGAAGTTTATCTGGTACTGCTCTCTTCAAACTGATAAATTGTGTTCGGTAGCGTTGTCCATTGATGGTTTCACCCGGCTTAAGCTGGCGGCTGATCCCGCCAAATACAGAGCATTACATCCGCGCCACGGACATTCGGCTTTGCCGTTGATTTGGCTGGTTGGCCGAGTTTCACATATGATTTTTTGCGCTTGGAGTTGTCGTAATGGATCCTTTTTTTCATCACCAGTAACAATCCGATGCAAAAATGACTTCCTTTTGTGGCGTTCCAGCAGCATTTCGGACATGCAAAACCGCCTTTCGACGTCCCTCGGCTTGAGTTCATGCGGAACCTGGTGCTTTTAAAAGTTTCGTATTAGCGGCTTGAGTGACATTCACCCAATTCTGCGAGCTCTTCTTGTGTTTGGCATAGTCTCAATCAATCAATCTTCATAGAGTAATGCTTCCAGTTCTTCATCCAGTCCAGTCTTCCAAGCCAAAATCACCACTTTGGCACGTTCGCTCAGCTAGCGCATGTTCCCCATAAACTTCCACCAAAAAATGATGACTTTCGGCAGCAGTTTTCTTCAGATTAAAGTAATGAAGAAGAACTCCCCACAAAAACACTTTTTCGACATATTTGAGTGAAAAAAAATTATTGTTGTCCACGCTTCAAATGAATGACATATTCTGAAATGACGTACAATGACAGTAGCTTTCCAACGCATGTTCCAATGGAATAGTACATGTTACGCCATCTCTTAGCAAACCGCTCGTTAGTATGTTGTTTTTCAAGACGTTCAAACTGCACACGTGATCCATGAAAAACACTCTACACTCTTGCACTGTCACTGTGGCCATCTGGATGGACAGATTGCAAGTCAATCCTTTGTTGACCTTTGTTTTTCTGATAACAACTGTATTTTATTCTGTTTTTTAGTTGAAATACAAATTGGGGCTCATGTCATGTGTCTGGGGTACCCCACAGTGGGGCAGTAGAGAGACAGCTTATCAGCGTAAGCGGCAGAGTGGCAACACTGATTGTCAGTTCAAAGTCGAACTAAGACCAGTGGCAAGCGATAAATCACTAAGCGACCAAAATGTTTAAATTTATTGTCTGACGTCTCCTTCAGTTTGACACGTTTGCGCATGGTTCTATGAATATTTTTTTTGGTAGCTTATCGTAACTTGAAGAATAACTCATTGATTGCATGAGTTTTGCTTCATTGAATTTAACGAATATTTAAAATACTTTAAAACTCTAAAAAGGAGGTACTCGCTATTCGGTAAATCTAACTCTTGTGGTTTGGTTGGTGTGACAGTTCAGTGGTAGGGCCCCTGTTCTTTGTATCAACAAAAGGCATGCACCTTCGTTGTAGTCATCACTTTTCGGTAATTTTCGTAAATTGCAAGTAAGCATAATTTTCAAATAAATACGAAGACAATAAACATTTGATGGCACTATGCAACCTCAATCGATCCAAGCCTGTTTGATTTTGAGGCTGCATTAGGCGACTGATTTCGTAAAAAGTTCTAATAGGTAGAATTTTGTCAGCCGGCCATATTCCATCGCATCAAGTGCTACCACTTATGGAAATTAATGCTCGAATTATAAAAATTCGATGCAATTTTGTGTGTTTTTTTCACTCTCTGTTCCGGTCCGATAGACGCTTTTTTACTGTCTCAAATTTAGTCTGCCGCGTAGACTCCGCATAGGCTCCAAGGCGGAAACCTTTTCAATTTCCGAGTGAGCTGCGCACTTTTCCATTCTTTTTTTGTATTTTTACATTCAGTATGATTTTCGTTCTATACCCTCGTGAATAGCTAAGGGGTCAGTAGGACAAATGCAACACTCGCTATCGCCGGACTTTTGTGTTTCTTTTTTCAGTATTTTTTTTTTCTCACCAAGAAGAAGAGACTGACGTTCAAAGAAATGCTCTAACCGATCTGGAATGCATAGTCGCTCACCAAGCAACGTTTTGACTACGTCCTGACCTTCCGTTCACTAGCTCACGGCAGAACATTGAGGCAATAATTTGGAGAGACATTTCAGACGAGACATATCAGAGACATATCAGACGATTATGTCATGCATTCCACATCATGTCGACTGTACCATTGTGAAGTATAGTTTGTTTTTTGATGTTCGACAACTCTCGTCGTGGTGCGGAGTAAATCCGACTCATAGGTAGTGGCGGGAAATGGCATGACGCTGTCACGCCATGCGTGCATATGTTTTCCCTTTCGCATGTGACTAGCACCGTCGCTGGCCCTTCTCACGCCAAACCGATCGTGTGTAAGATCACCATATCCGATCACCCTACGAAGGACGGAATTGTGAACGCAAAGAAGAATAACAAAAACAAACTCAACTCATGTGTGACTCAAAGCGACAGCATGAAGGGCAATAACAGCAGCAGTTCTATGAGCGAAAAAAAGAGGAAATGGTAATTTTTTAAACGACCCCTTTACTAAAAAACAAATCAAATAAAATGTAAAATATGTCTGGTTCAATGATAACAAAATTCTTGTCAGGCAGGATGATGGAGGAAAAGTCATGTCAATTAGATCTTTCAGCGATCTTGCTCGTAATGATGATAACGATGAATGAGATGGCTTTCTTTCCACTGATCTTCGTAGCTTTGACATCAATAAGGTTGTTTCTGACAGTTCTCTTTGCTCTACATCAAATAACTGGGCAACGAAGGTTAAATTGCAAAAAGTTAAATTACAATAAGCAACAATATACTTGAGAGTAGATGCTTTTTAAAAAGGAAATTCAATGTTTTTTGATTGCCTCAAGGAGCATATTCTGCGTTGCTCCTTTGCACTTCGTCTTAGAAGAGCTGCTAAGAGACTCAAGCTTTGGATCTCCGGTTATTTATTGAACAAAGTTAAGGAAAAAAAAAACAAACTAAGAAATTTATGCTATAAGTACCCTGGTGACTTGTGTTGGAAAAGCAAATACAAATGACTGTGTTCTGAAGCTAAAAAGGAAATTTGTAACGATATGCTTCTATGTTACTCATTATATTGTCATAGCCGTGTTAAATAATTTTCAATCATATTATTTGAATTGTGAATAGAAAGAAATATTGTTAAATATTATACTAATGACTCCGAACCATACCGTTTAAAGGCGGACGCCGGCAAAGTATGCAATCGGAGCAGTTCTGGTCCAGGGGGAGAAAGCTGAAGAACACCCAATTGAATACGCGTCGAGACTTCTGACGTCAGCCGAACGCAACTATTCAACCACAGAACGAGAAGCCCTTGCCATAGTGTGGGCAGTGATCAAATTTCGTGGCTATATTGAAGGAGGTGAAGTCATCCTGATGACAGATCACCAACCCTTGAAATGGTTACTGAGTCTCAAGTAACCAACTGGAAGACTTGCCCGATGGGCGCTACAACTGGTTGGAGTTGTTTATAATTTCAAGATAGAATACACACCGGGAAGTACAAATGCTGTAGCTGACAAGTTATCAAGACCTCCCTGTTGCGAGATCACCCATAATGAATCTGAGTGTAAGATCTGTAGTTTTCCAATTGATACACCATCAAAGAGGCCAAAGGAAATACGCGAGGCTCAATTAAAAGATGATGAACTAAAAGCAATAATCGCGTCGTTCGAACATAATGACGAAAACTTAATCAGATGGACATCTCGAGGATATCTGATGAAGGATTGAATTCTCACGAAAACGCACAACTCGTAATACCCTCCGAAGAACGACAAACGATTTTATCAAACTATCATGATGCACCTTTAGCTGGTCACTATGGAGTCGACCGAACCTTCGCAAAAATTGCTTCCAGATATTATTGGCCAGGACTGAGGAACGATGTAACTAAGCACATCGGCAACTGTCTTGCATGCCAGCGATATAAACCCAGCAACTGGAAACCAACTGGACTACTCCAAACTGTATCCAGCCACAAGCGATTTGGGATAGTAGCTGTTGATCTATTCGGACCACTGCCTTCTACAAGCGCTGGCTACCAATGGATGCTTATAGTCGCAGATCTAGCGACAAGATGGATAGAGGTGTTTCCTTTAAAAGAGGCAACAGCAGAAAATTGCGCAATGACCCTTCTGAATGAAGTCTATCTCCGCTATGGGATACCCAGACGTCTTCTAACAGAAAACGGCCCACAATTTATTTCAACAATCATGCAGAAACTTACAGATTTCCTCGGAAAACAGCAACCTTATTATCATCCAGAATCAAATCCAGTTGGGCGCAAAACATAGGGATATGAAGACCCACCTTGCTATACTTGCAGGTACAAATCACACCGCATGGATTGATGAACTACGAAAGATAAGATTTGCGATGAATACCACAAAATGCCAAAGCACTGGCTACACACCCGTGAGCTCCGAACAATCGACGAAGTTACGAATGATCTTCGCCCAATACCCTAGGATGAGAACTTCGTCCCGCAAATTATCCCCGGACTATCGAAGTTAACCGAAAGCCTGAAGTGTGCAAGAGAAACAACTGAAAGAACTCAAGATACCAACAAACGTTATGCGGACAAATCACGTCGACCGCAGCCAACATTCAAAATAGGCGATCAAGTTCTAATAACCTCCCATTTTCTCAGCAAGGCCTTAAATAATTTAACTTCCAACGTCATCATAAAACAACTGGGTTCATCAACATATTAGGTGGCAGCCAAAGATGATCTCACCACTCCCTTGGGAACCTATCACGTATCATCCCTTACGAAGTGTTGAAACTCACCCCATGAAGCAATAGATGAAGAACAAGTACGGCGCCTTCGTAGACGTGGCCAACCAAAGAAGACAACACTAACTCCTGTCGCATCATCGACACGATCTCAGCGCCAGAGGGGGAGAATGTAACGATATGATTTTATGTTACTCATTATATTGTCAAAGCCGTGTTAAATAACTTCCAAACATATTATTTTCTTAAACTTATTGAATTGTGAATAGAAAGAAATATTGTTAAATATTATACCAATGTCCGAAGCAAATCATTTCACAGCATAATTCGTGAGGCATGGCAACCCTGAACACTTTGTTTTTGAAACAAATCCGTTACGGGAATACCACGACCAAAGCCGCCGTCCCGTCAGTGGACAGCAACTCAGGTTTGGTATATCATCTTGCGAAGTTCCCCGAGCGTCCAAGGAAAAATACCACACTTGCGTCCCTAAGCGAATTTGGGCACATTTCTGAATTATAACTGTTCAATAAATAAGCTAAAATCACACAGAAGGAGTTTTACTTGTTGTCCAAATTTTCCTTGCTTCTATATTTTCTTCTTTGCTTCACTGCCTATCAAGCGTGTACTGCGGTTCTCGGACAGCATACGCGCGGTAGAGAGTAAAGCAAAGTGGCTGACAGAGGGAGTTCTCCAGAGGAGAGTGGAGACCTAGAAGAGGAGCTACTGTCGAGCTCTACAAATTCCAATTTGTTGGGATGATTATTAGGTTCTAAATTTACTTTTGCTAGGGGTAATTTAAAAAAGAGTGGTAAGTTCTTCGTCCAACTGTTTGCGTTGATGACTGTTTTATTTCCGATAAACTTAACATTGCAGATGCTTTCAACCACTATTTTACAACAACATCCACCAGATTGCAACCGCGTACTGCCCAAGTTTCTTGTCATACCTGATCTGAAGGGTGATTTTAAAAAAAAAAAAAATCACATAAAATTCAGAAAAATGCATGAAATCTTTGTTTGAATCGATAGTACGGTCCATATAATTTAATGTTTGAAGATTATTTCATGCAAATGTTGACCTTGACTGCGCCTCAAATGGTCCATCCGCTTAGTCCAATTTTGGCATACTCTTTCCAACATTTCGGCCGGTATCTCACGAATAAATGCTTCAATGTTGTCTTCCAATGCGTCAATTGAAGCGGGCTTGTCTGTATAGACATGAGCTTTAACATAGCCCCACAAAAAATAGTCTAAAGGCGTTAAATCGCACGATCTAGGCGGCCAATTGACCGGTCCCGAACGTGAAATAAAATGTTCACCGAACTCGCCTCTCAATAAGTCCATTGTTGCGCGTGGTGAGTGTCATGTGGCATGTGGCACCGTCTTGTTGAAACCAAAAGTCAAGCTCTTGCATTTTGGGCAAAAAAAAAGTTGGATATCATCTCACGGTAGCGCTCACCATTCACAGTTAGGTTACGATTCGCATCATCTTTGAAGAAGTACGGTCCAAAGATGCCACCAGCCCATAAACCGCACCAAACTGTGACTTTTTCTGGATGCATTGGTAGCTCTTGCAATGCTTCTGGCTGATATTCACTCCAAAATCGACAATTCTGCTTTTGAACGTACCCATTGAGCCAAAAATGAGCTTCGTTTAAACTGACCATAAAATGGAAGAAGCGCGCGATGAACTTTCTTAATGCAATAATAAAATGCAATAATTTGCAAGCATTGTTCGTTTGTAAGACGATTCGTGGTTAAATTATAGACCAAACTGAAGATGTTTGACAGTGAAACAAAACACGAAACGTGCGTCAGCTGTTTGAGCCAGTGTTGCCAAAAAGGTAAAAGCTAAAAAATCACCCTTTATAACTGATTGTATAGTTGAACCTATATGTTGTGATAATTTTGTTTTCGAGCCCATTACTCCTCTTGAAGTCCTAAAGTTACCGGTGGTTTAAAAAATACTTATTCATGTGAAGCCGATGGGATGTCTTATATATTACCTAAACATTTTGCCTGCAATGTAGTAGATGCTCTCTTGCCCCTTCAATCGCTGCATATTTGAAGGGGATTTTCCTGATGAACTTAAGTTTGCAGACGTTGTCCCATTATTCACACTCCCCATCAAATAGTGGTACCCCACCCGCCTTATAGCCCAGACCTTGCCCCTTCTGACTGCCATTTGTTCCGGTCGATGCAGAGCGCCCTCACTGAAATACGGTTCGCATCAGAGCTGAATATCAAAAATTGGCTTGATTCATTCTTGGCTGCTTTTGGGATGGGATCCACAAAATTCCAGAAAGATGGGAAAAAGTCATAGCTCCAGGTGGGCAATACTTTGAATAATGCTATTTTACATGTTTTTCTTAAATAATCGTTAAAATTTTGAAAAAAAAAGGAACCCAATACTTTAGTATTAAAATACAGAATGTTGAATGCATTGTTTATCTTTTTTTTTTAAGTTTAAAGTTCATTTTGATTTTATTGAATTTGTATTGAAAAAGATTGCAAAGGAATTTATGCTAAATAATAATAAATAATAAAAAATAAATAAACAAATTTCGCGTTCGACAATGAAGATAATCGGGACCTCCCCTAAATGCGGCTTCAGACATTCCCTCAAGGTGTCACAATTGTCTGCTTGATTGCCTAAACAAACAAGCGAGCATGGAAGTCCCCGACTCGACAGTCACTGGATACTCGCCAATGCAGGTGTCACCGTCAAAAGATAATTGTGTTTACTCTTGTCTGCAGCTACTCGCGTATTTATAACCTTCACACAGTTGCCAGCGCACTGCTTGCAGCTTGTAACACATCTTTCAAGTGCTTGACCACACAGGGAATGCACCAGCATTTATGATTTTTATTAAACGTCCGGTGGCAGTGCTGCACAATTCTTTATCGAAATGATAACAAAATTCATAAAAAAAGTGTGCTATCGCTAAAGAGAATCTCATATGCCACAGTGAAGTCCGTCAGATGATTGCGTATAAATTATTTATTGCTACTGCCAGACGCTTCAATTGTCCCCGCAGATAGGATATCTGTTGAAGGCAGATGTATTTACAGACTTCTGGCGGATAGGCTTGCAAAGTGTAATCTCCTCATACGGGGCTTTGTTTGAATTAAGTTCATAAATATTGACTCACGCTAATCAGTGAGTTGTACTTGTTGTACTGTACTTGCAATCAAGGCAGAGTCAATCAAATTGAGGAAAAAAAAAACGAGATCAGTCATGCCTTTCAATTTCGCAGTCACTTCGGCTTTATCTTCAGTCAGTATCTAACTGGTAGATCTGCGGCGGTGGTGGGAAATCCCTGGATAAGATTTGCGATTAATCATAAAATAAAATTAAAAACTCAATGTCTATTAAAAGCATTCACGAATAAGCTGAGCATTGGTGAAAGCCCCTTTAGGGGTCACAACTGAGGCAAGTCTCCTCGAGGTACGAGTAGGAAGCGTTACAAGGTTTGTCGTGGACCTTGGTTATTCAATCCCATAACCACAGCAATGTCGAAACGAAAAAAATTCAGTTCTTATTTTTATATGAAAGTGGCCGAGAAGACAATCTACGATCTATCTGCACAGTTCAACATCGACAACGCCAACGAATGTCGATTATATTAATTTTTTCATTACATTCCAATGCGGTCTTATCGCTTCAATGACACTGGGCATCTTTAAAGTCACAACCATTCAAACATTTTTTTTGTTTGCTTTATTGACTCAAAATATTTCCACCGTGAAAAAAACAGACCCCTAGTGCTTGAATTAAATAACTTATAACGAAATATTTGAATTTTTGAATTGTTAAAGAAATTGAAAGTATAACACTTTTTTTTTTCTTAAATAACTTTCGAGTTGGTAACCCTGGTGTGACAGGAAAATATGTTGTGATTTTATTTCAACCAAATTCGACATACACAGCTCATTTGACATAGCGGTGATTTTTATTTTTATTTTTTTTCCATCACGGAGCACGCAAAACACTACTTTCTCTAAGTGCTACCGCTTTACACAGCAGCTTTTACTGCGCGACTAAAGTCCATCTACCGATCTTGCATCTCATAGATTAAATCAAATAATCAGTATTAATTATAGAATAGTGCATGGAAAATGTATCCATAGTTGGTTCTATGCCTCTTATCGTGTAGTGAATTCCTCACCCGAAGAGATCTCTGGGGAGCATACACTATCCCAAGCAATTCCATGCCAATTTTTTATATTCTCCCTTCATATCCCGAGCAATTGCAAGCTAATTTTGTTATATTTTCCCTGAATGCAGCCCGCAAAAACGTATAACGGTAGTTGACAAAACAAATACTGATCATATTTTCCACTGCATGTCGGTTGTAGTATCAGTAAAGGTTTGGCGAAGTGCTTATACAGCTGTTCAAAAAAAAAGTAGTGTTCTAATTAAGTCACCTAAAATTTGATAAAAAATAAATTTTAAAGGTAGAAACATAAAAGTAAGGACAAATAAATATTTTTATTTTAGATTATAGTAAAATCTTCAACATTTAATTAAACAGTGGGCCGCAAAAAACATTGCACAGAGCAGGAGAGAAAATTAATTTTAAAATAAAGAGCAGATGGAAAAACGTATAAGGAAATTCAAGAAATCATAGGATGCACAGCCCCAATGATTGCTAACGCAATAAAGCACCATCCTAAGCTGGAATCCCGTGGACAAAAAAAAACATCAGCATTGGAGGACAGGCGAATTGTAAGACGCACCCCTCTGCACCTTCAAATGCCATCCAAAAGGAGTTGGGGCTAAGTATTAGTGCTGTCACAGTCCGCAGGCGGCTGTCAAATGAGGGGCTATACGCTCGGAGTCCCCGAAAGGTACCATTTCTCTCTAAAAAGCACATAGCAGCTCAGATTTTGGGGCATGTGGGTCCCGCATGTGGGTCCCGTCAATATGTTCGCCGTCCTCCAAACGCGGAATATCGCCCTCAATACACTTTAAAGACCATAAAACACGGCGGTTCAAAAATAATGGTTTGAGACTGTTTTTCCTACCAAGGTGTTCTGGGATCATGGACCAGACTGCATATGTTGATATTCTTGCAAGAGTAATGTTGCCTCAGGAAGAATATGAAATGCCTTTAATCTGGGTCTTTCAGCAAGATAAACACCCGAAACATACCAGCAAGAAATTCAAGCAATGGTTTCGGGTCAATGGGCTTAATTTTATGGTGTCCCCCGCACAGTCACCAGACCTTAAAGCCATAGAAAACTTGTGGTGTGACTTAAAGAAAGTAGTGGCGAACGCAAAGCCAACCAATAATAGAGAACTTTGGCGAGTAGTGCAAAGCGCGTGGCAGAATATTACAACCAAGAGATGCAAGGATTTGGTCCATGCCACGTCGGTCCAAATCAGTCCTAGAGAAAAAGGGTCTACAACCAAGTATTAAGGCTATTTTTTGGTTAAGACCCATTTTTTTGTTTGATGTCTAATCATTTTTTTTTTTTTGGTTTCAATAAGCACTACTATTATCTTGAACAGGGAAATTCAGTTTGTAGTTTTGTGTTGCTTTATATTTTTAATTTCCAAGCTATAAATGTTGTCAATTAAGAATGAATTATTTTGTTAAAAATACACCTTTTATATCTATAATTAAGAATAAAAACTTTGTATGTACATGAAATTCAAAAATAAGTTGCTGTCATTCAACCTCGAGGCAAAAAAGCTGGCTAGGCTATCGACCTTATCAGGGCCTAAGTAGGACCAATCAGAGTAGGACTGACTCGAGTATACTCGAGCGGTGCGGTTCTTAACTGTGGGGGCATGGGCTTCAGTGCAACACAGGGCAAAAGTTGCTGACTACAAAAAATGGTAGGATGCCACCGCAGTGCTCTCCATCAAGTCAAAATCGGGTGGTCTCGATAACTTCTTCAAAGTGTTGCTTCCAATAATAGTTCCCCACATCACTCACATTATTGACACAATAATCATGACTTCGACGTACCCTACACTGTGGAAAAAAGCAAAGATAATCCCAATTCCCAAGAAAACTAATCCACCTGAATATAGACCTAGTGCTGTTCTTCCGTTCTTATCAAAAGTGTTTGAGTCTCTTGTTAGCCGAGACATCAAAGATTACATTGAGCGACACAATCTATAAAGTCCATTGTAGTCAGGTTTTCATTAAGGCCACAGCTGTGAAACAGCGTTGTTAAAGGTAACGGACGGCACAAGAAGAGCTTTGACGAAGACAAAACGACCATATTAACGAAGACAACACGACCATATTAACGAAGACAAAACGACCATATTAACCTTACTTGACTTTTCGCAAGCATTTGACTGCGTTGACCCAAGGATACTAGGTCATAAACTGTCCACCCAATTCAACTTCTGTAATCCTACTAATAAATTAATTCTTTCTTCTGTTACTGCCCGAGTCCAAGCTGTCTTCCATAATTCATAACGGTCATCCTTTTGTGACGTAAGCTGTGGTGTTCCTTAAGGTTCAATTCTCGGTCCGTTATTAGTTTCAATGTTTATCAATGACCTTCCAATGGTTTTGATTTTTTTTTTTTGTTTTTTTTTCCATCACGGAGCACACAAAACACTACGTTCTCTAAGTGTTAACTCTCAGCATCGCTTTACACAGCAGATTTTTGCTGCGCGACTAAGGATCATCTACCGATCTTGCCTCTCATAGATTACATCAAATAAACAGTATTAATCAAAGAATAGTGTATGGATAAGCTAAAGAGACCAGCTGAAATCACTTTCGTTGCTAAGTTCATTAGAAGTGTTTATTCACCTTGTAATAGGTTCATTACAAGCATGGTCGGTTCTATGCCTCTTACCGTACCTCTACCTTTTACCTCTACCTCTTACCGATCTTTGGGGAGCATACATATTCATGAGAAAAAGTAAATCTGGTGAATTTACACCGCAATTAATAATATCGCGGATGAACATGGCTGACGCTGCCTTACGCCTGAAATTTAAGGTTTGCAAGCCAATTATTTTACATCTATCATCACATTTAGGGAGTTCTGCGAAGGAATATAATTTACGGACAGCATATCTCGTGAAACTTTTTTGTACTCTTTCGAATCTGAGTTCTTGTGCGTCATACGGGGAATCCCAAATGATGGAAGAATATTCTAAATAAGGTCCGACTAACGAACAATAGATGGACTTAAGACTAGTTATATCCCGAAAATTAGACTTCGCAATTGTATAATCGTAATGTAATGCAAAATTTAATTTAGTATCAAAAATTACACCCAGATCTTTAACCTCTTCTAGGCAATTAAGTCTATGATCATTTATGGAATAATCAAAGACAATCGGGGATGTAGTTCGATATGCAGTAAAGATATTCCATTTTTGAATATTCAGCTCTAGTCCATTGCGCTCGCACCAATCCACTAGTACATCGATATCCAATTGGAAATTATTACAATCAGTTAAACTGTTTATAGATAAATACAATTTAAAGTCGTCTGCGAATGTTAAAATTTTACAATATTTGAAAACTTCGTGAACATCATTTATGAACAAAAGAAAGAGTAATGGCCCCACATGGCTACCTTGTGGAACGCCCGATGTAACTTTTATTACTCGCGATCTAAAATTATCGATCTTTACCAATTGCTTCCTGTCCTTTAAGTAATTGGAAAACCACTCTAACATTGACGAATGGAATCCCAAAGACCTTAGCTTGTTTAAAAGCAAAGTGTGGTGTAGTTTATCGAAGGCTTTCGAGAAATCGGAGTAAAGTACATCAACCTGTAATTGATTTTCTAAATTTGTATAAATGTAATTTGAAAATAATGATAAATTAGTTGTACATGACCTGCCCCGCATAAAGCCATGCTGGTTATTAGAAATAATATCTTTTACCATGAAATATAATTTTTCTTTTACAATACTTTCAAATAGCTTTGGAATCGATGAAAGCTTTGATATTGGTCGATAGTTTTCTACTTTTTGCCTTAAACCGCTTTTATATATAGGCGTCAGAAAAGAATACTTCCATTCATTTAAAAATTCACTCATTTTTAGGGAGGAAAGCGAATTCCAACTTTTTCTTAAAATTCCAGCCGGAACCCCATCGGGGCCTGGGCAGTAATTTACTTTAAGATTTGTTAAGGCATTTATCACATCCTGATCCGTAAATTCCAATACACCTGTATCCAGAACCTCGGGTATATTAGAGTAATGGTTCACTGTTGTCTGGACCGGAGACCCATTATAGACCGACTCAAAAAAGTTAGCAAATAGGTCACAGGCTTCATCCAAGTTTGTTGAAGTTACGTTACCAAATTCCATCATCTTGGGCGAGCCCAAGGAACTTCTTTTTGAATTAACGTAATTCCAAAATGATGCACCATTGCTCCTTACCGAAGATTCTACAGACAAGACGTATAAAATCAATTCAAGAACTCATATTCTTTCCTGAATCTCAAAAATCGTTCCCGATTTAAACTCGTTTTATTAGAAGCATAGTTTGAATATGCTTTCCTTTTAATATTTCTTAGACTTACTAAGCTTTTGTTTGTCCATGGAATTCTAAATCGATTTCCATGACTCGTTTTAGGCACAAATGACTCTAAACCAGAACTAATTTTATTCATACATATATCATAGTCACCTTTCAAATTGGGGGAATCCAACAAGTCGTCCCAATTGAATTGATTTAGGTATTCATTCAGTGCAACAAGTTAAGCCGGCACTGTTATTACTACAATTTCCGTAACAAGAAAAATTAAAATCCAGAATATGCTGCGAACATATATCGGTGTTTTGATTTTAGCTGGTGTTTATAGGAAAGTCGTTATTGCACTCTATTTCATTTCAAATGATTTTTGGCATTTTTAGAGCGAAGCTACAATTGATTTATTTGCTAGTGAAAGAGGTCCTGTGGAAGAGGTCGTCCTGTGTTGAAGGCAATATTGTCGAAGAGAACGTTTGAATACATGAACCGAGGTATTAGCTTTGACGACGTTGTAGCAGAACTGATCTTCAGATAAATATGCTCCCATTCGTGATATATTTGATAAATGGGCCAACTTACGAACAGCAATTGCAACCCACATTGACGAGCAATTACTCGGTTTTCGTGGACGATGTAAATTTCGTCAATACACGCTGTCGAAACCAGTAAAATATGGATTCAAATTTTGACTGATGTTATGTTTGATTCGACCGTATTTGAGAAAAAGCAATTCGTGCCAGGTCATGTGAAAAAAGACAAGGCGAACGTGTTCTTTGGATCCCGTTGATGATTTGAAATATACCATTCCAGTGGATAACTTCTGTCCTTCGTACGATCTTGGTCAAAAGGCATTACAATTGTTGGTGCTATGAGAAAAAATAAAAGAAATATTCCACTGAAACATCTTGAATGCAATAAAAACCCTTGTATCAATCTACATTTACATTCATCGACAATACAGCACTTGTTTCGGACATTGCAAGGAAAAATAAATGTACTGCATTGCAGAGCACAATGCATGACACAATTGAAATTGGAACTGGTTTTCCGCCAAAGACACCCTCGAGCTATCTTGCTACAGCTGTAATAGAAAAACCAATAGATGGTCAATGGCTGTATTTGCAAACATCAGTGACTAGTGAATCCGAGATCGGGATCATCAGCAGCTTTGCTTGCAACTGTTTCAAGAGAAAGTTCACCAGCCCATCAGCATATCGGCATCATCTTCATCAAATCTACCAGAGCGATCAACAAGCGTTCCACCACAAATAAAAAGCAGATCAAGATGTTGCGTTTGCTATGACGAAAAGTCCGCCAACAAAAATAGTAGGTCTGAGACGATTTTGTTGTTTTTGCAGGGTGCCTGTAAATATCAACACAATCGAAACGTTTGTGTGCGTTCAAGAAAAACTTGAACTTATTTACTTTTGTTTCCTTTGAATAAAACTATAAATGCATTTTTTTTTATTTATTTTAATGCAAAAAAAAACTATATCATATATCATATAAAAAACACTAAAATCCCATACGCGTAAAAAATCTACGCACAAGGGTGGACAACGTAATTTTTTTTTAAGGATGAGAAGGTTGATGGAAAATATTTTACTGTTTAATAAAATTTTTAAATCGCCATCTCCATTTACAGATAAGAGCACGGGCGCTCTACAATGTTTCCAAAGGACTGCACCAAAAGCAATTTAAAACTGCAAAGTATAGCAAATACATCAACCACCCAATAACATTTGCAGCAACTACGCGAGTTACGGCACCTGCCTGCACGCCCATCGCATACGTCGCTATGGTACGACACCCGCCTGCACACCCGACGACGACGTTCACCTGTACCATGACACCTGACGAGATGTGTACCAGCAAATATAGCTCGGCAGTGCCCCCGTTGCCCCCTCATCATCAAGCATCAACTGCAATGTCAGCGTCTGGGACGCATCAGTCCTAAATAAAGTTCATGCAATCACCTCTGCAAAACTAGCCAAAGTGTAAATAAAATTCAATCGAATAAATCAGTTATCAGCCATTACTTGTTTTTCTTTTTTTAAACAAACCCGCGTGTTCAACCACAAATTTGAGCACGGTTTAAGGTTCAGCTGAATTTAAGTTTAAGCCTTCACCGTGAAACTATGCAAAAGGGCCATAGTTTGACCGAGCTGAAGGGTGTGAAAGTTCTTCTGCGGAACTATCCGCCTGGGATTGAGTTTCAAAGTTAGGTTTGGTTTGGTTGATGTGACTGACTGCAGCGCAAAGGACAACAAGGCTAAGTATAGGCCCATTGTATTACCACGCGGATCTTGAGGTACCTATTCCGCAAACCAATTAGAAGAAGGCTGATTTTAATTTTGCTCAGTTCAGCCAGATTATCGAAAAAGTGGGCCCCCTTAAGTCTGAATTTGCGGGACGAGAGAGCATTGCAGCTGCACAGCAAGTGTTCAATGGTTTCATCTTCGTCCTCGTTCCTGCACCTTCTACAAAAATCATTGTAAGGAAGGCCTAGTCTAGAAGCGTGAGTTCCGATGGCACAATTCTCTGTTAGAATGCCAATAAGAGACCTAAGATTTGGGCTGCTTAATCTGACCAAGCTAAGCAATCGTTTGGGGTCGATCATAGGCCATAGTTGTTTGGTCATGAGGTATCCTGTGCCTGATGTCCACCCGCGGTTGGTTTGAGCAATCGTTTCAAACTTTAGCTGATGTTTTATTCTAGCCATAGTCATGGAGGATGGGTCTCCACCCGGAAAGAGTACAGAGTTTGTGCCCTTTCTATCGAGTCGAAGGTGAATGTTGAAGTACATGGCCATCTCGTTAAGAAATAGGCAGCAATTAAGGAAAGTCTTGGAGTTGAAGTGAAGTGACAGAGTCATGAGATGTGATCGGCTGTCGGGACAGATGAGGCTCAAAGTTGCTGTCAAGAAAGTGTAGAAGCGTATCGTCGCTACTCCAGGAAAGGCAGTCGAATTTTGCATGATGTCCCTTAGATGTGGATGTGGTGATATTTAGACTCTATCACACATTTGCTTGCCAAATAAATCCATGGGATGGTGAACATCATCCGACAAGGGTGGTTCCGGGTGAATGGCCCTCAAATTTCATTCACAAAGCATTTCTGTTAAAATTAACTTCACGCTGTTTTCAATTGATTTCAGAGAACCACGAACTCTTCAGTCTGCTGCGCCACTTAATATCAAACACGCCGAATTCTGAATAGATAAAAATATCTGCAATCGCAGCTAAGTCAAGTGAGTCAAGCACTGCCATGACAACGCACAAGAAACAAATCAGTGCTAGATTGCAGTTAAATCAAATTTTACAGCGCCATTAAGGGAGACCAAGTGATTCTAGCCACATTTTCATTTCATAATTTATAAATGAATACAGCACATGTTTGCACTTTGCTTTTATCCAGATAAGATAAATCCAATCGATAGCGGAAGACAATTATTTCCAGGGAACTGCGGCATGGCTTGTAATAAATCGATATTAACTGTGCTATCTCTGCGAAAAATTCGTGCCAAGCCAAATTCGTAGCCCAGCCTTTTCAGAGCAATAACAACTGTGTTCATGCGATGTTTCAAATGCTTGTCTGCAACGCGTACTTGGTTGTTATTGTTTTTATGGACATTTTATGGATTCCATTTGGAAGTGCTTGAAGAGAACTTGTCATGCATCACACGGTCACGGGCTTGAGGTCGTTTTTTGTGGAAGAATTTGGTGGAGAAGGTAGCCCCAAGTCTGGGACACGTCACAATGGGCAGGTATCAATTCGTGGTATTTAGGGAGGCCCTAAAAACGTAGGGTCGATGGGACAGCCCTGCTGCAGAGAGCGAAGGCAGCTGCCATAAGAATGTGGAGTTGTTGTTCTACCAAGCTACCAAGTTGTTCTAACAATCCGCATCAAGGCTGAATTCGAGAACACCGGCCTAATCTGCCCCCACGCCCCAAAGGAGAATAAAGACGACGATAGCCAGGATGACTTTTTCAACCTCAAACAAACGATCAATGGCCCAGCTATGACACCAAGATCGTTCTAGTAAGACTTTTCCGCTAAGCTGGGTGAAGGGGACATCTTTGCTAGGGTCATAGGTACGCACAGCCTGCATCACCTCCGAAAACAGACTCACGCTGGTCTCTGTAGCTAGCACACGGTACCCACACCCCAACGCCCATAAAGCGACCTGGCGGTCCATTGATCAATGACACGTCATCCAGATTGATCACGTTGCGATCGACCTCAGACCCCCTCTTGATGTCCGAAAGTTCCTATTAGCCAATGTCGACTGGGGTCATTTCCTTGCTGTAGCGAAGGTAGGAACACGGATATCAAGAGAACAGCGGAGTCGAGAAAGGACTACAATCGCAACGGGCTGTTAGGATCATTGCCGATCGAGTCTCGCGGAATATCTCTCTAAGTCGTCGCCGCCTGCGCAGCAATCGAAGAAGATTGGAGGTGTCGCCAGGAGCCAAAAGCCATACTGTGAAGATTTCGTCGATGGTGGACTTCCCCGTCCTGACACCGCACTGATAAGGACCTACCAGGATATTCATGAATGGTTTCAGGTGCTCACACAAAGCGGCAGAAGGATCCTGTATGCGACCTAAAGGAGACGTAACCCTGTGCAGTGGGGTCTCCTTTCTTGTGGATCTTGTGGCAAACGATACTGAGATTCCACTCATCGAGCATGCCTTCCTCCGACCATATCTTCCAGAGGAGCTGGTGCATGCGCCAAAGCAGATTATCTTTAGCGGCCTTAAAAGTTTCAGCGGGCAGACCTCTGAACCCTTAGCTTTGTTAGGCTATCTCGACTTCGTCTAGGTCTTGGGAAAGAAATTCTCTTCGATCATCGTCCAGATTGAGTGGAACATTCTGCCTGACAGCGGTATTTGAGTCCTCATCGCCGTTTCCAAATTCTCAGTATCGACTGCGACTCTGCCACTAGCTGTCCACTCTCGTCCCGGCAGGCTTCTGTCCGAACCTAACATCCATTGGTTAACTGTTTCACCCTTTGGCAAAACTTTCAGACATCATTCCTGTCGTAGGACGTCTCCACCTCCTCCATCGTGCTGATCTCTCTCTTTTTCCTTCTAAGGCTGGCCTTGGAATAACCTCAGGCAGGAGCTCTAGAAGGCAGCTCCTGCTAGCTGGAGTTTCGGATGCCGTCGTTGGCCAGACAGTACTCCAGCTCCTCCGCCACCATCCATAAAGAGAGATGAGACTTGGTAGATACTCACTCTCTTCCTCTCTCGTGTGCAGCCCCCAACGAGACCCCAAGGGGTTGGCTCCCCGATCTTCCATCGAAGGTGCTCGGCTCCCAGATTTTCATAGAGGCTGAGTGCAGGCGCTTGTGCCTGTATGAGACGCCTTATCAACGCTTTGAAATCCAAATTTGTTAAAATAAACAAAAACATTACTGTCACGCCATGCACTAACCAGGCAATGGACAACGACATCGACTTAGGCTAGGCACGTGGAAAGTCTCTTCGCTCGCAGGTAAGGATCTCGAGCTACTTCAGGAAGCTGCTAGGTATCGTTTCGATATCGTGGGTATCTCTTCGACGAAGCAAAGGGGATCTGGTTTTGTGAACCTTTTGGACGGGTGGAAACTCTTCCTGTCGAGAGTTGCACCTCAAATGTCTGCACCGGCGGAAGTGGGGATACTCACAAGTCCCAGGTTGGCATGCAGGGTATTGGAGTGGATACCATTAGGAGGGAGAGTCGGGATCTTAAAGCTCAAGCTTGAAAGGTCAATTTTCGCTACAGTGCAGGTGTATGCACCAAATCTAGAGTCAGAGTACGCAGCTTTCGTGGATGAAGTTGATGCTCCCCTGGAAAGGGTAGCGGAAATGAGTTCCTATATCCTGATGGGTGATTTCAATGCTCCCGTAGGTGTGGATGTAAAGACATGGAGGAGTGTGATTGGGGGGAACGGTGATCCTCACCAGTCCGCGAACGGAGAGAAGTTGTTTGACTTTTGCTGTGCAAATGGTATGTCCATAATGAACACCTTCTTTCCACATAAAGGCAACCATAAATACACATGGCACCGTCAGAGTCTTCATCAGAAGTCGTTGATCTCTTTGTGGTACCATCTTGTGTGAATCGGATGGTTTGTTGAAGGGGTTGAACAGTAAACCGATCATCTCCTGGTGATGTGTGCGCTTTACCTCTCATAAAGTGCCTCTCCTGCCAAGGCGGAAACCAAGAGTGGTTACACGAGTGGCACATAGCGTGAAGAGAAAGAATTGCGGCTGTTTTCAGCAGCTGTCATTGCCTCTGCACGGGATTTTTGTGAAGTGAAGCGGCTTGGAGTGGCGGCCGGTGGTGAGAAATAAAACGACAATTAAAACGCTCGGGGTTCAAGAAGCCATCAGAGAGAATCTTCGTCTCCGAGAGACCTACAGAGACTGGATTCTCTTGGGAGACTCTGCTTCTCGTAACCGGTACACTGAGCTGCGAAGAACTTGCAAATTGACTGTGCGAGCAGCTAAAGAGCAGTCTTGGAACGAGTTCGGCGAGAAGTTGGAAAGCGACCATAGATCTGCGAAAAAGGTGTTCTGGCAAACCATTCATCGAAGGAGTCACATCCAAAGATGGTGTGACGAAGAGGGCCCTGGGGATTGCAGACCTGTAGTCGTGAGTGGGGCGGACAATAGTCCAACGATTGGTGGAAGTCATTCTGGCGATTGAAAAGCTACAAGCAAATCCGCCGGTGTGGATGGAATCCGGCCATAAATGCTTAAGGCAATGGGTAAAGAGGGGGTTCTTGGCTCTTGGTGGTGAGGCACCTCGCGATTGGCAAACTGGGGTGGTTGTCTCACTTTTCATTAAGGGGGGCAAAAGAGATTGCTCTACAACTACAGGGGCATATCTCTCTCTAAGGTGTCGGAAGCGCATTCTAGAGCTACGGTCGAGCACAGGATGGTTGATGAACAGTGCGGTAGAAGCACAGGACCTTTTCAGTCGGCTTCAGAGTGTGCCAAACCATCTACAGTTGTTTTGTAAATTTGGAAAAGGCCGAAACTCCAACCGAATCCCTTGAGGAAAACTCTAGAGTATTCCGCAGGAGTATGGGACTAATGGTCCTCTTCTGAGGGCGATTCAGTCTCTATGCACAAACTGTAGCACCTGTGTTCGGGCGTTAGACTTTGCCAAGAGTGCGTCTTAGCACCTCTCCTTTTCATTGCAGGTCGAGGCGAGGAATGTTTCACGCTAGGAGAGTTGAGACTAAGTCATCTTATTTTTGCAGATGACTTAGTTAGCCTCACATCTTCCCAGACGGAACTCCAGCGCGCACTTGATAGGTTTATGGGCGAATGTCAAATCGGAGGTTATGGTCACTCTACAGGTTAGTGGAGACCCATCGAAGCAGGTGGAGAAGTTTAAGTATCTCGGGGTCTTTTTCACTTGTGATGGAAGGAATAATGCTGAGTTTTCTTTTAGGATTGGTCAAGCTGAGACGAGATTTCTTCCTGCTGTTGTTGGAATTACTCGCCGGGATAGGATGAGAAACACGGCAGTGCGCGAGGAACTCAACATTGAGGAGCTGCTTCTTCGAACCGAGAGGGCTATGCTTCGGGGGTTTGGTCACGTGACACGAATCTCCCCTCCATCAAGACATCCGAGGCGGGCGTTGAATGCGATTACATCAGGTAGGCGGCCGATTGGCAGATTCAGGACGAGATGGTTGGACCAAGTTTAAAAACTCGACTTGGCACACCTAATGTGTTAGAATCGAGTTGCCCGGGTCCCACTGTCCCCAAAAATTTATGTTAACAATCGACAAGGAATCAATGAAAAAAAACCAAGAGAGGCAACGAGACAAAAAAATCCCAATTAAATTATCTAAAAGGGGCAACAAATTCATTCCAATAGAGGTCAGTGGCTTACAACAGCAGGGAAACAGTAAAGGGGAGAATAAAATGCGCCAGGTTCTGAGCTTTGGGCATCGGATGCATGAAACGCATGATGCTCTGCAAAAACCTTGCAACGCTGTGTAAAGGGATTTTCTTCGAATTAGACGGATGGTAGTGGCTGCTTCAGATCTTATTGTTTGCATATACGTTTGTTCATATATATTTATGTGCAATTCTGTATTGTCATGACAATACAAGGACTCTATAATAACGCACACCAATGTCAAATGTGAAGGAAAATACAAATTTGAAGGAAACGGGGTCCGTTGGTTGGTGCGTTGTTCACGCCCTTTGCAAGTTCGGTGTTCAAATCTGGCTGACTCAATTTTGTGTAGACAATAACACTTTTTTTTTTTTTTTTTTTTTTTTTTTTTGAGATATGAATAAATATCTCATGTTCTTCTGGTTTCCAAAGTGTTATATTTCCAAAGAATATAATGGAATTGTGTTTGAATCATCCACGGCGTCTTGTCGCAGTGCGAACCGACAACCCTAGCGGGAAATTATCAGCACACATCACACCATCAAATGTGCAACAACACATCAGAGCAAGGGCGACAAAATGTTCATGACCTAAACCAGAAATTAATGACTAAAGAGATATTCATCTTCGGCCATTTTGCCCCCAGGTCCACACCGGAGAAAAATGGGATAGTAGTGGAATTCCCTTGCATTACACGCATACTTTTACAACGTTCGTCAACTCACCCCAATATGGCGGCCGATTCGTGAATTTTGTGGGATAATGGCGGCAGATTCATGAATTTTGTGGGGGATTCGTAAATTTGCCCACGAACATGTATTTATTCTTCGGAGGGTGTTCAAAAGATATTTTTAAGAGGGCATATATTTTTAAGTAAACAAAACTGATCAATTTAAAAATCACTCAGATTTGTGAAAAGCAGTGAATAATTTAACAAGTAAAAATAAACAAAACAATATGAAGATTTGTGCATTAGGATGCGATAAATGTGCATGTCATTTTTATTCGTTAATGAGTTCAATTTTACTACATATATACTTAAGTAACATATTTTAATATTTTTTAGTACGGGTGCAATAGGGGAAACCGAGCACCCGGTTTAAAAAAAAAATCGGTTAACGCACCGTAAGCATACCTCAAGGGTGGTGTGGAAATGCTTATAAATTATTACACATCATGAGTAAAACAAATCAAATATAGTACATATTTCTTTTCAGAACTAGTGCACTTGGGATGATAAAAAGAATCATTCAGGCGTTGATAAGCACCGGTAAATGGATCCATTATTACTCTGCAACTACGAATCATCCTGCGGGTAGAACAAACTCAGTATTTGTGATTGCTATGAACATCAAAAAAAAACTTACACACACATCTTTTCACAAATCTTCACCCTATCGTTGAACATATTATATCCAATGATATTCACGATTTTTTCGGCTTTTCCTTTAAAACGACATCTTTCCAACGAAGGTAATTCATTTTCCTCTATTAACAACAATTTGTTTCAATAAATAATCGCTCTTTATACGCGAAAATAAGAAATATTCGTTTTGCAAAACAAATAAAACGTCAAATGAATAAATAATAATCCACCTCATTTGCTTGGAGGGGAAGTCTATCAGCTGTTCTCCAGCTGTTCACAAGAGCTCACACGTATTCACAGACAGGGGCGAAAAAGCGTATAAAAAACGCTGTCAGATGAAATCAAGGGGCAATTGAAATAGAAGATGGATATCTCTTTACTCATTCATTTCTGACCTAAACCAACATCAATACGGACGTCGAATTCTGAGATGTCCATGTGCAGAAAACAGGACGTGCAGAGCAACAACGACGAGCCGAAACTACTACAAACTACTATTTGTGCGGCGCAAAGAAGGACCAGCAAAAGGAGACGAGGAAAACAGCCGACCATCCCGTACACAGCAGCGCGACGACTAAGCGGGACCGATCATCGGTACATCCCTTTGGCGGCCTGTGCGCCGACGTTTGGTGTTGGGTGAAATTTCTTTTCCTTTGTCACGCGTACGTACCAGAGCTTAATTACAGTCCATTCATTATATTTTGTGTTGTCGAAGTAGGCATTGAATAAATAAGAATTTTCGAGGAAACTGTAGTCGTAGAAAAAAACGGTAGTTTTATTCTTTCATTTATCCGCTTATGCTAATGCGGTCATCCAAAAGGCTTAATTCAACTGAGCTTCATTAGAGTGCAATGAGTAAATCCCTAAGAACCAACATTCCATACAGACAAAAAACAGTACTGGTCCAAAAATTGAACCCTGCGGGACACCGCACACAGTATTTTTTTCATCTATCTTAACTGCGTGTCCACTGTTCGTAAGATTAAGGATCATTAATTATGAAGTTTCGAAAAACAACTGCTTCCAGTTTCGCGAGCGGTAAATTATGTCCCATTATATCTCCAGTAATGGCAGCCGTATTCTTAATCTTACTGAGGCTCTCATAATTCTGAGAACAGAAGTCTAAGCAATTTCGTGAACGCTATTTTTGGAAGCTATTGCAAAATGTATTCGAAAGCTCCAGCGCGTGACTCCAACCCGCACATGACCAGTTTTATTATAGTGTACTTAGGTTGGCATTATTTCGATAAACGAACACGTTTATCGGCTTGTTTTGTCGAAGAACTAAAGGCACTTTTGCTTTTGACATTTTACAGTTGACTTGCACATCCTGTCCGATAAGGGTGTGACTAAGTGTTTCGTTGTTGCGCCCAGTCAGAGGTTTGTTGCCGGCTCAATTTAATCTTTGTGTTAGGAACGACACTGTGTCCGTTGGATGGGGGTGGTAAAGCTCGCGCTGGAAAGCTAACCTGGACATTGCATCAACTTGAAAGGTACCTGCGACATTTCCTTCTGCGCTTCACATAATTTGATAAACGAGCATTTACAGACTGACTAAGACCTAGAGTTGATCTTTATCGTTTGATTAAATGCGACAATTGGCATTCAATTATCAGCGAGAATGCTTTGAACAATGCCTTATCGGCAACTGTGGGGTACTTTTTCTTGCGGAAGAGTCACTGTGCAGCCTGCGCTGGTGAATCATTCGGCCAGCCATTGTGGATAAATGATGAAAGCAAAAACAGCACTTATAACAGCCCTATCCTCCCACTCTCCACGAAACATTTTCACGTCTAATCTAATCACTTGCAAAACAAATCATAAACATCATATGAAGTTTTGGCCACGAGATCGAGAAAAATCGGAATTAACCAGTTGATAAATCAACGATAGCTTATCTAACGGTGTGCCCAATCGTTCACACCGACTCGCCGAGACAAAAGTTTGTGCCTTTAACCTATGACTCACGGCAGTGTTTGCAAGTGCCCACCTCACTGCGATAAGATTGAACAAGAATAATCGACGGTGCGCCGCCGGGATGTACTGTAGGATAACACTGGTATCTCGGGTAATTTTTCATAAAACACATGATAGATTGGCTGATTATCTCACTCCCGACACGGCCTTCGTTGACGTCAGGGAAAGACATTGATTTATCTATCAGTAGTACGAGAATGTTTTGTTGTCAATTTATGTAGAAAAGTATTATCTGCGAAACATTTTTGGTGCTTCTTGGAGGAGGCCTAGGGAGATGTCGTTGCCATTCAATCAAAACTTTCGACTTCCGCCTCAATGATGAATGGGTGGACAATTTTGTTTCTTTGTTGGATCACTTTTTCAATGCCTTATTGATCATTTTTCGCCGGCAATGTGAGTGACCGTGCGAATGGGGAGCTCTTGTTGCCTTGTGGAAATAATTGAAACAAAGCTGGAATTTCTTCGGTGATCTCACTCCTATCTCTTCAAAGAAAATCAGTTCTCATCGTAAATTGTGATTGGGTTTTCCAGAAGGCAATCAACAATTCGGACAAACAATTCGGATTCAGGGCGGGGCATGAAACCACACATGCCACGTCCAAACTAGTGTCCGACATCCAATGGAATAAAGGCAAAAAACAATGCACGGGTGCCTGCCTCATTGACTTGGAGAAAGCGTTCGACACCGTTTGGTTGGAGGGCCTCTTCCTCAAGCTGGTCAGGATTGGTATAAGTAAACCATTGCTATACATAATCTATGACATGATAATAGGTAGAAAGTTCGTCGTGAAAAGTGGCGACGTAACTTCTACCACGGTCCTTGACATTAAAAATGGTCTGCAACAGGGGGCTATTGGTTCGCCGATCTTGTTCTCAATATTCACTGCAGAACTTATAGGATCAGGTCCGAAGGTCGAGGTAATAAATAGCCTGTTGCAGCGTGACTTCGAAAAAATTCAGCGATTTTGCGACGACTGGAAGTTGGTTATCAACTTCTTGAAGTGTGAAACTATCCTTTTCAGGACCCCGCTGTACACGGCTTCGCGGGATACTCGCCTAAACTGGCGCAAGTTCGGCATAGTTGACCCGCAAGGACAGCCGTTAGCTGTGAAAAGTGTAGTAAGATATCTTGGCATTTGGCTGGATCAATATCTGTATTTTGACAAACATATAGATATTGCTCTGACGAAAGCCATAAAGGCCTTTGCTGCGGCAAGGAGGTTATTTTTCAGTAGCCAACTTGATACCAGGGTGAAGGTAATCTGCTACATGGCTCTTATCATGCCAATCATGGCGTACGGTTGTCCATTGTGGTTCAACGTGAGTGAAAAGATGAGGCTGTTCGAGAGACAGTGTCTTCGGACCTGTCTCCGGTTGTATCGTACACCCGAGTTTGAGTACAAGAAGTACTATCCTAACGAAGTCATGTACAACGAGGCAAACTTGAACAGGATTGATAATTTTATTATTAAGCTGATCAGAAGGCACATTGCACGAGCTATGACTTCTTCCAACAGTCTGATCTTCGGGGCTTACAACCCCAATATTATGTACCATGAAAGGGTGCGCCTTAACGGCTTTATTCCTCCCGAAGCATTCCTCAATTTAGACACGATTGGGCTAATACAGGATACAGACGGATGCCCTGTAATCTTCCATGTCGTACGCCGAACAGTGGACAGGCGACTCCAATACGAACCGGATGTCGCTCGCACCCACGAGGATCTTCTTCGGTTCAGTCGAGCGATCCCCGCTCGAGATAGAAAGCAGTCTGCCAAAGATCGGCAATTTTACTGGTGGTTACACCAAAACCAGTCCTCGCCACCGCTGGCCTTTTTAAACGACCCGGTAGTTGACCATGGTGGCCAGCTTACATAGGTTTTAAGGTAGTTAATAAGAAAAAAATACCAAAAAAAAAAGGTGCACCACGGCGTATAAATTATATATGTTAAGCATATACATAACATATACGCCCTGGTGCACGCGTCCGTACTGTTACGGACATAATTAAGATAGTCCCAAGTTTTATGTTAGGGTAAGTTAGTATAAGGTAGGTTAAGTAGTTAAATTAAGTTTAGCCAAGTCTTTTTTATAATTTTTCTTGGCACATAATAAAAGAATCAAGTTTGTCAGGAAAGACTAAAAAAAACAAGTAGATTAAGCCGAAAGGCACATTTATGATTTTAGATTAGATTAGCTTAGAGTACCCGCATAGGGTCAGTAGGTTAGTATTAAGAACAATTCATGAATTGTTAAGTTAGTTCAGCTAGTTTTAAGTTCTTTTGTCTAGCATGTAAGTTACTTTTAATACAATAAAAACAAAATTACACAAAAAAAAAGGCAATCAATGTTTATTTATTTATTGGGGCAGCAATTTGACAATCTTTGTTTTTTACAATTCTTGTATACAGAGATTCGGCTACATTACCATACTTCTAGAATATTAATACAAAGTTCTTAAATAATATGTCATATACACAATTTGAAGGAAAAACCACTAAAAAACCTTCATTAAAGACTTATCGCTGGAGGGAAGAGAGAGGCGAATTAACAACTTGATTTCAAAAATTAAACACAGCTACCTTCAAGAGGTAGGTAATTAAGTAATAAAAACAAAATTATCACATTATTAAACATTTGTATTAAATAAATAAATAAATAAATAAATAGATAGATACATAAATAAATAAATAACTAAATAAATAAATATATAAGTAAATAAATAAATAAATAAATAAATAAGTAAATAAATAAATAAATAAGTAATTAATTAAATAAATAAATAAATAAATATGTAGATAAATAAGTAATTTATTTATTGCACTTATTAAGAAGCTAGATTTGAAATCAAGTTATTGTCAGACGATTGGCATGATATGTTTTATTTGTAGTTAAGTTTTTCAATTCTAGATGCAACCATTTCTATGTTCGCTATTTTATGAAGTTACTCGGTAGACAAAAGCCATGGTACATTAAAAATCATTTTTAAAACTTTGTTTTGAGATGTCTGAAGCCTGCGCAGATGACTCTTTGCGCACTTTCCCCATACTGGAGATCCATACAAAATAATGGCTTGGAAAATAGCCTTAAAAATTAATAACTTATTTTGAATGTCCAGTTGTGAGTTTCTGCAAATGAATGGGTAAAGAACCCTCACTGTGAGATTCACTTTTTTGACAATTTCTTGTACACGTAGATTGAAAGTTAGACGTTTGTCTAAATAGATGCCTAGATACTTCACACTGGACTTCCACTCAACCTGAACGCCGTTGAGTACAAGGTTTTTGCTAGGAAGTAAACAAGCTTTTCTCTTACGAGTAAAGAAAATTGCTTGGGTCTTTGGAGCATTAAATTAAATTTTCCAGGTATTACAACAAGCTTCAAAAGTGTTTATAACTGATTGCAAGTTAGTTTCAACATTGAAACCAATTGAATCGGATGAATAAATACATGTGTCGTCAGCATATAAGGCTATATCGCAGTTAGAAAAACTTGGCAGATCAGAGGTATATAAGTTAAAGAGGACTGGGGCAATGACAGATCCTTGTGGAACACCTGCGTCAATTTGTTTTTCTTCAGAAAGGTGCTTATTGATGAACACCTTTAAACTTCGTGATGAAAGAAACGACTGAATGATCTTTATAAGGTACATTGGGAGATTGACACTTAGTGGCTTATGTAACAAACCATTATGGCAGACAGTATCAAACGCTTTCTCTAGGTCCAACACTACCATGCCAGTACTATTGCCTTCTGAAAGATTATGCTCAATATCCTTTGTGATGCGATGTACTTGGTGAATAGTGCTATGAGAGGCTCTAAAACCGAATTGCTCTGGAGGTAAGATTTCATTTTCATCAACGAAGGACATTATTCTGTTTTTAATCACTGTTTCGAGACACTTACTAATAGAGCCTAGCAGACTAATTGGCCTATAACTGCCGGGTAGATTAGGCGGCTTACCGGGTTTTAATATTATAATTATCTTCGCGGCCTTCCAATTTTTAGGGAAGTAACCCAATTTTAGACAGCTGTTAAAGATATCTGTTAGCTGGATGAAAGCGGAGTTAGGAAGATTTTTGAGGCAGATGATTTTGATACCATCGAAACCAGGGGATTTCCTGGTTTTCAGTTTTCGTATAATAACTTTCAGTTCTGTGGGTGTTACTGAACTGATATTACTTGATAACGTGTGTGAGTTAAGATGGTTAATTGATTGTTCGACAGAAAGGCAATCAATGTTTTGCGCCCAAGTGTCATTGATGGCGTTGATATTGGAGATCTTGGAGATTGTTGCCAATGGACTTTATCGCGGTCAACAGTGATAAGGTTTCCAGACGTAGGGGATATACCCTTAATATCTTATTGCTCTTAGTCACATGAGTGTATATAGAGTGATTGTGATTGAATGCACATAGAGTGCATTGTCGTTGCATTGGCACTCACGCACGAGGTCAAACTTGCGATGATTCTGCCTGCACGTAGGTCAGCATGAATTGCAACGAGTGAGCAATGAGACAGCGGTTATGTTTACTTTGGCAGAGGTGGTCTACTGATTATTGGAACAAGACTACGAACCTAAGGAAATTTATAAATAATTTAAATTTGGCCAACAAGGCAAAGAAGCCCTACCTTCTTCTGTGTTGGTGAATGGTATTAGCATTATCATTCGAAGTTTCGAATGATGGTGCCAGTCCAGACTTCGGGCTGCCATGGTTCCAAATTGTACTTGTTTGAACGGTTCTTCGCCTCTTGAAAATGGTTTCGGGGGACGCTTCCAATTGCTTCAGTATCCATTGTCTTTCGTACTCTTACAGAGCTTATTAATGACAAAACCATTAAGCTTCTAGGGTTGGACCGTAACTCGATCCGTGTGGTCGTCGGAGAGATCACAAGGCACTGCCGCATCGGAGCAATGCTCCTGAAATGGAATGCGGAATCGAGCGATCTATTCCTCTCTGAGGTGACGAGGAAGAGACCGACACGATCCAACATTTGCCACTGCCCAGCTCTTCAGAATCGGCGCCTAACTTGGTTGAGTCAAAGATTCTTCAAAGGGGTGATTTAAGCCATCAAGTGACAGGATTGGTTAACAGAAACTGTACTCCACAAAGGAAGTGAATCACAATGGCCCCTAAGGGCATCAAGTGCCAAACGGAAATATGGGAAATTACGGAAATATTTTGTGCATTGTAATCAGCTTGTTAAAATGCCAGAAAAGGATCTACACAAGGCAATTTTTCACAACCATTTTCGAGACGATCGTCCTTTACTCAGATGTCAACACTAGATGCAAGAACTCCCGCAAGTCTGTGTAAGTGCTCGTATATATCGCGGACATTGCCAAGCTAAGACTTGCAGCACAAAATCCACTTTCCCTTGAGGACCAGAAACAAAGACTCAAGTTCTACTACAGGTATCAATATTGCTCGGTAATGCACGAAGTCGATTTTAAACGTCGTGCTGCTCTTGAAGTCGCAATACCTACCAAAACTAATTATACCATGTATCAGAGTGGCACACGCCCAGGACATTATAGTTGTCTTCAAGCTAGATGGCGTGTAAGCATTTAGAAAATTAAAGAAATAACATACATATGTTCATTAAAACTTAACGAGCATTCACCTCTTTTAAAATGATGTAAACACATTATGTTACATTTTGAAATTTTCGCCAGTGTCATATTCACTCACTCTGAAAAGTGTCGTAATGCGACAACCGTGCTACAGCCGCAACGTTGCCCCTAAGTCTGCCATCTATGTTTTTGTTACTCTCTGTGTCTGCGGGCCGTGTTTCCTCGTGTCAGTTGTGTCGTTGTACATGACGAAAACACTTACGTGAAAATTCAACTATGTACATATTTACAGGGCACGTTTTTATTCGATACATCGTTAAACAAGTCGATACATCGAAGACATCGAATATCGATATATAGAAAACATCGATGTTTGCTATTCGATGCATAGATATTCGACGTATTCGATGTATCGCTGTATTCGATGTATCGATGTATTCGATGTATCGATGTATTCGATGTATCGATGTATTCGATGTATCGATGTATTCGATGTATCGATGTATCGATGTATTCGATGTATTCGATGTATTCTACGAATTCGATGCATCGATGTATTTGATGTATCGATGTATTCGATGTATCGACCATTCGATGTATCGATGTATACGATGTATCAATGAATAATGAGCATACCTATTGGACACCCCCATGATCAACGGCGATGTTATCTGCCCCAGTAATCTTGACTAACTAGTCTTGGCCAGCTGTTCATTCGAACTTGAGCCGCAAGCGTGCAATATTCGACTAAAAAGGACGGCCATTTGAACCGTAAAGCAGCGATGCAGCGATTGGTTCACAGTTTTAGAAAGCTACGGTATTCAGTTAGCTATTCTATAAAGAGTGCTACTCGCCCTAACCCGCAGTGACACACATTTTACAAGGTAATTCGGTTTGTAAAAACATGGTTTTGAATTTAGTAATGCTACTAGAGTTATAATTTCTTGGCTGATAATGTCTGGAAAAAATGCAACTGGGAAGATTTTAAGAAGATATATATCTTTATTAAAAAAAAAGTGTTTGTAATGAATACTTTGACCGAGCTCTGAGATGTTTAATTTCTTATACTAGAATCTTAATTTGGCACAAATTCACTCTAAAAGAACTGGTGGCTATGTTTCAAATTTCGTTATGATCGGTCCACGGGTTCAAAAGTTAGACATCCCATACTAAGCGAAGCACTGCCATTCCTTCTCCTCACTGGACTGCTGCAAGTTAACTGTACAATAAGCGATCTTCTATTAAATACCTTGGAATTTATTTGGATACCAGGCTAACTTTTAGTACTCACATAACTAACACAATAAAAAAAATTGATATACCTATCAAATTGTTTCATTTACCGTCAATCAAAGGTTTCCAATGAAAATAAAGTATTTCTTCATAAAGTTGTGTTCCTAGCAATCCTGCCTTACGGCTGTCCAGTGTGGGGTAATTGAGCTAAAAGTCATATTCACAAAATAAGCTACTTAAAATGGTACTAAACTTACCGTGGCATCATTCTACAATCGATATTGAAATGGTGAAAGGGCAAATGTTGAATTGATCTTCGATAGAATTCAGAAACTTTGCGAAAAATGCCTTTGCCAAAAGATTAAATGACAACAGTGTTTGAAATTGACTCTATCAACACTTGTTTTGTTTATATTTATTTATTTATTTTTATATATATATTTTTTTTTCGTACATATTTTGTATCCTTTTTATTTATTTATACACTTGCTTCGTGCGGTTTGAGATGGCGTAACTTGTATTATTCCATTGGAACATGCATTGGAAAGCTACTGTCATTGTACATCATTTCAGTATATGTCATTCATTTGAAGCGTAAACAACAATATTTTTGTTTCACTCAAATATGTCGAACTTTGTGTCTGAAAAAGTGTTTTTCCGGGGAGTTCTTCTTCATTACTTTAATCTGAAGAAAACTGCTGCCAAAAGTCATCGTATTTTGGTGGAAGCTTATGGTTAACATGCGCTAGCTGATCGAACGTGATACAAGTGATTTGCACGATTTAAGAGTGAGGTGATTTTGGCTTGACCAACCAGCCAAATCAACGGGAAAGCCCAATATCCATGGCTCGAAGGTAATGCCCTGTATTTGGTGCGATGAGAAAGGTGTGCTGTATTATGAGTTGCTAAAACCGGGTGAAACCCTCAATGGACAACGCTCCCGAACACAATTAATCCGTTTGAAGAGAGCAGTAGCCAAAAAAACGCCTGGAATATGCGACCAGACAAAGGCAAACCAGACAGGCAATAATTTTCCATCATGACAACGTTCGGCCCCACGTTGCGATTCCCCTTCTGACTACCATTTGTACCGGTCGATGCAGAACTCCCTCACTGAAATACGGTTCACATCAGAGCAGAATATCGAAAATTGGCTTGATTCATGCTTGGCTGCGAAGCCGGCGCAGTTCTTTTGGGATGGGATCCATTGGGATCCACAAATTGCCAGAAACATGGGAAAAAGTCATAGCGTCGGATGGGCAATACTTTGAATAATACTATTGTACAAGCAGTCATCAATCATTGTTTAAGTCCATTCATCAGTCAAACGATGGCTGTTGCCTAAATACGAAGAACGAGACTAAAACGAGACTAAAATATCCGTCCATGAGTGTCTTAATTCATCGCTTTGAGGTGGCATTTCCATTGTTTTAAAGACTTTTCCATCGACTTTCCTATAACGGCAAAGTTTTTTTTTTGTTTTACAATTTTGTTTTAAGATAATGATTGGATAAAAGATTGGACGTCTGTGCACATGCCGTCAAAGACTCATATTTGCATTCTATTAGAGTGAAACTTCTCTAAAGCGGACAGCGCGTGACCATAATGATTGTCCGTTGTGTAGGGGTGTCCGTTCAGAAGGAGTTTGAACAGGCGAATATCTTGATGACAGAATTATGGCGAATTGTCCGTTAACAGAGATCTGTCTTTTATAGACAGTGTACTGTATTTACCAGAGATGTAAAAGAATTAAATGTTTTGATTTTAAAAATCAATTGACTTCATGTATCTGATTTTCCAATTCATTATTTCGTTTTGAAAGAATTCAATTCTGAATTCATGACTGGATAATTCCTTCCGACCAATCTTATGACTGAAATCAATTGAATGCAAGTCTTTAGAATTACCTTGCAGTCACTGAAGTCACTTTGAAGTCTTCAGCATTCACTTGAAGTCACCTGAATTCAATTGATTTCTTTGAGACTTCAAAAAATTTCCAGAAATTCCAGATTGGAAGACCCCATGAGCTGAAGGATTGGATGATCTCAATGTGGTCGAAGCAATGCAGTCGACGGATTTTTCCATACTGGACTACATCCTGATCTTGTTATACTCGTAGAGGTCGCTCCGAATATACCATATGCTCAAACCTGACGCAACAGTTTCTCCTTTAAAAGCACCTTGTACTTATAGTTCGTCATATCGCCCATGTGGAGAAGTGCTCCAAGTAACATTGTGTGAGATTGCGCTATCAAGAGAGTCTTGTGACAGGACCTCAACTGTCATATCCTGGACTGTAGCGCCAAGAAAAGACGATGTATGACTTAATTATTCGCGGCGACTAAGCAAATATCACATGTTAAAAATTTAGTGTTTAGTAAATTTAGTATACATGTTTATTGTGTCATTCATTGCGAAACTTCTGGTCTGGTCCAATATCCTACTCGGACAAAATCAGAGTCTTTAGTGGTTCGACAAAGACAGTCAAGCAATCGCGACAAGATAACTCATTTGATTTCCCTAGTTTAAAAGATATGATTGTGGACAACCTGTCGTTTCTGAAAAACGATTGATTTCCTCCCAGGACATTCGTGAATTGCTTCCTGATTTATTTATGATAAGACAACATCACAGAACACGATAAATCCAATAAACACCCAGAATCGAAGGAAAACAATTTTTGCAACAATTTGCAGGGCGGACTGCCCGATAAACACGATACTATCACGTCAGACAGAAAGAGCAAAAAAGTAACCTTTTTTCCCCGATCCCATCCCGAGATACGCACAATAGATTACATACATGATAAATATCAACAATTGCGCGTTTAAGAACGAATTTCAAAGAGATAAAGACACCACCACCGCCCAGCGATGTACGGAAAATGAAAGGGAAACAGAAAATAAATCAACTAGGCGCAACCTGCCTTCGCGCTATCAGCGAACGCGATATATAAAAGCATTGTTAACGCCACCCACAGGGGTAGTTATCTTGCATTGGTCTTAACCTCGAGTTCGTGGACTAGTTCAGCAATTTCGAGTCGAAAGCTCTTACCGCCATCGAGTCGCTCCAGTTTAATTTCAAACGAGTTTTTCTCTCAAAATTGTGATCATAATGAAATTCCTGCCGATTTTCTTGGTTTTTGTGATGTGCTTTGCTGCTAGAGGTGAGGAAATTTTCATACTGGATGTGGATACTAAGTGAAATGTGATGGTTTTTCTTTTGGAAAGAAACTGCCTTTAGATGTTGGTCTGAAATAAAAATTTCGGAGTGACAACAGAGCAGTCGACTATTTGAAACAATTTACTAGACATTTTCAAACCAATGTTAGCTACGTGCACGTTTGTCGACTTAATTTTAATTAACAAATTAGTAAAAATAATTTGGAGTTTTTTTTTTAATTTTTTAAAAAAAGTTAACGCAGGAAGTCGATAGGGAATTATTTGGATACGAATGTCGGAGAAGGAGCTAACATATTGGAATGTGGATATTAAACTAAAATTTAAATAAAATAAAAAAGTGCAAGGGGCAATTTCGTGTTCACGAATTTCGCTAACGGTTACATAAGCGAAGGATTTGTGTATGGCTGAGGCTTTTTCCTGGCTTCTTGTAGAATCTCGCAACGAATTTTTATAATATATATATCTCGCAATTTTTTTATAAATTTTTATAAATTTTTATAATTAAGTAAATTTGTTCTGAATTTTTTTAATGATCATTAAATATTTACAATTTTTTTTACAATTCGCTTATGTGACCTCGGTTTTAACGACATTTTAATTATACCGACACAGTTAAACACTTAAGTATGGTTTCCCGTTCAAAAACGATTAACGTCTATTTCATTCCGATATAGCGACATCCGCTTGTAACGACGGGAAATTCGTCTCCCTTGAGTGGTCGTTATAACCGAATTCTACTGCACTTAAATTTTTTATAAATTTAATATTTTAAGACATCTTATAAAATTCGCCAGATTCCGAATGTGCAATATTTTGGCTTGTTATTCATGCTCTACGGTACAGAGCATATCGACGTGCACAAATCCGCTGGCCCGGATGGTATTCCCCACATTCTTCTGAAGAGGTGTTCTTCTGCTCTGGCAAAACCACTGCGTAAGCTTTTTTATCTATCCCACTCTTTAGGTCTCTTATCGAGCAGATGGAAAACAGCATTTGTCCAGCCCGTCCCCAAAAAGGGCGAATCTTCGTCACCCACCTTGTACCGACCCATAGCACTTACGTCCCTTCTTTCTATGGTCATGGAAACGCTGATAAATCGTCAGCTTCTGAAATGTCTTGAATCGCGGAAGCTTCTTAATGACCGGCAGTATGGTTTCCGCAGCAACAGGTCCACTGGTGATCTGATAGCTTATCTCACCGAAAGGTGGAACCAATCGTAGCGCTTGATATTTCTAAGGCATTTGACAGAATTTGGCATCAAGCTCTCTTGTCGATGAATCTCTTCTTCAATGGATTAGAAAATACCTTTCGAACCGTTCAATTTAAGTTGTTTTGGATGGGTTCAAGTCTGATATCCACCAAATAAATGCTGGTGTTCCCCAAGGCTCTGTCCTGTCTCCGACACTCTTTCTCATTTTTATAAATGATCTCTTGTCTGCTACTTCTAATCCAATCCATTGCTTCGCTGATGACAGCACCCCGCCCTTCGGCCGTAGTAATGGAACGGCAGCTTATGTTGAGCGCATTGAATTCCGATCCTGACAGCATAATTAACTGGGGAAAGAACAATCGAGTGGAATTCAATGATGTCTGCTGTCACTCAAGTGAACCCTTGCTAATCAGCCATTATCCATGAATGGCGCCTGTGTCGATGAAACCGGAAAGCTTTCCAGCCTAGGTATGTGTATCAACACAACACCTAGTTGGAACGATCACGTATTTGAGGTCGCCAAAAATGCTGCAAAATGTTCAGGTTTCCTCAATCGATGCCAGAATTACTTCACCCCTTCTGATTTGGCTTTAATTTATGGGGCGTATATATGCCCCAAACTTGAGTACAACGCTTATATATGGTCTGGTGCCCCCAAAACCAGCCTGCCCCTACTATATAGTACCCAAAAGCTAGCGATAAAACTTATAGGAGACAACAATATTGCAGAGTCATTAGACTCTCTCGAACATCGACGTACCGTCTCGTCTCTATCCGTATTTTATCGCTATTTTAACAAACGATGCCCAAGTGAGCTTGCCAACTGCATTCCTCCTCTCCATGAATTGACCCGCAATACCCGTCTCGCCAGGAATGCTCATCAGTTTACCCTTAAGCCTACTTTCGGACGCACAGTTAAGTTAAAAGACTCGTTCATCAGCCGTACGACACGAATATGGAATGTTCTTCCCAACCCAATATTGCCCCCAGAATACAATCAGCAGATATTTATAACCAATGTGCACATGTACCTCCTCTCCCTTTCTCCCTCTACACCTTCGGCTGTGCTGTGTATTGAACCCTGGCACTTAAATGTATTAACAATACGTTGTGCGCGGTCAAATTATAAAATAACATAGACCAAAAATAACAAGAAGTGTTGTATCATACATAATTTTGTGACTACAAACCATAACTCCATGACTGGAATTGTGTTATCTTATGAAGAATACTCACGTCTGAGTTCCCTCAATATTTGTATTTATTTATTCGTTTATTATCTACCATATAATTAAAATATTTAAAATTTAGTGGTGGCCGTGGCATTGTGGGTTAGTGCGTCGACCTCTACGCACTTGAGCCTACGAGCCTAGGTTCGATTCCCGGTAAGAGAAAAAAAATGTTCTCGGCCCCACCTCTTTCGAGTCACTGATAATTCAAATTGGCCGTTCGGAGTCGGCATGAATCTGGAAGTCCCCTCTACTCGTGAGAGAACAATTGCACGCACAACACGAGAGGTTGCTGGGAAGATAGGCCCTGGGCCTCTACGGGCTGCAGCGCCACCTACATCATTATTGTATGTACTCAAAATTTGAAGGTTGCTTGGTAGCAAGAGCACAAACGGACCTTAGGCTAGCAACTTTATTTACTTTAGTTATTATTGCTACTTTTTACCAAAGTAAAGTAACTCATAGGAAAACTCTTAACTTAAATTAAACATTCTGAGGTGAATTCTGAGGTGGACAAAAATGCTTAAAACTCCTTGGACGAACTATGTTTCTATTTTCCACTTGCCCTCGGCGGGCACTCTAAACTAAACTTCTTATCACGTGTCCTTCGACTTAACCCAGCACCCACTCGTGTTGTACTCGTGTTGGATGGAAACTACAGTCTTATGGCGACTCCGAACGGAGAAGGTCAAGAAGCCTTTTTTAGCAGGAATACTCTTTAAGCATTTAAGTGACATCAACCCACAACATCATGAATTCCCAGTGCGTCAACGTTTTTAATTATTCTTCAAATTAATGTGGCAAAAGTCTTCGACAGTGTTGAGACGAATTTTTCTAATTTGCCACATCTACAGCCCAAAGTACCCTGGCATTATAATTTCCCCTCCTTTCCCTTCCCATTATCGGACTGCAACATTAACAGAGGATATGTACATCAAGTTACAATCAAGCGTGTGAACTGACATCTGAGTTACATAAATGTTTTTTTTTTTTTTTTTTTGCGAGGGTAGGTGAAAATCTTCAAAAGACACTATGGGGACCGTTCCCACATAGCGAAAGGGATTTTTACGCAGTAAAAACACCTCCCTTCAAATAAAATATATTTCCACTACAACTAAGTCTTACACTTATCCAGCAGTTTTACTTTCTTGGTTTAGGCGCACTTTGCAAGAAATTCTCCATTGAGAGTTCTTGCTATTACCGCAGCTAAGCGCGGGTTAAATTCACCGTGCTAGGTCAAGGGGTTTAGTCCTTTGAAGACGGCGGAAAGCGTTGGTTTCGTCGAGAATTGGAAGGACAGCAGAGTTTATGTGCTCTTCCAGACGACGCTTATGCTTACGAGCAAAATTCGTAATTTCATCATGGACTGATGGAATTCCAAGATCTCTGTGGATGTCGCTGTTTCGTATATACCAGGGTGCGTTGACGATGGCCCTTAGCACTTTATTTTGAAATGTTTGTAGTATGTTTCTATTACTTGTTGTATACCATACGTCCAGACGGGTTTTAGCACTTGCATGTATATAAGCAATTTGTTGTCAATACTTAGCTTGGAATATTTTCCAATAAGCCAGTACATGACTTTGTATCTTAATTGGAGCTCTTCACGTTTCTTTTTGACTTGCTCCTTCCACTTAAGCTTTACATCGAGAGTCATCCCGAGGTATTTCGCTTCATTACCGAAGGGTATTTTGAACATTATTTATAAAAACGGGCAAGTTATTCACGTTCTTATACGTAAAATTTATATGAACGGATTTAGCTTCGTTCAGCTCAATTAGCTGAGTGTTCGTCCATTCGTGTATCCGGTCTAGAGCACATTGTAATTTTCTGGTTGACTTCGACCGTTTTGGCGGTGTCGTCAGCAAATGTGCCTAGCACGGTGCCTACGTCCTGCGGTATATCGCTGCTATAAAGTAAGTAAAGGAGGGGACCAAGGACGCTTCCTTGTGGTACTCCAGCTTGTATAGGCTTAAATAAGGAGTATTCTTTCCCATATTTTCGCCACTTTCCACTGACTAGGGACATGTTCTAATCTAAACGCGGCATTAATTAGGTAGATAAACATAAGAAGCGCTTTCTGAGGTAATTCTTTCAGAACTTCTCTTGTGATTAAATCATAACCAGGAGCTTTTTTGGGCTTGAGGTTTTTCAGTTCTTCCTTAAGTTCTGTCAAAGTAGCATTTCTTATACAAAAATGTTCATTATTTGTATTTAAACCGTAGGAGTTTCCAGGAAACGTCTGTCGGTCGCGTGATTTAAACGTTTCTTCCAAATGATCTGCGAAGAGATCCGCTTTCTCCTTATCTTCTTTTGCCCACTCGTATTGATTTTTCCGAATTGGGGCCGCATGTGGTTGAGGTTTTCTTATACCTTTGGCTGCTTTCCAGAGTGAGTAATGGGTATCCTTTTTCCCTGACAAGTTACATAAATGTGAACACAAACCAGAGTGATGAGCTCTTTCACTTCATGTATGACAGCTTTAACATAACCTGTCAAACCACACAATTCTGCTCTGATTTCTGCAAATATCAGTCAATTTAATGAAGACAACACGAAGCAGTACGCAGAACGAGAAGCGCAGTTTTCGAAGATTTTTTCGACTTCTGAACAAATTGTTTGCGTCTTCTGGGAAATTGTGAACGACTGTTTTGCGAATTGTTTAAATTCATCAATTGATCTCACAGCTTTTTAGCTAAGCTGCAAGAGAGATGTTGGCTTAACAATAGGGGCCCAACGGAGGTACAATGGTTACAGAATTTACAATGTTGACAATGGTTTCATTAGAGTGTTCAGTTCCGTCATTTCCTTTGTGGTCCTCTCGGGATGGGATGGCGCACAGTGGGTAAACAGCCGAAAAAAGGTCTTTGTGCCTTCTCTCTGTAAACTTCTTAGTTGTATGTCTAAGTACTCTTGGATAACCCGGGCTTAGTTAACTTACACTTATTTACAAGCCATGGCGGTGGTGTGACAGTCTATGCTGCGATGCCGCAATGCTGAGTGCTATCACTACTTTGATAGAAGTGATAGAGTCCGTTGGTTGATGTTCGTCTGAATGTCTGCTCGCTTAGCAGATTAATGCCTTGAGGAATCGTTATCAGAGATTAGTACTTCTAAGCTCTTTGACGGCCATGTGATGATGCGGGCTTCTTCATAAAGTGTCCCGTTGCTGGGGCTCCTCTGGCGGTTTCTGTCATAGATGAGAATGGAGTACCTTCCTTTTGGTTCTTTTGGAGTCTTGGAATTGGTATGCCTTATAGGGAACCCATACACTATAATTGGCCGAACAAGTTGCTTATAGTAGACTTATTTATGACCATAAAAGATGTGGACTAGAGAGGTCTGCAATGAATTTCATTTCCGGTACACTTCATTGCTTTACTCACAGCTTAAGGAGTAAAATGAGCGAATCGTCAGATAGTTGATTAAAATGTGAGTATTGTACTTATTTTCAACGAAATACTTACAGTAGCTCACAAAATTTAGCGTACACCCATGGAATAGACGTAATTTTTCCATTTTGGAATGCTTTAAAAATTTAGATTTAGTTTAAATTATTGTCAATTTCTTTGTAATAATAGAAGAAGCAAAATAGTGCATTCGCTCTTAAAAGTAAAAACAAACAAAAATAACTACATTTTATCACACAAAATTGAATCAAAAAAAATTAAAAAGGTATTTTTTTTGATTTTGTTAATACTTAGTATGTCTATAACCGCCTGCAAGCGTCGAGGTATTGAGTCTACCAATTGCTTTGTAAAAGAAGGGGGATACTGTGCCATGCCTCCTCAGTTCCATTTTTTAGCTCATCTTTATTAGGAGCATTCGTTTTCTTTAACCTGGTCTTAATCCTCGCTACAAATGCTCAACAGGCTTCAAGTCTGGTGATGGTGGAGGAATTCTGAGCTGTTTAGGACAATGATAGAGCAACCACTCCCTAACTACATGTGAGGTATGCTTCGGATCATTGTCATGTTGGAACCACAAATCTGGGGACAAACCTAGTTTCCACGATCATGTTTATTTTTAGAGTGATTAATTACATAATTTTGTCATAGTGTCAAAATTGCCAGCGCCACTAGCTGCCAAATATGTGCTTCCTGTTGAGCACATAGTTTTTGCTTTCAGCTCCGTATTAGGCTCACTCAAGTTGCCTACCATCTGCGCCAAATAATTTTATTGTTGTCTCAACAGTAAACATGACAGCCTCCCAAAATTCTGCGGGCATGTTTAAATATTCTTGAGCAAACTCTACTCTCTTCTTCTTGTTGGCAGCTGAAATAAAGGGTCCCTTAAGAGCAACTCTTTCATTTAATTTCTCCGTAACACACGTCGACCAGTTTCTACTGACAAATGTAGTTGTAGAAACTTCTGACGCTAACTTTGGCATACTAATTGTTGGGCCTCCCTTAACTTTACGAACAATTAAACGTTCGTCTTGCTCCTATAAAATTTGTTCCTACCTCTTCCATCAGCATTTTTAAGTGCACCTTCGGTTCCATGGTAGTTCATAATTTTCATTACAGTCGAATGAGTTCGCCCTACAGTCCTACCAATCTTTCGTAAAGATTCAGGGAAACAATAAGCATTGTTTTTTGTCATAGTCATGTGTTTCTCCAGTATTTTTATTTGTGTCCACTGAATTTTGTGTGAGTTATTGGGTACAATTCAGACTTTTTTCGTGCGGAGACACTTTATTGTGCGACTTTCTCAAAAAAGGGGTTATTTTTTTCTGTTCCTTTGTTGTTTTTGGACAAGGAACTTAACATATTAATTTAATTCAATTGGAACAAACAACATTAACATAAAAACAAAAAAAAAAAAATGGGAAAACTAAGTCAAAGTTAAAATGGGACACTTCTACAAAACTCAATATAAAAAAAGGGTAATAAAAGATAAAAAACTTATTAATATTTTGTTGGCAAGCCGTTTTGTTTTTTAACAGCTGCTAATCGTCTTGGCATGGATTCAACCAATTTTCTTTAGAAAGAAGGCTCTATATGGTTCCATTCAACTATTAATGTCTTTTTTAAGTCGTTCCTATTTTTAGTTGAATACTTCTTCAATTTTTCTTCGAGATGACCCCACAGGTGTGCAATCACGTTCAAATCGGGTGATTGGGGTGGTGTTTCCATAACGTGCTTACAGCTGTAAAGAAGCCAGGACCTTACATTGTAAGCTTTGTGCTTGGGATCATTATCTCGATAGAAGTAAAACCCATTGTCCAACCCAAATTTCCGTGCACTTGGTGCAAGATTATTTCGCAGAATGTCCAAGTACATGCATTGGTCCATTATGCCTTCAATAAAATGAAGGTTCCCAACACCAGCAGCTGACATTGACCCCCACACCATTACTGAACAATGTTTGACCAAATGTTTGACCATCGGAGCGAAACACATTAAACTTACTTTCATCTGTAAAAATTACCTTTTCCCAGAATGAAAAATCTTTGTTAGCGTGCTTTCGAAACTTTTCGACTTGTTGACTTTGCTTATGAACGGCTTCTTTCTAGCTACTCGTCCATTCAAATTGTGTTTCCTTAGCACAATCCGTATTGTTTCTGTGTGAGCCTTTTCTTAAGGACTTCATACACTTCGGTGGTTAGGTGGTGCACTAATATGTGGATTTTTTTTCACTTGACGGACCATCCAACGTTCATCCGAGTCATTAAAAATTTTTCTTGAGGATCTTCTGGGAATATTCTCATAACTCTTCGTGTTTCTGCAGCGTTTAATGATGTTGTAGACCCTTGAGTGCGCTCTGTTTACATTTTGCCCGATATCACGAACAGATTTTCCCTTCTTGTATTCCTGAATCACAAGCTTCCGTACTTCGACCGACCTTTGCTTCTTTCCCGACATAATTAAATTCTATTGTTCTCGAAAAGCGCGTCAATCAAAAATTTACTTCGAAATTCATTTACCGTTATGCTCACATGTAACTGTCCCATTTTCATTTTGGCGTTATTTTCGCACATCTCAATGATTTTGATCTAAAATTTAGTACAAAATTCAAATTCATTTTTCTTTTAAGGTTTTTTGGTTTGTATCTAAAGAAGCCTAAAAAATAATAAAAAGAATTTTCTAATTTCAAATTGTGCGTTGCTTTTTTTTTGTAATTAAAGTTCTATTTGCATTGTGTCCCATTTTGACTTTGATACACTGTATGTCGATAAATCAAATTGCATTTCTAAATTATCGTAAAAAACACTTCATCGCAAAGGAAAAGGCGAAATTATATCTATGCAAGAGGTGTACGCTCAATTTTGTCGGGTACTGTAATGGTGTGACAACTCGGGTTAGAAAACTGAGTTAACCCGGGATCCACCTAAACCAAGTCAACAACCAAGTGACATTTATTTCAAACCGCATTGGCAAAACAGTTGAATCGAACCAAATAAACGGAAAACTATTGACGGTACAGCCCGGTGTGAGCATATGATGCCGAGCTGAAACGGACTCCAAATCGAATAAGACAATACCAATCGATTTGCTCCATTCCATATTCGTTTGGGGCACTTGTCCCGACCGCAGGCTGCAGAATTTCGGTAGCTCTTGGCGTATTGTGGGTTTTGTATGTATACTTAAATTCTCTCTTTTTTGTGTGATATTTGAAACAAGTAAGTTGCGAGATGCCAATCAAGGTTGCCGCTATGCGACTTTAGTCGTAATTTGACCCTTTTTTGAGGCTGTGACGCGCCGGGCTACCATAGAACGACTTCGGCGACTATTTTATATGAAACATATTTCTTTCACGAAACACGTCTTTAAGTTTCTCGTAAGCTAAGAATTCAACACTAATCATAAGAAAATGCAACTAAATCGCTTCATCAATCACCAACCTTAAAATTAGTACAATTGAGACTTTTTTGTGCGGAGACAGTTTATTGTGCGACTGTCTCAAAAATTTCAGCGGCAACACTGATGCCAGTGCCCCCTCCACCATTTCTCTAACTTTTCGTGTTTTGTGTGTTTTGTTATTATACACACATTCTCTCTTTTTTCTCTAATGTATCAAAACAAGTACGTTGCGTTGCGACTTGCGGGTTGACACTTGCCAGTGCCATATAATACCACATAATATGTTAATGCTGCAGTTGGCACTGGTAAGTGGCAACCCGCAACGAAACTTATTTGTGACAAAAATGTATTTTATTCTCTCTTTTTTGCGACATGCGAGTTGAAGAAAATACGAAGAAAGATAAAAGAGAAGAGAAAAAAATCGGGACAATTTGTGTGTGTGTGTGCACAGCCGGTATCGCTTCCCTTGCCAACACGTTACCCATAGAGTACCGAAACATACCGCCATGGACAATATAACTCGATCTGCCCCATTCCCATAATCCCCCCTGCCCCATAATCCTTGTTTCTTGCCTTCGGTTCATCATCGAACCGGGTTCGCTAACCCGAGTTACAACTCGGTCTGCTTTTATTTCAACCCGGGTTAACTCGGTTTGAAAAATGTTCGGGTTGGGGTATGTCCGTTTTCACAGTGCAAGTTCAGGTGTCGATCCATGGATCAACTCAGAATCAATACAAATTTTATTTCGGTTTAATTTAAGCCACCGTTTGTCATGGCTTGAGTATCAATTCGTGGGGCTGAGCATTGTCATGATGGAACATTTTTGCCTCGTGTCTGGTCGCATATTCGGCTACTGCTCTCTTCAAACGGATTAATTGTGATCGGTAGCGTTGTCCATTTATTGTTTCACCCGGTTTTAGCAGCTCACAATACAGCACAAACTTCTGATCCCACCAAATACAAAGCATTACCTTCACCGTTTATTTGGCTGGTTGGCCAAGCCAAAATCACCTTTTAAATCGTGCAAACCACTTTTGGCACGTTGGATCAGCTAGCGCATGTTCACCATAAACTTCCACCAAAATACGATGGCTTTCGGCAGCAGTTTTCTTCAGGTTTAAGTAATGATGAATAACTCCCCGCAAAAACACATTTTTATGCACAAACTTCTATTTGAGTGAAAAAACAAAGATTTTGTTTACGCTTCAAATGAATGACATTTACTGAAATGACGTACAATGACAGTAGCTTTCCAACGCATGTTCCAATGGAATAAGACAAGTTACGCCATCTCTTAGCAAACCGCACGAAGATATTCGACACGATGTACATACATTGTCGCAATTGCAGAAACTACCAGGGAGACCTCAACACATTTTAACACATCCCAGACAGCGATCGCTTGGCAGACTCGTCTTCAAACGACTTGACGAGATCTCTGCGAAGGACATCAACGAACTAATGTTTTCCTTAAACTCCTCCGGTTGGATTCGTTCATAGCAAACACACACAAGCACAAAATGTTTTCGCCTAACGTAACATCCCCAGATAACAATGCTTGCAAAGTGTCAACGTCGGGGAAATCTTCGATAGTGCCGTTCGGAGTCGGTGTCAAACTGGGGGTCCCCATCATTCGTTAAGCAGTTGCTGGGTACCTAATCTTATCAGAATTGAAGTACTCTAGAGATGGCCAACTACCTTGTCCATCGACGAATTTGACGGCATTTTTGGCATGAACCCCGTTTCCCTCTTGGTCAATTTGATTTGAGAAAACGATGTGAAAATGGTTGTCGAAAATTTTTACAGGCAAGAGAGGGAGAAGTTGCCTATCTCTATGATACTTAAGTTCTGGACAATACTTGACAAAGACTGATCGATTCGTCGACATTGAAAAATTCACGACACAGACTGATTTGATTTTTTATCAAATTCTGTCTCCTTTTGATGAATGGATGAATTTTGATGAATTGATAACTTCATCTGATCGATTACATGTCCGATTACGGCCGCTTTGATTCTAGTTCCATTCAAAATTCCTTTACCTCGGTAAGTTCAACTAATTGAAGTTCATTATATTTTCTCTTCCAGGCTCTTCACAAACACTTCAATGCTACGAATGCGAGGATTGTGGTGAATTAACAGACAGCCTCTTGCAATCGTGTCCGAAGGAAACAACTCCAGAACCGCCCACCGATGCACCAGCGACAGAATCAACCACAGATCCAACAGACACAACAGTTACTGCTGGAGAAACAACAGTTCCTGCTGCAGAAACAACAGTTCCTGCTGGAGAAACAACAGTTCCTGCTGCAGAAACAACAATCCCTGCTGCAGACACAACAACAGTACAACCCGCCGAAGCGGAAAATGCTCCCGAGACTCCAGTGAAACCTGAAGTTGTCTTACTGGCCAATGGTATATCAAAGGCCATCATCAATAACTCACGTCTCAGTCGAACGGTGCGCTCTGTTTTCAGAGCCGGACCCAGCTACCTCTGCTACAGTGTAGACAAAATTGGTAATTTCAGCGTTATTTACTTGTGAGGGTTAGCATTGACGTGAAATTATTTCTTGCAGATGGAGGCAGCCAGAAGCCACAGAAGGGATGTGTTGAGGTGCCCGAGGACAAGGAAGCCTGCGACGTGCTCAAGGAGATGTACGGTGAAACCGCAAACTGTCAAACCTGCCAAGATAACAAGTGCAACAGCAGTGCGGCGCTTAAGTATTCCGTCGCAATGCTTTTGGTAACACTCGTACTGGGGGTGTTCTTTAAATAAATGACCTGCCATCAGGCATAAGAAAGTGGTTTGCTTTTGTTTGTTGAACATTCATTCGCCGCGTCGGGCGGCTATTCCAGTTGGAAGGTGGTGTGGTATGCAAGCCAACATTAAAGGCCGGGAACAATGGCACCGTGTGCCAGTCAGGCATCAGTAAAGGCACTCAAAAGTAACACAACACAGCCAGAAATTGTGTAGAAACAACATTGTGTGGCTACATTGGGGTCTAGGTATGATGTAGTAAGCACGGCCTGATTGGGTGACCTTAGAACGCCGTCCTAAGAGTGCTTCGGAAGTGAAGAGAGCCATTTCAATGCTGACTAATAGGCTCTGCTGTAAGTGTACTGGAAGGTGCTACTGTCCGGGATAGATCTGTCGTCTGACAGAAGCCAGGTGAACTGAGGTGCTTCTCCAATTATGTTCGGGCATCCTTATTAGACTGGTGCGGATGCTGTGTGGTCCATTGCAAGGCTGGGACGTGACCTTATACGAGACGCCTGGAAAAGTGTAGTGGTTGAATCTTTTTCTCCAGACACCATCCAACAGAAAGTGAAGGGCTTCTTCTCTTTATCCGTCTCTGCGTGCAATAGAGGAGGACGGCCATGATCAGAACCATTCTCGGTTTCAAAAACTTGATTTTTTTCCTATTTTAACCTATAACTAAAATTTCAAGTGAAAATTTCAAACACTCTTGAAGATATAGCCGATTTATGATGGAAGCGTCAGGTGACGGCAAGAACGCGCGTTCAGCATAGGCCAAATAGCCCTGTCTCTTTATGGGTCCCCCTCGGCATATTTTGTGTCTACTTGCTTGAAACATCTGCTTCCGGTCCCCCCTACTAACCGGAATAAAGAGCAAGAATGAGAGTACACAGCTACGTGAGGTACAAGATTTAGGCAAGCAGGACAGGGATATAGATTCCGTTGGCATGCTCAGTCTGACTGCGTCTCTTGCAAGAGTAGCATATTCAAGAATACGCTGCAGACAATGGACAGGAAACATGGTAAACATGGTACTACTAGGCCCTGTGTAAGTCGTAAACGGAGGTTCTCTGGCAATAGGCATACGGGCTTGACCAAAATTATGCGAGCACATCCGCTGAAAAACTTTCTAAAGGATCTAATGAGGAAAACGAAAAGTACAAAGCAGCTGGTCGTCCAGAAAGGAGGATAACGGTTTCAGGTGATGGTTGATGGCCCAAAAGAGGCTCTTCATCTCTTGTAGGCGTCGTATCGTTAGCTGGTAAACATACGAACAAAATTATAGACCTCGTTGTACGGTCGAGTTTAAGAGAACTCTGTTAAGTACGAGTGATTTTGGTCTCAACTTAAAAAATAATGTTCTGCCAACCATTCTGGGAGTGCAGGAAATTTTAAGTGGACGGCATAAACAAAATGTCAAGGTCACACGAAAGATATTATATCGGCGACGACGATACAAAAACATTCACTGCAGTTGTGAACAAGCAACCTTATGGGCCTAACTTTATTATTGAAAAGGGAGAATGCGTTCTACACGTCAAGAAGAGAATGTAGCGACGATTGGAAAAAGCCAAAAAATTGATAACGCTGATAAGAAAGCAGCGCAAAGAGCCAGCCGCACTGTCGAAAAGAAGTAAAAAGCGCCCTCCTAAAAAGCTCAACAAACGAAAAATCGTATGAAAAAGTGGCTATTTTTTATGAATTAGCCATTCGACGTAATTCCGATTCCATTGAAAAATTAAATTTGCCTCACTTTATCATAAAATTTCATCGGATGAAAATCCGCAACACTCATGTGTTTTTTTTGCACTCCTTGACCTGAATCTTGGTGCAAGCCTGACGCAGCTGGGACATTGCAAGATTATAAGCATCCATCGGCATTACACGATGACGTGCAGGAAGCCATCAAGCCCATCTTCATATATTTGTCAGCAGATGAACTTCTTCACCGATGTCAACAACGAGTCGTTTAACAATTTTGTCTGTCATAGAATTTTACCCCCAAACACATCTATAATGGTAGAAACATTGTTGAAATTCCTGCCCCAACAGCGGCATGAATATTTAACCAAGGTTTTGGTACATTTTTAAAAATTATGCAGATAATGGGAGTCGAAATTGGACGGGCAGCAGCCAAACTCAAAGAGACGCGCAATGAGCAGCGCATCACGCAGGCTGCGGAGGACCTCACTGAGGCTTCCAGAGAGGCCAGAATTTCTCGGAGAGCCGATGGAAATCGATCCAATGACGAAACGGAAGGAATTTTATATGGATATGGCATAGCTGATTGGACGTGGGTAGGTACTACAGCCAAGAATTTGCTTCTCAAAACTTTAAACGCGTTTTTCTCGAAACAGCGTTTTTACGACTGGCTCATGATACTCAAAACCAATTAATCCAATACGTTATCCTATACATATATAGCTATGGTATAAATCATATCGGTGAAGATCTTCTTTACTTTTTAACTTGATTTGTGGCCGCAAAAAAGCGATTTTCCAAAAAAAATATTTCAACATTTTCTGCCACTTTCTGCCACACTAATCCTAGTTCATACTAGAGCCAAACATGTACTCCTTCTAATCCTGTTGGAATTTTGTTGGTTTCAGATGTTCCAGTGAGCGGAAATCACATGCGCCGCCGAAAAGAAGGCTTGATCACAAAAAACTAAAAAAGTTATGCAAAATTAGTTTCTTCTTTTTTAAGTCTTCAAATAAATGTATGCAAAGTTACAAGCCTACAAAATAATTATGCCAATTGAAAATCGTCACAATTTGAGATCGAGAACGGGGGAGGTCCTCTTAAAGACAGCCCCTTCGAAAAAGCGCTCAACTCTTTGCCTCTTGAGCTCAGGCAAACCGCGGTAGGCAGGGGCTATTCTGTGTTTATTCTCGGTACCGATTGTATCTATGCGGCAGACGAAGTTTTTGACTACCTCGAAGGTATAATATTTTTATGATTTATTTATGATCTTGAGTAGTGAAAAATGGCGGAACAAAATTAATTTTATGTTGCTTTGAATATGGTCTTGTACCGGGTAACCACATCTGGACGGCTAACTACAGCATTCGTAGCGACATTGTAGGCGGAAGTTACTGAGGATTATGTACCGGATAATGATGATACTGATCAGTCTGATATTGAGGTCGAGTGGGGAGTGGAATCATAAGTTGAACATTCTGTTCGGGTGTTTTTCGGGTACTGCTCCCTTCAAACGGATTAGTTGTGTTCGGTAGCGTTGTCCATTTATGGTTTCACCCGGTTTTAGCAGCTCATAATACAGCACACCCTTCTGATCCCACCAAAATATAAAAAATGATTGTTGTTTACGCTTCAAATGAATGACATATACTGAAATGACGTACAATGACAGTAGCTTTCCAACGCATGTTCCAATGGAATAATACAAGTTGCGCCATCTCTTAGCAATCCGCACGAATTAAGTTTTATACCCAATATTTAGCAGATATTTTCCTTCCTTGCCGCCCCGAGCATTATTCTAATATTTATTCATACAGAAGGAATATCATTCATCTGGAAGGATTGTCTGGTGAAGAATTTTTTCTCGAAGATAACTTGGGGTAATAGGCGGTCAGTGTCGTTGGGGAGGAAGGTAAGTTCGTCTAGAATACTTGAGTGGACGAAGGAGAGTTCGGACCACATTCGGAACGTTTTTAGTCTCAGGGCTGTTTACTGTTTACTGAAGGTTTCCAGTGGTGGAATATGGAGGAGTATATTGTCTGCATCCGCCGGAGTGCTCTTCAGTGCCCCGGTGATGGACATGCAAGCCCGATTAAGTTTCTCGCAGTAGAGAGCTGTGTTTAGTGATGAAACTCAAACATTTTGCACTGGCGGTTAATTGTAGAGTGCTACTGCATAGCTTGGGTGGTGGGGGGTCCCACTGAAGGATTTTGGGCCTTCTGGTGAAGAGTACAAGATCCGTTTTTTGAGGACTCACGCTGAGGCCAGATGTTTCAATCCATGATTCCAGCTTGTTGAGGGCATTCTGCATTATGTCTCTTAAGGTAGAGACGAATTTGCTGGATGTTGCTATGGCAAAAACCGCATAGGCAATAACTTTGCATCCAGCCTCTTCCAGTATTCGTAGCAGCTCCTTGACCGCTACGTCGCAAGGAAGGGGCGAGAGTACATCTTCTTGGGGGGTTCCTCTACTAACTCCATCATGTATTGGCACTTGGCACAATATAAAATCGGTCTGTTTTTTTTTTATTCATTTTAATGCCTTTTATTCACATGGGCCTATCGAGGCCCGGCAGGCTGTGTTACCGCCTCACAAACAGCTGCCCATCCTAGTGGTGAAGCTTCTTTTTTTGTCGGAGGGGTTTAAACACTACACTGGAGCACTCAGACTCAAAAGCTGGTCCATTGCACTTGTGGAAGTGCGGTCTAAAGCCTTTGCTGGCATTGAAGGCATGTATAGGCGAGTGTACCGTTTGCCGACCTTGATGAAGCAACGAGAATTCTCACAGCGTAGGCTGACGATGAAATTAGAGACGTTGGTTTATCGCACGTAGGCTCCACTGGAGGCAAACCATGCCCAGTTCATGAAAATGAAGTGAACAAATCAAGAGGAGGCACGAAAATCCATGTCCAAACCTACATCGTGTCGGAAAATCTCAGTTGGACGTGAGATTTGACATTTTCCTATTTGTGCACGATTTTGTTTGAATGGGTTATGAGAGTAATAGTAGAAGGGTTAGTGAATGTCGCTTTTTTTGTCGGAACTGTTAGTCAGATCTACTTCCCTGATTGGTGGTTAGTTTCCAGCTTCTTGATGTTGAGTCTCTCACAGCCAACGTTGAAGTGGAGCGACATGGCATATCTTGCCCATGAATGGAAAGAGCGCTGAAGGCTGTTCGCATTATGTTGGGCTGAAATATGTCCAGTGGAGACGGGCACAAGTTCGTGTGCTGAAAGCTAACACGAGCTGCTGCTCTTGACCAAGAAGAAAATTATTCCTCAGTTCAACTGGTGATACACTAGGCAGCACTTGCGCTGAAAGAATGCGACATAACTAATCGATCGACCAAATCGATGCAGACAAAGTGACAGTGAGATATCCTCTGCGGACACAGCGACCCTATGTTCGGCTCCGAGACACACTGTCATCCAAGCAAACGAAAAAGCAGACAGGCTTTACGAAAAATAGATCTGTGCTGCGAAAATCTTGAGCAAAACCTGCTTATTAACGCTTTATGAGGAACAAACTGGAAGATGAAACTCCGGACAGAGCCAGACCTCGATTACTTGGTCTGGCTATTGGAGCAACATCAAGGCCTCTATAGCCGACGCTGGGCAAGCAGACAGCAACTTCTCTGATCAACTATGACGCTAAGGCTAATAGGGGTTCTTAACGAAAACTCTGACATGGGCAAGCATGCATCGTGAAGGCACAAATGTAATCTAGCCAACACCTGACCTGGAAATGGGCGACACTGGCAAGGAAAAGAAGGTTGTTGCTGGGAAGGACTTTGGTGTTAAGGACATGAAAAACCTCACAAGGTTGAAAAAATATACAGTAAAATCTCTCATTGGTGGACACCCTGTTTAGCGGACAACTCGCATTAACGGGTTGGAGTCTACTATTATTTATTGAAATAATTCTCTCAATGACGGACAAATCTGTCTAGCGCACACAGGCAGTACATTTCTTAATTTTCGAGCTTTTTGAACTCTCTAGTGTTAATTAAATGAAAACCCCTACAGCTTCTGCTACAGATCTCTGCGTGTTACATTGATTTTACACGCAGAGGTCGGTAGCTGAGATCTGTACTGTATACCTTACAGACACATTTGTGCATCGAGGCCAGACAAAAAATGTTGGCACTACGTCCATTGAATGGGACAGATGTGAAAGCTTAGGTTGGGTAATTTATCTTCGCTTATCCGGCAAATAGTCAGACTCTATGGAATGTGCAGCTTGTGATGGCAATGTCACAGAATACGACACATAGTCTATGTGTTCTTCATGTTTATGTCGAAATTGAAGAGGATTCTGAAGAACTGGAGCCACACAACGATATCAATTACCAAAGTGCGATAACTGATTGTGAGTCTCAACGAGGCTTTGGAGGCGGGAGACCGGAACAGCCTTACAAATTCCATCCGAATATAAGCTTAAAGCAAATGTTAAAAACTGATAGCTTAGCATTTAGTTATTATGAAAAAGATTTCAGCATTTTTTGACGTTTTTTTTTCAAATTTTTTTTGACAACTTCCATAAAGCGGGCACTCTCTTAAACGGACGAAAAATGCCGGTACCGCAGGTGTCCGCTTAAGAGGGATTTCACTGTATATGAATACGGATAGCTTAAAGATTAGAGGAGGGCCTCACGGAAGCATGGCATTACCTTTCAACGCCACAATGGACCGGACATGTTGGCCTAAGTGAGCCACGGTCGCAAGGTCGTAAGCGCACCTACGTACATTCCTACCTAGCTACCTACGACTTGAGTCTATTTTAAAGACACTTTCTCCGATCTCAACCATGTTGGCGTTCATAAAATGAAGAACTGATCTCAAGAGAGAAAAAACTTGCCCCAAGACCTGCGTTCTCGAGCACGGTTGAGAGAAATGTGTCGACTTTTGCATGACTTCTTAGCAAAGAGTGCAACGCAGCAGTTTTCGTCAATAGTTTTTTTTTGTATAATTTGCGGGCGCACAAGTGTTTGTTAATACCCTCAAATGTCCGGGTTCAAGACACAGCACGGGCGGAAGGTGTAGAGGGAGAAAAGGAGAGGAGGTACCTGAGCACATTGGTTTTAAATATCTGCGGATTGTATTCTGGGGGAAATATTGGGTTGGGAAGAGCATTCCATATTCGTTTCGTGCGGCTGATGTACGAGTCTCTAGAATTAACTGTACGTCTGAAAGTAGGGTTAAGGGTGAACTTATGAGCATTCCTGGCGAGACGGCTATTGCGGGTGAATTCATGGAGAGGAGGAATGCAGTTGGCAAGCTCACTTGAGCATCGTTTGTTAAAATAGCGATAGAATACGGATAGAGACGAGACGGTACGTCGATGTTCGAGAGAGTCTAATGACTCTGCAATATTGTTGTCTCCTATAAGTTTTATCGCTGGCTTTTGTAGGTGCAGGGTGGTTTTGACGGCACTAGACCAGATAGAAGCGTTGTACTCAAGTTTGGGGCGTATATACGCCTTATAAATTAAAGCCCAATCAGAAGCGGTGAAGTATTTCTGGCATAGATTGAGGAAACCTAAACATTTCGCAGCATTTTTGGCGACCTCAAATACGTGATCGTTCCAACTGTGTTGACACTCATACCAAGGATGGAAAACTTTCCGGTTTCATCGACACAGGCGCCATTAATGGATAAAGGCTGATTACCAAGGGTTCGCTTGAGTGACAGCAGACAGCATTGAATGCCACTTGATTGTTCTTTCCCCAGTTAATTATGTTGTCAAGATGGGAATTCAATGTGCTTAACATAAGCTGCCGTTCCAATTCTACGGCCGTAGGGCGGGGTCGTGAGTCTTGGAACGAATATGAAAAGCTGCGTTGAAGTGAAGCGACATGGCATATCTTGCCCACAAAGGAAAGATCGCGGAGGCTGTTCAGATTGTTGTTGTGATGTTGGGCGGAAAAAATGTCCTGTGAAGACGAACTGGCATATGTGGCCACTGAAGTCGTCGAATCGGTCGTGAGTGTTGATTGGCATTTCTACACGATCTGCGGTGGATATTTAGCCGATGATGGATTCCCCGGGCATTCTGATAATCACCTTTTGAATTATTCAAGAATAGTCTGAGGGGCACTCTCAAAACAGCGGAGAAGATGTTTGGGAGACTTGTCCTTCGATAATGTTCTGGGTAAAAGGGATGTCTTAGCTTGCGAATCCAACTCTGTGCCACAGGCTCTCCATTGCCATTCACTTCAAGCGAGAGCACTGCTACACGTCTCCCAGCCTTCCTTCTCTAATTCCAGCAGCAGACGTAGTGCTGCTGGTAGTGATTGGGGCACCATAGGCTGAGGACCCTTCCCTTCATTCCTGAAATCGACTGTTCTAGTTTTCCGCTGGCTTCTTGTCCGTGAAATTTCCCACTTCACCTCGCCGCAAGTGGCTCTTCTCACTTAGCTGATGTGCTGTGAGGTTTAACCCGATTGGCATTGGAATCCCATTGAGGCACTGAGCCCCCCCACTTCATGTCGTTTTAGAAGATGGAACTGCTCACTTCATCGCTTAATCGCTCATGACTACTTAATAATTGACGGGATTCATGTCCGCAACACGCAAGTGACACGCAAGTGCCCCCATCTGCCCAGCACTTTACAGTTCAGTACGGGAAGGATACTTTCATGTCGATTGTTATCTGCGTGTCCACCGGCACGAATCTGTTCACTTGATTAAATTGTCCACGTTGCCAAGGGCGACAAAAGTGGCCAAACAGACAGAAAAACGCTCGAAGAAATGATAGGAGTGAAAAGAAATTTATTTGCAGCTACCACTGCATCAAACTATTGACAACCACAAGCAGAGCTGCAGCAAGGGAGTGCTTCATGACCACGCCGCTGTTGCATTTGTCCTTGGAGCAGATCTTGCAGTTCTTATCTGAGGCTCCGTACTCTTCCTTCAAGGTGACACATGCACTGGCGTTGGCTAGGACTGCAATGCAGCCCCTCTTGGTCTTCTTTCGTCCGCGGTCTGAAAGGGAGGACAGTTTGTCTACAAAAGGGGTTTTCGTGGCCATACTTACCGTCGTCGTGCTGCACGCTGAAGCAATGGTAGCTGATGGAGCCGCTGGTTGATTCTCGCTTCCGGCGGGTGATGTTCAAGTTGCTAATGATGTCTGGGGACACCACAAGTGATTCCGATTCTGGTTCTTCTTCCTCAGCGGCAACAGTCTCAACGGCCTCATCTCCGTCAGGGTCTGCTTCAAGAGGCTCAACTTCACTTGGATCGGCTTCAACTGGCTCAGCTTCAGCAGGATCTGGTTCCACGGTCGGAGCTTCACCACCCTCACCTGCATCATCTTCGGTCACGGGTTCCGTATCGTCAGCGACTGCAGTTGTTTCCGGAGCACTTGTCGTAAGCAGTTGCTCCGTCACAGCGTTGGGCGCCACGGTTGCCGCAACAGTGCCCACATCAGATGGACAAAGCTGCAGAAGGGTATCGTTGACTACTTGGCAGTCATCACACGTGTAGCACTGAATTGCTCCCACACAACCTTAAAATCGAATCGCGGCCTGAGCAGGGAACAGCCTCGCATTGCAGATATACTCACCTTCTATCAGAGCGCACGACAGCAGAACAATGCAGACTGGCAGAGTTCTCATTTCGTCGTTTGATTGAAACTGGAACACCTTGTCACATCAAAGTACCGACCGACTGTGCGACAGCGGTCATGAATTTGCCTTCAACTATCTCCCGAGGTTCGTGAGTAATGACTGTTTCCCTACGAGGCTGCCCAGAGCTTTTATAATACACCGTGCCATGATCTCACACCCAGGCCATGTTGATGTTCACGCCATTCACTAGGTTAGTCCTCCTGGCAGGGGGCAGGTGGTGTCATGTGTGTATGTGGAATCCATGGCGTGCCACTCACACATGAATCAGTGGTGGAGGCTTTTTGTGAGTCATGTCGTCTGCGAGGAGTTGATTCTTTGTTCCGATTAGTTACACTCACACAAACACCCTTTTGCACAGACGGACGGAAGTGAAATAGAAATCTGCTGATGGAACAGTTTCGACTTCAGGTTAATCGATAGGTAATGGCGGAGGGTAAGCTGACAGCGGGGCTAAAAATTGGTTGCTTAGTTGCCGTTTTCAGCTTTTCAGGAGGTCCAGGCAGAGCTGTAGTGACCAACAGTAGAGACACTGCGTCAGATTAGCTTGCGACTACCTACACCCACATAAGTGGAGAAGGACCTAAACCAAGCTTGTGCCCGCAATCGGATCCAGCTAGAACGAGATCACGTTCGGGTGGCTGACTGCGTACAGCAAAAGCACTCAGGCCAGCATAGGCCCATCTATACTTTACCACGCGAATCTAGTCAATCATAGTCTGTGGCACACTTAAGGTTGACCAAGGGATGAAGCCGATATGTCATTCATTTCAAGAGTAAAGAACAATCTTTTTTTTCACTCAAATATGTCGAACTTTGTGCCTGAAAAGGTGTTTTTGCGGGGAGTTCTTCTTCATCGTATTTTGGTGGAAGTTTATGGTGAACATTAGCTTGCTGAGCGAACGTGCCAAAAGTTGGTATTTTGGCTTGGAAGACGATGAACGGCATGGGCAGCCAAAAAAGTTTGAAGATGAAGAACTGGAAGCATAACTCTTTGAAGATGGGTTGACTGAGACTATGCCAAACACAAGAAGAGCTCACAGAATCTTTGGGTGTCACTCAAGCCGCCATTTCAAAACGTTTAAAAGCAGCAGGTTCCACATGAACTCAAACCGAGAGAGGTAGAAAGGCGGTTTTGCATGTCCGAAAAGCTGCTGGAACGCCACAAAAGGAAGTCATTTTTGCATCGGATTGTTACATTACTACAACCCCAAGCAAAAATTGAAACCCGGCCAACCATGGCGCGAAGGTAATCCTCTGCATTTGGTGGGATCAGAGGGGTGTGCTATATTGTGAGCTGCTAAAACCGGGTGAAACCATCAATGGACAAAGCTACCGAACACAATTAATTCGTTTGAAGAGAGCAGTTGCCGAAAAACGCCCGGAATATGCGACCAGACACGAGGCAATAATTTTTCATCAGGACAACGCTAGGCCCCACGTCGCTATTCCGGTTAAGAACCATTTGGAAAACAGTGGATGGGAAGTTTCACCCCACCCGCCTTATAGCTCAGACCTGGCCACTTCTCACTACCATTTGTTCCGGTCGATGCAGCACGACCTCACTGAAAGACGGTTCACAGCAGAGCTGAATATCGAAAAGTGGCTTGATTCGTTCTTGGCTTCCAAGCCGGCGCTGTTCTTTTGGGATGGGATCCGCAAATTGCCAGAAAGATGGGAAAAAGTCATAGCTTCAGATGGGCAATACTTTGTCATGTTTTTCTTAAATAAACGTTTAAATTTTGAAAAAAAAAACGCATGAATTGAAATGCATACCTCCCCAGTCCCAGTACTCCGGAGAGTTACGAGTATATGCGCATGACAACTAGTACGAATGAAGCGACAATGCTCACTTGTATCCTATCGCCTTCTCGCAACAATAGAAACCAAGGTAAGGTTGCGGATATCCCGAACACCATCAAGCCAAGGAAAATCTGTGAGGAAGTCCAACGTCGGTCGGGTATAATCGCAAGAGATTGCCAAATCATTTTCCGATCGTGTCACCCTTAACCTCTTAAGAAGTGATAAGCCGCTAACACCAAGTATTGGAGACCAGCAGTTTCATGCCAAAGGCCATCAGAGATGCCAAATTTGATGCGCTGGGTTTCACTCAGCCGCCACGACGAGCGTAGTTGAGGACGAGTGTCGGCAGGCGAATGCAGCCGAGCAAGAAGCCTAAAAATAATAATCTCTTTTGCACTGCAACTACAAAACTGTCGGCGAAATGCAAAGGTCAGGTAGTCAGGCGTTAAGGTTTGAGAAGAAGCACCACCTTTCGAACCGGACGAAAGCTCGAACTATTGCTCTTACTTTTACCTCTTGTAGCTGTCTCTAGTAGCTAGAGCGAAGGAGCTTGCTCCGTCATCCTCAGGCGCAGAGCAGTAAGTATCTGGCACAACAAGCCACATGGGTCGGCAGTCATCCTCTTTAAGTGAAACACTCCAGCCAAAGACGAGAAGGGAGATTATCTGCCACCACGTTCACAACGAGGAAGATAGTGGATGGATGGGGTGCCAGAGGTGAGAATTTGTTCTATTCCTTGGACATTCAACAAGAGATGTGTATTACTGCTGGGACGTCACATTAACACATTTGACGACTAAGATTAAAGAAGCTCCACCGATGCAGTCTCAAACAATTCAAAAGACGAGCAACGAATCCTCGAAGAGTGCCCTTAAACTCATACCTCTTGGTGTTCTTTCTCGGCGCACGCAGAACATCTGGAGATAGGCACGAAGAAGTGTGCTGACTGGTCACTAACTCATGGGCAATCAGGCCAACAGGGGAGCACCCCTGGAAACAATCCTACACTGCCTGGGAACATCCCCAGCACTTGAGAAGAACAATTAGTACTTCAGCTGCCTAGAAGACATCTTAGATATACGACAGTACCAGGAAATGGTTAAGAATGTGTCAAGAGAAATCAGAAAGAAGGGAAGCACAACACAAACAACTGGGTCAACGAAGAAACGGTGAGGCGAAGCCGTTGAGTGACACCACAATAGACCAATTTGTCTAATCAATTGGATGTCACACTACCTACTCAGCGCTAACCCGTCTATAACGAATTCAATCGATAAAGTCGAAACATCTCAGGCAATTAAATGCCTCCAGCTTGTATCCCCTGCAGGCCAGAACCAGACAGGGAAGCAGCCAGCAACCGACACCGTAAACGACTGATATACGATCGAGATTAATTTCCAATTCAATCCATAAGCGACTGGAGTGGATAATTAATTCGAGAGATAGTCGATGCAATTAGACCCAGCTAATGCATACTCATTTGCGTTGGAGAACCTAATTTCTTCCTCTATCAGTGCGCCGAGCCGTGCGTATATGGAGATAAGATAGGATGGCATTCGAGATGTGGAGATAACTGAATCCGGAGGAAAGAGCATAAAAGGCAGTGTAGAGGCGTTTAAAAGTTGCAAGCGTCCTTTTAGCATTTTCTGCGTTTCTTGTGAAGTAACAACCCGTTCTGGGAGAAGTCTGCTGGGCACACAGTGGCGAGCGTTAAGAAGCGTGTTTCGAAATGAGAGGGCTACGAATCTGTTATTTGTTCATCCTGACCTTGATTGCAGTGGAAGGTAAATTTTGTTAAAAAGTTTGACTTAAAATTAACTTCTCAAGTGAGTGTTCAATTAAGGAAATATTCCAGGGAATTTCAGATGTTGCGAACCATCGAGTGAAATACTCCCTCCAAAACTGGAAATTTCATCGTTCATGATGGCGTGCTATTCGGTAAGGTTCCTATGGGCTAACTCAAGGACCTTAGTTTTGTTTAATTAAAGTTCACTTAAATTCGCCCTGTTCGCCAAAATGTTCGAGTGAGAGAGTTGAAAACATGGAAACAAGAACTATGTTCTCTCTGTGCTTCCTACAGAGTTCTGAATCGCACTCCGAATCTAGTACGGCAGTCGGTGTTCTGACCTGTGGAAGTGGGGACAGACACCACAAGTGGTTAGGTCTGTTTGATTGAAAGTGTTTACCGTAGTAAATCAGTCGTAGTTAATCTTAGACAGCAGTGAAAAATTTGTAATTAATTGGGCAAGCCTTCCAGTATCCAACTTGTAGGTGAATCTGAGACAGCAAAGACAATTTTAGTAAGTTTTAAACAGTCATTGTCTTGTATGAAGGATTCTTTAATTTTTTAAATTACCTTTGTGATCTGCTTTTACAATGCTTATTAACTGAAGTTCCCGAAATTTGATCTCACAAAAGTTGTTTGAAATGACATGCAGATAGGGAAAATAATACGTTTCGGAACATTTTAAACTTTCGGAGTAAATTCGGAGTGATTTTCGGAGTGCACAAATTTCTGTCATATGAACTCTCCAGTGTTCTACTATATTCTAAGTCACTCGTGCGGTCCGTGTTATTGTTCTCTCACGAGTGGCTAGGTCAAACAGTTTTTTGCCGACTCCGAACGGCGAAGTGTAAGCAGATTTTTATAGACAGCTGTCAGTGACTCGACAGAGGTGGAACCGTGAAAGCTTCGGTGCACCCACTTAATCCGAAACTGCTGCCAGATAAAAATAATGCTCTCTCTAATAAAATGTGTCTGACTACAGAGCGAGTCCGACTCCGGCCAAAAGCAGGCGCATTGAATAACCTCTACGCTTGAAAATAGCTACGAAGCCATTCAGTTGGATAATGTGATGTGATGGATTTTCCAGTTAACATGGTCGATGCACGATCAGAGGAGATGGAGTCACACCTCTTCTTCTCTGGAACTTCTGCTCATGTCATACCGATACACATCCCGAAGGTGCAATGACCCGTAATAACGTGTGCCTACGTAGTCCTAGTAGACTAAGTGAAGCATTGCTATGCCGCATGTACTGCCTACTGACGTGTTCAGATCATTATGATAATTGGCTACAGCCGCTTGAGAGAGTCATGTCTGGAAGATCGGCACTACGAGAGTGGAGAGAATTCGTGACTTTTAACTTTGAATTCATTGAACGCAAGCTACTTAACGTGTTACCTTATCGGTACTTGGAATGTTTCTTTCCACGCTCAGAGGCATAATTCACCAGTATGTGCCCAAAAAGATGCGCACTTGGACTCTATTCACATAAGACGGAACTTGATACTTCTTGACAATATTCCACGGCGACCCTTCCTCACTATGTGACACACCGTTATCGCTTACTCTCAAAGACGACTGGATGACGTAGTTGGTTAAGTGCCTGCCCTTGGTTAGTGGAGTCCCCGGTTCGAATCGCAATGAAAGTGGTGTGGTTTTCAAATCTGTTCCAGTCCCAATTTGCCGTTGGGACCAAATCAACAGCATTGCGGGTATCACAATGGACCAACATGGTCTAAGTCGCTAACTTTCTACTAATTAGGAATCAAACAACCAATCAACCAGCCTCTCCAGCTACCCAGATCCGCCTCCAGTTGGGTACACCACTTACTTGGTGTCCTAAGCCACCTTAAGCTGGGGCGCCCCTGGTGCGTTAGGCTCAGAGTCGAAGTCATCAGCTCGCCTCATTTTCACATTCGTCGTAGATGACCGCAAGCTGGTCTGTGTTTATTATTAAATTGCGCCTAAGTTGCCTCCCTTAAATTTGAATTTTAAGGATCTTTCCGATCCGGCTAACGTGCTTTATCAACGCTCGATTTGAAGTTCTTACTGTTGCGCTTAAAAATATGCATCTGGCTCTTTATCTTGGAGTTTAGTCAAAAATGAAACATCATTAATCTCTCACGAATTGTATACTTTTAGGCAAGAACAATTTAATTCAATGCTACGTGTGTGAGGATTGTGATGTGTTTAACGACTGCTTACTGCAATATTGCCACCATGGGGCTGTGGTGCCTACAACAGTTCCCAGCCACACTCCGACTACTCCTGCAACCTCAACCCTTCAAACCACCACAGCACATACAACAAAAAGAACGACCACACCAAGCCCACACACCTCTACATCCGTCATCCCGTCTACATCTCAAGCCCCAACCAAAAGCACAACGCCAGCCCAAGTAACAACAGCAGTCGCATCACCAACCGAATCAGGGACAATATTCACCAGCGAAACGGAGGAGACGCCAGACTCAACAACGTCCAGTCTGCCTTCAACTGACACAGAGCCAACCTCCAGTTCATTATCAACCGATGCCCAAACGCAAGCAACCACTCAATTGAGGCTGGCTAGAAACATCAGTCTCGCCGCGCTTGACACTTCGGTGAGCTACCATTGCTACAGCATCGACGTTGTTGGTGAGTTTTGCATTCGCACATCAGATGATCCTCAGCTGATGGCTGGTCCTTTCAGAGAACTACAAGCAGAAGACGAAGCGAGGATGTGTTGAGGTCCTGGAGGACCAAAGTGCCTGTGGAGTTCTGCGGAAAGTATACGGCTGCTCCTCCAAGAACTGCAAGGTCTGCTCGACCGATGGCTGCAACTGCAATGGCGCCCTACGGAGTTCCCTCTTTGCTATCGCTGTCATCATGTTGTGTGGGATTTTTAGTAAGACGATTGCATGTGACTCTTGTTGAAGGGGAATTAAAAATGGAAGAATGAGTCCGTAGTGTTGGTTTTATTGTTCCTAGATTTGACACGTCCCATACGATGGTACAGAATATACGCGTTCACTATTGCCACGACCAACTAATGGAAGAAAGTCAACTTTCTGGTCTTGATGCCAACCTAGAAGACGGTCCATTGATGATAAAAGGACTTCGATTCCTTTCTGTCTCCATCCCATCGAACTGCTTTTAGTGGCTGCTCACCGATGGTTCAATGCCAACATAAGTCGATGTTAGACGAACTGATTTGTTGTCGCTCCACAGACTGATTTCGATTCCATATGCATTGGCAACATATTCCACGGAACAGCCGCGTTCAACACTTCTTCCAGTTCTCTCTCGCTCGACAGTTTTATATTCGGCACTCGATTTGCACACACCGTTCCCAAACTATTTTGTCCGCCACTCCGGAGATATGTCTTAGTGACATACGATGTATAAAAGTTGTCCAAATAGATGATATGGTTGGCATTGTCCGGGGTCTTGGTCGACAAACGAATGACAACATTCGAAGACAAGCGTGACACCATCGGGTGAAAATTTATCCCACTTGAAGACACAAATATGCAGCATGTGTTGTTTATTGATGTTTTGTCACCTCACCCTTGATGGGATACCTAGGATTAAACGATTTCTGCAGTCGCCATTCGAGTGACAATCGATTGAAGAAACATCTCAGTTCTCAATCATTTGAATGACTACTACATCAACGCACATAGTCAACGCTTTCCAACGCATTTCGCAGTTACACAAAAAAAAGGGCCGATGTTGATTTTGAATAAAACACAAATTATTTGGGAAATTATAGTCCTTTCTTTTTATTATGATTATATTGGTATGGTTCAATTATGGATGGAACAAAATATTGGCCGCCGCGACTTCGGCGGCACACCTTCATCATGGATGGTCCAAATTTTCGATGACGCTGAGGCATAATTGAGGTTCTATGCCGTTAATGTGCCGAATTATCTCATGCTTTAGCTCTTGTATTGTTGCTGGCTTATCGACGTACACCCCAAAGAAAAAACTCCAACGGTGTCAAATCACATGATCTTGGCGGCCAATTGACATCGCCACCACGTGAGATAACACGTGAGATAACCATTGAATTTGTCGCGCAAAAGAGCCATTGTTTCGTTAGCTGTGTGGCCAGTGGCACCGTCCTGTTGAAACCACATATCATCCACATTCATATCTTCCAATTCGGGCCATAAAAAGTTCGTTATCATGTCACGATAGCGAACACCATTTGGGAAAAATACGGCCCGATGATGCCGCCAGCCTAAAGCATTGGTTTTTCGACAATCACTCTTGGCAATTCTGCTTATCGACGAACCCACTGAGGCGAAAATGTGCCTCATCACTGAAGATGATTTCCTTCGAAAATTGCTCATCCACTGTTGCCATTTCTTGCCACCATTCTGACCATTGACGACGCTTGAAATGGTCAAGAGGCTTTAGTTCTTGAGTCAGTTGCACCTTGTGAGCGGGTAAATGCAAGTCTTTATGCATAATGTTCATCAATGACGAGCGTGAGAGGTGCAATTGTTGGGCACGACTGCGAGTTGAGGTGGACGGCTCTTCAGCCACACTATCGCGACAGCAGCATTATTTTCTGCTGTACGAGCTGTACGAGCATGCACTGGTGTTTTCACATCTCCCACAGGTTTGCTAAAATTTTTGCACGATTTTTCCGATTGTACGCACATTTGACACATTTGACCGAACAAATCACGAAGTGCACGCCCATTTTCATAATAAGCCTGAATAACTTTAACGCGTTGCTCGATTGTGTATCTTTCCATGGTTCCAATTGAGTTAGTCCGAAAATGAGAATTGTCAAATGAAATGCAGAAAAAGCTTGACGTTTAGGTGTGGTTCACATTCGGCCCTTAAAATCCACCCTTTAGTTGAGTATTGCTAAAGGGTGGTGGTATATTGTATATTTTACATTCCGAAGTACTTACAAATGTTTGTCAAGCCATACTCTGCGTCAAATGCAATCACTGTTGGAATAAACATTTGGAATAGACGAGCGATATAACGATGAACATCTACCACATTGGAACCACCTCCGAATGTCTCCCATCTCATAATGTTCGTGCGGATTCACGTGCTAATCGCATACTACTGATAAGAAGTCAATCGCCAAGCAGCGTTCTTTGTTGTGGTGTCCTCAATGAAGCAGATACAACTTCGCGTTTGATTTAAGCGAGGACAACATTCCAGAGTGGAGTAGAAATATTTGGAATTCTGTACGGGATGCGGTACGAAATTATATAGCCCAGCGCAAGAACGTTTCCGGTACGAATCAGTCAGTATAGCAGGCGTGTCGAATAGATCTCGAAAGAATACGAGAAGCCAGTGTTATCGCAGAGTGCAGAGAGTTTTGTTCCCCATTTATGCTGCTTGACACATCTGTTTGTCGACACAGGGTAGTTGAAGGAATCGATGGAATCGATGTTGAAGTGCTGTAACATTGGTCGCACTTTGGACAACTTGTCGCAATTCATCGAATCGCGTGCGTGTCAATGTCAGTCTAACTTCTTCCAACGAATGACGTCCCCAGCATTCCCGAATGGTCGGAAAGCGGTAAACAGACACCAGAAACATTGCATTTGCGCATTTCTGGACCATGGTTGTTGGCGTGGGCACACGCCTGAGGGCGCTACAGTCCGGGGTCAACTTGGGCCTCACTTAACAAGCCTCTCCAGCCGGACCGATCTCTCGCCAGCTGTCTCCAGTTTCGCACACCAAGCCGGCTGAGCCTCCCCTCGAGGGGAGCACCACTTTGTACGTGTGCGTCCTCTGTTGCATTGTCCCACAGGTTCAGAGTTGAAGATTCTTCGGGCCGGAGGCAAGTTGTCTATACGCTCTTTATGGGGCAGCCACCTTAAACGTTGGATCCCTAGACGCCTGGCTAGCCTCATATCGCTGTACAGCCCGCCCATACAGTTCGCAGCGCAACCAAAGATCGTGCGCAGAACTCTTCTCTCGAAAAGACCAATGGTCTCTTCATCCGCTTTGGTATATAGTCCTTGACTCTGCGCCGTAGAGTCACTTCTCAGTCACTCACTGTCTGCAATTGTTAACAAAAGATTTCGGGCCATGAGCTTGACAATATAACTGCAGCTCACAGATCACTTGACAGATCATGGGTTTTTTCTTCAAATTATTACAAGCAATGAGGCCGATGATGGCTGCAGCGGCTGTTGCGGCGCCTAATTAGTGGAACAACCCCTCGATCCACGAGAAATGACACTTTGGCGCGATCATTGGGCCATAGTCTCGCGAAGCGACAGATTGATTAGAAATAGACAACACGCAAAAATTAAACTCCTCCTCTCACAGTGATTGAGATCGTTTATTCACATCCACACCTGATTCGTGGCTACCGAATTTTCATCGAAAGCAATCCACCGACCATCAGAATTGCGCTCACTTGAAACTGGCCTGCGACGGCGTTACAAAACGGCCGACCACAGACCTTACAGCTTGCAAGCTGTTCTCCATCTTGGGCCAGAATATCACAGGCTGCAGCCTCGTAGGGCACCCCAATGCAGCCTCGCTCGAAGATGAGAGTGCCGTTCTCAGAGTCTGGACGAAAAATATGATTTTTACTACGCTCCTATCGATGATTTGCACAACTTACCTCTTCTTGAGATCTTGAAGCAGTGGTATGATGGATCTATTGCAGCTTGTGTACCGGCGTGTACTGTTGTCGACTCGGTGCTTGTAGCCTGAGGTGGACAGAAGTCCACCGTCCAATCAATCTTGTCACCACATGGGTTGCATACGTGACACATAAGATCTTCAGACTGAGCTGGAAAATAGGAGGATGCAAATTTGATTAGCGTCCCTGAGCTGCCTGCCATTTACAGGGTGACCAGATAAGAGCGATCGGGAAAGAAATTTGAGTCTACATGCATGCCATTAAACATGGACATTAAGTCGTGTTTAGTCTAAACATCCAGCTTAACAGGCTTGTCAGCGAAAAAGGATACGAAGTAGTTGGCTAACGAAAGTTGCTTAATGTTCAAGAAATGTCTAAAAAAAATAATACGAGAGGGTAAAGAGAAGGTAAAGATAAACCAGATGTCTCCGGACATCTTTCTAACATTAGAAAGACGGCGCACAGTGTTCCAATTGGGAGATTTGGGTGAATTGGGTGAATTGTGTTCAGCGACGAAGCTCAATGGGTATGTAAATAAGCAGAATTGTCGATTCTGGAGTGAATATCAGCCAGAAGCATTGCAAGAGCTACCAATGCGTCCAGAAAAAGTCACAGTTTGGTGCGGTTTATGGGCTGCTGGCATCATTGGACCGTACTTCTTCAAAGATGATGCGAATCGTAACGTAACTGTGAATGGTGAGCGCTACCGTGACTTGCATGACATGCATGACATGTGGTTTCAACAAGACGGTGCCAAATGCCACACAGCACGCGCAACAATGGACTTATTGAAAGGCGAGTTCGGTGAACATTTTATTTCACGTTCGGGACCGGTCAATTGGCCGCCTAGATCGTGCGATTTAACGCCTTTAGACTATTTTTTGTGGGGCTATGTTAAAGCTCATGTCTATACAGACAAGCCCGCTCCAATTGACGCATTGGAAGACAACATGGAAGCATTTATTCGTGAGATACCGGCCGAAATGTTGGAAAGAGTATGCCAAAATTGGACTAAGCGGATGGACCATTTGAGGCGCAGTCAAGGTCAACATTTGCATGAAATAAACTGAAAACATTAAATTATATGGACCGTACTATCGATTCAAATAAAGATTTCATGCATTTTTCTGCAATTCCAGATCATCGAAGGAGTCAAATCCAAAGATGGTGTGTTGCTTTCCAATCAGGTGGACATCTTACGCAGATGAAGCGAGCACTTTCCGGAGCTGCTCAAACCCGAACAGGGCACTGAGGATGGCAGACCCGTAGTCGTGAGTGAAGCGGAGACTAGACCAACGGTGGAGGAAGACAGTCTGGCGATTGAATCGCTAAGTGTTGTCAAATCCGCCGATGTGGATGGAATCCGCCAGAAATGCTTAAGGCGATGTGTAAAGAGGGAGTTGTAGGGCTCTCTCGTTAAGGTGGAGAGAGGGAACTAGAGTCCAACCGAATGCTAGAAGTTGGTAAATTATTTACCGGACAGCGTAAAAGCATGCAATTTATCTGTACTGGATTCAGGTAGAAAGATCAGAAATGACAGCTACAAATCCAATTTGGGACTATTTCAACAAAAGTTTGTACAAAATAGTTTAAGATGAGATAATCAGGACACCAGCCACCAAAAGAAAAAAAACAACCACGCCATCTATACGCAAGCAGAAGCACGATCAACTCCGAAGAGTATTCCCGAAATGTTTGCACATACTGCAAGAACGGATAGCGCCACCTATACACGGATAGATTACAAAGAATCGTGTATACAAGCGACAGCGGGAAAATTCCATAGACTCGTGACGACAGTATGATCTAGAAGAACTACTGGGAGGTATACATATCGGCACGCTGGTCGATGCGAGTCAGTTCAATGCCAGCTCGACGTCACCACAGATAGCAGTGCGAAGGGTAGAAATCCAAACAGCGAACAAATTTGACTTCTATACCAAATCACCCCATTTGGGTACCATTTCGTATCAATGCTGGGAAATCGGTACTTATGTGCTTAAGGAGACCATCCAGAGGTGGATGCAGATCAGCAGCCAAATGTCGAAGCATAAAGGTAGTGCTCCGTAAGGGTACAGAAATATCAACAAACGAAAAGGTTAAGTATCTTCAAGTTCAACACTCATTCGAAACTGACCCTTAAGAAAGCCAACCTTGGCTTCCATCGCATCTATCCCTTGATGCGCGAGCAAAATGGATTAAGCCAGAGGACAAAACCGCTGCTATACAAGCAGCTTATACGGCATCTCTAAGACAAGGATGACTCGCAATTTTCGAAAGAAAAATACTGCCAATGTGTACCGGACTGACCTTAGACAGGGACCGCCAAAGGCACCACAGCAACAATAGGCCTTACGACCAAGCATGCATCATCCCCCTGAAACTGTACATGGCGACACTGTTCAGAAAGCAGCTACGAAACATCAACAATCATCCTAACGAGGAAATCAGGAACCTGAGAAACACAATCCCCGGACAACGCTACCTCAACACGTTAAATCTGCTTAATGAGCAGAATTTTCCCAAGACGTCGAACAGCGAGCTGCATGGATTCTACCAGGGCAGCGATAGCAATCACCATCGAGGCTAAGTCGGCTAACAAATAATCACCCCAGCCCAAAAGGGGGGGACTTGAACAACCCGATGTAAGCACCAGCCATTGTAGGACATGAAAATGGACCATAAACCGACGATAATAATAAACGTTTGATTAAACAAAGTACATCAGTTGGGCCCCTATTGCTGGGCCAACACACTAACCTTTAGTTTGTAAGCCTAGTTGTTAACTCAATTGTAAAAAGAATTCCGTTCAAATAAATTTTTAAATCGCTTTTAAAATGAAACCAGAGCACAGACACGAATCAACTATTGCAAGAACATTTCTAAATTGTCTAATGCACCAACCACACCCACAAATACTTGATATCGTAAACCACATACACCAACCTAATGAATAAATGGAACCCACAGAAAATAATGGTTAGCTGATTTTTCAAGCGCCGATAAATATCCCGGGTAATTTAAGTGGGTATAGGATTTGTTGTTAGTGTACTTTTGAAATTTAAGTCCAAATCAAATGTCGCGTTCGCACGGTCGGGCGTTGATGGGATTCGGTACGCGTTGTACCGAGCTTACGAGAATGTTATGTCAAAGCGCGGCTCCGTCACATTTCCACATCACAATGAAAGGCGTGAGTTTCACAAGTAAAAGGGTCCAAAATCCATTTTAACAGAAAAAAAATTCAGTTTGTTCACATAAAATCTCGACAAAAAATAATCAATCATCTACACCAATAGTTGCCACAACCTTCCAAAAATTAAAAATCACGAGTAAATAAGGAAAATTGTGTCACAACTGTCAAAAGCCCGAGTTTGTGGAAGTGGCTCCTCCTAGAAATTCGTGCTCGCGTCTACGATATTATGGTCCGTGAACTATCAAAGCGCGACAGCTGTGATGTGACTTGTTTTAGCTATTTAAGTGTATCCCACTAAAAATGTCAGAGCTGCGCGAACGCTAGATGGGTATTAAGCGTATATACGCTTGCAGAACACCACCTATTATTACTTTCTGTTTAGGACAGGCGTTTGGCTGCCAGACAACATGACACCACATCACCAGCCAACGGCAGACGACACCGGACAGCCAGACGAGAGCTGTCTACGAAGTGCACAATACCGCAGAACAACCCTCGGAAGAATAGCCGCCTAGTTGTCGTGTCGGTTGGCATTCCAGGAATGAGGTATGCCGACCTAAAGCTATTGAACACTTTCCATGGTAAGAAACGTTAAGGGCACGGGAAGCAGGAAAACCTACTCTCACTTCGAATCATCACTACGGCAATATTTCCTGTTGATCAATATTTAAAACATTTATAAACGAATAGGACGTCATCATGCTTATTAGTCCGCGCTTAGTCGTTAGCATAGTCGGGCACCAACTTCGTCAAGGGTTACAGAGATAGGAGCAATCTCTCTCAAAAAGTGAATCGACTTGAGAGGAGGAACAAACACTCGTTTCCTTGTAAACCTTAGCTTTACCCCTTCAACAACTGGCACTCACGCGCACCTGTCACTCACAAAATTGCACTTGTCGGCTGCTAGTAGATATGATAATATGATCCAGCACTCAACCAACCCCCTCGAGTTGATGCACTTAAAGCTCACTTGCCCGTTTGCTTACCTTTGATTGCGCCACAAACAATCAGAACGACCACCGGAAACTTCAGCACAGACCACATTCTCAATTTCCGTCCCTAAACACGCAAACTTCCACTATTTACTTGCTCTCCGTCTCGATGAAAGTTCGGAATTATTAAAAAATTTATTGAACATTTCTTGGAAGCGTCCCATTTTCTTATAAGTACTCCCTCCTACAGCCATTTACTGCCACGAAGATTATGAGGTCTTATCTAAGGCCGCGATAAAGAGATTGATTAAAAGAGTCGCCATAGGTTCGCTTTGTTCCCGTAGGCACATCCGGACGGTTTTCACACGACTTTGACACGCATGCACACGATAAGCTTTCAAATGACTGGTGCCTTTTGATGGACGCTGCGCAGATTTGTGATTGCGCAGATTGCAGATTTGTCAGTCGAAGGGCATGAGGAGTATTTTGAGAGTTGATGTCTGGAGGAGGAGACTTGCGACTCGTTTTCGTATTTTTCGAGGGGTTCTGATTCATGGGTCTGATAATTGATAAGCGATAAAAGACTGTAGTGCAAGCGCATATACGTTATCTGAAGTGCCATTTGAATTCTTGGAAATTCATTGAAATTGTGTTGTGCACAGAAGAGGGGTAACTACCGAAACAACAAAGTCCTTCTTGCCCCATTTGGATGAATGCATTTCGTTACTACAATCAACTTACTTACTGGGTTGTTGCTGCCTTCCATTGCTCACGGCCTGGGCACGCTGCTTCCAGTCATCAAGACCAAACCGGTTTGCGTCCACGCTAACTTGATCTTTATACCGGAAGTTCAGTCTTCGTGCGAACCAGGAGGTTCGTATTCGAAGACCCTAAGGAGAGTTAGTGTCCATTCGATAGACGTGGCAGAGCCAGGCAATCAGCCTTCCGGACTGCATCCACATCCTGGCAGAGTTCGCGGTTGTGTGTTCTCCATACTCCATTCACAGGAGGGACCATATATCCGACGTTGAGTTTTTCTTCCGAAGACACCAAGAGTCGGCTCTGCAGTTTTGCTTAGCGCCCAACTCTCGGCTCCATATAGCAGGACTGGCAAAATAAGAGTAAGTTTTGTAGCACCGGTTGCCAAGGGCGATTCTACGTTGGATCTCCACTGTGATGTCATTCGAGGAGTTCACGTCTGCCCCGAGTCCTCTACTACTTAAAAATGATAGCTGTCGATAGCTGATGTTTTGTCCAAGGTGGTCTGCGACGCAACGTGGACGCCCAAAGCTGTAGACGTCCAGAGGTGTACATGTCCAGATTTATACACGACCAGTGTTGTAGACGTCCAAGGTTGTAGACACCCAACGTTGTAGACGTCCAAAGTTGTACACGTCCAAAGTTGTAGACACCCAAAGTTGTAGACGTCCAAAGTTGTAGACGTCCAAAGGTGTAGACGTCCAAAGTTGTAGACGTCCAAAGTTGTCGAAGTCCACAGTTGTAGACGTCCAAAGTTGTAGACGTCCAAAGTTGTAGACGTCCAAAGTTGTAGACGTCCAAAGGTGTCGACGTCCAAAGTTGTAGCTGTTTCAGAGTTAGACACGTCCAGTGTTGTGGATGTCCAAAGTTGTAGACGTCCAAAGTTGTCGAAGTCCACAGTTGTAGACGTCCAAAGTTGTAGACGTCCAAAGTTGTAGACACCCAAAGTTGTAGACGTCCAAAGTTATAGATGTTCCAGAGTTATACACGTCCAGTGTTGTGGATGTCCAAAGTTGTAGACGTCCAAAGTTGTAGACGTCCAAAGTTGTAGACACCCAAAGTTGTAGACGTCCAAAGTTATAGATGTTCCAGAGTTATACACGTCCAGTGTTGTGGATGTCCAAAGTTGTAGACGTCCAAAGTTGTCGAAGTCCACAGTTGTAGACGTCCAAAGTTGTAGACGTCCAAAGTTGTAGACGTCCAAAGTTGTAGACGTCCAAAGTTGTAGATGTCCAAAGTTGTAGACGTCCAAAGGTGTCGACGTCCAAAGTTGTAGCTGTTTCAGAGTTGGACACGTCCAGTGTTGTGGATGTCCAAAGTTGTAGACGTCCAAAGTTGTCGAAGTCCAAATTTGTAGACGTCCAAAGTTGTAGACGTCCAACGTTGTAGACGTCCAAAGTTGAAGACGCGCAAATTGTGGGCGAGTGGTGTCGAGCCGCATGATCACGCTCGCCTCGATGTGACCCATTCCCCATTCAGAACAAAGAGCGTCACATCGCTTATACGAGATGTAGCACCGTCTGGTTGCAACCATCTGGACCGATGATGCCGCCATGCCACAGACAGCTCCAAACTATCAATCTCTGTGGATGCATTGGTGCTTAGTCGAAAGCTTGTGGAATGTGTTCCCTCCCTTTGTTTGTTGTCATAGTCGGTGCGCCGAAACCAAGTCTCAACTCTCCGGCCTACATTTCCTGTGCCAGGAGTTGCCAGTGGTCATCCGGCTTTTATTCAGGAATCAGAACAATCGTGTCCAAATCCACCCAATTGTGCTGATCGACAACTATGAGACCAGAGTTGCGTGTTCAAACATTGCATTGATGACACTTGGCGGAGAAGAAGTCACGAACTGTACGGGCTAAACAATTGTACACGAGTCTAGGAATGCGTCAAGTACATCCTAGTTCGTGTAGAGCACATGTACGGCTGACGTCCGTACAACTGGGCACCTCCAAGTCTAGTGGCTTACACAAGTGCTGAGTAGCGCTAAGTGGCCAAGATAACCAACTTGATGTGCATAACTAAAGACATCTAGCAGGTGGTCGTTGTTGAGTAGCTCGGCAAGTAACGAAAAATACTCAACGTTTGCACGAAGACATATTTGTTTTGCTCCAAAAATGAGCACTGCTCCTGATTCTTTTTTTGTGTGACGTGTATTCCGCGAGCCTGTCAGCTGTACATGGTGGGCCATCTAGTGGCTCCTTTTTAATGCATAGGTTCTGCGGACACTGACAGCTGTTTTCCGCTCGAAATCTTGACAGAGCTGCGATTTGGACCCATCTGATCTTTTTTTGTGTGGAACCGTGAAGGACCAAGACTTCTGAGACGTGCGCAACTCAGACGTCAAAACGAGGGGCCTGATCTTCCACAAGTCTGTACAATTGCTCCAATATGCCGATCATGGGGAGAAATCAACAAGCTGTCAGTGGTGCTTTTGTGAGCATAGAGAGGAAGCGGCTAAGTTGGGTCTTGCAGTGAACAAAGTACATGCTGTCAACAAGAAAGGTCCATAAACACCGACATCTTGGACAAAGTGTCACAATCGACAGATGCAGTTTCGATGTAGTTACGGACATTGTCTATTTAGGCGGAGCCTAGAAGATGAAGGATAACTCTGGCCAATCGCTGTGCCTCTGGCCTTAGACGGCAATTGCAAAATAAAGCCATCTCTCGAAGAACCAAGCTATCTTTGCATCAGACCTTGATAGTCCTATTCGTAGTCCTATTGTATGGACAATATCAGATGAGGACGAAGCGATTCTTGGTGGATCCTTCGAATTATATTTGGTCCCGTTTGAGTGGAATGAATTTGGAAGAGAGGACTGAAAAACGAACTCTACGAGCTGGACAACGACCTTCGCCCAGTTAAATGAAATGAGAGAATGGACACAAATGCTCCGGCTAGAGGCCAACCCTGAGGGGCAACGTGTTAGAACTAGCCTCAGATGGCGTATCCAGCTGAAAAGAGACCCCAATCAGCTGGGGGGGGCCTACCCCAAGACCGTGCTAGTTGGAGAGGCATATTGACTGCGGCTCAGGACCACACCAGACTGTAACGCCAGCCAAAGAAGAAGAAGATAATGGCAAGGGGGACTTTCGGCATGATTGGGAATTTTGATTATCCAATCACGCTCCCAAGCATAGGCACTTGCGTGATGTTGATGTACATTGGACCACGAGCGATGAAACCAAGCCAAGCGACAAGGATGTGATAGAATACATCATACCTCTTATTCAGTTGTTGCTGTGAACAATCGTAGTCGGCTCTCGTTTGGCTGCTTCTATGTGCTTTCAGCCGCCTACAGTTAGCTAATGTCGTGGTGTAATCCATCTGTTCGTGAGTTATATGCCATTTGCATCCATACCGTTGGCCGGCGATAATGTAGGTTGTAGTCTGGCTTCCAGCCGATCGCACTGGGCAGTCATTATCGCATTTTTATCACTCGTGAAAGTGACTGTTTGGCTAACACCCTCGCCCATCACAGATTGCAACGCTTCACACAAAAGGCATTTATGAATGACGACTTTAGAACGAATGCTGATGAATCAAGAAAAAAGAATTCATTCTAGCTAAATTCAAAGTAATTTGCAGCAAACCACTGCTAAGAGCCCTCAAACAGGCACTTCATAAATATTTTCCGACACTTGTCAAGTCAGAGGTGACTCTAGATATAGTGAAGTGCACAGCTCAGTGTTTGCAATGAGCTGTTCCCTTGGTGATTTCGTCACTAAGCCTCGATACAATGGTTCTAGAAATTGTTCCACTCGAAGGTATTTGAATGAAAAAATTCGTTTTACAACCATTACCAATTAGCAAGCTCGTAAATTTCAAACAGCTCCAGTCGTATCTTATCGCAAAGGTGACCAGGGACCATCACGTACAGAAAACACGTTAGTCTTAAGGGCGATATCAGTTACAATATCTCATTGCAACTTGCCGATAAAAGCGAGGTCCATAAATGTTTTCTAATCGAACTCCGGCTAGTCTGAAGAAGCGAAACAAGCTAACGTTCAGTTAAAGAGGGTGGACAGAGCGAGTTAGTAGCAAGTACGCTATAGAAGTGCCTCTCTTTTGCAATGAATCTGCTTGGGATATTTATAGTTTGTTTCGCTACGTGTCTAATGGCAAGAGGTAAGAAAAAAACTGTGAATTAAAACCAATTCGAATCAGAAAACGGTGTATTATAATTTCAGCACAAACAAATGGAGTGCGATGCTATTCCTGCGACGACTGTGAGGATGCAGACCTCCTGAGTATGGATGACTACGAATGGTGTTCGATTGATCCGGAGCCTACAACGACAGTAACCACAGATCCGTCTATAACTCCAACAAACCCAACGAGTCCTACGGAAACGACCACGGGCTCTTCTACAACGCCAACAGAACCAACGAGACCTACGGAAACAACCATCAGCCCTTCCCCAACTCCAACAGAACCAACGAGTCCTACGGAAACGACCACGGGCTCTTCTACAACTCCAGCAGAACCAACGAGTCCTACGGAAACGACCACGGTCTTAACTCCAACTCCAGCAGAACCAACGAGTCCTACGGAAACGACCACGGGCTCTTCTACAACGCCAACAGATCCAACGAGTCCTACGGAAACGACAACGGGCTCTTCTACAACTCCAGCAGAACCAACGAGTCCTACGGAAACGACCACGGTCTTAACTCCAACTCCAACAGATCCAACGCGTCCTACTGAAACGACCACGGGCTCTTCTACAACTCCAGCAGAACCAACGAGTCCTACGGAAACGACCACGGTCTTAACTCCAACTCCAACAGATCCAACGAGTCCTACGGAAACGACCACGGGCTCTTCTTCAACTCCAGCAGAACCAACGAGTCCTACGGAAACGACCACGGGCTCTTCTACAACTCCAGCAGAACCAACGAGTCCTACGGAAACGACCACGGGCTCTTCTACAACGCCAACAGATCCAACGAGTATTACGGAAACGACAACGGGCTCTTCTACAGCTCCAGCAGAACCAACGAGTCCTACGGAAACGACCACGGTCTTAACTCCAACTCCAACAGAACCAACGAGTCCTACTGAAACGACCACGGGCTCTTCTACAACTCCAGCAGAACCAACGAGTCCTACGGAAACGACCACGGGCTCTTCTTCAACTCCAGCAGAACCAACGAGTCCTACGGAAACGACCACGGGCTCTTCTACAACGCCAACAGATCCAACGAGTCCTACGGAAACGACCACGGGCTCTTATACAACTCCAGCAGAACCAACGAGTCCTACGGAAACGACCACGGGCTCTTCTTCAACTCCAGCAGAACCAACGAGTCCTACGGAAACGACCACGGGCTCTTCTACAACGCCAACAGAACCAACTAGTCCCACAGAAACGACCACGGACTCTTCTTCAACCCCAGCAGAACCAACGAGTCCTACGGAAACAACCACGGGCTCTTCTTCAACTCCAGCAGAACCAACGAGTCCTACGGAAACGACCACGGGCTCTTCTACAACGCCAACAGAACCAACGAGTCCCACAGAAACGACCACGGACTTTTCTTCAACCCCAGCAGAACCAACGAGTACTACTGAAACGACCACGGGCTCTTCTACAACTCCAGCAGAACTAACGAGTCCTACGGAAACGACCACGGGCTCTTCTACAACGCCAACAGATCCAACGAGTCCTACTGAAACGACCACGGGCTCTTCTACAACTCCAGCAGAACTAACGAGTCCTACGGAAACGACCACGGGCTCTTCTACAACGCCAACAGATCCAACGAGTCCTACGGAAACGACCACGGGCTCTTCTACAACTCCAGCAAAACCAACGAGTCCTACGGAAACGACCACAGTCTTAACTCCAACTCCAACAGAACCAACGAGTCCTACGGAAACGACCACGGGCTCTTCTACAACTCCAGCAGAACCAACAAGTCCTACGACGAGTCCTACGGAAACGACCACGGGCTCTTCTACAACTCCAGCGGAACCAACGAGTCCTACGGAAACGACCACTGGATCTTCTTCAACTCCAACAGAACCAACGAGTCCTACTGAAACGACCACGGGCTCTTTTACAACTCCAGCAGAACCAACGAGTCCTACGGAAACGACCACGGGCTCTTCTTCAACTCCAGCAGAACCAACGAGTCCTACGGAAACGACCACGGGCTCTTCTACAACGCCAACAGAACCAACGAGACCTACGGAAACAACCATCAGCCCTTCCCCAACTCCAACAGAACCAACGAGTCCTACGGAAACGACCACGGGCTCTTCTTCAACTCCAGCAGAACCAACGAGTCCTACGGAAACGACCACGGGCTCTTCTTCAACTCCAGCAGAACCAACGAGTCCTACGGAAACGACAACGGGCTCTTCTACAACTCCAGTAGAACCAACGAGTCCTACGGAAACGACCACGGGATCTTCTTCAACTCCAGCAGAACCAACGAGTCCTACGGAAACGACTACGGTCTTAACTCCAACTCCAACAGAACCAACGAGTCCTACTGAAACGACCACGGGCTCTTCTACAACTCCAGCAGAACCAACGAGTCCTACGGAAACGACCACGGGATCTTCTTCAACTCCAGCAGAACCAACGAGTCCTACGGAAACGACTACGGTCTTAACTCCAACTCCAACAGAACCAACGAGTCCTACGGAAACGACCACGGGCTCTTCTTCAACTCCAGCAGAACCAACGAGTCCTACGGAAACGACCACGGGATCTTCTTCAACTCCAGCAGAACCAACGAGTCCTACGGAAACGACTACGGTCTTAACTCCAACTCCAACAGAACCAACGAGTCCTACGGAAACGACCACGGGCTCTTCTTCAACTCCAGCAGAACCAACGAGTCCTACGGAAACGACCACGGGATCTTCTTCAACTCCAGCAGAACCAACGAGTCCTACGGAAACGACCACGGGATCTTCTTCAACTCCAGCAGAACCAACGAGTCCTACGGAAACGACCACGGTCTTAACTCCAACTCCAACAGAACCAACGAGTCCTACTGAAACGACCACGGGCTCTTCTACAACTTCAACAGAACCAACGAGTCCTACTGAAACGACCACGGGCTCTTCTACAACTCCAACAGAACCAACGAGTCCTACGGAAACGACCACGGGCTCTTCTTCAACTCCAGCAGAACCAACGAGTCCTACGGAAACGACCACGGTCTTAACTCCAACTCCAACAGATCCAACGAGTCCTACGGAAACGACCACGGGCTCAACTCCAACTCCAACAGAACCAACCGATACCACGGATTCGACCAGAGATCCCGTGGAAGAACTTCCGAGGGCGTTCATCCCACCCGAAGACAGGTTCCAGTCAAGGCGGCTCACAGCACGATCTGTGGACACGCTGTTGCGGAACTACAAACCGCGCAAGGTGCGCGCAATCGACCAACCTTCTTTTCACTGTTACAGAATCGTTAAAAATGGTAAGTTGCGTCCTAATTGCCTGCTATCTCTTCTCATTCCATGCTCCTTACAGACGGTGATGGCAAATCAGTGGTGAAGCGAGGATGTGTGCAGGTCCCTGTCGACAAGGGCGCGTGCGAGGTACTCGGAGAACGTAACGGCCCTCTCGAAAAATGCAAAATCTGCACCTCGGACTGGTGCAACAGCGGCACACTGGCCCAAGCCAGCACCCTCCTGCTGGTAGCCGCTGTCCTGATGATGAAACTCTTGTAGATAGTTTAACTTTAAGTACATAAATAAAGTGAAATATTTTTAAAACTGTTTATTTTCATTTTTAAACAATTCTCGTGCACCAACTTTGGCCCAGACAGTGAATGGAAACTGGCGATGTTTTAGGGGTTCCTGTGGCTGTTGGTCGATGTTCTAGACGCCCCTGAACTTGGAAACTCCCAGCCAGGAGCCGAAAGTAACGAGGACAGGCATGAAACGAGGACAAAGCATTGTCTATTCGGCGAATGAAAGATCGCATACGACAATGTGCTGTCCAAGGTCTTGCTTGGTTTTTGGAGAAGTCGATGATTCCTCGGGATCGGTGACAAGTTTGAGTGAGATTCTCAGTACAAAATTGCATCTGTTTGCTGTGAGATCATCAGCAAAGCTATGTTTAGCGTTGCTTCACAAGTGGATGGGACCTACTCCTTTATACCGAATCCGAACGGCAAAGTTGGAGAAGCCTTTCATAGACAGGCATACACTTTGAATAGCTCGAGAAGGTTTCGGGACTCAAATGCGTATGGGTCGACGCAACAACAGACTACGCCACAGGGAATGTATATTCGGGTGTCATATAAAATTCAAGTCCGAAAGACTTTTACGCTTACCTAGCTCATTTTATGAACGATAACCAGTGTCGACACTTCTCCATGCATCGTGTGGGTAATGCGCTGCGAGCTGCCTTTTCAAAGGCACGTGATTTTAATGATTATTATTAGTGCTCAATTGCGGAGTGATATCCTAAATTTTTCCCTTATCGGTCTGCGTGGCCATCAAACGAATGGTGCAATATTGCCAACTAATCGATAGTTCTCGCTATCTTATTTTAAAAAATCCGCTATTATCTTTTTGGCAAAACTGGCTTTAACAGCTGACGCACGTTTCGTGTTTTGTTTCACTGTCAACTTTTATTATCAAAATTCGTGCTCTGTTAAGAAAGTTCATCGCGCGCTTCTTCCATTTTATGGTCAGTTTAAGACGAAGCTCATTTTTGGCTCAATGGGTACGCAGCAGTAAGCAGTACGCAGCTGAATGGGTAAGCAGAATTGTCGATTTTGGAATGAATATCAGCCAGAAGCATTGCAAGAGCTACCAATGCATCCAGAAAAAGTCACAGTTTGGTGCGGTTTATGGGCTGGTGGCATCATTGGACCGTACTTCTTCAAAGATGATGCGAATCGTAACCTAACTGTGAATGCTGAGCGCTACCGTGAGATGATATCTAACTTTTTTTTGCCCAAAATGCAAGAGCTTGACTTGCATGACATGTGGTTTCAACAAGACGGGGCCACATGCCACACAGCACGCGCAGCAATGGACTTATTGAGAGGCGAGTTCGGTGAACATTTTATTTCACGTTCGGGACCGGTCAATTGACCGCCTAGATCGTGCGATTTAACGCCTTTAGACTATTTTTTGTGGGGCTATGTTAAAGCTCATGTCTATACAGACAAGACCGCTTCAATTGACGCATTGGAAGACAACATTGTCTTCCATTTATTCGTGAGATACCGGCCGAAATGTTGGAAAGAGTATGCCAAAACCGGACTTAGCAGATGGACCATTTGAGGCGCAGTCAAGGTCAACATTTGCATGAAATAATCTTCAAACATTAAATTATATGGACCGTACTATCGATTCAAATAAAGATTTCATGCATTTTTCTGAATTTTATGCGCTTTTTTTTTTTTGAAAAACTTTCCTAAAGCTTTTAAAAAATCACCCTTTATAAAAAAAAACTAGATAAAGACAAAAGTGACACATTTTCTCGGCCAAATGGTACATATTTTTGATTGAGTTTTGATGATCCGTTCCGCTGTACCGTTAGCTCAAGATTGGGACTTTGAAATTTACAAAAACTGAGGTATTTTCAAATGTTGTCTTTTCAATTGTTTATCTTATTACTCATTTGTAATGGATCGTCGATGGCCAGCTGCGCTCGATTCAAAATTGCCGTCCGCTCGCGCGTCGACCCAGATGATCGAAGTCTTGTTCACACTCATCGTGACCTATCGTTTGAGTCACCGAGAGTGTGTTTATATTCGTCGCCGATGGAATTTGAGTTGACCTACATTTAGCAGCATAGAACCCGAAGTAATTTGCCCAGTGTTGACTTAAGACGCAATGACTCCGTTGAGGGCAGCATTAATCGTTATTGGGGTAGGCGGCGGCTGGGTGATATTGAATGTGGCGATCAAGTTGTGGACATGGTACAAGCTATTGAGATCGACGGGGCTTTGGAACTGGCTGCACTGAGAGGAGTGTGCGAACGACGAATATAGGAGCAAGTCTTCATTTGGCAGCAGCATGGTTCTAGCATGGTCTACCCTAAATATAAAATAAAATTATAGTCTTTAATGTAAATTCACTTTAACAAATAAAATAAGGAATTTCCAACTGCGTCAACAGTTTTTCCGATCGATTTAAATCCCAAGCGATTCCGTCTCGAATTAAATCAAATCAAAGTGGATTACTGAAGACTTCGGTTACGAAGCCATCATATTACGAAGCCACTGGTTGTTTTTTTCTGATATCTCCGTTTCGTATTTTGGGGGAAGTTTTAGGGTTGACGTGAGCGATGTGCGTGGGCTTAGAGTGAATCTCTTCGCTGTGTATGTCCACCTATCCCGCTCTAAACCAGCTGTCTTGGCGCTGAGTGAAAGACAGGTAGAGGAGGAAACCGATTTATCGGATTTAAACCTGCCTGGATATAGCTTGGTGCCGCAAGATGCGGTCTCGCCCTCTACGTACGTAGTGATGTAGCTCACCAATTTCAACTTCAATACGGCCTCTGTTCCAATCCGGAATTTAATTTTCGGTGGTTAAAACTCCATGTCCGTAGGCATTTAATCCACTACTGCTTTATTTATAGAAGCCCAAACCGGGATAGCAATTCAATTTTTAACGAATTTGATGCGCTATCCGACTCCATCTCAAGAATGGTATCCCTGTATCCTCGCACTGAAATTGCCGTTCAATGTACACAATTCTAATTGGCTTCGACATTCGGGCCAGACAACATCCGAAGGAAGGTATGTTGAAATCTCTGCTGAGGTAAGCAATCCGACCCAGCTAGTAAATGAGCCCACACGAATACCTGACATCCCAGATCATCCCGACAACGCCCTGGACCTGTTTCTCACCTCTCATCCTGAGAAATATTCTCTTGACATTCTGTCACCTCTAGGCCGTCTCTAGTTGCGAATGCAGTTTTCTCTCGGTCCTCTGGATGCACTTCAACTTGCCAGTATCCTGATTGACAATCCAGGGTGGTGTGCCATACTGAACCTGCTGCCGAATCCAAAGTGTCATCGATTCTGGGGAGGAGAACGGAGTCTTGATTGTAACCGCGATCAAGTGGCGTAAATCGACCCGTCTTTCTTTTTCACCATTGCGATGGGAGATGCCCAAGGACTGGAGCTAGCCTCTATGATTCCTCGGCGCAGCATGTCATCTATTATTTCTCGAGACTGACGGCGTGGAGGTTGTTTAATTGGCTTAGCTGAGCCGACGTCGATTCGGTGCTAGACAATGTTTGTTCCGGCCACGTCCTCTGGACCCATTGAGAAGATGTCCTTAAATTCGTGCAAAAGTGATTTGACTGCTAGCCGTTGTGTTGGCTCGAGATGTTCTAGAAATCCTACCAGGAGTTCTGACAGGCTGTCTGGAAAAGGCGTGTCGTTAAGTAATCGGAAGGCACACTTGTCGAAAACATTGCTTCTGTTCGCGGAGGGATTACACAGTCACTAATAACTCGCAAGCAGTCTGCTCTCACATGCCTTTCCGTCGGTGCTGCATGGGCAAGATGTATTGCATCATCATCAGTCCCACAAGTCAAAGCAATAGGATGTCCGCCGATTACTATTTGACTAGAAGAAAAGTCCAACACACCCTTCGTCACTTGAAGAACATCAACACCTAGGATACCGTGGCAGCCAGCGGGAAGTGGAAAATCAACCACTAGCAACTAAACCGACTAAGTGTGAACTTTTAAATGAGCTACCGCATAAGGTTCGTAAGCTTACGCTCCCGGATAGGAGACGGGTATTGTGAGGAATGACTGATCGACTCACCAAAGTCACAGAGGATCCCGTATCTACCAACATCCGACAAGAAACTTTGCGGACTACCATGGGGACAGTAACCCACTGTGACTATTCTGCGAATAAGTGTTGAAAATCTGGGGTCGATTATGTATGATTGCTGGTCGTTTTCCGACACGTCGGCTATTTCCTCGCAACGACTTCTTGGCGGACTGCCCACGATTACCTCTGGTGGCCGGTAGGTGCTGATTGCGTACTTCAATGGACCTAGCCTGATAGATTGTCTGCGTTGCAAGGCGATCAGATTCTACAGTGATGGCACTCGACACCGCGTCAGCGAATGTTTTCGGATCGGTCCGCCTTGCCTTATTCTGCACACCGCGATCATAGATTCCATCGACAAATTGTATAATGGCAATTCGCTCTTGCGCACTTGAATGGCAATCAGTGAATATGACTCTGGTGAGTCGTTGAATATCGCTAGCAAACGCACCAAGGTCTTCATTGAGCCGCTGCCGCCTGGAACGAAAAGTACCACGAGAAACATGTTTTTCTTGACTCACAAACCGAGCTGTAGGGGCTGAATCGGTTTTTCGTAATCGGTGGTTTCTCCTCGGAGAAGTGTTGCTAGTGTCCGAGCTTTTTGTGGGCTCGTCCAGCCATTGGCTTCAGCGATGATCTCAATGGTTGTGGATGATCTCGAATGGTTGTGGAAAGAGATTGCAACTATTTGGAGATAAACTGCGATGACAATGTGGCTGACACTCTTCTGCTGGAGTCTCTTTAGGAATTTGTGTGTGTTCTTTTGAAGTTAGATTTTCGGGGGTAGAGCATTCGAAGATCTTCTTAGCAAATGTTGTCCCGGTCATTGTTCTTAGCTCTTCGGACTGGCGCTGCTGCTCTGGCCGATGTTGATTTTGAATAAAACACACATTATTTGGGAAACTATTGTCATTTCTTTTTATTGTGGTAATATTGGTATGGTTCAAGTTTGTATGGAACAAAATATCGGCCAAATGGCCGCCGCGACCTCGGCGGCACACCTCCATCCGATGGTCCAAATTTTCGATGACGCTGAGGCATAATTGAGGTTCTATGCCGATAACGTGCCGAATTATCTCATGCTTTAGCTCTTGTATTGTTGCTGGCTTATCGACGTACACCCCAAAGAAAAAACTCCAACGGTGTCAAATCACATGATCTTGGCGGCCAATTGACATCGCCACCACGTGAGATAACACGTGAGATAACCATTGAATTTGTCGCGCAAAAGAGCCATTGTTTCGTTAGCTGTGTGGCCAGTGGCACCGTCCTATTGAAACCACATATCGTCCACATTCATATCTTCCAGTTCGGGCCATAAAAAGTTCGTTATCATGTCACGATAGCGAACACCATTTGGGAAAAATACGGCCCGATGATGCCGCCAGCCTAAAGCATTGGTTTTTCGACAATCACTCTTGGCAATTCTGCTTATCGACGAACCCACTGAGGCGGAAATGTGCCTCATCACTGAAGATGATTTTCTTCGAAAATTGATCATCCACTGTTGCCATTTCTTGCCACCATTCTGACCATTGACGATGCTTGAAATGGTCAAGAGGCTTTAGTTCTTGAGCCAATTGCACCTTGTAAGCGTGTAAATGCAAGTCTTTATGCATAATGCTCATCAACGACTAGCGGGAGAGGTGCAATTGTTGGGCACGACGACGAGTTGAGGTGGACGGCTCTTCAGCCACACTATCGCGAACAGCAGCAATATTTTCTGCAGTACGAGCTGTACGAGCATGCACTGGTGTTTTCACATCTCCCACAGGTTTGCTAAAATTTTTCCACGATTTTTCCGATTGTACGCACATTTGACACATTTGACCCGAACAAATCACGAAGTGCACGTAAATTTTAATAATAAGCCTGAATATCTTTAACGCGTTGCTCGATTGTGTACCTTTCCATGGTTCAAATTGAGTTAGTCTGAAATTGAGAATTTATTTATTTATTTATTTATTATAATATTAATGTACAATTAAAATTGTAATCAATATGAACTATAGGGGCCAAATAGTGGCGATGACTTACGGCCCTCGAAATACTTATGTCTGTCTATATTGTAAGCTTACCTACGATACTTTTAAAAATATTAATATTGGATTGGTTTGGCTTCTTGAGGAGATGTAGTAGGTCTACGTTGTGGTTGAGGTTGTTTTGCAGTGCAGGTTGCGATGATAAAAAGCATTGACTTAAGAGATGGGTGGTGGTTACTGGTCTGCGGCAGGTGAGGCAGTTTGGAGGGGACTCCCTTTTGAGCAGGTGCTGGTGAGTGAATTCTGTGTGTCCAAGACGGAGCCGGATATACATCCTAATATCCGATTTAGGTATATCGGTTGGAAATTTTGGCTGAGTCTTATTAGGGTTAATTATTTGATAGTGATGTTTATAATTCTCCCACTCGCGTAATATTTGTTGTTGGCACTTTTGATTTATGTATCTCTTTAGATCGCATTGAGAGAAGGTGTTGTAGGAGAGGATTGGTGCCTTGAGAGCGGCATTTGCAGCAGCATCTGCATATTCATTGCCCGCAATTCCAACATGGCCTGGTGTCCATAGCAGCTTTAACTTCGTTTGTGATTTGATGAGGATATCACGAATTTTGGATGGGGTTATAGGGTCGTTTTGTGGATTTGCGACGGCTTTTATAACAGACAGGCTGTCGGAGCAAATAACCCACTTACCTCTTGTTTGGGAATATTTTTTAGCGGCGTGGAGTATAGCTACTGCTTCTGCGGTGTATATGGAGGCGATGTTCGGTAGGATGCCTTGCAAAATGATCAAGCCTTCTTGATTTACAACTGCATAGGCTGTGTTGTCGTCTGTTTTGGAGCCGTCTGTGTATATAAAGTTCCAGCCCGTACGTTTAAAAGTTTCATGGATCTCATTGAATCGAGCTGTGTATACAGTATTGCTAGTTGTGTCTTTACGTAGTACGTGCAGATCCAGAAGTATGGAGTCCTCATGGAGTGACCATGGTGGATATGTAGGCGTAAACTTGGTTGCTCTCTTGCGAGGTAGATCGGTTTGTTGTCCCCAACGTAGGATGCAGTGGATTGCGGAGGGGAACCTTCGATTATGACTGTGGGTAATGGCCTTAGCTGTATCTTGGTCAATTATCGATCCCGTTTGGAAGTGGAGTTTCGCATTGAGTCGTGCAATGGATACAAAATATCTTTCTTCCAAAGAAGGAAGTCCAGCTTCAGCGAGGATGTTTTTGACTGGAGTAGTAGGAAATGCTCCAATGCTGGTTCTGGCTGCTTGGTGGTAAGTAGGTGCAACTATGTTCCTTGTAGACTTCGGACAAGAGCCGTATATAGCCAAACCGTAATCCAATTTACTAAGAACTAACATCTTTGAAATATTGCAAAGTGAATTTACATGAATATTACTTTTATTTGAGGCTAGATATTTAATTATATTGAGTCTTACAGCTAAAGATTGCTTAAGATTAATACAGTGGGGCTTCCAATTATACCTATTATTAATTAACAAACCTAGGACGTTAAGGTTAGACACTGTTTCAATCTTAATGTTGTTGAACACTAATTCTACACTAATACATTTTACTTTCCTACATATGTGAATTAATTTACATTTTTCCAAAGATAATTTAGATCCAGAAGTGTGTGACCATTCACAAATTTCTTTCAGTAATTCAGAAAGTATATTTTTGGTTTTATTTAAATCATTGTATTTACATATTATAAAGGCGTCATCGGCATAGATACAATGATCTAAATCTTTGTAATTAGTTATGATTTCACTGAGTTGATTAAAGGCTATTGAAAAACAGATTACCGATAAAGGAGACCCTTGCGGGATTCCATTACTCAGCGGCATTAATTTAGAAAACATACTGCGGATTTTTATGAAGCATTTTCTGTTAGTTAGAAAGGACTTGAAGTGTCCGAACATTTTTGGGCCGATTCCCCAATCCCTTAGCTTGTTGAGTATAAGGTGGATGCCTACCCGATCGAAGGCTTTCTAAAAGTCTAAAGCTAGTATTGTGATGTGATGTGGTTGCGGGCGGAGAGGGCTTTGGTAATAGCAAAGTCCAAATGAAGGAGCGCATCTATGCATCCTCTCTTAGGTTTGAAACCGACTTGGTTAGGTGTTAGTAACTTTTTGTGTTCTGCGAACCACATGAACCTATTGGCGATTATTTGAGTACTTTTGATAAACAGGGAAGTAGTGAAATTGGGCGATAGCTGTTTACGCTAGAGGGGTCTTTCTAAGGTTTGGGTATAGGTATTATGGTAGCTATCTTCCAGCTTTATGGGATAGTGCCTTTGCTGAAGATGTTGTTGTAAAGCGACAGGAGTCTTACTTTGGATGATGGAGGAAGGTTTTTAATCATAGGGTAAGAAATTCTATCCCTTCCAGGTGTTTTCCCTACTAATTTAGACAGACACCTCTCTAGTTCAAGCGGGGTAAAGTCTGATTCTATGCGAAGTATGGCCGAGTTCCTGGCTTCTTGGGGCATTATGTTAAGGCTTTCCAGTTTCAGCCTGTTAAAAGGTGGGGAGAAGTTGGAGTTATCGGAATTGGTAGACAAAGTTTCGGCTGATTGAAGCAATGGATTTACGTGTTGGATTGCCTGTCAGAGTCTTGATTTTTTGCCAAACTAAGCTTGGTGTTGAGCTTGAATTAATGTTGCCTGTGAATTCTTGGAAGCTCTTTAATTTGCTGATTTTTAGCAATCTTCTAAAAACAGCATTAGCTTTTTTGTAGGCTAGTAAATTGACTTGAGTAGGATATTTCCTGAATACCCTCCAAGTTTTTAATTTTTCAGTTCTGAGTCTAGCCAAATCAGGATTCCACCAGGGAACAGATCGTTTGTGAGGTGTAGGCGATGTTTGCGGGATGGCCACATTAGCTGCACTACGAATGGCTTTAAGTATAATTGCAGCTTCTCTATTTACACATTGGATGGGAAATGGTGTCTTAGAAAGGCAAGCCTCCAGTATGTTTTGGAATAGCTTCCAGTTAGCTAGCCCAGTTTTAAATCTAGGCGTATGTTTATTAACATCGCATATGTTAGATAACAACAGTGAGATGGAAATAGGAAAGTGGTCGCTGTTGTGCAAGTCCTCAGCAATACTCCAAGTTATTTTTGGGAGAAGAATTGGTGAGCAGCAAGAAACGTCTACGTGAGTAAGCGTGCTATGAGTGGAGAAGTGGGTAGGGGAACCATCGTTTAGTATGGCTAAGTCAGACTTGATGATAAAGTTCTCGATAATCAAACCCCTTGCGTTGTTCTTAGGTGACCCCCAAAGCACACTCCAGGCGTTTAAATCGCCCGTGAGAATATATGGAGGTTGCACTTGCCGGATAATGTTTTCCAAATCTAGGGAAGCGAACTTAAGCCCAGGTGGGATGTATACACAGACAATCGTAACTTTAATACCCATATTAACCTGTACTGCAGTGGATAAGATATTTGACACAATTGGCTTGTGAATGTGAGCAATATGATCTTTAACCAGTATACCGATACCGTGCACTGAGTTTAAGTTGCCAGGCGAGTTAGAAAAATAGCCAATGTATGATTTTGGTGATGTGGGGACTTTATTATATGCTATATGAGTTTCTTGTAAAGAGACGATATCGTAATTGCGCTCTTTCATTATTAAATTCAGTTCGTCATAATTGTTGATGTAGCCGTTAAGGAAATGTCAAATGAAATGCAGAAAAAAACTTGACACTTAGGTGTGGTTCACATTCCACATCGGCCCTTTAACCACCCTTTAGTAGCACTTTGCTGCTCAACATCAGCACTCAAGAGCTTAAGTTTCGCAAGCAATTTTTCAAAATCCTCTCGCTTCATATCGAGTTGAGCATCCCACTTCTGACACCAGTGTTACGTATTTGCGGATTTTAAGGTGCTCAACGATAGGATGTCGAATAAAATAAACGATTTGAAGAAAATTTAAACACGTGCCTTGAGTTCAGCGAAAAACTAGACTTTATTACTCGGCGGTCAAAATCAAGAGTCTTCTGTCATAAGTGACAGGTCTCCGGGTATATGCAGCTTCTTCTGTCAAACATCTGCCGGGAGCGTTCGTAAATGCGCTCCAGTGCAATAAATTATTGCACTTATTTGGTCAAATGCTATTATTAATTATAGCTCAGATAAAGGATATCCTTTGGGAATGACATTGTTGAGTGGGTGGGAGGATGAGGATGGAGTTTGACCGAAATGTGATCTTTGGGCCAATACCCCATCGGTTCAGTTTAACCAAAATCAGATGGATGCCAACCCTGTCGAAGGCCTTTTCGAAGTCGAGTGACAATAGGGCGGATAGATATGTGTTGGTCGATGTTAAGTAGCGCATCAACACAGCCGCTTGGTTGATAGAGGTGAGATTGAGGGAGCCTATACACCAGAGAAGACGTTTTGCTATAATTTTTTCTAATACTTTAGATAGGCAGGAATTGAGTGAAACAGGGCGGCGTCTGTCGATTAAGTGAATTGATTTTCTTGCGAGGGTATGTGGAAATCTTCGACAAGACTCTATGGCGAACGTTCGCACACTGAAGTGTGATTTTCACTCACTAAAGCCACCTCCCTTGATATGTTATGACTACAACTAATTGAAGCACACAACTCTTTGATGAAAGTTCCTGCTAACAACGCAACAATGCGCGGGTGTAGACTATCCCAGGAGATCAAGGAGTCTAGCACCTTAAAGTCGGCGTAAGACGTTAGTTGCGTCAAGGATGAGATAAACTGCAGAGTCTGTATGCCCCTCCAGGCGCCGCTTATGTTGATAAGAGAACTTCTTAATTTCACCTTGAACTGATCAAGCTCAATTCAATTTTAAAACAGCTTGGTAGATCTGTAATCAGGAAGACCGAGCTTGGTTAGCTAGGCTTGCCACCTATGGTCATGAAATTTGGTTAATGACCGAACGACTAAGAGCAAGCTGCTGAGATGAGATTTCTGCGTGCTGTTGTGGGAATTACTCGCCGTGATAGGGTGAGAAACACGGCAGTGCGCGAGGACGTTAACATTGTTGCTTATGCAATGCTTCGGTGGTTTGGTCACGTGGCACGAATGTCCACTTCCGAGGCGGGCGTTGAAGGCGTTTCTAACGGGTAGGCGACCGCTTGGCAGACCCAGGAGGAGATGGTTGGACCAAGTCCAAAAACTCGCCTGGTAACGCTTGGGCACAACTCCTGATGAGTTAGTTAGAGTTAGAGCCGATGGCGGAGGATCGAGTTGCCTGGAGATCTCTCGTGAGTGGCTTACCCCCGCGACCCCTTTAGTGGAGCATGCGGTTCAGAAGACGATGATGAGAGAGTTTCAGAAAGCACAGCAAGTTGTAAATGAATGGCAAACATAATTGTTGGCAAACACGTTGTTTTAATAAAATCATGACTTTACTTGTGATTCTGTTCCTAAGCTGTGTGCAAGTCCACTTGAATGTCTTTTGGTGTGTTCGGCAATGCAGGCCAGACTTGTAGCGCTCTAGACAACCTAGGTGCTCGCAATTACGCGCCCACAGTGCTTCTCCACTCCATTTCGGCATTCTAAGCTGTGTAGTTCACTTGGCTCGGAATAAAGCCGTCCTCGGAAAAGAAGGTCTCAGCGTGGATGTAATGTCCTTCATCAAGGGGACAATGGACCCGACGTGTTTGTCAGTCGTAACTGAGCGGCGGCTGTCAAATATCCGCCCGAGATATGTCAAAAAATGGCAGAAAACCCGAATCCCTCTTTTGATATTCGAATGAAGATCGTATTCGGCTGCGCTGCTAGGATCAGCGCATTTTCTGTTCTGGACTTAGTTGTCCTGCCTGATGGACGCGACACGACATGACTACACACACCCTTCTGTTCTGCTCTGCCAATGCTTCCACACGACGCGTCTCATGTCCACACAAATCTCTCGAACATCTCTTGTTGGTGCGCACTCCTTTCAAAATCATCCCATTTAATGAACCAGCACAACCACCCCTCAGACTCCAAGAACAAGGACACACATCCAACACATATTTCACACTTTATTAATTTATCATTATCACATTCACAAATCCTAAAAGTTCTACAATACAAATCTACTGAACAGGATAAGGCAAACTAGAACTAGTGAGCCGCGGATGGCGTTGCTCTGGTTGCATCGGTCCTTGGTGCAAATCTTGCACTTCTCCATGGTGCTGTAGGGTTCCTTCACTAGGTCGCAGGCCGCAGCCTCCTCGGGGACCCTTACGCAGCCACGCTTGACGTAACGATAGCCAGACGAATCTGAAAATAGCAGTCAGTCAGTTATCCTGCAAAAGGCATAGTCTGCACTTACCTTTCTGAATGGTCTTGTAGCAATGATAACTGACGCCCTCGCCCGCAGCCCTACTCCTGCCAGTTCTATAGTTTCGCAGTAGCCTCGTAACAGCCCGCTTCGTTCGCCGCTTTTCCTCTAGTGAGGCAGGTTCGTCCTCCTCGATTGTCAATAGCTTACGAGCGCGGAAAGCTCTATTTTCAAACTTCGTTGTGCTGGTCTCACCCGTTGTGGACGTCACAGCTTCTGTTGTGGTGGTAGCCTCCTGAGGTGTCGTCCTTGTGGTCTCATCAGTTGTGGACGTCACGGCTTCTGTTGTGGTGGTAGCCTCCTGAGGTGTCGTCGTGGTGGTCTCACCAGTTGTGGACGTCACGGCTCCTGTTGTGGTGGTAGCCTCCTGAGGTGTCGTCGTGGTGGTCTCACCAGTTGTGGACGTCACGGCTTCCGTTGTGGTGGTAGCCTCCTGAGGTGTCGTCCTTGTGGTCTCACCAGTTGTGGACGTCACGGCTTCTGTTGTGGTGGTAGCCTCCTGAGGTGTCGTCGTGGTGGTCTCACCAGTTGTGGACGTCACGGCTTCTGTTGTGGTGGTAGCCTCCTGAGGTGTCGTCGTGGTGGTCTCACCAGTTGTGGACGTCACGGCTTCTGTTGTGGTGGTAGCCTCCTGAGGTGTCGTGGTGGTCTCACCAGTTGTGGACGTCACGGCTTCTGTTGTTGTGGTAGCCTCCTGAGGTGTCGTCGTGGTGGTCTCACCAGTCGTCGTGGTGGTCTCACCAGTTGTCGTTGTGGTCTCACCAGTTGTGGACGTCACGGCTTCTGTTGTGGTTGTAGCCTCCTGAGGTGTCGTCGTGGTGGTCTCACCAGTTGTGGACGTCACGGCTTCTGTTGTGGTGGTAGCCTCCTGAGGTGTCGTCGTGGTGGTCTCACCAGTTGTGGACGTCACGGCTTCTGTTGTGGTGGTAGCCTCCTGAGGTGTCGTCGTGGTGGTCTCATCAGTTGTCGTTGTGGTCTCACCAGTTGTGGACGTCACGGCTTCTGTTGTGGTGGTAGCCTCCTGAGGGGTCGTCGTTGTGGTCTCACCAGTTGTGGACGTCACGGCTTCTGTTGTGGTGGTAGCCTCCTGAGGTGTCGTCGTGGTGGTCTCACCAGTCGTCGTGGTGGTCTCACCAGTTGTCGTTGTGGTCTCACCAGTTGTGGACGTCACGGCTTCTGTTGTGGTGGTAGCCTCCTGAGGTGTTGTCGTGGTGGTCTCACCAGTTGTGGACGTCACGGCTTCTGTTGTGGTGGTAGCGTCCTGAGGTATCGTCGTTGCGGTCTCACCAGTTGTGGACGTCACGGCTTCTGTTGTGGTGGTAGCCTCCTCAGGTGTCGTCGTGGTGGCCTCACCAGTTGTGGACGTCACGGCTTCTGTTGTTGTGGTAGCCTCCTGAGGTGTCGTCGTTGTGGTCTCACCTGTTGTGGACGTCACGGCTTCTGTTGTGGTGGTAACCTCCTGAGGTGTCGTCGTGGTGGTCTCAGCAGTTGTGGACGTCACGGCTTCTGTTGTTGTGGTAGCCTTCTGAGGTGTCGTCGTTGTGGTCTCACCAGTTGTGGACGTCACGGCTTCTGTTGTGGTGGTAGCCTCTTGAGGTGTCGTCGTGGTGGTCTCACCAGTTGTGGACGTCACGGCTTCTGTTGTGGTGGTAGCCTCCTGAGGTGTCCTCGTGGTAGTCTCACCAGTCGTCGTGGTGGTCTCACCAGTTGTCGTTGTGGTCTCACCAGTTGTGGACGTCACGGCTTCTGTTGTGGTGGTAGCCTCCTGAGGTGTCGTCGTTGTGGCCTCACCAGTTGTGGACGTCACGCCTTCTGTTGTGGTGGTAGCGTCCTGAGGTGTCGTCGTTGTGGTCTCACCAATTGTGGACGTCACGGCTTCTGTTGTTGTTGTAGCCTCCTCAGGTGTCGTCGTTGTGGTCTCACCAGTTGTGGACATCACGGCTTCTGTTGTGGTGGTAGCCTCCTCAGGTGTCGTCGTGGTGGTCTCAGCAGTTGTGGACGTCACGGCATCTGTTGTGGTTGTAGCCTCCTGGGGTGTCGTCGTGGTGGTCTCACCAGTTGTGGACATCACGGCTTCTGTTGTTGTGGTAGTCTCCTGAGGTGTCGTCGTGGTAGTCTCACCAGTCGTCGTGGTGGTCTCACCAGTTGTGGACGTCACGGCTTCTGATGTGGTGGTAGCCTCCTCAGGTGTCGTCGTTGTGGCCTCACCAGTTGTGGACGTCACGGCTTCTGTTGTTGTGGTAGCCTCCTGAGGTGTCGTCGTGGTAGTCTCACCAGTCGTCGTGGTGGTCTCACCAGTTGTCGTTGTGGTCTCACCAGTTGTGGACGTCGCGGCTTCTGTTGTTGTGGTAGCCTCCTGAGGTGTCGTCGTGGTAGTCTCACCAGTCGTCGTGGTGGTCTCACCAGTTGTGGACGTCACGGCTTCTGTTGTGGTGGTAGCCTCCTGAGGTGTTGTCGTTGTGGTCTCACCAGTTGTGGACGTCACGGCTTCTGTTGTGGTGGTAGCCTCCTGAGGTGTTGTCGTTGTGGTCTCACCAGTTGTGGACGTCACGGCTTCTGTTGTGGTGGTAGCCTCCTCAGGTGTCGTCGTTGTGGTCTCACCAGTTGTGGACGTCACGGCTTCTGTTGTGGTGGTAGCCTCCTCAGGTGTCGTCGTTGTGGTCTCACCAGTTGTGGACGTCACGGCTTCTGTTGTTGTGGTAGCCTCCTGAGGTGTCGTCGTGGTGGTCTCACCAGTTGTGGACGTCACGGCTTCTGTTGTGGTGGTAGCCTCCTCAGGTGTCGTCGTTGTGGTCTCACCAGTTGTGGACGTCACGGCTTCTGTTGTGGTGGTAGCCTCCTGAGGTGTCGTCGTGGTGGTCTCACCAGTTGTGGACGTCATGGCTTCTGTTGTGGTGGTAGCCTCCTGAGGTGTCGTCGTGGTAGTCTCACCAGTCGTCGTGGTGGTCTCACCAGTTGTCGTTGTGGTCTCACCAGTTGTGGACGTCACGGCTTCTGTTGTTGTGGTAGCCTCCTGAGGTGTCGTCGTTGTGGTCTCACCAGTTGTGGACGTCACGGCTTCTGTTGTGGCGGTAGCCTCCTGAGGTGTCGTCGTGGTAGTCTCACCAGTCGTCGTGGTGGTCTCACCAGTTGTCGTTGTGGTCTCACCAGTTGTGGACGTCACGGCTTCTGTTGTTGTGGTAGCCTCCAGAGGTGTCGTCGTGGTAGTCTCACCAGTCGTCGTGGTGGTCTCACCAGTTGTGGACGTCACGGGGTCTGTTGTGGTGGTAGCCTCCTGAGGTGTCGTCGTTGTGGTCTCACCAGTTGTGGACGTCACGGCTTCTGTTGTTGTGGTAGCCTCCTGAGGTGTCGTCGTGGTGGTCTCACCAGTCGTCGTGGTGGTCTCAACAGTTGTCGTTGTGGTCTCACCAGATGTGGACGTCACGGCTTCTGTTGTTGTTGTAGCCTCCTCAGGTTTCGTCGTTGTGGTCTCAGCAGTTGTGGACGTCACGGCTTCTGTTGTGGTGGTAGCCTCCTCAGGTGTCGTCGTTGTGGTCTCACCAGTTGTGGACGTCACGGCTTCTGTTGTGGTGGTAGCCTCCTCAGGTGTCGTCGTTGTGGTCTCACCAGTTGTGGACGTCACGGCTTCTGTTGTGGTGGTAGCCTCCTCAGGTGTCGTCGTTGTGGTCTCACCAGTTGTGGACGTCACGGCTTCTGTTGTGGTGGTAGCGTCCTGAGGTGTCGTCGTGGTGTCGGCTTCTGTTGTGGTGGTAGCCTCCTCAGGTGTCGTCGTTGTGGTCTCACCAGTTGTGGACGTCACGGCTTCTGTTGTTGTGGTAGCCTCCAGAGGTGTCGTCGTGGTAGTCTCACCAGTCGTCGTGGTGGTCTCACCAGTTGTGGACGTCACGGGGTCTGTTGTGGTGGTAGCCTCCTGAGGTGTCGTCGTTGTGGTCTCACCAGTTGTGGACGTCACGGCTTCTGTTGTGGTGGTAGCCTCCTCAGGTGTCGTCGTTGTGGTCTCACCAGTTGTGGACGTCACGGCTTCTGTTGTTGTGGTAGCCTCCAGAGGTGTCGTCGTGGTAGTCTCACCAGTCGTCGTGGTGGTCTCACCAGTTGTGGACGTCACGGGGTCTGTTGTGGTGGTAGCCTCCTGAGGTGTCGTCGTTGTGGTCTCACCAGTTGTGGACGTCACGGCTTCTGTTGTGGCGGTAGCCTCCTGAGGTGTCGTCGTGGTAGTCTCACCAGTCGTCGTGGTGGTCTCACCAGTTGTCGTTGTGGTCTCACCAGTTGTGGACGTCACGGCTTCTGTTGTGGTGGTAGCCTCCTCAGGTGTCGTCGTTGTGGTCTCACCAGTTGTGGACGTCACGGCTTCTGTTGTTGTGGTAGCCTCCAGAGGTGTCGTCGTGGTAGTCTCACCAGTCGTCGTGGTGGTCTCACCAGTTGTGGACGTCACGGGGTCTGTTGTGGTGGTAGCCTCCTGAGGTGTCGTCGTTGTGGTCTCACCAGTTGTGGACGTCACGGCTTCTGTTGTGGCGGTAGCCTCCTGAGGTGTCGTCGTGGTAGTCTCACCAGTCGTCGTGGTGGTCTCACCAGTTGTCGTTGTGGTCTCACCAGTTGTGGACGTCACGGCTTCTGTTGTTGTGGTAGCCTCCAGAGGTGTCGTCGTGGTAGTCTCACCAGTCGTCGTGGTGGTCTCACCAGTTGTGGACGCCACGGCTTCTGTTGTGGTGGTAGCCTCCTGAGATGTCGTCGTTGTGGTCTCACCAGTTGTGGACGTCACGGCTTCTGTTGTGGTGGTAGCGTCCTGAGGTGTCGTCGTGGTGTCGGCTTCTGTTGTGGTGGTAGCCTCCTCAGGTGTCGTCGTTGTGGTCTCACCAGTTGTGGACGTCACGGCTTCTGTTGTTGTGGTAGCCTCCAGAGGTGTCGTCGTGGTAGTCTCACCAGTCGTCGTGGTGGTCTCACCAGTTGTGGACGTCACGGGGTCTGTTGTGGTGGTAGCCTCCTGAGGTGTCGTCGTTGTGGTCTCACCAGTTGTGGACGTCACGGCTTCTGTTGTGGTGGTAGCCTCCTGAGGTGTCGTGGTGGTCTCACCAGTTGTGGACGTCACGGCTTCTGTTGTGGTGGTAGCCTCCAGAGGTGTCGTCGTGGTAGTCTCACCAGTCGTCGTGGTGGTCTCACCAGTTGTGGACGTCACGGGGTCTGTTGTGGTGGTAGCCTCCTGAGGTGTCGTCGTTGTGGTCTCACCAGTTGTGGACGTCACGGCTTCTGTTGTGGCGGTAGCCTCCTGAGGTGTCGTCGTGGTAGTCTCACCAGTCGTCGTGGTGGTCTCACCAGTTGTCGTTGTGGTCTCACCAGTTGTGGACGTCACGGCTTCTGTTGTTGTGGTAGCCTCCAGAGGTGTCGTCGTGGTAGTCTCACCAGTCGTCGTGGTGGTCTCACCAGTTGTGGACGTCACGGGGTCTGTTGTGGTGGTAGCCTCCTGAGGTGTCGTCGTTGTGGTCTCACCAGTTGTGGACGTCACGGCTTCTGTTGTTGTGGTAGCCTCCTGAGGTGTCGTCGTGGTGGTCTCACCAGTCGTCGTGGTGGTCTCAACAGTTGTCGTTGTGGTCTCACCAGATGTGGACGTCACGGCTTCTGTTGTTGTTGTAGCCTCCTCAGGTTTCGTCGTTGTGGTCTCAGCAGTTGTGGACGTCACGGCTTCTGTTGTGGTGGTAGCCTCCTCAGGTGTCGTCGTTGTGGTCTCACCAGTTGTGGACGTCACGGCTTCTGTTGTTGTGGTAGCCTCCTGAGGTGTCGTCGTGGTGGTCTCACCAGTTGTGGACGCCACGGCTTCTGTTGTGGTGGTAGCCTCCTGAGATGTCGTCGTTGTGGTCTCACCAGTTGTGGACGTCACGGCTTCTGTTGTGGTGGTAGCGTCCTGAGGTGTCGTCGTGGTGTCGGCTTCTGTTGTGGTGGTAGCCTCCTCAGGTGTCGTCGTTGTGGTCTCACCAGTTGTGGACGTCACGGCTTCTGTTGTTGTGGTAGCCTCCAGAGGTGTCGTCGTGGTAGTCTCACCAGTCGTCGTGGTGGTCTCACCAGTTGTGGACGTCACGGGGTCTGTTGTGGTGGTAGCCTCCTGAGGTGTCGTCGTTGTGGTCTCACCAGTTGTGGACGTCACGGCTTCTGTTGTGGTGGTAGCCTCCTCAGGTGTCGTCGTTGTGGTCTCACCAGTTGTGGACGTCACGGCTTCTGTTGTTGTGGTAGCCTCCAGAGGTGTCGTCGTGGTAGTCTCACCAGTCGTCGTGGTGGTCTCACCAGTTGTGGACGTCACGGGGTCTGTTGTGGTGGTAGCCTCCTGAGGTGTCGTCGTTGTGGTCTCACCAGTTGTGGACGTCACGGCTTCTGTTGTGGCGGTAGCCTCCTGAGGTGTCGTCGTGGTAGTCTCACCAGTCGTCGTGGTGGTCTCACCAGTTGTCGTTGTGGTCTCACCAGTTGTGGACGTCACGGCTTCTGTTGTTGTGGTAGCCTCCAGAGGTGTCGTCGTGGTAGTCTCACCAGTCGTCGTGGTGGTCTCACCAGTTGTGGACGTCACGGGGTCTGTTGTGGTGGTAGCCTCCTGAGGTGTCGTCGTTGTGGTCTCACCAGTTGTGGACGTCACGGCTTCTGTTGTTGTGGTAGCCTCCTGAGGTGTCGTCGTGGTGGTCTCACCAGTCGTCGTGGTGGTCTCAACAGTTGTCGTTGTGGTCTCACCAGATGTGGACGTCACGGCTTCTGTTGTTGTTGTAGCCTCCTCAGGTTTCGTCGTTGTGGTCTCAGCAGTTGTGGACGTCACGGCTTCTGTTGTGGTGGTAGCCTCCTCAGGTGTCGTCGTTGTGGTCTCACCAGTTGTGGACGTCACGGCTTCTGTTGTTGTGGTAGCCTCCTGAGGTGTCGTCGTGGTGGTCTCACCAGTTGTGGACGCCACGGCTTCTGTTGTGGTGGTAGCCTCCTGAGATGTCGTCGTTGTGGTCTCACCAGTTGTGGACGTCACGGCTTCTGTTGTGGTGGTAGCGTCCTGAGGTGTCGTCGTGGTGTCGGCTTCTGTTGTGGTGGTAGCCTCCTCAGGTGTCGTCGTTGTGGTCTCACCAGTTGTGGACGTCACGGCTTCTGTTGTTGTGGTAGCCTCCAGAGGTGTCGTCGTGGTAGTCTCACCAGTCGTCGTGGTGGTCTCACCAGTTGTGGACGTCACGGGGTCTGTTGTGGTGGTAGCCTCCTGAGGTGTCGTCGTTGTGGTCTCACCAGTTGTGGACGTCACGGCTTCTGTTGTGGTGGTAGCCTCCTCAGGTGTCGTCGTTGTGGTCTCACCAGTTGTGGACGTCACGGCTTCTGTTGTTGTGGTAGCCTCCAGAGGTGTCGTCGTGGTAGTCTCACCAGTCGTCGTGGTGGTCTCACCAGTTGTGGACGTCACGGGGTCTGTTGTGGTGGTAGCCTCCTGAGGTGTCGTCGTTGTGGTCTCACCAGATGTGGACGTCACGGCTTCTGTTGTTGTTGTAGCCTCCTCCGGTTTCGTCGTTGTGGTCTCAGCAGTTGTGGACGTCACGGCTTCTGTTGTGGTGGTAGCCTCCTCAGGTGTCGTCGTTGTGGTCTCACCAGTTGTGGACGTCACGGCTTCTGTTGTTGTGGTAGCCTCCAGAGGTGTCGTCGTGGTAGTCTCACCAGTCGTCGTTGTGGTCTCACCAGTTGTGGACGTCACGGCTTCTGTTGTGGTGGTAGCGTCCTGAGGTGTCGTCGTGGTGGTCTCACCAGTTGTGGACGTCACGGCTTCTGTTGTGGTGGTAGCCTCCTCAGGTGTCGTCGTTGTGGTCTCACCAGTTGTGGACGTCACGGCTTCTGTTGTTGTGGTAGCCTCCTGAGGTATCGTCGTTGTGGTCTCACCAGTTGTGGACGTCACGGCTTCTGTTGTGGTGGTAGCCTCCTGAGGTGTCGTCGTGGTGGTCTCACCAGTTGTGGACGTCACGGCTTCTGTTGTGGTGGTAGCCTCCTGAGGTGTCGTCGTGGTAGTCTCACCAGTCGTCGTGGTGGTCTCACCAGTTGTCGTGGTGGTCTCACCAGTTGTGGACGTCACGGCTTCTGTTGTGGTGGTAGCCTCCTCAGGTGTCGTCGTTGTGGTCTCACCAGTTGTGGACGTCACGGCTTCTGTTGTTGTGGTAGCCTCCTGAGGTGTCGTCCTTGTGGTCTCACCAGTTGTGGACGTCACGGCTTCTGTTGTGGTGGTAGCCTCCTGAGGTGTCGTCGTGGTGGTCTCACCAGTTGTGGACGTCATGGCTTCTGTTGTGGTGGTAGCGTCCTGAGGTGTCGTCGTGGTGGTCTCACCAGTTGTGAACGTCACGGCTTCTGTTGTGGTGGTAGCCTCCTGAGATGTCGTCGTGGTGGTCTCACCAGTTGTGGACGTCACGGCTTCTGTTGTGGTGGTAGCCTCCTGAGGTGTCGTCGTGGTGGTCTCACCAGTTGTGGACGTCACGGCTTCTGTTGTGGTGGTAGCCTCCTGAGGTGTCGTGGTGGTCTCACCAGTTGTGGACGTCACGGCTTCTGTTGTTGTGGTAGCCTCCTGAGGTGTCGTCGTGGTGGTCTCACCAGTTGTGGACGTCACGGCTTCTGTTGTGGTGGTAGCCTCCTGAGGTGTCGTCGTGGTGGTCTCACCAGTTGTGGACGTCACGGCTTCTGTTGTGGTGGTAGCCTCCTGAGGTGTCGTGGTGGTCTCACCAGTTGTGGACGTCACGGCTTCTGTTGTTGTGGTAGCCTCCTGAGGTGTCGTCGTGGTGGTCTCACCAGTCGTCGTGGTGGTCTCACCAGTTGTCGTTGTGGTCTCACCAGTTGTGGACGTCACGGCTTCTGTTGTGGTGGTAGCCTCCTGAGGTGTTGTCGTGGTGGTCTCACCAGTTGTGGACGTCACGGCTTCTGTTGTGGTGGTAGCGTCCTGAGGTATCGTCGTTGCGGTCTCACCAGTTGTGGACGTCACGGCTTCTGTTGTGGTGGTAGCCTCCTCAGGTGTCGTCGTGGTGGCCTCACCAGTTGTGGACGTCACGGCTTCTGTTGTTGTGGTAGCCTCCTGAGGTGTCGTCGTTGTGGTCTCACCTGTTGTGGACGTCACGGCTTCTGTTGTTGTGGTAGCCTCCTGAGGTGTCGTCGTTGTGGTCTCACCAGTTGTGGACGTCACGGCTTCTGTTGTGGTGGTAGCCTCTTGAGGTGTCGTCGTGGTGGTCTCACCAGTTGTGGACGTCACGGCTTCTGTTGTGGTGGTAGCCTCCTGAGGTGTCGTCGTGGTGGTCTCACCAGTTGTGGACGTCACGGCTTCTGTTGTGGTGGTAGCCTCCTGAGGTGTCGTGGTGGTCTCACCAGTTGTGGACGTCACGGCTTCTGTTGTTGTGGTAGCCTCCTGAGGTGTCGTCGTGGTGGTCTCACCAGTCGTCGTGGTGGTCTCACCAGTTGTCGTTGTGGTCTCACCAGTTGTGGACGTCACGGCTTCTGTTGTGGTGGTAGCCTCCTGAGGTGTTGTCGTGGTGGTCTCACCAGTTGTGGACGTCACGGCTTCTGTTGTGGTGGTAGCCTCCTGAGGTGTCGTCGTGGTAGTCTCACCAGTCGTCGTGGTGGTCTCACCAGTTGTCGTTGTGGTCTCGCCAGTTGTGGACGTCACGGCTTCTGTTGTTGTGGTAGCCTCCTGAGGTGTCGTCGTGGTGGTCTCACCAGTTGTGGACGTCACGGCTTCTGTTGTGGTGGTAGCCTCCTGAGGTGTCGTCGTGGTAGTCTCACCAGTCGTCGTGGTGGTCTCACCAGTTGTCGTTGTGGTCTCACCAGTTGTGGACGTCACGGCTTCTGTTGTGGTGGTAGCCTCCTGAGGTGTCGTCGTGGTGGTCTCACCAGTTGTCGTGGTAGTCTCACCAGTTGTGGACGTCACGGGGTCTGTTGTGGTGGTAGCTTCCTGAGGTGTCGTCGTTGTGGTCTCACCAGTTGTGGACGTCACGGCTTCTGTTGTGGCGGTAGCCTCCTGAGGTGTCGTCGTGGTGGTCTCACCAGTTGTGGACATCACGGCTTCTGTTGTGGTGGTAGCCTCCTCAGGTGTCGTCGTGGTGGTCTCAGCAGTTGTGGACGTCACGGCATCTGTTGTGGTTGTAGCCTCCTGGGGTGTCGTCGTGGTGGTCTCACCAGTTGTGGACATCACGGCTTCTGTTGTTGTGGTAGTCTCCTGAGGTGTCGTCGTGGTAGTCTCACCAGTCGTCGTGGTGGTCTCACCAGTTGTCGTTGTGGTCTCACCAGTTGTGGACGTCACGGCTTCTGTTGTTGTGGTAGCCTCCTGAGGTGTCGTCGTGGTAGTCTCACCAGTCGTCGTGGTGGTCTCACCAGTTGTGGACGTCACGGCTTCTGATGTGGTGGTAGCCTCCTCAGGTGTCGTCGTGGTGGTCTCACCAGTTGTGGACGTCACGGCTTCTGTTGTTGTTGTAGCCTCCTCAGGTTTCGTCGTTGTGGTCTCAGCAGTTGTGGACGTCACGGCTTCTGTTGTGGTGGTAGCCTCCTGAGGTGTCGTCGTGGTGGTCTCACCAGTTGTGGACGTCACGGCTTCTGTTGTGGTGGTAGCCTCCTGAGGTGTCGTGGTGGTCTCACCAGTTGTGGACGTCACGGCTTCTGTTGTTGTGGTAGCCTCCTGAGGTGTCGTCGTGGTGGTCTCACCAGTCGTCGTGGTGGTCTCACCAGTTGTCGTTGTGGTCTCACCAGTTGTGGACGTCACGGCTTCTGTTGTGGTGGTAGCCTCCTGAGGTGTTGTCGTGGTGGTCTCACCAGTTGTGGACGTCACGGCTTCTGTTGTTGTGGTAGTCTCCTGAGGTGTCGTCGTGGTAGTCTCACCAGTCGTCGTGGTGGTCTCACCAGTTGTGGACGTCACGGCTTCTGATGTGGTGGTAGCCTCCTCAGGTGTCGTCGTTGTGGCCTCACCAGTTGTGGACGTCACGGCTTCTGTTGTTGTGGTAGCCTCCTGAGGTGTCGTCGTGGTAGTCTCACCAGTCGTCGTGGTGGTCTCACCAGTTGTCGTTGTGGTCTCACCAGTTGTGGACGTCACGGCTTCTGTTGTTGTGGTAGCCTCCTGAGGTGTCGTCGTGGTAGTCTCACCAGTCGTCGTGGTGGTCTCACCAGTTGTGGACGTCACGGCTTCTGATGTGGTGGTAGCCTCCTCAGGTGTCGTCGTGGTGGTCTCACCAGTCGTCGTGGTGGTCTCACCAGTTGTGGACGTCACGGCTTCTGATGTGGTGGTAGCCTCCTCAGGTGTCGTCGTTGTGGCCTCACCAGTTGTGGACGTCACGGCTTCTGTTGTTGTGGTAGCCTCCTGAGGTGTCGTCGTGGTAGTCTCACCAGTCGTCGTGGTGGTCTCACCAGTTGTCGTTGTGGTCTCACCAGTTGTGGACGTCACGGCTTCTGTTGTTGTGGTAGCCTCCTGAGGTGTCGTCGTGGTAGTCTCACCAGTCGTCGTGGTGGTCTCACCAGTTGTGGACGTCACGGCTTCTGATGTGGTGGTAGCCTCCTCAGGTGTCGTCGTGGTGGTCTCACCAGTTGTGGACGTCACGGCTTCTGTTGTTGTTGTAGCCTCCTCAGGTTTCGTCGTTGTGGTCTCAGCAGTTGTGGACGTCACGGCTTCTGTTGTGGTGGTAGCCTCCTGAGGTGTTGTCGTTGTGGTCTCACCAGTTGTGGACGTCACGGCTTCTGTTGTGGTGGTAGCCTCCTGAGGTGTTGTCGTTGTGGTCTCACCAGTTGTGGACGTCACGGCTTCTGTTGTGGTGGTAGCCTCCTCAGGTGTCGTCGTTGTGGTCTCACCAGTTGTGGACGTCACGGCTTCTGTTGTGGTGGTAGCCTCCTCAGGTGTCGTCGTTGTGGTCTCACCAGTTGTGGACGTCACGGCTTCTGTTGTTGTGGTAGCCTCCTGAGGTGTCGTCGTGGTGGTCTCACCAGTTGTGGACGTCACGGCTTCTGTTGTGGTGGTAGCCTCCTCAGGTGTCGTCGTTGTGGTCTCACCAGTTGTGGACGTCACGGCTTCTGTTGTTGTGGTAGCCTCCTGAGGTGTCGTCGTTGTGGTCTCACCAGTTGTGGACGTCACGGCTTCTGTTGTGGTGGTAGCCTCCTGAGGTGTCGTCGTGGTGGTCTCACCAGTTGTGGACGTCACGGCTTCTGTTGTGGTGGTAGCCTCCTGAGGTGTCGTCGTGGTAGTCTCACCAGTCGTCGTGGTGGTCTCACCAGTTGTCGTTGTGGTCTCACCAGTTGTGGACGTCACGGCTTCTGTTGTTGTGGTAGCCTCCTCAGGTGTCGTCGTTGTGGTCTCACCAGTTGTGGACGTCACGGCTTCTGTTGTTGTGGTAGCCTCCTGAGGTGTCGTCGTTGTGGTCTCACCAGTTGTGGACGTCACGGCTTCTGTTGTGGCGGTAGCCTCCTGAGGTGTCGTCGTGGTAGTCTCACCAGTCGTCGTGGTGGTCTCACCAGTTGTGGACGTCACGGCTTCTGTTGTTGTGGTAGCCTCCTGAGGTGTCGTCGTGGTGGTCTCACCAGTTGTGGACGTCACGGCTTCTGTTGTGGTGGTAGCCTCCTGAGGTGTCGTCGTGGTAGTCTCACCAGTCGTCGTGGTGGTCTCACCAGTTGTCGTTGTGGTCTCGCCAGTTGTGGACGTCACGGCTTCTGTTGTTGTGGTAGCCTCCTGAGGTGTCGTCGTGGTGGTCTCACCAGTTGTGGACGTCACGGCTTCTGTTGTGGTGGTAGCCTCCTGAGGTGTCGTCGTGGTAGTCTCACCAGTCGTCGTGGTGGTCTCACCAGTTGTCGTTGTGGTCTCACCAGTTGTGGACGTCACGGCTTCTGTTGTGGTGGTAGCCTCCTGAGGTGTCGTCGTGGTGGTCTCACCAGTTGTCGTGGTAGTCTCACCAGTTGTGGACGTCACGGGGTCTGTTGTGGTGGTAGCTTCCTGAGGTGTCGTCGTTGTGGTCTCACCAGATGTGGACGTCACGGCTTCTGTTGTGGTTGTAGCCTCCTCAGGTGTCGTCGTTGTGGTATCACCAGTTGTGGACGTCACGGCTTCTGTTGTTGTGGTAGCCTCCTGAGGTGTCGTCGTGGTGGTCTCATCAGTTGTGGACGTCACGGCTTCTGTTGTGGTTGTAGCCTCCTCAGGTGTCGTCGTTGTGGTCTCACCAGTTGTGGACGTCACGGCTTCTGTTGTGGTGGTAGCCTCCTGAGGTGTCGTCGTGGTAGTCTCACCAGTCGTCGTGGTGGTCTCACCAGTCGTCGTGGTAGTCTCACCAGTTGTCGTTGTGGTCTCACCAGTTGCCGCGGTGGTCTCACCAGTTGTGGACGTCACAGCTTCTGTTGTTGTGGTAGCCTCCTCAGGTGTCGTCGTGGTGATCTCACCAGTTGTGGACGTCACGGCTTCTGTTGTTGTGGTAGCCTCCTGAGGCGTCGTCGTGGTGGTCTCACCACTTGTGGACGTCACGGTTTCTGTTGTGGTGGTAGCCTCCTGAGGTGTCGTCGTGGTGGTCTCACCAGTTGTCGTGGTAGTCTCACCAGTTGTGGACGTCACGGCTTCTGTTGTGGTTGTAGCCTCCTCAGGTGTCGTCGTTGTGGTATCACCAGTTGTGGACGTCACGGCTTCTGTTGTTGTGGTAGCCTCCTGAGGTGTCGTCGTGGTGGTCTCATCAGTTGTGGACGTCACGGCTTCTGTTGTGGTTGTAGCCTCCTCAGGTGTCGTCGTTGTGGTCTCACCAGTTGTGGACGTCACGGCTTCTGTTGTGGTGGTAGCCTCCTGAGGTGTCGTCGTGGTAGTCTCACCAGTCGTCGTGGTGGTCTCACCAGTTGTCGTTGTGGTCTCACCAGTTGTGGACGTCACGGCTTCTGTTGTTGTGGTAGCCTCCTGAGGTGTCGTCGTTGTGGTCTCACCAGTTGTGGACGTCACGGCTTCTGTTGTGGCGGTAGCCTCCTGAGGTGTCGTCGTGGTAGTCTCACCAGTCGTCGTGGTGGTCTCACCAGTTGTGGACGTCACGGCTTCTGTTGTTGTGGTAGCCTCCTGAGGTGTCGTCGTGGTGGTCTCACCAGTTGTGGACGTCACGGCTTCTGTTGTGGTGGTAGCCTCCTGAGGTGTCGTCGTGGTAGTCTCACCAGTCGTCGTGGTGGTCTCACCAGTTGTCGTTGTGGTCTCGCCAGTTGTGGACGTCACGGCTTCTGTTGTTGTGGTAGCCTCCTGAGGTGTCGTCGTGGTGGTCTCACCAGTTGTGGACGTCACGGCTTCTGTTGTGGTGGTAGCCTCCTGAGGTGTCGTCGTGGTAGTCTCACCAGTCGTCGTGGTGGTCTCACCAGTTGTCGTTGTGGTCTCACCAGTTGTGGACGTCACGGCTTCTGTTGTGGTGGTAGCCTCCTGAGGTGTCGTCGTGGTGGTCTCACCAGTCGTCGTGGTAGTCTCACCAGTTGTGGACGTCACGGGGTCTGTTGTGGTGGTAGCTTCCTGAGGTGTCGTCGTTGTGGTCTCACCAGATGTGGACGTCACGGCTTCTGTTGTGGTTGTAGCCTCCTCAGGTGTCGTCGTTGTGGTATCACCAGTTGTGGACGTCACGGCTTCTGTTGTTGTGGTAGCCTCCTGAGGTGTCGTCGTGGTGGTCTCATCAGTTGTGGACGTCACGGCTTCTGTTGTGGTTGTAGCCTCCTCAGGTGTCGTCGTTGTGGTCTCACCAGTTGTGGACGTCACGGCTTCTGTTGTGGTGGTAGCCTCCTGAGGTGTCGTCGTGGTAGTCTCACCAGTCGTCGTGGTGGTCTCACCAGTCGTCGTGGTAGTCTCACCAGTTGTCGTTGTGGTCTCACCAGTTGCCGCGGTGGTCTCACCAGTTGTGGACGTCACAGCTTCTGTTGTTGTGGTAGCCTCCTCAGGTGTCGTCGTGGTGATCTCACCAGTTGTGGACGTCACGCCTTCTGTTGTGGTGGTAGCCTCCTGAGGTGTCATCGTCGTGGTCTCACCAGTTGTGGACGTCACGGCTTCTGTTGTTGTGGTAGCCTCCTGAGGTGTGGTCGTGGTGGTCTCACCAGTTGTCGTTGTGGTCTCACCAGTTGTGGACGTCACGGCTTCTGTTGTGGTGGTAGCCTCCTGAGGTGTCGTCGTGGTGGTCTCACCAGTTGTGGACGTCACGGCGACTGTTGTGGTGGTACCCTCCTGAGGTGTTGTCGTTGTGGTCTCACCAGTTGTGGACGTCACGGCTTCTGTTGTGGTGGTAGCCTCCTGAGGTGTTGTCGTTGTGGTCTCACCAGTTGTGGACGTCACAGCTTCTGTTGTTGTGGTAGCCTCCTCAGGTGTCGTCGTGGTAGTCTCACCAGTTGTGGACGTCACGGCTTCTGTTGTGGTGGTAGCCTCCTCAGGTGTCGTCGTGGTGGTCTCAGCAGTTGTGGACGTCACGGCTTCTGTTGTGGTGGTAGCCTCCTGAGGTGTCGTCGTGGTGGTCTCACTAGTTGCCGCGGTGGTCTCGCCAGTTGTGGACGTCACAGCTTCTGTTGTTGTGGTAGCCTCCTCAGGTGTCGTCGTGGTGGTCTCACCAGTTGTGGACGTCACGGCTTCTGTTGTGGTGGTAGCCTCCTCAGGTGTCGTCGTGGTGGTCTCAGCAGTTGTGGACGTCACGGCTTCTGTTGTGGTGGTAGCCTCCTGAGGTGTCGTCGTGGTGGTCTCACTAGTTGCCGCGGTGGTCTCACCAGTTGTGGACGTCACGGCTTCTGTTGTGGTGGTAGCCTCCTCAGGTGTCGTCGTGGTGGTCTCAGCAGTTGTGGACGTCACGGCTTCTGTTGTGGTGGTAGCCTCCTGAGGTGTCGTCGTGGTGGTCTCACTAGTTGCCGCGGTGGTCTCACCAGTTATGGACGTCACAGCTTCTGTTGTTGTGGTAGCCTCCTCAGGTGTCGTCGTGGTGATCTCACCAGTTGTGGACGTCACGCCTTCTGTTGTGGTGGTAGCCTCCTGAGGTGTCATCGTCGTGGTCTCACCAGTTGTGGACGTCACGGCTTCTGTTGTTGTGGTAGCCTCCTGAGGTGTGGTCGTGGTGGTCTCACCAGTTGTCGTTGTGGTCTCACCAGTTGTGGACGTCACGGCTTCTGTTGTGGTGGTAGCCTCCTGAGGTGTCGTCGTGGTGGTCTCACCAGTTGTGGACGTCACGGCTTCTGTTGTGGTGGTAGCCTCCTCAGGTGTCGTCGTGGTGGTCTCAGCAGTTGTGGACGTCACGGCTTCTGTTGTGGTGGTAGCCTCCTGAGGTGTTGTCGTTGTGGTCTCACCAGTTGTGGACGTCACGGCTTCTGTTGTGGTGGTAGCCTCCTGAGGTGTCGTCGTTGTGGTCTCACCAGTCGTCGTGGTGGTCTCACCAGTTGTCGTTGTGGTCTCACCAGTTGTGGACGTCACGGCTTCTGTTGTGGTTGTAGCCTCCTGAGGTGTCGTCGTGGTCGTCTCACCAGTTGTGGACGTCACGGCTTCTGTTGTGGTTGTAGCCGCCTGAGGTGTCGTCGTGGTGGTCTCACTAGTTGCCGCGGTGGTCTCACCAGTTATGGACGTCACAGCTTCTGTTGTTGTGGTAGCCTCCTCAGGTGTCGTCGTGGTGATCTCACCAGTTGTGGACGTCACGCCTTCTGTTGTGGTGGTAGCGTCCTGAGGTGTCGTCGTGGTGGTCTCAGCAGTTGTGGACGTCACAGCTTCTGTTGTTGTGGTAGCCTCCTGAGGCGTCGTCGTGGTGGTCTCACCACTTGTGGACGTCACGGTTTCTGTTGTGGTGGTAGCCTCCTGAGGTGTCGTCGTGGTGGTCTCACCAGTCGTCGTGGTGGTCTCACCAGTTGTCGTTGTGGTTTCACCAGTCGGGGACGTCACGGCTTCTGTTGTGGTTGTAGCCTCCTGAGGTGTCGTCGTGGTGGTCTCACCAGTTGTCGTTGTGGTCTCACCAGTTGTGGACGTCACGGGTTCTGTTGAGGTTGTAGCCTCCTGAGGTGTCGTCGTGGTGGTCTCACCAGTTGTCGTTGTGGTCTCACCAGTTGTGGACGTCACGGCTTCTGTTGTGGTGGTAGCCTCTTGAGGTGTCGTCGTGGTGGTCTCACCAGTTGTGGACGTCACGGCTTCTGTTGTGGTGGTAGCCTCCTCAGGTGTCGTCGTGGTGATCTCACCAGTTGTGGACGTCACGCCTTCTGTTGTGGTGGTAGCCTCCTGAGGTGTCATCGTCGTGGTCTCACCAGTTGTGGACGTCACGGCTTCTGTTGTTGTGGTAGCCTCCTGAGGTGTGGTCGTGGTGGTCTCACCAGTTGTCGTTGTGGTCTCACCAGTTGTGGACGTCACGGCTTCTGTTGTTGTGGTAGCCTCCTCAGGTGTCGTCGTGGTGGTCTCACCAGTTGTGGACGTCACGGCTTCTGTTGTTGTGGTAGCCTCCTCAGGTGTCGTCGTGGTGATCTCACCAGTTGTGGACGTCACGCCTTCTGTTGTGGTGGTAGCCTCCTGAGGTGTCATCGTCGTGGTCTCACCAGTTGTGGACGTCACGGCTTCTGTTGTGGTGGTAGCCTCCTCAGGTGTCGTCGTGGTGGTCTCAGCAGTTGTGGACGTCACAGCTTCTGTTGTTGTGGTAGCCTCCTCAGGTGTCGTCGTGGTGGTCTCACCAGTTGTGGACGTCACGGCTTCTGTTGTTGTGGTAGCCTCCTGAGGCGTCGTCGTGGTGGTCTCACCACTTGTGGACGTCACGGTTTCTGTTGTGGTGGTAGCCTCCTGAGGTGTCGTCGTGGTGGTCTCACCAGTCGTCGTGGTGGTCTCACCAGTTGTCGTTGTGGTTTCACCAGTCGGGGACGTCACGGCTTCTGTTGTGGTTGTAGCCTCCTGAGGTGTCGTCGTGGTGGTCTCACCAGTTGTCGTTGTGGTCTCACCAGTTGTGGACGTCACGGGTTCTGTTGAGGTTGTAGCCTCCTGAGGTGTCGTCGTGGTGGTCTCACCAGTTGTCGTTGTGGTCTCACCAGTTGTGGACGTCACGGCTTCTGTTGTGGTGGTAGCCTCCTCAGGTGTCGTCGTGGTGGTCTCAGCAGTTGTGGACGTCACAGCTTCTGTTGTTGTGGTAGCCTCCTCAGGTGTCGTCGTGGTGGTCTCACCAGTTGTGGACGTCACGGCTTCTGTTGTTGTGGTAGCCTCCTCAGGTGTCGTCGTGGTGGTCTCACCAGTTGTGGACGTCACGGCTTCTGTTGTTGTGGTAGCCTCCTCAGGTGTCGTCGTGGTGGTCTCACCAGTTGTGGACGTCACGGCTTCTGTTGTTGTGGTAGCCTCCTGAGGCGTCGTCGTGGTGGTCTCACCACTTGTGGACGTCACGGTTTCTGTTGTGGTGGTAGCCTCCTGAGGTGTCGTCGTGGTGGTCTCACCAGTCGTCGTGGTGGTCTCACCAGTTGTCGTTGTGGTTTCACCAGTCGGGGACGTCACGGCTTCTGTTGTGGTTGTAGCCTCCTGAGGTGTCGTCGTGGTGGTCTCACCAGTTGTCGTTGTGGTCTCACCAGTTGTGGACGTCACGGGTTCTGTTGAGGTTGTAGCCTCCTGAGGTGTCGTCGTGGTGGTCTCACCAGTTGTCGTTGTGGTCTCACCAGTTGTGGACGTCACGGCTTCTGTTGTGGTGGTAGCCTCCTCAGGTGTCGTCGTGGTGGTCTCAGCAGTTGTGGACGTCACAGCTTCTGTTGTTGTGGTAGCCTCCTCAGGTGTCGTCGTGGTGGTCTCACCAGTTGTGGACGTCACGGCTTCTGTTGTTGTGGTAGCCTCCTCAGGTGTCGTCGTGGTGGTCTCACCAGTTGTGGACGTCACGGCTTCTGTTGTTGTGGTAGCCTCCTCAGGTGTCGTCGTGGTGGTCTCACCAGTTGTGGACGTCACGGCTTCTGTTGTTGTGGTAGCCTCCTGAGGTGTCGTCGTGGTGGTCTCACCACTTGTGGACGTCACGGTTTCTGTTGTGGTGGTAGCCTCCTGAGGTGTCGTCGTGGTGGTCTCACTAGTTGCCGCGGTGGTCTCACCAGTTGTGGACGTCACGGGTTCTGTTGAGGTTGTAGCCTCCTGAGGTGTCGTCGTGGTGGTCTCACCAGTTGTCGTTGTGGTCTCACCAGTTGTGGACGTCACGGCTTCTGTTGTGGTGGTAGCCTCCTCAGGTGTCATCGTCGTGGTCTCACCAGTTGTGGACGTCACGCCTTCTGTTGTGGTGGTAGCCTCCTGAGGTGTCATCGTCGTGGTCTCACCAGTTGTGGACGTCACGGCTTCTGTTGTTGTGGTAGCCTCCTGAGGTGTGGTCGTGGTGGTCTCACCAGTTGTCGTTGTGGTCTCACCAGTTGTGGACGTCACGCCTTCTGTTGTGGTGGTAGCCTCCTGAGGTGTCATCGTCGTGGTCTCACCAGTTGTGGACGTCACGGCTTCTGTTGTGGTTGTAGCCTCCTGAGGTGTCGTCGTGGTGGTCTCAGCTGTTGTGGACGTCACGGCTTCTGTTGTGGTGGTAGCCTCCTGAGGTGTCGTCGTGGTGGTCTCACTAGTTGCCGCGGTGGTCTCACCAGTTGTGGACGTCACAGCTTCTGTTGTTGTGGTAGCCTCCTCAGGTGTCATCGTCGTGGTCTCACCAGTTGTGGACGTCACGGCTTCTGTTGTTGTGGTAGCCTCCTGAGGTGTGGTCGTGGTGGTCTCACCAGTTGTCGTTGTGGTCTCACCAGTTGTGGACGTCACGGCTTCTGTTGTTGTGGTAGCCTCCTCAGGTGTCGTCGTGGTGGTCTCACCAGTTGTGGACGTCACGGCTTCTGTTGTTGTGGTAGCCTCCTCAGGTGCCGTCGTGGTGATCTCACCAGTTGTGGACGTCACGCCTTCTGTTGTGGTGGTAGCCTCCTGAGGTGTCATCGTCGTGGTCTCACCAGTTGTGGACGTCACGGCTTCTGTTGTTGTGGTAGCCTCCTGAGATGTGGTCGTGGTGGTCTCACCAGTTGTCGTTGTGGTCTCACCAGTTGTGGACGTCACGGCTTCTGTTGTTGTGGTAGCCTCCTCAGTTGTTGTCGTTGTGATCTCACCAGTTGTGGACGTCACGCCTTCTGTTGTTGTGGTAGCCTCCTGAGGTGTCATCGTCGTGGTCTCACCAGTTGTGGACGTCACGGCTTCTGTTGTGGTTGTAGCCTCCTGAGGTGTCGTCGTGGTGGTCTCAGCAGTTGTGGACGTCACGGCTTCTGTTGTGGTGGTAGCCTCCTGAGGTGTCGTCGTGGTGGTCTCACTAGTTGCCGCGGTGGTCTCACCAGTTGTGGACGTCACAGCTTCTGTTGTTGTGGTAGCCTCCTCAGGTGTCATCGTCGTGGTCTCACCAGTTGTGGACGTCACGGCTTCTGTTGTGGTTGTAGCCTCCTGAGGTGTCGTCGTGGTGGTCTCAGCAGTTGTGGACGTCACGGCTTCTGTTGTGGTGGTAGCCTCCTGAGGTGTCATCGTCGTGGTCTCACCAGTTGTGGACGTCACGGCTTCTGTTGTCGTTGTAGCCTCCTGAGGTGTCGTCGTGGTGGTCTCAGCAGTTGTGGACGTCACGGCTTCTGTTGTGGTGGTAGCCTCCTGAGGTGTCGTCGTGGTGGTCTCACTAGTTGCCGCGGTGGTCTCAGCAGTTGTGGACGTCACGGCTTCTGTTGTGGTGGTAGCCTCCTCAGGTGTCGTCGTGGTGGTCTCAGCAGTTGTGGACGTCACAGCTTCTGTTGTTGTGGTAGCCTCCTCAGGTGTCGTCGTGGTGGTCTCACCAGTTGTGGACGTCACGGCTTCTGTTGTTGTGGTAGCCTCCTGAGGCGTCGTCGTGGTGGTCTCACCACTTGTGGACGTCACGGTTTCTGTTGTGGCGGTAGCCTCCTGAGGTGTCGTCGTGGTGGTCTCACCAGTCGTCGTGGTGGTCTCACCAGTTGTCGTTGTGGTTTCACCAGTCGGGGACGTCACGGCTTCTGTTGTGGTTGTAGCCTCCTGAGGTGTCGTCGTGGTGGTCTCACTAGTTGCCGCGGTGGTCTCACCACTTGTGGACGTCACGGTTTCTGTTGTGGTTGTAGCCTCCTGAGGTGTCGTCGTGGTGGTCTCACTAGTTGCCGCGGTGGTCTCACCAGTTGTGGACGTCACGGCTTCTGTTGTGGTAGCCTCCTCAGGTGTCGTCGTGGTGGTCTCAGCAGTTGTGGACGTCACGGCTTCTGTTGTGGTGGTAGCCTCCTGAGGTGTCGTCGTGGTGGTCTCACTAGTTGCCGCGGTGGTCTCGCCAGTTGTGGACGTCACAGCTTCTGTTGTTGTGGTAGCCTCCTCAGGTGTCGTCGTGGTGGTCTCAGCAGTTGTGGACGTCACGGCTTCTGTTGTGGTGGTAGCCTCCTGAGGTGTCGTCGTGGTGGTCTCACTAGTTGCCGCGGTGGTCTCACCAGTTGTGGACGTCACGGCTTCTGTTGTGGTAGCCTCCTCAGGTGTCGTCGTGGTGGTCTCAGCAGTTGTGGACGTCACGGCTTCTGTTGTGGTGGTAGCCTCCTGAGGTGTCGTCGTGGTGGTCTCACTAGTTGCCGCGGTATTCTCACCAGTTATGGACGTCACAGCTTCTGTTGTTGTGGACGTCACGCCTTCTGTTGTGGTGGTAGCCTCCTGAGGTGTCATCGTCGTGGTCTCACCAGTTGTGGACGTCACGGCTTCTGTTGTTGTGGTAGCCTCCTGAGGTGTGGTCGTGGTGGTCTCACCAGTTGTCGTTGTGGTCTCACCAGTTGTGGACGTCACGGCTTCTGTTGTTGTGGTAGCCTCCTCAGGTGTCGTCGTGGTGGTCTCACCAGTTGTGGACGTCACGGCTTCTGTTGTTGTGGTAGCCTCCTCAGGTGTCGTCGTGGTGATCTCACCAGTTGTGGACGTCACGCCTTCTGTTGTGGTGGTAGCCTCCTGAGGTGTCATCGTCGTGGTCTCACCAGTTGTGGACGTCACGGCTTCTGTTGTTGTGGTAGCCTCCTGAGGTGTGGTCGTGGTGGTCTCACCAGTTGTCGTTGTGGTCTCACCAGTTGTGGACGTCACGGCTTCTGTTGTTGTGGTAGCCTCCTCAGTTGTTGTCGTTGTGATCTCACCAGTTGTGGAAGTCACGCCTTCTGTTTTTGTGGTAGCCTCCTGAGGTGTCATCGTCGTGGTCTCACCAGTTGTGGACGTCACGGCTTCTGTTGTGGTTGTAGCCTCCTGAGGTGTCGTCGTGGTGGTCTCAGCAGTTGTGGACGTCACGGCTTCTGTTGTGGTGGTAGCCTCCTGAGGTGTCGTCGTGGTGGTCTCACCAGTTGTGGACGTCACGGCTTCTGTTGTGGTGGTAGCCTCCTGAGGTGTCATCGTCGTGGTCTCACCAGTTGTGGACGTCACGGCTTCTGTTGTCGTTGTAGCCTCCTGAGGTGTCGTCGTGGTGGTCTCAGCAGTTGTGGACGTCACGGCTTCTGTTGTGGTGGTAGCCTCCTGAGGTGTCGTCGTGGTGGTCTCACTAGTTGCCGCGGTGGTCTCAGCAGTTGTGGACGTCACGGCTTCTGTTGTGGTGGTAGCCTCCTCAGGTGTCGTCGTGGTGGTCTCAGCAGTTGTGGACGTCACAGCTTCTGTTGTTGTGGTAGCCTCCTCAGGTGTCGTCGTGGTGGTCTCACCAGTTGTGGACGTCACGGCTTCTGTTGTTGTGGTAGCCTCCTGAGGCGTCGTCGTGGTGGTCTCACCACTTGTGGACGTCACGGTTTCTGTTGTGGCGGTAGCCTCCTGAGGTGTCGTCGTGGTGGTCTCACCAGTCGTCGTGGTGGTCTCACCAGTTGTCGTTGTGGTTTCACCAGTCGGGGACGTCACGGCTTCTGTTGTGGTTGTAGCCTCCTGAGGTGTCGTCGTGGTGGTCTCACTAGTTGCCGCGGTGGTCTCACCACTTGTGGACGTCACGGTTTCTGTTGTGGTTGTAGCCTCCTGAGGTGTCGTCGTGGTGGTCTCACTAGTTGCCGCGGTGGTCTCACCAGTTGTGGACGTCACGGCTTCTGTTGTGGTAGCCTCCTCAGGTGTCGTCGTGGTGGTCTCAGCAGTTGTGGACGTCACGGCTTCTGTTGTGGTGGTAGCCTCCTGAGGTGTCGTCGTGGTGGTCTCACTAGTTGCCGCGGTGGTCTCGCCAGTTGTGGACGTCACAGCTTCTGTTGTTGTGGTAGCCTCCTCAGGTGTCGTCGTGGTGGTCTCAGCAGTTGTGGACGTCACGGCTTCTGTTGTGGTGGTAGCCTCCTGAGGTGTCGTCGTGGTGGTCTCACTAGTTGCCGCGGTGGTCTCACCAGTTGTGGACGTCACGGCTTCTGTTGTGGTAGCCTCCTCAGGTGTCGTCGTGGTGGTCTCAGCAGTTGTGGACGTCACGGCTTCTGTTGTGGTGGTAGCCTCCTGAGGTGTCGTCGTGGTGGTCTCACTAGTTGCCGCGGTGGTCTCACCAGTTATGGACGTCACAGCTTCTGTTGTTGTGGTAGCCTCCTCAGGTGTCGTCGTGGTGATCTCACCAGTTGTGGACGTCACGCCTGCTGTTGTGGTGGTAGCCTCCTGAGGTGTCATCGTCGTGGTCTCACTAGTTGTGGACGTCACGGCTTCTGTTGTGGTGGTAGCGTCCTGAGGTGTCGTCGTGGTGGTCTCACCAGTTGTGGACGTCACGGCTTCTGTTGTGGTGGTAGCCTCCTCAGGTGTCGTCGTGGTGGTCTCAGCAGTTGTGGACGTCACGGCTTCTGTTGTGGTGGTAGCCTCCTGAGGTGTGGTCGTGGTGGTCTCACCAGTTGTCGTTGTGGTCTCACCAGTTGTGGACGTCACGGCTTCTGTTGTGGTGGTAGCGTCCTGAGGTGTCGTCGTGGTGGTCTCACCAGTTGTGGACGTCACGGCTTCTGTTGTGGTGGTAGCCTCCTCAGGTGTCGTCGTGGTGGTCTCAGCAGTTGTGGACGTCACGGCTTCTGTTGTGGTGGTAGCCTCCTGAGGTGTTGTCGTTGTTGTCTCACCAGTTGTGGACGTCACGGCTTCTGTTGTGGTGGTAGCTTCCTGAGGTGTCGTCGTTGTGGTCTCACCAGTCGTCGTGGTGGTCTTACCAGTTGTCGTTGTGGTCTCACCAGTTGTGGACGTCACGGCTTCTGTTGTGGTTGTAGCCTCCTGAGGTGTCGTCGTGGTGGTCTCACCAGTTGTGGACGTCACGGCTTCTGTTGTGGTTGTAGCCTCCTGAGGTGTCGCCGTGGTGGTCTCACCAGTTGTGGACGTCACGGCTTCTGTTGTGGTGGTAGCCTCCTGAGGTGTCGCCGTGGTGGTCTCACCAGTTGTGGACGTCACGGCTTCTGTTGTGGTGGTAGCCTCCTCAGGTGTCGTCGTGGTGGTCTCAGCAGTTGTGGACGTCACAGCTTCTGTTGTTGTGGTAGCCTCCTCAGGTGTCGTCGTGGTGGTCTCACCAGTTGTGGACGTCACGGCTTCTGTTGTTGTGGTAGCCTCCTGAGGCGTCGTCGTGGTGGTCTCACCACTTGTGGACGTCACGGTTTCTGTTGTGGTGGTAGCCTCCTGAGGTGTCGTCGTGGTGGTCTCACCAGTTGTCGTTGTGGTTTCACCAGTCGGGGACGTCACGGCTTCTGTTGTGGTTGTAGCCTCCTGAGGTGTCGTCGTGGTGGTCTCACCAGTTGTCGTTGTGGTCTCACCAGTTGTGGACGTCACGGGTTCTGTTGAGGTTGTAGCCTCCTGAGGTGTCGTCGTGGTGGTCTCACCAGTTGTCGTTGTGGTCTCACCAGTTGTGGACGTCACGGCTTCTGTTGTGGTGGTAGCCTCTTGAGGTGTCGTCGTGGTGGTCTCACCAGTTGTGGACGTCACGGCTTCTGTTGTGGTGGTAGCCTCCTCAGGTGTCGTCGTGGTGATCTCACCAGTTGTGGACGTCACGCCTTCTGTTGTGGTGGTAGCCTCCTGAGGTGTCATCGTCGTGGTCTCACCAGTTGTGGACGTCACGGCTTCTGTTGTTGTGGTAGCCTCCTGAGGTGTGGTCGTGGTGGTCTCACCAGTTGTCGTTGTGGTCTCACCAGTTGTGGACGTCACGGCTTCTGTTGTTGTGGTAGCCTCCTCAGTTGTTGTCGTTGTGATCTCACCAGTTGTGGAAGTCACGCCTTCTGTTTTTGTGGTAGCCTCCTGAGGTGTCATCGTCGTGGTCTCACCAGTTGTGGACGTCACGGCTTCTGTTGTGGTTGTAGCCTCCTGAGGTGTCGTCGTGGTGGTCTCAGCAGTTGTGGACGTCACGGCTTCTGTTGTGGTGGTAGCCTCCTGAGGTGTCGTCGTGGTGGTCTCACCAGTCGTCGTGGTGGTCTCACCAGTTGTGGACGTCACAGCTTCTGTTGTTGTGGTAGCCTCCTCAGGTGTCATCGTCGTGGTCTCACCAGTTGTGGACGTCACGGCTTCTGTTGTTGTGGTAGCCTCCTGAGGTGTGGTCGTGGTGGTCTCACCAGTTGTCGTTGTGGTCTCACCAGTTGTGGACGTCACGGCTTCTGTTGTTGTGGTAGCCTCCTCAGGTGTCGTCGTGGTGGTCTCACCAGTTGTGGACGTCACGGCTTCTGTTGTTGTGGTAGCCTCCTCAGGTGTCGTCGTGGTGATCTCACCAGTTGTGAACGTCACGCCTTCTGTTGTGGTGGTAGCCTCCTGAGGTGTCATCGTCGTGGTCTCACCAGTTGTGGACGTCACGGCTTCTGTTGTTGTGGTAGCCTCCTGAGGTGTGGTCGTGGTGGTCTCACCAGTTGTCGTTGTGGTCTCACCAGTTGTGGACGTCACGGCTTCTGTTGTTGTGGTAGCCTCCTCAGTTGTTGTCGTTGTGATCTCACCAGTTGTGGACGTCACGCCTTCTGTTGTTGTGGTAGCCTCCTCAGTTGTTGTCGTTGTGGTCTCACCAGTTGTGGACGTCACGGCTTCTGTTGTTGTGGTAGCCTCCTCAGTTGTTGTCGTTGTGATCTCACCAGTTGTGGACGTCACGCCTTCTGTTGTTGTGGTAGCCTCCTCAGGTGTCGTCGTGGTGGTCTCACCAGTTGTGGACGTCACGGCTTCTGTTGTGGTGGTAGCCTCCTGAGGTGTTGTCGTTGTGGTCTCACCAGTTGTGGACGTCACGGCTTCTGTTGTGGTGGTAGCCTCCTGAGGTGTTGTCGTTGTGGTCTCACCAGTTGTGGACGTCACGGCTTCTGTTGTGGTGGTAGCCTCCTGAGGTGTCGTCGTTGTGGCCTCACCAGTTGTGGACGTCACGCCTTCTGTTGTGGTGGTAGCGTCCTGAGGTGTCGTCGTGGTGGTCTCACCAGTTGTGGACGTCACGGTTTCTGTTGTGGTGGTAGCCTCCTCAGGTGTCGTCGTGGTGGTCTCAGCAGTTGTGGACGTCACGGCTTCTGTTGTGGTGGTAGCCTCCTGAGGTGTTGTCGTTGTGGTCTCACCAGTTGTGGACGTCACGGCTCCTGTTGTGGTGGTAGCCTCCTGAGGTGTCGTCGTTGTGGTCTCACCAGTCGTCGTGGTGGTCTCACCAGTTGTCGTTGTGGTCTCACCAGTTGTGGACGTCACGGCTTCTGTTGTGGTTGTAGCCTCCTGAGGTGTCGTCGTGGTGGTCTCACCAGTTGTGGACGTCACGGCTTCTGTTGTGGTGGTAGCCTCCTGAGGTGTCGTCGTGGTGGTCTCACTAGTTGCCGCGGTGGTCTCACCAGTTGTGGACGTCACAGCTTCTGTTGTTGTGGTAGCCTCCTCAAGTGTCGTCGTGGTGATCTCACCAGTTGTGGACGTCACGCCTTCTGTTGTGGTGGTAGCCTCCTGAGGTGTCATCGTCGTGGTCTCACCAGTTGTGGACGTCACGGCTTCTGTTGTTGTGGTAGCCTCCTGAGGTGTGGTCGTGGTGGTCTCACCAGTTGTCGTTGTGGTCTCACCAGTTGTGGACGTCACGGCTTCTGTTGTGGTGGTAGCCTCCTGAGGTGTTGTCGTTGTGGTCTCACCAGTTGTGGACGTCACGGCTCCTGTTGTGGTGGTAGCCTCCTGAGGTGTCGTCGTTGTGGTCTCACCAGTCGTCGTGGTGGTCTCACCAGTTGTCGTTGTGGTCTCACCAGTTGTGGACGTCACGGCTTCTGTTGTGGTTGTAGCCTCCTGAGGTGTCGTCGTGGTGGTCTCACCAGTTGTGGACGTCACGGCTTCTGTTGTGGTGGTAGCCTCCTGAGGTGTCGTCGTGGTGGTCTCACCAGTTGTGGACGTCACGGCTTCTGTTGTTGTGGTAGCCTCCTCAGGTGTCGTCGTGGTGATCTCACCAGTTGTGGACGTCACGCCTTCTGTTGTGGTGGTAGCCTCCTGAGGTGTCATCGTCGTGGTCTCACCAGTTGTGGACGTCACGGCTTCTGTTGTGGTGGTAGCCTCCTCAGGTGTCGTCGTGGTGGTCTCAGCAGTTGTGGACGTCACAGCTTCTGTTGTTGTGGTAGCCTCCTCAGGTGTCGTCGTGGTGGTCTCACCAGTTGTGGACGTCACGGCTTCTGTTGTGGTGGTAGCGTCCTGAGGTGTCGTCGTTGTGGTCTCACCAGTTGTGGACGTCACGGCTTCTGTTGTTGTTGTAGCCTCCTCAGGTGTCGTCGTTGTGGTCTCACCAGTTGTGGACGTCACGGCTTCTGTTGTGGTTGTAGCCTCCTGAGGTGTCGTCGTGGGGGTCTCACCAGTTGTGGACGTCACGGCTTCTGTTGTGGTGGTAGCCTCCTCAGGTGTCGTCGTGGTGGTCTCAGCAGTTGTGGACGTCACGGCTTCTGTTGTCGTGGTAGCCTCCTGAGGTGTCGTCGTGGTGGTCTCACCAGTTGTGGACGTCACGGCTTCTGTTGTTGTGGTAGCCTCCTGAGGTGTCGTCGTGGTGGTTTCACCAGTTGTGGACGTCACGGCTTCTGTTGTGGTGGTAGTCTCCTGAGGTGTCGTCGTGGTGGTTTCACCAGTTGTGGACGTCACGGCTTCTGTTGTGGTTGTAGCCTCCTCAGTTGTCGTCGTGGTGGTCTCACCAGTTGTGGACGTCACGGCTTCTGTTGTTGTGGTAGCCTCCTCAGGTGTCGTCGTGGTGGTCTCACCAGTTGTGGATGTCACGGCTTCTGTTGTGGTGGTAGCCTCCTGAGGTGTCGTCGTGGTGGTCTCACCAGTTGTGGACGTCACGGCTTCTGTTGTGGTGGTAGCCTCCTGAGGTGTCGTCGTGGTGGTCTCACCAGTTGTGGACGTCACGGCTTCTGTTGTGGTTGTAGCCTCCTCAGGTGTCGTCGTGGTGGTCTCACCAGTTGTGGACGTCACGGCTTCTGTTGTTGTGGTAGCCTCTTCAGGTGTCGTCGTGGTGGTCTCACCAGTTGTGGACGTCACGGCTTCTGTTGTGGTGGTAGCCTCCTGAGATGTCGTCGTGGTGGTCTCACCAGTTGTGGACGTCACGGCTTCTGTTGTGGGGGTAGCCTCCTGAGGTGTCGTCGTGGTGGTCTCACCAGTTGTGGACGTCCCGGCTTCTGTTGTGGTGGTAGCCTCCTCAGGTGTCGTCGTGGTGGTCTCACCAGTTGTGGATGTCACGGCTTCTGTTGTGGTGGTAGCCTCCTGAGGTGTCGTCGTGGTGGTCTCACCAGTTGTGGACGTCACGGCTTCTGTTGTGGTGGTAGTCTCCTGAGGTGTCGTCGTGGTGGTCTCACCAGTTGTGGACGTCACGGCTTCTGTTGTGGTTGTAGCCTCCTCAGGTGTCGTCGTGGTGGTTTCACCAGTTGTGGACGTCACGGCTTCTGTTGTGGTGGTAGCCTCCTCAGGTGTCGTCGTTGTGGTCTCACCAGTTGTGGACGTCACGGCTTCTGTTGTGGTGGTAGCCTCCTGAGGTGTCGTCGTGGTGTTCTCACCAGTTGTGGACGTCACGGCTTCTGTTGTGGTTGTAGCCTCCTCAGGTGTCGTCGTGGTGGTCTCACCAGTTGTGGACGTCACGGCTTCTGATGTGGTGGTAGCCTCCTCAGGTGTCGTCGTGGTGGTCTCAGCAGTTGTGGACGTCGCGGCTTCTGTTGTTGTTGTAGCCTCCTCAGGTGTCGTCGTTGTGGTCTCACCAGTTGTGGACGTCACGGCTTCTGTTGTGGTGTTAGCCTCCTCAGGTGTCGTCGTTGTGGTCTCACCAGTTGTGGACGTCACGGCTTCTGTTGTTGTGGTAGCCTCCTGAGGTGTCGTCGTGGTGGTCTCACCAGTCGTCGTGGTGGTCTCACCAGTTGTCGTTGTGGTCTCACCAGTTGTGGACGTCACGGCTTCTGTTGTGGTGGTAGCCTCCTGAGGTGTCGTCGTTGTGGTCTCACCAGTTGTGGACGTCACGGCTTCTGTTGTTGTGGTAGCCTCCTGAGGTGTCGTCGTGGTGGTCTCACCAGTCGTCGTGGGGGTTTCACCAGTTGTCGTTGTGGTCTCACCAGTTGTGGACGTCACGGCTTCTGTGGTGATGGTGGTCTCCTGTGTTGTCGTTTTTGTGGTCGTACCAGTTGTGGGCTCCTCCACGCCCGCTGTCGTGGAGGTGGTCTCATCTGGCGTCGTTGTCGTTTCTGTCGTTGGTTTATCCGTGGCCGCTGCCTCTGTCGTTGTGGTTTCCTCATCCGGGCCACACCATACCAGTGCTTCGTCTCCCGGCTCGTCTTCGCAGTCATCGCACTCGTAGCAGAAAACTCCCTCAGATTTCCCTAAAACAATGAAAATAATTTCGTAAATATTTCAGATCGACTATACAACTGTTTCTTTTCAGTTTTTAGTCCGATTTAAGACGCATTACGCTGCCTTTGTGCATTACAAGCTCCTTTCTGTCCAGTCACTCCCGGAAACTTAACAATTTCAGATAACAGGTGTTGGATAACAAGTATCGCTTGACCTTGCAACGCATGCTCACGGGTCTAAAAAAAGTTCGCAACTTACATACCCTGGGCTGAGATGGGGATGATTGTGAGAATGTTCAGTCATCTGAGCAGCACCGGTGCCCCTTTGAAGATATGTTGGCAAGGAGCTAATCATTTCACTCGTCTAGCAGTCGGTCTGTGGAAGTATGGTGTATGAACGACGACAAGCGGAAGCGATTGTTATTAGCATAATATCATGGCATTGCAATCATAAAACCGCTCAAACAACATTTAAATACTTCAACGACACCCAATAAAGCAGTTCCAGATAAGGCCACATTCCCTGCGGCAATTAAGAGGTTTCTATTTGGCGATCTAATCGGAAAACAAAGTTCCAATCCGTGGTGGAATTTAAAGGCGTGCTACTCATTCAGCCGGAAATGGGTCACTCTCACGAGCCTGTCACAGACTTCACTGCCTCTCTCTGAGTGCGATAAGATTTTGCGAAATCTTTTTCCACCCACTGAAGGGGGTTCACCTATCGATCGTCAATTGCCGAGGGCCCTTCATAAGATCATCGTCACACACTTGAGATTAGATTGACAACCTTTAACGCAGATAACTGTAATTACTAGCGGACATCGATTAGTTTACGCCGAATCGATAAGACAAGCACTTAAATAGATAAAACCGACGGAAATGACGGGAGGTTGCTCTTGATCCTCCATTCAGGGTTGCATTGGACAGTTAATGGCAGGTTTTTACTGGCGGAAGTCACTAACATCAATGTGGACAGCTAACAAGGTTATTACTACTTATTTTGTCACATGATCAACAGAAAATGTCCCAGCTTTTGAGGGAGCTTCCGTTGTTGTTCAATGTGTATCACAGATCGTATCGGGAGAGCTTCCGCACTTTTTATTTCTTTATTCATGCCTATTATGCATAAATTTCCCTCGGGACCGAATCCGTCGAATCCAGCTTTGTTGAACAATGTTCGAAGGCAAATGGAAATAGTCTTCCTTATTGCAACGGACTCTGCCTTGACTACTATCATTTGTCAGGGAAAATCAAATAAACCGCGATAAATGGTGACAATTGATTGAGAAAGTCGGCGCAAAAAAAGAAACGCAATCTGCGGCGATTTCAGGTGGGGTGGATCAAAGCTCAAGGGTCATGAATACTAGGCAAGGAAATATCCCAAGCACAGAGATAATTTACCCCTAATTTTTGTCATAAGAATCGATGTTGCGATGGTACATGGGATTATCTTTGAGTGCGATGGATTGTATTGCCATCATGGCAATGACTAGAAAGAAACCAAATGATCTTTTGGCAATAGGAAGTCTTTTAGGGGATCTATTATCCTTATGAAGTTAACACATAAGAAGTGACACTTCGTCTACAGTTTGAGAAACAAATAACTTACCGATTTCATTGTTTGCATATATAATTATGTGCAATTCGAAAATATGCAAACGTTTGTCATCTAATACCAATAATATGTAAGTATGTCGCACTTATCGGGTGGAGTGGGTTGGTGCGTTGCTCACGCTTTTCCCAAGTTCTGTGCTCTTATCAGGCTGATGCTAATTTTTTCTTTTTCATAGGTTTTTCATAGACTTTTTTGTTTTGTTTCGAATTAATAAATATTTCGAAAGACCAATGAAAATAATGAAATTCGTCGTAGAAACAAAATGTACATATGGCAGGGAGACATAACATTCTGCCTTTTCTCCTAGTGTAAGTATTTTCCAGGCAATTATTTGGGTTTGTGTAATGTGAAGTGATTTTAGGGCAAGGCAAATAACAAACAAGATTCAAATGGAGATTTCTTATGTCTGTGATGGTTACTAAAAATCGAAAAGTACCAACCGGCGATTGAGAAAATCCCTTGTTCAATTTAACTTAATATAAATATTGGGTCTATAACTTATTTCGCGTGGTTTGCTAAGAGATGGCGTAACTTGTATTATTCCATTGGAACATGCGTTGGAAAGCTACTGTCATTGTACGACGTTTCAGTATATGTCATTCATTTGAAGCGTAACAACAATAATTGTTCTTCACTCAAATATGTCGAACTTTGTGCCTGAAAAAGTGTTTTTGCGGGGAGTTCTTCTTCATTACTTTAATCTGAAGAAAACTGCTCCCGAAAGTCATCGTATTTTTGTGAAAGTTTATGGTGAACATGCGCTAGCTGAGCGAGCGATTTGTGATTTTGACTTGGAAGACGATGAACGGCCTGGGCAGCCAAAAAAGTTTGAAGATGAAGAACTGAGAGCTCTATGAAGATTGTTGCCAAACACAAGAAGAGCTCGCAGAATCTTTGGGTGTCACTCAAGAAGCCAATTCAAAGTGTTTAAAAGCAGCTGGATATATTCAAAAGTATGGAAATTGGGTTAAACATGAACTCAAACCAAGAGAAATGCTGCTGGAACGCCACAAAAGGAACTCATTTTTGCATCGGATTGTAACTGGTGATGAAAAATGGATCCGTTACGACAACCCCAAGAGCAAAAAATCACATGTGAAACCCGGCCAACCAGCCAAATAGACCGCAAAGGCGAATATCCGTGGTGCGAAGGTGATGCTCTGTATTTGGTGGGATCAGAAGGGTGTGCTGTATTATGAGCAATGGACAACGCTACCGAACACAATTAATCCGTTTGAATGGAGCAGTACCCGAAAACCGCCCGGAATATGCGACCAGACATGATCATGACAACGCTCGGCCCCACGTTGCTGTTGCGGTTAAGAACAATTTGGAAAACAGTGGATGGGAAGTTTTACCCCACCCGTCTTATAGCCCAGACCTCGCCCCTTCTGACTACCATTTGTTCCGGTCGATGCAGAACGCCCTCACTGATATACGGTGCACATCAGAGCAGAATTTCAAAAATTGGATTGATTCACTCTTGGCTGCCAAGCCGGCGCAGTTCTTTTGGAATGGGATCCACAAATTGCCAGAAAGATGGGAAAAAGTCATAGCTTCAGATGGGCAATACTTTGAATAGTACTATTGTACAAGTTTTTCTTAAATAAACGTTAAAATTTTGAAAAATACCGCTCGAATTAAGTTATATATATCAACTTAAAATATTCAAGTTTTTCTGTCAAATGCCTCGTGTTTGAAAAAAGTCAGGAAATGGAAAACAGGAATTTCAACGCCAAAAATAAAGCGGTAAGTTAATTTTTTTTCCTTCGTCGTGTTGGCTTCACTGATTATCTTTAAGATGGCGAGAACTGGTACATTCAGCAATAAACTGAAGCTATAACTTGCTTATAAAGGGTGGTTAAGTGTTAAGGGCCGATGTTGAATGCGAACCTCACCTAAACGTCAGGTTTTTTTCTGCATTTCATTTGACATTTCTCAATTTCAGACTAACTCAATGTGAACCATGGAAAGATACACAATCGGGCAACGCGTTAAAGTTATTCGGGCTTATTATGAAAATGGGCGTGCACTTCGTGATTTGTTCGGTCAATTTAATCGTCCAAATGTGCGTACAATCGGAAAAATCGTGCAAAAATTTTAGCAAACCTGTGGGAGATGTGAAAACACCAGTGCATGGTCGTACAGCTGTTCGTTGCTGCTGTTCGCGATAGTGTGGCTGAAGAGCCGTCCACCTCAACTCGTCGTCGTGCCCAACAATTGCACCTCTCCCGCTCGTCGTTGATGAACATTATGCATAAAGACTTGCATTTACACGCTCACAAGGTGCAATTGACTCAAGAACTAAGGCCTCTTGACCATTTCAAGCGTCGTCAATGGTCAGAATGGTGGCAAGAAATGGCAACAGTGGATGATTAATTTTCGAAGAAAATCATCTTCAGTGATGAGGCACATTTCCGCCTCAGTGGGTTCGTCGATAAGCAGAATTGCCAAGAGTGATTGTCGAAAAACCAATGCACCCACAAAGAGTGACTGTTTGGTGCGGTTTATGGGCTGGCGGCATCATCGGGCCGTATTTTTTCCAAAATGAGGCCGGTCAGGCAGTTACTGTGAATGGTGTTCGCTATCGTGACATGATAACGAACTTTTTATGGCCCGCAGAACCTTGCCACACAGCCAACGAAACAATGGCACTTTTGCGCGACTAATTCAATGGCCGTGTTATCTCACGTGGTGGCGATGTCAATTGGCCGCCAAGATCATGTGATTTGACACCGTTGGATACTTTCTTTGGGGTTATTTGAAAGAAAAGGTGTACGTCTATAAGCCAGCAACAATTCAAGAGCTAAAGGGCGAGATAATTCGGCACGCTAACGGCATAGAACCTCAATTATGCTTCAGCGTCATCGAAAATTTGGACCATCGGATGGAGATGTGCCGCAGAGGTCGCGACGATATTTGGCCGATATTTTGTTCCATACATAATTGAACCATACCAATATTATCATAATAAAAAGAAAGGATGATCATTTCCTAAATAATGTGTGTTTTATTCAAAATCAACATCGGCCCTTAGCAGTTTTGATGATACTAATACACTTTTTCCTTTCTAGCCTTGAATTTTCAATGATGCATGAATCAGGTAATATGCCCTTAAGAACTGGAATTAGGTGTTGCACAACTTGGACAGCAGCATTTCATAATGCTCCGCAAAAAACAAACTAATACCACGTAATGTCATCTCTTTATGACTCGATTTCATTGAAATCTGGTTAAAGCACCCCTCCCCCGAGTTCGTCCAGTTGTTTCATATCTCCTCAGTTTATTTTGGTAATTTCATTCTTCCTTTCCACATTTTATCTCTCTTTTCTGGCGCTTTCACACATTTTTTTAAAATTTTGGCAGCCACTTGAAAGTTGAGAGCGAGGGACATTTGGGTTGGTGGGCGCTTATAAATTGGGAGCTAGTGACTTGAAAATTGAGAGCGTATGTAAATTGAAATCACGAATCGGTGGGAAAGGCCTATTGAGGTTTCAGTGAGAATTCATCCAATTTACTCGATTTCGTTTCGCTGGAAACGCGGTGCAAGACGGGATACTGAGGAACACGAACCAAGAACATTGAATCCACGAGAAATGTATTTTAAAATTGAATTAACTGACATGTCAAGAAAACGAGCAACAAAATGAATTTGGCTGTGCGAAGACGTTTAAAAAGAAACCATATCTGTAATTTAACATTTAAGCCTTGCAAGGCATGCAGCCGTTAAAATTAAATTCTGAAGTGAAATTAAATGTGGAAATACAAAAGTACCTACATTCAGTGGCGTAACGTGGGTTGGGATCGCCCGGGGCAGACCCAACTTATGCCGCCCCTAGCAATTATTACACACACTACAAAACCTTTGTATATGGTTTCAACACATACCTACGCATATGTAGGCTAGGTTGAAGAGGTTGACTGCTGCACGGAAAGACAGCAGGCCCATTGTGGTACCACGCGGATCTGGGAATACCTGTTCTGCTCAGTTCAGCCAGACTATGAAAATAATAAGCTCCCAGAAGTCTAAATCTACGGGATGAGACAGCATTGCAGTTGCATTGCCTGTGTACAATGGTTTCCTCGTCGTCCTCGTCTCTGCAGCTTCTGCAGAGGTCGTTGTAGGGGAGGCCTGGTCTAGAAAACTCTCGGTATCGGGGTGAGGCTATGGTTGTATATATAAATTGACTTATTTATCAAGAAATACTATTATTTTAGTGCATTCATGTAAAATTTCATATAAATGTGATTATTAATTCGCGATAAACAGAATCATAATGGCAACTGAGACGATGATGGTGAAAATTGAGCATCGCGCTGTAATCAAATTTCTCACTATGCAAGGAAAAAGTCAAGTCACTATTCATGAAGAGATGGTGTCTGTTTACCAGGGTTCCGCACCTTCATTGTCAACTGTGCAAAAGTGGTCAAGTGAGTTCAAGAGAGGCAGAGAGAGCATTGAAGACGACCCCCGCTCCGGCGCCCCGGCTTCTGCTAGTACGGGAGAAAGCATCAAAGAAGTCGAAAAACTTGTTCTTGAGGATGCCCGAATAAAGGTGAAAATGATGGCAGACCGTTCACACCATTCTTCGTGACCATCTTAACCTTTGAAAGGTCAGTGCAAGGTGGGTGCCACGAATGCTCACAGCGCCTCAGAAAAAAATGAGAATCGCTTGCTGTAAAGAGCTTTTGGAGATGTGTAGTGAGAACGCGGACGGTGTTATGGATCGAATTGTTACTGCTGACGAAACATGGGTCCACCACTATGACCCTGAAGGCAAACAAGAGTCCATGCAGTGGCATAAAAAAAGGAACAGGCCCCCCGAAGAAGTTCAAAGTCACTCCGTCTGCCGGGAAGCTCATGGCCACAGTTTTTTAGGACTCAAAGGGAATCTTGCTCATTGAGTACGAAAACAAGGTGAAACCATCAACGCCACATCCTACGCTTCCACTTTGCAAGAAATTAAAAAGAAAAGACGGGGTAAACTCGCAGCGGGTGTGTTGCTTCTTCATGACAACGCTCCTGTTCACACGGCGCGAGTTTCCAAGGCTGCTGCGCGAGATTGTGGTTTCGAAGAAATCCAACACCCACCCTATAGTCCAGACTTTGCCCCTAGTGATTATTTCCTGTTTCCGGATTTGAAAAAATGTCTTCGTGGAAAAAGATTTCGGATGATGAAGACCTCAAGTCGGCAATAAATGGGTATTTTGCAGAGAAAGAGGAAATTTATTTTTTTGAGGGCTTGAAAAAGCTTATCTCAAGATGTAACAAATGCATTGATGTTAGGGGAGATTAAATTAAAAAATAAAAACCATTTAAATTGAATTCGCATTTTCCTTCATATCGATACCGAGAATATATTGAACGCCCCTCGTATGTCTGCTCAGGTACAGCAGCAATAGAAGGCCGTGATGCTGAAGGTGACACATTTGGAGTATTATAGTATGTTCCCAATTTGTCTCGAAATTAGGATCGAAATTGGGCATAACGAATGAATCTCAAAATTGCATGAATTAGATCAATTTCAATGAAGTTGCGTACGAAATTGGGTGTCATCACCACTTCTAAGGCAGACGCTGAATGCGATTCCATCAGATAGGCGACCGCTTGCCAGACCCAGGAGGAGGTGGATGGACCAAGTGCAAAAACTCGCCTGGTTACGCCTTGGCATAACTCCTGACGAGTAAGGGTCGATGGCGGAGGATCGAGTTGCCTGGAGATCTCTTGTGCGTGGTTTACACCCGCGGGGAGCATGTGGGTTAGAAGAGGGTGATGATGATAATGTTGTGTGTTTTCACCAATATGCCAGTTAACTAGCAGATTTCTGGCAGATTTTTTTTCCTAAAAATGTCCACACAATGTCGGTGTAAAGACATTTCACTGTCAAACCAAATTGCGTAACGGGCAATTTCAAAAGAACAAAAGAAAGTGTGAATTTGTATCGAAGTAAAAAAGGTTTTAAGAAAAATCAGGGGTCGACCCTTAAATAAAAGCAACATCCTATTGCTGAAACTTTAGCCTTGTCATCAAATGTAAAAGTTGACAATTCAGATTCTTAAGTAGTTACGGACACTCAACAAGACCTGGACAGTTGGAAGCCTATTAGACAGGTAACTCGAAATCCAGTTAAGGAATGTAGAATGAATACCAAAGGACTTTAATTTATTTATCAAGACTGTATGACATACTGTGTCAAAAGCTTTTCTAAAATCTGTCAAGACCACATCAACTTGATGTCCTGACTCTACCGAATCAAAAAGATATTTCGTGAATAAAGTCAAGTTAGTTAAGGTGGATCTTCCAGACATAAACCCATGTTGTTGTAAACATATTCTTCTTTCAAACTACAGAATGGTATTTGCTGCTCGGGTGCTGCTTCTCGCTCTAAAATGGCACTCCTATTGACTATTCAGAAATGTGTTATTAGAAAAATATGCAATAAAAGTCTATACCATCATTTCATGCCATTATTTAAAAACTTGGGAATTCTTCCTCTAAGGCATTTATACCACTACAGAGTTTTGAAAATGTTCTTCTTACGATGTGGCTACCTGAATAGTAGACATTCTGATCGCTATAATCTGAGAAGGAACCACAGCCTGTTTGTCAACGTTCCAAAATTTCTCACAACGTTTTTCGGAAATATTTGTTGCATTGTTTCATGTAGTTTATTTAATTAATTGAAAAATAAATGAAAAATAATAATTTAATGAATTAAATACCTGTTGAATCGAAGTCATTGCGTTCAAAGAAATTGTTTAATGTCAAGACGAAGACATGGCTTATTGAATCTGACCACGATGAGATAGAGAATCTATTAGATCCTGTTGTTTAAATAACATTTATGCTTTTTTATTTGAATATTAATAATGAATTCTGTTCTTGCTTTTCCCTTTTCTTTTCTGTTCTAAATTTAATGTTTAAATCACCCCTAATATTTTTAATATTTTTTAACATTGATTGTGTAGCATTTAACACTATAATTTTCAAAACATTAAAAATTCTACTACTATTCTCAAACTGATAAATTGTAAATGTATAATACACCTTTAAATTGTAACTTACTTGGAGAATATGAATAAAAAATGAATCAATGACCCGACATCCATACAAGTATGCACGGACGGGTCAACGATGGAAGAAGGTACAGGCGCGGGAATCTTCTCCGAATGGTTAAACATGAGCTGCTCTATCAGACTACCGGATGACGGCAGTGTTTTTCAAGCGGAGGTTCTCACTGCCAAAATGATATCATTGCTCGAAATACCATCAGCTGATATTACCTTCCTAATTGACAGTCAAGCGGCCATTAAAGCCATTAAGGCAACAGAAACCAAGTCAAAGTTGTCACTTAATCATAGCTCCTGATGAGCTGGAGTCGATGGGGGATGATCGAATGACCTGGCGATCTCTCGTGCGTGCTTTGTATTTCCTATTTTCGCCGTCTCGCAGCGCTCTGGCAAAGCTGTCCAGCACACCTTGTCTTCCATATACTACACGTTGATGAGAATTCAGAGTTGATGTACTTCGTGTCAAAGTAAGAACCAGAAATGAAGTACTATCGAGATGGCCAAGAACAGGAAACATCAAATAACGGATTAAACGCATATGATTTTCAAAGGGAATCTTGGAGAGCCACTAAAGCAGTTTGATGAAAGTTAGCGGATGTAACAAAAGGAAACTGGTCAAAGTGACCGTCGGCTCGCCCTTGTGACTAAAGTTCGACTGTTCACACGAACTGTACCTTTGAACTGTGTGTTGTTGAACATATTTTCCGATTGAAACTGCATAATAAAAACCCACGCCCCTTCCAAACTAACAAAATGCAGTAAAGAGTCACGACTCACAAAATAATAAACATTTATCCAGATATCGGTTTCCTTTCACAAATCAATTCACAAGTGACCATTTAAGTGGCTTCAATCCGTACTGCGAGTCACTTAGAGATAAGCACGATCACTTTATGACACCCAGAGGGAAAAATGAAATTGTACAAACACTAGGGCACCTCCCCATCTCCACAAACTCGGACCTACGATCGCAAATCACTGGCTCAATGTCAAACATCGCAATCGGCACTGAATTTCCGGCACCGGATATTACCAAAAATCACGGATGAGTGCACTCCCAAACCAACTGCCACAAGAGCAAATCAACATTTAGTACATTTCTTCGAACATTACCTTTAGCCACGAGGCTCAGTAACAAAAATAATCCAATAAGAATTCGCATCCTTTGCTGCGAGAGTGCTCTTGCTTGTATTTTGCGTATTTTCAAAATTGCTTTCCGATAACCACTAGAAGTCACTGAAACCAACCGAACGAAGGGTTGAATTTGAACTGACAAAATAGCGTTGGAGACCTGGCCACTTTGAAAGTCTCTCAGTAGAGAAGTGTTATTTGCAAGATATGACGAAAATTCTAGTCAATATCGATACGAGGTTGCATTAGTAATCGAACTCTTTGCTATTCTATCGGAGATCGGGGGCGCACTCGAGGATATTGTTTGTGATTGAAATGAGGTAGATAAGGTTGGCGAATGAATGAATTTTGGAGTCTCATCTCTAGACAGACTGAATGGGAAGAGAGTGGTCTGATTTCATTTGGAAATGCCCTGTTTCTTGAGCTTTGTCGGAGAAGTCATGATCGATCGAAAGACGTTGTTCTGTTCATAACGCTCGAAGGCATCCCTGACAACCACACTAGTAATTTGGTTGAAGAAGCGTCTCTATAAAAATGCGCATCAAAATGCATACCTCAAAGGTAGGGTACTGATGAAAAATCCCTTTATCATAAGAAATATACACTAGCCACCCCAATAGACCTAGAAGGACTGGCGTTAAGCAAGGGCAAGCTAGGTGTTGATAACCATCAGAGGAACAGTGATGTATTGCTCACCACTATTTGAACCCTCTTAGGACTTGACAGAAAATGGATTGAGGTAGTGGCGGATGCGGATGACTTAGTGCTACTAGTATCACGAACGGAAACTTACCTTTTAAAAGGTCAACGCCGCTTTAAGGGCGCCAGATTTTCAATCTTCTCAGACAGTTAGTCAGCACTTAAGGACTCTAAGACTGTCAAATGTTGCTTCGATGCACTACAATCCCCTGCCAGACACAATTAAGTGAAGGGATTATAGGCAGCACTGTAACTCACCTATTACACCGTTTGCAACATGGTCGATCATTGATCAAGATCAGGCAAGACAGAAATTGTTTCGTTTCAATTTCGTTTCGAAATGATGGTGAACCGAGTGACTCAAACCGTTGCATACACTTAGGAGTTTTCTAATTGAACCGTTGCAAGCTTTTCTTCAGACGATGCGCATCAAAAAATCGATTTCTTTCATTTTTTTCAGCTCGAGCGACGGACTGTAGAACTTGAGCAGAATAAAATACTCATGGGAATAGGGCAATCAACTTGAATGTGCTCAACTGGCCATTTGTTCTTTTGCGTCTGCCTGAGATGCATTTCCTTGAGTCTTGTCTACACGCATCCGGCCAAAGAAAGCGACGGGAGGAGTAAGCCCCCCTAATCCAATGGTGGAATAGCATACGTCAAGGGATGCATGGTTAAGAGACTACCTAGCCACTAGTAGGCGGACTCCGAATAGCCGATGGCCTTCTCCAGTCAAGCCCTCCCTGGGCTATTTTGGGCACTGCCTTTCCGAATACTCATGGGAATGAAGATTTCCTCAAAAATTACTAAAGATGAGAATGATGTCTCTCTTACTACGCCCACTTCTTTTTCGTCTGTTGAGCAAACAGAAACGATCAGTCGTGATGCCATTGGGTGATGTGACGGTCAATACACCTTCGGCCAACGCCTCTACTGATCGGCCCACAACTTCTGCTGTCAAGGACGGAGCCATGAGGGCACCACCCTTTCATGTTGGCGGCTCCAACACTCAGAGGAGGCAATGCTACTTCTAATCCATTCCTTCGCAGATGACAGCACCCTCAGCTTTTCATATTCGTACCAAGACTCACGACCCCGCCCTTCGGCCGTAGAACTGGAATGACAGCTTAAGCACTTTGAATTCCGATCTTGACAGCATAATTAACTGGGGAAGGAACAATCGCGTGGAATTCAATGCTTCAAAACACTCAATGCTGTCTGCTAGAGATTCGTTCATCAGCCGCACGACACGAATATGGAATGCTCTTTCCCCCAGAATCCGCGGATATTACCTCGTCTACCTTTCTCCCTCTACACCTTCGGCCCATATTGAGTCTTGAACCTGGACACTTAAGGGTATTACCAATCCCTTGTGCGAGCTAGGAAGGCCAAAGCAGGGCCCACACCCAATGCTCCCGCCTTAAGTCAATAGGTCAAGTGGTGTTGTCCCGGCGGACTTAGAGAAAGAACCGATGTCCACAGAACAGATGGCTCTGTTCTAAGAGGCAGTTATGACGTTTTCATAGATCTGAAACACAGCTGTGGCCTCACTCTTCAGGTTCGATCCAGAAGACTCATTTCCATCTGTTCTGACAGTAACTTAAGTGCAATCAAAACTAAAAGTGGACTGAACGTGACACTTGTGGAAGAAGGATCATTCCCGGAACCCCACACTGTCTGAGTGCTCTTTCGACAAGGCCTGGAGCACAGGCCCTACCAGCAAAATTGTGGACACGTTAGAATCCCAAAATGAAGGTCTTAAGGCATCCACATGGATGGTGTTGCAGAGAGTTGTTGAAGGCACACAACTCAGGCCTGTTATCCTCGGAGTATCATTATCATTTGATTTTCAAACCTGTTTTTTTGTCGGAGGTTTTTAACAGTACCCTGGACCACTCAGACTTAAAAATTGGATAATTTTACTGCCAGGCAGCAACCTACTTTTGCAGTACTTTGCTATTTTCAACGTACCTTGCAGCAGGCGCTTCTGTGATGAAACTGAAACCCTGTCACTAAATCCGAGCAAAGGCAATGACAGAGGAGGTACTCTACAGTGTCGTCGTCTTCTACACAGTTGTCGCAGAGGATTTAGTCGCTTAGGCCAAGCACACTTAGATCCTGGGCGAAGGCGTGGTGTCGTGTTTGTGCGCCTGTAAGTGGTCTGCAATCTTTTCTGCCAAGAGATAATAAGAATGCCACGGTCTGCCTGTGCCCTGGAAAGTCATGCCACCTCCGATTGTGTTCTCGAGAGGCCCAACCATCGATGGTAGACGCAGCACAGGTTGAGGTCTTCAGAAATTTTCTCTGATCCTTCTCTAGCAAGTTCACCGGTGATCTCATTTCCAGTGAACTATGACTGCCAATGAAATCCAGAGAGGACTTGCATTCCTAAACTCTCGTGGAAGTGGTTATAGGCTTTAAGTACAGATCGGCTGTCCCTACAGACACACAGTCCTTCCCCTTCCACCTGTACTTCACAATATAGTTCGTGGCCGTTAGGATCGCATAGGTTTTCGCGCTCCTTTATTGGTTTTGCAGCCAACCGTTAAGATTCGACCACATTCCCTTCCTGGCTCAGATTCTGGCCAGAGTCAGCCCTCGAAACTCCGGTGCGTGTTATACCAAATACCACTTCTGTTAAGACGGAAGATGGCCTTGAGAGTGCGTCCCATGATTCAGCAGTGCATCAAGACCACATCCAGACGTACTAGTGAAGTCCCACAGTCGAGACATCCCGTTCTTTGAAGCTTAGTGAACGTGATAGACCCCAAGACTTGCCGAGAATCCCCTTACACTACCGGCAAGCCGACAGTGCCTTGGCGATTTTCGACTCGATGTGTTTTTTTCAAAGTTTCCCATCTAGAGAAAGACCCATGGGCAAAAGGGATTGTGGCGACTTTTTTAGTCAGACGAGTCAATTTCCTCCTCATCGTGAAGAGAACAACTGCTGTTTTAACAGGGTTAACTGGAAGCTCATTCCTGATACACCAGTCGTTGATCACGCCTAGTGCCACCTGGCCCTTTGACAGGCACGATCCGACAGACAGTACGGCTACGTCATCCTCATAGGCCTTGGCCTAGATTTTAGGGCAATTGAGAGCGTCAAGCAGAGAATCAACCAGCATGCACCAAAGCACAGGAGACAGGACACCAGTATTAGAACCCTCTTAGGACTTGACAGAAAATGGATTGAGGTAGTAGCGTATGCGGGTGACTAAGTGCTACAGTATCAGGAACGGAAACATACCTTTTAAAAGGTCAAAGCCCCTTAAAGTCGCCAGATTTTCAATCTTCTCAGACAGTTAGTCCGCACTCAAGGCATTATCGTCCAAGCCCAACTCAACAATTGGGACACAATTGGGTGAAACTTGGAATATGTCCCGATTTCGGAATTTGTGTACATAGGTCCCGAACCGTACTGTAATGTCAATTGAATGGAACAGCTGCTACAACGCTGATTAAAGAATAGTGTGACGTGGATAATATAACGCGTATAAGATGAGATAATTAGGCCACCAACGCCATCTATACGCAATTAGAAGCACGATCAACTTAGAAGATTGTTTTTTTTATGTCCTACACTGGCTGGTGCTTACATCGGGTTGTTCAAGTCCGTTTGTCCATGGTGGTCCTTTTGGGATGGGGTGGTGATGTGTTAGCCGACTTAGCCTCGATGGTGATTGCTATCGCTGCCCTGGTAGAATCCATGCGCAGCTCGTTGTTCCACGTCGTTGGTAAGTTTTGCTCGTTTAGCAGATTTAACGCATTCACGTAGCATTGTCCGGGGATTGTGTTTCTCAGGTTCCTGATTTCCTCGTTAGGATGGTTGTTGATGTTTAGTAGCGGCTTTCTGAACAGTGTCACCATGTTGCAGGGGGATGAAACGTGCTTGGTCGTAAAGCCTATTGTTGCTGTGTTGCCTTTGTCGGTCCCTGTGGAAGGTGAGTCCGGTACATATTCGCAGTAGGTCTTAGAGATGGTGTGCCATATTTGGAAGCCGTACGTTAAGATCGCCCGTATGAGCTGCTTGTATGACAGCAGTTTTGGCCTCTGGCTTAATCCATTTTGCTTACGCATCAAGGGATAAATGCGATGATTTTTTTTTTTATAATTTGCGCGCGCACATGGCATTGTTAATACCCTTAAGTGTCCGGGTTCAAGACACAGCACGGGCCGAAGGTGTAGAGGGAGAAAGCGAGAGGAGGTACCTGTGCACATTGGTTTTAAATATCTGCGGATTGTATTCGGGGGGAAATATTAGGCTGGGAAGAGCGTTCCATATTCGTGTCGTGCGGCTAATGAACGAGTCTCTAAATTTAACTGTGCGTCAGAAAGCAGGCTTAAGGGTAAACTGATGAGCATTCCTGGCGAGATTGCGCGTATTGCGGGTGAATTCATGGAGAGGAGGAATGCAGTTGGCAAGCTCACTTGAGCATCGTTTGTTAACATAGCGATAAAATCCTGATAGAGACGAGACGGTACGTCGATGTTCGAGCGAGTCTAATGACTCTGCAATACAGTTGTCTGCTATAAGTCTTATCGCTGGCTTTTGTAGGGGGTGAGGTATTTCTTGCATCGATTGAGGAAACCTAAACATTTCACAGAATTTTTGGCGACCTCAAATATGTGATCGTTCCAACTAGGGGTTGTGTTGATACACATACCAAGGATGGAAAGCTTTCCGGTTTCATCGACACAGGTGCCATTCATGGATAATGGCTGTTTAAAAAGCGTTCGCTTGAGTGACAGCAGACAGTATTGAATTCCACTCGATTGTTCTTTCCCCAGTTAATTATGCTGTCAAGATCGGAATTCAATGTGCTTATCATACGCTGTCGTTCCAATTCTACGGCCGAAGGGCGGGGTCGTCAGTCTTGGATCGAATATGAAAAGCTGCGGGTGCTGTCATCAGCGAAGGAACGGATTGGATTAGAAGTAGCAGACAAGAGGTCATTTATAAAAATGAGAAAGAGTGTCGGAGACAGAACGGAGCCTTGGGGAACACCAGCATTTATTTGGTGGATATCAGACTTGAACCCATCCAACACAACTTGAATTGAACGGTTCGAAAGGTAATTTCAAATCCATTGAAGAAGAGATTCATCGACACCATAGGCACGCATTTTCGACAAGAGAGCTTGATGCCAAAGTCTGTCAAATGCCTTGGAAATATCAAGCGCAACGATCTTGTTTTCGCCTGCATTGTGCAAAAATTGGGTCCACTTTTCGGTGAGATAAGCTATCAGATCACCAGTGGGCCTGCTGCTGCGAAAACCATTCTGCCGGTCATTAAGAAGCTTCCGCAATTCAAGGCATGTCATAAGCTGACGATTTATCAGCGTTTCCATGACCTTAGAAAGAAGGGACGTAAGTGCTATGGGTCGGTACGGGGTGGGCGACCAAGATTCGCCCTTTTTAGGGACGGGCTGGAGAAATGCTGTTTTCAATCTGCTCGGTAAGAGACCTAAAGTTGTTGACAGCGCAGAAGAACACCTCTTCAGAAGAATAGGGGGAATACCATCCGGACCAGCGGATTTGTGCACGTCGAGATATGTAAGTACTCTTGCAACTGTACGAGTGCGGAAGTGGATTTGTCCCATGGAGAAATCACCGCTCTCAAGTTCAGGTGGCGACATATTGGATTCTGGCCATGTTGAGCTGGCTGCAAAATGCGCCGCAAGCAGATTCGCTTTGTCTAAAGAGCTGACAGCTGGGATGTCATTGTAAATGAGCGTGGGAGGTGAAGACGAGGCGGAATTCTTTACGTTTTTTTACAAATGACCAAAAGTTTTTGCTACCCTTGGGACATTGTAGCACCTTGATGATGTATATAAGCGTTAGCGGGGAAATTCAACAAACTCGTGGCGACAGTAGGAGCAGTTGAAAAACAGGCCAAGACCAACGAGAAATAGATCGAACAGGTCTAGATGTTTTGTCATTCGAGTCCTTTGTCCGGCTTTGGTCCGGGTGGTCTTTTCTGCTTTACAACACGTTCGAATAGAGAATTTTGTCTTAGGTTAAGACACCACAGTGTTAAGGTGTTAAGGTTTAATTTTGTTTCTTTCTTTTGTGCCTTGTGCTGTGTGTAGTTCTTGAATCAACACAGATTCCTTACAAGCTGAATTTTGGAGGAAATTGCATATTGGCTACACAAAAACATCGGAAATTTAGTCATCAAGCAAATCATTTGAACAGTCAGTGGAATATACTCATTTGAATGCAAGTGACGTGTGGATTGTTTGCAATTTCATGTACGCATGTCCAGCGCTTGCTAGAGCAAGACAAAGGGGGTCCTTCATTGAATCCTGAGATCTCCGAAAGGAGCACCGAAGAATCATTAACATTCCTGGTACAGATCCTAGATAATGAAGGATAAAGACATCCAACATATATCCCCCTTGCCCCTTGAATTCATCTTACAGCGTTTTTTATACTATGTGACGATACGTGGTGGAGCATGGATCTTTTTAAGAGGATGTGTGAAGTGCATGTTAAATCCAGTACACTATTATTCTTAACGGCTATGCCGCCATGGACTAGTGGTAGAAATGGCCCAGTTTCATATCTCTATCCTCCACTATCTCTCCAATCGGAGGCATGGTATCAAAACGACACTTTTAACCGCAACCAAACACAAACATAAGATCGAGATCGGCGCCCGACTGGGCTGCTGGCACTCTAGACAGAGAATCAATAGAGCTCATTAAAGTTAACAATGATAGAGAGAGACACGTTTCGAGGAAAGCGTCCCCCGTGAGTGGTATCTCACCGATGTTACTCTTGTTGTTTGGTAGTTGATCGGCAACTAACAAGAATACGTTTCAATCCCGTCAACCTTCGGTAGATAGGTCCTGCTTAAGGAGCTCTTCCCAACAAATACGGTAAGGTTCAAGAGTCGATTTCGAGGAATCGCATTGCAAATATGGTCGAAAATATCCGCGTGGTTGGGTTTGCTGCATCTATGATTGTGTCGTCCAGTCCTTTCTCCGACAAATTAATCAACAGCTCCCCTGTGCCTTGGAACCCAGCATAAAGTTATCGATTGTTGCCTTAAGTTTTATGTGTTGTCGAAATTGCTTGAATGAACACTTGACTGTCAATAAGAAGGGTGTATAACAACTGCTGGTATTTCCAACATTGACATCATTCTGGGAGCTTCTTTGACTACCATGATCTCCGCTTGGAGCGTACATGCATTCTTGAGAGAATTATTAGTTGTCCACTCCTCCCAGATTTAGAACTAGCACCTTAAAGGTCTTTAGGCATCAAAAAAAGGAGGACAATACTCGCCTTTGTCTTTTCTATGATGACGGATTGGCTAATACTCAAGTCGCTCTTAGAAGCAGACACCTACCACGCATTAACGTGCTTGATCGAACACAGCGAACCTTGGCGCTTGCAGCCATGTACACGAAGACTAAGATTGAACTAGGTCTGGTCGTGATTTAAGACAAGAAAGGACGTACACAGTCGGGGACTAGCTTGTGCAGAACGTCGCCATAAACAAATAGAACTCCGCAAAGACTTCGTCTCTCTTGACTCCGTAACGACTTGAAACGAAATCAACACAGAGATCCAGCGCAGGATTACCCTTGCCTGCTGATATTGCCATACTATGGGCGTTGGTTATCCCCACACCGTTGAACTGACTCAATGTTCTCTTAGACTTGATTTGGTAACAAGCCAAAGCTTCCAGCACTTTGAGAGTTCCAATTCAAGTTCCCAGTGTTGGAAAGCTAATTGCATTTGTTATAAGTAAGCATTATTTATAAGCTTTTAGTACATATTTAGTACTACATTTTAATATTCCGTTTTAGTCGTTGATGGTGACCGCAGGGCGACGCGACGCCGCATTGTGCATCGCTACTTTGACTCCAACTCCGTAAAAGATAGGTTCAATTCCTACATGTGCGCACTTTGATAATTGACAGCTCAACCTCTTTAGACCCACTATTCTGCCAGTTACCTTGTCCGGAGTCCAAATACCCCCAACTATTGCATTGAACGATTGCAGGACTAGATGTATATTGAAACATCTTTGAATAAGGCAGACAGTGAAATAATTTCAAATTCAAACCACTTACCGAACAGCAATGGACTCGTTTCTAAAAAAAAATGGAAAACATTTGTGTGAACCAAATGACTCAAATTGCTCATTTCTGTTGTATGCACTTAGGCGCTTACGAAACGAAGTGTTGACAAAGAGGTCGAAGCTTTCATCGATACGCATCAAAAAATCGTTATTCTTCTCCACTCAGGCGCCCTAGTTTAAGTTTGATTGAATTGAATGTCTTCGATTGAATGTCTTTTTCTCACAAAGGCGGTTGATAGGTAGCTAGAGTGGAGATTCGGTGAGAAGTGAGAAGTGAATACCTAAAAGCACTATGCAACGTTTTAAGGCCACAACTCTGTGACCTTCTATTTGTCTCTCATTCAAGCCTGGGGTATTTGAGAGAGACATTAGTTCCTCGCAAAGATCTTATGGAGTCAGTTGAAGAAGGATCTACCAAGCGCTTGCTGTCTGACTCTAGCAAGAGCCGGGAAGGGGCTGAAGAAATGTATTAAGGTTTCCCGTCTCAGGTATGGTATGCCTTGCTTGACGGCACAATCTCCTATCGACCAGTGTTCTGTTCATATCGCCAGTCTAACAACATCTAGAAGAGTTAGCCGACGGAGATCCTTTCTTTTAGATCGGTTCGGAAAAGAGTGAATACCTTGTTGAATTATGAAGTGAATCAAATGGGGCGCATGTGCTCAGTGGGACGCATCCTGGCGAGGCTAAGTGGCATGTGTGAGGGGTTAGTTGCTCGGTAGGTAGGTGCGGACGTTTCAATTTAATTGCGGGCTTAATGAATTTATCGAGAATACTCGCGCGGATACTTGCACCGCGAGAGTGCTTTATGCAGGCAGCGACGTTGTTGTGATAAATTACGTTCTGCGAGAATGTTGAAATAAGCCGGAGGCTTGTATGATCCTTTGGAGTAGATGGGCAGCGGATGAGAGGCCCGGAAAGGAAGGAACAATGTGAGAGGTCGATGGGGCGGTTAAGGTGAACTTGTTGACTTATGTGTTCTACTGACTGAATGCGAGGAGGCCGGTTTTATTTTCGTGACAAGTGCCACTGATCGCTGAGCTTATTCAGCACTAGAGCCGAAGGCAGTGTCAGTGTTCCGTAATGACACGAACAGTATACACTAACAGTGAAGTCCAAATCGTGAGTTTAACTTGAGTCATCACAAATTTCTTGGGTTTACGCAGTGAGTTCTGCTTTGGGTAAGTATTTAAAGAACGTCCTTTGGGAGTAGAAAACTGCATTTTGTGCAATGTGCCCACGGTCGATTTTGATTAACCATAATTTTGCGGAGACTCCTTATTTGGGAATACAATATGTGACATATTTCACCAATTTATAAATTCGCATTTACAAGTGCTTTTTTAAAATGATGTGTGATTCCCTTGATTTTTGTCGATTCATCTAATTCTGGGTGTTACAAAATTTATAGTTGTGAACATGTTATGCCACATAAAAAGGGCGCCCCTAAATAAGGGCACAAAGGTATAAAAATATAAAAATATAAATTAATTATTTTTTTATTAAAAAAATATAAAATATATAATTTAAAAAAAAGAAGATACATTCCCTCAAAAAAAAAATTTGGAAGACGCTCGATATAGTGAACAATCCAATATAGCGAACTGGGAGCAAACAAATCTCGGTATAGTATTATATATTTTTTTGCATTTTCTTTGAACCTTTAGCACACACAAAGTCAGAAAACTTCTTATACGAAAAGCAAAGAAACCTCCTTTAAAAATGTGTCCTCGCTGGATGGAGAACATTAAGTTTTTTTAGACAGCATTTGTGAGCTATTAAGGGAGTACCAATAAAAGACGCTGCTTTATTTTTTTGGCAGCAGCATGGAACAAATTCGAAGCTTCAGTTTAGGGCGAAATCCTGGAAAAACGTCCTGTCGTTTGAAGAAGACCCGAAAGGCGATCCAGTATTTTTCACAACAATCCAACATCGAATTCTAACTCAGTGGAAACGGAATAAGTTATGAACCTTCTGAACCATATATCAGGACTAGCACATCAGATATTAAAGAAGACAAAACGAAATCGAAAGCTGGCTGTAGATCGTCTATTTTGTTCAGTGTCTTCGAGAGATGCTGTCCAATTATGTGAGAAGTCACTTGAAAGGGGCCCCTAACAATAAAGTGGAACACATGGATGTTTTGGTAAGTAATAGCTTACAAGCAAATACGATATTAATTGACATAAGTTCAGAGAAAACGAAAATGACTAACTATTTAAGCACAGCTTAAGTTGGTTGTAGTTTCGTTTTTTAAGTCCAGGGAATGTATTATTTTTCGTGGGTTTTTTTCTCGGATGAGTGATCTTTGCGGAAAATACGATTCTGACTTATAAAGATTGTCTTGTTTTTTAGTGATTGTAAAGAACAATTTTATTATTTTTTCGTTTATTAAAATATACAATATAATTTTTTTTTTGATTAATTGTACGTAAAAGCATACAAATGTTGATGCAATTTGAATCAAGGAGTCTCATATACAGTGAACAGGCCCGGTTTTTATTAGTTCACTATATCGAGCGTCTCCAGTATTTATGTTTTTTTTATTCCATTTGAAGAAAAAAAAAACAAATAAAAAAATAATGGAAACCTGCGCCCTTAATTGCAAAGTTTACGCTTCACCAAGAAAAATTAAATTACAAATAAGGTTGTTGACGTATGCAGCAAAAAGTAACCCTGACTGAAACCTGATCGACGAGACTACGAAACTGAGTTAGGCCGAGTAAAGAAGAAAATTCCCTGGGATGTGACTGACGCCGTCAACATATTCTCAATTTCTAACAGATTACTTTTACGACTTTATTGCGATTAGGAGGCAAAACCTGTCTTACAAGAAGATTCAGCACTGAACTATCGTAAAAAGGGGCTTATAACAATTAATTTAGTACCTATTTCAGTACAAATAAAAAAATTAATAGTACAACTTTTATTTTGTGAACTAGGTCTCAGCTTCTAACTTCTAGCTCCCAGCTCCAAGCTTCCTACCTCCTAGCTCTTATCACTTAATTCATAGCTTCTGGCTATTAGCACTTAGCTCATAGCTTCTGGCTGTCAGCACTTGACTCATAGCTCTAAGCTCTTAGCTCTTAGCTTTCAAGTTCCAAGCTCCTAGCTCTTACTACTTAGCCCTAGCACTGAAGTGCAGATATCTGCCCAGCCAGATTGCCGACCACATTGGAATCCAGATGTGGATTTGTACTGTAATCTTGTACTGGTTTATATTCAAAACTACTACAAAAGGAGACAGTAGCCTTGATTGCTGCTTACAACCTTCTTGTCAAGGTATTTGGGTGTTTTTTAACTTGACGACATGCTTGTGTATTCCTTATGTCTACACCAGCGAGGTCTCTTGAAATGAAATCAAGGCTAGTGCTATGGCCACAGGGTTTTGATGTCCAGCACCCAGACTCTCAGATACTGATGGCGCTGTGTGATGTAGTTCATTTTTAATGTGCAGGTCCTAAGGTAGGAGATGGGGCCTAAACGACAAAGCGTCTGACAGACTCGAACCTAGAGCGCATGTGGTGCCTATGCATCCGATGTTAGAATCATTCGAACCACTGCGCGCAGGCAACATTGGTTGGACCCCCAATTTTTTGTCGAAGGTAAAAATCTAATTCTGTTTCAGCTTGCTGGTCTGGACGTTTAGCTTCCAGCTTAATTTGGGGTCTAAAGAGAGATAGGTTGATCGTTAAGACTGGGTGGATATTTTGGTTTTCGGGTGAGGACCATCTGCTCCGTTTTGTCGCACTTTGTGGCCCTTCTTACTTAAAGCTCCCCCATTTTTCTCTCCTTTCTGTCCTATACTATGTTCCCACCAAACGAAACAATGATGCTTTATCAAACTTCTCCAAAACTGCGAGGTTTCGGTAATCCCCGCCTTTGTCACAAGCTAGTTGAAACTCCATTTAGTGCATCAATCCGTGAGAGGTTGTCAAACCGAACATGCCTACAGTGTGAAATTTAGAGCCGTGGAATCGCAAACGTGCCGTTGTCCTCCTCCTTCTTGGCCATTAAGCTACTTGCTTAGGCTGCTGCAGCAACCTGCACCACCCAGAAGTCCCCTACATTGTCGTGACTATAGAGAATCCAAGTCATGGCAGACTACAGCAGTAAAATGGGGCAATCCACTCAAAGCATTAAGCTTTTCCAATAAAATGGCTACACTCCCGAGTTTCAAGAACATATTCTCAGAAAGATAACCCCATTACTCACCACTGAGACGTAATAAGAAATAGCTGAGAGAATAGCAGAACAACCATCTTCAGTGATGCCAAACTCCATTTATGCACCCAGATAAACGTCACATCTGTTGTGGAAGCTTGACAAATACCATAAGTCACGACAAAAGCGAGTGCGCATACATCAAATTCCGCGAAAGCCAACGACACCCGGCACGGTGCTCTGTCAATGTGACTAACGAGTACACCGTTAATCAGCGTTAATCCCAAGTGAATTGATGAATTGATGAATCTATATCGATTGAGGAAGGAAGTAGCTATTTGTCAGCATTAATTTGAATAACATATCCCAGCTGTCGCTGCGGCTTATTGTGTATTGAAACGAATGCAATAGATTGCTATCGACAGCTTTTCGGGGCTTTGCTTATCTAATCTCTTGTTTCGGTGGTTATCTTATCGCCGCGTTGATGATAGAGGTAACCTTTCGAATACTCTCGGTGCGGAATAGGGGTTGGATTAAAGGCAGCGATCAAATTAAACGGGTCTCATGCGAACACAGAGGGACGGTATGTGATTGCGAATGGAGAGATTGGATTGGATTGGTAGATTGCCATCCCAATTGGTTTCGGTATGAGTGGAGAAGTCAAGCCGTGTGGAGTTCAATCATCGTGCGAAGTTGGGCTTTAATGGAGGAAATTTTGGTCTGTTTAGTCTGTTTTTAGGCTAGTGTTTAAGAAATATGACAATGTCGTGAGTTGAACTATCCCTTCTGAGATGTAACACGGGACATAATACCGGAACCGGATCATCATAGGTAAGATGTGGCATTTGCCATTTTCAGTCATGGACTCCACCGTGACATTCGATATATCTTCACTTGAGAGGATCATCGAAAAGTATGTCAGTCGCACAGCTTGTCGCTCATCCTAATGGGCACATGTGTAATAGGAGCTGAAAATGAACCAATCGTGGTTCAGCAGTGGCCAGCTTTGGTTCATGGGAAAGGAATTGTGTTTCATCAGGACAACGCCGCGACTCACCACAACCTGCGGGTGCTTAGTTTGGAGGTCCTTATGCATCGATCTTATTGACCAGGCCTAGCGATAACCAGCTGTTCCGGCTCCAGAGGGGCTTGTGAATCAGATCTCATTTTTTTCCAACCCCAAGGGCTTTTACGAGAGAAAGATAACGGCACTAGCAGCACAATGTCAAGCAATAAAAAATAATCCAACAAAACGGCGCATATTTGACTTAAATCGGACAATTTTTACTGTGGTAAGCTATAGGAAAGTTTTTCAACAAAAACAAAAACACATAAAATTCAGAAAAATGCATGAAATCTTTATTTTAATCGATAGTACGGTCCATATAATTTAATGTTTGAAGATTATTTCATGCAAATGTTGACCTTGACTGCGCCTCAAATGGTCCATCGGCTTAGTCCAATTTTGGCATACTCTTTCCAACATTTCGGCCGGTATCTCACGAATAAATGCTTCAATGTTGTCTTCCAATGCGTCAATTGAAGCGGGCTTGTCTGTATAGACATGAGCTTTAACATAGCCCCACAAAAAATAGTCTAAAGGCGTTAAATCGCACGATCTAGGCGGCCAATTGACCGGTCCCGAACGTGAAATGAAATTTTCACCGAACTCGCCTCTCAATAAGTCCATTGTTGCGCGTGCTGTGTGGCATGTGACCCCGTCTTGTTGAAACCACATGTCATGCAAGTCAATCTCTTGCATTTTGGGCAAAAAAAAAGTTGGATATCATCTCACGGTAGCGCTCACCATTCACAGTTACGTTACGATTCGCATCATCTTTGAAGAAGTACGGTCCAATGATGCCACCAGCCCATAAACCGCACCAAGCTGTGACTTTTTCTGGATGCATTGGTAGCTATTGAAATGCTTCTGGCTGATATTCACTCCAAAATCGACAATTCTGCTTATTTACGTACCCATTGAGCCAAAAATGAGCTTCGTCTTAAACTGACCATAAAATGGAAGAAGCGCGCGATGAACTTTCTTAACAGAGCACGCATTTTGATGATAAAATTCAATAATTTGCAAGCGTTGTTCGTTTGTAAGACGATTCATGGTTAAATCATGGACCAAACTGAAGATGTTTGACAGTGAAACGAAACACGAAACGTGCGTCAGCTGTTTAAGCCAGTGTTGCCAAAAAGATAATAGCTAAAAAATCACGCTTTATAAACTTAAATTTCTTAAACAAATAATGGATTTCTTGTTAGTTAGTTTAGTTGACTATTTATTTCACAAAACATAATGGATTTTAACAAAAACTTAGGCTTAGGGCCGTCTACCACATTAAAGTATGTGTTTCTAAGAGTTTTCCTCCATAATACATTTTCTGTAGCGTAGTGCGTTTATCTTCGATCCCAGCCTCGGTCACCGTTTAAGATGTTTGTCGCTTCTGCAAGCGAGAGCACCTGTGCTCCAGAGAAGTGGCAGCGGAATTCTTTAAGAATGGGACATATAGCGATGAAGTGGAATACGTCATCTCGTTCCTGAAGGTTGCACAAAAAGCGAGTTCTGGGCGATGCGGTATAAAGTTTAAACTTATCAGTTCACCTCTTATTTTAAAGATGTCGCTTATCATATCCGTTGTGAAACTTACCATGAAATATGTTCTGTCTTGTAAATTGTGGTTCAATTTACTGTAATATGTCCTGTATTGCGAATTGGTTGAAGATTCTGTCTTGTTTTAGGTGGATTTGCTGCTAGTCTGGTGCAACTCGGAGATTAAAATCACATTGCGAGGCTAAGTTTTCCCATTCTCTGACATATTTTCCACCGTTAACCTGCATTTGAGTAAGCACAATATTCGGAATCCTTTCTTGATTCATTCCCTTGACTCTTACCACATAGTCGAGGTGGAGTTTGAGGGTTTCCAAAAATATGGGCGCTACTCCAGTTTCCAGGTGAAGCATGTCCAGGGTGAGCCACTTGGCAATTTAAAACACACGCTTGATGAAATAGCGTAGAAATTTTTCAATTTGCTTCAAATTAACGATATCCCAATACTTGCGCAGCGTAAAAGAGGATGGACACTGCAGTGGCACGAAGTATTTTCTCTTTCGAGAAGTGGCTGATGTTTTTGTTGTTGATGCAGCTACCCCTTGGTTTCCAGATGCTGCCTCATATTTAAATTAGGCGTAATCAAGCCACCAAGATACTTGTATTCCCGCACAATTTCTATAAGCTCACCCTGAAACTTCCACGTTTCGAGCAGAAATGAAGTATGATAGAGATGCGCAACTTCACAGCTGATTGACCCCTAGCCTATCGACGAATCATAATAATTTTGACGGTTATTCATGAATTTTTGACACTTATTCACGACCGTTCTCTTATTGGTCAATTTGGCTTTAGAAAACAATCTAAAAAAAATGGTTGTCAAACATTTTAATGGGCAAGAGAGGTAGAAGTTGGGCATCTCTATCATACTTCATTTCTGTCCACCTCCACCATCCCTGAATATCATCATCTTAGACTTTGACAGGTTGACTGTCAGATTTGAAGTTTTGCTGTAGTCATCGAGCCTGTTTATCATTAACTGCATTGTGTCCACCGAGTCTGCGAGGAAAACAGGGTGATGTTGATTGTGTGTATTTTTAATAGACGGTGAGCTGTAGCGATTGGCCTGGAAGGTGTAACACCTCCTATTGTTTGGATGGAGGATGTGCCACACCTAGCGAGTTCGTCGGCTTTGCAATTGCCCACTATGTCACAGTGTCCCGGCACCCAAATGAGGTGTATGTTAAAATGCTCAGCCATCTCGTTAAGGGACGGCCTGCATTTAAGGGATGTTTTCGAATTAAACATCACATTTCCCAGGGACTTCATTGCGATCAGATGGTGATATCTCTTTGGATATTACGTTGATCTTGAGCCAGGACAATACTTTATCGCAATGGTTTCTGCCTGGAATGCGCCAGGGAGCTTCAGGAAGATAGCTATGTTTAGGTCTTGAGAATAGACTTCGTCTGTCTTGAAGATGCGCAGGAGATCAGCCAGCGTCTGATTATCAGATATCCAAGTACCCGGTGGTGGACATGCAGGCCAGTCTTTGCACCCGTTTGAGTAGCGTGCAGTTGACAGCTGTGCTTAGTGCTGTCCATCAAACTGACGGGATTTGAGGGATTTTGTTCCTTCTGGTGAATGGTGCGGGACCCCTTTTCTTTCTGGGAGTTAACACTGAGGCCGCATGTGTGTAGACATAGATAGAGACAAATTTGAGAGTTGTGGCTATGGCAACACCGTCTGCATAGGCAACAAATTTACATACAGCCTCTTCCAGTCTTAGTAGCAGCTCATTAACCGCCACGTTCAAAAGAAGGGGCGAAAGTATACCACCTTGTGGGGTTCCTCTATTGACTGCTCTGCGGATCGTAGGATCTCCCAGATTAGAGAGGAGGGTAGGTGATTAGCTGATGGATGAAAGCCACTAAGGACTTTCCGATCCCGAGGTTGTTAAGATTCGAACTATACTTCAGCGCAAAACTAAGTTGCCCACGCACTCTATCGTAGATGTATGGTTAGTTTCTTGTGGCAACTTGTATAATACTGGTTGAACCTTCATTTTCAGATGGCATCAACTCAAACTTGACCAAAGGTCACACGCACATGAGACCAAGATATTCCTCATCCCTAAAGGGACTACTACAAACCTCGAATATGGACGGATTTTCTGTTGACAATACCAGCGAACATAAGTTATACACTGTGACCATAATGACGGCTTCGCTTAGTTTCGTTCAGTTTCGTTCAGTTTCGTTCACTTGTGCTTAGCGAAATGCACTGCTCCCTAACAGTTGACGAAGCAATTCTGATCATTTTAAAACTCGATTGATTGCTTTTCGTTCGGATTTGACATACGCTTGAGTCATTAGGGGGGCCTTTTAGTCTCTGACGATGCAGTCGACTATAAGACTCCTTTTCGCGAAAACTGTTCCGAATTCATCGTATTTGTTCACTGAACAACACGAAAAATCAAAACTCAATCCTTGGACGACCAGTATTTTTAACAAGCACATTTCCGCTATAGAACTCCTGAAATGTGCTCCTTTACTTCTCAGATATCTGCTATCGATTTAATTATTTATTATACGCCAGATTCCACCAAAGCAGAGCACCTGCGAGGTGCACTGTGCATTTGACTTTCAGTAATGTTGAACCGCTCCAACTAACAAGACTTAATCAAGTGCTCAGTCCGTGAACAAAAGTGAAGTGCATCTGCAAAATGGCGATCCAATGGAAGTTTTTAATATTTGCCTTAATCGTAGGCATCCTCGCTGCCAATGGCGATGGTGGGTGGTGGACAGTCACAAACTGTAGCAGACTAACTATCGTTATTTTTTTGTTCTTGTTTTTTGTTTCCTTTAGATGTTAAAAAGTGCAAGGTTTGTGAAGATTCGTCTTCAACTGAACTAAAGTGTGCCAAGGAACCTGAAAGCGTTACAGAAGAGTGTACGCCAACAACCGGCAAATGCTTCTCAGCAGTGGGTAAGTGTGTCTCAAAGTATTTCACAACCGCATGCCATATTGACTTCGACACAGTGGAGTATCTATCTCAGCTTCGTCATCAGCTGGACTCTGATATCAGGCGAGTTTAAGCGAATACCAACTACCAGTATATCTCCTTTTTTTCTACCTTTGATGAACTAATCGACAAGCCGCTGTCGTCTCAGACGACTTTTCTACCGGGAAACACTATCTGCTGATAAGCGGAGGGCACTTGTCGTGTCGCTAAATACACTGGATATTGTTTGACAAAAACAACGACGAAAAGCTCACCAGTCAGGTAGGGCATTATTGCTGGCACATCGATTGACCGTGTGTTGTGCTGTTAATCTGTATTTGATCAAGATAAACTAGTGAAATTCACTGATTAGACATTGTTGACGGCGCTGGTGAATGATTCGCTATAAATACTCACGCGAAAATATATTTTTTTTTATTTTTTGACTGACGTCGGCATAAAATACTGGACTTCTTATAAAATGTATACTCCTGGTTCCCTTACGCTTAAGAATCATTTTTCACTTCTCTTTGACCGAACTCACCGTTAATCTGAGCTTATGTCAGCTTTGTTTGTACAGTTCAGTGTCGAACAGCTGTTGATTAACAATCAATCACAAAATTCTGTATTTAGCTTTCAGAAATCGAAGTCAATGTTTATGGAGAAACATTGCTAAAGTGTGCACGCAGTAGCATTCCAGCAGAATATTGCATTTATCGGTACTTTATACCGTTACTTCCTTGCAGTCAGAGCGATCTGCCATCTGTTGTAAATGTTGTTCACATTCTTTCATACGATTTGTCGAAAAGTGAACGAAGTTGGAAAGACGAAAGTAAAGAAGATCAAGAAATGTAAGTAGGCAGCAGTTATGGCAGGTTCATTCATTCATTCTGTTTTTATTCATATTCTCTAAGTTAGTTTAAGGTGTATTATACCTTTTAGTAGTAGCATTTTTTATGTTTTGAAAATTATAGTGTTAAATGCTACACAATCAATGTTAAAAAATATTAAAAATATTAGGGGCGATTTAAACTTTTAATTTAGAACAGAAAAGAAAAGGGATAAGCAAGAACAGAATTCATTATTAATATTCAAATAAAAAAGCATAAATGTTATTTAAACAACAGGATCTAATAGATTCTCTATCTGATCGTGGTCAGATTCAATAAGCCATGTCTTCGTCTTGTCATTAAACAATTTCTTTGAACGCAATGACTTCGATTCAACAGGTATTTAATTCATTAAATTATTATTTTTCATTTATTTATCAATTAATGAAATAATCTACATAAAACAATGCAACAAATATTTCTGAAAAACGTAGTGAGAAATTTTGGAACGTTGACAAACAGGCTGTGGTTTCTTCTCAGATTATAGCGATCAGAATGTCTACTATTCAGGTAGCCACATCGTAAGAAGAACATTTTCAAAACTCTGTAGTGGTATAAATGCCTTAGAGGAAGAATTCCCAAGTTTTTAAATAATGGCATGGAATGATGGTATCGACTTCTATTGCATATTTCTCTAATAACACATTTCTGAATAGTCAATAGGAGTGCCATTTTAGAGCGAGAAGCAGCACCCGAGCAGCAAATACCATTCTGTAGTTTGAAAGAAGAATATGTTTACAACAACATGGGTTTATGTCTGGAAGGTCCACCTTAACTAACTTGACTTTATTCACGAAATATCTTTTTGATTCGGTAGAGTCAGGACATCAAGTTGATGTGGTCTTGACAGATTTTAGAAAAGCTTTTGACACAGTATGTCATACAGTCTTGATAAATAAATTAAAGTCCTTTGGTATTCATTCTACATTCCTTAACTGGATTTCGAGTTACCTGTCTAATAGGCCTCAAACTGTGAAAATTGGTACTTGTCAATCTAGAATTATCAAGGTGTTATCTGGTGTTCCCCAAGGCAGTCACTTGGGGCCATTACTATTTATTTTATTTGTTAATGATATTCCGTGAATTTTTAAATATGTCAATTGTTTAATGTATGCTGACGATTTAAAGATTTTTCTGCGTGTTGCAAACATCCGAGAATGTGAAAAAATTCTAAATGATTTAGTCGCTTTAGTCAAGTTGTGTGATATCAACCATCTGGAGTTAAATCTAAACAAATGTCATTCGTTTTCTGTTTTCCATATTTTGTTGCCAATTCTCTGTGAATATACTCTATATGGGATGACTCCAACGAGAAATTAAAGACCTTGGTATAATTTTTGATGCGAAATTGAAGTTCTCATTTCATATCGACTACGTAATTGCTAAAGCAAACTCAATGCCCTATGCCCTAAAGTCAGTTTACATGTCTCTTGTACGTCCGTATCTGGAATACTGTTCCGTAATATGGTCTCCATCGTATGCAAAGTACGTGTTACGTTTGCAAAATGTTCAAAAGTCCTTTACGAGATTCGTTATAAAAAGAATGAATTGGAACCTTGAAAATATGCCTCCTTATCAAATAAGATGTGCCTTAATAGGACTTGATACACTAGTAAAAAGACGAAGTATTCAATCTATAATGCTTATTGATGATATTCTCTCGTACCGTATAAACTGTCCTGATATACTTCAATGTGTTAAACTGTGTGCCCCAGAAAGAATTTTTCGATCAAGAAACCCTTTATACCAACCAAGACACTTACATAATTATGGTTTTAATGAGCCGCTTACAAAAAGCATTCTCAATTTTAATTCAGCCTGTATCGAAATAGATCTATGTGATGCTAGACTGAAATTTAAAAATTCAATTCCACATCTCTGAATAAAATTCATTTCGTGCCTTAGTTAAATATGTTTAGACTTCACACTGTTGTTAGACAACTATATTTTGTTGGGTGTTCAATTCATACGTTTATTTATTATTATATAATATTATTAATTGTATTTATTATAACTAGCTTATTACTGACTTAAATAATTATGTAAGGAATGTTCCCTTAAATTAATTAAAATACTTATTATACTTATATCTGCAATCTGTAAGAGAGTTAAGCTCGGCAGATGAAATAAAGAAATAAAGAAAAAAAAGAAGAACGAATGGAAAATCCCATAGTAAATCGTTTTTAAGATGGTAAAAAATACGCAACGTAGAGTAAAAGTATTGCTTCATTGACAAAATTTCTTCAGACCAATTCAACTTATAATCGATGATTAATCCTAGATACTTAACAATCACAGTCACATGACAAATGAGCATGGAGAAGTATCCTTTCCTTATTCATGCATACGTTATCAACTGATTTCAGCTGACTGCACGAAAGACAATATCAATATCCGGTGGCAGTTTGGGGCTAAGACTTACTGACAAGCATTCTGTGCTCCCGAAACCAACTTCGTGAAATATCTACATCATGGTTGATATCCGCAAATTAGATCGATTCTACTGTTTTTGGTTAAATCATCAGCAAAAGCTGTGATATTACCTTTCATGTTCTGATCAAAGATGGAATTTATATAAATAAGGAAAAGAATAGGGCCAAGTAGTGACCCTTGCGGCACTCCTATGTTTATGTGGATTGAATTGCTAATGGCACCTGGTACTTTAACCATTTGGACTCGAGCCATTCGTAAACAAATCCTCCAAAGTCTATTCCGTACAATTTTCTTAGCAGAATAATATGATCAACCATATCAAAGGCTTTACTTATACCAACGAAGAGATTTGCACACTTTTTAAGTTCCTCTAATCCTTTGAAAATGGAAGAGCAGATGTCAAACAGAGCATCTTCAGTAGATAGTCCCCGTCTAAAACCAAATTGTTTTGGACAAAAGAAATAATTTCCTTCCACAAATAGTAGAATACGCCTTTTCATTGGTTTTTTCAAATATCTCTGAAATACACGGTAACACCACCTGCAGCATAAAAATAATTTGGAACAGTAAAAAATCTGTATGCCTGAAACACAATAGTGCGTTGCTGCGTTCGACTTCCTTGTTACGGAGGGGTGCGTTGACGCACTGCGATATTCAGCTGTTCTCTCTCTCTGTCTCACTCAAATATCAGATGAAAAATATTGTGTCAGCTGTTTTCGTTTGTGAAATTTCAAATCAAAAAATATTCAATCACTACCTAGTTGGAGTTGCAGCATTCCCTCTGAAGCCGTACTTGATGCGACCTTATCCAGTAGAGATGATGGAGGAAGAGATGGGCCACTTCTACGTTTCTTGCCCCTCAGATTCATCTGACAGCGTTTTTTATAACCTTGTCCCAGACAGGCGTCTGTGAATACGTGTGAGCTAAGCGAAGCTGATTACTCCCGCCTAACCCCATTGCGTTGCTCTATACTCCTAACAAGTGTGCGTGAAAATAAAATAGCATAAATGCCTTGAGAGCACAACTGCGATGGACCGGGAGTTTTCCACTGGAGAGAAGAATATCTCTTCCTCCATCATCTCTGTTATCCAGGAAGATTGCTGTATACTGAAAAGCATTACTTCAACAGACGATTATCCCGAGCTCGTCGTGTAATCGAAACTGCTTTTGGTATCTTAGTGGCGAATACTTGGAACAACGCTCCATTGTACGAGTAAAAGCAACCACAGTGCTTATTGTATATGTTGATGAGGTTGGGGATGGTGACATCCTTACAAGAGGCCTTCGGAGAAGTGAAGTTACGCCGCTTTCTAAAAGTTACCTTGTAGGAGCTCGCAATTCATAAAAAGTGGCTTTCTCAATGAGAGAAGAAATAAAAACTTATCTAAATGCCAACAAACCATTTAATTGTGTGCGTTGAAAGACAACGCAACGCAGCACCTCACTATTGTGTTTCAGGCATAACCCGGAATGCTGAAGTCATCAATTTCAGAAGAAAAAATCCAAATTTCGGGAACACAAAAATAAAGCCTGGCTTTCTGCTGAAGGTCTCAATATGGGCGACTAATGCGTCAACAGTTTTTCTGAGGCTTCTGATATTTTGATGCACAATCAGAAAGGAGCCAATATCGAAGTCATAATTAAAAAAGTTTGCCATTGCTAAGTGTATCAAAGGCAGGATTACTGTTAGTTTGATCTACAGTGAATCAAGAAAAAACTGGGACACCTACTACCATTAAATTCAACTTGAAATATCTCAGCCATCTTTTAAAATATTGACACGAAATAAATTGCAAATTATAGTATATTTTAGTTGAATATAAAGCTATTTCAAATTCTGTTGTAAATACTATATTAAAAATAAATAAAACCAAAAATATTGCAAATTCATCGGCAAAAAGAAAGTCAGACCCAAACGTGACAGTAATGTTAGATTTTAATACTTTATGTGATGCCCTTTTACTTTTAAAACTTCTTGCAATCTTTTGTTCATCGAGGCGACCAGGTTTTTTGTTACAGAAGCTGCCTTTAAATCTTCTCTGCAGTGAGTCGGTCTTTTTCGCACCTCTTTTTCTAGAACAGCCCACAGGTGCTCTATGGGATTTAAGTCCGGACTTTTTGGAGGATGTGGTAATACTTTTTTGGTATTCCAAATTAGCCAATCCTTCGTAATACCAGCTGCGTGTTTTGGATCGTTATCATGCTTCAGTATTACATCTGATGGTAACCCCAATTATATATAACGTCTCAGGATGTCAACGTATCCAAATTTTGTTAAATTCCCTTCAATTATATGAAGGGAACCAACTCCGTATGCTGCCATTGCACCCCAAACCATTATATTCCCACGACTGTGTTTAACTGTGGGAGTAATATTTTTGGGATCCAAAGCAGTTGCGTCCCTCCTCCATACAAAACGTCAACCATCTCAACCAAAAATGTTAAATTTGGATTCATCACAAAATATCACCTGGTTCCAAAACTCATCCATTTTTTGCACATACTCCTTGGCACACTCCAGTCGCTTCTTAATGTTTCATGCCGATAAAGTCGGTTTTTTACGAGGTGTGCGGGCTTTGTAACCTTCTTTATGCAGAAAATTGCGCCCTGTCCGTGGATGAACTTCCGCAATTTCATCTCTTTTCAAGATTTTAGCAATTTCTACCACTGATTCCTTCGGATTATGTTTTATCATTCTTAATATTACCCGTTTAGTTTGCGAGTTGGACATTTTCGAATGCCTTCCACTTCCAGAAAGGCGGTGAAGAAAACCATTGTTTCTAAAAAATTTCACAATGTTAAAGACCGTCGACTTTGGTTTATTCACAATTGAAGCAATTTCACGAATACTGTGTTTTTTATTGTAATAATCAATTATTAATGCTTTCATATCGCGAGACGTCTCTTTATTTGACATTTGTTCTACAATTAAGGTCGATAAGATCAATATGCAATTGCAAACAACTTGACAGAACAGTGGAAACAGTATTTGATCTAACATAAGAAAAACAAAGCAACGGGTCTTCAACACTGGCCTTGTAAAATGGCTGTCCGACTTTCTGTTTATTCTTAGTATAGTATTTATAACAGAATTTGAAATAGCTTTATATTAATGAAAATCAAAAATATACTTTAATTTGCAATTTATTTCGTATCAATATTTTAAAAGATGGCTGAGATATTTCAAGTTGAACTTAATGGTAGTAGGTGTCCCAGTTTTTTCTTGATTCACTGTATATATCTACTTGATCAAATTATTAAGATCATCAAGAGTTCTTATCTAAGTAGTCATGCCTTTTTGCACTTTGCTTAGAAAAATTCGACGGCTTTTTAAGCAAAAATATTTAAAATTCTGTTCAAGTTTCAACTTTTCAACTGCTACCTAGAATGCCCTGTTATGTTATTTATCATTTTCATTAAAAAGAGAATTCTTAAGAATATTTCTCTTTGTTTTCTTTATTTTTCATAATTTTCTCTTTTAAAAGATTGAAGGATAGGTGGCACAGATGATGTTCCCCTGATTAGTTAAGCTCCTACCTCTAGCAGCTTCCCCAGACGGTCTTCGTTGTTTTTTTACATATCACTTCACCACATCATTCTCAGGAACGTTGACATCAAGAGCAGTCTGGAAAATTGTCTGAGCGATCTCGCGTGCATTGATCTCACATGAGAAACACCCACAATTTCTACCGCGGTCCCGTTGTTCGAACCAATTCAGCCTACTCTCCAGTTTGCTCAGTTGCTGACGTAAAGAGTCGTTCTCCGATTGAAGGTGGTGAATAGAAGAGAGAAACTCAGCATTGATTTTTTTCAAATTGAGTATCTCCTCTGACAACCGTCAACCAGAGATGATGAAAGGATAGAGGTATCCGTCTACACCTTCTCTTGCCCCTTGATTCCATATGACAGCGTTTTTTATACGCTTTTTGTACCGTGTCTGTGAAAACGTGTGAGCTCTTGAGATCAGCTGGCGAACAGCTGATTCCCTTCCCCAACCTAGTAGAGGGGTGAATTAGAGTTCTTATTTGAAAATTCGCTCGTTAGTGTGCTTGGTGTTAAATTTCAGCACAGTAGGGAGGGGTAAACGAACGAACAAAGCTTGTGTTCATGAAGTCGATTCCTCAAGCTCCCATTTGAGCAAGTTATAGTCTGAGATAGGCTGTTATACACTTAATCTAAGTTGAGGTCAAATAGTCCCAATTCAGTGGGCATTGCACTACATTTTTATTCACGAAATTCCATGTAACAACACATATAAGTATATGCTCTTAAAAATACGAGTTAACTTTTGAACACCCTCCGCACAGTAATGCATGGATCGTGGGCAAATTCGGCAATCTGTCGCCATTTTTTGCCACTAAAATCCACGAATCGTCCGCCATTGCGTGGTGGATCCATGGTTTGTGTAAAAGTATGCGTGAAATACAAGAGAACACCAATACATCTCCGGTGTGGACAAGGGGTAAAACTGGCCGAAGATGGATATCTCTATCCCTCCATTATCTCTGGTGCCAACATTGTCTTTGTGAGATGTACCAGACGATGATCCAGTCGATTGTCGCGGTAATTTTGTCTAACCCACTCTTCTTTTGATCGATTACGAAGAAGTTTCCTGCTTTCTCAGTGTCTGTTGTCGGTTCGTTGATGGTGCGCTTATACGACGAACATGTTGCTCCAGTACAGGCAATGAGTGCAGCGATCTTCGATAACCCGCTGCATTTAATTTTAAGAATTCAACGTCTGTCGCCGAAATGTTGACGCAGGGACAGTGATATATAAAATTGCAGTCACTACACCAGATACCTTCAGTATCCACGCGCTCAATTTTAAGATTGCTCACTGTACAACTCATTAAGTAATAAACTACGTTCAACACCCCACTGATTATCACAACAGCATGCTCGCAACTGACCAGATCGGAACTACGCGTAGGAAAAGAAATTCAAACAAAACAACAACGGCGTTCGATAACTCAATTAATGTTTTTTGAATGAAATGTTTTTTTTTTTATTGAATTCCCTTTATTTGCACAGAGGGGACTGTATTGCTCGACGGCCTTCTGTCTTGACTTTTCTTGGCTTCACAGCTCGTATGTATCGATATTGCGCTCCTCACTCTAAAAGAAACAAGGCCCGGTTATGCCGCCGTACCATTTTTGCTAAGATGTGGATCTGGGGCCAACATTTCCAGCTCCCAGCGTTGTCTGGCCAACTTTGACAGGCAAGAAATTCTCGCTGGTCAATCTTTAGAGGATGGAGTTCCTTGCTGTAGTATGTGGCACGATTAAAAGATGGTGCTGATATTCCTGTCATCGGTCATGCTTTCGTTGTCCCAAATTCTGCAAAATAAACTGGTGCAAGCTCCTTTCCGAAATATTCCCACCGGCCTTGAGGAGAGAGATCGTGTGGGTTGTGTCGTCTGGTTATGGCTTTGTTGTTATTCACGGTTTTGATGGCTTCTTCATTGACTAGACTTTAGATCACATTTTTCCTATCACTCATTCTTGGTAATTCCTGCTGCTTAAATGCATCCACTACTCCCTGCTGGTCGGTGAAAAGACTTCTCCTTGCAATTTCGAGTGCTTTTCCTACAGCCTGCGGCCAGATTCTGAACTTTAGCTTGTTCTCCTAGACTCTCCGAGGTTGTAAGAGACCGTTTTTGACTTCAACCCCAAAGCTCCTCTTGCACAGCTCGTCCGTCCGCTGCAAGTTTCTGCTGCTCACTCACTAGCACTCACATCATACCAGCTTAAAGTTGCTGCCTGAGTGGAATTGCAACCACGTTTATGTTCGACGAAGGCTTATCGCAGAGTCTGCGGCTTCATAGAGTCTGGCAGTCTCCGACGTGCTTAGGCGTATAATACCCAAGTTCCCCTTTGATCGACTGTCGAGCTGTGTACGCATAGTTCTGCTGGTCAGGGCCGACGTTTGTCCGACTGAATGTACCCACATCCAGGATATTTGACGCATGTCTCCGGTCGATATGGTTGGCAATTCGACCGTCCGGACATGGCCAGGCTGTTGCATGGCTTATTTCCAAGCAAACCTTCTGCTTGTCACCATGTAACTTGGATTTAGGCTTGTGACCAATCCACCTTTTGTCTAATGACAAATGTGTCTGCCTTCAGCGTCGAATAAATATTTCGCTAAAGCTTTGTATTCTAAACTTTCTTTAAACACTCCCTTATCCGACCTTATCTCACAATGTTATCGAGCTTTTTTTTTTGTTCGCCATTCCAACCTCAAATGACACGCCATCGAAACATATTGCGAAATTCCCGTGTGTGTGATCAGAAACTGGGGCCAATTACCAGCCGTCCGCCCAGCTTGGCGCTGGATAATGCTGTTTGTTGTGTGGTTTATTTTTATGAATGTTTTGTTTAACTTGAAATTAGAGCACAGGTTTATAAAGTGCATGCTTGAGACGACCGCGATCGCAATACACTACAGCCAGTGAAACTCAGCGGCACCATATCAGTTAAATGAAATTGTTCAGCGAAAGGTTCATCGTTTCCTATCCGTTGAGTTGGGTTTCGTTCGATAGGCTGTCTAGTGCAGATGGATTCTCAAGTGCAGTGGTCATCAGACATGTATTTCCAGACGCGAATAAAATATATTTGAACCAAAATTATTTTTTACTATTGAGAATACAGTATTGCAGAGAATACAGAAATTGGGTTTTATAGCGAAATGTCTCTTCGTCGACATCTTTTTGGCACAAGAGAACGCACAACTTATTTTTTTTTTGTTCAAACAAAACAAAGAATGAAACCACAATCTATCATAAATCCGCACGGCAACTGGCATAATGGTGAAAAAGTATGCTAGTTAACTGGCATAATGGTTTAGGAGTCTGCTAGTTTTCTTGGCATGACTACACGGCAACTGTCATAATTTGTTATAATACACTAGGGCAACTGCAGAAGAGATTTAAAAATTTATTTGAACAGAACTAATTTTTACAATTGAGCTTACAAACTAAAGGTTAGGGTGTTGGCTCAACAATATTGGCCCAACTGATGTACTTTGTTTAATTAAACATTTATTATTATTGTCGGCTTATGGTCCATTTTCATGTCCTACAGTGGCTGGTGCTTACATCGGGTTGTTCAAGTCCGTGCGTCCATGGTGGTCCTTTTGGGATGGGATGGTGATGTGTTAGCTGACTTAGCCTCGATGCTGATTGCTATCGCTGCCCTGGTAGAATCCATACAGTCGTTGTTCGACGCCGTTGGAAAATTCTGCTCGTTTAGCAGATTAAACGCGTTGAGGTAGCGTTGTCCGGGGATTGTGTTTCTCAGGTTCCTGAGTTCCTCGTTAGGATGTTTAGTAGCTGCTTTCTGAACAGTGCCACCATGTGCTGTTGCTTGGTCGTAAAGCCTATTGTTGCTGTGGTGACTTTGACGGTCAATGTCGAAGGTCAGTCCTCTGGCATTTTTCTTTCAAAAATTGCGAGCTTCGTCATACTGGTCTTAGAGATGTCATATAAGCTGCTTGTAAAACAGCAGTTTTATCCTCCGGCTTAATCCATTTTGCTTGCGCTTCAAGGGATAGATGCGATGGAAGTCTATGTTGGCCTTCTTAAGGCTCAGTTTCGAATGACTGTTGAACTTCAATCTTTCCGTGAAGTTAACGCCAAGGTACTTAACCTTTTCGTTTGTTGATATTTCTGTACCTTTAGGGAGCACTACCTTTATGCTTCGACATTTGGCTGCTGATCTGCATCCACCTCTGGATGGTCTCCTTAAGCACATAAGTACCGATTTCCCAGCATTGAAACGAATACTCGATTTGGTATAGCAGTCAAATTTGTGCCCAGCTATCTGTGGTGACGTCGAGGTGGCATAAGTCAGTGAGTCATCTGCAATTAGACAGCATTGCACTGTGTCAGTTGGATGTGGCTGATCTACCGTGTAGATGTTCAAAAGTCACAGTCCCAGCTTTGATCCTTGTACAACTCCCGCCTTGGTGCTCCACTCTGTTGACTTGCTGCCTTCAACTGAGACGTAGAATCTTCTGGAATGCAGAAAGCTATCAATTATTCAGATGAGGTTGGAGGGCAAGTTGTAGATGAACCAGATGGGATTTCTCAATCCAGACCGTATCGAAGGCCTTTTTTTTACTCAATTTCGCCAAGAGATAACATACTGTTCGGAGGAGAAATGAAGTAGGATAGAGACGCCTAGATACGACTTCTACCTCTCTTCCTCTTAAAATTTTTGAAAACCCGTTTTTAATACAGTTTTCTAAAGCCAAATTGACCAATCAGAGAACGGTCGTGAATAACTGTCAAAAATGCATGAATAACTGTCAAATAGCCTCGGAAATTCGTCAATGGACTAAGACTCAATCAGCTGTGAAATTGGCCATCTCTATCATACTTCATTTCTGGTTCGGAGTTAGTGTGTTGGCTCAACAGGGGAGAGTACGATAACTTTGGCAACAAGAAACTTTAACGGTATTTTGCAGAGGGGTTAAAAACTAGCATGGGGGGGGGGGGTGGTAAGGTCCATCTCTCCCCGTTTAGGAGTTAGGGGCAATTTTAGAAAAGAAAAGACTTAAAATGGGGGAACCCTTACAATTATGTTTTTTTTTTCTCAAAAACCAGAAAACATAAAACCATTCCGTTTTTTGTGTTCGATTCAGAATTGATTTAAGCATCGACCACAAAAAGCCAATATAGAACATCATTTCACAATTTTGAAAAAAAATGTGCTCAAACTTTTCATTTTTTATCACCAAGTGAATGCGATTTATTCAAAAACTATTCACATGAATAATTTGATGTACATTTTACCATTAAAGAACATGGCGCAAATTCATAGTCATTTAAAATCGACTCTAAAAGAATTTATTCACCTACATAACTTAAAGTAGACTTTTTATTATTCGTAGTCATCTTGTAGTAGGCTATAAACTTAAAGTCGACTTTAAATTTAAAACGAGTCGAACGTGATTTTAAGAAAATTGCGTTGGCTCTAAATCGATTTCTTAAAGTTGTTTGCTGCTTTTTTTTCAAAATTTTTCTGGAGGATCGAGATTTGGACATATTTGAAGATTTTGAATTAATTTCACGGCCAAAAATATACAAACAGCGATCGAATCCATTTGTAAGAGTTAGAGGAGGAAAATTATTCGCGGTACAGGTTCGATAAAATGACGGTTAAATTTTTGATTGAATAGGATTGCTCGCTTTCCAAAGGTTACTGGAGCGATAGATTGTACGCATGTGCAAATTAAACGCCCAACTAAGGTTGTCTGGGGATTATTATTCTCTTAATGTACATGTGCAGGAATATCCAGTATGGTATTGCTGTCGATGAAGATGTCATCATCTTCCAAGTCATCAGCAATCATGGCTTGTACAAGGACATCTGAAGCATCGACAACTGGTACGGTAACGCAGTTTCCAGTTGCCGTTACTGCTTTCTTAACAGCGGTAGCGGACTTTTTTGCGACCATTTTCATTCGCACCCATTGCTCAATTTATCCATGCTCCTTTGATAGCCAGCCGCACGCATACTTGTAGCAATTGACTCCCAGGCCGCTTTTTTTCTCCGTATCATTTTTATATCGTTGCCTCTGTTTTCAACCAAATCCAAATTCTGTTCCACAAATTGCCGCAGCATTTCCCTTTCTATGGGGTCCCAGTTATGCAATCTGTCTCGTTTTATCTGCAACTATACAGTCTTACTTATAATAAATCTTAAATAATAAACCCGCAATACCTTTATTTCATTTTTTGAATCCATTGTATCGATTTCAATTACTTTTTTCTTGGAATATTTGTAAAATCAAAGCAAAAGCACTTGAAAGTAATAGATTTCTCGTGAACTATTTTGACATGGGCGCAAACGTTTTCGTACTCGTGCCGTCCATTGTGATGTCCATTGTTTAATTCAGAGATAATGAAGGGATAGAGATATCCATCTTCGGGCATTTTACCCCTTGTCCAAACCGGAGATTTAGTGGTGTTCCCTTGTATTTCACACATACTTCTACACAAACCAAGGATCCACCACGCAATGGCGGCCGATTCACCTAATCTAAAGCATAGACTTATATGTGTTGTTACATGGAATTTCGTGAATAAAAATGTAGTGTCATTCCCACTGAATTGGGACTATTTGACCTCAACTTAAATCTTAGATTAGGTGTATAACAGCCTATCTCAGACTATAACTTGCTCAAATGGGAGCTTGAGGAATCGACTTCATGAACACAAGCTTTGTTCGTTCGTTGACCCCTCCCTACTGTGTTGAAATTTAACACCAAGCACACTAACGAGCGAATTTTCAAATAAGAACTCAAAATAGCCCCTCTACTAGCTTGGGGAAGGGAATCAGCTGTTCGCCAGCTGATCTCAAGAGCTCACACGAGACAAAAAGCGTATAAAAAACGCTGTCAGATGGAATCAAGGGACAAGAGAAGTAGAAGACGGATACCGCTATCCTTCCATCACCTCTGGTTTAATTTAACATTTAGAATTAGTATCGGTTTAGTATTTATTTTTTATGTCCTACAATGTCCAGTGCTCCAGTGTATTATTCGCACATCTCGTGGAATTTTATTCAAATTGCGCTTGCTAGTGAAGAAATGGATTTCTATAAAAATTTACAAGTAAAATGGTATTTCTTACATTTGGAACTGTGTTTTTCTCGAAATGACATTTTTTGAGTGATATGAGACATTTATCGCACACCATCCTCCTTCCACCACCTTGTATTGGCCTCAGCCAGTAAGGCTGGAACTGTAGCCACCTGCCTCAAACTTGGTACCCCATCTGTTCCGTGGGCGTCCTCCATTGCGTTGTCCCACTGGTGCGGAATCGAAGACTCTGCGGGCTGGATTAGTGTTTTCCATGTCCTCTACATGGCCTACCCACCATAGACGCTGAATCCGTAAACGCTTGGCTAGATCTTATGAAATTAAAAACCTGCTTTATATTTATCTACACACTCGCACTCCTGGCGCATGCCCTTTTAGTACTTAGTACTTAATTAATGGCTTCTAGTCGTACTAGAGTCTAGAAGTAATTGGATTTCCTCGACTTGATCGAGCTTTTTAGATCACTCAGTCTATTAGATCATACAACTCTACCGGCGTGCTATCGTTCTGAAGCCTTAGCATTTCATGCTTACTTCCTTCCCACTTTACATGCATCTTGCCACTCATACAGCTTACATATGTCTGTAGCACGTTAGGAATTTCCGAAATGCCAAAGCTTTCCATTAAGTGGACCGAAATCCGTCTCTTTCAGCGGAGTTCTATTGGAGCGGTGCTAACGTTTCCCCGACGGGGACAACCCTTCACATACTTGCCTTGCTTATATGCCTGGACGTCGTTTGCACGTCCTCACGACACAGAAAACGTTTTCGAATAATTGGAAGACGTCCTATCGATGGAGTGCCAGCGGTGGTACACTTACCATCCAGGCCTACAAACTCAACATAATCTCAGTTTATGTTTAAAAAGTGTCTGAAAGTCAATTCCTTGGCAAGCAAAGATTTTTCAACTCACTCCATGTATTTTTAAGTTCGAAATGGTTTCCTTGTGCCCAAGTCACATTCCAGATCTACAACCCTCGTCATAACCATCATTTACTTGCTTTCTTTCAGGAAACAACGGAAGAGTGAAGCGAGGCTGTGTGGACGACACTAACAAATGTGATGGCGATGACTGCACTGCCTGCGACGCAACAACTGCAGCATGCAACATTAAGCCGATCACGTTCTTCTGCAAGAAATGTGACTCGTCGACCGATCCAAACTGCGCCCAGTGGAGCAACGCTGACGCAATCAAGAACGCACTCTGCACCGAAGGCGTCAATAAGTGTGTGATGACCATCAAGGAAAACAAGCACATCGAACGCCGATGCGCCACAAGCAATGACGAGAAATGCACCGACCCAAAGTTGTGTGATGTCTGCGGAACAAGCGGGTGCAACGCGGAGGTGTTCCCATCAACACGTCGGCGATGCTATCAGTGCTCCTCAGGCACAGAGTGCGCCAACCCTTTCAATAACCCCACCATGGTCAAATCACTGCCGTGCACGCTGTATGTCGAAGCGGAAGAGTGCCTAATGTATGGTACGTCCGACACCGAAATGGCACGAGGATGCAGCTCTGACACTGCTGTGAAAACCGCTTGCGATGCTGCCAAGGAAAAGTGCAAAGCTTGCAAGACCGACAACTGCAATGTGAATGCCTTCAAATACAGTCAGACACTGCAGTGCATCCAGTGCAGTTCCGAGAGTACCGACTGCGTCTGGGGACACGAGAAGTCAGAAGCAAAGAACTGCGCCAAACAAATCGAGTTCTACCAGACCGAAGGTTGCTACACAAACAAAGTGGCAGACGGCAAGGCCGAACGAGGTTGTCTTCACGACAAGGACAACTTCAACTGCGACACAGTCTCCACTTGTACGTCGTGCAACTCCAGCAATGGCTGCAACAATGCCGACAACATGGACTTCACCTGCTACACGTGCCGCAGTGACACAAATCCCGCGTGCGCAAAACCGCTGGACAAGGAGAGCTTCGGAGCGGAAAAATGCAGGAACCCTGTGAATGCCAACACTAAGGGATGTTACGTCGAGAAGTGGAGTAAGTTGTCCAATAATTTGTCCAGGCCATCACTTATCATATTTTATCGCATTTAACATCTACAGATGACATCTACATCAGGAGCTGCCTGGTGGACGCTGACGTGACCACAAGGAAGATGTGCATGGACGATTCGTACAAGCTGTGCGACAACTGCCCCGAGAAGAACTGCAACAGTGGCAAACTGAAGAATTCAGCGGCTACCGCCGCTGCGGGTGGTTTCGTCGTGGCTGCGTCTTTGCTTGTGTTACGGTTCTTGTGAGGTCGTATCGATCGGCGGCAATTTTCTTTTGAATTTTAAATAAAATTAAGTGTGTTCACAACGTTAACATGAAAAATGGTTCCACTTGCGATCAGACTTACTCGTAATGACATGTCATCGTCGATGTTGGTCCAGGCGAAGATTTAAGGCCAAATAACATAAAAGCCCGAGATTGTGGAAATAGCTCTAAATTTGTGCTCGCACTTACGATACTTCGATCTGTAAAATATGAAAGCGAGTGTTTCCTATTTCAGATGTCAGGGCACGACCGCGTGGACGCGACATTGTGATGTGGCTATTAACCCGCGACAGAAGAGGTCGTGTTCGAGGGCGTCGACCGTTGTCCGATGGCAGAAGCTGAGGGTTGTAGCCCCGACAGTAGGTGGTCAGCAGTTGTTGCATTGTCCTATTGCTCTGGATTGTTTAGCAGTCACCGAGGGTTCATGATCTCTGTCAATTGGTATCACATTCGTTAACAGACCACGCTTTGTCTGGATTTATATCTGCTACCACTGCTCAAGATGTCCAATTCCGCATGCTTGTGTTTTTTCAAAACAAAGCAGGCTCATTCCGATTCCACAAACGCAAGAATGAGGGTACTCACTTTTTTATGAAAAACATCTATTGACACGCCTTGCAAGTAACTCCTATGCCGTGACGAAATACGGTGTGACGCTGTCACGCCATACTCATAAACTTACGTAACGTAGGAGAGAAAGACTCCAGTTGATTCTGTTCGGGAAAGATACTCGTGTTCTTACTACGCGAATCTAAAGAAGTGTCCAATGAGGGTGGGTCGAAATGAACGTATGCTTACCAGGAAATCACAGATCGGGCATCTGGGACTGGACCTTGTTGTAGTATATAGGTGTCCAGCCGGCATTATTTCCAGGCTCCTCTAGAATGTCACGGAATGATCGAGACGAGGAGCAACACAAGTCGTGCCAGCAGCGCATGGTTTTTGTGCGGTAAGCACCGCCTTTTTAAGCGTTGCAGGCGACTGCACGTAGCCTCTGTCCACCTCTGTCCACGAACTCCAACTCTAATCTCCAGATGGAGAAATCGGCGAGCCGAGCACCTTCGACCGAAGATTGGGCACCCAACCCACGTTGGCTACTTATAACGAGACAGGGGGAGAGCGAGTCTGGATCAGGGCTCATCACTGTTTATGGATGTCGGCAAACATGGGGTACCCAACCCTCGTTGGCGACTTATAACGAAGGGGGAAAATTGTGACCCAAACTCATCCGTTTGCGTACCGTACCGGGCGACGATGGAGAATGCACGCTGCTCCATCAAGGTCGGTAAAGACTTAACCGAGACCTTTGATGTCAAAAAATGATTCAGACAAGGCGACGCGCTGCCATGCAACTTCTTCAACGTCATCCTTGAAAGAATTCGAACGCCAACACCAGAGGGACAATCTTTCAGAAGTCCGTCCAACTACTCGCTTATGCCGACGAAATTGATATTATCGGAAGAACTCGTGATGTCAATGGCACCTTTGTGAGTATGGCGACGGAAGCCGCGAAAATTGGTTTGAAGGTAAATGAGGGCAAGATTAAATATATGCTGTCAACGAGAAAGCACTCCCACCACAGACGTCGCGGACAGAACGTCGCAGTTGACGGGTATAGCTTTGAGGTAATCAAAGAATTTATCGACCTAGGAAACGTTATAAATTCAGACAACGACACCAGCGCCGAAATCAAACGAAGAATAACCATTTCCAATCGCTGCTTCTTTGGGCTAAGAAAGCAACTGACAAATAAAGCCCTCGCTCAAACAACCAAAGTGACCCTCTATAAGACCTTAATCGTCCCAGTCCTGATATACGGCGCAGAGGCATGGACTTCGTCAAAAGCGGACGAAGGTCTTCTTGGTTGCTGTGGGAGGAACATTTTCGGGCGATTTTCGGTCCCATCTGCATAGATGGTGAGTGGACGAGGAGATACAACGACGAACTGAACAGGCTGTTCAGCGACATCCACTTAGCCAGAGGAGTGAAGATCCAACGATTGAGATGGCTAGGTCTTGTAGAGGAACCAATGCTTCGGCCCGGAAAGTCTTCGAAACCACGCCAGAGGGACGGCGCAGTAGAGGAAGACCGCGACTCAGGTGGCACACGCAAGTGGAAAGGGACCTCAATATCCAACTATGCCTGGAAACTGGAGGCTGCTAGCTAAAGAACGAGCTGGCTGGAGACGCTTGTTGGTTGAGGCCCAAGTCCACGCCGGACTGTAGCGCCACCTGGCAGCATGCCATGATTCACCACTCTGAGTCGTGAATCAGCGTAGAATTGCACAGCCACCAGCTGCTGACACAAAGGGCACCAAGGGATTGCAGATCGGAGGGATTGCTCCGCAAGAAATTAACTCAATTGATGCGTGAAGTAAAACTCAATGAGAGATCACGTCCAACTTATTCCTCAATTATCGTGAAAGATTCTACCAGGGCGCGTTGGGAACGTCCTGTGATTTCGATGTCATAAGCAGGTAGTACCTTCCGAAATTGCAGACCCCAGCCGCTCGTACTGCTCTTACAAAACTTACAAAATGTTCTAGTCTGCTCACAACTGCATATCTATGTTTTAGTTGAAGGCTTGGCGTTTAAGTCTAGAATTGGGTTTAAATCCAAGTGCCATGTCGAGATTAGTGTAAGTCTACAATGCTTTTTTTCTTAGTTCTTTAGCTACAGTTTGTGGGTAGAGATTGAATGGCCCTCAAATGAGGATCATCAATCCCATACCCCTGCAGAAAACTCCAGAGTTTACCTCGAGGAGCTCGGTCATATGCCTTTTCCAAGTTCACAAAACAACTGTAGATGGGCTTGGCATACTCCCGAGTCTTCTCAAGTACCATTCTTAGAGTGAAACGCCGGTCGGTTGTACTTCTAACGGGACGAAAGTCGCACTGTTCATCCCCCATCCTGGGCTCGACCATAGCTCTAAAACGCGCTTCCAACACCTTAGCGTAGACTTTCCCAGGGTGACTTAAAAGAGATATGCCCCTGTAGTTGGAGCAATCTCTTTTGTCCCCCTTCTTGAAAAGTGGGACAATCGCCTCAGTTTGCCAATCGCCAGGTGTCTCACCACGTTCCCAGGCCACTTTAACGACACCAGAGAGCCATAAAACTCCCTCTTTACTCATTGCCTTAAGCATTTCAGGTCGAATTTCATCCACCCCGGCCGATTTGCCAACTTTTAGCGATTCAATCGCCAAAATGGCTTCCTCCGCCGTTGGACTATTCTCCGTCCCACTCAAGACTACAGGTCTGCCATCCTGTTCGGGATTGAGCAGCTCCGAAAAGTGCTCGCTCCATATGCGCAAGATGTCCACCTCATTGGAAAGCAACACACCATCTTTGGATTTGACTCCTTCGATGATGTTCAATTTTCTTACTCTTTTGCCAGAACACCTTTTTCGGAGACCTGCGGTCGCTTTCCAACTTCTCGCCGAACTCCTTCCAAAATCTGGTCTTTAGTAGCATGTTCTGCGTGCCTCAGTGTACCAGTCACGAGAAGCAGAGTCCCCCAACAGAATCCAGTCTCCGTTGGTCTTCTTCTTCTCTCTGATAGCTTCTTGAACGCCGGGCGTTTTTCGTTTTTCACCACCAGCCGCCACAAACATCCCGTGCAGAAGCAATGACAGCTGTTGACAACAATCGCCTCTCCTCCTCTACATGCGATGGAACAGTTGGAATTCGCTCAAACCTTTCAGACACTTCACTGTTCTGTAGATTTTTCTACCCTATGCCACTCTTGGTTTCCGCCTTGGCAGAAGAACCCGGTGATGATCAGTTGACAGTTCAGCCCCTCTCATCTCAAGAACAAACATCCGTTTCACACACTATGGTACCACAAAGAGAGCTATCAGCGACTTCTGTTGAAGACTCTACCGGTACCGCGTGTATTTATGGATGCCTCTGTGTGGAAAGAAGGTGTTCATTATGGACCTGCCACAAAAGTCCAACAACTTCTCTCAGTTCGCGTTTTAGTCAGGATCAGTGTTTCAGTCGTTTCTTCCGCACCCACATGAGCATTGAAGTCGCCCGCCAGGATGCAGGAATCCATATCGTGGCCCTAACAAGAGCAGCATCAACTTCATCCAGGAAAGCCGGGTACTCTAGCCAAAGATGACCTTTCAAACTTGAGCAAAACCCTGCCTGCCAGCCTGGGACTTTTCGCGTATCCCCACTCCGGCCTGTGCCGACATTTGAGGTGGAACTCCCAACAGGAAGGGTTCCTACCGTTGAAAGGTGTTCACCCATTTGCTACAGATTCCTTATGGGAGGTGGGCGTATGGGGCTTTGATCGTGACGTCGCTAGAATCCTGAAAGTTTTGCGTCATCTCGGTAGCGCTGAGTGTAGGGTGCGTGGTTGTCGCGCAGGGTTGGCATGTTCAATACCGACGCAGGGCGAGTGCGACTTCTAAGCTTTCTTTTTTTTTTTCTGCGGGTGCGAACCCGTTGGTGTGCCTTGGGTTTTCTCCTTCTCTAGGACGCGAGGTGTTCCTAGTGTCGCGTGATGAAAGGATAGCTGTCTCCTGGATCGGGTGATCGATCCAACAGACGTTGGTCCCGCAAGGAGAACGAGAGAGTGAACATCTGATCGGGATGGCGTGGGTGGCTTGGGATGTCGGAGATTGCGGCGTGGTTTGAGACGAGTCAGTTTGGTTTGGATGCAATACGGAAGGACAAGTTCTCGGTAGGCTGGCCGCGGAATGTGAAAATAAAGCACGTGTGATCCGAATATTAGAGTTTCAAGAAATACTTTGACTTGGTTCCTCTCGGTTTTTTTAACTAGTTTCCGAGTGTTTTGTGTGGTCCGTAGAATCATTCCGACCGACACACAAGAAAGGGGAAAGATAGAGAAGGGCAGAGCCGTCTGGAAAAGTGTGTCTATTGTTCTTCTTCTGAGGTTGCAACTCGGTCTATACGCGAAGTGATCAATCGGAATTATTTTCCTTAATACTGTGGGTATCCCCACAGATACATAACTCCATAGTGTAGTTGAAAACGAAAAAAACGAATCCTCATAGTGAGGGGATTATGGTCAGGTGGACCAAACCATGAGACAAGTGAAGGGTGCGACAACGGAAAATGGAAAATGAAAAGTGTATTGTTACGATTTAAGTTAGTGAAAGCTGAAATCAAATAGTGTCAGAAATACGAATTTCGATAAGTAGGCGAAAAAGAGAAAAACAAACTACCATAAACCAGTACCATAAGTGCAAAATGAAAAGTGAGATAAGAGAGAAGGCGAGATGTATTCGTATCCTGAAGAGGTGCAGGAGCTGATCGACGAGCCCAGGAAGGACACAGGTGACTCCTCTCACACGGGAGCGGGGGAGACTAATTTTTGATTTGTTCTTTTTTTGATTTATATGATCAACAGATTACTATAGTTATTTTTTGTTTTTTTTTTTTTTATTATAACATCATTGAATTTTATACACCCTTGGATTATTATTTAATATACGTGAATTGAATTTATTTATTTATTTTTGCACGAGTGCACCCTGTATTTGTGGGCTTGCGAATTACAAACCACCATATTTTGTTCCCCTGTATGCATTTTTTTTTCCTTGGTAGTCTGGTAGAGAATTTCTTGTTTGTTGTCTGCGATGGAAAACGGAAAACGGGGTTGAATTTCGGAAACGGTTTTTTTTTTCTGTTTCCCTTGGTGTTCTGACTTTTTGGTACTTGTCCTTTCCCAAATCAATTACATTTTATAAATTAATTAAGTCTATTGCTATGAATTCTAATTGATTATTGTTTTTTTCTTTTTTTTTTTTGAAATACCGAATAAACATTGTTAGTACTTAAGCTAGGTTTAAGTTTTTTTCTTTTGCGTTTGAATAAATTGTAATTTGTGAAGTCAAGTGTTTGTGGTCCCTCTTTCTTTTTTTTTTCCTTTCGCTGTTTTGTTTTGGACCGGGTGTTGATTTTTTGGTGGAGATTTGATTCCTCCCCCTAGTCGCAGTCCTAGAGGTAAGAAGCGTGTTGAGCGGAAGGGCAGCTGCGTGGCGCCCAAACTTACCATCTTAACTCACGGCCATTCTCCATTGAGCGGCTGGCGTTCTTCCGCCCAACCCCAATCGGTCTCGGGGATTTCGACGGTAACAGTTTTTCCTTTTTTTTTCTTCATGGGTGAATGAGGAAACATTTCGAAACGCGTAATTAAAGTAAATGAATAAAGTGTAGTGTAGCACGGACAATAAGGTGACAATTTCAGTTCTCCTTTGACTCCTACTCCACCCAATATAAAAAGGGATTGCACAGAATATACCCAGCATTGCTGGTCCTAGGCGTGATAAATTCATGCTAAGACACATACGGGCGGGTGCTAGTAGTGCAGCGAAAAGTCCTTAAGGGTGATAGAGCGTGTGCCATATTTTTTTTGTTTGCATTGTTAAATAATTTACCTTGAGCAAGTGTAAACGGTGTCGGTGACCAGTGAGCACCCTATGATTATTTTGAATGTTATTTGTGTGTTGTGATGCCTTGATTGTGTGTCCTTTCAACACCCCTTCGTGTTGTGAAGTTTGTTAACCGAATCGTCTAAGGCGAGACGCGAAAATTTAGTCGATTTTTTTTTTGCATTTCTGTTTCCCCTTTGTGTCCTGCCTATTGTTCGTTCTCATTGAATTGTGATTTTTTAAAAGCTATAAAAAAGTTTTTCAAAAAGAAGCACATAAAATTCAGAAAAATGCATGAAACCTTTGTCTGAATCTATAGTACGGTCCATATAATTTAATGTTTGAAGACTATTTCATGCAAATGTTGACCTTGACTGCGCCTCATATGGTCCATCCGCTTAGTCCAATTTTGGCATACTCTTTCCAACATTTCGGCCGATATCTCACGAATAAATGCTTCAATGTTGTCTTCCAATGCGTCTATTGAAGCGGGCTTGTCTGTAAAGACATGAGCTTTAACATTCTTCTTCTTCTTCTTTGTTTGGCGCTACAGTCCGGCGCTACAACTCGTTTTCCTTTCCTGTGAGCGATGAGACGTTCCATGTGCCGCCCTACGTCGATGCCTTTGTCCGTTGCCATTTGCTCTGAAGGAGTCACAGGTTTGAGAATGGCGTGACCGCCCCCCCACTCTCAGACACCAAATGGTGGCTCGTAGTTTCTTTGGGATCAGCCCGACCGGCTGCCGTATACCCGTGTTGTGCCAGAGTCATCTCTTCAAAGAACTCCCACTTGGTCCAGAGAATAAGCACCCGGAGCTTCCGGGGAGTTGCTTTAGATGCGTGTGCCTTCGCATTGCCTTGATGGAACACCACGGCTGGCCTCTTATGAGCGATTGTTTCCTCCAGACGGTCCAACTGCTCACAATATAGGTCCGAAATGAGAGTCTTGCTATAGGAGATCAGCAAATAGTAGATGAATTCTTGCCAAACCCACCGAACACGCAGCAAACACAAAGGTCCTACTAGACACCTAACTTCCACCACGACCGCTATCGTGAGTGGTCCACTTATCATCACCAGCCACCATCCCCTTCACAAATGTGTCGATGTTCTTGCGATTCAGCAGCGGTTTGCAGATGGAAATTCGGTGCATGTGGTTTTTGCGGTTAACTCGTGTGGTACCCATACATCGAGCTTCTTTTTGTAGCCAGCCCTGTTCAAATGGTTCCATACGGTTTCTTGTCCAATGTTTGGCAGTGTTCCAGAAAGTCTTTGTTAGTGCGCTATGTTTGGGCGTACGCAACTGTCGGAAAAATAATGAATTCCTTTTTACCACATGTTCTCACATCGAATGCAGCGCACCATCAGCAGACAGAAAGAAATTAGAAGTTGAGATTACACCTACCACAGGACCGGCGAACGGAGGCTTAAAGTCGCCTCCGGCCTACAGCGAGCAAGTTCGGCTGCCGCCCAGCTCCTTCTCCCACAAAGAAGGCTCACCATTTTGCTGACAGACTTAGTGTCTTCCATATATTTGCTTGCATAAGTAACTTAAGGGACATCACACAAAAACGAAGGCAACACGCTTAAGCCGCCACTGAAATGACCAGGATCCACATCAGCAGTGACATAACGACAGCCTTCCCGCCACCAGATGGAGCCAGCCGATTGTTGCACCCGTCGTCCATGCACATCTTGCATTGAGACTGCTCCAGCGTGCAGAGCTTCATGTTGTCTGGCGACAGACCCGCGACACACCCTCGCGTCGTGACATTTCCTGCAAAGAAACAATTTCAGCGGGGGTTCTCAGATATTTACTAACGAACCTTTGGTCATTGTGAAGCAGCCCCTGCTCTGGTACGGCTGAAAATCCTGCGGGCAGTTGGTCGACGGTATGCCCTCGGCCAGCCTGCTGCAGTTCGCCTGCCCCGGGCTCTCGCTGCTGCACTGGATGCATTCCTGAACCTTTAAGTTGGCGCCGTTACAGCCATCGCCGGTGCATGTGCGACAATTTTTATCGTCCGAAGTGCAGACGCCGTGGTCAAATGAACACGCCCGCACCGCGATCATGCTCTCTGCGTCGAACTCCATCATGCACGTCTCCTCGAGATAGTAGAGCACTTTGTTCAGGCACTTCACCGCTGTCTTTGGCTGCTGAGCCCACGCACAGTCTGCGTCCTCCTGGGAATTACACCTGAAGCACGATAAACTGGGATCCTTCATCAGGGGCATGTCGTTGCAGCCGTCTCTGTCGCCGCACGTAACGCACTTCGGACCGCTCGCCTGGCACCGTTGCATATCCTCGGCGTCTGACACACAGCCGCGGCTCATTTTGCTCTTCGCGGTCACGTAGGAGAAGCACCTTTCCTCAGGAATGTACCGCGCACATGGCAGCGCGGTCATCGGATCCTGTTCCGCCTCGCAGTCTTGACACTGGATGCAGCGCGTTCGATTCGCGGGAAATACTCCGCCGTTGCAGCAAGTGTCATCACAACTGGAGCACATCTCTCCCTGTGGACACTTGGTGCCAGGGCGCGAGCACTCCCGGACTGTGTCGCCGTCCTTTGTTACCCGAACCGAGCAGACATCGTTGTAGTTGGGACAAACTTCGGTGGGTAATGAATCTGGAGGGTCTGTAGGAAGGGTGCAGTTTGGGGCGTCCTTAGAGGAACACCGATAGCACTGGCTCCATGGTACCTTATTGCACTTGGCCGTCGAACATAACGTGCAGCCGGTGTTGTTCGGCTCCCGGCAGCGAGCAAGAGTGTCTTCTGGGAAAGCCGAGGAACAGTTCCTTACCACGTTGCCATCTGGGAAGAGAGAAAGTCTCATGGGTCACTGAAGTGGAGCTAGGAGATGCGAACAACTTACCTTCGAACATCGTGATGCACTCGTCTGGCTCGGGGCACTTGATGGGCTTCAGTTTCTCGACGTCTCCCAGGCACGCTGCGGCTGATGAACTTTCACAAGAGAAGCACTCGATTCCCTCGCTCTTCGGAGGTGAAACCTTTTCTGCTTCGCCAGCGGGTTCGGATCGAAAGGAGCCCTCGAACTCCTCAGCTGGATCGGCTTGGTAGTCAAATGCTTCCGAACTGGGGGTGCTACCTGTGACGGTGACCATGTGCTCATCAAAAGAGCGAGTCGAAGCTTCAAGAGCGTCAGTGCGGCTTGTCGATGGATGGATGGCGTTGTCACTTCTCACCAGACAAACATGATCTGGGCCGATCGTTGTCATCGTGAGATTCCCAGGATCACCGTACGGCTCGGCTAGGCCCAGGATGCAAGATGCACACTTCACTGTAACCTCAATTTGAGCTCCCGCAGAGTCGTCGCAGGGCATTAGGTCGTCCATTTGGCAGTAGCTGCAAATTTCTTGGAGATCTGAAAAGAAGAAGAAAGGGAAGATTGGTTTGAGTAACGGTACGTAACGAAAAGAATCAGCACTTGAACTCGATAAAGCAAAATGTTCTGTCAACTGGTGCACATGTCTTAACCTAGGAGACGGTCCGGTACGGGCTTCAACCTAAGCCTCCGTTGTGACATACTTTTGTTGTTCTTGCCTTTGAGAGGTTGACACGAGACGCATCTCGGGGAACATAATGCGAAGTTTGAGCAAAACACATGTCTAATGAGTAGTTGCGGGTCTGTATAGTTAGGTAGTTTTTTTTTATGTCCTACAATGGCTGGTGCTTACGTCGGGTTGTTCAAGTCCGTGTGTCCATGGTGGTCCTTTTGGGATGGGGTGGTGATGTGTTAGCCGACTTAGGCTCGATGGTGATTGCTATCGCTGCTCTGGCAGAGTCCATGCAGCTCGTTGTTCGACGCTGTTGGAAAATTCCGCTCGTTTAGCAGATTAAACGCGTTCACGTAGCGTTGTCCGGGGTTTGTGTTTCTCAGGTTCCTGATTTCCTCGTTAGGATGGTTGTTGATGTTTAGTAGCTGCTTTCTGAACAGTTCCACCATATACTGTTGCAGGGGGATGATGCGTGATTGGTCGTAAAGCCAATTGTTGCTGTGGTGCCTTTGACGGTGCCTGTCGAAGGTGAATCCGGTAGATATTCGCAGAATTTTTTTTTTCGAAAATGGCGAGCTTCGTCATGCTCGTCTTAGGGATGGTGTGCCAGATTGGGAAACCGTACATTAAGATCGACCGTATAAGCTGCTTGTATAACAGCAGTTTTGTCGTCTGGCTTACTCCATTTTGCTTGCGCATCAAGGGATAGATGCGATTGTAGCCTAGGTTGGCCTTTAAAGGGTCAGTTTCGAATGACTGTTGAACTTCAATCTTTCCGTGAAGTTAACGCCAAGATACTTGACCTTTTCGCTTGTTGATATCTCTGTACCTTTAGGGAGCACTACCTTTATGCTTGGACATTTGGCTGCTGATCTGATCAAATGCAAAAATCATGGTAGCTTCCCAAGAATGGAAACTAAACACATTCTAATTGATTGTACGCGTATACACACAGTCGGTGACAAAAGTAAGTGTACAGCATAAAGGTGCTTGCGTTCTCTACGAAAAATAATGAACCGGAACACACCTTACATGCAGTATCAAATAAGGTAATAAGTAACGTAAAAAAGAAGCGAAATTATCACATAAGGAAATCTGCCCTAATATGGGTTTTGCGGTAGCTAATATCTCGTTACGTCTTTGGTTTATGACTAGCCGTGCCTATGGTTTTTGAGATAAATATATTTTTTTATTTTGAGTGCATAACTAATTACTTTATAAAACTGCATTCGAGATTTTTTTCTTTGAGGTCCCCTTTGAATTAAGCGTTAATTAAAACGCAGAACACTGTACACTCACTTTTGACGCTGACTGTTTATATAATAAGAATTACACTTGTGACTTGTTCAACTTTTTTTCAAATCCGTTTATTTAACTAGTTCATTCTTCTAGTTCAAATTTATTTCATATTTCATATTTATTTAACCAGTATTATTGGGTCTAAGACTTAATTCGTGCGATTAGCTAAGAGATGGCGTAACTTGTATTATTCCATTGGGACATGCGTTGGAAAGCTACTGTCATTGTAAGTCATTTCAATATAAGTCATTCATTTGAAGCGTAAACAACAATAATTAGTTTTTCACTCAAATATGTCGAACTTTGTGCCTGAAAAAGTGTTTTTGCGGGGAATTCTTCTTCATTAATTTAATATGAAGAAAACTGCTGGCGAAAGTCATCGTATTTTGGTGGAAGTTTATGGTGAACATGTGCGGAAGTGCCAAAAGTGGTTTGCACGATTTAAAAGTGGTGAATCTCGCTTGGCCAACCAGCCAAATCAACGGCATAGCCGAATATCAATGGCGCCAAGGTAATGCTCTGTATTTGGTGGGATCAGAAGGGTGTGCTGTATTATGAGCTGCTAAAACCGGGTGAAACCATCAACGGACAACGCTACCGAACACAATTAATCCGTTTGAAGAGAGCAGTAGCCGAAAAACGCCCGGAATATGCGCCAGACACGAGGAAATCATTTTCCATCATGACAACGCTCGGCCCCACGTTGCTATTCCGGTTAAGAACTATTTGGAAAACATTGGATGCGAAGTTTTACCCACGTTATAGCCCAGACCTTGTCCCTTCTGACTACCATTTGTTGCGGTCGATGCAGAACGCCCTCACTGAAATACTGTTCACATCAGAGCAGAATATCAAAAATTGGCTTGATTCATTCTTAGCTTCCAAGCCGGCGCAGTTCTTTTGGGATGTGATCCACAAATTGCCAGAAAGATGGGAAAAAGTGAAAGCTTCAGATGGGCAATACTTTGAAAAATACTATTGTACATTCTTTTCTTAAATAATCGTTCAAATTTTGAAAAAATAGAAATAGAAGCAGACCGAGTTGTAACCCGGGTTAACGAACTCGGTTCAATAATGATATGAAAGCAAAAAACTTGGATTATGGAATGGGGCAAATCGAATTGAATTGTTTTGGGGTATGCTTCAGTGTTCTATGGGTGACGTGCTGGCAAGGGAAGCGATTAGCGCACGGCGGCGCCAATACCGGCTGTTTGTGTGCAAATTGTCTCGATTTTCCCTCTTCTCTTCTATCTCTTTTCGTATTTTCTTCTACTCACAAGTCGCAAAAAAGAGAGAACATAATATATTTTTTCACAAGTAAGTTTCGTTGCGGGTTGCCACTTAACAGTGCCACCTGCAGCACGTTAGAGAAAAAAAAAAAAAGAATATGTGTATACATACAAAACACACAATACGCCAAGAGCTACCGAAATTCTGCAACCTGCGTTGGTGGCTATAGGTCAGGTGCCCCGAACCAATATGGAATGGGGCAAATCGATTTGTATTGTCTAATTCGATTTGGGGTTGGGTTTGGTTCGGCATCATATGCCGAATTGGCTTTGCCAATTCGGCTTGAAATAAATGTTACACGATTTAGGTGTAACCCGGGTTAATTCGGTTCTCTAACCCGAGCTGTCACACCATTAATTGAATATTGTAGTCACAAAGTCAGAAATCAATTTTTTTCGGCAACAACACCCTACTTGCAAACTATTGTGCCCATTGCGACATGTGAACCCGACATGCATCTTATGACACCGCAAACAAAACTAGAAAATTGCTGCAATTAGTTTCATAATTATGACCTTAAGTATTCCAGTTCATAAAAATAAACACTTCTTCGACCTCTCACAATACAAGCATTGCAAGGGAAATCGTTTGGAAATGCCGAAAATGCAGGACATGACTACACTTAAATGCCTCGTTCTCCCAAAGTTAAAAAAAAGGGCGCTTAATTTTTCCCACCATCGATAGAGAATACTTCCCTTTGGAGCCTCTTGGAGCATTTTTGTGACAGTCCGTCAAACATTGAAATGGCCCTCTAGAAGGTGGCCTTACTTAAAAGCCTGGCATAAAAAATTGGTGAGCAGTATCAAAAACGGTTGATGCAGTTTGAAGGCCAAATGTATGCCCTTTAAAAAAATATACAACTTTAAGTTATAAATATCTAATTTTATGAAATATGCCACGTCAAAGTTGGTTAACAAATAACGTCCGTGTTTGTGAATTTCAAAGTCCCAACTTTGAGGTACCGGTAAAACCAAACGGATCTTCAAAAGTCATCAAAATGTTGGCCTTCTAGGTTCTCATATTTGCAGAATCGAAAAACACATACCACTTGGCCGAGGAAAATATGTCGCTTCGGGTAATTATTTCCACTGCGAGATCATTGCACGACGGGCGAGCCTTGTTTGAAAACAATGCATACGCACGAATGTATGTAAAGGGTGTTAAATTTTAAGGACCGATGTTGAATGTGAACCACACAACTCAATTTCCATGGAAAGATACACAATGGAACAACGCGTTAAAGTTATTGAGGTTTGTTATGAAAATGGGCGTTCGTGATTTTTTCGGTCAATTTGATCGTCCAAATGTGCGTACATTCGGAAAAATCGTGCAAAAATTTGAGCAAACCGGGTCTGTAGGAGATGTGAAAACACCAGTGCATGCTCGTACAGCTCGTACTGCAGAAAATATTGCTGCTGTTCGCGATAGTGTGGCTGAAGAGCCGTCCACCTCAACTCGTCGTCGTGCCCTAGTCTTTGGGACTATCTGACTTGTTCAAACCTGCTCACATACTGAAATCCTGAAGACTGCAACAAAAATTTTGAAGTCCCAAAGACCGCATCGGAAATTAGTTGCAGTCCTAAAGACTGCGTCGAATATTTTTGAAGCCCCAAAGACTTCAACTGAATGGTAAAGACTTCAAAGTGACTTCAGTGAATACGCTGTCAGTCGATAGACTTGCATTCAATTAATTTCAAATCATATGGGCACATTTCAGTGAAGAAAATGACAAGTAGGCGAAATGTAAGTATTGTTCTCAACTTGTTTGTATAAGTGGAGGATCGCATGGAAACCTTAATCGTCATATGAGAGGAAAGCATTCATTTACCCAGGCGTGCAATTGGACGGTACTATTTCAACTTAGAAAGGATAGGCGATGAATAAAGGCGAAAATCGCACAAAGCTTAGCAGCGACTTACATTGAACTAAATGAGTTGAGAGGGAACACTAGTGCGAGTAGATTCAAAGCCTGTCTCTGCTTATGTGGGCATATATTGGATCTATAAGTTAATTCGCGCGGTTTTTTTTTTTCAAAATTTTAACGTTTATTTTCGAAAAGCGTGTACAATAGCATTATTCAAAGTCTATCTGAAGCTATGACTTTTTCCCATCTTTCTGGCAATTTGTGGATCACATCCCAAAAGAACTGCGCCGGCTTGGCAGCCAAGAATGAATCAAGCCAATTTTTGTGAGGGCGTTCTGCATCGACCGCAACAAATGGTAGTCAGAAGGGGCAAGGTCTGGGCTATAACGTGGGTAAAACTTCGCATCCACTGTTTTCCAAATAGTTCTTAACCGGAATAGCAACGTGGGGCCGAGCGTTGTCATGATGGAAAATGATTGCCTCGTGTCTGGTCGCATATTCCGGGATTATTAAGAATATCTAAATGTTTTTAATTGCCTCATATATTGCCGATGCAGCACATTCATGCAATTTCAAAGTCCGAAAAATATCCCGATAACTGATTTTGACTGATTTTTGAAAAACTCTTGCTATGAGGTCTAAAGCTTTCAATCAACTAACGTCGGTGGATTCGCCAGTTATCAGCGGAAATGGTTCCGTCCTTAGCAAATCCATATTTTTTTTCTCATTATTCTTTGAGCGTTGTCAGTAATTCGGATGAGGTAGAGCCGTGAACATTTATTTGTTGGCGTACCGGCCGGGAAGCGAACCCAGGCAGGGAGTTTCAATTGAGTAGAGGTCGACGCATATACCCGCAACGCCAGGGCCGAAACTTATGATGACAAAAACAAAGAAAAGACAACCAAAAACAATTATTGAGAGGAACAGACTGACACGAACAAACCGGAAACTGTACCAGGCGGAGTATTGCATCAAGAATAAGATAAATTACATCTTGCTCAAACAGTTTACTGTTAACCTGAATCAAAAATTGTTGTTCACGTTTTAAGACTGTTCATGAGTTGCGAATTTTTAGAGACGCTGAAATGAATGTATTCCGTGTACAGTTCATGTGAGTACACCACACTGCATGTTTCGTTAAAAATGAGAACAGTACTCACATTCTAGTAATTTTACTGCTAAGACGTACTCGAAATAAAATGAATGCCTTGGAACTATACGGTGATTTTTTAGCTATTAACTTTTTGGCAACACTGGTTTAAACAGCTGACGCACGTTTCGTGTTTTGTTTCACTGTCAAACATCTTCAGTTTGGTCTATAATTTAACCATGAATCGTCTTACAAACGAACAACGCTTGCAAATTATTGAATTTTATTATCAAAATGCGTGCTCTGTTAAGAAAGTTCATCGCGCGCTTCTTCCATTTTATGGTCAGTTTAAGACGAAGCTCATTTTTGGCTCAATGGGTACGTAAATAAGCAGTCGTTGTCGATTTTGGAGTGAATATCAGCCAGAAGCATTGCAAGAGCTACCAATGCATCCAGAAAAAGTAACAATTTGGTGCGGTTTATGGGCTGGTGGCATAATTGGACGTAACTGTGAATGGTGAGCGCTACCGTGAGATGATATCCAACTTTTTTTGCCCAAAATGCAAGAGCTTGGCTTGCATGACATGTGGTTTCAACAAGACGGTGCCACATGCCACATGCCACACGAGGCGAGTTCGGTGAACATTTTATTTCACGTTCGGGACCGGTCAATTGGCCGCCTAGATCGTGCGATTTAACGCCTTTAGACTATTTTTTTGTGGGGCTATGTTAAAGCTCATGTCTATACAGACAAGCCCGCTTCAATTGACGCATTGGAAGACAACATTGAAGCATTTATTCGTGAGATACCGGCCAAAATGTTGGAAAGAGTAAGCCAAAATTGGACTAAGCGGATGGACCATTTGAGGCGCAGTCAAGGCCAACATTTGCATGAAATAATCTTCAAACATTAAATTATATGGACCATACTATCGATTCAAATAAAGATTTCATGCATTTTTCTGAATTTTATGTGTTTTTTTTCTTTTTGAAAAACTTGCCTATAGCTTTTAAAAAATCACCATTTAGAAGGTTAATCATCCTCAGTGGGCATCACAATGGGTCCAACAAAAGTTAGAAGTGGCCTCCCCACGTCTACCCACTTATCTAACCTAACACTGAAAAAGAATTATAGTGCACGATAAACTCAGCTTAATGTTAAAAATTCGGTTTAAGGCAAAGAGTTGAAAACTATCGACCAATATCTAAGCTTTCATCGATACCGCAGTTATTTGAAAGTATTGTAAAAGAAAACTTATATTTCATGGTAAAAGAAATTATTTCTAATAACCAGCATGGCTTTATGCAGTGCAGGGCATGTACAACCAATTTATCATTATTTTCAAATTAAATTGTACATACAGTTGTACTTTACACCCATTTCTCGAAAGCCTTCGATAAAGGACACCACACTTTGCTTTTAAACAAGCTAAGGTCTTCACGGGAATCCATTCGTCAATGTTAGAGTGGTTTTCCAATTACTTAAAGGATAGGAAGCAATTGGTAAAGATCGGTGGTTATAGATCTCGAGTAATACAAGTTACATCGGGCGTTCCACAAGGTAGCCATGTGGGGCCATTACTCTTTCTTTTGTTCATAAATGATGTTCACGAAATTTTCAAATATTGTAAAATTTCAACATTCGCAGAAAACTTTAAATTGTATTTATCTATAAATAGTTTAACTGATCGTAATAATCTTCCAATTGGATATCGATGCACTAGTGGAATGGTGCGAGCACAATGGACTAGAGCTGAATATTCAAAAATGGAATATCTCAACGGCATATCGAATTACATCCCCGATTGGCTATGATTATTTCATAAATGATCATAGACTTAGGCCAGACCTGAATGCACTGAGGATGGCAGACCTGTAGTCTTGAGTGGGGCGGATAATAGTTCAACGGTGGAGGAAGTCGGAAGTTCGGCCAGAAATGCTTAAGGCAATGGGTAAAGAGGGAGTTTTATGGCTCTCTCGTGTCATTAAAGTGGCCTGGGAACGTGGTGAAACACCTCGCGATTTTCAAACTGAAGTGATTGTCCCACTTTTCAAGAAGGGGGACAAAAGAGATTGCTCCAACTACAGCTTGGCGGACCCAGGACGAGATGGTTAGACCAAGTCCAAAAACTCGCCTGGCTACGCTTGGGCATAACTCCTGATGAGTTAGTGTCGATGGCGGAGGATCGAGTTGACTGGAGAGCTCTCGTGCGTGGTTTACCCCCGCGACCCCTTTAGGGAGCAAGCATAGAAGAGATTAATGATCTCGGTGTAACTTTTGATAATAAATATAATTTTTCATTACATTATGACTATAACGCTATCTTCGGTTGTCTGAAAAGAAATAGTAAGGATTTTCGGGATGTAACTAGTCTTAAGTCCATCTAATGTTCGTTAGTCAGACCGTACTCTTCCATCATTTGGGATTCCCCACATGGTACACAAGAACTCAGATTCGGAAGAGTACACACAAATTTCACGAGATATGCTGTCCGTAAATTGTATTTCTTCGAAGAACTCCCCAAATATGACGATAGATGTAAAGATTAGGCTTACAAGCCTTAAGTCTCAGGCGTTGCGTTAGGCAGCATCAGCCATGTTCATCCGCGGCATTAGTAAATTCACCAGATTTACTTTTTCTCATGAATATATATGCTCCCCAAAGATCTCTTCGGGTGAGAACAATTTACTATACGAGAAGAGGCATAGAACCAACTATGGTTGTAACGAACCTATTACAAGGTGTGTAAACACCTTTAATGAACTTTGCAACGAAATTGATCTTGGCTTGTCTCGATTGGAGCTTAAAAAATCTGTCCATGCACTATTCCTTAATTAATACTGTTTATTTGATGTAATCTATGAGATGCAAGATCGGTAGGTGATCCTTAGTCGCGCAGCTAAAATCTGCTGTGTAAAGCGATGCTGAGAGTTGACACTTAGAGAACGTAGTCTTTTGTGTGCTCTGTGATGGAAAAAGCAAAAGAAAAACAACATTACTTCTCTCACTTCATCAAGGGGAATAAGATTAAGATGTTACTCAAACACCTAGTCAGAAACGAGAGGTTTGAAAAGTCAGAGTACTGTGTTCATCCCGAAAGCATTACTTTTACACCATTCCGATAATCTCTAGACACCCGACTGATAACAAATGCAGGCAGTCAACTATTTATATGTGAATGTATGTAATTGTCATTCGCTAATGTTAAACTTCACAGAAATTCAAGACACCGAGACCATAATTGAAATGCTAGATAAAAAGCAACGCGCCTAGATGACTGTCCTGTGGGACGCCTTATATTAATTGAGAAGTAAAACGATCGACGTTCCTTTATGAATTGTATGTTGACACATGACAAGGGTGCTCAGTCATCGACTACTACTTAATAAGAGGTGAATGGATCTCCATAGCTACAAAATTGGAAATTCTATGTAAACAATACTCGGATCACTTACCTATTTCAACAGAGTTCGCAATTTCGCCACTCGCTGATGTGGAAACAATCAGTATCCTGCCTCCACCAAAATTGAAGTGGAAACATTCTAATGCAAACGAGTACAGAAGCAATTTGGATCGCAATTTGAACAATGAACAGCTGAACATGAGTGAGATTGAAAATGTAGTAAAAAAATCCTATCCTACAAACAGGCAAAGTTTTAAAAAGATATTGATGTATAAAGAGAAATGGTTCGATAAAGAGTGTGAAATAGCTAGACAAAAATCATTTGGATGGCTTAAGGTGTTTCGCATATATGGTAATAGTATTTTTAAAGATCTTTATAATAAAACCAACATGGCATTTAAAAGGTTGTGTAAAGTAAAAAAGAAACAATTCTATGAAAAAGAGGCTCTTTCACTTACGATTAACAAATTCAGTGGTAAAGTGCCACGAATAAGTGTTGAGTTAAATGCACACTCTTTCAGGAACCATTTTCAAAGCTTACTTAATCCGATGAGCACAGCTCGTTGCCGACTTACTATTCGGTTCCTTTAAATCAAAACGAAATACTTGACACACCATTCTCCAGTGTTGAAGTTCATTCTGTCCTGAGTAATCTAAGTGATCATAAATCGTCAGGTCCTGATGGGATTCCTATAGAACTATTTAAATACGCTACAGATGAACTCAAGGACAAATTGACATCAACATTTAATGAAATGTTGAACGCAGGAATTATACCACCACAACTTAAAGAAACAATAATATTTCCCATACATAAAAAGGGAAATATAACCGACCCGGCCAATTACCGAGGGGTATCTCTGCTAAACACATCTTTTAAGCAACCGAATAGCTCGATGGATTGAAAGTCAAAAACTTATCCGTGAAAATCAATATTTTTGTGTTGCAGAACATTGCGGGCTCATTCTTAGAACAAAAAAAGAAATTATTCGCTTTCTTCGTGGATTTCAAGGCAGCTTTTGATACGGTCGATCGGAGAGCTCTATTCTACAAACTTTACACCATCGGAATGAGTTTCAAATTGGGAAGAGTTCTTGAAAATATGTATGAGGGTAACCGCGCAGCAGTCTGGTGTGGGTCAGATGTTTCAGAATGGTTTGAGACCAATATGGGAGTAAGACAAGGATGCCCTTTAAGCCCTCAACTGTTTTCCTTGTATATCAATGACTTAACGGACCAGGCGGAATTGAGTTTGCTGGGGTGACAATAAAAACGCTTCTGTTTGCTGATGATGTGATTTTACTAGCGAATTCAGCCGAAATGCTGCAACTGCTGATAAACCGTCTCTATATGTATTGTCTAAGGTGGAACTTAACGGTTAACCTATTAAAATCAAAAGTGATGATTTTCAAACAGGGAGGTGGTAGACTGTGTCGAAATGAAAGTTGGCACTACAACGGGGAACCAATTGAAGTGGTGAAAAAGTGCAAATACCTTGGAGTGACAATCACTAAGAATCTTAACATGGATTTTCACTTGAAGGACAAACTTATTAAGGCGAAAAGTGCTATATGTGCTACCTGAAAAAGGTTTTTCTCAAATAATCTGGTTGATCATAGTGTTAAATATAAAGTCTTCGTTGGTGTTGCAGAATCGGTATTGCTGTACGCAGCTCAATCTTGGGGACATAAGCAATATGAGACTGTAGAACAACTTCTACGATATTACATCAAACGAACCTTTGGTTCACCAAGAACGACGCCTAACTATATGGTAATAATAGCAACAGGAATATCGCCATTATTCGTCAAGACACTGAAGCTGCATATTGGTTATATATTGAAAGTTCGTGAGATGCCTGATGAAAGACTGCCAAAATTTGTCGCTACGAAAACCATAAAAAAAAGAAATCTTTGGTTTAGGAAACTGGAAGAGCTTGCAGGTTACTGTGGAACGCAATTCCATTTCACGACGACTAACCCCAGGTTATTAAAAGTTATGCTCTACGAACTTATCTCCAAAGTAGACGAACAATATAGAAAAGATTGTATTAATATGGCTACATCCTCCCTACATCGATCAACATACAGTTCCCTCAACCATAATTTATGTGAACGAAATTATTTCAATAACCACAACGGTCAAGAACTCATATCTACCATTTTCAAGATGAGAGGAGAACTCGTTAATCTAAATCATATCCCACATCGTCCCGATTTGTCGATCTACTGCAGTCTTTGCAACCTATCAGAGAGAGAAGACATTGTGCATTTTATTGGTAGATGTCCAGTCCTTAAGGAATTGCGCAGATTTTATCCAGGCAGTGATATTAAATCGGTATCTGAGGTCAGAGACCTTTTAACTACTTTTAAACTATTATAAAAAGTCAATCAAATATAGAAAAAATATTATAAACGAAGAGTTTTGAAATTCATAAGCGAAAGCTGCATATGTGTAAACATGTATATTAACTTGTTATATGTACCTTATAATTATTCGATTACAAACTTATTTCTTTTTTGATTATTATATTAATGTCAATCAGGCAGACGGCAAAAGCCATGCTCGTACGATTTATGTAAGAAAAACAAAACCACAACTTGTAATGATGAATAGGTACAATAAATCTATCTCTATCTATCTATCTATGTTGACACATACAATTCGTACTCTAAACTGAGCAGAGAAGTGTAAACAACAATAATTTTTTTTTTCACTCAAATGTGTCGAACTTTAAGCCTGAAAAAGTGTTTTTGCGGAGAGTTCTTCTTCATCGCAAGGAATCTGCTGCCGAAAGTCATCGTATTTTGGAGCAAGTTTATGGTGAACATGCGCTAGCTGAGCGAACGTGCCAAAAGTGGTTTGCACGATTATGGCTTGGAAGACTATGAACGTCCTGGGCAGCCAAAAAAGTTTGAAGATGAAGAACTGGAAGCATTACTCAATGAAGATTGCTGCCAAACACAAGAAGATCTCGCAGAGTCTTTGGGTGTCACTCAAGCAGCCATTTCAAAACGCCGGAAAGCAAGGAAATTGTGTTCCACATGAACTCAAGCCGAGAGACGTCGAAACGCGGTTTTGCATGTCAGAAATGCTGCTGGAACGCCACCAAAGGAAGTCGATGAATCCATTACGACAACCCCAAGTGCAAAAGTTCATATGTGAATCCCGACCAACCAGCCAAATCAACAAGGTAATGCTCTGTATTTGGTGGGATCAGAAGGTATAATGTGTTACTATTCATAGAAACGACACCGCTTAGATGAAAATGTGTCTCAAAAAAAAAATGGGATGAGTAGGCTTTGAATGCTTCCATTTAATTTGCAGTTTCTTATGACAGTTCTGACAGCATATTTCTTATTTCTTGAATTTCGAACGAGCAGAATCGTCAAACCTTCGTTTTGTAATTTTAATTTGAAAATATGTCCGCGCCAAAGGTAATTATGTTTCAGTTAATAAAAAACGATATTTTGCAAACACGAAAGCGTGGATGACTGGTGCAATATGGACCATCATAATAAAAGAACTTGAAGCTATATTTAAATCAAGGAACAAAAAAAGGTGTTGCTTCTTGTAGGCAATGCATCTTGTCACAAACTTGATGGCGATGTACTGTTAGAAAACACCAAGATAGAATTTCTGCCACCCAACACTACTTCCCTCATCCAACCTTTGGATCGAGGAATAATTCGGTGTTTCAAGGCACACTATAGAAGATGCATTACAAAGAAACAACTTCTTCATTTAGATAATGGAGATTCTTTATCAGATTTTTCCAAAAAAAAAAATGACTTACTTCAAGCTTTAACGATGATAAAAAGGGCCTGGTGGATGGTAAGCCCGTCAACTAAACGAAATTGTTTCCGTAAATCTGGTTTTACCTCAAACACAGATGCTGAGGAGGATGAACAAATTTTTTCAAGCACACTTCAACAAGAAATCATTTTTCTAACGGATGTAACCGGATGCAGATCTTCCTTGTTTTGGAGATATGACGGATGAGGATATTATAAACGAAGTCGAATTACAGTTCGCCGATTCTACTGAAAGACTTGAAGATGAATCAGATGTAGAAAGTCTGGTTACCGACAAAGAATTGAAAAAACCAACAATCGTTGAAGCATTCAATGCCCTTTGTATTGTAAAGCGTTTTTTAAAGACTGCAATGAGCTCGAAGTATTTGATGACATCGAATTTAAAACGATAAACCACCATACTTTGTCGCAGAAAAAAATTGAAGACTTTTTCAAGCATTAACTATGTGCAATTGAATTTTGTACATAAACCTAATTTGATGCTACTTTAATATCGTTCCTTTTTTATTACACATACTAGGTATTTACATATGTACTCGTATATGAATTCTGTTGTTATGTTTTGTTAGTTTTTTTTTTTTTAATAAATGTATTATTTTCTTTTTTAACTGATTCAACTTGTCTGTATTTATAGACAACATTCTTGACGTTTGCTTAAATGAATTCTTTTCTTCGTTCAAATGAAATCTTTGCGCACTTATCCGAGGTCCGCTTTAATGCAAAACCCAGTTAATTGAAACTAACATTAGGATTTATCGTCATTTCATTTAAGCGGGTTTGACTGTATCATGACGTAACACAAATAAAAGTCGTGGCCTCTTGTCTGTGCAACAGACAATGTACTATGGCGCATCTGTCATCAAATAAACTGTAAAAAATCAGCAATCAGATAACAACAAATATATTCTTTTGTACATTCTAATCGAGATAAGCTACAATCAATCTCGTTGCAAAGCATCCGGTGCCTGGTTTAGAAAACCAAACCAAAATAGAGTCTGATTTAGCAAACAGCCCTTCCGGAGTTATTTTCCAACAAGGGGGGTGTGAAACTCAAATGAACCTATCAACAATCGACATCCAGCCACGTCTATACGGATGGAAAAAGGCACAAGCGCGGATTGAGACATGCACTGCTACATCAGACTGGCCGTATTCATAAACGTGACACTGCGGCAGTCCTGCAAGATTTGTGTTCATAAATGTAGATAAACTGCAGTGACTGTGCATGAGAGCAGTCGGCAAATGAGTTCATAAAAGCAATGTGACTGCCGTCAAATTGGCAGTGATTCTTGTTTTGTTGCAGGATTGCAGGAAAACCGAAAAGTGGACGTTTTCATGAGAAAATGGTTCCAAAGAACATCATACCCTCATTTTTTAAAGAAATTTCTGTTATTTGGAACATGTTTTGACTTCCAATACTTTTTAGGTAAAAGCATGGCCCTTTTGCTTCATTATTTAATAATTTTGAACGTTGTCAGTTTATTATATTTGTCAAACATTAAGCCTAGTATCATACTCTTCTTAGACATGATGTAGACTTTCATTTTATCAATAGAAATGTCAACCAAACACTTATTGTGTCGTCCATTGATGTTGCATTTATGAATCCTTTTTTGCGGCAGTATTCGTGTTCATAAATGTATTGAGAGAATATTTCGTGCAGTGCAGGGGCAACAAGGTTGCGCTTATGAACTCAACCACTCCCCGATCACGACAGTATTTTACAAAATTATATCATTCTTGGAAATACCATCAGCTGATAATACCATCCTAAGCAATTTCGGCAATAGAAATCAAGTCCAAACTGATCTCTTGCTGCCACGAAGAGCTTAAGTTTCTGCAGTCGATTACTCAATGTTTGGTCCCACCAGGTCACAGAGACATAGCCAGCAATGATGCTGCACATGAACTTGTCAAGAAAGAAGAAAATACCGACCCATCCCAGCAATCCTTTGCATTAAGCTAACTCTTAAAGACTTGGATGGCAAAATTGTAGAGCTACCAAACAAAAGGCGGAACTCTCAACCACCTATGAGACCAATCGGGTGCATGGCCCAAGTTCAATTGTGCAAAAACCGATAATCTCCCGCAATGCGACAAACTTTTCTAACTTTTCGTAATCATCTGAGATATTATGGAAACAAAATAGGACTCACCCATGACACTACGCAGAGGATGAAAGAGGAAGAAGGAGAGGATATTCCTCGCTATCTTTTTACTGCCACAGTGTCTGCCTATTGAGACATAGAATGCTGGGAAAACACTTTTTCCAGAACTATGAGACCAGAATCCCACTAACCTCTATTTTCAGGGTCATCAGGATTTCGGAGTGGTTATACAGGTACAAGAGCATCAAAGTTGACGTTCACGAGATAGGAACTAGAAGGTTAATCATCGCCAGTGGGCATCACAATGGGTACAACAAAAGTGAGACGTGGCCTCCCCACGTCTACAAAAGATCATACCCCCGACGGTACAAGACCATCATGAAGTTGACGTTCACGATATAAGAACTAAAGGGTGATTTTTTAGCTATTATCTTTTTGGCAAGACTGGTTTAAACAGCTGATGCACGTTTCGTGTTTTGTTTCACTGTCAAACATCTTCAGTTTGGTCTATAATTTAACCATGAATCGTCTTACAAACGAACAACGCTTGCAAATTATTGAATTTTATTATCAAAATGCGTGCTCTGTTAAGAAAGTTCATCGCGCGCTTCTTCCATTTTATGGTCAGTTTAAGACGAAGCTCATTTTTGGCTCAATGGGTACGTAAATAAGCAGTCGTTGTCGATTTTGGAGTGAATATCAGCCAGAAGCATTGCAAGAGCTACCAATGCATCCAGAAAAAGTAACAATTTGGTGCGGTTTATGGGCTGGTGGCATAATTGGACGTAACTGTGAATGGTGAGCGCTACCGTGAGATGATATCCAACTTTTTTTGCCCAAAATGCAAGAGCTTGGCTTGCATGACATGTGGTTTCAACAAGACGGTGCCACATGCCACATGCCACACGAGGCGAGTTCGGTGAACATTTTATTTCACGTTCGGGACCGGTCAATTGGCCGCCTAGATCGTGCGATTTAACGCCTTTAGACTATTTTTTTGTGGGGCTATGTTAAAGCTCATGTCTATACAGACAAGCCCGCTTCAATTGACGCATTGGAAGACAACATTGAAGCATTTATTCGTGAGATACCGGCCAAAATGTTGGAAAGAGTAAGCCAAAATTGGACTAAGCGGATGGACCATTTGAGGAGCAGTCAAGGTCAACATTTGCATGAAATAATCTTCAAACATTAAATTATATGGACCGTACTATCGATTCAAATAAAGATTTCATGCATTTTTCTGAATTTTATGTGTTTTTTTTCTTTTTGAAAAACTTGCCTATAGCTTTTAAAAAATCACCATTTAGAAGGTTAATCATCCTCAGTGGGCATCACAATGGGTCCAACAAAAGTTAGAAGTGGCCTCCCCACGTCTACCCACTTATCTAACCTAACACTGAAAAAGAATTATAGTGCACGATAAACTCAGCTTAATGTTAAAAATTCGGTTTAAGGCAAAGAGTTGAAAACTATCGACCAATATCTAAGCTTTCATCGATACCGCAGTTATTTGAAAGTATTGTAAAAGAAAACTTATATTTCATGGTAAAAGAAATTATACCATCTGCCATTTGAGGCGCAGTCAAGGTCAACATCTGCATGAAATAATCTCCAAACATTAAATTATATGGACCGTACTATCGATTCAAATAAAGGTTTCATGCCTTTTTCTGAATTTTACTTTTTTATAGCTTTTAAAAAATCACCCTTCAGTTTCAAGACATTCATTGCAGAGCTCTACTTTCTATGGAAAAGTTGGGGCCTACAACCAAACCCAACCCCCAAGAAGCAATTGATTTAGTCAGATGCCAAATGCCAGCACATGCACTTATCTTAGTTTTGTTATCTCGCAGCGCATATCAAGCATATGTCTGTCAACTACTTGACGACCATGTACTTATTAAATGAATATTGAAGCGACTCTAAATGTCACCATTTAACGTGTCACCAAACATCTGCGTCAAGGTTTTCGAAGAGCATTTCACTCCCCCTCGTCCGGTAGCAGATGGCAAGACGAGAAAATAAATTCTGAACTGTTACTCACCCCCATCGAGTTGTCCTCCTCGAACGCCGGCCATTAGAACAAGGGCCGCTAAGCTGCCGAGGACAATCGACGTCCAAGTGAAACTCATAGTCTTCTTCTTCTTGTGACACAAACGGTTGCACTTCGAAAATTCACATAAAACCTCACTCAACGAGCACTGCACCCAACTCGACTAAATGTCGTCTCGTCGGCCAAAAAGGATTTGTGCGGAAAAAATTGATTTTAATTTATGCAGGACGCTGCGATTTGTAGCAGATAAGAGTCACTGCCACTTCAGAACTGCAATAGTTTCCTTATCAGCAGCGGCAGACGATGGCTTCACTACGTCGGCACCCACGTCGCGAGGGATTTGTTGAAAATTTTTGAATGCCACAGTGCCCCTCTCGAGGGTTATCGTGAACGTGGCTCTGCGCTTTGTCACTTGCGATGTTCCAGTTGAGTGAAATCTATAACAGTCATTAGAAGTCGCTCGCTTGTGAAATTTAAATATTTTATCGTGGGACAGAAGGCACATTTTGTTCGGTGTGCATCTACAGGTGTGCCTTGTGGTTCCGTGGAATGTTGCGGGCTGGGAAGTTCAAGTTCTGACGAATGAATGAGGCACAAGTGGGTCAGGAATGTATTTTTAACTGGACTTTGTGGCATCGGGGGTCGATGTACCCAATGAACGCTTTGGATTGCCTTGAGTTGGAATTTAGGTCGGCGGACCTGTTCAAGAATGCGGTCATTGGGTGTATGGTATGTGCCTGGTAAGGGCTCCTATTAGCATTCGCCCATCCTTACGAAGCTGAGCAGTGATGTTGGTTTCTTCTTGCTCAGTGCCGGCCACATGGCGCTAGCTGTCAGATGACATCCAGGGACAAGGGAGTTAGAAATTGGATATCTCTATCCACTGTTCCCTTCTGTTCCCTCCGAACTCGGGACGATATGGAATGAAACCGAGGGACTTCACCCGAGAATGCACTTCGATTTGGAATTTCGACGCGTCGCACCCATTGCTCTTCAACTATGGGAAAAGCATAGGGTCTTGCTCCGTGGGTGACGGGGCTCTTATGATGTGAACTTGAGACAATCCATTGACAAGTGGTGCCAAGGCCTCAAGCCACGTATCTGCACTCGTAGCGCACAGAATTCGATTAAATAGGATTAAAGTTCCCGGACGCAGAGACCTGCTTCGAGTGCACATCAGTCACTCGAAGTCACAAGACACTTGAAACTCGACACGAGCAATCGAAAGAACACTCGTGGGTTGAGCGTTTTTATGTTCCTTGAGTGTTGAAGGAAACACATCTGAGATTAGTGAAGATAAACTTGGTCTAATGACAGAATGCAAATGCTTGAGTCGCGACATGTGTACGTTGACAAAGCAGAGAGGAATGTGCGTTCTCGCTTATGACAACGGCTTAACTCCCCCACGACGCACAGTGTGACGAATCCCTGATTTAGCGGGATTAAATTAATAGCGCTCACAAATAAATGTTTTTGTTCATGGTTGTTGGTTTTTTTTATTGAAATTGGTCACAGAATACAATGCAATAAATTATTTGAAGATATGAGCACAAATTTCGACACAAAATAGCACATAAACACACGCAGTTTTCAGCTTTTCAAGAACACTTTTTTTCTTTTGGGAAGGCATCTTAAACTTGCTAAAAATGGATCAGAGGTCAAAAGCAATCTGCTTAGAAGGTCAGTGTTCGTAACTTCGAGCGAAATTTTCCTGTTAAATAGTTCCCTAAACTTCCTACTTTCCTTGTTTCTTGCTTCTTGAGCTTCTTCCGAAAGTTGTCCGATTGGAAGTATACAAGAAGAAATTATTTGTTTTCCATGAAACAAGACTTTATGTACACTTACTGGCATATAATACCAGGCGTAATTTTCAAAAGCAGCTGTATCAATTGGGAACCCAGACCCAAGGGCTTCTAAGATGACAGGAAACTTTTTGATCATTTCCCTCTCAATTCTTGTAACATGTGCAGTTTTTTCTTCATCTCTAAAAAATCTGCTAGCCGTGTTTCCATCATTAGTATTGCCAGACTGTTGAGTTGGCACATCAACTAATAACCCAGTTTCACTTTTAAATCTTTCTTGGATCAATTTTTTTCTGGCTTTGACTTTTTCTTTACTTCCTTGGTCTCTAACCTGCCACACTTTTACATCTTTTTTGGAGAACTTATTGATGATTCTTTCACTGCGATAGGTATTTCATCTAAAACATGTTGTGGTAGTATCAGGGTTTCATTTAGCCATGCGCAGTTTGTATTTTCGAAGCGCTCTCTATGCCGACCACTTTTGACCCATCTTTCGTCAAATCTCTGCTGCCTCTGAAAATGATATAGTACTAAAAAAAAAAACCCATAACAAAAGAAAAAACAGCATCTACGCGCTTGACTTTGACTTTAGAAACCCATACATCAAAAACTTGTGTTTTTCGTAATTTTGGGTTCCATCCTAAAAAACGAAAAATTTAGTATGGGTGTCGCACCTGTGCGCAAAATGTGAAAACGCAGTTTTGTTGCTAACAATCACAGCTTTACAACAAATATGACCTCCAATTTGAACAACAGTGAACAATTCTACTTTTCGTCCAATGAACACAAAAAACACATATTTTATCTCTAATTTCTGATTTCATTCCCCCCTAATATGGACAAAAAACACTTTATATATTGAAACAACATATTTTTATATTCAGTTAGAATCTACATACTCCAAAAGAAAATTTCAAGAATCGGTACACGAACCACTGAGGAGACAAAATAAACACGTGCTCCTCAAATTGACTTCCTTATCAAAGAATTACATACAATTTGGACTTTGCGATAATTTTTTTTTTTGTTGCACTAGCTGTACAAAATTTGCACAGTCATTACGTGGGAGGTTTAAGCTGTGAAAAAAAGTTGTTGGTTTGTTCACTTTTGAGCATGTCATTTTTTGAATTAAATCGCGCTAAATCAGCGATTCGCCACACTGTGCGACGAACAGTGGATTAGTTTGTGTGGGAGCTTGGAAAGAAGTCTGTTAAATCTGAACGGATTAACGGATCTTAATGAAATTTGGCACACATATTGAGATCAGTTGTTGGTTCGTTGGAGAAAGTTAATCACATTTTTCTATAATGTCATTGATTCATTCAATGGGTCTTTTTTTTTTTTTGTAAAAACATAAATAAAATATTCAGTACACAGTTTAAAAAAGCAGTAGTTATTTTCTAATGCCATAACGAGGATCTTAGCGTCTGCGCTGATTGCAGGTTAAGCCTGCGGCCTTAAACCTGTTATTACTGGATCCCAGGATATGAGGATGCGATGCATCACATCTTCATTCGTAGCAAATCGACTGCATTTTCTCGAAAGTGTGGTACAATTTATAATCCTTGTTTCGACATTCTTGGGCTTCTTCGGAGAGTGATCCAACAGGAAATGCGCAATTTTTAATGACTTCTTCTCCATGCATCAAAACCGTATGTACGGCAGCTGGCATGTTGTACCATTTATATTTCTCAACAAAAAGTCGTGCAGTTTCCCAGTCGTACTTTGCATATTTTTCTAAATCTGTTCGTTCGATGTTTACCCATTAGAAGTCACTGTACTCAAATGAGTACACCCATATGTCCAAGTGTCGATTACAAATCTCGTAGAGTAAACGTGAGTTACCTTCTTAATTTACTTCATCATAACACAATTCAAATATATCGACAAATATTTCGCGGGTAAAGTGATTATTTTTAACGCAAAGGTGCACAAAAAAAATTGCGCAAGGCTGCATTAATAGTCGATGGGCTTGCTCAAGATGGAATTGCACATTATCCCATTAAAATTGAAAAACAGCAACGGTGTGTCGTTTGCCATTGAAAAGTGCTTAAAAACTTTTTGTGTTGAAAAGAAGTGTTTTGAAAATATTCATACTTCGGCGGTCAGTGTACTCAATTGAGTACACCCCTGTTATTTCATAAAAATTACTATTTTCGACGTTTTTTATTGTTGAATGAAAATAAAGAGAATTAAAAAAAATTTAGTACTTTTTATTTGACCTCTAATGGGGATGTTAATTCTTCAAGAATAACAACAAACCGCCGAATTGCGGTCTTCACTGATTCCAGGTTGTCGTACAACCAGTAACTTCGTAATTACAACCCAATTGCCATTTTTTGCCCATTGCCAGATGCGGGCCCTAGATAAAAAATATACATTTACAGTCATTAATATTTTAAAACTGATTCCATTTAATTCATCATCAATACAATCCCTCTGCAACCCTAATATATTAAAATTAGCATAAGTATTCCAGGATCCAATCGCATCCAGAACCTGTCCTTCAACTGTTACTGGGACATACTACCCGTTGCTTGCGGCCACAGATCGGTGTGTTCTCTGCGTTAGGAGTGTTAAAGCAAAAAATGGTTCGGAGTAAGCGGCTCATCTTCTTCTGATGTAATTGGCAGTCCAGTCAGCGGTCTGGAATTAACAATATTTTCCGCTTCAATTAGTAGGCTGCGTAATGCTTCTGCCCTCGGTGCCACCTCCCGTAATGTTACCGACAGCACCTGTTTCACTGACTACACCATACATTCCCAGATTCCTCGTTCACTAGGGTTGAGCGGACAATTGAAGATCCATTCGATACCCTTTGATGATAATTCTGAAAGGCTATCACATACAAAACGTGCCAAAGTTGTCGGTAGATGGATACGATATTTACATCACGAATAGAGCACGATTCCAGCTTTCAGATAAACAATTTCTCCTGTTGGAGTCTCTGTTGGAGAGGCTTTTTTCTCTACAGTCCAACAAGCGATAAAACACACCCCCTGCAAAATGAGTGCTAAATTAAGCGTCTACTGTACTATATAGAAATTAATATCTTAGAGCTCCGTTCATGGATCCATTTAATTTTTAGAAGAAAGCTTTATATTTCTTCTAGATATAAAGTCCATCTCTTAGCAAACCACACGAATTAAGACAATAACATAATAGACAATAATTAAATAGCCAAGAACAGACCAATATAATGATGATGACAGAATTTATTCTATTAAGAAGAAATATGGCTCGCAACTTGAATAAATATTTTGCTGATTTTGAGGGCGTGTGTTTTGGGCGTGTTTTTTGTACCCAGTTCAGTATTACTTTTACACGCGAAGCAACAACAAAACAAATTACTGAGCAGAATCCACTCACTGATCCACACTTTGACAGTCAACACTGGCTAGAGCGCGTTGAAAACCCTCTACCATAGGTGGCGCCTCACATACGAGTCAGATAACGCCACTGAATCACAGATGCCGCTGACAACACTCTTTGAAGCTGCAGCGGGATTATCGGCATTGGTGTCTTAAATGGTTCGGAATAGGTACCGCAATTTGTAATCCATCCTTTATTTGATATGCAAAGGCTTCTAGTGAATAAAACCGTGTTTATGCGAACATTATAAAACACATTTGAAGAAACATGAAATATAGAGGCGTTCTATTCGTATTTTGACAGTCGCCATTCTTTCTCTACACGCGATGGAACAGTTGGATGTCGCTCAAACCTTGCATGGCTAATAACCACGCAGATGGCTAATATGGTTTAATTTTAGTGGAAAGGTGGACTCACGAGGAACATGAATTCACGAGGATGACACTGTAACTGGGCTTGATCATGACAAAACAAGCCAAATGGTCAATTATTTGTCGTTGAGCAAGATTTATTTCGTAACACACCTGTGACATGCCTCGGGGCAAACAGAAAGTCCAGAAATGACATCCCAGTGGCATACATTGCAACCGTCGCTACTGCAGTCCTGACTGGACGGATCGCAGTGATGTCTACCAAAAACTCATCCGGCTGTACGAAGCTAAACATCATTACGCTGGCGAAGGACGAAATTCTACGCAGGATAGCGCTCTTGTCTGCAAGGAAAGGCGAAGGAAGAAGAATACACAACTCTATGTTAGGAAGGCAATAGATCGTCAAGTCCCCTGGCTTGGCAACAGCTAACGGAGAGGGTCTTCTAATGAGCGCCTCCTGTTTCGAGAAGAAAAATAAGAAAAAAGCCAAGTGATCGCGGAGGAAATACAATTTGTGGAGCAGCATACCCGCGACTGTCAACGAAGGAAGGCAGCTACCGCTCAGACTCAGAGATTCCATGAATTGGAAGCACGAGAGGTAAGTATGATCAAGAAAATTCTTATTAATTCGCTTATAAAGAGAAGCTTTCACATATCTGAAAGTCGCACTCTTGCTACACTGGAACTTGCGACGAGAATAATGCGACACAAAGTTTCTATCAAACTGTGGATGGAGGTAATGTCAAAGCTGTCAGTGTCAAATAACCTACGAATCTCAATAAACTGGCTACATTTAAAGCAAACTGGTCGATCAGTCACTAACACCGTTTCTCCGACGTCAACGCCAACTTCTGAAGAACTTTCCCAAATCGGCTGGTTATCCCACTTCGATCGGATAAGCCCAAGGAACACGAGAACGAAGCCTGTTTGTACTTTTCCTACCACATCGATGGGACATCTAATCAGCATCGATGTATGCTTTATACAAACATCTCCATCGATTGGGAATACTTGCTGTGTTTCCCATTCAATCGATGCCCAAACTTGAACCGCAAATTGAGGGAAACCATACCAAAGCATACGTCGTCGGTCTACGCGGGACTACATTTGTTACGCTAGCCATTTCCCAGGAATCAGTGAAGGAACAGTCAGACCCACTATCATCCACAATCTGATAAAAGAAACTAAGCCCGAAACAATTTACAACAACCTTGCAAGGAATGTGAACACAATTAGCCCCTCCATCCATTAGTCGCTCTCTTCCAAAATAGACGCTCACCCACTCAAAGCAAATTGAAGTAAGCCAACTTAATACACGGCCCCAGTTATCTCGCTCCAAACACAACAAAGCGCACCAAAATCCCACATAGCCAGCATTATCTATTCAAGATATAGTTCTCCAGACCGTACAAACAATGCGCAAAACCGCGTTTCGGTTGTTCTATCTGCTACAGTATCTAAGGCCCTGCTATCTGATTGCACTGGAGTGCTCGATAAGCAGAAGACCTCGACCAGAACACCTACAAACCGTCGCGGTCTATGATCGCTTCAGTTACTTAGAATCGCGAAATTGAAGCTATGTGGTCCTTCCGGGAGCTGCTCGCCGTCACTCTGGTGACGATCAACGGTGAGTGTCAAACCAATTGTCACCCAACTCGCTCTAACTGCCATCAAACAACAACATCTTTCAGTCGGACGATGTCTGGGGATAATCTGCTACAAGTGCGATTCTGTCACCTTGCCGGGCTGTGCCACCAGTCTGGACAGCAACACTCTGCCGACGGAGGAGTGCAAGACCGCCTATTCGTGCGCCATGACAATTGGTTAGTTGAAACGTCACACATGACAGTTCTCCTTGAATAACCGTAGCATTCTCATAGTTGACTCCGTGACGTACAGAGGCTGTAGCACGAACACCCCGCAGGGCACGGACTACTACAAGTTGTGCTCGGAGAACCTCTGCAACAAGGGAGTGTACCCGCCGGGAAGACTGAAGTGTCATCACTGCAACGAGACGAGCTGTATACCGGCCCGGACGGAAAAACCAACGCCCTGTCTTTACTTCTTCGAGGAGGACTACTGCTACACGGATGTGATCGACGAGACGGAGGTCTACAGGGGCTGCAAGTCGGACACGGACTATAGACCCAACGATATGGCGGAGTTCTGTGAGATAAACGGATGCAACGACCTGCCAGGAGTGAGGACTCTGACGTGTGCGAAGTGTGACTCGGCCGAAGGCAGGGGATGCAAGATGAACCTCTTCGAAATCTACAATGACGCTTGCAACATCACAACCGAGAGCACGTGCAGCGTGAAGACACTGTTGGGTCATAAGGAGGAGACCTGCTTCCTGTACCACAACCTGGACCGCGTCATTCGAGGTTGCTCGTTTGACAGCGGAGAACTTTCGCTGGACGAGGAGCACTTCGACACCTGTGACGAGGACTTATGCAACAAGAAGTGCCTGCAGCGTCAGAAGTGCATTGCCTGCGACTCGAATGCCGACGAGCACTGCAGAAGTGATCCCTCCTCGCTAAAAGCCGCTACATGTCAAAGCCCAGAAGCCTCGTCTTGCAATGCCTGCAGCTTGACCGATGAATCGGTGCAAAGAGGATGTGGTGCTCCATCGGGAGTAGCGGGCTCGCAATGCTACCAGTGTGAAGGGGAGGGATGCAATGTGGTCCCATTCCGGCAGTGCTACAAGTGCTCCTCAGCCGAGGACTCAAACTGTGCGCAGTGGTTGACCCCAAGCGCAATTCCAGTGGAAACTTGCGAAGTAGCCGGCGCGGACTGCATCACCGCCATCACCATGGGCGGCGACACCCTGAGAGGCTGCAAGGGGCCCCAACTAGCTTGCAACAAGACCTTGGCATTGTGCGTTGGTTGTGGAGGAGACACATGCAACGACGGGATATTCCCGCCCATAAGACTGGAGTGCTTTCAGTGCGACGGGCGGCAGGAGTGTAGCGATGTGAACGATAAGAAAAACTTGCAAGTGTGCTCGCAGTACTCAAAGGACGATGCGTGCTTCGAGTTCATCACCGCAAGAGGCATTGTTCGAGGATGCAAGTCAGACCAGACCATGTTCCATGAATGCCTTCTGGCAGGAACTGATTGCAAACTCTGCTCAGGATCTGGCTGCAACAGCAATTCAGCGACCCGACCAGCTAAGCTGCGGTGCCACAAATGCTCGAGGGACGACGAAGCTTGCAGTTGGCAGCAGACCAACGAAAGCCTTCAAGCTTGTGAGAAGCCTGTTGCATTTGGCATCGTCGAAAGTTGTTTCATTCGAAGGTACGCAGACGGGTCCACTAGCCGTGGATGCAAGTTAGACGAGGACGAAGAGGGTTCTGGGAGCGAAGAAGTTAACTTTCTTGGACAGTCCTGCATGACAGACAGTTGCAACAACAAGACGACCACCGTCCAAACCTGTAAGCATTGCCGGGGCAATCGGACAACGGAAAACATCTGCACCACAGGCGTCAGTAAGTCTGAGAGCACCCTGTGCAAGACCGGAAACATAACCTACGAGCGGAGGGGATGTTACACTTGGGTTGACGGTAAGTTAGCAAGGGCAGCTCTGGGTGACTAAGTTGAATTCCCTTTTTCTTCGACCAGGAGATATCATTGAGCGCGGATGTGCTGTGGACCTGCAGATCGATGATCTTTTGCAATGTAAAAGCAACGGTGACTGTCATTATTGTACGGGAATGGACTGCAACAGCTTGACAGATCTCAAAACGCCCGACTCAAAGGGTGATGCATGCATGCTGCATCAAGTTTTAATTGGATACGTGACCTTGGCCATAATTTTGATAACTATCTAAAAAACGAGAGAAGATATATGAAGATTCGAATTGTTGTTATTTTATTGCTCCAAGTGGATCGCGAATACAAGCTGCTGAGATGAGATTTCTTTGTGCTATTGTGGGAATTACTCGCAGGGATAGGGTGAGAAACACGTGCGCGTGGATCTCAACATTGAGCAGCTGCTTCTTCGGACGGAGAGGGCAATGCTTCGGTGGTTTGGTCACGTAGCACGAATGTCCCCTTCATCACGACTTCCGAGGCGAGCGTTGATGATATGATTCCATCGTGTAGGCAGCCGCTTGGCAGACCTAGGCCGAGGTGGTTGGACCAAGTCGAAAAACTCGCCTGGTTACGCGTTGGCATAACTCCTGAAGTGTTAGAGTCGATGACGGAGGATCGAGTTGCCTGGAGATCTCTCGTGCGTGGCTTACCTTCGGTAGAGCAGACGGGTCAGAAGACGATGATGATTATGATGTGAAAAATGTGCTACCAACACCTTTCCCACACTCTGTACCCTGTTCAGAATTCATGCAGCAAATACACAAACCAAACGGCACCAAATGCGATACAACTGTCACATGTCAAACTGAGCACTGACAGTTTCTTATTAAATTCAATTCTTTTTTTCATCGCGTTGTCCACATCGATTTCATATCACTAATTCTGCAAAAATCCAAAAAAATCAAAGAAAATGTCCTTCAAACTAGTGAATAAATTGTCCCTTTTGGCCGGTTTTGCATCCTTGGCTCATGCAGCATTCTCTGCCGCCCATCGTAAGTTCGTCTTCATCCAGTTCCAAGCAAAACATTTCCATACATTTATTCCAATTGCAGACCGCACTTACCTTCGAGTGACTGAACAGGATTGGAATCAATTGCCTCTCGATGTGGGAATTCATTTGAACGTCTCTCTCTCCCCAAGAAGTAACAATCGATTGTTTTTATTTTGCAGATTGTAATTCAGACAGTCGTCAGCTTAATGGTGGTCATATACAACATCATTCAGATTGTGGCTGATTTTAAGGAAATCCGTGCTGCTGTTGACTTACAGGGAAAATCCTGGGACACTCTGGGTAATCTTCCGTCTTTCTATTCATTCAATCATCGTGGCAAAGCACTGCATCCATCGTATGAACGGCCGATGGGGGAGAAAAGTGACCTACTGCTCGACAACTAGACGGGATCATTAGGGGAATTAGTTTAATTTACGATTACTGGGTTGTAAGATTACTTTTTTGTTTCTTTTATTGTGAAATAATGAACGATTAAATGTGATTTGAATAGAAATGAGATGTTTTTTGTTTCTATTTATGGCGCCTGAGACACTAAGTAGTTTCGATGAAAGCATGGAAGTGTTATGCCTAGGCTCAGCGGGAGCGAGCTCGCGTCGACGTTGAGTGATGGGCGGTCATGGAAAAATAATTTCCTAAATCCTTAGAACATCTTATTCATTATTTGCAAGTGTCCCAGAATGCAGTTAAGTGCATAAGTGCAGTAAATTGTTGGGGGTCCTGCTTTTCTACGGCAAAGTTTCATTTAAACAACTTTTTGCCTGTAATCTAGTCAACAAGGCGCTGTACAGTGTGGACAGACATGGATAAGCATTGCCAATGGCCGAAGGGATTCTAGGAATTGAATGTACTCTCTGCCAATGTAAATGTGGTTGCTGCACAATTGGCGAATGATACGTATTAATCAGGCCTGCGCCCATGGAGGGTCTTGTCGTGGGGAATAGGCTCTGGCGAATGCAACTAACAATATGAGCATATCAACGAATTGGGCATCATTCTCGAAAATCCACATGAGTGGCACAAAATGGATTATCAAAGATCAGTGCTGCTTCTAAAATCGCTTATGTCTCAATGTTTACTAAACTCTGATCAGAAATGTCCACTAAGGTCCAAAGGATTTCAGGTTTCACAATCGTCCTTTTCGATTGCCCTTAATTGTCTCTACTTAGGAAACTCTGTGCTCCAACAGGCGCACCATGTGCGACGGCCAAAATGGACATAGCGCCGAATGAAGTACAGCTATGGACTTATAAATGGCACAAAATTAGATTTCGATTAAATGTTGAAATTTTTCAATTTCCTACAATTCCTCTGCACCCAGCAAAATTTCCTACAATAGCTGTGCTATGTGAGGCGAACAAATGTTCCGTTTTGTTCTGCCTTTTATTTACCGTTATCAGTTTTGCGAAAACAATGCCGATTTTAAGTGGACACACAAATGGCACATTTCTGAGTATATGCAGTACTCGCGTAACTTTCACACAGATATAGGATAGTGCAAAAATAATTTATCAAGAGTATTTTAGACCGAAAATTATTTGAAAATGGGATCAAAAAAACATACCACGGTTGAGGAAAGACGGATAATATGGGAAATGCATAGAGAAGGCAAAAAAGTGGCGGAAATTGCTAGACTTCTGCACTGTTCGCGAAAAAAAGTGTACAATGCAATTAATTCATGCACAAAGAATCCCGATTTGTTGACCAAATTGAAAATTCGGAAGCCGAGGCCTAAAAAAACTGATGTGCGTACGGATGCGGCCATAGTAAGAATGTCGAAAAAGATTCATTTAAGTCATCAAGGCAGATGGCATCCGATATTAATCAAATATTGGGCTTAGAAATATTCAGCAGGCATGTCAGAAGACGACATTTCCATTTTTCCAGTCGCTTTTCCAGGAAAAAGCCACAGCTGTCAAAAAAAATATTAAAAAACAATTAACCTTCGCCAAAACCCATCACGAGAAACCCATCAATTTTTGGAAAAAAGATGTATCGAGTGATGAAACGAAAATTAATAGAATAGGACCAGATGGTAGAACGTTTGTCCATCGTCCTAAATGCCAACAGCATAATCCAAGGTTCACCCAGAAGACTGTAAAGCACGGAAGTGGAAACATTATGGTCTGGGGTGCATTTTCTTGGCACGGCGTAGGTCCGCTTATAAAGATCAATGGATATTTTGAAAAACCACATGGAACCAAATGCCTTCGATTTCATGCCAATTAAGTGGACATTTATGCAGGACAATGACCCCAAACACTCCTCCAAGGTGGTTAAAGCTTGGTTTAATGAGGAAAAGATCGACGTTTTGGAGTGGCCAGCGCAGAGCCCTCACTTAAATCCTATAGAGAACTTGTGGAATGAAGTCAAACTTGAAGTGGCTAAGGAAAATTATAGAAATATGGATGATCTTTGGTCTGCTACACAGAAAGCTTGGTATGCCATACCCAAAGCAAGATGCCAACAACTCGTGGAGAGTGTATGTAGGTGTGGAGCTGTCATCAAACACAAAGGCTGCAGCACAAAATACTAATTATTTAAATGTTTGTGCACTCCAAAAATCAACAAATGAAATTTTAACACTATTTTGTCTCCTTTTTTCCAGGTTGTGCCATTTATATGTCCAGCTCATTTAATTGTTTTTTCTACATTTTTATAATTTTGTTTTTTTATTAATGAATTAAAACTTAAGATTACTTTATTATTGAAGATGAATTACAGACCTTTGGAAAAAACCAAACACCTGCCTTTTAATAACAATATTTTCGATAATATTGAATAAGAAAAAACAAATAAAAACGCACACGCATCATCGACGCCTTGGACAAAGCGTCAGAATGGGCCGCTAACATTTTAGGTATGTATGGACTTCCTCTTCTGAAGGAGAAGATTAAACCACGATCTGAAACGACAAGATCCGGGAGTCCAAAGGTACGACCCCTAAGATTAGTAGCCACGTACAGCGCTTGAACAACATGAAGCCGGCCCGAAACGTCTTTGACTCCGAATCTGTCACAGACCGAATCTGTCCCAGACTGAATCTGTCAGGACTTCCATCAACTTGGCGTACGTAATTGTAAACAAGTAACTAGCGCCCGTGTTTGCTGGAGAGGCTTGTTGTTTGGTACGCACGTCCAGCTCGGACTGTAGCGCCACGCCAAGAAGCTCTAGAGATCGGAGAGGCTTGTCAAGCGAAGAGTAGTAAAGTAGTACACTGGAAGAAGAGAGAGAGAAGGTGGTTTTTGGAAGAAGAGAGAGAGAACGTGGTCTTGTTGATTCCTACACAAGGTAGAAAATGTTTACCATACTTTCCATGAAGTAACCGATACTTCAACTGCTCGCAAGATTTAGTACCGCCTCCAGTCTGCCTGTTTATATAAACATCCGCTTTGCCTTTTCGCGACGATAGCTGTGTGTGATGTGATTGTAAGCACTGTTCGTATCTCATATCGCTTCTGCGCTTTCCAACAAGAATTTGAAGAGGAATGGATAGGATGATCTTCGAAGGATTTTTTCAAGTCAACCCCAGGTAGCAGCAGAGAGTTAAGGAGCGTCGGTTGAAACAAAAGAAGAAGATAAAGAACATTTGAGTCAAGTTGTCCAGGCGCAGCTAATTCAAAATCTTAGTAGCAACAAGACCTTGTCACTCGTTGCCCATAATCAGATCACATTACGCTATATTTTTCATGCGATTCCGGGGAATTCCCCGGATGCTTGTTGAGTTTATTGATTTTTGGTACTTTTTATTTTGTTCGTAATATCCCCGTTATTCCACTGCTTTCAATCAATTCAAACCAAATTGCATTCACGTCCGCATATCGATTAAGACGAAGCAGCTTCAAGAAAGAAGTTTTCAAAATATATTCGAACCACCCTGCATTTGTGATGACATCCCAGGTGAAAGACAATCAATCCACCGACCAACCGAACCGAGCATGCTCACATCCCTGCCATCATCTTTCTCTATTCCTCAGAATTTCACTCAATTAAAAGCGACAGATACGTTCACAATTCGACTCGTACAGCGTACTGTGTGACTCGTTCGTTGTGGATTTTCATTGCTCAGCGCCTCAGTTGACTTGAGTACTTCGTGACGAGCATAGAAGATTTCCAATCGACACAACCTGCAGAGGGCAAGCACACAAATTTCCTAAACAATTGGTCCATGTAAGTTTAATTAATTCACTTGAATTCAAATCACATTTCAGCAAGCCAAAAAGCAGAGTCTTGAATGTGTGACCAAAAGTGTGTGTCAATCGATAACGCAAGGTGTTCGGTTCGTGTACACAAATTTCGCGCATGAACAAGAGACTGATTTCTTCTTCGATTGTGAGAAAATTTTCGCAGAGAGGTGGAGATTTTTCCCTTCTGTACACATCCCGACCGAGATCCAACGACCAGAGCAAGTGTCAAAAAATCAAAAGAAGAAAACTCGGGCAAGACTTGGGCCAAGTAAAACGTAAATTAACTGAATATCAGGCGAGCATTCGTTGCCAGAAAGGATTCAAGTTGTGCCTTAGATCGGTGCAGGAGGGGAAGTTGCAAAATCAATTGGTTGCCGTCAATTGGGTAAGAGGAAGACGGTCTCTGAAAAGTGGCCTGCCTGGGCAAGTCATGTGATTACTTCTGGGTTAAATCAATTGAGTGAGGTCGTTCTGCGTTTTCAGCAGAGTGCAATTTCACTCGATTTTGTGCTGAGAATTTGTTGTGTCCTTTCGCTGATGGTGACATCCTTTCGATTGCAGATACGCATTATATAAACTATGTCTAACTTGAAGAGATTCGACCAGGAGGCCAGGGAGAGTCAGTACGGACGTGTCTACGCCGTTTCCGGACCAGGTAAGTTCACTTGAAAAATGTTCACATCCTGCCATGCATCACCCTCTCGTTTTCTCAGTCGTCACGGCCGAACTGATGTCTGGATCGGCTATGTACGAATTGGTTCGTGTGGGCTACTATGAGCTGGTGGGTGAGATTATCCGTCTGGAGGGTGACATGGCCACCATTCAGGTGTACGAAGATACCTCCGGAGTCACTGTCGGCGATCCAGTCTTGCGCACTGGCAAACCACTCTCCGTGGAACTCGGTCCTGGCATAATGAGCAGCATCTTCGATGGTATCCAGCGGCCTCTGAAGGACATTAACGAGTTGACCAGCTCCATCTACATCCCGAAGGGTGTGAACGTGCCATCTTTGTCGCGTACACAGGCGTGGGACTTCACTCCCATGAACGTTCGCGTTGGGTCACATATTACTGGAGGAGACTTGTACGGCATGGTCTTTGAGAATTCCCTGGTGAAGCATAAAATGATCGTCTCGCCCCGGGCAAAGGGTACCGTCCGCTACATTGCCCCCGCAGGCAGTTACACAGTTGAAGATGTCGTCTTGGAGACAGAGTTTGATGGTGAGATCACCAAGCACACCATGCTGCAAGTGTGGCCTGTGCGTCAGCCACGTCCAGTCACCGAGAAGCTGCCCGCCAACCACCCACTTCTCACCGGTCAGCGTGTGTTGGACGCGCTCTTCCCCAGCGTGCAAGGCGGTACCACGGCCATTCCCGGAGCTTTCGGTTGCGGCAAGACTGTCATCTCGCAGGCCCTGTCCAAGTACTCCAACTCCGATGTCATCATCTACGTCGGTTGCGGTGAACGTGGTAACGAGATGTCTGAGGTACTCCGGGACTTCCCCGAGTTGTCCGTCGAAATCGACGGTGTCACCGAATCCATCATGAAGCGTACCGCCCTCGTCGCCAACACATCCAACATGCCCGTCGCTGCCCGTGAAGCCTCCATCTACACCGGCATCACCCTCTCCGAGTACTTCCGTGATATGGGTTACAACGTCTCCATGATGGCCGATTCCACCTCCCGTTGGGCCGAGGCTCTTCGTGAAATTTCAGGACGTCTCGCTGAGATGCCCGCCGATTCCGGCTACCCAGCCTACTTGGGTGCCCGTTTGGCCTCCTTCTACGAGCGTGCCGGTCGCGTCAAGTGCTTGGGCAACCCAGAGCGCGAGGGCTCCGTGTCCATTGTCGGCGCTGTATCGCCTCCTGGTGGTGATTTCTCCGATCCCGTCACATCGGCCACCCTCGGTATCGTACAGGTGTTCTGGGGCTTGGACAAGAAGCTCGCCCAGCGCAAGCACTTCCCCTCAATCAACTGGCTCATCTCATACAGTAAATACACCCGTGCCCTGGACGACTTCTACGACAAGAACTTCCCCGAATTCGTTCCATTAAGGACCAAGGTCAAGGAAATCCTGCAAGAAGAGGAAGACCTCTCCGAAATCGTGCAGCTCGTTGGCAAGGCTTCTCTGGCTGAAACCGATAAAATCACCCTCGAGGTGGCAAAGCTCCTAAAGGATGACTTCCTGCAACAGAATTCATACTCATCATACGATCGCTTCTGTCCCTTCTACAAGACCGTGGGTATGCTTAAGAACATGATTGCCTTCTACGACATGGCCCGTCATTCAGTGGAATCAACCGCTCAGTCCGACAATAAAATCACATGGAATATAATCAGAGATTCTATGGGTGGTATCTTGTATCAGCTTTCTTCAATGAAATTCAAGGTAAGTGCAAAGGGCGGGTGACTTGTTTTATTCTGTGCACATTCCATTGTTACTCGTTTGAACCTCATCTCGCTACCCACATAATCAAAATTCAGATGCGGGAACAACAACAAGGCACATTGAATCCAATGCGTATTGTTGTTTATCTTGCTCAGGCCATCTCCAGTCATCTCAATAGACGGTCATGTGCGACGACGCCTAATGGGTGTCTATCATTTTGGTTGCTTTCACATTTTCCTCATCAAATTACCATTCGATGACGTGCTTTGCGGGACACTCTGTGAATGATCCATTCAAAATTTAGCTGCACTGGTGGTAGGAAGACCATATTTTTGCAATCATCCTCTCTTTGACTAGAAGTAAGGTTTTGACAAATGTTTAGATTTAATCGGTCGATACACTGGAAGCTAAACTAACGCTTTTAAAGGGTGCAGCCTGCATTGGTAGCTGGTGGTGGTGGTGTGGTAGTCTCTGTGATGAGAGTGTGATTTGACCTTGATGATTTTTATTCCAGTGAGAGAGTGACTCTGACTGACTTTGTTTGTCTGAGGTTCTTACATCTGACTCTGGTTACATTTCGATGCATGCAAGAGATTCTGCACGGGTCAGCCAGGAAACGGTGAGTATGCATTTAGTTTAAAGGGTGAAGGACTTTTTTTTGCATTTTTTGTGGTCAGTGAAGTACAATTGTAATAGTCACAGGCCCAAAAGGGGGGTGATTTGAAAGAAGCCATACAAATCACGACGATGAACGCGATCATTTTCGAAATTTATGAATGACTTAAAATGCTTTAGTAATTTAATGTGTTAATTACACTTCGAACAGCATCGAATAAAATTTGGATTCATTGTCTATATGGACTGGCATTATAAATTTGATGAATATTAAGTCGTCTCCTTGGGATTTTAATGCTGCCCGTCGTCATTTCCAGCGTTCTAACTTAATCTGGGGCAGTAATCTTTGTATTAGGATACCTTGAATAAGGTATTGCCCATCTGAAGCTATGACTATTTCCCATCTTTCTGGCAATTTGTGGATCCCGTTCCAAAAGAACTGCGGCGGCTTGGCAGCCAAGAATGAATCAAGCCAATTTTTGATATTCTGCTCTGATGTGAACCGTATTTCAGCGAGGGCGTCTGCATAGACCGGAGCAAATGGTAGTCAGAAGGGGCAAGGTCTGGGCTGTAAGGCGGGAGGGGTAAAACTTCCCATCCACTGTTTTCCAAATAGTTCTTAACCGGAATAGCAACGTGGGGCCGAGCGTTGTCATGATGGAAAATGATTGCCTCGTGTCTGGTCGCATATTCCGGGCGTTTTTCGACTACTGCTCTCTTCAAGCGTTGTCCATTGATGGTTTCACCCGGTTTTAGCAGCTCACAATACAGCACACCCTTCTGATCCCACCAAATACAGAGCATTACCTTGTTGATTTGGCTGGTTGGCCGGGTTTCACATATGATTTTTTGCGCTTGGGGTTGTCGTAGTGGATTCAACGACTTCCTTTGGTGGCGTTCCAGCAGCATTTCTGACATGCAAAACCGCGTTTCGACGTCTCTCGGCTTGAGTTCATGTGGAACACAATTTCCTTGCTTTCCGGTGTTTTGAAATGGCTGCTTGAGTGACACCCAAAGACTCTGCGAGCTCTTCTTGTGTTTGTCAGCAATCTTCGTTGAGTAATGTTTCCAGTTCTTCATCTTCAAGCTTTTTTGGCTGTACAGGACGTTCATAGTCTTCCAAGCCATAATCGTGCAAACCACTTTTGGCACGTTCGCTCAGCTAGCGCATGTTCACCATAAACTTCCACCAAAATACGATGACTTTCGGCAGCAGATTCCTTGTAATGAAGAAGAACTCTCCGCAAAAACACTTTTTCAGGCCTAAAGTTCGACACATTTGAGTGAAAAAAAAAATTATTGTTGTTTACACTTCTCTGCTCAGTTTAGAGTACGAATTGTATGTGTCAACATAGATAGATAGATAGAGATAGATTTATTGTACCTATTCATCATTACAAGTTGTGGTTTTGTTTTTCTTACATAAATCGTACGAGCATGGCTTTTGCCGTCTGCCTGATTGACATTACTATAATAATCAAAAAAGAAATAAGTTTGTTATCGAATAATTATAAGGTACATATAACAAGTTAATATACATGTTTACACATATGCAGCTTTCGCTTATGAATTTCAAAACTCTTCGTTTATAATATTTTTTTTATATTTCATTGACTTTTTATAATAGTTTAAAAGTAGTTAAAAGGTCCTCTGACCTCAGATACCGATTTAACATCACTGCCTAGATAAAATCTGCGCAATTCCTTAAGGATTGGACATCTACCAATAAAATGCACAATGTCTTCTCTCTCTGATAGGTTGCAAAGACTGCAGTAGATCGGCAAGTCGGGACGATGTGGGATATAATTTAAATTAAAGAGTTCTCCTCTCATCTTGAAAATGGTAGATATGAGTTCTTGACCGTTGTGGTTATTGAAATAATATCGTTCACATAAATTATGGTTGAGGCAACTGTATGTTGATCGATGTACGGAGGATGTAGCCATATTAATACAATCTTTTCTATATTGTTCGTCTACTTTGGAGATAAGTTCGTAGAGCATAACTTTTAATAACCTGGGGTTAGTCGTCGTGAAATGGAATTGCATCCCACAGTAACCTGCAAGCTCTTCCAGTTTCCTAAACCGAAGATTTCTTTTTTGTATGGTTTTCGTAGCGACAATTTTTGGCAGTCTTTCATCAGGCATCTCAAGAACTTTCAATATATAACCAATATGCAGCTTCAGTGTCTTGACGAATAATGGCGATATTCCTGTTTCTATTATTACCATATATTTAGGCGTCGTTCTTGGTAAACCAAAGGTTCGTTTGATGTAATATCGTAGAAGTTGTTCTACAGTCTCATATTGCTTATGTCCCCAAGATTGAGCTGCGTACATCAATACCGATTCTGCAACACCAACGAAGACTTTATATTTAACGCTATGCTCAACTAGATTATGTGAGAAACACATATTGCACTTTTCGCCTTAATAAATTTGTCCTTCAAGTGAAAATCCATGTTAAGATTCTTAGTGATTGTCACTCCAAGGTATTTGTACTTTTTCACCACTTCAATTGGTTCCCCGTTGTAGTGCCAACTTTCATTTCGACACAGTCTACCACCTCCCTGTTTGAAAATCATCACTTTTGATTTTAATAGGTTAACCGTTAAGTTCCACCTTAGACAATACATATAGAGACGGTTTATCATCAGTTGCAGCATTTCGGCTGAATTCGCTAGTAAAATCACATCATCAGCAAACAGAAGCGCTTTTATTGTCACCCCAGCAAACTCAATTCCGCCTGGTAGAAAGTCCGTTAAGTCATTGATATACAAGGAAAACAGTTGAGGGCTTAAAGGGCATCCTTGTCTTACTCCCATATTGGTCTCAAACCATTCTGAAACATCTGACCCACACCAGACTGCTGCGCGGTTACCCTCATACATATTTTCAAGAACTCTTCCCAATTTGAAACTCATTCCGATGGTGTAAAGTTTGTAGAATAGAGCTCTCCGATCGACCGTATCAAAAGCTGCCTTGAAATCCACGAAGAAAGCGAATAATTTCTTTTTTTGTTCTAGCAATGTTCTGCAACACAAAAATATTGTCAACGGTTGAATATCCTGAACGAAAACCAGCTTGATTTTCACGGATAAGTTTTTGACTTTCAATCCATCGAGCTATTCGGTTGCTTAAAAGATGTGTTTAGCAGAGATATCCCTCGGTAATTGGCCGGGTCGGTTATATTTCCCTTTTTATGCATGGGAAATATTATTGTTTCTTTAAGTTGTGGTGGTATAATTCCTGCGTTCAACATTTCATTAAATGTTGATGTCAATTTGTCCTTGAGTTCATCTGTAGCGTATTTAAATAGTTCTACAGGAATCCCATCAGGACCTGACGATTTATGATCACTTAGATTACTCAGGACAGAATGAACTTCAACACTGGAGAATGGTGTGTCAAGTAATTCGTTTTGGTTTAAGGGTGCCGCATAGTAAGTCGGCAACGAGGTGCTCATCGGATTAAGTAAGCTTTGAAAATGGTTCCTGAAAGAGCGTGCGTTTAACTCAACACTTATTCGTGGCACTTTACCATTGAATTTGTTAATCGTAAGTGAAAGAGCCTCTTTTTCATAGAATTGTTTCTTTTTTACTTTACACAACCTTTTAAATGCCATGTTGGTTTTATTATAAAGATCTTTAAAAATACTATTACCAAATATGCGAAACACCTTAAGCCATCCAAATGATTTTTGTCTAGCTATTTCACACTCTTTATCGAACCATTTCTCTTTATACATCAATATCTTTTTAAAACTCTGCCTGTTTGTAGGATAGGATTTTTTTACTACATTTTCAATCTCACTCATGTTCAGCTGTTCATTGTTCAAATTGCGATCCAAATTGCTTCTGTACTCGTTTGCATTAGAATGTTTCCACTTCAATTTTGGTGGAGGCAGGATACTGATTGTTTCCACATCAGCGAGTGGCGAAATTGCGAACTCTGTTGAGATAGGTAAGTGATCCGAGTATTGTTTACATAGAATTTCCAATTTTGTAACTATGGAGATCCATTCACCTCTTATTAAGTAGTAGTCGATGACTGAGCACCCTTGTCATGTGTCAACATACAATTCATAAAGGAACGTCGATCGTTTTACTTCTCAATTAATATAAGGCGTCCCACAGGACAGTCATCTAGGCGCGTTGCTTTTTATCTAGCGTTTCAATTATGGTCTCGGTGTCTTGAATTTCTGTGAAGTTTAACATTAGCGAATGACAATTACATACATTCACATATAAATAGTTGACTGCCTGCATTTTTTATCAGCCGGGTGTCTAGGGATTATCGGAATGGTGTAAAAATAATGCTTTCGAGATGAACACAGTACTCTGACTTTTCAAACCTCTCGTTTCTGACTAGGTGTTTGAGTAACATCTTAATCGTATTCCCCTTGATGAAGTGAGAGAATAATATTGTTTTTCTTTTGCTTTTTCCATCACAGAGCACACAAAAGACTACGTTCTCTAAGTGTCAACTCTCAGCATCGCTTTACACAGCAGATTTTAGCTGCGCGACTAAGGATCACCTACCGATCTTGCATCTCATAGATTACATCAAATAAACAGTATTAATTAAGGAATAGTGCATGGACAGATTTTTTAAGCTCCAATCGAGACAAGCCAAGATCAATTTCGTTGCAATGTTCATTAAAGGTGTTTACACACCTTGTAATAAGTTCGTTACAACCATAGTTGGTTCTATGCCTCTTCTCGTATAGTAAATTGTTCTCACCCGAAGAGATCTTTGGGGAGCATATATATTCATGAGAAAAAGTAAATCTGGTGAATTTACTAATACCGCGGATGAACATGGCTGACGCTGCCTAACGCAACGCCTGAGACTTAAGGCTTGTAAGCCTAATCTTTACATCTATCGTCATATTTGGGGAGTTCTTCGAAGAAATACAATTTACGGACAGCATATCTCGTGAAATTTGTGTGTACTCTTCCGAATCTGAGTTCTTGTGTACCATGTGGGGAATCCCAAATGATGGAAGAGTACGGTCTGACCAACGAACAGTATATGGACTTAAGACTAGTTACATCCCGAAAAACCTTACTATTTCTTTTCAGACAACCGAAGATAGCGTTATAGTCATAATGTAATGAAAAATTATATTTATTATCAAAACTTACACCGAGATCATTAATCTCTTCTATGCTTGCTCCCTAAAGGGGTCGCGGGGGTAAACCACGCACGAGAGCTCTCCAGTCAACTCGATCCTCCGCCATCGACACTAACTCATCAGGAGTTATGCCCAAGCGTAGCCAGGCGAGTTTTTGGACTTGGTCTAACCATCTCGTCCTGGGTCCGCCAAGCTGTAGTTGGAGCAATCTCTTTTGTCCCCCTTCTTGAAAAGTGGGACAATCACTTCAGTTTGAAAATCGCGAGGTGTTTCACCACGTTCCCAGGCCACTTTAATGACATGAGAGAGCCATAAAACTCCCTCTTTACCCATTGCCTTAAGCATTTCTGGCCGAACTTCCGACTTCCTCCACCGTTGAACTATTCTCCGCCCCACTCAAGACTACAGGTCTGCTATCCTCAGTGCATTCAGGTCTGGCCTAAGTCTATGATCATTCATGAAATAATCATAGCCAATCGGGGATGTAATTCGATATGCCGTAGAGATTTTCCATTTTTGAATATTCAGCTCTAGTCCATTGTGCTCGCACCATTCCACTAGTGCATCGATATCCAATTGGAAATTATTACGATCAGTTAAACTATTTATAGATAAATACAATTTAAAGTCGTCTGCGAATGTTGAAATTTTACAATATTTGAAAATTTCGTGAACATCGTTTATGAACAAAAGAAAGAGTAACGGCCCCACATGGCTACCTTGTGGAACGCCCGATGTAACTTGTATTACTCGAGATCTATAACCACCGATCTTTACCAATTGCTTCCTATCCTTTAAGTAATTGGAAAACCACTCTAACATAGACGAATGGATTCCCGTGAAGACCTTAGCTTGTTTAAAAGCAAAGTGTGGTGTCCTTTATCGAAGGCTTTCGAGAAATGGGTGTAAAGTACAACTGTATGTACAATTTAATTTGAAAATAATGATAAATTGGTTGTACATGCCCTGCACTGCATAAAGCCATGCTGGTTATTAGAAATAATTTCTTTTACCATGAAATATAAGTTTTCTTTTACAATACTTTCAAATAACTGCGGTATCGATGAAAGCTTAGATATTGGTCGATAGTTTTCAACTCTTTGCCTTAAACCGAATTTTTAACATTAAGCTGAGTTTATCGTGCACTATAATTCTTTTTCAGTGTTAGGTTAGATAAGTGGGTAGACGTGGGGAGGCCACTTCTAACTTTTGTTGGACCCATTGTGATGCCCACTGAGGATGATTAACCTTCTAAATGGTGATTTTTTAAAAGCTATAGGCAAGTTTTTCAAAAAGAAAAAAAAACACATAAAATTCAGAAAAATGCATGAAATCTTTATTTGAATCGATAGTACGGTCCATATAATTTAATGTTTGAAGATTATTTCATGCAAATGTTGGCCTTGACTGCGCCTCAAATGGTCCATCCGCTTAGTCCAATTTTGGCTTACTCTTTCCAACATTTTGGCCGGTATCTCACGAATAAATGCTTCAATGTTGTCTTCCAATGCGTCAATTGAAGCGGGCTTGTCTGTATAGACATGAGCTTTAACATAGCCCCACAAAAAAATAGTCTAAAGGCGTTAAATCGCACGATCTAGGCGGCCAATTGACCGGTCCCGAACGTGAAATAAAATGTTTACCGAACTCGCCTCTCAATAAGTCCATTGTTGCGCGTGCTGTGTGGCATGTGGCATGTGGCACCGTCTTGTTGAATCCACATGTCATGCAAGTCAAGCTCTTGGATATCATCTCACGGTAGCGCTCACCATTCACAGTTACGTTGCGATTCGCCTCATCTTTGAAGAAGTACGGTCCAATGATGCCACCAGCCCATAAACCGCATCAAACTGTGACTTTTTCTGGATGCATTGGTAGCTCTTGCAATGCTTCTGGCTGAAATTCACTCCAAAATCGACAATTCTGCTTATTTACGTACCCATTGAGCCAAAAATGAGCTTCGTCGCTGAACACATGTGATTTCGCGTTGTTCGATTGTAAGACGATTCATCGTTAAATTACAGACCAAACTGGAGATGTTTGACAGTGAAACAAAACACGAAACGTGCGTCAGCTGTTTAAACCAGTCTTGCCAAAAAGATAATAGCTAAAAAATCACCCTTTAGTTCTTACATCGTGAACGTCAACTTCATGATGGTCTTGTACCGTCGGGGGTATGATCTTGGCTAGACGTGGGGAGGCCACGTCTCACTTTTGTTGTACCCATTGTGATGCCCACTGGGGATGCTTAACCTCCTAGTCCCTATCTGGTGAACGTCAACTTTGATGATCTTGTACCTGTATAACCACTCCGAAATCCTGATGACCCTGAAAATAGAGGTTAGTGGGATTCTGGTCTCATAGTTCTGGAAAAAGTGTTTCCCCAGCGTTCTATGTCTCAATAGGCAGACACTGTGGCAGTAAAAAGATAGTGAGGGGTATCCTCTCTTTCTTCCTCTTTCATCCTCTGCATAGTGTCATGGGTGAGTCCTATTTTGTTTCCATAATATCTCAGATGATTACGAAAAGTTAGAAAAGTTTGTCGCCTTGCGGGAGTTTATCGGTTTTTGCACAATTGAACTTGGGCCATGCACACGATTGATCTCACAGGTGGTTGAGAGTTCCGCCTTTTGTTTGGTAGCTCTACAATTTTGCCATCCAAGTCTTTAAGAGTTAGCTTAATGCAAAGGATTGCTGGGATGGGTCGGTATTTTCTTCTTTCTTGACAAGTTCATGTGCAGCATCATTGCTGGCTATGTCTCTGTGACCTGGTGGGACCAAACATTGAGTAATCGACTGCAGAAACTTAAGCTCTTCGTGGCAGCAAGAGATCAGTTTGGACTTGATTTCTATTGCCGAAATTGCTTAGGATGGTATTTCGAAGAATGATATTTTGTAAAACACTGTCGTGCTCGGGGAGTGGTTGAGTTCATAATCGCAACCTTGTTGCCCCTGCACTGCACGAAATATTCTCTCAATACATTTATGAACACGAATACTGCCGCAAGTTTGTAGCAAGTCAGAGTTGTCAAAAAAGGATTCATAAATGCAACATCAATGGACGACACAATAAGTGTTTGGTTGACATTTCTATTGATAAAATGAAAGTCTACATCATGTCTAAGAAGAGTATGATACTAGGCTTAATGTTTGACAAATATAATAAACTGACCAACGTTCAAAATTATTAAATAATGAAGCAAAAGGGCCATGCTTTTACCTAAAAAGTATTGGAAGTCAAAACATGTTCCAAATAACAGAAATTTCTTTAAAAAATGAGGGTATGATGTTCTTTGGAACCATTTTCGAAAACGTCCACTTTTCGGTTTCCCTGCAATCCTGCAACAAAACAAGAATCACTGCCAATTTGACGGCAGTCACATTGCTTTTATGAACTCATTTGCCGACTGTTCTAATGCACAGTCACTGCAGTTTATCTACATTTATGAACACAAATCTTGCAGGGCTGCCGCAGTGTCACGTTTATGAATACGGCCAGTCTGATGTAGCAGTGCATGTCTCAATCCGCGCTTGTGCCTTTTTCCATCCGTATAGACGTAGCTGGATGTCGATTGTTGATGGGTTCATTTGAGTTCCACACCCCCCTTGTTGGGAAATAACTCCGGAAGGGCTGTTTGCTAAATCAGACTCTATTTTGGTTTGGTTTTCTAAACCAGGCACCGGATGCTTTGCAACGAGATTGATTGTAGCTTATCTCGATTAGAATGTACAAAAGAATATATTTGCTGTTATCTGATTGCTGATTTTGTACAGTTTATTTGATGACAGATGCGCCATAGTACATTGTCTGTTGCACAGACAAGAGGCCACGACTTTTATTTGTGTTACGTCATGATACAGTCAAACCCGCTTAAATGAAATGACGATAAATCCTAATGTTAGTTTCAATTAATTTGGTTTTGCATTAAAGCGGACCTCGGATGTTAATGCTTGAAAAAGTCTTCAATTTTTTTCTGCGACAAAGTATGGTGGTTTATCGTTTTAAATTCGATGTCATCAAATACTTCGAGCTCATTGCAGTCTTTAAAAAAACGCTTTACAATACAAATGGCATTGAATGCTTCAACGATTGTTGGTTTTTTCAATTCTTTGTCTTTAACCAGACTTTCTACATCTGATTGATCTTCAAGTCTTTCGGTAGAATCGGCGAACTGTAATTCGACTTCGTTTATAATTTCCTCATCCGTCATATCTCAAAAACAAGGAAGATCTGCATCCGTTACATCCGTTAGAAAAATGATTTCTTGTTGAAGTGTGCTTGAAAAAATTTGTTCATCCTCCTCAGCATCTGTGTTTGAGGTAAAACCAGATTTACGGAAACAATTTCGTTTAGTTGACGGGCTTACCATCCACCAGGCCCTTTTTAGCATCGTAAAAGCTTGAAGTCAATTTTTTTTTTTGGAAAAATCTGATAAAGAATCTCCTTTATCGAAATGAAGAAGTTGTTTCTTTGTAATGCATCTTCTATAGTGTGCCTTGAAACACTGAATTATTCCTTGATCCGTAGGTTGGATGAGGGAAGTAGTGTTGGGTGGCAAAAATTCAATCTTGGTGTTTTCTAACAGTACATCGCCATCAAGTTTGTGACAAGATGCATTGCCTACAAGAAGCAACACCTTTTTTTGTTCCTTGATTTAAATATAGCTTCAAGTTCTTTTATTATGATGGTGCACCCGTCACCCACGCTTTCGTGTTTGCAAAATATAGTAGCTTCACTTCGTTTTTTATTAACTGAAACATAATTACCTTTGGCGCGGACTTATTTTCAATATTAAAATTACAAAACGAAGGTTTGACGATTCTGCTCGTTCGAAATTCAAGAAATAAGAAATATGCTGTCAGAACTGTCATAAGAAACTGCAAATTAAATGGAAGCATTCAAAGCCTACTCATCCCATTTTTTTTTTGAGACACATTTTCATTTAAGCCGTGTCTTTTCTATGAATAGTAACACATTTTTCAGATTTTTTTTTCAAGTATCCGAGTTTTTCAGCGGAGTAATTTGTATGAAATTTGTGAAAAAGTACACGGGGACAGAGTAAGTTTTTTATATAAGCGAGTTTTTCAATTAAACGAGTTTCAATTAATCGGGTTCCACTGTACACTATTTCATTCTTAGAATATATGTATGGTTTTAGCCCATATGGCATAAGCCAACTAGCCTTCAAAACCCCACACCACGATGTGGCGACTAAGATATCTTAATGTCGTTCCTCATTAAACTTCGCTCGCTTCTGGTGTTCTTTCAGCAAGAAGTTGTCTCTGTACAACTGGGGCATCGGAGCGATCCCGTCCCTCACAGAGCAATCAAATGATCATCCAAGAGGTGCTTTATTGGGAAGCATTTTCTAACTAGATTACTCCCTGCCTCCATACCCAGGGACCAATTAAATGTGGAGCCGTGAATTATGAAAACTGCTTGTCGTGTCGTGAGTCAAACATCGACTAAACTACATACGCACAACGCCACGGTGGCCACATTCTGAAATATTGGCAGCACATGTGTACGTACATGTGTAAATACATTTGCTTCGTCTAATATTCACAAATTCCACAGTAGTTCACTCTATCTGTAGCCAAACGTCATTAGTTGCTCACTATCGTGTTATCTATCTGCACCCACTTTGAATCTGTAATCGGCATGCCAGTTCATTGTACATGCACACGAACTAGGCTAAATTTAGATTGCGATTCCCATGGGGACGTTTGACGCACGCATTCGGGAACATTTGATGATACCGCACTGCTTGCTATTGGATTGGTTGTCTGAATTCAAATTCAACTTCACTTTAATCAAATTAGTTCGTAACTCTTTTACTTCATGATTGGTTCAGCCCAAATCTCACCGCCTTTCCCCATCTGCGGGGGTTATTATGAAATGGAAATTTAATTTCCACATGACGTATGAGATGTCCTTATTTTAGGTTGTCCCTTATAAAGCTCGCATGTCTTTCGTCAGTTAAAATATATTTAAATCGTTGCTACATGCACGCGTTCGTCGATAACTTGTCTTAAATAATCAATAGTTCAGGACTAAAGCTTTGGGAATGCTATGAGGTTAGCATGCGTACTCAACGATTCAGGATGATGTCAGATGATAGTCAGTATTGAATGGTACAAGTGCTATTTGTTAGTACTCATATCGTGAAAAGTAGCTTAGCTTTGGGATAGTATTCTCAGTTCCGCCAAAAACTGAAACTACTTGCTTCCTTTTGTTTCACAGATTATCCTCGCTCTATTGAGTAGCCCCTTTCGTTTTTTCAGCAAGAACCATGCCTCGTTTTACTCCTTATGAGATATGTAGGCTATTCTTACTTATTTATGTAGCGCTACCGTTCGTGGTGAATCTGGGCGTCTACTAACAGCTGGGCCCCTCCAGCTAGCACAGTCCTTAGCTAACTGCTCATTCCAAGCCGATTGAGGTCACCTTCAACATGAAAGGCGAATTCTTTCTCTACAGCGTTTTCCCTCTGGATTATACTCGAAGACTCTGCCTGAACAGAAGAGAAGAAAAGAACACCGGGTTATCAATCGATAAGAAATACGAGTCAAACTCGTAAGAGGCGAACAGAAGCCTGCAAGGTTAACGATGGAAATGTAGCAGTAGAACCACAGTCGGTGCTGAGAATATGGAAGGACCACTTCTGGAGACTGTTTAACGGCGTCGACGACTAAAATACCGCTGTCAGCAGAATAATCCATCCAATATTCGACATGAATTTCGCCCTCCCGACCTCTGGGAAGTTACGGCAGCCAAATTTAAGTCCAATAAGGCGGCTGGTGCCTATGTATCAGAGGCACGACTCTTCCACAAGTCTGTGCAACTACTCGCAAATGCCGATGACATTGACATCATTGGAAGAATTCAACAGGTTGTCAGTGGGGTATTTCGGAGCATCGAAAAGGAAGCGGCTAAGTTGGGTCGGTCTACCAACACCGACATCTTGGAAAAAGTGGCACACTAGACAGATACAGATTCGATGAAGTTAAGTACTTTGTCTATCTAGGCTCTGCAGTGAACTCCGGAAACGACATCACCGCGGAGATAAGAAGAAGGATAACCCTGGCCAAGCGCCGTGTCGTTGGGCTTAGACGGCAATTGAAAAATAAAGCGGAGGACCAAGCTGTCTTTATATAAGACCTCGATAGTCCCAGTTACACTGTATGGCGCTGAAGCATGGCCGATATCGAAACGCACGAAGAGATTCTTGGATGCTTCGAGAGGTGTGACCAGCTGGAAAGGGACCTTATCAGTTGGATGTATTAAACTGAAGATTGTTCTGTTTTTTAACACCATGAAGCACTCAGGCATTATTACTGTGTCCATTGTACTGCCAGGCAGCAAGCCCCCGGTCAGTCAAACTACCACTGGATCTCCAGTTATAGTGCCGTTAATTTGATCCCGGCAAAACGTGACTGGACCAGACTTGACCCGATGAAAGCATTTTGACATTGCTTTCACGGAGATTCGAACCGAGGACCCCTCTAATGAGGGGCAGGCCCTTAACCAACTGCGCCATCCAGTCGTCTAGGTGGAGAGGCATATTAACGGAGGCCCAGGGCCACACCGGACTGCAGATGTTCTGTATCGGAAAGTTCACATATTCTCCGAGTTAGATGGACTCCGAGTTAGAACGCCATTAATCTCCTTATTATGCATTTTTGTAAAGACACTCATCTTCAGTCGACAACGACGACGATCCTTTCTGCATGCACTACATGTACGTCCACACTCTGCGCAAGCGGCAGACCCTTGACAACTAATAGAAATGATAAATATGATTATTAGAACTTAAAAAGACAAACAAAAAAACACAATTCATTCAGATTTTTTTTGGGAAATATGGTTTTAGAGATATTTTTGCTCTAAAGTTGAACTATGACAACTAATTAGAAACGCTGGAAAAATAATAACAAAAATGTAAGATAATCTTTACAAATAATGTCGAAACTTACTAGTACTTGGTCGGAGAGCCCCTTTGCTTCAACACAGCTCCGCAACGATTCTGCATCGACCTGATTAGGCCTCTACATCCCTCCACTGGATCGCGTACCACGCTTCCTTCACCTTTTCATGCAAAACATCCAAATTGGAAATATCTTGAGTGCAGACGGCATTCTTAACATCACTCCAAAGGTGTCCGATAGGATTAAAGTCTGGACTTTGTAATGGCCAGTCAAGTACACGCATGGAGGAGCTATAAAATGCTTTTGTGAGCTTTGTGGTATGTTTAGGGTCATTGTCTTGCTGGAATGACCAAATAACCGGGATATTTTTTCGGACATTTTTCAATATGTCAACGTTTTGCTCCGTATTCATTGTTCCCACATTGGCCCAACGCCGTTCCACGAAAAACATCCCCAAATAAAAATTGAACCGCCGCCATGCTTAACTACTGGAGAGGTGTACTTGGGATCGAGTTCTTTGCCTCTTGGTCGTCGGATGGCAGAAGGTACCCATCCGGACAAATCCTATTTAACTTTGTTTCATCGCTCCATAGTACAAATTTTCACTCACTTGCGGTCCAAGAAGCATGGATTCTGGCAAAGTCGATACGACGTTTTCTTTCGCGGTTTCATTCGCGCAAGTCTTCCGTGAAGTCCGGCTTTCGTCCAACGACAAGACACATTTATGCCCGTTTCATCCATTATTTCACGCTGGCAATTTTGCTTGTCAATTTTTTTTTTGTATCCGCTTTTGGTGGCCGTACAATTTTTCTGTCATTGACTTGCTGTGTAGTTTATGGGAAATTGCCTCAAATATCATCTTCTTGGACCAGTTTGACTGCGTTGCAGTGCGTTCATTTGATTGACCCGCTTTGTTTAACTCAACAATAGCCTTCGAAATCGTCATTATTGAACACATTTTTATTTAATAAGAAAACAAAAGGTCAGAAACATACAAAAATGAATACACTTGTGATACATAGAGTAAAATATCATGGTTTTTTTTAAAAGAAGTTAGACATTTTGGACTGAGTTTTTTGCGATTCAGTATTTTTCAATACTGCCCCCTCTTTTGTTTTTTGTGCAGTTAAAATGTCTTCTATTGGAATGTTGTTCTCTTCGGCCCATTGGAAACATATGTTGAAGGGGCCGGGGCAGCTGCACCATCACCTTCATTTGTGCTTTCAATTTCTGCCGGATCCTCACAATTTGCAGAGGACTCAACGGGTTCGTGAAGCCAATCAGTGGCATCTTCAATCGAGTTGCAAATGTTTGGAACAATTTCATCAAGCAGATTGGAAACGGATGACATCAATTCTCTTTCCCTTAAGATATTTGTAGACAGTGTAGATAATGGAAGGTCGTCCTCCTCTTCCCAATTACTCTTGGTAGGCATTAAAATATGCCAACATTTCTTGGTAGTATATAGGGTCTAATTTTCCCGTGGAACGCTTTTATTTTTGTTTCCAAATCAATGCCCTCACTTGCAACTAAGTGCGCCAATAACTTTTTTTTGTAGTGGAGCTTTGTAATGTTAATAACATTTTGATCCATAGGCTGAAGAATTGCAGTGCAATTTGCTGGAAACATCCTTATAGTTATCAGTCCATCATCGCTTTGCAGTTAATTTTCTTTAGGATGACACGAGGCATTGTCCAAAAGCAGCAGTGCATTCTTCTGTAAAGAATAACTCATTAACGCAAACACTACAATTTGAATTATTTTTCGTACATCGGGAACAACGTTGTGGAACCATTGTTCGAAAAAAAGGAATGTCATCCATTCATTTTTATTTGCTTTATAAATAACAGGCTTGTTCTCAAAATGTTTAAGTGCTCTTGGATTGGCTGCTTTACTAATGGCGAACCGTTTTACCTTGTTCCTTGCATTTGTTACCATTTCCTGATGCATTTGTGTACGCAAGGAATGGTACTGTTTCCTTGCTTACTTTTCGACCTGGCGCTGACGATTCATTAGAAGTAACAAGTGTTGTGTTGGCAACATCCTGTAGAACAATCCATCAGCGGTTAATTTAAGTTCCATTATTTTTGGTTGAAATTGCATTGTGAACGGTTCAACAAGTCCACATTTATTGGACAACTTTTCGCCAGAAATTTCTAACATTCGAATACCATGTCGTTTTTTAAGTTTCGCAATCCATCCGTTGCTAGCGTTAAATGATGGTTTTCCCTTATTTCGTTGTACAATTGAATTGCCTTTGAGTTTATAATTTCATTAGAAAGCGGAATATGATTAGCTCTTTGCTTTTTAAACCATCCATATAACGCCTTTTCCATCTGTGGATATTCAGACGTCTTAAGTGTAACGCGTTTTCCTGGTCCAGGTTCAGCTCTCGCCACAAATTGTCTAAGAATGCTTCCCTTTGCTTTTAGCAAAAAGTCATTAACAGTAATCGGAACATGAGTACAATACGCTACAATACCGCTATCGTTTCTAATTAGTTGTCAACGGCTGTATTTAAAAGTTCTACTTACAGACCGCATTCATTCATCAATGTTGCATGAATAGTTCAACATTAGCTAGGAACCATCACTTCTAGGCACTCCTCTTCATCCGTCACATGAAGAAGACCTACAGTCTGCCTGCCCTTAAATTCCTCAATAATTCACGTCTAACTTGAGAGAGGATCTTATAAATTCCCAATTCCCTATCATTTCAGGACCCCGTCAAAGATGGTGAGGCAAAAATCAAAGCAGACTTTGATCAACTCCACGAAGACCTGCACCAGTCCTTCAGGAATCTGGAAGATTAAGCCCTCGGCGCTTAGCTCTCTATCATCCCAGTTTACGTTTATCGTTATTTAGTTATAATTACAACACTAATAAAAACATTATGATAATAATATACAATGAATGAATCCCGAACCTACCAATTTAGGACAGCCCACTACATATTATATGCATGTGTACATGTACAAACACATAATAATGTTGTAACTACTATTTTACGTGTAAATTCGAGTGTTTTACATTTTAAACGACACAACCTTGGAAGTGAAATAAAAAGACGCAACAATTGTATAAAACTTGGAACTTTCAAACGACGAGCGTTGCGTTACGCCATCGAAACTACGCATAACTACGATTGAGATTAAATTGTTCTTGTTGCTGTTGCCAGCGCTTTGAGAGAATTCTAAAGGAAATTTGATTTTTTTTTTCGTTGTAAAGTATTATTGTAAAAAAAAAATAAATATTTAAATCATATGTATGTATCTATGTATTAAACATATTCATGATAATTGAGTTGTTGTGCTGTTTGATATCTAAAACGAAGAAGGGGATATTTGACAATGGACGTAGGAGACCAAGCGGCTATGTTTGATGTTCCTCACAATACGCTGCATTGACTCGACGGGAGAGATAAGCAGCCCATTTCTACGATTTGAATCAAAAGTGTAGAACAATAGGATCATTAAACTGAAGCTCGATTTCAATGGTATTTTTCCGTGCTGTCAAGTGAGTCCGCCCACAGGGTTGATTGGATTCACTTTGGCAATCCAGACAAGGTCACGATACCAAGGTCGAGACAAAGTCTCTGCTGTCGACGGGCTATCCGCTGCAATCTTTAAGTCAGGTGGAGATAATTTGGTTGGGCGTATACACCAGCTTTTCTGTAAGATATGTACCCTTATTATGACTGGCGTTGGTGTAAGGTGTCACATCTTAACAGGTTAAAATTGGTGACTCCATAAGCAATGAAGAAAATGTAGACGATGGTGTTCCACAAGGCTCAGAACTAGGTCCGCTCCTCTTTATTATATACGTCAATGATCTACTGTCAGTGCTAAAGTATGGTACGGGACACAGCGGTCGTAGCTAGCCATACGAGCGTTGACGAAGCGGCGGATATCAATAGAATCGCAGCTTGGTGTCACGACCATGGATTAATTATCGACGCACCAAAGACAAAGGTAATGCACATAAGCCAGCCGCATATAAAAATGCACAGCGTAGATTGTTTGCACAGACGTGGCTGTGATGGAATAACAGAAGACGATGATGACTGCACGGGGTTCATTAATTATGTGTCAACGTATAAGTACCTAGGTCTGACGATGGACTACAAATTTAAATGGAACTTCGTTCTTGTTTCAGAACATATACTAAAATTGGTGCGATACAGAGAAGATAAGCATGGCCCTTGCGCAAGGATGACACGCAAAATCGTGAAGCGTGCCACATTTTTAAACACTCAAAAAGAGTTCAGTCATCAATAGCAAGTGCTCTCATAATTGCAAAAAATCTGGATCTCCCGCAGAAAATGCTCATTCAACGAACCCCAACTGTCCCACCATGGGCTTCAAAGCCATAGTCACAACAAGAACAGTACACCAAAAGAGACTTACCTTGCTTCGTTTCTCCGCATTTCCACATCCCTAAAAGCTGGGAGTTCATCTTTACGGACGGTTCCAAGAAGAACAACCGAGCCCCAATGTACCGAGTGTATGCGAGTTTACCCCGTCTTTCCTTTTTAATTTCCTCCCGCAAATTATGCAAAGTGGAAGCGTAGGATGTGGCGTTGATGGTTTCACCTTTTTTTTTGTACTCAATGAGCAAGATTCCCTTTGAGTCCCAAAAAATTGTGGCCATGAGCTTCCCGGCAGACGGAGTGACTTTGAACTTCTTCGGGGGGTCTGTTCCTTCTTTATGCCACTGCATGGACTCTTGTTTGCTTTCAGGGTCATAGTGGTGGACCCATGTTTCGTCACCAGTAACAATTCAATCCATAACACCGTCCGCGTTCTCACTACACATCTCCAAAAGCTCTCTACAGCATGCGATTCTCATTTTTTTCTGAGGCGCTGTGAGCATTCGTGGCACCCACCTTGCACTGACCTTTGAAAGGTTAAGATGGTCGTGAAGAATGGTGGGAATGGTACCAATTGAAACCTTGGTGATCTCTGCCATCATTTTCACCTTTATTCGGGAATCCTCAAGAACACGTTTTTCGGCTTCTTTGATGCTTTTTCCCGTACAAGCAGTCGGAGCGGGGGTCGTCTTCAATGCTCTCTCAGCCTCTCTTGAACTCACAAGTGGTCAATTTTACACAGTTGATAATGAAGGTGCGGAACCCTGGTAAACAGCCACCATATCTTCCTGAATAGTTTTTTGACTTTTTCCTTGCTTGGTGAGAAATTTAATTACAGCGCGATGCTCAATTTTCACCATCATCGTCTCAGTTGCCATTATGATTCTGTTTAACTAGAGATAAAACGCGAATGAATGCACTAAAATAGTATTACTTGATAAATAAGTCAATTTATATATACAACCACAGCTTCACCCCGATACCGAGAATATATTGAACGCCCCTGTAGATATTTAAAATTACTTCAGAGCCGCAAGTCTCGGCAGCTAGGGCTCTATATTCATGCGTTAGTTTATAATTTTAATTATATTCAAATAAATTATATATAAATGGAACTACCATATAGAGATGTTGAAGAAGAAATTGTGCCAATCTGCATACGCCCTTTTCCACCTACGCAAATTCTGTACACCAAGAGTGCTCAGACAGTGCTACATGGGCTTGCTGGAATCACATCTAAGGTATGGAATTCTAGCGTGGGGAAGAGCGTCTTAAATGCAATCGCTGCAAAAAGTGCACAGAATACTTCAAAAACTTGTGCCAGCGGTTTTAATTGCTTTTAAGACATCAGGATGAGATTTAGTTACAAAATCTAACGATATGTGTCTAGGCAGTTGTTGCTTTTCGCAGTGAATTTGTGCACGTTTAAATCGTTTGGTAATCGTGCATATCGCTTCGATATGTTGCAGTGTTTTCCACAAAATAACGAATGCAAACTCATTCGTAAACAAAAATTATTATCTGGAATATATAAATTCAAATTCTTAGAGTTTTCTACCTCTTGCAACAACTTTAGAGGTACAACGTCGCCTGCAAGATCCTATCCAGTGTACTGTGTGAACGTCTAAAGCCATTTTGCGCCGCATAAAACTTGCCGACCAGTGTGTTTCCGGCCCGGCAAATCGACTATAAATCGAATCTTCACACTAGGGCAAATCCTGAAGGAGGACAGTGCGTTTTAAATCGATACGCACCTCCTTCTCATCGATTTTAAAGCCGCATACGACAGCATTCATCGCAAGGACCTATTCGATGCGATGGCTGATCCGATTGTGTCACACCACTCTGACAAATACGATGCACCGTGCAGTTCGGATTAAGAAATTCCAAGCTGTTTAAAACATCCACCGGATTTCGGCAAGGAGATGCGCTGTCGCGTGGCGGGCAGCTGAAGAATATCTTCTACAAGTCAGTCCAACTGTTGGGATATGCCGATGACAACGACATCGTCGCGGGGTTCCACAAAGGAGGCTTTTAGGACGCTTGAAGAACAGCGGAATGAACTGGTCTCAAGGTCAATGAGAACAAAGCGAAATATATGCTCTCGACCAAAATACGCACCGTCGCGAGCCACCATGTATAAAACTTTACGATCGACAGCTGCAATTTTGTGGTAGTAAAGGAGTTTGTCTACCTCCGGACAAACGTGAACTGCACGAATAACTTTTTAGAGTCGCACTGGGAAACCGATGCTATATCGGTTTGACAAAACAACTAGACCCAAAACTCCTGACCAGGATCATGCTCTACAAAACTCAAAACTAGAAAGCTAGACGCTAGGCAAAGCTGCAGAGTTGATTCTTGGAACCTTCGAAAAGAAAAACACAAACGCTCCAACTAAGAGGATTTTCGATTCCGAGTTCTGGTTCGAGAAGGAGAGGAAGACCGGATCTAAAATACCAAGTAAACGTGAATGCAAGACAGCTAACAATAGATCATATTAGTGTTGTTCCACAAGCCTCTCTTGAGGAGAATTTTTCCCCAGCAAACTTGGTGTTAGAACGGGACTGTAAGGTGAATGCAACCAAGCTCCAGGAGATTCTGACGAGTTGCTATCGATGTGTTTGACATGCGGTTGTACTTTAATTCCTCTCCTATGGGCAGAGCAGTCCACTTTTGAGCAATTGCTTCCTTCAGGCGGTCCAATTGTTAACAGTTCAAGTCTAAATTGAGGCTTTTGCCGTAGGTTATCAACTCAAAGAAGACCCTTCCAAAATTCCCACCAAACCCTTAGCAAGACCTTCCTGGCTGTCAATCCGCGGTTCCAAAACGGACCTTTTCACTTGACATTGAAGCAAGTGATCAACTTTCTGTCACCATTCAGCATCCGTTTCAAAAAAGGGTCGATATTGTTCCGATTTAGCAGTGATTCGCAGATGGAAATTCGGCCCATCAGGGACTCTAGCATTCAGCCATGTTCAAATCGTTTCAAACAGTTTTGTGCAATGATTATCGACGATTTCCATGATTTCATCGACATTTTCGATTATTGGCCATCCAGAGCGTGGTGCATTTTTGACACAGATACCCTAATAGACAGAAATGAAGGACTTCAGTACTATTAGGTTATCTGTGATTTTTGACATTGAAATTACCGGAACGGGATTGATGGAACCCAACTGCACAAGATTTACTGCTTATGTATCAGGACCCTAAACATTATTTACATTTTCAGACGCCTGGCTTTGTTCTTGTGTGTCCATCAACTCAAATCCTTTAAATGATTAGATAAATTTACAAATATTAAAGAAAACGCAAACATATAATTCCAGCTGTCCCGATCTCTTGTTGTTCGTCCCAATTACGCGCACCAATTACTTTAGGCCCGTCGACCCTTAAAAACCGGCGTCCTCTATTGCGCTGTCCCATTAATTTAGACTCTAAAACCAGACACCGGAGTGAATACTTAAGGGTTGAGTCCGGACACGGCAGGCCAGAGGTAGTTCGTTATTTTATCTTCTCTTCTGAATTCCATAAACGTTAACAGGAAAAAAGCAATGTCTTTCTAAATCTGTCTTTAATATATTCCTGCTCCTTGTGAATGGAATGATCTATGTCTTGTATAAAATCGCCTGATTATTACACTCATTTGTCTTTCAGCCACTTTCATCTCAATGGCAAGAAACGCCTCATTATTTCCAAGTACACTTTGTATCGTATGTTGCACCAACATTAATTTTGTCACCAAACAAAAAATTCACTTTCCTCCTTCATTCAGCTCACAATTTTCAACTGACGTATCGATAAATTCAAAATTTCACGATTTTAAGAATAACGAGAATTATTTGCCGCACCACTTTGGAATTTGATGTACCTAACGAACATGACTAAAGCAAGCAAATACACAAACCAGCTTTTAGCTGTCACTTTCGTTTACGTGGACCACGGCGGTGAAATGTCAAATCTGAGTGAATTTTGTTTTCCTGATGGGATTTTCGTTTGACTCTTTTTTTCAATTAAATGCGTGCAAATATTCAAATTAACGCGAATTAATTGTAAAATTGCACCAAGCTGTCTTTGATTTACCTTAACAGCAATTAACATAAAGCATCTATTTACCGAGGTAAGCGTGGTGACATCCAAAAGACAGAACTTTTTCCCAACTGACCTTTGTGCAGGGAATTGTGTAGTTTCTGTTGAAATTAAATTCTCTAAGAGGTCATATATGTGCTAATACCAAGATTAATAAGAATCAAATATAAGTGTATTCACCTTTTGCAGCTACACACCGGTGACATCAAGAAATCAATTGTAAAATAGACATGGCATTCCCACCACAACAAAACGACTACCAGTGGAATGCAGCTCCAAGTGGTGAATACGGTTTTGAAGTGCCCGAATTTGGAGATGAATTGTAAGCAGAAACAACAAGAGATCGATGTCGCATACATATGTATTGAAATCTATTCTAATTTTTATAGAAACTTCCAAACATTCGACAACACACAAGCTTCTGTTCCACCAAACTACAATGCCAACTACAGCGATGTCCGCCCCGGTGTGGGATCATTCTACGACCCAACTGCATACGATGACAGTGCTTATGGCCAAGACCCATCCTTTAAGCCACCAGGTGCAACAGAATTTGATGACGAACCACCACTGCTGGAGGGTAAGTCCAAACAAAAAGAGATTGCGGTGAGGCTCTCTAATCGTACCCTCTCTCCTTGCAGAACTTGGAATCAATCCAAACCACATATTCCAAAAGGTAAGAAAAACTTTCTTCAAACATGTACTCAAGGCAGGCACCGGCGAAAAGCCCATCACATTTCGGTATGTGTGCATGAAGTTGGAGTCGCCCAAAAGCAAAGCAAAGACCATAGAGAACAGAATACAGAGGGTTAGGATTCTTTCAATTACCTATGGCTGGATGGACGCCTTGTCGATGGCGATGTCCTTCAAAGGGATACTTTTAAAATTAAATTTGAGATTTTTCCAAGCCTTTCGCTTGCATTGTCTGATTGTTTCCTTCAAAGTATAAAGGCACCCGCCTCGCTACGGAGAATCATGCAATTCTTTGTCCAAAAAAGAAAAACCCAAGTGGAAATTTGCTCATTAACTCTTTCGTAAGCATTTCGTATTGGTTTTTGTGTCACGCTCCTTTGTTGGACATCCGATGGAGAATGCTGCAGTTGTATGTAACCCAAAGACGGGTAAAAGTTTTTGAGAAGACAGATGGCTATCGTCTCTGCTGTGCCATTCACGGTGCTTGGCTTGTGTACTTTAATTGTCATTTTTTTGCTGTTGTTTCTCAAGCCGAAGAAGAGAAAAGTAATCAGGGGCATGAAAGAGAAATGGGAGTAAAGTGCATTTAATTTTCCGGAGTATTAATGGGGATGTCATCAGAACAATGGAAATCCTATTGAGCAAAGCAACATAGAGATAATGCTAAGTAATTACAAAGGATAGCTTGGACAGGGAGAAATTGAGCTGAAAATGAACTAGTTGTGATTGAAATTGGGCGAATGGATTGTAAAAAATCGTTTTTTAATAAGATTTAAGGCCGCTGTAGGAATTACGACACAGATTAAAACGCATTTCTAATGGAAACTATACTTGTAAAGCGATTTCCACAAACACACTCCGCCTACGTATCTCTCTCTGTTCATACTTCACGTGATTGTTGATCTAGTTTTGTTACGAGAACGTCATTTAAAAACGAAGTTTGAGAGTTCGTTGTTGCCAAACGGCGTATGTCGGCAGTGTGCTCATGTTTGGTTGTGTGCTTTTATACCATTAAAGTCTATTTGTAGGTGACATTTTACATTTTATTTGATAATAAAATAAAACAAATGGAAAACCTTGTTGCCGCTATTAAGCACGAAATACGGCCTGGCTTAATTAACCGTCTTAAATCACATACTCAACAAAATAGTCTGCAAGTAACACTTGGAGGAAAACTACAAGACTAAGTTGGGAACGACATGATGAAAACTAAAATTTAAATCATGTTCTGGTATTCCAATTAGTGCCCATTATAGTTTTCTCATGGAAAAGGGTGTGTATTCTGCCACTGGGTCGTAGGATTTAAAGAGGCAATGAATAAGGGCACCTAAAAATTCACAGAAATGTCGGGAGAAGAAACAAATACGGACATTGTTAGTTCGGTGAATCTGGATCATTTTAAAGGGCCCAACCATAGTACATCGCCTCCACTGGACATGACCTACGCCCTGTTCATGAAGATGATGTGAAAAATCCAGTGGAGGCACAAAAATCCATGTCCAAACCTACATCGTGTCGGAGAATCTTGATTTTACAACATGACATGAGCTCTATTCAAAAGTTGAACATGAGATTTGACGTTTTTCCATTTCCATTTTGTTTGCATTTTGTTAAATATTGAGAGTAAAAGTAGAAGTGTTAGTGAAGTTGGTGTTAGTTGGTTGATTGGTGGTTGTTTGCCTGCGTTTTGATATTGACGCTGTCGCAGCCAACGATTTTGTTTGCATGGATATAAAAGTAAGTAAGTAGAAGGGTTAATGTCGCTTTTTGGAACTGTCTTTAGTCAGATTTACTTTTCACAGACAGGCGTCTGTGAATACGTATGAGCTAAGTGAAGCTGATTGCTCCCGCCTAACACAATTGCGTTGCTCTATACTTCTAAAAAGTGTGCGTGAAAACTGCGATGGACTGGGGGCTTTCCACTGGAAAGGGGAATATCTTTTTCTCCATCATCTCTGATCTTGTCCACGAAATAAAAGATCGCGGGTGGCCGTTCAAATTGTTGTGATTTTGGGCAGAAATAGTTCCAGTGGAGACGGTGGGTGACGGACGATTAAGACAACTTAAACAACCGAGCGAATGCACAGACTCCACATTGAAAATAATTCCGCCAAGATTAACGAAACCCCTCCACTCATATTTTGACAGCTGAGTCTTATCTCCGTTTTTGTGTGAATAAAGATGTAATGTAGTGAGGGATCACTTGTAGAAGTCGAGTGTGCATAGGAGGTGACTTCCAGACAGAAATAAGTTAAAATATGAAGAATACGGAAGAAGGAATACTTCGGCGGATTAAGTGAAAACCCCTTAAAAAAATAGAAATCTGGATTGGAAGAAGACGATTTCATAAAATATTTAAAATTGCATCGTTGCCAGAAAAACCAAAACGCCAGACATATTGCGTTAGAAAAAAATTCATCCATAAACAACACTTGCCAAAATGTGGATCTATGAATCCTAATGTCCTCACCAACTCGAACTTGGGGTTCCTGGTCACCAATGAATCGAAGAAACACGGTTCCACCATTCCATGTTAGGAAACTTGAATCTTTACAGGTTCTTGAAATTAACCCCTGTGTCCCCGAAACTTCGTTTATGTTTGAAAACGTTATTGCCTACACATTGCACTCACCTTTACCCACCTTTACCCACCTTTGCACTCACCCTTACTGCAGTTTTCAAACGTCAACTTGAGGGAAAGACCTTTGAGGACATTTTTCACACCTTTACCGAAAATACTTGACTGGTGTGTTTTCACTCGGGGTGTTCCCTTAGTTTTATTCACACCACCCATTGTGACCATAATTTGACAGATCCTTGGCTCAGTTTCGTTAAGTTACGTTCACTTTTGCTTTGTTCATTTTTGCGTGAGTTATCAGAATCAATTACGGTCACTTTCAAATTTGACGAATCTTCTGGTCTGTTGGTTGAATTCTGATAAGCTCAAGTTTTGTCGAGCCAATTATGGTTGGCATTTAAGCAAGTTTTCGGGGATGTTAACAAATTTCTAATACCAGCAGTGATTTAGGTATGTCGAGAAGGGTTCAAATCGCTCCAACCTAATATAGCATAAGCGAACGAACCTAACGAAAGTGAACGAAGTGGCCATTATAGTTACAGTGTATAATTGAGTGGTCCATTAATGTGTTCTCCTCCAGCTTGTAAGACAGTCTTTATACGACGTTTTCTAAAGCCAAATTGACCAATCAGAGGACGGCATTTACGTTATTTCGTGATTAACCGTCAAAAAGCCTCTGAAATTCGTCGATGGACTAGGGGTCAATCCGCTGTGAAGTTGGGCATAGAATCCGTTCCATAATGTCGGCTCAAGAGTAAACTGATGAGCATTCCTGGCGAGACGGGTATTGTGGGTGAATTCATGAAGAGGAGGAATGCAGTTGGCAAGCTTACTTGAGCATCGTTTGTAAAAATAGTGATAAAATACGGAAGGAGACGAGACGGTACGTCGATGTTCGAGCGAGTCAAGTGACTCTGCAATATTGTTGTCTCCTATAAGTTTTATTGCTCGCTTTTGTATTCTATCAGGCGCAGGGTGGTTTTGGGGGCACCAGACCAGATATGAGCGTTGTACTCAAGTTTGGGGCGTATATACGCCTTATAAATAAAAGCCAAATCAGAAGGGGTGAAGTATTTCTTGCACCGATTGAGGAAACCTAAACATTTCGCAACATTTTTGGCGACTAAGTGTTGGAAAGGATGGAAAGCTTTCCGGTTTCATCGACACAGGTGCCATTCATGGACAATGGCTGATTAAAAAGCGTTCGCTTGAGTGACAGCAGGCAGCATTGAGTTTTTGAAGCACTCCACACGGTTGTTCTTTCCCCAATTGATTATGAAAAAAATACGGCCCAAAAGTGGAATACATCGCGCTGCATGATATTGGTCAACTTTTAACTTTTTGTGCGGTTAACAGATGTTTCCACGGAAATTCATTCGGGTGTTCATTATGTGTTTGTCTTTACCATAATTTATGAGTGAAGGAATACGTTTTATTTAGTTTTAACTTTTTTTGAACAATCGCTATTAATTCAGGAATTTCGAATTTCTTAGATTTAAGCAAAAGTAAAGTTGGTCAACTGGTACAGTGACAGTTCAATCCGATGGATTTCGGACGCAACGTACGTACATTTACTCACAAAATGATCCGCACAAAGCACTTCCAGGCGTATAGACTTCATTTGTTTAATATACAATATACAAAAATTATGTATTCTTGTGCCTAGTGTTGTACCTTAGGAAACGGTATTTGCCCACAGACTGCCAGGAACTAATGAAAAGTTAACAGGGACTTTTCACCCTTTCTTTGTATATTGACATGAAAAGGCAGACACAATTATAAACACAAGATGTTTCGTAAGTTGAAGTCATTCTGCAGAAGGACTTCGTGTGGATAACAGGCATTGAGAGTAGATTATTCGCGGCAATTAATTGGAAAAAACAAACAATTTTAACGCAATATGAGAAGAAAAAAAGGAAACTTCATTGGATATCCTTAATCTAGTATGCGATGGTAAAAACATGCCGAGAGACGGACAAATTTGTTGTCTGTAGCTAGAGACATAGTTAACAAGTTCAGAAATGAAGGAAATTTGAAAAATAAGCCAGGGAAGAGGACTTGATTGAAGCAGCTAATGAGAGGCACATTTTAAGAAAAATTAAGCAAAAGCTGAATACACCCCACAAATCATTGAAATGTCAGAAATTATTAATAAGTCTGTCTCTGTCGAATCAGTAAGACGGGTCTTACATTCAAATGAGTTGCACGGCGCAAACCTTTTATATCAGACTCTTATTTATGTCTGATATAAAAGGCTTGCTTTCCCTAAAGAATATGTAAACAAAAGTTCCGAGTTTTGGAAGTCTGTCTTTTTAGGGACGAAAGCAAATCAATTTGTTTGGCAATGATGGAAGACAAATAATTTGGCGAAAAGCAAATACCGAGCTAGATAAAGTTAATCTTCAAGCAACCGTAAAACATGGCGGAGGTAACATTATGTGGGGTTGCATGGCGGAGTAGGGCAAATGGAGCGTATTGACTACAAAATGGATCCATATGGATACTTGAATATCCTAAAGAGAAATTTGCAACAGAGGATCAAACTACGTTTTTCAACAAGACAATGACCCTAAACATACTGCATATAATGTTAGGATGTGGCCCCGTCACAACTGAAAATACCCCCACAATCACCAGACATCAATCCCATTGAACACCTATGGGCCCAGCTTGAGAAAAACATCCGGAAGGAGGCCTATCAGTAGCAAAACTACTCTTAGAGGAGCCCCTAAGCTGGAATAGGAACTTATAAGCCCAGAATTCACAAAAAAGCTTGTCGATAGCATGCCAAAACACTTGCAAGCTGTAATTAAGGCAATAGGTGGATCAACAAATTATTGATAGCCCCCCATCCCTTTGTGGTATTTTATGTCTTGAGCTAGTTTTTTTGTGTTATACTTTATTGAGGTTTATAATTTGTTTTCCACCCTACGCTTATGAATTTACTTTTTTTGTTTTTAGCTTTTTGATAAAGTTATGATTTTTTTTTAATTTTAACTAAGGAAAATGGTTTAGTTCCTATTTATTGCTCGTCGAACATCTTGTGCGGATAATTTTGTGAGCAAGTGTATTTCATTGGGCACCTCTTTGCAATCCGCCAAGCCACGCCTTAATACTTCATTTCTGCCTATGCACGTCATTACATTTCTCTGTTGCAACATTGCAATATTGTTGAGAGATTTCCTAGAAGACCAGTCCATCATTGAGCTACACAATGTAACCTGAAATCCAAATCAAACTTGACGTCAACTCCCATTGCCTAAGGTTCAAGTTAAAATTAATCTTCAAGCCATCCTGTCAGTGGTCGCTCAAAAATGCCACGCGCCTCGCATAATCCTCCACGACCCACAAGAGTTTCGATTATTTAATAAAACATACCTCCGCTTGATGATGTATCTTTTTGTGTTCTCATTTTTCATGCTGCCACAAAACCCCTTTACCCGCTCGTGCCTGCCAGCAAGCGTTGGACATTTAATTTCATGTTTTACACTTTATTTCATTTGTTTCACGTGGATACGTAGTTCTTCGTTTCATTCCGCACACACCCGTCTGTTATCGAGGTGATGAATGTATTCAAATGTTTGCTTATCAGAATGAAAAATTGTCTCGTGTTCATTTGAATGAATGCATTTTGAGTTTTTTGCTTACATAATCGATTATTGGGTGTGTACCTTACGTGGCATGTTTCTGTTATAAGACAGGCTTTCCTGTGGATTGAACCATATTTGTGAGTACACTGTGGTTGATAAGTCAGGAGGCATTACACTTTTAGTTGGAGTTAGGTTGTGTGGCAGCGTGATGGGGAGTGCCTTGATCGATAGTGTGGTCTATTGATATGGGAGGCAACGGAATACCTCGAGTACACCCTCTAGCAACAGGGGAACCGTTTTCTTTCATATTAACTCTTCCGTTTCAGTTTCGCAGTTCGTCTCTTCAACCCACGCATAGCAACTGCATTTGCATTCTTTTTGACTTAGGTTACCTGCACCATGCAATGCAAGCGAGAGTTATGCATTAACAAAGTTCGGGCGATTTATGCTATATGCTGTTCAAATATGCAAGTACTTGGGAGTTGGGCTGCAGCTTTGTAGTAATATGTTCATATATATTTTCCCGTTAACACCGACCGTTCACCGACGTTAGAGGCCCTTGATGACTGGGAACTTTCAAGCATTAGTGTTCGCGTATCAACGACAATGCTAGAATGTCGACACTGTGGGCCTCGTGGAGATTTTCCCGATCTGACAACAAAACGACTACATGTTAAAATACAATATGATTTAATTCAATAATGAATCTGAATTTATCCAAACACGGCGTTCTATCTATACGCAGAAGTACAATACGCAAAGTAGTGGAATGCATCCCACTGGAGCACTAGTAGCATCGAGACTTTATTTTACACGGACTAACGAATTGAGTCGAATGCGCCATGTGCAGGAGGATATTTGTGCACGGGGCCAAATGATATTTCGGGGACCAAATATTTACCGCCTGATAATTGATTGCACGGCTGGATCCATTGATAAATTGTAAATCAACACGAAGCGAGATTATTTGGTGAAAATTGTACCAAAAGAAAAACAATGCTTGCATCGAGAGAATTTCGGGGATGTTTCTGATTGTTTCATGATTAATTCGTTATTTGTTTAACACACTTGCCCATGGAGATGTGTTAAAATTCTGGTTACGATGTCATATCCCTTCATTTGTACATCTGGACACATGCGACGTGAGGTGATCACATATTTGGGTAGTTTACGGGATACTGCGTGCAGTGTAACACCTTTCAACCGATGCTGGAATTGGTTTATTGTTGGAGCGTGAATATGTTGTTAACAGAATCATCAGAAAGCATAAGCTTTGGGAAGTACGTATGTGAGTTCAGTTTGTTCTCCTACTTTGTGTGGCGTTGTGGTAGGACATGGATGTGGAGTCCAAACAACAAGCCACTTTAAAACGAATTCGCTTTTAATTTGTTAGGTTTCTGCGGATTGGGGTTTTCCTCAAATTCTAGCTTGTGACACTATTTCTTGTTTGTGTGAATAGGGATCCTTCTCGAGTTTAATATGCCACCTCATGGACATCCCTGTGGTTGATCCCTGTGGGGTCAACCCTGTCCCTGTGCTATACATAACCTAGTCCTCAATGTCGTTTAATCCCCAGAGGTCTGCCTATCTACAGGCTCAACATTACATTGCCACTCCATATAGCCAACTGGAGCGGGCATTAAGCCCGAATTTTAACTGGTCACTAAGCTCTCTCGATACTCAAGTCTACGCCGATGTTGATAAGATCACAATCACCCTTCTGGTAGGTGTTAGAGCCTTCAGTCCTCACAGAGTTGAGCTTTTCAAACTGAAAACAAATATTTTATACATTTTAGCCCTATCAGGATAAAACAGCTGAATTTGCGGACCTAAGCTAAGGAAACCAGAGTGATTTTAAACGAGGTCCAAGAGACTGTGCTGTATTTAGACTTCTAAAATTCTTTCGTGTCCAAAGATAGCAACAAATATTGTCGAAAACATGAAGTTCTACCTTGTCTTCAATACAAACCGCAGATCTTGGTCCCCCTTATCTTACTGACTCATAACCTTCGGTAAAATTTTAAATTTTGCCTTCAATTCGGAAAAAAACCCACTAATACAAGGGCACTAATACAAGGGCACACAAGATCCCACTACCCTTTTGTGGTCGACTCAAATCACTGTATCCGCTAGTGTTGCGTGCAAGCTGTTGTTGAACTCCTTTGTGTGGCGCTACAGTCAAAGGTGAACCCAGGGCTCAAGCAATAATCCTCTTCGACAAGTCCAATTTCTGGTTAGCTGCCTCCAGTTACGAACGCGAAGTTGGTTGGGGTTTTTCTAAAACCGTGTGCCGTCACGCAGATTCGCGTCTTTCACACATTCAGCTCCAAAACCTGGCTAGACTCATGTGGCAGCATCTGCTGACTGTAGAGCTGAGTTGTCTATGCGATCTACCCAGCCACCTTAGTCGTTGGATCCGTAGACGCCTGACTAGGCTCATATCGCTGTATACAACGTACAGTTCGTGGTTGAAACTTTTCCTCTAAAGACGGTCAACATAAACATGAGCAAAGATCGCGCTCAGAACTTTTCTCTCGCAGAGACCAAGGACTTCCCCATTCGCGTTTGAGATTGTCCATCAGTTCACCCTTATGCCTACTTTCGGAAGCACAGTTAAATTTAGAGACTCGTTCATCAGCCGCACGACACGAATATGGAATGCTCTTCCCAGCCCAATATTCCCCCAGAATACAATCCGCAGATATTTAAAACCAATGTGCACAGGCACCTTCCCTTTCTCCCCCTACACCTTCGGCCCGTGCTGTGTCTTGAACCCGGACAAAAAAAACACAGGAATTTGAGTTCTTTAGTGAATTTATTGTCTTTAACAATTCGAAACCAGATATGGGTTCAAAAAAGAAACTATTGTGTTATTAAAAGCGGATGTGCAGCAACGGCTGCAGAGCTTTTGGGGATCATACGAATTAGACAATTCTATAGCTGCATATGGCGACGTTCTGCCTAACTCGCTCCCTTTCTCGATGACAGCTCGCTGTGTTGTCCTTTGCCTGGATTAGACATATTTCACAATTTCAATATTTTTCTATTTCGGAACATCCAATTTGAAGGATCCCCAAACAATCACTTTAAATGGGTTACAGTCGACTTCATAAACTCTTAAGACCGGCAATGCTTTGCCATTTCAAAACACTATCCAAGTTGTTGGGCTTTCAATCGGAATCGTATGGTGCCCTCAATGCCTTATCGGTTATCAATTTTAATAGAAATTCCCCATCGCGTTCCAGAACATCAAACAAAAGCCAATCCATTACTTTCACATTTTCATTTTTATTTACAGACCTTGGCTGTGTTAAATCCACTCCGTGGTGCGGATCAAAGCATTCTTCAGGACACAGACATGGCTGGACCGCTGGCATTCTGCTTAGCACTCGGTGGCTTCCTCCTATTGGTGAGCATACAATGTGGAATCTACCATTATTTCCACCATGAAATCGATTGGGAAACGCGTATTAATATTGCCTTTTATTTCTATCTGAATTTTGCAGAGTGGCAAAGTGACTTTCTCCTACATCTATGGCATCGGAGTGATGGGATGCATCGCATTCTACTGCCTCCTCTCGGTGATGGCCACACAGGCCCAGGTCACATTCGGAGCCGTTGTATCTGTGCTGGGTTATTGCCTGCTTCCAATGGTCGTATTGTCCGGCATTAACGTTTTAATCACCATTCAGTTAGTATGCTTTTGTTTGAATTACTTGCTTTTTCTGTTTGTTGATTTCTCTAGCATTATGTTTTGTGTTGGTGCTCGCCCTTGTGTATTTCTTTTCTGTGCGATTGTTGTTTTCTTTTATGACAGCACCACCATTGCCACCACCAACAAGTGCATTGTGCAAACAATGAATGCGTTGATTAAAAACAACTGCGGGCACTCCCGCAACAAACCAGCTGGAAAAGGAAGATTTTTATTCACTTTTTTGCCGCACTAAACCACCGTCCCTTACTTGGATTTCAATTGATTCTGTTTGGGGAAACACACACCATCATGGTGCATAGGGTAACCTTGGTTTATTGCGAGCATTTAATGTGCTTAACGTTATACTTGAAATTGGGATACACTAAGAATTAGTGGCAGGGTCTTGGATCCACAAAAGATAAGCAACCTATGTTCATGCAAGCAACAGTGTTTAAATTCAGTTCTTAAATGACCTTCAAAAACGTTGCTCATATATAAGTCCTTAAGAAAGCGTATTTAACCGACTGTAGGGTAGGGTCTTTCAGGTAGAATTGGCATCAATAAAGGAAGCAGTACTGTATCTGACTGGCCTTAAGTTGACCGACTTCTCGGTGATCAAAACCAACAGCCAGGTTTCGGACAAAGTCTCGAGGTTGAATTTTGAAGACATCGAAACTGGAGAAGTTTTGCAAACTAAACGTCAATCTGCACTGTAAACACGGTGACAATTTGCCGAGGACCAAGTCAAAAGGAATCCAAGCGAATTCAAGAACGGGCATTTTCAGAGCTAGAAACCCTTTAGCTTCACTCTGGGCAAATATTCAGCAAAGACTTTTGAGGAAGGAATGAGAAGGTAAAGCCTTGGAAAAATCCGACGACCGATGTCTAAATGTAGATGTTCCATCAACGATGACAGTCGTCAGTAGTTGATAACGATGCATTGTGCTGACTGCTTTTGGAATTCATGTCTAAACATTGCCCACCACGACTGCTAAAGAAGTTCAAGGAACGAGGCAAAGTACAAACTATTCAGCACATGCTGTGCGACTTCACCGCACCTTAAGGAGTATTGTGGTATCTTGAAGAATCGTTAAGGTGTTATTGTATACTTACATACTTCCTTAGCAGGCCTTCGACCTATGAAGCATCTAAGAAGAAGAAGAAGTTATTTCCCAGAAAATTCCTTATTTTTCTTCCTGGGTATTCGCAGAGCAGATATTGGATAGATTCTGTTTCTTCTTCGTGTGTCTTCATGCATGTGTACCTATGCCATAAAGCCCGGTAAGGGCTCCAATCAGCGTGCGTCCTCGCGACTAAAGCCGATCAATGATGTTGATCTCTTCTTGCGGAGCCCTAGAACCCGTGCTGTGGTTTCAATATTAAACTAAAGCCAGTCGGTTTATCACATGTTCAGCTGCAACACCAAGTTGAGTTGCGTCCGCCTCGGCTTGGGCGTTTACCGTAGAGTCCACTCCTTCTCGAACTACCGGACTCGGAGACCTTCTGATTTTACCTTCCGGATTCCTGGATTTTACCTTCAACGGATTTTTACCTTCCGGACATCTAAGAACAGCTCGTACACTTCGCGGATGAATCTTCTCCTCCATTCACCGTCCTTGTAGACAAGACCATATATCCGATGTAACACATTTTCTTTCAATGCCACCAAGAAAAAGTTCTGCAGTTCTGCTTATCGTTCAGCTTTCGGCTTCATACAGAATCACTGACAAAATAAGAGTTTTGAAGAGCATGATTTTGATTTTTCAGTCAGGGGCCCTGAGCCCAGTTGTTTCGACAACCCGAAGTAGCACCGATTGCCAAGGCCGATTATAGGTCAGATGACAAAGACAAACTCCTTTTTCTACTGGTGCTACAGTCCGAGCTGGACCTGGGCCGCGGCCAACATTCTTCTCCGGCTGGCACGCTCTTTATTTATCCACTTATGTGCGCCATCGGTTTAGTGTTCGTCCTGTATTGCGTTGTCCTACTGGTTCGGAGTAGAAGACTTTAGACCGTGAATTCGTTACAGTTCGTGGTTGAAAACTCCTCAAAGCAAACGACGATTGAACTCAGAAACTTACTCTCAAAACGACCAAGGGCTTCTTCATCTCTTTTTGAGATTGTCTAGACTTCCGTGTCATAGAACAGGACAAGGATGATCAAGGTCTTGTATAATGTTAGCTTGGTCCTTCGAGAGAGGGCTCTACTACCCAATTGCCTCTTGAGCACAAAGGAACAGAGGTTTGCAGGAGTTACTGCGTTTAATCTTGGTACTGCTGTTGTTTGAACTGAAGTAGACGAAGTCCTTGACTACCTCGAAGTTACAGCTGCAAATGGTGTCGTTCTGGCCGAGTTGCCGATGTTGTTCCCTTTCTCGATGACAGAATAAACATCGTTTTTCCCTCAGCAGAGTTCGACTAATCACGTCTATGTCATCCGCGTATGTCAGCAATTGCACAGACTTTTGAAAGATGACACTGAAGGTCTCGGTGAGTTCGTTGCTTGATGGAGCAGCCGACATCCTGCACAACCGGACGAATGTGGCAGGAGTGTCAAAACTAGACATGGCATGGTATATGTACATAGCTCGTTTCCATGCACGCTGTCATATGCGGGCTTGAAATAGTCGAGTTGGTGGTGTGTGTCGATTTGCATTTCCAGCGTCTTTTCCAGGATCTGCTGTAGTGTGAAGATTTGGTCGATGGTGCACTTCCCCGGCCTGAAACCACACGGCGCTCACACAAAACGGCAGAGGGGATCTTAAAAACGATGTTCAAGATATCGTTAGGTCTTGGTTTTTTGGATAGTTGCCATATCACAATATCCATTCGCTTGGAGAAGAATTTAGACTGCGTATACGGTTAGAGATGTCTATCAAAGTCAGTCGATTGATCCCCATTCCGTCCATTTGAACATAGACCTAAGCTGATTACCCTGCATGCCTTCAAAATGGTGTAATTTGCAGGTATTGCATTTTTGCAGCCCCCAACTTAGCCCTATTTTCTCGAAAAAATATATTTTCCTCTTGTACAACCCACGCCGTGAAGGCAACTACACCCCGACCCGAAAAGATCTATTGTTCGAAGGACTGGAGTTGAACCAGTAGACGTACTACGCCTCTTATAGTAGTGAGTACCTCTGCATGGATGATACGTTTCCTTAACCAGAGTAGTACCGGGCATTCACATACAATGTGTTCTGATGTCTCATTCTCATCAAAGCAAAGCCGACATACCTTGTCTTGATAACAATAATAATAATATGGGTGGCGCTGCAGCCCACCGAGCGCCAGGGCACAACATTCGTGTTGAGCCCCGGACTGTAGAGCCATAAGAAAGAGAAGGATGGGACCTACAGTTTTATGCCAACTCCAGACGGCCAATTTCCGACGGTTATATTCTTTGACGGTACTTCTTTGACCATTGTCAGTGACCCGAAAGAGGTGGGGAATCGAACCTAAGCCACGTAGGCTCAAGTGCGTACGGCCACCTTGTCCTGGCACAGGTTAGGTTTGTTCATATGGTATTCCGGCGCAAGGGCCCATAGGGAAAGCCCGATAGCAATCTTATACTTTCCTTGTTGAGGCATACTATTTCCTTATTGAAAAGGTCTGGTTAATCGTGTGGATAGCCTAAGACCTTCACCGTTGGTCCATTGGTCTACACGAAGTTTGTTGCATCTGCCGTCCGGTTAACATTACAGTACTGTTCGGGATCTATGAACACAGATTCCGAGCCAGCCCCTTCGGATTCGTTGCCTGCAATCTCCGTGCGTCCAGGGACCCAACCGAGCCTCACTTTGTTGTGTTCCAGATTTCTATGTCACTACGTTGCACGTATCCATAAGAGTGGATATTGAAGTGTCAGAATCGGCGTTGACTGCTTCCCCCGCTTTGCTACTATTAGCGGGCAAGGGTTGTACCCTCTTGGCTTCTTCCTTGTCAGCTGAGGTACCTAACTGTGTTATGACGAGCCGATCAGAAAAGACCGAAGATGGAGTGGCCGTCAGAAGATCAAAAGCATCGATACTGATCGGTTCTGTTGGTCGTATAACACGATCAGGAGTTAGGGTATTTAGAGATTCACCATTCTCATATTTATCCAATTCAATTGTGATTCACACGAGTCATTGGGAAAGGCTCAGAATCAAAACAAATTTCTCTTTCACAGTGCGGTTTTTTTTTTTCAAAATTTTATTCAAAGTATTGCCCATGACTTTTTCCCATATTTCTGACAATTTTTGGATCCCGTCCCAAAAGAACTACGCCGGCTTGGCAGCCAAGAATAAATCAAGCCAATTTTTGATATCCTGCTCTGATGTGAACCGTATTTCAGTGAGTGCGTTCTGCATCGACTGGAACAAATGGTAGTCAGAAGGTGCACGGTCTGGGCTATAAGGCGATTGGGGTAAAACTTCCCATCCACTGTTTTCTAAATAGTTCTTAAGTGGAATAGCAACGTGGGGCCGAGCGTTTTGATGATGGAAAGTTATTCCCTCGTGTCTGGTCGCATATTCCGGGCGTTTTTCGGCTACTTCTCTCTTCAAACGGATTAATTGTGTTCGGTAGCGTTGTCCGTTGATGGTTTCACCCGGTTTTAGCAGCTCACAATACAGCACACCCTTCTGATCCCACCAAATACAGAGCATTACCTTCGCGATCTGGATATTCGGCTTTGCCGTTGATTTGGCTGGTTGGCCAAGCCAAAATCACCATTTAAATCTTGCGAACCACTTTCGGCACGTTCGCTCAGCTCGCGCATGTTCACCATAAACTTCCACCAAAATGCGATGACTTTTGGCAGCAGTTTTCTTCAGTATTAAAGTACTGAAGAAGAACTCGCCGCAAAAACACTTTTTCAGGCACAAAGTTCTACATATTTGAGTGCAAAAAAATTATTGTTGCTTACGCTTCAAATGAATGACATATACTGAACAGAGATGATGGAGGAAGAGATATTCCTCTTTCTAGTGGAAAACTCCCAGTCCATCGCAGTTATGCTCTCAAGTCGCGCACTTTATTTTCACGCACACTTGTTAGAAGTATAGAGCAACGCAATGGTGTTAGGCAGGAGTAATCAACTTCGCTTAGCTCACACGTATTCACAGACGCCTGTCTGTAAAAAGGTTAAAAAAAACGCTGTCAAATGAATCTGAGGGGCAAGAAACGTAGAAGGGGCCCAACTCTTCCTACATCATCTCTGATACTGAAATGACGTACAATGACAGTAGCTTTCCAACGCATGTTCCAATGGAATAATACAAGTTACGCCATCTATTAGCAAACCGCACAAGTTATAGACCCAATATTAAAATAATATCAACCTCAAAATACATGAGCAGCCAATTAGCAATAAAGAGAACTTACATATGCTCACATCTTTACTTACGTGAGCATTCGCTTGTTGAATTGGTACGTTCTCTTTTCCTCTCTTCAGTTGGGTGCTCTGCGGTCTAATTCTTCGTGTCCAATCACAATCAACATATTTTTTATAAATGGTTCACAATGACAAATATTGAGTGTAAAAACGAAATATTCTTAGGTTTAAGTTCTATCCTACGCTTAGTTAAACCAGCAGATAAGCACGCACTGTGACAACGGGCATTGAAATCCCAAGCCCCAGAACAAATGTTGAGTTGAATAACCTTGAGAAGTTGCACTTGCTGCAGCATTCATTGGCCGGTGCTCGCCTATAGGAGGCAATCTTCTTGTTCAGTAGAGACCGTCCATAGACTTTACTCTATGAGTTCGGTCATGACCACCTAAAAAGGAAAAGATCTACTTCTCCACTAACCTCCCGTCCGCCACTCCTTCGCTTGGTTGGTCGCTACAGTGTGAGTCAAAAATGTGTCAATTTATCTTACCAACAATACTCGCTTCCCGTCAAGTTAGATTCAACGCCAACACGTGCTAACCGGCACAGTGAAAAGTTGATTGACATCTTCACATGGTGTTATCCATTCCGTGCAAACATTCTCTCAGAACATCCGTTTGTCACCACAAACACACACATCTGTAGCTTGTCCAAGTTTAGGGTCAAGTACAGTGAAGCTTCAACATGTGCAGCGTTCCTATGCCACCGCTATCGCCCCTATTTCATTTGTCCATTTCCACATTTCTTGCTATTAAGTTTTTAATCATGAAAATCCAATCAGGCAGCACGAAGACCAAAGAAGACAGCAGAGGGGTACAAGTGCAAAATGATTCCCTCCCACGTCCATTCCCACAGCAGCATCAGTTGTTGTTTTGTTTGCCTGACCATCGCATAAAATGTGCGAGTATTCATATTGTATTGTGATGCTTACTCTGTGAACTAGTTATGAACAGGGCCGGACCCAACATATGCGCAGAATGTGGGCGTCAAGCTCTTATAATTTCTTGCACAAGCATGGCTTCGGTTGTAACTTGGCTGTGGCGTCCTTCATTTTGTGCATAGCAGCATCACGTGAGTTCTTTAGATTGGCGCGCGCTTGGACAATAGCAAGCACATGGCTTCGGCTTGGCTTGGTTGTACCGCTTTTCATCCAATGCATAGCAACATCACGCGAGAGCTTAGGCTTGGCTTGGTTTTACCGCTCTCCATCGATGCACAGCATTATCACGCGAGTGGCTTGCGCGCGTGTTTGAATAAGTAGAAACACTGCCAAGTACAGTCTGCACCGAATGCCGATAGTAAGCCATGTTACTCTTGGTTGCTCTCCTTGTCGACCATCACGTGATCTGCATGCTTTCCATAGAGAGAGAGAGAGAGAGAGAGAGAGAGAGAGAGAGAGATGTTGTTATGTCTCAATAGTGCTCCTCACGTGATCAGTTGTCTTTGTCTTCCAAAAACGTACGTGATTGCATGCGTGATTGGTCAGTTTGTGTCAATGCAGCACATGGTTGCATCGGTCACGAAAAACGTGGTGTGGTGTGTGGCATGAGAAGTATTGTTGCCAACTCGTGCAGAAACAAAAACTATGCGAGTTTCGTTGGTATGATTCCACACGAACAGAGAACTGAGTTTATTATTTTGAGATGATGGACATTCGGTAATTTCACCCAAAAGTCTACCCCTTGTGTGATCTGAAAACGACTTGTGTATGCTAAGTTGTGAAGGGGGTGCCAAACGAATGACTTGCACAGGGCCCTCATTTGGCTCGCACCGGCCGTGTTCATGAAGGATATTCTTTTTATCTTTTTTTGTGCCCCCTCGTCGATTGGTGTTGTAATATTCTCCGCTGCAACCTCGCTTCGCTTCAGATTTGTTTTTCTGTTTGTTTGTTTTTTGATTTTGTATATTGTTTATACTTATGACCATTAAATGTGTTTTTTTTTGTTCATTGCAGAGGTCCATTGGGCTTAATCGTTGCCGGGATTAGTATCCTCTGGTGTGCAATATCTGCATCGAAACTGTTCGTGACTGCATATTCGATGGACCATCAACAAGTGCTGATTGCGTATCCGTGTGCCCTTCTTTATGGAGTGTTCGCATTAATTACGATTTTTTAAATATTCCGCAAGCATAGCTGCAAAAAGATGGTGAGAGGTGAAGGCAACAAGAGGAACGAAGGCCAATGAGTTGCTAACGAGAGCTTTGAACGAGTTTATTTAGTTTTATTGTAAATTGTTGAAATTTCTCAGTTTTTCATTTTCTCAATTTTTCTATATTGACATGTTTTTTAAGGAAATACTTGAATACTCCAGAATAAACATGTGGAGAAGGAGCTCCTTAAAGATACAACATCTTTGTTTTTTGAAATGACAACTGAAGTGCACGGGCCACATGAGTGGTTACTGTCGAATTTAAGACCAAGTTCACCAATGTTCACTCAGGCTCCACAAAGGAGGAAGTTTGAGGTTGGGTTGAGGAGGAGTGGCTTAACGCAATATACTAGCCGCAATCTCATTTCAGTTTGTACTTTAGGTTAGGTTACGGCCGAGTTCAGAAACGTCACACGGCGGCAGCCCTGCAAGATTTGCGTTCATAAATGCAAATAAACTGCAGCGACTGTGCATGAGAGCAGTCGACAAATGCGTTCATTACACCCTTCAGGTTAAAGTTCTTCCATACGCGTGGCAAAAAGCCGTCTGAAGTTATTTTCAGTAACAACTGCTGTGGTGCCGCTTTATTATTCCAAGAAAATAATTCTTGTGGAAAAAAAAATACCCAGGGATCAAGTGTCCCCAGGTTCCCCTATCATACTCATCTGTCAAATCGTGTGACGTCACGTGTATCACTCGGTCATATAAATGTAAAGGGAAATGCTGCGGCAATTTGTGGAACAGAATTTGGAGGTGGTTGAAAACAGAGGCAACGATATAAAAATGATACGGAGAAAAAAAGCTGTCTGGGAGTCAGTATGCGTGCTGCTGGCTATCAAAGGAGCGTGGATAAATTGATGCAGCAATGGGTGCGAATGAAAATGGTCGCAAAAAGGTCCGCTACCGCTGTTAAGAAAGCAGTAACGGCTACTGGAAACTGCGTTACCGTACCAGTTGTCGATGCTTCAGATGTCCTTGTACAAGCCATGATTGCTGATGACTTGGAAGATGATTACATCCCCCACATATAGCGATACAATTGGCGCTTTGAAATTTCCTGCCGTCGTTGCCTTTGAATCAAGTATTCAACAAAAACTGCCGCAGTTATTAGTCCCAAAAACGCCGGTAACCTTTTGTCTCCAAATGAAGATGTTGGAATAAGTGCGGATGCTGTAGTTAACGTTACCGCTGACGGGCTAACCCCTTCCAGGTCGAGGCAAAATATAATTGAAAAATTAAGGAAATTGCCAAAACCGCAAACATCAAAACATGATGTGATGCAGGGCGGCAAGCCCAAATTGAAGAAAAAAGGTCTGACGCAACGGAGCCTCATTTATTAGAGTTGGAGCACCGGAAACAACTGCACTCTTTGCGAATTAAACTATTAGAAGACCAAATAGTACACCAGCGGGAACTCCATGAAGAATTAGTAGAAAAAAAGAAAAGAATGTGAAATTGATTGTTATTTCAATGTTTGTTTATTATTCTAATTATGTTAATTATTCTGCGATATGAATTCAAAGAAATCTATTTATGAAATCATTTCTGAATGCTCTTCCATTTAATTCAACAAGTTCGTGGATGTTTTAGAGTGTGGTTGTTGCTGGCTGGGAGTGGGTACTTCTTCATTTTCGACGAAAGGAATATTACGCTCCTTGGCAATGTTGTGCAAAACTGCAACAGCAACAATCACGTCCTTTGCAGTGTTTAAATCTACGCGTAGTCTTTCTAAAATCGACCGAAATTTCGACTTCAATTGTCCGTTTAGGCATTCAATTTTACTCCTTGTTGCTTTATGGCTATTGTTGTACTGTTCGTTTTTCCGATTAGAAGGATTTCTGATTAGCGTTAGCAAAATATTTGAACAAGGGTAGCCTGCATCACCAAGCAAAATACCTTGATGACTATTTACAGTTGATTCCAGTTTATATTTTAAGATGCAACTATTCCAAACTAGGGGGATATTACTACAGGAATGAGGTAAGGAAGTTTTACCAAAGGGTAAAGTTAACCAGTCAAGGTTATAAAGTCCGAACCGAAGCCTGTAAGGATGATCAATGGAACATCGTAGTAGAGTCACAGTCGATGCTGAGGATATGGAGAAACCATTTCTGCAGACTGTATAACGGCGACGAAGAACCAAATCCCGCTGTCAGGCAGAACGAACCATTCAACCCCAATGAAAGGGACGATGAAGATCAACAATTCCGTCCACCCGACCCAGATGAAGTGATTATTGCCATATCTAAACTAAAATCCAAAAAGGCTGCAGGGGCTGACGGCCTACCCGCCGAGCTTTTTAAGGCCGCAGGCGATGATTTGGTAAACTGAATGGAACCTCAGCATAGTCTGCCCGATCCATAAAAAAGGAGACCCTTTGAACTGCACCAACTACAGAGACATCAGTCTCCTAAGTATCGCATATAAAATCTTATCTGCCGTACTGTGTGAACGCCTAAAGCCATTCGTCAACAACCTGGTCAGTCCATACCAGTGTGGCTTTAGGCCAGGAAAATCCACCATCGACCAAATATTCACACTGCGGCAGATTTTGGAGAAAACCCAGGAGCAACAAATCGATACCCACCACCTTTTCATCGATTTAAAGGCCGCGTATGATAGCATTTATAGAGACGAGCTATACAGAGCAATGTCTAGTTTTGGCATCCCTACAAAACTCGACCTAACCGAGACCTTTGATGTCAAAAAAGGATTCAGACAAGGCGACGCGCTGTCATGCGACTTTTTCAACATCGTTCTTGAAAGAAGTGTTCAAAACTCGAACGCCAACACCAGAGGAACAATCTTTCAGAAGTCCGTCCAACTACTCGCATATGACGACGATATTGACATTATCGGAAGAACACAGCGTGATGTCAATGGCGCTTTTGTGGGTATTGCAACGGAGGCCGCGAAGATGGGTTTAGCGGTAAACGAGGGTAAGACCAAGTATATGCTGTCAACGAGAAAGGACACCCAACACCGACGTCTCGGTCAGAACGTCACAGCAGACAGATATAAGTTTGAGGTAGTCAAAAACCTTGTCTACCTAGGCACCGCTATCAATTCAGACAACGACACCAGCGCTGAAATCAAACGAAGAATAACTCTTGCCAATCGCTGCTTCTTTGGGCTAAGAAAGCAATTGGTAAACAAAGCCCTCTCTCGAACAACCAAGCTAACGCTTTACAAGCGGATGAAGCTGCTCTTGGTTGCTTCGAGAGGAAAATTCTTCGTGTAATTTTCGGTCCCGTCTGCATAGATGGTGAGTAGAGGAGGAGATATAATGACGAACTATACGGGCTGTTTAGCAACATCGAAGATGTTTAGCCAGAAGAGTGAAGATTCTACGATTGAGGTGGCTAGGTCACGTAGAGCGGATGGAAACCAATGCGCCGGCCCGAAAAGTCTTCGAATCCACCCCCGAGGGACGGCGCAGTAGAGGAAGACCGCGACTCAGGTGGCGCACGCAAGTGGAAAGGGACCTCAACCAACTATGCGTGCGAAACTGGAGACAGCTAGCTAAAGATCGAGCTGGCTGGAGACGCTTGTTGGTTGAGGCCCAGGTCCACCTCGGACTGTAGCGCCCTTAAGTAAGTAAGTAAGCAACTATTCCATATGCTAGAGTCATGCTTGGAACCACGGCACCTTGCAACGATATCAATAATCTTGCGTTGGGCGTCGCAAACGATGTGTACATTAAGAGAATAATAACCCTTCCGATTAATGTAATGGCCAGCCATTACAGGTCCCACAACCTTAGTTGGGCGTTTAATTTGCACATGCGTACAATCTATCGCTCCAATAACCTTTGGAAAGCGAGCAATCCTATAAAATGTCTGTTTTGTTTCATTTATGTCGGCCGCTGTGAATGGAAATTTAATGAAAAGAGGAACCAATAATGCGATCCGTTTTGACATTTTTTTTTATAAATTTGCCCACTGTTGGTCGGGAAATTCCATGCAAGTCTCCTGAAAGTATAAACGTGCAGTGGTACATGTCAATAAAAAGCTCCCAGTTCACTTGTTAGTAATTCTTACCAACATCACACTGGTGGGCTTTTCTTCCAAAAAAATCTGTTGGATCTGTTGGAATCGGCAGTCCACGATTCGTTCGCGTTTCTTGCCCATCCAGCACTTCAATCAAAAATTTAACCGTAATTTTATCGAACCTGTACCGCGAATAAAATTCTTCCCCCTCTAGCTCTTCAAATGGATTCGATCGCTGTTTGTATATTTTTGGCCGTGAAATTAATTCAAAATCTTCAAATATGTCCAAATCTCGATCCTCGGAAACATGTCGAAAAAAAAAAAAAAAAAACAGCAAGCAACTTTAAGAAATCGAGTCTGACAATCGATTTAGAGCCAACTTTATTTTGTTAAAATCACATTCGACTCGTTTTAAATTTAGAGTCGACTTTAAGTTTATAGCCCACTACAAGATGACTATGAAGAACAAAAGTTCTTTTAAAGTCGACTTTAAATGACTATGAATTTGCGCCACTATTTACATAATTTGTACCCGGAGTTAGTCCATTGTTCTTCAATACAATTCATTTGTTTCATGTAGATAAAGCCTGACATTTAACTAGGTTCCAGTTTAGAGCTATAGGTTATAATTTACCTTTACAGCTAGGATGTAATTTTTTATAACGAAAAAGAGGAATAAATTTTATTATTAAATTTTTTTAAGGGAAAACTACAAACAAAAACCCTTATAAAATTCAAATAAATATTATTTTAATAACAATGATTTATATTAAGACAACTAATATCGGAAGAAGCACATTTTTCAAAGAAATTAGTTTTGGTTATTTCAATAAGATAATCAAGAGAGGCGACATTGGCAAGTTCATGAAGTTTTCGAGTAGAGAAATGACGAGGCAAGTTATGCACAAATTTGAGCAATTTGTTTTGAATTCTTTGCAGTTTTGACTTGTGCGTTTCAGCGCAATCGTACCAAACGGGGGCACCATATAAGAGGATGGCTTGGAAAATCCTATTATTCTCTATATTGAGTTTGGAATTTCTACAAATTATTTTTTACAAATTAATTTTCTTACTTTTATTTTATTAATTATTTTATTTTATATTATTAATTATTTTCTATAAATTAATTTTCTACTAATTCTACATTAATAGAGGACCTTTATTAATATATTTATTTTACCGACGGTGGCGATTATGTGTTTTTGGAAGGTTAGCCTTTTATCGATAATTATGCCTAAGTATTTGCAGGAGTCAGACCATTCTACGTCGTGACCACCCAGTTTGAGTTTAATGTTTCGGGGTAGAAAGCAACTTTTTGTACGACGTGAAAACCAGACAGCCTGGTACTAGCCTCGTACTTTCCATCTAGAACAGTACTTTTCCAGATTATTAAGAGCGTTTTGGAGATCATGACAAACTTCAAGATATGAAGTGTCATCGGCAAACGTAGCCAGATTTATGTTGCTACCCAGATCCGGTAGATAAGAGACGTTTATATTAAATAAAGTGGGGCCAAGGACAGATCCTTGAGGAACACCATATTGAACTACAGCCTTGTATGCTGACAACGAACTTCCTTTCACAGAGAAAACTTTTAATCATTTTTATAATATTTATTGGAAAACCGAACGTGAGAAGCTTATGAAGCAATCCGTCGTGCCAAACAGTATCAAAAGCTTTCTCAATATCGAGTAGCAGAAGTTCAGTTGAATCTTTCGTATAAAAATCTCCGATGATATGTTTCTTTAGTCTAACCAACTGGTGATTTGTATTGTGCCCTAAACCAAGTTCATCAGTTTGGCAAGATGTAATTTAAATACTTATCTATCTCTTCTTTAACTATTTTTTGTAACAATTTACTAATTGAGCTAAGCAGACTAATATGTCTATAGCTCTCGGGATTGTGTTTTGGTTTACCCGATAGGAAGAATGTTTGCACATTTCCTTTGCTCAGGAAAATAGCAATTTTTAAGACACGAGTAAAACAGTGCCGCAAGATATGAAATGCAATCGTTAGAAATTTGTTTGAGCAACTTGTTGTTAATTCCTTCCGTGCCAGCCGATTTCTTCGACTTAGTTGCTTTGATTAATTCTTTGATCTTAGCGGAGGTCACTTCAAAAGTATCGTCGGGGGTAACTATCGACTCAGCTATGATCCGTTGACTGCTTGCAACTTCAAATACAGTCTGGACATCACTAAGACGAGTTGATGGTGGTGATGAGCTGGCTTTTTCACCAGAAGAAATGTACAAGTAATTCTGTACCTTAAGAGGAGGTAAATTGGATCCTCTCTTCTTTAGGATTTTGGTTACTTTCCAAAAGGGTTTAGATGACTTTTCAAAAGATCAAAGGAGATTATTCCAGCGTAAATTTCTGTAAGCCGTAGTTTCGTCTTGAATTGCCTTGTTGAGGAATTTCGTACTTTCAAGAAATGAAGCCATTTTCCATTGCATTTATTAAATGCATTATCTAAGTTTTCTAACTCTGTCATAAAAAAGTTTTTATTCGGCTTATGACGACCTCCTTCTGTTATCACGTTCGTCCAGGTCAGATCAGTGGCTTCTTTGTCTATCCTTTCTGCACATTAATTTTCGAAGCTAATTTCTGCAGCGTTACGTCGGCAGCAAATTGGATAGCCTTTCTTCAACAGATGAAGTATGGCTGTACATTGGGACACATTGTTACGTTTAGCCGAAATGAGCCTACGTAAGATTAATTAAATTGCCCACAAATACGGGTTCGATCATTGAATTGTGACGAATGAAACACAAAAGGTCACTATTCACGATTTACAAGAATTTTTGATTTTCAATCAAACACTGAGACACTAGAAGTAATCTTATACTATTAAAGACCACTATTACTTTACTACAAAACTCTTCCGACGTCCCGATATTTACACCTCCCAATAGATCATACTGTCACCACGAGTCTATGGAATTTCCCCGCTGACGCTTACATACATGATTCTTTGTAATGTATCAGTGCACAGGTGGCGACATCCATTCTTGCGGCATGTACAACAATTTCGGGAATACTCTTCGGAGTTGATCGTTCTTCCAATTGCGGATAGATGGCGTTTTTTTCCTGATTATCTCATCTTATACACGTTATACTATTCACGTCAATACATTACATGTTCAGAGGAAAACTATGGAAAAAAAACACCTCCAACGAGAATAAACCGTACTGTGTAAGTCGGTCGATGGGTCTAACTGGCCTGTAAGTCATGGCCCCTGAACTGCTGCCGCATTTTTTCACAATTGGCAAATCAATTAGTTCTCACCATCCGCCGGAGATTTGGGATCCAATATTTCTTCCAACACAGCGCACGCAATACCTGTTCAAATGTGTTGCGAAAAAACTTCACAAAAAGTTTGGTGACAGGGTGATTCTTTTGCATAATGATTGGTCGCGTCGTGATTGCTCCCACCAACCAATCACGAGCGACGATCCTACTTGTTATTCATAAACTCTGCTCCAACAAGTATCCACGGCGAGTTCGTAAGCGTAAAGTGAGCAGAAAACACAGCACACCGCCGCGAATTCCCATTAGGGAACTAATAAATTCATTAGCCCCAATGAACCGAAAGAAAATCCGGTATTTTCCGCCGTTCAACATTACGCGCAGCCTAATTAAGGCCACGCGTTTTTCAAATACCCTCATGAGGGGAGACCACAAATCAAAGCTGCACCCAGGAGCAGCAAGGGATAACATCGAAATCCTTTTCGACTTCTATCCGACTCAGAATGGATGGATGGGGTTCGGTGCTACCGAGTCAATGCATGCAAGGCTGGATGAGAGGTGGCGAACGGTTTTCGCTGAGATAATCGAAATTTTCGTAATTATTCCGTTTGCGACCTCGTCGGCTTTGCTCTTTTATTTGCATCCGCCTGGGGCCTCCTTCAGCTTGGGGGAAGCTAAATTAATATTGTTAATTAATATAATCATTTGTTATTCAAATGCAGATGGCCTTTGTACACTCGGCAGCAGATAATTGCGGCGAGGGACTGGAACAAGTGGCTGTGTGCGATATGATTTACATATCTCTTGTGGGGGCATGGCATTTTATTAAGGATAATTAATCAACTCAAGGCGTTAAATCAGTTGCCCGTTCTTTTCGGAGTCATGCATTTTTAATTGTGTACGTAGCCGCAGTGAGCGGAGAAATGAGATTGCTTTCGTTACACATTCTGATTTGAATATTCCTTGATAGCCTTTTGTGTAACGGTATGCAGCAGTTTCACTTTAAATTCGCTAAGTTTACTATGCTAAGTTTATTATGTCTCGACTCTGAGTGGCAAGTGGTTACACTAATGGTCCCCATTGTTCGTGTGTTGTACTCGATTTTTCTTAACCCATAACTCGTTCTTTCGAGCATTCTTGAATACTTACTAGATAAATGTTAATACTGACTACAGCAGGTATTGAACCAGATAACGCTGCAATCGACGATAGCTTCTTGGTGGTCGAAGACCCAGAGGTACTTGGCGCGGTCTTTCATGAAGTGTACAAGGTGAACGAGAGGGTTCAGGCGAACCACGAGCTGGAGAAACGCGTACTGGTGAACAACACGCTTCTTCGTCAAAATCTGTAGAAATGGCGATCTGTGAACAATGGCTTTGTGGTGTTCAATGATGATAACATGGCAGATAACGCCATCGTTGACGTAGGTGCTCATCCCTCGTCCATATCGAAGACAGAGCTCCCAGTGGTCTTCGCATAACTAAAGAAGACAAAGTCAGTGAGAGTCGATGGGATCTCAAACATTGTGCAAAGTCCTGTTTAACAATGCCTTGAATAACGCACATTATCCGGAGCACTGGAAAACTACAGTTGTTCAACCAATATCCAAGAGAGGAAAAGATTCTTCAAATCCCTGCAACTTCCGGTCATTTAGTCTCCTTCCCAACATCGGTAAGGTATTCCAGAAGGTGATAAATAGAGCTCTAATCAACTGGACTAAGGACCAAAATATAATTCCGCATCACCAATTCGGTTTCAAAGCGGGGCATGACACTATACATGCCTCGTCGAACCTTGTGTCGGGTATCCACAATATTTGGGTGACCGCTTGATTGACCTAGAGAAGGCCTTTGACACCGTTTGGTTAGAAGGACTTTTTTACAAGCTTAATCGGCTAGGCATTAGCAAACCACTGTACCTACTGTGTACCATGCTTACTGGTAGACGGTGCGTCGTCAAGAATGGCAATGTTAATTCTGCAGGTCAAAAATGGTCTCCGATAGGGTGCCTTTAATTCGCCGACCCTGTTCAACATTTACTTGAGCGATCTGATAAGTCCTCTTCGTACGTCGACGACTCGATCTTGTACAGATCAGCAAAAAGATTGAGGACATCACTTCTCTCGCGCAGGGTGACTTCGATTCATTCATGGGAGACTGCGATGACTGGAAGTTTAGAATCAACTTTCACAAGTCGGGAACGAAACTGTTCAGAATGTCGTTGTATAAGGCCTTGGCGAATACGAAAAAGAATTGGCGAAAGTTCTCTATTGTTGGACGACACGGGCAACCACTGGCGCAAAGGACTGTACTACTATATCTATAAAATATATCTACATTTTAACAAACATGTCGATCCAGCTCTGGGCAGGGCCCGAGTTGCTTTTGTCCTTGCAAAGAGACTGTTTTACAACAGCCAACTCGATGCGAGAGTGAATGTAATCTGCTACATGGCCCTCAACCGGCCACGGCTGTCCCGTGTGATTTAACGTGACTGCAAGTTTGATGGAAAGGATTCGATTGTTCGAGAGGGAATTAAAAAAAAACTTGAAGAATCTCCGAATGTGTTGGATCTCATTCGGCTCTTGCACATCTCTCATTTTACTGGAATCGACTGTTTTTGGAATTGGCATCAATGCTATTGAAAAGAAGCACATTTCTTCAGTGGAATGAATGATAATGTAATGTTAGCAGGTTTGACATTTACTACACGGAGGGTTGTGGGTTCTATTCTAAGAACTATGATAATGCCCATAAGACACTACGTTTTTTTAATACATTTAATCGGATATTTGCAAAAGAGACAACAAGTCTTTTTTGGAAAGAGGCATCAATTAAATTGTGTACACAGGCTGTGCGAAGTTCGCAATTCACAGTGTGCTCATATGGCCCTAAAGATATGGCCAAACACATACAAAACATGCATGTACCTTGCATATGTGTATTATTTGTACCGTGGTTTGTATGTGTTTGGCCATATCTTTAGGGCCATATGAGCACACTGTGAATTGCGAACTTCGCAAAGTCTGACACTTCATTCATTTGGCGCAGAAATGAAGTATGATAGAGACGCCCAACTTCTATTGGGTATATAACTTAATTCGTGCGGTTTTTTTTTTCTTCAAAATTTTAACGTTTATTTACAGTAGTATTATATTATATTATATATTGCCCATCTGAAGCTATGACTTTTTCCCATCTTTCTGGCAATTTGTGGATCCCATTCCAAAAGAACTGCGCCGGCTTGGCAGCCAAGAATGAATCAAGCACATTTTTGATATTCTGCTCTGATTTGAACTGTATTTCAGTGAAGGCGTTCTGCATCAACCGGAACAAATGGTAGTCAGAAAGGGCAAGGTCTGGGCTATAAGGCGGGTAAAACTTTCCATCCACTGTTTTCCAAATAGTTCTTAACCGGAATAGCAACGTGTGGCCGAGCGTTGTCCTGATGGAAAATTATTGCTTCGTGTCTAGTCGCATATTCCAGTCGTTTTTCAGCTGCGCTCACTTCAAACGGATTAATTGTGTTCATGGTTTCACCCGGTTTTAGCAGCTCATAATAGAGCACACCCTTCTCATCCCACCAAATACAGAGCATTACCTTCGCGCCATGGATATTCGGCTTTGCCGTTGATTTGGCTGGTTGGCCAAGCCAAAATCACCACTTTTGACACGTTCGCTCAGCTGGCGCATGTTCATCCTTAAACTTCCACCAAAATACGATGACTTTCGGAGGCAGTTTTCTTCATTTTAAAGTAATGAAGAAGAACTCCCCACAAAAACACTTTTTCAGGCACAAAGTTCGACATATTTGAATGAAAAAATGATTGTTGTTTACGCTTGAAAGAAATGACATATACTGAAACGACGTACAATGACAGTAGCTATCCAACGGATGCAATGTAATGGAATAATACAAGTTACGCCATCTCTTAGCAAACCACACGAATTAAGTTATAGACCCAATATTATATTTCAAGTAAAAGCATTTAAGATTATATTCATCTGAAATCTATGCCATAGGCAGATGCGTTCAAATCAATCTTGACAGAAACTATACCAACTTCGACGTAGCGTGACAGTCGTGCCGCTACCTTGGCACTAGACTCCCACATCATCAGATCCAAGCTCGTGAGATGTGAATGCCTACAGAAGCTTAAAGACTTGACCAGGAGAAACAGAGCCTCATTCTGATATTCGAACGATTGGACTAACTGTTCGAACGAATAAAAATTAATTTTCGAATGAACCTCAATGAATTATTCAATTCAATTCATTCAATGGAGTATTCAAGTATCATGGACCAAATTTGGGGCATTTAATTGCAATTTTGTTATTTATAAACAATGAAGACGGCGATGTGCGGGTATATAGGAAAAGGATAATGGATCCATTTAATCAAGTTGACACAAAGTATGTGTGTAAGTATATTTGTGTGAAATCATATTTCATTTCAATATCTGGTACATATGTCTTTTCCTTGCAGATTTGTTCAAAACATTCGGCTAAATACTAGTCATCTCAAGTATGTTATTTCCATGTTGTCAAGTCCTTAGAAGAAGGTCCATAGCTGTTAAGCTTCTGCGCAGCATCTCTCCAAAAGCGATCTGCATCAACCCGGTGTGGTGAAAAATCCTTCAGCTAGTTCTCGATTTTCCATCAATCCAGTGGTCCAACTGGAATTTGCTTGTATTAATAAAGCCAGCATATTTCATAATTCCAACAAAAATCTCTGAACTTACATTGTACATTAAAATGACGTTTGATTCGAATTTCAGAATTAGCTCGAACAATTAACTTTCGAACAAAAGAGTGAACTTTGGAATCGTTCGAAAGTCAGAATACAATCTTTTGCTTTCCAATGAAAGCGAATTTCAGAATAAGGCCGACAGAGAATAGTCAGCAGATATGCTGCTACAGAGATAGAAGGTAATAAAAAGGTGAATCCCTAGTTAAGAAAGGAACAGCAGAACCATTTACAGCCCCGAACCATTCTACGCTGCAGGAGACCATATCGTTAGAGAAAAATTCAGGGAACTAGGAAAGAAGAAACCGGACAGAAACTTGGAACAAAGCTCATGGCATGAAACATGGAAATGATGACGATATTTTTCAGAGCGGTTAAAAAATGGCGTTTTTTACTATGTCTAGGAGGAGTTAGGGACAATTTTAGGTATAAATGACATAAAATGGTGAAAAGAAAAGTAAAAAAACTAACGGCAACACTTACAATGAATTGCTATACCAACTTTGAAAGCTAGAAATGTGTTCTTTAATGTAAAACTTCCATTGAATTGTTCGTGTGAATAGTTTTTGAATACTGCGCATCAAACTCAAATTGTTGGGTAAAAATTAAAAAAAGAAATCCTTCAAATCAATATTTTTCGAAATTGTGAAATGATATGCTAAATCGCCTTTTTGTAGTTAAAGAAAATGCAAATTGAAATTACTACTTTAACTTCGTTTTTCAGCATTACGGCAGCATTTCTTTGAAATAAGTGAATGAGTCTGGCAGACGCTTATATCAAAAACGTTCTTAAATAACGGTACATAATCAATCTGGCAAGGTGCGCGAATTATAATATGAGTTTACAATGATTACAAATGAATTTAACACCAGATCTAACCCTTGCCGATGTGATTTCATGAACCTGCAGATCGGAAATAATCACAATGCTTGCACCAATTCTTATGGGGTCGACGTCCACACGTGTCCCCGCTGCAGTTGCACCGGATGGCTTATGAACCGTTGCTGTTGTTGTTGGGTACATGGTGGTTGTTGTTGTTGTTGTTGCGCTGACGTTGGGATGGTAACTCGAGCTTCGCGGTGTTAAGGAATTTAAGTCCCTTTCCGCAGGCGACAGGTCCCGCTCACGCAACTTCGTTGTTCCGCTCAGAGTACATGCTGGAATTCCGTCCAATCCACTATTAAGTCTTGGCTTTAAATATTTAAGTGCAAAAGAGACATCGCTAGAATTCAAAGGATAGGCACGTTATTGCAAGTAATATTTTTAGGATTGGAAACGGAAATAATTCAAGAGTAAATTCTATGCTGTCGGATGTTTCTTCTTTAAAATGGAATAAGCAAGGAATTCCTGTGGATTTCCTTTTGGAGTTAATATATTTCCAAAAAGATTTGCCATCATGAGTTATATTATTTTCGACAGAGAGAATGTTTTGTTTGTATAGAAACTTATTCAGGGCGAAAAAGTCTTTATGTAGCTTACTAAAAGACGCATAATCCGAAGGACTTTTAGAGTTTCTAAATTTCTTGAATGCTTTGCTTGTTCAATGATAGTTCAAACTCTCTACAAGATATTGTTATCATTTCTTGAAGCCAAAGTTATAGCACTCTCCCCCTTAGGTAGGCAAATCAATAAATTGTTGACTTACAAACGAGATAAAAATTACCAAAAGTAGAAACAAACCTACCAAATTTGGTTCAAAATTTCCCAAGAGGCAACCGTGGCCAAAATCCAGACCGATGATGATAAATAAGAAAAATAAATAAATGCTCTCGAAGTGCAAAACATGTGCAAGCATTGATTATTGTCACTGATAGAACAATGAAGAAATGAAGTTAAGGGATAGTCCTGTCTATACCTCAGACATTGAATCAGTAGAGATCTAGGGACCAGTTCAATGATTCGTACCAGTCGTACAAGTGAATGTGAATGGGATGATTCCCAGAATTCGCAATTAACTGCTTTGAGACTATATCCCCATAGAAACATGTAACAATACCAGGGCCATCGTCGAGAGTTGGCTGAAGTAAAAATAGTGTAAACAATAAAATGAACAAACTGCCTTGAAGGCCCGAACTCAGTGTAGTCCCCGCGAACCAAAGGCAACTGTTTAACGCTGTCTACTCTGGAAAGTCCTTGAATTTAAAGTTTACCAAAACAACGAACTTAAGTAGATGGGAGCAAGTCACCAGCAATGTAATACTCCATTTCCAGTGCCCGCTGTCCACTTCATAATGACTGGAAAATAATCAGCTCTCGAAGTTGAAAGAAAGAACAAGCAAACAGAAAACAAAAACCGCAACAAGCGGATAATAAACTTTGAAGTGCAGTTTGTGAATGTTGTACTGCCGGGATCGGAACAGGGGGAAATCGAACTCCTTGAAAGTAATCAGTTGACAAGAGATTTATCGAAAGGGGGATTTTGTGGTTAATGTACCTGCACAATAAGGAGGAAAAGGAGATTTTCAGTATAAACGAAGAACACAGGAGCTGTTTCCATTCCACTTAAAATACAGACCACGGGGAGCAAATACAGAGTCATTGTGGTTCCAAAGTAAGCTCGAATAATACACATTCTCTTGCATTTTCCTTATGGTCGATCTTGCAGTTTCCGATAACATTTCGGCACAATCAGCCAGCCAGTAACTAGGCAATAACTTCTGAACTAACCCAGGTCACATCACAAAAATATTCGTCCATTAAATATAATCTCGGTATCGGGGTGAAGCTGTGGTTGCATATATAAATTGACTTATTTATCAAGTAATACTATTATTTTAGTGCATTCACGTAAAATTTCATATAAATTTGATTATTAATTCGCGATAAACAGAATCATAATGGCAACTGAGACGATGATGGTGAAAATTGAGCATCGCGCTGTAATTAAATTTCTCACTAAGCAAGGAAAAAGTCAAAAAAAAAATATAAGAGATGGTGGCTGTTTACCAGGATTCCGCACCTTCATTATCAACTGTGCAAAAGTGGTCAAGTGAGTTGAAGAGAGGCAGAGAGAGCATTGAAGACGACCCCCGCTCCGGCGCCCCGGCTACTGCTTATACGGGAGAAAGCATCAAAGAAGTCGAAAAACTTATTCTTGAGGATGCCCGAATAAGGTGAAAATGACGGCAGAGATCACCAAGCTTTCAATTGGTACAATTCACACCATTCTTCATGACCATCTTAACCTTTCAAAGGTCAGTGCAAGGTGGGTGCCACGAATGCTCACAGCGCCTCAGAAAAAAGTGAGAATCGCATGCTGTAGAGAGCTTTTGGAGATGTGTAGTGAGAACGCGGGCGGTGTTATGGATTGAATTGTTACTGGTGACGAAACATGGGTTCACCACTATGGCCCTGAAGGCAAACAAGAGTCCATGCAGTGGCATAAAAAAGGAACAGACCCCTCGAAGAAGTTCAAAGTCACTCCGTCTGCCGGGAAGCTCATGGCCACAGTTTTTTGGGACGCAAAGGGAATATTGCTCATTGAGTACAAAAAGAAAGGTGAAACCATCAACGCCACATCCTACGCTTCCACTTTGCATAATTTGCGGGAGGAAATTAAAAAGAAAAGACGGGGTAAACTCGCAGCGGGTGTGTTGCTTCTTCATGACAACGCTCCTGTTCACACGGCGCTAGTTTCCAAGGCTGCTGAGCGAGATTGTGGTTTCCAAGAAATCCAACACCCACCCTATAGTCCAGACCTTGTCCCTAGTGATTATTTCCTGTTTCCGGATTTGAAAAAATGTCTTCGTGGAAAATGATTTTCGGATGATGAAGAACTCAAGTCGGCAATAAATGGGTATTTTGCAGAGAAAGAGGAAATTTATTTTTTTGAGGGTTTGAAAAAGCTTATCTCAAGATGTAACAAATGCATTGATGTTAGGGGGGATTATATTGAAAAATAAAAACAATTTAAATTGAATTCGCATTTTCCTTCATATCGATACCGAGAATATATTGACGCCCCTCGTATATGCAGATGATACCTGTATGTACTCCTCGGATGCAACTGGTTCCATTATTGAAACCAATCTGCAATCTGGGATAAATACTGTCCTTCAATATTGTCAAGATTGCAAAATTAACATTAACGCTTCTAAAGCGCAAGCAATCCTTTTCACTCGAAAAAGAAAAGCTTGTTTACTTCCAAGGCCAACTTCGAGCCTTCAACTTGTTTATTTCCAAGCCAAACTTCCAGCATTCAACTTAATGGTTTTCCGGTGGAGTGGAAATCGAGTGGAAACTATCTTGGTTTACATTTAGATGAAATGTTAACTTTTAGGCTTCATATTCAAGAAACTATCAAAAAGATAAACGTAACGATAAAGATGCTCTATCCATTCATTTGCAGGAATTCTAAACTAAGCTATGAAAACAAAATATTGATTTTTAAGTCTATTTTCCAACCGATCATGTTCTATGGGTCTCCTGTCTGGGGTAAGTGCGCCAAAAGTCATCGGCGAAGACTCCAAATAATGCAAAATGAGCTCTTAAAAATTATTCTAAGCCTTCTTTGGTTTTTTTCGACTACGGAACTTCGTACGATATCCAAGAGTTGAAAAACTGTTTCTCCAATATAATCAATCCGTTTTATCATCCGGAAACGACTTGATTCCAGACTTAGCTATGAGTGCATTACTTACCTGTTCATTTATCTATCTGTATATTTATTTGCTTAATATATTAACATATTTATTTATTTATTTATTTACTGTCAATCATTTTTTGAAGTTGCCTTTCCTTCAGGCTAAAATCTAATATTTCTCTGATGAATTATACAAGGATTATATGAATATTTTAGTAGTAAGGTGATGCAAACCAAATCTCTGTACAACAAATTGTATGCATTGTAAAACTCCCAGATGTTACTTACTCTTTTGAGAAGCTCTAAATATCCTACACGATTTGTGATTCCTGGTAATGGTAGGTCCTCCTACTTAAGGAAATTTTCTTTTTGAGCCAAACTCCAACCTGCAAAAGGACGAAGTGGCACATATCATATTGAACATTTTGTCAAAAATCTTACCTTATACCATTCTTTGTGCAATTCGGTGAACTGTTATTTAAAAAAAAAAACGTTTGATATAGGCGTCTGCCAGACGTATAATATTGGTACAGAGATAAATCATTATTAAACAAATAAATTCCTTAATTAATCTATTACTCATTCACTTACTTTAAGGGAAGACTACGTCAATGGCAAAAACAGAAGCCATGCGGTTTTTTGTGCACGATTTAAAATGTATAGCAGCATGGACTACAAAAAGCCAACACATTTCACAATTTTGGAAAATATTGATTTAAAGTTTTATTTTTTTTCATTTCTTATCAACAATTCGAAAATAAATTTCTAGCTTTCAAATTCGGTGTCATAGTAAGTGTTGCCTATGTTTTTATTTTTGTCCAATATTCTATTTTTACATAATTCGTGGGTTTTTTTTTTCAAAATTTTAGCGTTTAAAGGAAGACATGTACAATAGTTTTATTCAAAGTACTGCCCATGTGAGGCTATGACTTTTTCCCATCTTTCTAATTTGTGGATCCCATCCCGAAAGAACTGCGCCGGCTTGGCAGCCAAGAATGAATCAAGCCCATTTTTGATATTCTGCTCTGATGTGAACCGTAGTTCTGCATCGACCGCAACAAATGGTAGTCAGAAGGGCAAGGTCTGGGCTATAAGGCGAGTGGGGTAAAACTTCCCATCCACTGTTTTCCAAATAGTTCTTAACCGGAATAGCAACGTGGGGCAGAGCGTTGTCATGATGGAAAGTTATAACCTCGCGTCTGGTCGCATATACTGGGCGTTTTTCGAATTAATTGTGTTCGGTAGCGTTGTCCACTGATGGTTTCACCCGGTTTTAGCAGGTCATAATCTTCTGATCCCACCAAATACAGAGCATTACCTTTACCAAATGCAGCATTACGTTCATCGCCTTCCAAGCCAAAATCATCACTTTTAAATCGTGCAAACCACGTTTGTCATGTTCGCTCAGCTAGCTAATATACGATGACTTTCGGCAGCAGTTTTCTTCATATTAAAGTAATGAAGAAGAACTCCCCGCAAAAACAGTTTTTCATTCACAAAGTTCGACATATTTGAGTTTACGCTTCAAATGAATGACAAATGAATGAAATGTCGTACAATGACATTAGCTTTCCAACGCATGTTCCAATGGAATAATACAAGTTACGCCATCTCTTAGCAAACCGCACGAATTAATTTATAGACCCAATACATTCGCCTAACAGACGAATTTTTCTACTGCGGCTTCTGATTATGACATATTTTTGTATAATTTGCTAGATAGGCGATGTGTCAACCATAGTTTGCTCGTAACGAGCTCACCGTACCTACAACAGAATTCACATGTTTGTAGAAAGGTTCTAGCACGCTGCGGTTGTAAGCCGGTCAATATACTTTAGCCTGAACATATACAATCTCGGTTTGATGATTGCACCAGGAACGTCAAATCAGGATCCGGATTGAACCAGGAACGCCAAATCAGGACCACGAATTAGATAATGAGCGTAACTTCTCTCTCAAAAAATCTGCCATCAGAAAGTACCATGTCACAACTTGATCTTGCGAAGGGGGCACGCGTTACCGCATTGTTTTTGAAGCCCATTAGCAAGAAATACTCTGCGTTCGACTACGACTCAACCGTGAAGTGGACCTGCATACAATCCTTCACCGCCTGGTGGACTCCGAGTTATGCAAATAATTGCAACACCTTTGTCTTCCTCTAACAATTCAAATGCATAAATCCGGAGTCCACACCCATGTCTAATCCTTAATCCCAAATTACGACTCTTTGCATTCGCATTCTCTGAGGCATTAGGAAAGAAGCACAATAACCACCGGGGAGCACATACCGCTAGCTTTTGCTCTCGAATAAAAATACAAAAAACAAGCGGGCCAGGAAGAGGAATCGAGAATTTCGTTCAATGGCCAGTTTACTCCTTTTCGAACAATGGCCACAATTAAACTGAGCAGAATGTTAAAATTTCGCCCTGTTCATAATCCTCAGGATAAAGGGAATGGATAGAAAAGGCGAAAATTATTGTTGTATTATCCTTCATCCTCGTGCAGCGGGGGCGATAATGAGTCTCTACTCTCTTGCCATGCAGAGCATCCCATTAGGAAAGGTTGCGTTTATCCTGTGTTCAGTTATCAGCAGAAAAAAGCCGAAAAGAAAATGATGACTTTTTTCTCATCCTTTTCCGACCGTCCTTCAACCCCGCACACCGGGAGCCGCGAGACGCTTTGTTGAATGAATTGTTGTGCGCTTGCAATCCTTTTCGCTCATTATGGAAGTGTTAATTACCACAGCTTTTTGATATTTTACATTTTAATTAGCCTGATTATTTGGCCACAGGAAATGAGGGGAAAGGAGAAAAAATGTGGAAGCGTAATGACGGTGCACAGGGTGTGTGGCAGGGCGAACGCCTGTTTCGGTCAGCGTTTAGTAAGTAGCCGCGAAACACAAAAAACTGAAACAAATGGCTGTTCTGCAGTCATTTTGGAGCAACAAAAGCATCCTGCGGGATAAATGAATCTTCGTTGCACGCCCGAGGATATCCTCAAGCAGAACAGTCAGACGTTGGTGCGCTTGAATCGCTGAAAAGTAAGCATATTCTCAGACAGGAAGGCCTGTGAGATTTGAAAAGCCTTTGTTCGTCTGTCTAGACGAATCGTCATCTGGTGTTGTTCTTGTTTTTTTTTTTTTCAGCTTGAAGGCATATTCTTCTTCTTTGTGATCAAATACTGATGACAAGGTATGCACTGGAGTTTAAGGAGCAATTTGTATTCCATATCTGCCTCATCTTCGCAAGGGTGTCTTAAAGTGGCTGCATTTAAATTATTGAAATTGTATATAATCCGGACCACGAATGGGATGTCCGGATTTAGCATCCCTTTTCAGAACTACAGCCAGAGACTTTGTAGGTCCCACTTAAGGTTTGTCATTTTACAGTATGTATCGCGTGACCATGTTAACTACTTCATTCCCGAACTAATTGGGGTTGTAATAAGAATCGCTTGAGCGAGATATAGCCTCGCTAGTCCAGACACATAATGTTTTGGAAGAGCAAAGACTCCAGTAAAGTGGACAACCGACAACTTTTCGAACACCTCTTATTACAGATAGATTATTTTCTTTGCAGAATTATTTAAAGGTGCTAGTCATTAACTAGTCCCTCCCCCCCAAGCTGACCTCCTCATAGTGGGTGGCCGGCAACAGGTTTGGGTGGACGAATTTACATAGTATATACAGTAGAAGGCGATTGGCCTTCCTGGGGTTCCAGGGCCCCATATGGAGCCAGCCCTGAATGGTGGCAGTATGCAAGCGTCTGCTGGCCGGCCTGTCCCGCTCGGCAGCCGGTCGAGCTTAGCCCAGGGAAACTACTAGCCAACATTCAGCATCCTCGTGAGCCGTTGTGGAGGTGGGAGGGAAATCACGCCATCCACAAGCCAGAGCAAATGAGAGTGGACAGCGGCATCGAATTAGGATAGGCACATGGCCTGTCTCATCACTCACAGGAAAGGATCTCGAGCTAGTTGAGGAGGCAGCCAGGTATCGTGGGTTACACTTCGACGAAGCAAAGAGGATCTAGAATCAACAGGATAGGCAAATGGAACGTCTCATCGCTCAGCACCTAGAATCAACCTTATGGACGCGTGGGAACACTTCCCGTCGGGAGTTGCACCTCAAAAGTCTGCACTGGCGGGATTGGGGATATTCACAAGTCCCAGGTTGGCAGGAAGGGTATTGGAGTGGATACCAATAAGAGGGAGAGTCGTGAACTCGGCTGGCGAGTCCTTCAATCGCTGTATCAACCTCCATATCGGTGAGGTTCCTTGTTGCTGGAGGTATGTGTATGCTCTCCAGAATGTCTTCCTGTGGTTTTGGCAAGTGCCCTTCTGGTCGGCTTTTGATAAATATCGAATAGTCTAAGTTGGTTATCAGTTTGACCTCCTCGTGATAGTAATCACTTGCAAGCGTCTCTCAGGAATGGATCCTAATCTCTGGTGGGATGCTTACCAGGTTTTAAGAAGCCAGAAGGAAATCCTGCGTGGATGGTGTTCTTTGGAAGTTGGCACCCTTCTGCCATTATTGCAGTCTCACTGAAATAAAAAACTAAAAATTCAACTGTTGCCCGGCACCAGCAACCGTTCACGGATGTGTGTATGAAATTGTGCATGCATACGTATTCGAACGAAATTCATATTCATACCGATGAATAGCGTTTGCATTTGTGTTTAATGGTACGTACAACATTGGCCGAGTTCATAAACGTCACACTGTGGCAGCCCTGCAAGATTTGCGTTCATACATTTCTGGACATTTCTGTTATTTGGAGCATGTTTTGACTTCCCTCAATCCAGACCGTATGGAAGGGCTTTTCCACGTCCAGGAACCAGGCGACGGTGGCCTTGTAAATGTTCAGGACAGTTACAACATCGTGGTGGAACTTCATTAGAGGATATATTTTTTCCGGATTCCCTAAGCATATCCGGAGTGGTGTTTAGGTCGGTGGACCACCGCTTTAGTTTTCGCAATACCACGTACTTCAGGTTCTTGCATATATTGCTCAAGAGCAATATAGAACTGGGTCCTGGAATACTGGCAGCATTGCACCTGCTAGGAAGTAACAATTGTGTAACAAAAGTGGACTTTTTTATTCAAAAATGGTTCCTAAGAACATCGTACGGAAATTCTCTTCTTTCTTTAAAGAAATTTCTGTTATTTGGAGCATGTTTTGACTTCCAATTCTTTTTATTTAAACGCATTTTTTTTTATAATTTGCGCGTGCACAAGGGATTGTTAATACCCTTAAGTGTCCGGGTTCAAGACACAGTACGGGCCGAAGGTGTAGAGGGAAACGGAGAGGATGTACCTGTGCACATTTTTTTTAAATATCTGCGGATTGTATTCAGGAGGAAATACTGCGCTAGGAAGAGCATTCCATATTCGTGTCTTGCGGCTGATGAACGAGTCTCTAAATTTAACTGCATGGCCCTTTTGCTGCGTATTTTCCTACTTCATTCTTAACTATAAAGCAGAAAGTTTGTGTGTCTGACCGACAAAGGCTCCGAAACTACACGTCGCAGGGCTCTGAAATTTTCAACAAAAATCATTCTAAAATGTAGGTGCTGAATGTGACAGTTTTTAAGTCGGTCATACGGTTCGGAAGTTACGATCAGTTTTTAAATGGGAATAAAATTCTCAAAATAAGGGCGGTTGCATCAATCCGGTATGAAACCATTTCAAGTTGCGTAGTCGTGGATATCAACCATCCCCCAGTGTGTTGTAACTTCCACATATACACACATTTTTCATATTTTGCTTTGGTGCAACCATTCATTTTTTTCTACGTCTCAATCGAACATATACGAACGACTGCCTGAGTCACCCAACGAAAAGTAAACAATAACCATTTTCGCACTTTTCTTATTTTGTCATACCCAAACTGTCCATGCATGTACATATAAATTAAAATCCGGTTGGTTAATTTATTTAAAAAAAAAAAACATTTATTAATCAAACTAGCAGCGGTTCTGCCAACCAAAAAGAACTGACATACATTATAGCTTATCACTACCTTAACCTAATAACAGCTGTCACTGCAATTTGGCACCTTGATGTGGAAAGCGCGTCGATTGTGGGAATATTGCCACGTTGCGTTTACTTAGAAGAATGGTATCTGACTTATGCGGGAAGTTGTTGCCCTTGGAACAGGTGATGGTGAAGGTGCTGGTAAAGATGATGGTGAAGATGTTGGTGGGGATTTGTTCTGTGAGTCTGAGCGTTGATGGTGCTGAGCGTTGATTTGGTACTTGCTACTGTTCTTCTGAAGACTATGGCTATGATGATGACGAGTGCGAATAGTAGACAGACTCCAATGCTCATTACTGTCCTATTTTCCACTTTTGTCCTCAAGAGTTGAATGTAACGGGCGTTGTTTGCATGTAATTCTTTTATAAGCTCCAGCGATAACATTTCTTCTACGTCGTGGTGCTGTGCTGACGTTTGTTGCAGGATGGCTGGGAGAGGGTTGAGATGCGTTGACTCGAAAGATTTGAATGTTTTTTTCCCAGGCTGCTGTTGTAGTATTTAATCAGGATGTGCCATTAAGGGTAACCGGTTCATCGTCGATTATGATTTCTCCATCATACTGGTTTAGGAAAATGATGTCGGATGATATTTCTTCAAGGTCTGGAATGTGCTGGCCATTAATTGCAGTGCAGTTCACTATTTTGCTATTTAATAAATTTGGTGTACAACTAGTGTTACTTAAATTGATTACATTGTTTTTGTTACAGATTGAAAACTTATTTACTGTCTTACAATTGAAATGTATACCATATATTTCATTTTCACATTTTAAAATTTCATTAAATTCGACTTTGATTGCTTTATTTTCTTTCTTTACTGGTTTAATATTTAACTTATTACATATTTTTTTCATTAACTGTAGGTAGGCTTACAATGTATAATAGTACAGAATTATTAAAAGCTACTTTTATTTCTGAGAAGTCCATTGCTTCTTCTATATCTTCGAATAATATACCTTTATTATTTATTATTTTTTCGATTACATTTACTTCATTTCTTGATAAAATATAGGAGTTTATAATGTTGGCTTTTGCCCAATGTAAAGCGTACGTAATATTTTTTATTTCATCTTTTACTATATCTAATCTGTATTTTGTATTGAAAACAATTTCCTCTATTACATTTGTATTTTCTTTTACAATTTTACTTATGTAATTTGTTCTATTTATTATATCTTCGATTTTATTGACTAAAAGGTTATTTATAACAGTTTGTTTATTATTATTTTCAAGTGCGTTATTTATTTTTTCCTTGATTATATCAAAGTCGTGATCATAGGGAGTGCCTGCTATGAACTTCCAAGCGCTTCCAAGGAATTCAAGCGATCTTTTAGCTTTATGCTGATTGGGGATTAAACGTGAAAGGACTGATCTAATAGATGAGATTTCTTGAGATAGAAGATAGAAACTGGGATGGGAAGTTACAAGGTTTTCTCTCATGTACGATTCTATGTTACTCAAGGCTTGCGGATATACGGATAAGCCTATTTCATGAATTAGTTTGTAAGTCCCTGTTTGTATTCTAGATGTTCCGGTGTTAAAGTCACTAGTCTTGCGTTCGTGTAGTCCAGTATTTGTACGTCACCTAAACAGTCAGTCAGTAAAAGTAATAATATGATGATCCTCATCTTTTGGGTGGTGGCGGCCGTTTGCTTCTGCTACAAGGGGGCCCTTGAATTGTCCACACCCCTGTTGTTTTACACTACACCTCACTGCGACCTTGCTTTTCAACAAAGTCCTTCTCGACACTACTTAAGGGTCTCTTTTTTTTCGACACTACTTGAGGGTCTTTTGTTTTTTTCCGAATGTTTTTTTTTTTTGGCCCAACTTAAGGGCACTATAATCACTCTGCGTTCGCGACGGGTTCCGGGACATAGGCAATATACGATTTTTTTTGCGCTACTTAAGGGCTTAATCGATTTTAAACTCACGAATGAAAATTGCACTACTTTAGGGCTTCTACTTTCAAACGCGCTACATATGTCCCTGCTCGGGCGCCAATTAAAATCCGGTTGGTTAATTTATTTAAAAAAAGACATTTATTAATCAAACTAGCAGCGGTTCTGCCAACCAAAAAGAACTGACATACATTATAGCTTATCACCACCTTAAATACCTAATAAATGCTGTCACTGCAATTTGGCACCTTGATGTGGAGAGCGCGTCGATCGTGGGAATATTGCCGACGTTGGTATTTGATGACCGGTGCGACGGTCAGCAGACTTGCTGACTCAATGACTCGAATGCGGCGTGTGTTGGATTTGCCTGCGCGTGTTTCCGTTGCATATTATGTTGCGTTAACTTATACACAGCTACACAGAAATCATTCAATTTTGCTGAAATTGTGAATAGTGAACTTCTGAACGGATTAGCTGATTTAGATAAAATTTCAGAGCCAGACTAATTACATAATGCGTTACAAGATAGGCTAATTTTGTTCATGGTTCATGAAGTTTGACTTCAATTTGCACAACAAGTGAACATCGCGCGCAGGTACTTAGATAAGATTTCCAAGAACTTTTTTTTTTATGAATCGCTTGATATCCCTCCACGTTGTGTGTAAATGGTTGAGAAAACAACGTAATGTCCGTCCGTTTTGCTGCAGCACATATTGATAATTCAAACTTCAACATATATGCACACAGTCAACAAATTGTACTCATTATGAGTAGGGATGAGAATGAGAGATTGGGATAGGCATCAATGACAAAAGAAAATTCAAATTCTTCTCTGAGTTCTGGTTCGAGCAGTCTTATTGTTGTTTTAAATTTAAAAGTGCGGAGTAAACATTTATTCGAAATAGTCTTCAGTGCATAGTTTCCTGTTCGCCATAACCATTAATAAGTCGCAAGGACAGTCGCTAATGGTAACTGGGCTGGACTTGACAAATGCATGCTTCTCACACGGCCAATTGTACGTTGCAATGTCGACGGCAAAGGATCCAGGGCAGTTATACATTGTCGCTAATGATGTTTCTGAAACAAAAAATGTAGTCTACAAACAAGTTTTATAATAAAAAATAATAGAAAGTTTAATTTTCTTGGCGTTTTACTATTTTAAACACATTTCTTCAGGATATTTTGAAAAAACTATATTTTCACTACAGGTAAAGTACCGGTTAAAAAAACAAACCCAGGCAAAGCCGGGTACGAAATCTAGTTTCTTTACAATTTAAAAAAAATTTGGTCACTTTATAACATTTTTCAAACATAAAACCTAGCATTATACTCTTTTTTAGACGAGATGTATACGTTCATCTTAGCCAGAAATGAAGTACATATGATAGAGATGCCCAACTTCTACCTCCCTTGCCCCTTAAGAATCTTGACAACAATTTGTTATATTGTTGCCTAAAGCCAAATTGACAGGGAACGGCATTTACGTTATTTCGTGAATAATTGTCACTCAAATTGGTCGGTGGACTAAGGGGCAATCAGCTTTGAAGTTGGGCATCTCTAAAATACTTCATTTCTGATTTTAGAAATACAAACGTCAACCAAACAATTTAGGTGTCGCCTACTTATGTCTACTTATGCATTTATGAATACTTTTTTGACAATGCTGACCTGCTGTAAACTTGCGGCAGTATTCGTGTTCATAAATGTATTGCCAGAATATCTTGTGTAGTGCAGGGTCAATAATGTTGCAATTATGAACTCGGCCATTGTAAAAAAAATGGAAAAATAAGCTAACCGCAAAAATGACTTCAAAAACGTAAGCCAAAGCTAAGCAACCTTCTTGACTTTTGCTCGTCTTAACTTTCTCTAGCATTTTCTGAAACTCACCTAAAACGTATTTTTGCCAAATCAACTGTCCTGCAAGAGACACCTTGTTGTCACTCACCCTCTCCCCTCATTCTTATACATACAGATCCAATTGTTAGCGGTTTACAACTAGTTCGCTCCAGAATTCTGATTGGCTCCACTTCTCACTCGTACGGCGACCTGTAACCAACTAATCCTCGTTATTAATTGTTGCATACTTCACAAGTCATTCCAAAAGAATGTGAAAGTACTCGTTCCTTCAATTTTCTGAACATGCTCGAATTGCTTTTAATTTCGTCGGATTAAAATTCTTCAGAAGTTTGAAGGGCAGCTTCGCCTTGTCACATCTTCGAATTGCGCGAAAAACGTTCACTTTTCCAGTTTTCATTAAGTGCTCTTTGAAGACGAAAACAAAAAAGTTTTGATGGAATTTTACCAGACGTTGTTAATCCTTGGTGCATGACTTAAGGCTTACGACGTGGAAGTCGTCTCTGGATTAGAGGGGCTCAAATGGTGTAATTTTACTGTTTTCAGTGAAATTTCTGGAATTAAAACGAGATGAATGTTCTGATCTGATCCGCATTGCCTTAAGCCATCTCTTTTACAGTTGATGCAGTATTTTTTAGAGTTTCGTAAGAAAGTGATACGATACCGTTCGTGGATTGTGGAGACTACTTGTGACTTATGACGAGCAGGGAGCATTCAATAAGGACAAATTAGACGCGCCATATGACGTTCAAATTTGTATCAGAAAATTGAATCACAGATAGGAAAGTACTGTACGAAGAGAAGGGGTTTCAGAGGCAAACCACAAGTACTATATTGTCATATAATGAATGTAAACGGGAAATGGTCTCTATCCTTGTCTTTAGCGAGAAGACAAAGATAAGAAACAAGACACGTCAATTTTGTTGGCGTCTAGTATTAAGTCAGTCTTAAGTTTGGATTGGACCAATAAAGTGTATCAATCTTATTACTCTCTTTTATTTCGAATTTTTTATGATAAATGTTGCACACAAGAGAGGTACAACATCACTATATTTTTTACATAGTTGACGATATACTCCAGAGATTGTGTTTATTTGGGCGCAAACCCATAGCCCATGCGGATAATATTGCCTATAGACAACGTTGTTCATATCAGCTCCAAAGTCCGATGTTTTTTCTAAACTAGGTACATACGGAGTGTGCTAACTGAATTTCATGACAATAAGCATTGCACCGCAATTAGAAGAAATGAAGTTAGTTTAGAGATGCCCAACTTCAAAGCTGATTGCCCCTTAGTCCATCGACGAATGTGAGAGGCTTTTTGACAGTTACTCATGAATTTTTGACAGTTATTCGCGAAATAACGTGAATGCCGTTCCCTGATTGGTCAACTTGGTTTTAGAAAATGGTGTAAAAACGGCCGTCAAAAATGTTAAGGGGCGTGGGTGATAGAAGTAGACTGTCTCCGTAAAACTTCATTTCTGGCGATTACTTGCGAGTTGATTTTCTGAGTTACTACGTGATTGGAAAAAAAAATCAACAATTGATTCTGCTCTTGAATTTATTTTGTCCGTTAATGCGAGTTGTCCGCTAAACAGGGTGTCCGCCAATGAGAGATTTCACTGTTCTTCATTGTGAACGCATGCTTATGTATTCTATGTTCCGGAGCCAACTGTACACATTAAATAAAGTGGTTAATATACAATAACAATCCTGTTTAACAATGCTTTGAATAATGCACATTATCCGGATCATTGGAAAACTTGCGATTGTGCAACCCATATCCAAGAGAGGCAAAGGTTCTTCGAATCCCTGCAACGTCCTGTCAATTAGTCTCCTTCCGAACATCAGCAAGTTATTCGAGAAGGTGATAAATAGAGCTCTGATCAACTGGACTAAGGACAAAAATATAATTCCGGATTACCAATTCGGTTTCAAAGCGGGGCATGACACTATTCATGCCGCGTCGAAACTGGTGTCGGATATCCAATGGAACAAGAGCCAGAAGCAATGTACGGGTGCCTGCTTGATTGACCTGGAGAAGGCCTTTGACACCCCATATCCAAGAGAGGCAAAGGTTCTTCGAATCCCTGCAACGTCCTGTCAATTAGTCTCCTTCCGAACATCAGCAAGTTATTCGAGAAGGTGATAAATAGAGCTCTGATCAACTGGACTAAGGACAAAAATATAATTCCGGATTACCAATTCGGTTTCAAAGCGGGGCATGACACTATTCATGCCGCGTCGAAACTGGTGTCGGATATCCAATGGAACAAGAGCCAGAAGCAATGTACGGGTGCCTGCTTGATTGACCTGGAGAAGGCCTTTGACACCGTATGGTTAGAAGGTCTTTTTTACAAGCTCAATCGGCTAGGCATTAGCAAACCACTGCTGTACCTACTGTGTAACATGCTTACCGGTAGACGGTTTGTTGTCAAGAATGGCAATGCGACTTCCGCAGGTCAAATATGGTCTCCGATAGGGTGCCTTTAATTCGCCGACCCTGTTCAACATTTACTTGTGCGATCTGATAAATTCTCTTCCTCACGTTATTGCGTACGCCGACGACTTGATTGTGTACAGATCAGGCAAAAAGATCGAGGACATCACTACTCTCATGCGGGTGACTTCGATTCATTCATGAGAGATTGCGATGACTGGAAGTTGAAAATCAACTTTCAGAAGTCGGAAACCATACTGTTCAGGATGCCGTTGTATAAGGCTTCGGCGGATACGAAAAAGAATTGGCGAAAGGTCTCTATTGTTGGACGACACGGGCAACCACTGGTGCAAAGGACTGTAGTCAGATACCTGGGGATCTGGCTAGATCAGTATCTATATTTTAACAAACATGTAGATGCTGCTCTGGCCAAGGCCCGAGGAGCCTTTGTTCTTACAAAGAGACTGTTTTACAACAGCCAACTCGATGAGAGGGTGAAGGTTATCTGCTACATGGCCCTCATCCGGTCAATGCTTACCTATGGCTGTCCCGTGTGATTCAACGTGAGTGCAAGCTTGATGGAAAAGATTCGGTTGTTTGAGAGGCCTTGTCTTAGGGCTTGCCTTCGCCTTTATCGAACTCCAGAGTCCCAGTACAAAAAATTCTATTCCAATGAGGTCTTATACAACAGGGCGAACCTGATAAGAGTGGACAATTTCCTAGTGAAGTTGATTCGAGGTCATACTGCCTGAGTGATGAACTCGGTCAATAACCTGATCTCGGGGGCTTACTACCCCAATACACAATACCACGAAAGGGTTCGCCACAACGGCTTCGTCCCCTAAGAAGCCTTTCTCCATTTAGACAAGAACGGACTGTTACAAGATATAAATGCGGTACCGCTCATCTACCACATCGCCAGATCAACTGTGGATGGGCGACTCAACTACGACCGTTCCGTAGCACAACTAGCTGAGGAGGGTCTCCTCCGGTTCAGCGGTATCAAGGAGAGATGTTCGGGATGTTGCAATGCAACACCGAAAATTCTGGTGACTGGGGAGAGGGGAAACTCCCTCGTCGAACCCTTTAGACCCGGTATAGAAAGGGTAGTACGTATCCCCGATAGAGGGAGCAGTCGGCTACTGTCTTGCAGCAATTGAGATGCAAATCTATGAGCGGTAAGCTATTCCCGACCTACATAGCCTAGGGTAGTTTTTAAGGTAGCTTGTAAGTTGTAAATAAATACAAAAAAAAAGACGAATACTTGTCTTGCGTACCTTTGTGTATACAATGTATATATAAAGTATATATATATACACATGCATATATCATCATATATACATGTGTATATGTATGTAGTTTAGCTTAAGTTAGTTTTTTTTTTTTTTTTTAGGTAGTTATTTTTAAGGTAGTGTGTAAGTTATTATTATTATTTTTTTTGTAAACAATTTTTCTTAATACTTAAATGTACAGTTAGGATAATTAGTCTTAATCATATGAATTTTTAGTTTAAGTCGAAAGACATATTATAATTTTAAGTTTAGCTTAGAGTGCCCACGGAGGGCCAGTAAGTTAGAAATAGTAACAATGTTCGTCCAACTAGTTTTAAGCATTTTTGTCTAGTATGTAAGTTTATCGGATTATTGAAATAAAAATGAATTAAAAAAAAAAAAAAACATTCAATGAGAAACTTAACGAAACAAATCATTTCGAAATTGCAAAAAATTTGGGGAATCATGCGCTGGTCATACCGATAGGCAAATAACAATGTAACGAAGTTCCATGAACACATGGTTGTCTGTGATTTTTTTTCGAAAATAACATATCTCAATGAGCAAAGCTCAGCCTAGCTGTGTCTGCATGAATGCAACCATGTCAAGCTCACATCACAAGAGTTCTAAGAAAATTGGCAGACGCAGATGCAATGCTGACAAAGACCCTAACACGAATCCAACCCAGAGACTCCTTACGCCCGAAATCGATCTCAGATTCGGCAGCAGTCGTCTCCATTACACAAAGCAAAACCAGAAAATCTCTGCAAACAAAATCAATACTAGGCTAAGCCCTTCTAGACACCGCTCCGCCTGGTCGGTCGGCACTGATTTGCTCGGTCGTTAATGCGTGGCTACCAGAGATGACCTTAAATTTACGAACTCAAAGTGATTTCCTACAAAATTCCAGGATATCCCCTCGACTTGCGAAGGATTATATTAATCCTTTCTCGTTTTTCTCTTGTCTCTGGTAAATTTTTAAGAAATCCCTCACCTCGTGTATGGTTTCCTTTTGGTGCCTTCCGAGAAATCGAAAATCACACAAATCCGGCAGTTCGTCCTTAAAGTTTTGTTTCCCGAAACAGGACACGGGGCGAACCTCCCTGCTCGCTTGTTTGTTTTCACTGTCTCTTAACTCGTTCCTCTTGCTTTCCTGCTTCTTTTGCTGCCTTTTCTGCTTTGAAGGAAAAAAGTTTTGTTTTGCCAATACCCCCAAGACATGAAAGGTCGAAGGAGAGGCAGTCCCTTTTCCATCGAACAAGGGTTTCACTTGTGAGGAATCATGTTAGGGCCGGAGAGTTTCGTCGATATTTGAAAGGATATTCCATTGGCCGTATACAACATGCTCGGTTACAAGTCTCGGGGACTTGCATAAGTTTTGGTCTCGTACCACATCCTCTCGAGAGATGACTGAAGTTTCCTGTTATCGATGCTGTGCTGGGGGAAGGTGTCAGATGACAGGCGCACCCCTGTGGGGTTCATCGGCTGATTGATACGAATGAAAGACTGTTTGGTATCAGGACCAGCTACGGTTTGTGAGACTCAACGAGATGTGGAATGCATGGGATTTAAATTGATTTGTGGTTGGAGGAGAAACAACAAATTGGGGATCCTTGGTTCATCTGGGATTTTGACGGGGGGACTTTGAAATGAAGGCGAAGGCAGGCTTTGCTGCAAGGAACAGTCGGGAAAGTTGCGGTTGAATACATACTTTGTCAAATTATTCAACTCTGCTTGGATTTTGAAGGGGAAGTGCAGACATCTCCTGCTTCCTACAAGCCGGAGTCTGTGCTGTGGCATTTATACTCATAAAATTCAGAAAAATGAATTAAAAAGATTTCATTCTTTATTTGAATCGATAGTACGGTCCATATAATTTAATGTTTGAAGATTATTTCATGCAAATGTTGACCTGTTGTCCAATTGTCCAATTTTGGCATACTCTTTCCAACATTTCGGTCGGTATCTCACGAATAAATGCTTCAATGTAGTCTTCCAATGCGTCAATTGAAGCGGGCTTGTCTGTATAGACACGTGCTTTAACATAGCCCACAAAAAATAGGCTAAAGGCGTTAAGTCGCACGATCTAGGTGGCCAATTGACCGGTCCCGAACGTGAAATACAATTTTCACCGAACTCGCCTCTCAATGAGTCCATTGTTGCGCGTGCTGTGTGGCATGTGGCACCGTCTTGTTGAAACCATATGTCATGCAAGTCAAAAGCAGTTTGAAAGTTGGATATCATCTCACGGTAGCGCTCACCATTCCCAGTTTCGTTACAATTCGCATCATCTTTGAAGAAGTACGGTTCAATGATGCCACCAGCCCATAAACCGCACCAAACTGTGACTTTTTCTGGATGCATTGGTAGCTCTTGCAATGCTTCTGGCTGATATTCGACAATTCTGCTTATTTACGTACCCATTGAGCCAAAAATGAGCTTCGTCTTAAACTGACCATAAAATGGAAGAAGCGCGCGATGAACAGAGCACGCATTTTGATAATAAAATTCAATAATTTGCAAGCGTTGTTCGTTTGTAAGACGATTCTTGGTTAAATTATAGACCAAACTGAAGATATTTGACAGTAAAACAAAACACGAAACGTGCGTCAGCTGTTTAAACCAGTGTTGCCAAAAAGATAATAGCTAAACAATCACCCTTTATAATACTACTGTACATGCTTTTCTTAAATAAACGTTAAAATTTTGAAAAAAAAAACCCGCACGAATTAAAATATTAACCCACAGAAATAGACAATTTGATGATATGTCCCGACTTCTAAATATTTCAGATATATTTGATAATTATTGTAAAGTGCGCCCAAATACCGGTACTAACTGCTTGATTAAAACAACTAGCTAACTAACTAGGCAGGGCTTGGATTCTAGAGGTATCTGCCAAAAGAAAGATAAAGACGTACAGACGGCAGGGCAATTACGCGAAAGATGCCTGTCGGAAATGAAATTGGTGATCTAGTTGAATTTGAATGTATTTCTCAAAAATCTATCATCGCACTTAGTAGTCAGCCCTTAAACTTTTTTTTTATGTTCATTTGGTCCATCAAAATCCAATATTCCACTTTTGAATAGAGAATTTAAATTATTTGATTAGTTGAAATATATAGAGCATAAATTGTAGGCGTTATTTAGTTAAATTCTTACGTAATAGATATAATTTACAATAATAGCGAAAAAATTTGACATTGGAGTCCAGTCCATCAGATCCAATTTTTAACCTTTCAATAATAGCTATAACTAGCCCCTAATTAAACTGAGTAGTGGATGCTCATGCAGTTGGAAACTGTGGTCGTCAACTTTTCAGTAGTCCGGCTGACCTTCTGAGAATTAGAATGAGGACTATACTAAAATGCAGCAGGATGACACCCATAACATAAATGCTGGTGGCGTTGAAGTGACTAAGCAGTGAACAAAGATTGAAACCAATCACATTATTAGCAGTTTTCCACATCAAAAACGGAATGCGCCAAACTATTTGACAAGTAACTTAATAAGGGTGGGGAGGAGAAGCCATATGGACTACAAAACATTAATGACTATAGAGTGGAAAGGGCAAGATCATCTACAGCGGAAAGCACTATAATGGTAAAGGTGTTACGACTGTTTAATGCCATGCCTGACGATGATAAATCAGAAACAAACTGTAGAATTTTCAAAACAAAATGTATTGAAATTATAAAAAGAAGACATATTTAGAACTTTTAGTAAATTGTAAAATGTAATAAAAATGAAATGTAAATTATAAAGTATACCAATACTAATAAATACTTAGATCTTTTTAAAGATCTTTAAAATAAAACCAACATGGCATTTAAAAGGTTATGTAAAGAAAAAAAGAAACAATTCTATGAAAAAGAGGCTCTTTCACTTACATGTTGTAGGAATACAAAAGAATTTTGGGCGGCGATTAAAGAATTCAATGGTAAAGTGCCACGAATAAGTGTTGAGTTAAATGCACACTCTTTAAGGAACCATTTTCAAAACTTACTTAATCCGATGAGCAGCTCGTTGCCGACTTACTATGCGGCACCCTTAAACCAAAACGAATTACTTGACACACCATTCTCCAGTGTTGAAGTTCATTCTGTCCTGAGTAATCTAAGTGATCATAAATCGTCAGGTCCTGAAGGGATTCCTGTAGAACTATTTAAATACGCTACAGATGAACTCAAGGACAAATTGACATCAACATTTAATGAAATATTGAACGCAGGAATTATACCACCACAACTTAAAGAAACAATAATATTTCCCATGCATAAAAAGGGAAATATAACCGACCCGGCCAATTACCGAGGGATATCTCCGCTAAACACATCTTTTAAGCAACCGAATAGCTCGATGGATTGAAAGTCAAAAACTTATCCGTGAAAATCAAGCTGGTTTTCGTTCAGGATATTCAACCGTAGACAATATTTTTGTGTTGCAGAACATTGCTAGAACAAAAAAAGAAATTATTCGCTTTCTTTGTGGATTTCAAGGCAGCTTTTGATACGGTCGATCGGAGAGCTCTATTCTACAAACTTTACACCATCGGAATGAGTTTCAAATTGGGAAGAGTTCTTGAAAATATGTATGAGGGTAACCGCGCAGCAGTCTGGTGTGGGTCAGATGTTTCAGAATGGTTTGAGACCAATATGGGAGTAAGACAAGGATGCCGTTTAAGCCCTCAACTGTTTTCATTGTATATCAATGACTTAACGGACTTTCTACCAAGCGGAATTGAGTTTGCTGGGGTGACAATAAAAGCGCTTCTGTTTGCTGCTGATGAGATTTTACTAGCGAATTCAGCCGAAATGCTGCAACTGCTGATAAACCGTCTCTATATGTATTGTCTAAGGTGGAACTTAACGGTTAACCTATTAAAATCAAAAGTGATGATTTTCAAACAGGGAGGTGGTAGACTGTGTCGAAATGAAAGTTGGCACTACAACGGGGAACCAATTGAAGTGGTGAAAAAGTACAAATACCTTGGAGTGACAATCACTAAGAACCATAACATGGATTTTCACTTGAAGGACAAACTTATTAAGGCGAAAAGTGCAATATGTGCTACCTGGAAAAGGTGTTTCTCACATAATCTAGTTGAGCATAGCGTTAAATATAAAGTCTTCGTTGGTGTTGCAGAATCGGTATTGATGTACGCAGCTCAATCTTGGGGACATACGCAATATGAGTCTGTAGAACAACTTCTAAGATATTACATCAAACGAACCTTTGGTTCACCAAGAACGACGCCTAACTATATGGTAATAATAGAAACAGGAATATCGCCATTATTCGTCAAGACACTGAAGCTGCATATTGGTTATGTAATGAAAGTTCTTGAGATGCCTGATGAAAGACTGCCAAAAATTGTCGCTATGAAAACCATACAAAAAAGAAATCTTCGGTTTAGGAAACTGGAAGAGCTTGCAGGTTACTGTGGGATGCAATTCCATTTCACGACGACTAACCCCAGGTTATTAAAAGTTATGCTCTACGAACTTATCTCCAAAGTAGACGAACAATATAGAAAAGATTGTATTAATATGGCTACATCCTCCGTACATCGATCACCATACAGTTGCCTCAACCATAATTTATGTGAACGAAATTATTTCAATAACAATAACAGTGAAGAACTCATATCTACCATTTTCAAGATGAGAGGAGAACTCGTTAATTTAAATTATATCCCACATCGTCCCGACTTGCCGATCTACTGCAGTCTTTGCAACCTATCAGAGAGAGAAGACATTGTGCATTTTATTGATAGATGTCCAGTCCTTAAGGAATTGCGCAGATTTTATCTAGGCAGTGATGTTAAATCGGTATCTGAGGTCAGAGACCTTTTAACTACTTTTAAACTATTATAAAAAGTCAATCAAATATAGAAAAAATATTATAAACGAAGAGTTTTGAAATTCATAAGCGAAAGCTGCATATGTGTAAACATGTATATTAACTTGTTATATGTACCTTATAATTATTCGATAACAAACTTATTTCTTTTTTGATTATTATAGTAATGTCAATCAGGCAGACGGCAAAAGCCATGCTCTTACGATTTATGTAAGAAAAACAAAACCACAACTTGTAATGATGAATAGGTACAATAAATCTATCTCTATCTATCTAATAAATACGAGGGGCGTTATATTCTCGGTATCGATATGAAGGAAAATGCGAATTCAATTTAAATTGTTTTTATTTTTCAATATAATCCCCCCTAACATCAATGCATTTGTTACATCTTGAGATAAGCTTTTTCAAACCCTCAAAAAAATAAATTTCCTCTTTCTCTGCAAAATACCCATTTATTGCCGACTTGAGTTCCTCCTCATCGGAAAATCCTTTTCCACGAAGACATTTTTTCAAATCCGGAAACAGGAAATAATCACTAGGGGCAAGGTCTGGACTATAGGGTGGGTGTTGGAGTTCTTCGAAACCACAATCTCGCGCAGCAGCCTTGGAAACTCGCGCCGTTGTGAACAGGAGCGTTATCATGAAGAAGCACACCCCGTCTTTTCTTTTTAATTTCCTCCCGCAAATTATGCAAAGTGGAAGCGTAGGATGTGGCGTTGATGGTTTCACCTTTTTTTTTGTACTCAATGAGCAAGATTCCCTTTGAGTCCCAAAAAACTGTGGCCATGAGCTTCCCGGCAGACGGAGTGACTTTGAACTTCTTCGGGGGGTCTGTTCCTTATTTATGCTACTGCATAGGCTCTTGTTAGGGTCATAGTGGTGGACCCATGTTTCGTCACCAGTAACAATTCGATCCATAACACCGTCCACGTTCTCACTATACATCTCCAAAAGCCCTCTACAGCATACGATTCTCACTTTGTTCTGAGGAGCTGTGAGCTTTCGTGGCACCCACCTTGCACTGTCCTTTGAAAGGTTAAGATGGTCAAGGAAAATGGTGTGAATGGTACCAATTGAAAGCTTGGTGATCTCTGCCATCATTTCACCTTTATACGGGCATCCTCAAGAACAAGTTTTTCGACTTCTTTACAGCTTCACCCCGATACCGAGAATATAGTGAACTGTTTGAACGCCTGTAACTCGTCTGCAGTCTGTTTTGCCAAGGGATAAGAAGAATGACGCGGATTTCTTACACACGTTAGGAAGCATGCGCTTGCTCTGTCTGCATCCTGGAGAGTCATGCCACATCCGGTTGTGTTCTCGAGAGGCCCAACCATAGATGGAAACCCTAACGACACAGGTAGACCCAGCGCAGGTTCAGGTCCAGAGAATGTCTCCTCTGATCCGTATCTAGCAAGGTCATCGGCGATCTCATTTCCAGCGATCGTGGTGACTCGGGTCCCAGACAAGTCTGTCGATCAAATTCAGAGAGGACTTGCATTCCTGAACTATCCTGTGGTTGAGCAAGGCCCTAAGTTCAGCTTGGCTGTCACTACAGACACAGATATGTGACAGGGCGTGACTGATACACTAGTCATCGATCACGTCTAGAGCTGTGTGCCCTTTTGAACTAGGCACGATCCGACAGACAGAACGACTACGTCATCCGCATAAGCCCGGGTGTGGATTTTAGAGCCATTGAGCACATCAAGCAGAGAGTCAAGCTCCATAGTAGAGGAGATAGGACAGCCTTATACGGATAGGACGGCCTTATACGCCCTTATATACCCACAGTCCGCATCCGCAATTATAGTTATATTTATTAGCATTGTTTGGATCCACAACACAAATGATTCATAAACACCGTGTTCTCTGCCCGAGTTGCGCATCCCATCAAAAGTCGCATTGTCAAGAGCATGTAAATGTCATCGATGTAAATGTCCAACGAGTAAATGTCAACGAGTGCAGTTTCGCATGATTTTCCGCGCAGAAACAGAGGACGTAGTTGCAAAGCAGTTTTGCTCACGTGAAGCTCAACCAGCCTTTCCATGCTTTTCAGCAGAAAGGAAGATAGATTGATTGCTCTGAAGCTCTTGATGAGTGAGTAAGGGGGCCGACTCTTGGTAAGGGGGCTACTGTGCCAGACTGGCTGTGAAAATTCTTTTCAAAACCGGCAGTAGTTGGTCAATGCCATCGGTACCTGGAGACTTGAAACTGTCACGCAACGCATTCATAAGGCATCTCGATTCTTAAAACTATTCGACAGCTGACCAACTTCAAACTACTAATTGCAAACGCAAGGGAACTCGACAAAAGATGTGTGTGTGTTGAGGCTATGTGAGGGCTTGCACCCGTTTAATAATTCATATTCTGTTTGTTGACGAAATGCGCTCCACCATTGAAGATGATCTTGCGATGAAATAGGTTATTCTTCCAACATTTTTAATGCCCAACCCGAGACTGTGAGTCGGATTCGGAATTTTATTAAATTTAAATTAGACTCTTTTTGTTCGAGAACGGTGATGATGTTGTTTTTATTGACACTGTGGTCATTGGTTTAAGGGTGAAAATTCGAAGTCGTCGAGTTCCGATTCGCCAACCCTTTATAATGACATGAGTCTACCTAGGCACCCATGTTTCGCCGGTCTATAGAGGATGGGCAACGTAGAGTGAATGGACAACCTAGATCCGGCTTTAAGTCCACATCAGGAGCCCCCGAGTCTCCTAGGCACCCATGTTTCCCCGGTCTATAGAGGATGGGCAACGTAGAGTGTATGGACAACCTACATCCGGCCTTAAGTCCACATCAGGAGCCCCCGAGTCTCCCAGGCACCCATGTTTCCCCGGTCCATAGAGGATGGGCAACGTAGAGTGAATGGACAACCTAGATCCGGCTTTAAGTCCACATCAGGAGCCCCCGAGTCTCCTAGGCACCCATGTTTCCCCGGTCTACAGAGGATGGGCAACGTAGAGTGTATGGACAACCTAGATCCGGCTTTAAGTCCACATCAGGAGCCCCCGAGTCTCCTAGGCACCCATGTTTCCCCGGTCTACAGAGGATGGGCAACGTAGAGTGTATGGACAACCTTGATCCGGCCTTAAGTCCACATCAGGAGCCCCCGAGTCTCCTAGGCACCCATGTTTCCCCGGTCTACAGAGGATGGGCAACGTAGAGTGTATGGACAACCTAGATCCGGCTTTAAGTCCACATCAGGAGCCCCCGAGTCTCCTAGGCACCCATGTTTCCCCGGTCTACAGAAGATGGGCAACGTAGAGTGTATGGACAACCTAGATCCGGCTTTAAGTCCACATCAGGAGCCCCCGAGTCTCCTAGGCACCCATGTTTCCCCGGTCTATAGAGGATGGGCAACGTAGAGTGTATGGACAACCTAGATCCGACTTTAAGTCCACATCAGGAGCCCCCGAGTCTCCTAGGCACCCATGTTTCCCCGGTCTATAGAGGATGGGCAACGTAGAGTGTATGGACAAAATAGATCCGGCTTTAAGTCCACATCAGGAGCCCCCGAGTCTCCTAGGCACCCATGTTTCCCCGGTCTATAGAGGATGGGCAACGTAGAGTGTATGGACAACCTAGATCCGGCTTTAAGTCCACATCAGGAGCCCCCGAGTCTCCTAGGCACCCATGTTTCCCCGGTCTATAGAGGATGGGCAACGTAGAGTGTATGGACAAAATAGATCCGGCTTTAAGTCCACATCAGGAGCCCCCGAGTCTCCTAGGCACCCATGTTTCCCCGGTCTATAGAGGATGGGCAACGTAGAGTGTATGGACAACCTAGATCCGGCTTTAAGTCCACATCAGGAGCCCCCGAGTCTCCTAGGCACCCATGTTTCCCCGGTCTATAGAGGATGGGCAACGTAGAGTGTATGGACAACCTAGATCCGGCTTTAAGTCCACATCAGGACTCCCCGCTCTTTTTCGAGCTATGAGCGCCACCTCCATAGTGGACATCCTCTGTTGCGTTGTTCCTAAGCCTCTGAGATGTTCAAGCACTCCACATGTCAAATAGGAATGTCCTGCTTGCAGAGGTTTGCTGCTTCAGATTTGATTTGAACTGTGGTCTCCGACATAGTAGAAGAGCTCGGCAAAGAACCTACGCAGCGGTAGGACTAGTCTTAAGTTCTCCCAGAACTGTGAGAGGGCTCTCCACGACTGCATGCACTCCAAATAGAATTCTTCCCTTTTGACGACCACTTTGGAAGCCCTGCAGCAAAGCGCCTCATAACTAGATCGACCCAAAATCAGGATAAAAGCAAACGAAAAAATAGTCTGAATTACCATATCCTTTGCAGCATTATCTCTCCAGTTTTGGAATACCTATTGGAACGGCATCAAACTGCTGCAGCATTCCTTGACACTTATCACGCTCCTCAAGGGGAGTTTTTAAGGTTGACATTGCGTCCCTCCTTCGTCCCGTTCGACGGGGATAAGTAGTAAACTAATAAAAACCCCTTGGTTTCCACATACATCTGCATTCTGTCAATTTGCCAACGACACATATGCCCGATGCTCGCCTCCTCTGCAGTTGCATTAAAGTTCAAAACCCGCTTAGCAGGACAAAGCCAGGACAACAGAAATAAAAATGGAATAAAATCTGAAAAAAAAGCGAAATGGATGAGTATACTCAAAACAAGTAGCAGGGGAATCGAATACGGAAAAATTTTAAATCACTGAAAGGACTCGAGAGCAACAGAGCACCACAGCAGCACAACAGCAGAGCATCAGAGCATCGGATCATCGGAGAGCCAGCAACACAAGCAGCACTTAGATTCCCTCATAGACCTTGGTATTTGTATTCCCATCGTTTTGGCAATATCGCCAAGGAAGCGCTCTTAAGCTCAATCAAGCGTTTTATTCGTATATTTGCAGACACATTAAATGTGCATAGCAAATCGGTAAACATTAGCTTTGCTTATACGTATGCTCGAAGGCGAAATGGATTTGCCTGCGATATGCAGTCATCCTTCTCGTCGTTGTCACATGGCAGGGCTGGGGGAGGAGGAGGAGAAGTACTTGGTTCAGTCCCTTCGCCAGCAAGGTGGGTCGGATGAGGAATGCTGTTCATCTTTGTCGGGATGTGTGTGCGCGGCGCTCCATGTTCGAGAGAAAATCCGAGATTCCCAGCTCCTTTGCTGGCAGAGAGCAATGCCGTAGTACATGCTCAGCCAGCCATGCCATGCACATATGCAGAATAAACGTGTTTATGTGCTCCAAACACTGGGTGGCTCCACCAGCGCCAGCGCCACCGTCACCCTCCCCATCGCACAATCACAATCACTGCATCTCAATAAAGGATTATAAATATCCTGCAGAAATAGATTTAAAATATCGATGCGAATGCCTGTGCTGGGGGTTTGGGGCTTGTTGGATTTCACTTTCTCCTTGCATGTCAGGCGGGCGGGTGCATGGTGTGCGCCGCATACTCGACAGCCGGATGCTGGGTGAGCGTAATCGTGCATGCGACGAGTAGTCATGTGTCATATGCAGTTCCTTGAAGGACGCTCAACGTTCGACTGGCAAGGGGAATTTCAATAATCTAAATCACATGCAGTCGATTGAAAGTGGGAAATCTACCGAGAATCGAATGAATTCCAGTCCAGCCCACTCCAGATCCAGCTTCAGTTCCATTTCTGCATCTGTGGATGGATGCACGAATAAGCAGCAGTGCACAAGGACACTACACACTACACACACATGGAATTGATGGGATTAATTAGAAAGGCAAACAGACTCTCGGAATCCTGACGAATAAGTTACTCATCGATGTGGACAACCATTTCACCTGGACCCTCTGCTTGTCAGCTCGGCTCCTGTTTCTCGTTTTGATTGCTCCTGCAGGATGGGGTTGGGGGATGGCACGAGAAGACAGTGATACGGATAACAATCCATGTCCTGTCTGGTTATTGCATGGAATATAATTTTAATGAATTTTGAATAACCATTCGGAAATGTTTTTACAACGATGATGAGTGAACGATTGTGCAGGCGTCCCAGGGCGGCGCATCCAGTCTCGGGATGAAAACTGAACAATTTAATTCATTCAATTCGATTGAGAAGACAATTTTAACGGGAGTTCAATTCAATTACACGTCAGAGATTGGATTGTCTTATTTCCGGATTGGAAATTGATTTCGGGAATCGGTTGTTTTTTGCTTTTTTGCGCTTGAAAGATTTACGAAATATGGGTTTATGTGTTTGGGTAATGATCAGTTGCAATCGAATGGTAATGGGGTGAGGATTTGGTTTTAGAAGAAGATTGGGGGCTAATAAGCAAGATGAATAAGAGGGTTTGTGGCTACAGCAGCGGAAGGAACTTAAATTCAAAAGGATGTGATTGTTTGAGATGTGCACTCGACATGTACTCTTAAATTCTGACGTTAGGTCAGCACCATTTAGTCTCGGTGGTAGACATACGCATACTATATCTGGTTCCAAAAGCTGCAATGGGAAGAAGAATCAGATTGTGTTGCCGCTATGGTTCGACAAGGAGAGTCGTCGGAATCTCAAACCATTTACGACTCAGTTTTGTAGAGGTTAATTTAACGTTAGGACTAGTTTAGAATCAATTTATTAGTATTTAAACATTTAGTACTAGTTTAGTACTAGTTTAGAACTAATGTAGGAGATTAGACGACTGTATGGCGCAGTTGGTTAAGTGCCTGCATTTGGTTAGTGGGGTCCCCGGTTCGAATCCCAGTGAATGCAAAGTTAATACCGGTCGACCGATGGTAGATGTCTGACTGTGGGTATCACAATGGACCAACATGGTCTAAGTGTGCTGGTTTCCAGCAACAACCCCCTTACCCTACCTAGCCTAATCTAGTAATTTAGTACAAATTTAGTACTTTATTTATTTACCAACAATTTCATGTAGTGAAAGTCGAGGCTAAGTGGTGAACATCTGGGGTTACTTTGGCGTATCAAGGCAGATGGATACAGATCACCCAACACGTTCCCTCATTTGTTCAATTTTCCTAGGAAGAACATTCCTGACTATTGTAGAGGCCGAACTATTGTTCGCCTGCTTAGGTGTGAACGGATGAGAATGTCTGACGGGACGAGTATTGCGGGTGAGTTCATCGAGACGAAGAATGGAATTAGCTAGAGCACTTGAGAGTCTTTTGCTGAAATAGAGATGTGGCGTGAAGAAATTCAACACAGTAAGTAAGGTAAGGTTGGTGCTCAAGCGGGCTTACTGACCAGCGATACTTATTGTTCTATTTCCTGTGCTGTTCTACTAAGGGTGATTTTATAGCTATTATCTTTTTGGCAACACTGGTTTAAACAGCTGATGCACGTTTCGTGTTTTGTTTCACTGTCAAACATCTTCAGTTTGGTCCATAATTTAACCATGAATCGTCTTACAAACGAACAACGCTTGCAAATTATTGAATTTTATTATCAAAATGCGTGCTCTGTTAAGAAAGTTCATCGCGCGCCTCTTCCATTTTATGGTCAGTTTAAGATGAAGCTCATTTTTGGCTCAATGGGTACGTAAATATGCAGAATTGTCGATTTTGGAGTGAATATCAGCCAGAAGCATTGCAAGAGCTACCAATGCATCCAGAAAAAGTCACAGTTTGGTGCGGTTTATGGGCTGGTGGCATCATTGGACCGTACTTCTTCAAAGATGATGCGAATCGTAACGTAACTGTGAATGGTGAGCGCTACCGTGAGATGATGCCCAACTTTTTTTTAGCCCAAAATGCAAGAGCTTGACTTGCATGACATGTGGTTTCAACAAGACGGTGCCACATGCCACATGCCACACAGCACGCGCGACAATGGACTTATTGAGAGGCGAGATCGGTGAACATTTTATTTCACGTTCGGGACCGGTCAATTGGCCGCCTAGATCCTGCGATTTAACGCCTTTAGCCTATTTTGTGTGGGCTATGTTAAAGCTCGTGTCTATACAGACAAGGCCGCTTCAATTGACGCATTGGAAGACAACATTGAAGCATTTATTCGTGAGATACCGGCCGAAATGTTGGAAAGAGTATGCTAAAATTGGACTAAGCGGATGGACCATTTGAGGCGCAGTCAAGGTCAACATTGTTTTTTTGAAAAACTTTTAAAAAATCACCCTTCAGTAGTGGAGTCCAGTACCGTCATTTAGATTTCGATCCCATATATTTTTTATAATGGAATTTGGATGGTTTGTTTTTTATTCTAATCTAGTATTTAATAACGATGTCATGCATATCAGTAAAGGCTTAACTTTGGTAAAGTATGCAACGTATAGTTAGAGAACCGATTTTTGTTTAATCGACGAAATTTACCACAACAATATCACAAGATTGTTCTTTCGATGGTTGATGGTGAACCATGAACTAAGCCCGGATGAAATCATTGGTCTTAAAAGCGTCTTATAAATGAGAACCTTGGTATTGTGGGCCAAATGTTTTGAAGACAGTATCTTTTTTAGAAAAGTTGTGTAGCTTTTACTAGAAAATTTCTGGCGTGCTTATTTAATCTGAATTTGTTTTGGAACAAAACGCCTAAGTAAATATTTGGAACAGTCACAAACAGTGGAACAGTCACGTCTTCAATACATAAGCAAAGGTTTTTGCTTTCTTTAACTGCATTTCTATGCCATTTACCAGAAACGTTCCTCAAACAAGTTAGTCCAAATTTACTTGCATTAATGGTCAAACCCCATGGTTTTAAGTATGGCACAAAAGTGGGCAGCCTTATAGCTGAGGCTAAGATTTTGTGTGTCATCGGCGCACAAAAGAATTTCAGGTTCAGAATCTGTGGTACAAAAGGGCATATCGTGCGGGTAAATATTAAATAATTTCGGTCCCAGTGTTCGTTGGGCAACTCCTAATTTTATCGGAAATACATACGAATATTCGGAACCAAAAACAACAGAAATCTAGATTGAATGAAGCTTATTATCAACCTAATGAGGGGTCTAGGGCAGTTTAACCGTATGAGCTTGTAAATAAGTCATATTATTCCACTGGAACATGCGTTGGAAAGCTACTCTTATTGTACGTCATTTCAGTATATGTCATTCATTTGAAGCGAAAACAACAATAATTTTTTTTCACTCAAATGTGCCGAACTTTGTGCCTGAAAAAGTGTTTGGTGGGATCAGAAGGGTGTGCTGTATTATGAGCTGCTCAAACCGGCTGAAACCATCAATGGACAACTCTACCGAACACAATTAATCCGTTTGAAGAGAGCGCAGCTGAAAAACGACTGGAATATGCGACTAGACACGAGGCAATAATTTTCCATCATGACAACGCTCGGCCACACTTTGCTATTTCGGTTGCGTGGATGGGAAGTTTTACCCCAACCGCCTTATAGCCCAGACCTTGACCCTTCTGACTACCATTTGCTCCGGTCGATGCCGGTCAATTCCAGAACGCCGTCACTGAAATGCGGTTCACATCAGAGCAGAATATCAAAAATTGGCTTGATTCATTCTTGGCTGCCAAGCCGGCGCAGTTCTTTTGGAATGGGATCCCCAAATTGCCAGTAATATGGGAAAAGTCATAGCTTCAGATGGGCAATACTTTGAAAAATGCTTTTGTAAATGTTTTAGTTAGTTTTATATTTTATTGTGGCAAGAAGTTATAATTTTTGGATACAATTTTTGGGGTACAGAGGTTTGGTTTGGTACCTTACTACTACAATATTTGTACAATTTTTATTAAATATAATATCACAGATTAATATGCAATTCGAAGGAAACGCCACTAAAAACCTTCATTAAAACATAACAAGCCCGCAGGGGGAAGAGAGAAGCGGTTTCAACACTTGATTTCACACTAATAAAGTGATTAACAGGCAAATGATAAAGAAAACAGAAACAAAGAATGATGTATGAACAAACAAATAAATAAATATAGAATAAGTAAGTAAATAAATAAATAACTAAATAAATAAATTAAAAAATAAATAATAATATATAATAATAATAAATAATAAATAAATAAATATACAAACAATTTTTATATTGCACTCATTACGAGGCCAAGTTTGAAATCAAGTCGTTGTTAGATGTCGAACAAGAGATATTATATTGATAGTTTAGTTTTTGAAGCCTGTCTGAAACCATTTCAATGTTAGCCATTTTATGTAGTGCCTTTGTTGAGAAAAACCAGGGAAGATTGAGTATCATTTTGAGCAATTTGTTTTGTGCTATTCGCAGCTTGCGCAGATGGCTTTTTGCACACTTACCCCAGACCGGAGAACCGTAAAACATGATTGCTTGGAATATTGGAGCTGTGGTGTCAATCCGCTCTACATGACCTAGCCATCTTAAGCGTTGGATCCGAAGACGCTTAACTAGGTGCATGCCGCTGTACAGCCCGTACAGTTCGTGGGTGAATCTCCTTCTCCAGACGCCATCAATACAAACAAGACCAAAGATCGCACGCAGAACTTTTCTCTCAAAAAGACCAAGAGCTTCTTCATCCGCTTTCAATAGCGTCCATGTCTCTGCGCCATAGAGCAGGAAGGGGATGATAAGGGTGTTATATAAAGTCAACTTGGTGTTTCGAGGGATGGCTCTGTTACTCAATTGCCTCTTGAGCCCAAAGAAACAGCGATTGGCAAGAGTAATTCTGCGCTTGATCTCGGTACTGGTGTTATTGTCCCTGTTTACTGCAGAGCCAAGGTAGACGAAGTCCTCGACTACCTCAAAGTTTCTGCTGCCCATTATGACGCTCTGTCCGAAGCGTCGATGTTGTGCGTCCTTTCGTGATGACAGCATGTACTTTGTTCTGCCCTGGTTAACTGCCAAAACCCATTTTAGCCGCTTCCGCTTCAATGCTAGCAAAAGCCTCATTGACAGCTCGCTGTGTTCGTCCAATCACGTCAATGTCGTCCGCGTAGGCAAGCAGTTGAACGGACTTTTGGAAGATCGTGCCTCTGGTGTTGACATTTGAGTTTCGCACGATCTTCTCAAGTATGATGTTGAAGAAATCATTTGCCGCACTTAGCCTGACTAAATAATAAATCCCTTTTGCACCGCAGTTGGCAGCCATAAAACATGAATTTTGTTTAATTTTCCCAAATTTTGTTACAACTCTCATTTGTTTACGTCTTATCTCGTTTACGATTCTTTCGTTATCCAAATTTTTGTTCGCCCTTTTCCCATCTCCGGTGGCCTTCCACGAACGCTCAGCATCTATGCAGCTCCTAAAACATAAGAGTAAAGCAATTAACAAGTAAAAAAAAAACTCCACCTCAAAACCAAGTTAATTGGATAATGTTTTCCGCCAGAATCCATTCCCAACTCAATCAAAGTCCTATTGAATCACTCCGAATAAGTGGGTCATCCAGCGTCCTTCATCACTCAGAAATAGTCCCGCCACCCCTAAGGCAGTCGCACCTAAAAATGTGAACGCCGGCATGTGGAGTACGCGCAAATATGAGTCGTATCCTTGTCCAGAAAAGGGTTATGCCACGCACGCATTTATCATTTGAGTCAACAGCAGGGCTCGAGAGACGGTAAAAGTTTTCACTCGACACTGCAAACCAAAAATATTCAAACCAGACACTAGTCGAATAGTCACTCGTCCCAACCGCCCCCACCTGCCCTTCAAGCATTGCCCACAGTGAACTGATGGTGGTGCATGAGCAGGGAGGAGTTACCAGCGGGCCAAGTGTTTGCCTAATCTCTCAATTATCGGATTACTGCGGATCGGTATAATGGAGGGCAAATATTTTCGCTTTCCATTAAACTTTTGTGCAAAAATGTATCACCTCTTCAGTTGATCCCTTCGCAAAGTGATGACGGCACATGGGCGTGAGCTGATGAGTGCTGACGGCTTCGTTATGCTTTTGGTGCTTCTCCACTCCGGTGGAGCGGTGCCTCTCAATCACATTTCATATTGGCAGCATTTCACATTTCGAAGAGTTGTAATCGAATTTTCTATGATGTGTTAAAACAAAGAGAGAGCGAGGGTGATGGAAAGAGCATCCAGTTGTGACCGGTTGGAGTTGATATTTTAGTTGGAATCCAGGCGCTTGCTGGAATGGGGCCTTTTTTGGGTTTAGCTTTACAAGAACTAAATGCTATCCACGCTAAATGGAGTACACCAGATTTTGAGGGCAGCAGGACCGACATTTGAGCTAGTCAGCCTTCGAGTCCGGGCCGAGAAGAATCTCAACCAACTTCGTGTGCATACTCGTCGACTTCTAAAGATTATGCCAGCTGGAGAGAGGCTTCTTTGGTCAATGCTCAAATCATCCCAGTCTGCAGCGCCAGGGAAAGAGGAAGAAGTCAAATTCAAGACCGGATAATCCCGCTTGGACCCAGGCCATGCTGTTCATTAGCTCAGGATATCCGCTGATTTCACATCATTTCAACAACTTTTTAATGCACTAATGTGCCTACGCACTAATGTGCCCCCTCAGACAGCTCATGTTCAATTTAACGCATTCACCTCATCATCGCCTTCATGTGAACATACATAAAAAAAATGCTGAAAAATACGAGACGAAAGCGATAAAATGTGTGCTCGCTAGTGTGTGGCTGGATAAGTGCCTGCCCTGTGCCTGATGAGGAAGAACAACATCACACAGATGAGTGTTAGGATTCACATTTCCATTTCCTAACGGGAAAAAAACTCACCGATGCGGAATGGAATTGAATGGAGTACTACACGAAAGTTTTATCCTTACATAATAAAGTTTTCATTGTTAACTTGGTTTTTAGCTTGTTTGTGGGGCTCTTAACTTATACGCTACATGTTCAGAGTAAGCGGCCGATGTGGCTTCGAGAGCGAGAGAGAGAGAGAGAGAGGTGGAAAATTTAAATTTCCCAACTGAGAGAGAAGCCACTCTACCATTGTTGGGCTAATTGTTGAATGGGATGCATTCGGTAGGTGGTGACGGTGTTGTGCACCGAAGTTGAACTTTTGCCATTTGTATGCTTTTTCAAATGACTAGCGGTTGCATTCTCTAACTGCAGACGAATTGTTTATTCAAACTATGAGTGGGTACTTACATTTTATCTGTTGTTGTTCATGGCTGGCAGAGAATTTAATTGACAATGAAACGGAAATGTCGATTCCGGGTACTTTGAGGGCGTGAATGCATACAATTTGCTTTACTTGTCTAGTGCAGTCAATTTTTGATTTATGATTGTTGCAGTAGTAAAAGATCGTACCGATTAACTTGGGATTTAAATGCTTAACAGCTTTCCATAGACAATTGGTCAGTTGCGCTTGAGACTTCGAAGAAAAAGCAGATGAATGTCTAACCGACTTACAACAGTCCGTATGATTTCATGGTCCTTGGTCTGGCTCTTAGGATCCCTGATTTTACACTGCAACTTGTCTGCTGGTTTAGCTAAGTGTAGGATCAAACAGAAACTTCACTCAAGACGATTTTTTAGGTAAGCCATAGTTTGAGTGTGGTTTTGAAAAATATACTGATCGTGATTGAACACACGCGTGTTCAGTGACTGCAGCACTCAACTTAAGAAAGGAAAAGATAGCTCAACAAGCGAATGTTCATGCAAAGGTAAAGATATTGTTTTAATTCGTGTGTTTGAATGCGTTATGTTCTCTTCAACAGCATTGTCATGCTACGTTTCCACCCTGAACCGAAACCGCGAGGTCCGGATGAACTTTTACTGAAACCTCAATAGGCCGTTTCCACCGAGCTTGAAGTGGTTTCGCTCTCAATTTCCAAGCCACTCGTTCTCAATTTATAAGTGCCCGCCAAAAGAAGTGTTACTCACTCTCAATTTTTACATGGCCGCCAGAACAGCTGTTTGTGACAGGACGTGTGAGAACATGAGAGAAAATGAACTAGGCTTATCCGCGTAGCATAAAGGTAGTGCTCCCTAACGGTACAGAGATATCAACACACGAAAAGGTCAAGTATCTTGGTATTGACTTCACGGGAAGTTTGAAGTTCAACTGTCTGGTTCAATGGCACATCGACAGTGCTTAAATAAATGAACTTAAACATGCGGCAATTTGTTGAATTGCAACCACGTCGAAGAAGGGGGCGACCTCGATTGGTTAATGTTTGCACTTGTTGTCAACTTTCTATGGCTGTAATGGGCGATGGCTTGACGATACTCAATGAAGAGGCCCCTCTTAAGGCAGACCACTTGAAGGTTGGACTCGCTATGTTGCCTGACCAGCGGAGTCTTGTAAGCCATCCTTGTGGCCGAACTTGGGCGGGGATAGCTGGGTGAACGTTTCAAGTACGATCGTGTGACATTCTTAATAGCGTCTGTGTGGGGAGCTAGAAAGTGGACACCAATTTTGGCATTGCAAGTTTCCTAGCTACAGGCCTAGTGGAAGATAAGGAACCCCCACAAGGGGAGTAAAACCTCAGCCAACTAGATGCGCCTTATTGAAGGCTGTCGGCTAGACATTGTGCCAGTTGGAGAGGCTTCTTGGTTGAGGTTCAGGTCAATCCCACACCGGGCGCCATCAGAAGAAAAGAAAAAGTTTGTAACACGTCGCACGGGCTACAATGCGTCTAATAATGCCGACGAAGACTATTCAGAATGCTCTCCTCAATCTAGACGACGATGAACAAAACGTCCTCTGCTCCGCCTTAGACGAGGCCAAGATATTACTTCGGGGACTGAAGTCCATTAAAACTACTGTTTTGGTCGATCCGCAGCTGGGGATAATCTTGCTTGGACACATGAACCATCGTCGAACGACGAATAGGTTCATCTCGTGCATGGTTACAGATCTTTCAAGCTGTTCACTAGTGAAAAAGACCTCACACTTCTCCACATTCTTCATTGAGTCTTCACTGAGATGAAGAGTGCAATCAACACGTGTTGCTAGCCTTCACTTCACAGCTCCACAGTCCACTCAAAACTAGACGCTCTTACAAGTCACATTTTAGCTTTTTGGTCTCTTAGCGATGAGCGTCGACCAAAACAGTAGTTTTAAACTGGTGCATCTATCGATTGATGCGCAACCAAAATAGATCAAGCCAGAGGACAAAACTACTGCTCTACAAACAACTTATACGACGAAGCTCGGAATATTCGAAAGAAAAATACTGCGAATGTGTACCGGACTCACCTTCGACAGGGACCGTCAAAGGCACCACAGCAACAATAGGCTTGACACTGTTCAGAAAGCAGCTACTAAACATCAACAACTATCCTAACGAGGAAATCAGGAACCTGAGAAACACAATCTCCGGGCAACGCTTCCTCAACGCGTTGAATCTGCTAAACGAGCAGAACTTTCCAACAACGTCCAACAACGAGTCCACCAGAGCAGCGATAGCAATCACCATCGAGGCTAAGTCGGCTAACACATCACCAAAAAGACCACCATGGACACACGGACAATGTCCTACCAGCCATTGTTGGACACAAAAAATAAACAATAAACCGACAATAATAATAAATATTAAATTAAACAAATTTCATCAGTTGGGCCCCTAGGCCCCCTGTTGAGCCAACACCTTAACAATTAGTTTGTAAGTCTAGTTGTTATCTCAATTGTAAAAAGAATTCCGTTCAAATAAATGTTAAAAACGCTTATCCGGGTTCACAACCTCTCACGGGCTCGAGGAAGATTTAACGAGTTTCATCAGAAACCGCGAAGTTCCCAGATCCCCAAAAATGTACGGCGGAACCTGGTAGGTTCGGAGGAAATTAATGGAACCTCACGGTTTCGTTTGGAGGAAACGTAGCATCTGACAACATTTTCGGTGTGGGTTTTCATTAATGTATTTCGGGGTTAAGATTTTTTCATACACGAGCGGCATTTTTGTACTCTCTGGATTGACACTTAAGCCATGGTGTAGGGAATTTTGTTGCGAAAAAACATGTTCAAAGTTGTGTAATGAAGACTGTTCATTTGCACACATTTGTTAGTTTCAATTGCGTGAGCATCCTCCATCATTATTGTTGAAGAATCGATACTTTTAAGGTTGGACTAATGAATTTAATACTTCAGGGTTAGTATTATTGGGTCTATAACTTAATTCGTGCGGCTTACTAAGAGATGGCGTAACTGGTATTATTTCATTAGAACATGCGTTGGAAAGCTACTCTCATTGTCCGTCATTTCGGTAAATGTCATTCATTTGAAGCGTAAACAACAATAATTTTTTTTCACTCAAATATGTCAAAATTTGTGCCTGGAAAAGTGTTTTTGCTGGTTACTGGTGATGAAAAATGGATCCATTACGACAGCCCCAAGAGCAAAAAATCATATGTGAAACCCGGCCAACCATGTTGCTCTGTATTTGGTGGGATGAGAAGTATCTGCTGTATTATGAGCTGCTAAAACCAGGTAAAACCATCAATGGACAACTCTACCGAACACAATTAATCCGTTTGAAGAGAGCAGTAGCCGAAAACGACCGGAATAGGCAACCAGACACGAGGCAATAACTTTCCATCATGACAACGCTCTGCCCCACGTTGCTATTCCGGTTAAGAACTATTTGGAAAACAGTGGATGGGCGGTTTTACCCCAGCCGCCTTATAGCCCAGACCCTGCCCCTTCTGACTACCATTTGTTCCGGTCCATGCAGAACGCCCTTACTGAAAGAATATCAAACATTGGCTTGATTCATTCTTGGCTGCCAAGCCCGCGTATTTCGTTTGGGATGGGATCCACAAATTGCCAGAAAGATGGGAAAAAGTCATGGCTTGAGATGGGCAATACTTTGCACAATAAAGGGTGAATTTTTAAAAGTTATAGGAAAGTTTTTCAAAAAAAAAAAAAAAACACATAAAATTCAGAAAAATGCATGAAATCTTTATTTGAATCGATAGTACGGTCCATATAATTTAATGTTTGAAGATTATTTCATGCAAATGTTGATGTTGCGCGTGCTGTGTGGCATGTGGCACCGTCTTCTTGAAACCACATGTCATGTAAGTCAAGCTCTTGCATTTTGGGCTAAAAAAAAGTTAGACATCATCTCACGGTAGCGCTCACCATTCACAGTTACGTTACGATTCAGATCATCTTTGAAGAAGAACGGTCCAATGATGCCACCAGCCCATAAACCGCACCGAACTGTGACTTTTTCTGGATGCATTGGTAGCTCTTGCAATGCTTCTGGCTGATATTCACTCCAAAATCGACAATTCTGCTTATTTACGTACCCATTGAGCCAAAAATGAGCTTCGTCTTAAACTGACCATAAAATGGAAGAAGCGCGCGATGAACAGAGCACGCATTTTGATAATAAAATTCAATAATTTGCAAGCGTTGTTCGTTTGTAAGACGATTAATGGTGAAATTATGGACCAAACTGAAGATGTTTGACAGTGAATCAAAACACGAAACGTGCGTCAGCTGTTTAAACCAGCCAAAAAGGTAATAGTTAAAAAATCAAGCTTCACTATGGTAAATGTTTTCCTTAAATAAACGTTCAAATTTAAGACGCACCGCACGAATTAAATCTTAGTCCCAATCAATTTTAAAAGTACACTCTTAAGCCCGTTTACATTTTAATTACTAATCTTAATGCATTGAAATTCCTCAAAAAATATTGTAGATTTGAATACTTTATAATATCTGTTAGCGCGTAAATAGCTTGTAGATTAAATAAATAAATAAATAAATAAATAAATCGTGCTTTGTTGAATATGCTGCTGATTACATCGGACCCTCTGATATCCAATTTAAGAGATCTATCTATGCCTCCCCCCTCTCTTTCTCTCTCTCTCTCTCTCTCGCTATCTCTCCGTTTCTCTTTCCATCTCAGAGCACGCCAAAAGACTAGGTGACATTACAACGAAGAAGGCAAAGAAAGTGCATACGAACTCCTGAACGCATTCACAATTCTAGCGACCACCCATCATCAATAACCATCCTCAATTCAGAATGGTTCCCCAACAGTAGTTAATTCGGATCACATCAAAACCGATCCAAGTGACCGCACCACAATGACCACCCAACTAGTCCCTACCATGTCAACGGAGACACCCGTGCCTTGTGTGCTTCCAAACATATCACATGGAGGCGGCACACTCATTTGCCAGTGACATGAAACACAATCCTGTCCCCTTTTTAATCCACTCCAAATTGGTTATGTTACATCGGACGCCCCCATCAAAGACTCCCTCCCATCCACACACATGCACACAGATAAAATCTCTTCAAGTTCACTTTCTTTAATTCTCTTCTTAATTACTTCCGATCGTCATTCCACTCAGTTCATAATTAAATCCTGAAATCAGCACTCCGCACGCTCCTTCCTCCCCCTCGACCGGTCCTCTCACACAATCACACACGCGTCGTAGCGAGTGGGAGAAGCGACTGGATGTGTTCAAACCAAACAAGGAATCCGATTATCCCTTGCTCATAAAACTTTTTTAATTTCGTCGACTAATCAAATGGCCCCACTCCACTTGACCTGTCAATGGGATTTCATATGTTCCGTCGTCCTACACTACACAACACACACCCACCGGACTGCTCATCAATAAGCCATCACAATAAGCCGGATCTCCTGGTGTGCTGAGTGTGTGTGGTATCCTTTGTCGAGACGACGCGACGTACCGACACGGCCGACGTACGTTTCACCTCCATCTCGCTTGTGTCAGCTTGTGAAAGTTGTTTTATTAAATATTTTGTTAAAAACATGTCCACACCACGATACGATTCGTCGTCGTCGTCGAGAAGGATCTGAAGGACAGCATCCTGACAAGGGGGTTCGTATTTTCGTAACACGATGACAACAGCACAAACAGTTGGACATGAAATCCGAGTTCTTCATCAAAAGTTGCGGGAGATACGAGGGCATTTCTTTGAAAACTCTCTTGTCCTTTTTATCCTGCCAACTTACACATGATCCTGTGTACAACTACACACACACTCACGCGCACTGGGACGTCCGTCAGGAAGCAATGAGAACAAGGGGCACTGACGACCAAGACGATGACGACGATGATTTACTCGCGGAGATAACGTCTTGAGCAGAGCACGAAGTACGGGGCAGAAATGGAAGGATCTCCGCCGTAGCAGCCGAAGGAGTCGACTGGTATTGCAGTAGCTCGCTATCAGGATTAACTCTGATCCCTTTCTCTGGTCTCTAATTGAATTCGAAGTCGGTCGATGGGCAAGGATTCGAGGGAGGAACGTAAAAATTAATAGTACTTCCCCCTGACTAATGGCTAAGTGCCGATTACCAATTAAAAGGAATTAAAGGCTTTCGCCTGGTCTGCCTCCGCATCCGACTCCGGCGGACAATGGCTGGGAATCGCTGCGATGTTACAGAGGATTTGACTTGTCTTGATGGTGATTCCAATCTTGATGGTTATTGCCTTCGTTTTGACACAACTTGTTGATGCCAAGTGGCCGCTGTTAGACGCACTGTGCAAGCCCGTAAACACAAGCTAAACACACACCACAGCCATTAACACCAGAGTGTGACCACAGGACATTGTAGCAGCGGCAAAAAAAAGGACGGCACTAAGGACATACTTCCCCCATCAACTGTCTGCACTGTCTGGTGTCTGACCACCCTGTTTAACATGCCATTACTAGCGGTGAGGGAACGTCAACCGTTGCCACCAACGGCACCACCACCGCCGCCGCGCCGCCACCACCACCAGCTGGCATTGTGGAGCATTAAAATGGATTCTGTGTAGTTTTTGTGTGCGTTTCTTTTTTAAGTGTCCTGTTGAGTTGCACGCCGTGGTGGTTTGGCAATTGGCCGGAACAATAGTCGTAGGCTATTATGACACAGTGTCGCGATGACAGGCAGTGGAGACAACTCTCAGCAGACGACTCCAGTAGTTCAGCAGTCCAGCAGTCCACTCGTCCAGCATGCCAGTGAATGAAGGACGAACAAAAAAAAAACTCATCCACTCTTCAGTTCTGCATTCCTCCGTGCCGGGAGTGTGTGTATGGTCCGGCAGGATGTTGGCGGCGACCCTTGTGTGTGTGCCTGACGGTCCGGCTTACCGTCCACTGGCTGGTATTTTTGTTTCATTAAATTTCCTTTGTCGAGGGGTCCTGCACAGGCTTTCAGCGGCGCGTTAGCGTATTAAATGTTTACGTTGCCGCCTAGATCCGGCGCGGCTACCCTGCCCCGGCTTGGTCAAGCACTGGGGGCTGGTTCGGAGTTGAACTTAATTAACTGCCCCTGCTGGCGAGTATCAGCGGCGTTTAAGTATATGCTGCTAGCGTGAAGCTGAATGGAGTTTTATTAAGTGGATCTTCTCGCGTTTTTTTTTTTTTTTTTGTTATTTTTGTTGTCACTGTTTTTCGTTGCAAGCGGATTTAAATTTAATTAAGTCCACTTGATGACTAAGCTGTAGTGTGCTTGTATGTGAATGGAATGAGCTTTGGAGCTTTAACGAGGGATTTTGAGACATTCGGTTGGAATTTCAAGGCTTGCTGAAGTTTCTGGATTAAAGGACTTTGAAGTGACACCTGCGTAGGGCATGGACCTGTGCATCCTTGGCACAATTTGTTGATTGCTCTAAACTTGGCAAGGTGTCTGCAACGACTCCTGTAAACGAACAGGTCAAGTTGACATGCAGCACCCTCGTGGTGCCCTCTGGAAAGCTTTTAGAGCAACTGCTTGGACGTGAACCAAAGTATGGAGTGGCATGTTGTCCAGGGGCTTAAGCCCGGAAACGGTCTGGTGGAGGTGACTTCCCCACCGGCTAGTTTCGAAAGGTAAACAAGCCTCGGATAAGGATGACCTGGGGACCATGGGGAACGAGATTCGATCATGCACGTCGAATGCGGGGTCCCTTAACAGACGATGAACTTGCGGCCCTAGAAGCAGACAAGAACGGGCCAAAAGAGGATGAAAAACGGCAACATCTACCCAAACTTCTGTTTAGCGCTTCTTTGGATGTGGATTTGTTGTTCGAGGCAGGCCTAGGCAAGAAGTCGTAAGCTTGGAATACATAAGCGAGCGCCTCATAACAAGCCGCATCAAGGCTACATTCGGCAACATCAGTCTAATCTGCGTCCACGCCCCAACGTAGGATAAAGATGAAAATAGCAAGGCTGACAACTTTCGAAGCTTGTTCCTTCGACAGAAGACTCTCCTTCTCAATTGCCTCTTGAGAGCAAGGAAACGGCTATTGGCTAACATTATATAAAACCTTGATCATCCCTATCCTGCTCTATAGCGCGGAGGCCTGGACGATCTCAAGAGCAGATGAAGAAGCCCTTGTTCTTTTGGAGAGAAAATTTCTGAGTTCAATCCGAGCGTTCTTGGAGATGAAGATTCAACCATAGATTGTACAGCCATATGAGCCTAGCCAGGCGTCTACAGATTCAACGCCTAAGATGGCTGGGCCTGGGGATAACACTGCTGCAGCCTGTAGGGTCTTCAGCTCCGAACCACGCAATATAGGACGCCCATGGAACCGATGGCGCACACAAGTGGAGAAGAACCGCAACCAACTTGGCGTGCGAAATTGGGGGCAGCTGGCTAAAGATCGTGCCAGCTGGAGAGTCTCGTTGGTTGAGGCCCAGGTCCACCCCGGACTGTAGCACCATTAGAAGAAGGAGGTGTCACGTATTTCGGTTACCTGTCCAAGGCTTGATTGCGATTGTGAAAAACAATGAAATGGGTTCTTTTATACTCGTGATCCACATCCAACTCCTCGCTTCTTTCAATACCAATTCTATTTGTGGGCTCATTCTGTCGTAGCCTTCCTAGCCATCTAGACAATAAAGATTTTCATGCAGATAGGGTAGGTTAAGTTCATGTTTGGACGGGTCAGAGCCACGACTCACTTAGGTGCTGCTGGGCCCGTTGCGGGGATAGGATCCTCTCAGCACATTTTCTGCAGCCATCCTGATATCATTACCAACTTTAGTGGGATATCTGTTAGATCCTAAAGTTCTTGGAAGAAATATTCACCCAGGGACTGGGGCTTGAATGCGGGTGCATTAGGTACGCTCTAGGGATAAGGCGGCTTTCGCGCTTCAACTTTGTTTGGTTCATTGTGCTGTTGCACACACGTAGTTTCAAATATTGATCCACTATCCATTGGTGGGAAATCAAGAGAAATTAAGTTTTATTCAAACAAATCTTAGACTGAGTAGTCTCTTAAAATTGCGGGTTGCCCGGGTGCAAATGCAGACTTTATATTTCCTCCTCATCGGGATCTAATTTCTCCTCCGCAGGCTCGGCTGTCTTCGAGGTTGGGCTTGCAGTGATCGACTGACCCATCTCCTCCTCCGACTTCTTCAATCCAGACAATGCCACCCTACCGAGCCTGTACTCAAGGAGTTGTTTTGACGCCTTATGACGTCGACGGCCTGTTTGTCTATTCCGATGTCCCGTCCTTTCCCTCGATATCCAGGTCCTTTTGCACCTCCAGAAAAGAAGGTGTGGTCTTTCTGTTCCTATTCAGCGCTTTTCGGGAAATAAACGGTAATGGAATAGGATCGTGGTATTTGCTTCCCACATTTTGTGGTCGGCCCCACTCCTTTCGAATTAACCAATTTGGGCCCTACCAGTTGTAGCCACTCCACTGTCTACAGGGTTTCGCAGTCAACTAGTGGCATTGCTCCCATCCTATTTGCATTTCAGTTACCAGGACTTCCTCTAAGCCCCCTCTGTCTTCAGCAACTAGCATCTCCCTTGGATATTTGCAAGGCGGAACTGTTACCCTCTTGGTAACATCGCTGGTTTTGCCACAGTTGCATAGCTGCTGTCCTTCGGAATAGCACCTTGCTGCGAGGGTTTCCGTCAGAACACGCTGGATTTGGGGATACCCTTTGTTTCTTGCGTACATTGGGCGCTGAAATAAAGCTAGGTAAACTCAGAGCTTGGCTTGACCTCTTGTAATTTTTCGTCGCTTCCTCATGCGCCAAGCCTTTTTCAAGGCAGCGAAGAAACCACCTGCTGTCAACAGCACTGAGCCTTCCTCGGAGTCGATCATCCACTCCTCCGGTTGTCCCGGAGCGGTCATCGTCCTTTCATCTTTGCCTTGGTCGTAGAGTTTTGAACTTGGTTCATCCCCGCTTTCCTTTATTCCCCTACTGCCTCAGTTAGTAGTCGGGATGCTAGAGCTTCGCCGTTTGGCAGTTTGCGCGTTTTTGTCTGTCGCCTGCCTTTTCGTAGCTTTTCGGCTGGTGCTGGGTTGCACCAGCCTTCCGGGCTTAACACTTTCTGCTTCTGTGTCGAGCTTATGTTTAAGACGGATCATTGCAACAGCTGCAGTTACACCCCGAGGTCTACTCAGCGCGCCATTCTTTTTTATTTTTGGAATCTATATTGTTGCCACGAGTAGCTGAGGACATTATGGTCGGCCACGCCAGAGCGTCGAATTAGCGTGGTAAAGCAATTAATACTCCCGAAGGTGGCCCGGCCTTGGAGATACTCCGTTAAAAGACAGTCAGTATTACCGCTCTGGCTGCTAATTAGCCAGAGGGCACGGTTCACTTGACTCCTTGAATAAGGCGGATGACAGTTTTAGGGTATTGGGCCTTTCTGATTCAAGCACCTCTGTCTGAAGCTATAGCATTGTCTAGCCATGCTGTCATGCCACAAGCAGCTAACGGACTGAGCTCGCGCTTTGGGTCAAAAAGGCTTGAACCTAAAGAACAAAAAAAAAAACACTCACATTTGAGATGGTGCACAAAATTGGAGAAATATTTAAAAAAAAACCGGGTGTCTGGAATTGAAAATAGCCAGCAACACAGGCTTGATTGTTTAGGTCTAGACTCACAAACTATTCCAACGATGACATCACCAATTCAACCATAACTGGTGGTAGCCTCCTGAGATGTAGTCTTTGTGGTCTCACCAGTCGTCGTCTTCGTAGTCTCAACAATTGTGGACGTCACGGCTTCAGTTGTGATGGTAGCCTCCTGAGGTGTGCTCGTTGTGGTCTCACCGGTTGTCGTTGTGGCCTCACCAGTTGTGGACGTCACGGCTTCATTTGTGGTGGTAGCCTCCTGAGCTGTGGTAGTTGTGGTCTCAACAATTGTGGACGCCCCTCATGCTCACTATTGGCAGGATTTGAAATCAGTGAATGGTGACTTATAAGAGAACAGGACGTGGTAACCTGCTGAACATGGTGGTAACCTGAAGCAGTGAGCTAGCCAACACACGACTGGAAAGACTGGACGCCTTTGCAAAGCTGTACACCGATCTCAATCTAGTCGAGATCGATTTGGAGCTACTCAGTGGATTCTTTGCCTAAAAAGTTGACATTCAAGCAATTATACCTTCGGCCTGGGTATCAATTCAATCAATTCGCTTTAAGTGAAGATTATCCCAAGAATAATGCATGGGTAGTTACGTGGAATAAATAAAACGAAACAACAAGTTATCCCATCTGATCGTTGACCTTTTTCACTTTTCACCCACAAGTCAATGCGAATGATAACTTCTCGCATTATTCCGCGTACCTGCGCATCTCACATACAGCCGGCAAAGTTCCAGCAGCGCGAGACTGAAAACTTTAATTGGAAACATAAAATGCCAATCGGTAATCAATTCGCATCGTTGCCCGCATATTCCTGCAGTCATCCCCTGATCCTGGGGCACATCCTTTCGGTGTTGCACTTTTCCATTTTTCCTCCGCTCTTTTTTCATTAAACTTGTAGCGATTCACTGTTAAGGGTTAATGGCATATGTAAAGCCACCAATCCCAACTCTCAGATCTCTCCATCCGGGATAAATCAACCGCACACCGCATCTCGCTCCCCCTCTCTCGCTCTCCCTCCCTCCGCCACCTCCCGCGAGCCAAGACCCTTTCAGTGGAATTCCTGCGGAATGAGTTCTGACGAAAAAGTGAACACCAAATCGAATATTCAGCTTCACCCGGAGTTGGTGCAAAAATGATTGGAAGTAAAAAAAAAAAAATATATAAATCTCGCTTGTCTATCGGCGGTGGTTGGGAGCTTGCAGGGGATTCGTCGATTTATTTCTTGCGAGAGGACTCAATGCGTGTTGCGTTGCTTTGGTGTGCGGTGGCTGCTTCTGCAAAACCCTGCACTCTGCCAACTGACAATTTTATTACATTTCACCGAGGACTTCTTTGGCGGGGTTTTGTTTTATTTCCATTTTATTTCCTTTTTTTGTATTTTGAGCGAAATAATACGAGTGCTTTCAACTCTCGGGTGTTCGCCTGCAATTTTTCTTGCTTTTGTTATTTTTATGCATTCATTTCAGCAGAAATTCAAATTGATAGCAACGGCACGGTCGAATGGCGGGGGTAGTCACACACTGGGGCGGGTTGCAACTCAGCGCCAGCAGCAGCAGAAGCAGTTATCGGAAAACTCCGACTCGGTTGCTCACTTTTTGCGAAGGGGGATGGAATATTGGTTTGAGCTTCTTCTTGTTCGGCTCATATGCATTTTGCAGTTTACAGTTATTTAAGGACTCGACGGGAAATTTACTTTCAGTGCATTTAAGGATCCGCACACGAACCGTGGGTGGAAACTGGAGGGACCCGGCTTGGGGGAGGTATGCTTTAGCGCACAGCTGAGTGCGATGTGCAGGGTTTGATCCCAATCGCTTTGAAACTGATGCGGTGGCGTTGTTGACGGCGGTGGGGGAAGGGGAATGGGCGAGCGGTTAAGAGTTATGCGCCTGAAAGTGATAGTATTTACTGGGTTTTTGTTCGCTTTTTGAGGGATTAAGTGCAACTTTTAGCGCGGTAAAGCGGCCCAAATGAGTGACGGGGTGGCAAGTTTGTTGATCTTTTATCGGCGATGGTTCGGGGCTGGGGTGTAGTTGCCATGGATGGAAATGGGAGTGTGAGTAGTCGGAGCTCAGGCTGTGGAGGACTCAATTGTTCAGAAAATACAGAGTAAAGGGTACGATCAAGGTAAAGGCCAGCTAAGTAAAACTAGAGAGCATGTATGTTAATTCCATGAGCGACTTTACCGTCGGCAACCAATAGTGAGCATGAGTCCACAATTGTTGAGACCACTGGTGAGACCACACCACAGGAGGCTACCATCACAACTGAAGCCGTGACGTCCACAAATGGTGAGACTACCACGACGACACCTCACGAGGCTATCACCACAACTGAAGCCGTAACGTCCACAACGACGACACCACAGGAGACTACCCCCACAACAGAAGCCGTGACGTCCACAACTGGAGAGACCACCACGACAACTGGTGAGGCCACAACGACCACACCTCAGGAGGCTACCATCACAACTGATGCCGTGACGTCCACAACTGGTGAGACCACAAAGACGACACCTCAGGAGGCTACCACCAAAACAGAAGCCATGACGTCCACAATTGTTGAGACTACGACTTATTCTGCAGCACTAATGCAGTCTCCTCGGCCCTGAGTCTCAGAGAGGCGGGATTTTGGAAGGAGGAAACATACGGCCAAGCTGTCATACTAGCCCGTTGGTCTAAGTAAGCCGGAAAGCTGGGCAAACCGAGTACCTTAAGCCAACCATGACTCTGGAAAAGAGCTTCTACCAGCGATTTCCGGACCGGGAATGTTGGGAAGAACGAGTAGCTACAACAGAGGGGGAGATCGCCCTTTACACCGATGGCTTAAAGACGAGCGCCGGCACTGGGGTAGGGATCTTCGGTCACCTCTTCGAGAAAACCCTGGCACTAAGCAGAGGCACTTTCAAGGCGAGGTGACTGCTATACACGGGGCGGCAATTGCCCTGAAAGATCAAGGCGTTAACGGCGAATCGATCAGCATCTTCTCTGACAGCCAAACGCCTATAAAAGCCATAGCATCAGACATTTAGACTTTTGCAAAGCGTCCATGAAATATCGTTGGAGAACTCTGTGACACTCTGTTGGGTACCAGGACATACGGGTAGTCTTGCGAAGAAGGGCTCGGAGCTCGGAGAATCTCTAGTTGTCCCGTACGCGTACACACCAATCAGCTCTATAAATAAAAGGCCAGCAGACTAGACCCTGGATAGAGCTAGTACTCGCTGGCTTAGCCCGAATACTGCGCTATGACCGAAGCTGAACAAGAGAAGATCAGCACCACTGATCAGCTGTAGTCGCAAGGATGTACGCACGCTTATAGGATTCCCTCCCGGACACTGTGCCATAGGTACACATCCAATGCGATTGAATATGCCGCATAATGACTTTTGCGGAAGCTGCAGAGACGAGGAAGAAATAGAATCTCTCCAACATCTGCTCTGCGAATGCCCAGTCCCAGCAATGAAGAGAAGGCATTTCTACGAAAATACTTCTTCCAAGAGATAGAGGACTTAAGCGGTGTCGGTTTGAAAAACCTCCTAGGATTCGTGCACGAGTCTGCTGGGTGGTTTTAGAATTGTAGTAGGTCCCGCGGTAGACACTTCTGAACATGGGCACAATGGACCTTAGACCCGTTGGTCTAAGTAAGCCGAGGCCATTAGGGAACCCAATTTACCTGCCTACCTACCTGTCGAAAGTCCGTTCAACTGCTCGCTTACGCGGACGACATTGACGTGATTGGACGAACACAGCGAGCCGTCAATGTGGCGTTTGCTGGCATTGACGCGGAAGCGCCTTAAATGGATCTGGGAGTGAATCAAGTTAAAACAAAGTACATGCTGTCACCATGGAAAGACGCACAACATCCATGTCTCGGACAGAGGGTCATAATGGGCAGCAGACACTGTGAGGTAGCCAAGGATTTCGTCTACCTCGGCTCCGCAGTAGACAGGGACATTAACACCAGTTCCGAGATCAAGCGCAGAATTACTCTTGCCAATCGCTGTTCCTTTGGGCTCAAGACGCCACTGAGTTACAGAGCCTTCTCTCGAAACACCAAGTTGACTTTATATAACGCACTGATCGTCAATGTCCTGCTCTGTGAGAGGAGAGACATGGACGCTATTGAACGCGGATGAAGATGCTCTTGGTCGCTTTGAGAGAAAAGTTCTCCGTGCGATCTTTGGTCCTGTTTGCGTAGATTGCGCCTGGAGGAGAACCACCACACGAACCACGAACTGTACAGCGACATGCACCTAGTTAGGCGTCTTCGGCTCCAAAGATGGCTTATGATGGCCAGGTCATGTAGAGCCAATGAACACCACAGCTCCGGCCCGAAGAGGCTTCCATTCCGAGCAACAGAGAGCGTCCTCGATCGAGATGGCGCACACAAGTGGAGAAGGACCTCAACCAACTTGGTGTGCGCAACTGGAGGCAGCTGGCGAACGATCGTGCTGGTTGGAGAGGCTTGTTGGTTGAGGCCCAGGTCCACCCCCCCAAACAAAGAGAAAGGAGAAGAAGAATCACACATCTTATTGCTATGGTAACTCGCGAACCGTAATAGCTCGACTTGCTACATTCGCCCGACGGTTCGAAGCCAGTCGAACGTTCGACACGCCATTGGTAATAGGGATTTGATCTGGATACCTCTGCGGCTCGTCCAGAGGTCAGGGTTTCATGAACCTAGTCAATGGATGGTGGATAAGGATAATCTGATGTAGGACCCTCTATTATGTTGCTTTCAATTATCATCCGTGCGGAGTCAACTTGGAGTTGTCACACCTCACTGCGCCATCACCTCACGTCCATTGTTTGTGTATTTTGCCAAAAACGTGACGGAATTCATCAGATCTCGCCAAGTTCTGGGGCCTTGCGCTCACGCTTCAGACTTCAGAATCCAGGCAAGTCACGTACCAGCCCCAAGCTCAAAGCTATCGAACAAATAAATTCAATGAAACACAAAACAACACAAGTCGATTATTTCGAAAACATAGTACATATATATTAATTAAGTTATTTTCACCTTTCTTCTTCAAGTACAAGTACAATGCGTGTAAACAATTCGATAGATCGTTTTCATTTTTCACGTTAACGGTGCGTTTAATACTGAGCAACATACATTATGACAAGGATCCTTAAGTTTTTCGTGTTTCTCTTCTTCTTTTTTTTTGGAAGGACATTTTGTGACGGACGAACGGAGACGAAATGAAACAAAAATTACAAAAAAAAAACTCAAAACATCAAAAGTTGCTGCTGCTTCGTCTTCTTGTGAATGTAGGTAAGTAAGGGCGGGGGTGGGCAACAATCTGGACACGTTTCATAGATATATATATTTTGTTTCTTTTTACAATTTAAGACTTAGGCATTTGTTTGTTTAGGTTAACTACTATTCAACAAGTTACTAGTTACAATCAACAGAGGGCGGCCGGGTGAATTAATCTTCTAGGTTCCTGAACGCCTGTTGCAAGTCCTCGTACAGCTGGTCGAAGTCGGCCTTGATCTTGGCCTCGCCGTCCTTAACGGGGTCCTGCAGGAGCACAAAACGCAGATCAGTACAGTTTCGTTAGGTTTCGTTCGGGTGTAAGACTTACCTTGAATTTCATTGAAGACAGCTGGTACATGATGTTGCCCATGGCCTCCCTGATCACGTTCCACGTGATCTTGTTCTCCGACTGAGCGGTGGATTCGACGGAGTGACGGGCCATATCGTAGAAGGCAATGATGTTCCTCAACATGCCGACGGTCTTGTAGAAGGGGCAGAAACGATCGTATGACGAGTAGGAGTTCTGTTGCAGGAAATCGTCCTTGAGCAGCTTGGCCACCTCGAGGGTGATCTTGTCTGTCTCGGCGAGGGAGGCCTTGCCGACGAGTTGCACGATTTCGGAGAGATCCTCTTCCTCCTGCAGGATTTCCTTGACCTTGGTCCTCAATGGCACGAAATCAACGAAGTTCTTGTCGTAGAAGTCATCCAGGGCGCGCATGTATTTACTGTATGAGATGAGCCAGTTGATGGAGGGGAAATGCTTGCGCTGGGCGAGCTTCTTGTCCAAGCCCCAGAACACCTGTACGATACCGAGGGTGGCCGATGTGACGGGATCGGAGAAATCACCACCAGGAGGCGATACAGCGCCGACAATGGACACGGAGCCCTCGCGCTCTGGGTTGCCCAAGCACTTGACGCGACCGGCACGCTCGTAGAAGGAGGCCAAACGGGCACCCAAGTAGGCTGGGTAGCCGGAATCGGCGGGCATTTCAGCGAGACGACCTGAAATTTCACGAAGAGCCTCGGCCCAACGGGAGGTGGAATCGGCCATCATGGAGACGTTGTAACCCATATCACGGAAGTACTCGGAGAGGGTGATGCCGGTGTAGATGGAGGCTTCACGGGCAGCGACAGGCATGTTGGATGTGTTGGCGACGAGGGCGGTACGCTTCATGATGGATTCGGTGACACCGTCGATTTCGACGGACAACTCGGGGAAGTCCCGGAGTACCTCAGACATCTCGTTACCACGTTCACCGCAACCGACGTAGATGATGACATCGGAGTTGGAGTACTTGGACAGGGCCTGCGAGATGACAGTCTTGCCGCAACCGAAAGCTCCGGGAATGGCAGTGGTACCGCCCTGGACACAGGGGAAGAGCGAGTCCAAGACGCGCTGACCGGTGAGAAGTGGGTGATTGGCGGGCAACTTCTCGGTGACTGGACGTGGCTGACGCACAGGCCACACTTGCAACATGCTGTGCTTGGTGATCTCGCCGTCGAACTCGGTCTCCAGGACGACATCGGTCACATTGTAGTTGCCAGCTGGGGCAATGTAGCGCACGGTACCCTTGGAGCGGGGTCCAACGATCATCTTGTGCTTGACCAGGGTGTTCTCGTGCACCAGACCGTAAAGATCTCCTCCGGTGATGTGTGAGCCAACTTTGACGTTGAGGGGATTGAATTCCCAGGCTACGCTGCGCGACAAGGCGGGCACGTTCACACCCTTGGGGATGTAGATGGAGCTGGTCAACTCGTTGATGTCCTTCAATGGACGCTGGATACCGTCGAAAATGCTGCCCATGATACCGGGTCCCAACTCGACTGAGAGGGGCTTGCCTGTCCTCAGCACGGGATCGCCGACAGTGACACCGGACGTTTCTTCGTACACCTGAATGGTGGCCATGTCACCTTCGAGACGAATGATCTCACCCACCAGCTGGAAGTAGCCTACACGCACCAACTCGTACATAGCGGATCCAGACATGGCTTCGGCTGTTACGACTGTGATGGAGGGAGAGGAGGTGGCGGTTAGTTACTTGGAACGGGGGGTGGTGGGTGTGTTGTGGGACTTACCGGGACCGGAGACTGCGAAGACGCGTCCGTACGCTGACTCCTTATCTTCGTCATCGAATTTCTTCAGATTCGACATTGTGGTATTGATTTAGCTGGAAGTGTAAGAAGGTTGAAGGGGTTAGTCATTTCAGAAGTGGATGAGGGAATTCAGGCAGAGATGAGTTCTTCTTTAGTCGGGACAGTACAAGGCTTATAGATAAGCTCAGGATCAGGCTTATAAATCAGTAGTTAGCTAAAACTGACTACTGGCTGAGACTGGAAGCGGCTAAAACTGATATGCAACCGGCGGTAAAGGAGAAGAATATGGTGTCTTCATGAAAGGTTGTACACAATCGACGTCTAAGACAGAGTGTCCCAATGGTGGGCTACAGCCACGAAATTTGTCTACCTCGGCCCCATGGTGAACGGATGGACGAATTATTTTCTTCTGTGCGATCTTTGGTCGTGCATGAGTTGACAACATCTCGAGAAGTATTTAACCACGAAATGTAAGGGACTTACAGCGACATACAGCGACTTTTAAGGCTCCCCGGGTAAGCCTTCGCGGTGTTGGTGTTGGAAGCGCGTTCTAGAGCTATGGTCGAGCTCAGGATGGGGGTTGAACAGTGCGGCTTTCGTCCTGGCAGAAGTACAACCTACCAGCTTTTCACAAGAATGGTACTTGAGGAGGCTTGAAAGTATGCCAAGCCCATCTATGACCGAGTTCCTCGAGGTAAACTCTGCAGTGTTCTGCAGGAGTATGGGATTGAAGGTCCTCTTCTGAGGGCCATTCAGTCTCTATACACAAACTGTAGCAACTGTGTCCGTGTTAACGGTGCTAAATCAACACCTTTCACCGTTGGCGTTGGACTCCGCCAAGGGTGCGTCTTGTCACCTCTCCTTTTAATTGTAAATATGGACTGGATGTTGTAGCCCAGCCGAGGGGAGGAATTTTTCACATTGGCAGAGTTGAGAGTGTCATTTTCTTTTTGCAGATGACTTAGTGATCCTCACATCCTCCCAGACGGAGCTACAGTGCGCACTCGATAGATTTGTGGCCGCATGTGCTGATGCTGGAATGAAGGTCAACGTGGATAAATCGGAGGTTATGGTCATCTCCAGAACGCCTGTTCAATTCACTCTACTGGTTAGTGGAGTCCCACTGAAGGAGGTGGAGAAGTTTAAGTAGCTCGGTATATTTTCCACGAGTGATGGAAGGAGTAATGCTGAGCTTTCCTGTAGGATTGGTCAAGCGGGGTCAATTTTGAGTTCTGTAATCAGGAAGGCCGAGCTTGATGTCAAAGTTAGCGGTTTTCAACTCAGTATTTGTTCCAACGCTCACCAATGGTCATGAAATTTGGGTAATGACCGAAAGACTAAGATCGCGAGTACAAGCTGCTGAGATGAGATTTCTCCGTGCAGTTGTGGGAATTACTCGCCGGGATAGGGTGAGCAACACGGCAGTGGGAGAGGAACTCAACATTGAGTAGCTGCTTCTTCGAACGGAGAGGACTATGAGTCGTTGGTTTGGTGGCACGTGGCACGAATGTCCCCTTCATTCCGACTTACTAGGCGGACGTTGAATGCAATTCCATCAGGAAGGCGACCGTCTGGCAGACCCAGGACGAGAAGTCGAAAAACTCGCCTAGTCACGCTTGGGCATAACTCCTGATGAGTTAGAGTCGATAGAGATCTGGAGATCTATCGTGAGTGGTTTACTCCCGTGACCCCTCTAGTGGAGCATGTGGGTCAGAAGATGATGATGGGCCAAACCAGTCGGCAGCGTGTTCACTTCACTAGGCATCCGGTTCACGTGGACTGAGAATGAAGAGTAAGAACTGCGACTGTACAACTCAGGAATCAGTGACAATTCACCAAGAATTTTAGATTACTTAGAATCATTTTATTCACTAAAAGTTACGCACAACTTTGGGATTTTTATCTTCAACTTCTGGATTTGCTTTCATTCGCTCTAGTTTTATGGTTTCAACTTTCAATTTGCAACTCATGAGTTTACCAACTCCCCATTGGTGAAATCAGATATTTTACTCGCTCTCTCTTCATCCATTATCGTAGTTGCCTGACGAGTGGATGGCGCAGTTGGTTAAGTGCCTGCCCTTGGTTAGTGGCGTCCCCGGTTCAAATCCCAGTGAAAGCAAAATTAATACGCTTTTATCTGGTTTATCAAATCAAGTCCAGCCATCGGTCGGTCGGAGTAGTCAATCGGTGGTAGTAACCTGACTGTGGGTATCACAATGGACCGACATGGTCTACGTGTGCTGGTTTGCCCTACCCTGCCCCCTTACCCATCGCAGTTGCCTGCTCACGTATGTGGGATGATTGTGATTTCCTTTACAAAATGAATGATGCTCCAACTAATACAGTATTCATAGCCATGCAATGAGAGACCTACTTTTTCGATTTGATTTGAAATAATGAAGTTCATTTGTTAGCAGACCACCTGAATTACGGGCACTCGAATTTTTGCACATTATGCACTCGTATCAATTCAATAGGCGAGTGCAGACTTTATTAGTGTAAGCATTACAAATGTTGTTTGTGCTGTTCTCCTTAACATGGCCGGCACAACTGAAAAACAGCGGTAATGGAGGATAGGGATTCAGTGCTGTCGGAGAGAAATATTCTGGAGAAGTGCGTTTGAGAAGAGTAGTAGTACGGACATTTTTAATATTCTCTGGGCCATTTTACTGCCAGGCAGCAATCTACTTCTGCTGTAAATCTTGGTCTACCGAGGGCAAGTCTGATTGGGTTCACAAAATACCTTCTGAGATACATTTAAAATTGTTTGAAAATTATTATGGTCTGCTACAGAAATTGATACACTTCGGAAATTGGTGCTTTTCAATTCGACTTCCTATTTATCAGGTTTGCATTGTAATTCCCAAAAAATAGTTTACCAGAAAAAAAAACATAGTTTCACAACAATGAACTCAATAAAAAAATCTTCTTAGATTCCCGGTAATTGATCTCCACATTCGAGGTAAACCCTTGCTGAAAACTATTCTTTTCTTAAATTGTACGCAATCAGCAAATCAGCAACACCACTTAACTTAAAACAAGTTGTGTAGGTATTTTTATTTTATTACAACCTTGCAGCAAAATTCAACTCATAGTTGGGTTTTTAGTAGGTCTTCTTTCCGCTGCTGCGCTGTGCCACGAGGAAGCCAAGGTGCAGTATTTAACTGAACGAGATTCTGGGTTAAAGGCAAAAGAGTTTCGTTAAGAGCATTTTTTGGAAAAACTATCTCTGACCAAAACTCAACTAAGGTAGTGGAAATAATGGTTTAGCTTAAAAGTGTTCCTCATTCCATGTCCAGCTTGTCAACACTGCTTCTTGCCTCGTCAAAACAGGCATGATTGCAATAATTGATGGGCTCTCGGTAAATTTTTGGGCTAATGCCTTGTACAGAGTTTAACATGTTATCGTCGAAATTAACTCGCTAAAAAGGAGTCACACAATATTTACGACAAACGCGACACTTGTAGAGAATCTATAGACGAGTATATAAATATTGAGCCTCAAATGTTTGTCGCCGATTCACGCATTAACGCATTGACCAATTCCAACCAAACTAGTGCACGTCTTTGGTATTTGATCGGTAAACGTACGTGTGTGTTGTGAGTGAGTGAAAAAACACATGCATTCCAGTACATTAGCCGTGTTTTTAGGTAAATTCGCGGTTTTGATTTCTGGTATGCCCAACTTCTACCTCTCTTGTCACTTAAAATTTTTGACAACCACTTTTTTATATCGCTTTCTAAGACCAATTCTCAAACCAATTCTAAGCCTCTGAAATTCGTCGATGAACTAGTTTCCCTGCGTCAGTAGTGCCCTGTTGGGAAGCCTGATGCGCCTAGTTTCTCTGCGTCAGCAGTTCCCTCTTGGGAAGCCTGATGCTCCTAGTTTCTTTGCGTCAGGAGTGCCCTGTTGGGAAGCCTGATGCTCCTAGTTTCTTTGCGTCAGGAGTGCCCTCTTGGGAATCCTGATTGTGATGCTCTGTATGACGAAGCAACTTCCAATTAAGACAAAGCAGAACCAATTCCGCCCATCACATCACAGTGGTCGACGTCGTATTATCAGCACTGGCTGCAATAGACAGTGTTCTTGACCAAGCACGCTGGAAGTTATTAAAATAAAAGTATCACTGATTTCTTTACAAATTAAACAAAATAATACATGTGTCTGTACTCATTTCGTCTTCGTCCTTCGGTTCAACTCGACAACTTTTTGATAATTCGAACTCTTATTAATTCGAATTTTTTGTAAGGTCCCTTGATTATCGACAGATGACTGTAGTAGATTAGTATGGTTGAACGCAGATGTCCAGTGTTTTACGAATACTTTTATAGTAGAACTTTTGACGACAGTGTAGACATATCTCTGCTGAAAGCGTTCGCTCTCAATTCTCCTTCTCAAAGCGCACACGAACAGCACACACAGTAAATTTCGAAAATGAAGTGTGAAGTGAAAACTTTAATTTTTTTTTCAAAATTTCAGACTGTGAGTTGAAATAGTGAACGAAATCAAATCTCAACTTGCCGGTTGAATAACGATTGGAGACCAACTCCCAGGTCCCCGGCACCAGAACCGAACAGTTGTACCATGTCAATATTATTGACAGTGATAGGAATTGAACCTTTATTGGACACTGCCTAATAATAAATTTACGAGACAATTTTGCGGCACAGCAACGATTGTGAACGAACTCAGACATTGTTGAATGCCTCTTTGTCTCTGTTTGACTGAATTGAAAAATCATGTTTGGTGTTTGGAGTTGCTCTGCAAGCCTCCGTTGGAGACTCCTCCAGACGATGTCAGCTGTGTCCATGTCAGTGGCATTTTTAATAGAAAAAAAACTCAGCAGATTTTCAAAAATGAAACAATGGGAGTGGTCATCATCGTTCAATCCAATCAATCGCTCTTTCAATCTCAGCTGACATCTTATCACTTGAGCACACCGTGATTACGCAAAGTAATCAGTTCTTCAGAGTTGGTAACTAACCAAAATATGTAGGAGTAGAGAATTAGTAACGAGCACGACCGAATAAAATGTGTAAAGTCAAGTCTGGCTTGTGTGAAATATTCATCGACTCAATAGCTCATGATTTCTGAGATCTCCAAGTGACTTTCCGAGGCCAGATCAACTCAAAACGTGCATTTTCCGCTATAAACCTTAGAGACTTTCCTAGTGTCTCTCCAAAGCACTCTAAAATTGGCAATATCTCAAGACGGAAGTACGTGCGCACTTAATAATAGTACGAGGTGGACCTGGGCCTAGTTTCAGCAGAACCCACTCGTCCTGGGCATGCTATTGTTCGCTTACAAGTAGATGGGACCTACGACTAAGAAAGCGTGACCTTTCAGGTGGAGCCGTCAATTGTGAGTCTTGGTAAATTCGAGGATCGAACCGGATATCCCCGGCCTAGGAGCCGAAGCAACAACCCACACCATACCGCGGCCGGCGTCCACACAAGATGAGTCGTTAAGGTTCCATTGTGGGCTAGTAAGTATACTGGCCTGGGTCTTAAATGTACAACAACCACTGTCTCTTGTTCCTCACTTGCCAATGCAATTGGTCTTTCTCATGAGAGACTATGAGCGAAGTTACTTCTAGGCAATTGCTCTCGCCAATGATTTGAGAGACGAGTGTGTTACGAAAGATGTTCGAGTCGGGAATGTGGTAGGAGTGGAGGCATAAACCTGCGGAACTACATCAGCCAGGTCTACAGACTGTTAACTAGTACTAATCATTTTGTCTGACATTCGAAATAAAAAATGAGAAGAACATAACGTTTGCGTCGCAAGGAGCCTTCGAAGTCGTTCAAAAGTGCGGGCAAGTGAATGGTTAATGGTTTCTTTTGGTTGCCCTGTTGAGTGCGTGAAAAGTTCCTTATGTCCTTATGAGTTCAATCAAAAAGGGGCGAGTGAAATAAGATGACAGGACATTTTCACCAACCAACCCAACTCATAAAAATAAAAATATGGGTGGCACTACAGCCCGAAGTGGGCCATGGCCTAGATCACTCAGCAACCTCTTGTGTCGTGGGTGCTATTCTTCTCTCACGAGTGGAAGGGACCTACAGTTTTATGGGGACTCCGAACAGCCAATTTGAGAAACTTTTTCTACAGTTGTGCTCTTTGAGCATTATCAGTGACTCGAAAGAGGTGGAGTTGTGAAAATTATTTTTGGTCGTACCGGCCAGGGGTCGAACCCAGGCAGCGATTTTCAGTTCCACAATGCCACGGCCGCCAACCCAACTTAGTGAGTACCCAACTGTGGGTAAGGGCTGAGAAGCTTCTCGAGGGTATTGTGATTCAAGGGAGCTTGCTTAGAACCATAAATCAGCTGTTAGAAAGATACCCGACTTCACAGCTGATTGTTCCCTGGTCCACCGACGAATTCGACTGGCTGATTGGAGTTTAGTGCGAGAAGGTTAGAAGGCAGTTAGAATATGTTACGGGGCAATAGAGGTGGATGTCGAATATAATCTCTACAAAACCTGGGGAACCCCCAGCCATGCAGATGCAGATGAACGTGTTTAGAGAATGATCTCAACCTTGAGGCACTCCAAGCGAAGTTTCAAACCTTCATCCGTGACTCATTCCATTGGTTTCATGGGTTCCCTGCAGAAAATTGATTCTTGCGTCAGGGGATTCGAAAGGTGGTGTACGCATTTATGTAAGGTCTTAGATGAACTCCTCTGAAACCAACGTGACCACAGGCATTTGACTATAGTGGAAATTGGAGCAATTAAGCAAATGCCTACAGGAACTTCTATCGGCACTATAGGCAAGGCCCAAGCAGTTGGTATAGCCCGCAGCCAGCACATGTGATACACCACAGAATGAGTGCAAGAAAAATGAAGACGACAAGGCGTGGTGGACTTGACATACAATTTAGAAGATATTCAAAACATTCTTCACTGCATTTCCTCTCGTCCGAATCGTTATCACATTAGGTTCGAAATAGAACTACAATGTCCATGCCATCGCACCACAAGACAACTCGAACACTTGATCAGAAAAAAAATGAAAAAAAACGATCACAACAAGTCACATGACACACACTGTATCCGAAGTGAAAAAAAAGTAGTTAAGCTTATCGCCATCGCATTGCAGCGGTCGTAGAAAATTCTCATTTAGCTCACGTTTCCAGCGCATAACCGAAGAAAATCTCAAAGGAAAAGAATAACACAACTTAACGGAGGATAAAATTAAATACCTTTTGCACCTAGAACAGATCACTCACTGGTCATATGCATAAGCCTACCCTCTGACGGGCGCGAACGTAAAAAGCTCCAAAGGGAATCCGTCGACTAGTACAACTCAGTCACGAGCAGAATGCAAAACCTCTCGCAGTTACCTGGTTACATAAGACCGTAATCACGATAAACATGATAATTGAATAGCAAATAAAAAAAGGAAAAATAACTCCGGGCTCTCTTCGATTCGGGGCTCAGTCGTACCGTGGAGAAATTTTTGGGGAGCGTGAAAAATGAAATTTATTTCCAAAACATATTCAATTCAAGTCTCGCTGCGAAGAGCTTTCGATATCACACTAAGCCCTAACCACCGTCGCTGTCGCCCCCATCCGCCTTCTCTTTCAGTGATATCGCAGAACTTTTGAGAAAACAGAGATAAAGTCGAGCACATGAAATGTCATCACAAGACCTGTTCGGCCCCGTGTGACAGTGGCGCCCAATTAGATGAATTCTCAATCGGGACCCGATTTGCACCAGAATTTGACGCCTAAGCCTGCATTCCTGATCGTTGAATCAATGCTCGCTTTGCATTCGAGGGAAAATGCAACAAAAAATAAAACGAACATAAATACAATCTCTGACGTTTTAAGAAGCACATGACAGCGATCATACTTCTGTCTCGCACAATTCAATGACATCTCAGCCGAAAGCTCCCATCGAAAGTTGAGCTTTCGAATCATAAGACCTCTGTAGGTCAGCTGACAAAAAAATTCAGTTTTTCTCCTTTCCCAAATCGACTAGTTTCACAAAACTACCAAGAAATCGACATTGAAGAGGAATCCCTTTGCAAGGGGATCTCAGGACACACATTACGAACACACTCTTGGGCTGAGAAACGAACGAGGCTCCAAAAAAGATGAGCAGACACTAAAACCGCTTGCGTGTGACAATGCAACAAGTGGGAGCACAAAAAAAAAAAAAGACAAGATCCAAAGAAAAACTGTAGCTGCGCTTAAAATGAAGTAAAATTTAGTTGATTTTATCACAATTACCGTTTATGTACGTACTTTTTGCTAGTGAATCCGTTGAAGAATGAATTTTCTATCAAATTGTGTGTTGATAGGGTTTTGAGGGCGAACAAGAGTTAACTGATTCTATGCACTTGAAACGGAGAGACGTTGCGTTTCACCAACAGAACAATACCTACTAGTTGCGGTGGGCGATAGTGAACGATGGAGACCAACACACATTCCAGTGGAGGGTTCCAGTTTGAGTTGTGGGGCGTTTTTCAGTGCTTTTACTGGGGTCTCTGTGCGCGAGTGATCGTCGAGTGGATGGAATGGAATGGAAGAGCTTTTCGATGGGGGACTTTTAAACAAGACTCTGTGGTTTTTGCGTGAGAGTGAAAAGGAGAGAGTGCTGGAGAATGGGGCTGGTGGGTCATTGACTTAAGGTGGGAACGCAAGTGGTGAATGAAATGTGTTTGCTTGTGGGGAAGTGTTATGCGAAGTCATTCTTTTTGACAATTTACTTCTTGCTTGATGCGATGATGTCGTAACATTTATGGTTGTGATCGTGAAATGGACGAGGTGGAGTAATTAAATGTTTATGAGACATGATGGAGTAGAAGTCTGTCACGAAGGCAGTACTTGAAGAAAAATTAAGATGGTGGGCGAATATGTTGGGCAAGTGGATTCTAATTAACAAGTGTGATATCTGCACGTCAAAACGAAACCTTTTTTTTATTACCGGAGGTGAACAAAAACTTCATGCGGAAAAAAACCTTTCGTCATGAAGATAATCTTTCGATCGAAGATTTTATAGAGATTTTATAGAGAGAGTGACGAGAAAGAACGATAGGAAAATAAAACGAAATAAATCAAGAACGGTGTAAGAATATGAAACTGATTCAGGTTTTATTTCTAAGTTACTTTTATGCCATATTCCGCCTCGTCTTGAATTCCCACGCTCATTTACAATGACATCCCAGCTGTCAGCTCTTTAGATCAAGCGAATCTGCGTGCGGCGCATTTTGCAACCAGCTCAACACTGCCAGATTCCAATATATCGCCACCTGTAGTTGAGAGCGTTGATTTCACCATGGGACAAATCCACTTCCACACTCTCATAGTTGCAAGAGTACTTAAAGATGTCGACGTGCACAAATCCGCTGGCCCGGATGGTATTTCCCCTATTCTTCTGAAAAGGTGTTCTTCTGCGCTGGCAAAACCACTGCGTAAGCTTTTTCATCCATCCTACTCATTAGGTCTCTTTCCGAGCAGATGGAAAACAGCATTTGTCCAGCCTTACGGTCGGGTGTGAAGGGTGTGAAGGGTGAATCTCCGCCACCCACCTCGTACCGAACCATAGCACTTACGTCCCTTCTTTCTAAGGTCATGGAAACGCTGATAAATCGTCAGCTTATGAAATAGCTTGAATCGCGGAAGCTGCTTAATGACCGGCAGTATGGTTTCCGCAGCAACATGTGATCTCATAGGTTATCTCACTGAAAAGTGGAACCAATCTTTGTACAATGCAGGCGAAAGCAAGATCGTTGCGCTTGATATTTCTGAGGCATTTGACAGAGTTTGGCTTCAAGCTCTCTTGTCGAAAATGCGTGCCTATGGTGTCGATGAATCTCTCCTCCAATGCATTAGAAATTACCTTTTGAACCGTTAAATTCAAGTTGTTTTGGATGGGTTCAAGTCTGATATCCACCAAATAAATGCTGGTGTTCCCCAAGACTCTGTTCTGTCTCCGACACTTTTTCTCGTTTTTATGAATGATGTATTGTCTGCTACTTCAAATCCAATCCATTCCTTCGCTGATGACAGCACCCTCAGCTTTTCATATTCGATCCAAGGCTCAAGACCCCTCCCTTCGGCCGTAGAATTGGAACGGCAGCTCATGTTATGCGCATTGAATTCCGATCTTGACAGCATAATTAACTGGGGAAAGACAATCGAGTGGAATTCAATGCTGTCTGCCGTCACCCGGAACCCTTGACAAACAGCCATTATCCATGAATGGCACCTGTGTCGATGAAACCGGAAAGCTTTCCATCCTTGGTATGTGTATCAACACAACACTTAGTTGGAACGATCACATATTTGAGGTCGTCAAAAATGCAGCGAAATGTTTAAGTTTCCTCGATCGATGCAGGAACAACTTCACCCCTTCTGATTCGGCTTTAATTTATAAGGCGTATGTCCGCCCCAAGCATGAGTACAACGCTCATATCTGGCCTGGTGCCCCCAAAACCACTCTGCACCTACTAGATAGAATCCAAAAGCGAGCGATAAAACTTATCGAAGACAACAACATTGCAGAGTCATTAGACTCGCTCCAACATCGACAGACGATGCTCCAGTGAGCTAGCCAACTGCATTCCTCCTCTCCATGAATTCACCCGCAAGACCCGTCTCGCCAGAAATGCGCATCAGTTCACCCTTAAGCCTACTCTCGGACGCACAGTTAAGTTTGGAGACTCGTTCATCAGCCGCACGACACGAATATGGAATGCTCTTCGCAGCCCAATATTTCCCCCAGAATACAATCCGCAGATATTTAAAACCAATGTGCACAGGTACCTCCTCTCCCTTTCTCCCTCTTCACCATCGGCCCGTGCTGTGTCTTGAACCCGGACACTTAAGGGTATTAACAAAATAAAGCGCGCGTGCAGATCATATAAAAAAAAAATTAAGTAGCACATTCGTCGAATGATAGCCTCGCCTTCACTGGCAGAGCTCCAATTCATTGTGACAGCCCCACAACTGGATGCAGTTGAATTTTTTTAAAAATACGAGATTAGTATTTAGGTTCACACCCAGATACTTCGCCGTGTTACAGTAAGGAACTCTTTGAGAGTTAGGTTAGGTTATAGTGACTGGCTGGAGAAGGCAGTCACACTTCGGCCAAAGTAGGCCCATTCTGATACCACCCGGATTGATTCCACCTAACAATTAAAACCAGTTGGTGCTTGTGACTAAGCGATTTAGCTGGCTAATACTGACGCCTTTCTTTGAGCTTGTAGAAGTAGTAGGCCCCTAGGTGTAAGTATCTACGACCTGCCAGCGCGCTACACTAGCGGAGTAGGTGACCTGTGGTTTCAACAGCTTCCACAGAAGTCATTATAGGGGCCCCCAACCTACGGGCATGGGTGCCAATTGTGGAGGTCCCCCTTTATGACGCCGGTGAGAGTCCTGAGTGAAGATCTGCTGAGTCTAAGCAGACTGAGTGATCGTGATGAAATTAAGCGATGGCCATATTTCCTTTGTTTTAAGACAAGTGGTGCCTTCTAGCCATTTATGATTAGTGGTGTTGATTGTGTGTATTTTTAGTAGGTGGTAGGCTGTAGCGATTGGCACGGAAGGTGGAACACGTCCTATTGTTTGGGTGGAGGATATGTCACACCTAGTGAGTTCGTCGGCTCTGCAATCGCCCGTTATGTCACAGTGTCCCGGCACCCAAATGATGTGTATGTTAAAATACTCAGCCATCTTGTTACGAGACAACATTAACATTATTCAAGAACATGCCATTGCCCAGGGACTTGATTGCGGTCTGACTGTCCGAACAGATGGTGATATCTCTTTTGGAAATAACGCTGTTCTTGAGCGAGGACAATGCCGCACTGGTTTCTGCCTGGAATGCGCTACTCTGGTCAGGGGAGCTTTAGGGAGATAGCTTTGTTGAGGTCTTGAGAATAGACACAAGGACCTACACCCTCGTCTGTCTTCGACCCATCAGTGAAGGTGGGCAGGGGATCAGCCAGCTTCTGATTATCAGATATGCAGTCCAGTCTCGAAGAGCTGCTGGTGGAGAATTTCTTCTCGAAGATAAAGGGTGATTTTGTAGCTATTATCTTTTTGGCAGCACTAGTTTAAACAGCTGACTCACGTTTCGTGTTTTGTTTCACTGTCAAATATCTTCAGTTTGGTCCATAATTTAACCATGAATCGTCTTACAAACGAACAACGCTTGCAAATTATTGAATTTTATTATCAAAATGTGTGCTCTGTTAAGAAAGTTCTTCCATTTTATTGTCAGTTTAAGATGAAGCTCATTTCTGGCTCAATGGGTACGTAAATAAGCAGAATTGTCGATTTTGGAGTGAATATCAGCCAGAAGCATTGCAAGAGCTACCAATGCATCCAGAAAAAGTCACAGTTTGGTGCGGTTTATGGGCTGGTGGCATCACTGGACCGTACTTCTTCAAAGATAATGCGAATCGTAACGTAACTGTGAATGGTGAGCGCTACCGTGAGATGATATCCAACTTTTTTTGTCCAAAATGCAAGAGCTTGACTTGCATGACATGTGGTTTCAACAAGACGGTGCCACATGCCACATGCCACACAGCACGCGCAACAATGGACTCATTGAGAGGCGAGTTCGGTGAACATTTTATTTCACGTTCGGGACCGGTCAATTGGCCGCCTAGATCGTGCGATTTATCGCCTTTAGACTTTTTTTTGTGGGGCTATGTTAAAGCTCGTGGCTATACAGACAAGCCCGCTTCACTTGACGCATTGGAAGACAACATTGAAGCATTTATTCGTGAGATACCGGCCGAAATGTTGGGAAGAGTATGCCAAAATTGGACTAAGCGGATGGACCATTTGAGGCGAAATCAAGGTCAACATTTGCATGAAATAATCTTCAAACATTAAATTATATGGACCGTACTATCGATTAAAATAAATATTTCATGCATTTTTCTGAATTTTATGTGTTTTTTTTTTTTGACAAACTTTCCTATAGCTTTTTTTAAAAACTACCCTTTAACTACCAAAATAAACACTTCCCAAAATGAATGCACACAAAACACTTCACTTAACAACGCTGTGGACAAAAAAATCCAAGAAGATGAAAACAGAAAATACACCCTTCACCTTCCCTTAAAGTTCTTCCATACGAGTGGCAAAACGCAGTCTGAAGTTATTTTCAATAACAACTGCTGTGATGCCACTTCATTATTCCAAGAAAATAATTCTCGTTGTGGAAATAATACCCAGGATCAGTCTCCCGGGGGTTCAAGTGTCCCCAGGTTTCCCTTACAGGATGTGCAAATGTGCAGTGCGCCAAGGTCCTATGGGTGCATTCTGAACCCTTACGAAAATATACGCTTACACCATTTCATCTGTTAACACAAAAAAACCATTCACACACAACATTCACAACAGTTAGAAAAAATCAAAATAAAAATCCCCAACGCCTGTGCAGGAGAATTTCTTGTACAAGCACTCACAAATTCCCATAGGAAAAAAAGGTCTCAATTAATGCACTCAATTTACAATTGCTATGGAATCATTTGAGTAAAACGCGGCGAATTTATTTCTGCTCGTGCATATCAAATTTACTCACTCGACAGATTTGGTTGGAAAGAGAATGAGTGAGATGGGCACAGTCAGAAATGAAGTGCTCAACTTCTACCTCTCTTGCCCCTTAACATGTTTGACAACCATTTTTTATATCGTTTTCTAAAGCCAATTGGCCAATCGGAGAACTGGGTTTACAAATTCATGAATAACTGTCAAAAAACCTCTGAAAGTCGTCGATGGGCTGAGGGTCAATCAGCTGTGAAGTTGGGCATCTCTATCATACTTCATTTCTGCGCACCGTTCTACTCGTTCTCACAAGAAAACAACACAACTCTTCACACAAAACACATTCACAGGCAAGCAACTAGTTCCAAAAGAGCCACAATAAAAAATCTGACAAAGAAGTTGAGCCAAACGTGCAGAAAAGAATCTGCGCGTGTCACTCAAAAATTTCCATAGGAAATTTCCAGCAATAATCAATCAGTTCTCTGTTCATATGGAATCATTATATCACCATTCTCTGCGAGATTTCTTTTTGTCTCTTTTGGGATTAGTTGCTTGGGTGTGTGAATGGTATTTTGTGTGAAGAGATATGTTGGTTGGTGTGCGAGAAATGATCGTGCTCAGCCTTGGTCAGGGTTGCCGTTGTAGCGAATTTGTCGCTTGATCTAGCGGATTTTTGAAACTCTAAAATAAAATCTAGGGGATTCTAGCGATTTTTCACCCTACACCCACGCCTACTACAAACCCTTTCCAAAACAGCGGTTTTATTTCAGGCAATTTTAAAGTCAGGAGAAATTGTCGTCAGCGCAGAATATGTGTAACTGCGTAATTTAAACTCTTTCTATTTTATTTAAATATTTCAACTTTATTCGTGTAAACATACAGTTACGCCATCTGTGTGCGACTAAGAACACGAGGAGGATCCTCTAAATGATAAATTCGACCAGCTAACATCATTGGTAGAGAAAGTGCTAGACTCAATCCGTTCCTACGAAAGTGCCATTAATAGGCCAATAATCAGATCTCGGCCACCACGGATCAGTCAATTATCCACAACCAACGCGTGTCCCACAACGAACGAGCAATATCAAAGCAAACGTAACGTTCTTTGCTATAATTGCAACGAAATGGGACACATCTCGCTAAATTGCCGAAGGAACCGCGGCGAGAGCGATGTGTGAATTGTCAGCAGGTAGCCCACAAAGCGAACGAGTGCCCAAACAAAATCGAATATCAACAAAAACTAACGTCACAAAAATTGCTGAAAACAGCAATTCTATCACAGCCATGCGAATAATAAAACGCATTAAAATTAACAATCAATGGGAGTTGGATGCATTGAGTGACCCAGGCAGTGTACGATCGCTGACTCAGAGAACAAATGCGAACAAAATATGTCCGATCATAACAATGGACGAAAAACAACTTGTTGGATTTGGAGGCGGTCGATACAACTGTAACTCTAAAATTGATTGTGAATTGCCCATCGATGACCAACTGTGCAAAGTCGAACTGCACATAGTTGAAGAGAATATGCTGAATGAGGCTTTGCTGTTGGGAACTGACATTCTTTGTCGGAGCGAAAGCCGAATCATCATCGAAGGAGGTGTTTGGCGTGGTGAAAAAATGATTGTTCCAACGATTCAGCACATCTCAGAAAATCATAGCAACACTCTAAAAACGACACTCCAAAAATGTTCACATTGTTTTGTTGAAACAATGAACGACATCGCTGATTCCGAAAATAACCTCGTTTTTGTGGAACATGAACCGTCGGCCACAGGTATGTGGCCGCAGACCGAATGAAGTTATGGTGTTCTCTTGCTCCAGACTTGGATGAAGACGAAGATGATGATAACGATGCAGATAATGGAGAAAACGACATCGAGGACGATGACTTGGGTCAGGAACGGCCGAGTTGTAAACACACAGTTATGCCATCTATGTGCGACGAAGAAGACGAGAAGGATCCTCTGAATTGGTAGCACCGAACAACTGAAGGAAGTTCGAGAAGAGGGTAGATATCGTTAGTAGTGGATAGTCGTCATCCTGAAGAGAACCTAGTTTTTATTGTTCAGTAGAAAAATAAAGAAGCTTTGTGTGTTGAACTAAACGTTGTTGTGTTTTTTTTTTTATCAAACTGTTAAGCAGTTTGAAATTTGTCTATCGTCAAAACTCAACTCCCATTCAACAACAGACAAAACAACTCTTCCCGAAAAGCAAATGCGTTATCTCTTCAGCATCCACAGCTACCCAAGCCACTACCCTCTTTTGTGGATCTTAACTCGTTGCTTTGCTACTACCAACTCAAGGGATCTTTCTCTTCCTCGTTGTCACATATAGATGGCGTGGTGCTAAGTTGACACAATGTACTATGATCACTGTAATCGACTATATGTCGGGTTTTTAAAAGGTGTAACTGACGAGAAATTGTGCTATCCTTATCAGAGATAATGGAGGGATAGAGATATCCATCTTCTACTTCTCGTGCCCCTTGATTTTATTTGACAGCGTTTTGTATACGCTTTTTGTCCCGTGTCTGTGAAAACGTGTGAGCTCTTGAGGTCAGCTGGCGCACAGCTAATAAGCTTCTCCAACCTAGTAGAGGGGTGGATTAGAGTTCTTATTTGAAAATTCGCTCATTTCGCACATTTGAAATAACGACCAACTAACGGTCGTTATTCCAAATATTGGTGTTAAATTTCAAGACAGTATGGAGGGGTTGCATGAATCACTTGAAAAAAAGTTCTTTGCTCATTTCATTTTTTGCAAAAATTTTGATAGAATGACAACTTAAAATTTTGACAACCTTTTTTATGCATTGCTTATAATTCCAATATCTTGTCATTGTTGTTATCAAAATTCAATTTGAATGTATGAGTGTGTGGAACTAAATTTAGGACAGTTTGTCAGATTTGAGGTTGTAGGTGTATAATCTAAGAATTGCATTGAGGTCAAATAGTCCCAGTTCCGTGGGCATTGCATTACATTTTCATTCACGAAATTCTATATATCAATACATATATACATATGTATATGCTCTTAAAAATACGAGTTATCTTTTGAACGCCCTCGTCACAACAATACATGGATCGTGGGCAAATTCGGCAAAGTGTCGCAATTTTTTCCCAATAAAATCCACGAATCTGTGATATTCCCACTAAAAATGGTGCATCCATGGTTTGTGTAAAAGTATGTGTGAAATACAAGAGAACAACACAACATCTCCGGTGTGGCCTAGGGGAAAAAATGACCGAAGATGGATATCTCTATCCCTCCATTATCTCTGATCCTTATATTGCTAGCACCTGCTGTTCTAGAAAAGACTACTGAATTGTAAAAATTGAATATCACTTGATACGAAAACCTTATTTAGAACATAAGCTCTGTATTGATTTCCTGTAAAGAAAGTCAACATAAAGTACGAAGCAAATATTCTATTCTGGAGAAAATTACGGTTTTAAGCAACGAGAATATACGTAAGCAAAGCAAAGACAATCATATAATTGAACTGTCTAAAGTACTTGGACCAGACGATGACTTTATAGGCAAGATATAGTTACAAATAATTTTTGAGAAGCCAATGAGCTGCCTCGGCAATCACTGTGCCCTACCCCTCTAACGCTGATGTCGAAATAATTTGTAGTAAAAAGAACATAGGCAAAAAGAAATTTGGGAAACCGACAATAAACAGATATCAATGAAAAGCGATTAAAGCTAAAGCCGGCGCCGATTTTTAAACGTTTATTAATTCTTTTAATTTTACAAATTTAAGACTTTTTTATATCCGTTGCCCTTCGTTTTTAAAAATCCCAATGACAGTCCAGTGTGAAGTCGGTCGCATTCCATTGTGGTACATTAATGCTTACATCGGCATACACGAATGTTCTTTTCTCTTAAAAGATCATTTACAGGAGTAACAGCCACCCAAGAAATCAATACCTTCTAGTTTTTTTTCTTCTGTCCAAAATGTTTTTTTTTTATCTTCTTAACGTGAATATGTTCATTGTTTTGTTGTTATTTTATTCAATAATAATTAACTTTTAAAAATAATTCCATACCATTACTTTCCCCTTGATATTTTAGTGATTTCTAGCGGATTTTTGCAATGCAGTAACAAACATTTCTAGCGGATGTTAGGTTGTGGTTGTGTGTCTATCGGATTTTCTTGTCTCTTCGCGGAGACACTGGCCTTGGTTGGATTATGTGTATTTGCATTAGAAATTAAGTACACCCAACTCTTTTTTTACACGGTTTCTTTTTACACGGATTTGAATTTACACGGTTGAATAAAAATAATTTTTTTGTAAATATATTTAATCTATTACGGTTTGAAAATCACTGTCTTGTCTTGTTTGGCACTTGGCACCATTGCTGAAATGAACAACTTGGCACCATTTCTGAAATTAACATACATAGTAGTAACAGGGAAATTCTATAAAAGATTTTTTAATAAAAAAATCGACGGCGCAAGACCTTTCGGAAAGTAGTCCGACAGTTCAAAACTCTATTACCGGACGAAAGTCACCATTGGATAATTTGATGGAAATCTCCAGTGATGATACCGATTTTAGTCCAGTTCGTCGCAAACAATTGTGCTTGTTATCAAGTAGCGACGAATAATTATGTAGCTATGTAAATATTTTTTCTTTATTTCTATTCTAATTTTTTTGTTCTTAATTCTGGATTAACATATTTCTTTTGTTTTTTTTGCTTGCTTTACCAATTTTTCATCTGTATGAATTATATATTTTAAGTTTTAATGTATTTCAACTTACACGGTTTTCAGATGACATGGAACGTAT